>CM070876.1:137128393-138520893 GCA_036365515.1 Torymus aiolomorphi
CTCTCTCTCTCTCTCTCTCTTACTAGCTCTCTCTCGCTCTCTCACTCTCTCTCTCGCTCTCTCACTCACTCTCTCTCGCTCTCTCACTCTCTCTCGCTCTCTCACTCTCTCTCGCTCTCTTACTCTCTCTCGCTCTCTCTCTCTCTTTCTCAGTAGCTTGTTTGAAAACAGTGGGGCCATTGTAAATATCTTACCAGCGACGATAGACTAATACCCGAAAAATACTCGTACCGGGATGCACGTTTCAACCTGCACAGCATGCGATGACGTCGCCCGTGTAGGGGTTGCCGGCTTCGAAACATTATTGAGATTCAAAATACACATCTTATAAAAAAGTGTGAGCATCGAAAAGACTAGCGGCACTATACACGCACTCCAGATGTGAAAAAGGAACAACGCTTCGTCAAACGTGCACACGCACACACGTGCAAGGGTCAGTGTCGTAAAAAATACGACCTTATTGACGCATGAAGCACACTCGAGATAAAACTATACATCCTGTTGTGTGTCGGGCCAGCTGAAATATACTTACTGAGTTAGAGTCACATCATAGATGCAGGCCATCCACCTCGAAAACTCTCTCTCTCCATCTCTCTCGCCCTCTCTCTCGCGCTCTCTCTCTTTCTCAGTAGCTTTTTTGAAAACAATGATGCCATTGTAAATATCTTACCAGCGATGATAGACTAATGCCCGGAAAATACTCGCACGAGAAGGCACGTTTCAACCTGCACAGCATGCGATAACGTCGCCCGTGTCGGGGTTACTGGCAAGAGTGAAATACTCTTCGTCTTGCCTCCTTTGTATGAGTCACTTCAATAATTATTATATCTAGGGTTTCCATCGACGCCGCCACTCTTATCGTTTGTATATTCAGTTAACCAAAACAGTATTTTGATTTAGCGGGTAAAATTACATGAAATACTATTAAGTTTTGTGAGTCGTTGTCAGGAAACGATTGCCATGAGAACACAATTGAAATACTCTGGAGTTCTTAGAATTAATAGCGATAAGGCAACTACGAATATCGGAACAACGAAGAGATGCGATAGCATGCTATAGCCGAAATACATTTACTGATTTAGAGCCACATCAAACCTGCAGGTCACGTCGAAAAAATAAACGCGCGGTAAATATCTTACCAGCGACGGTAGGCTAATGCCCGCGAAAGTCCGCTCATCAACGCGGTAAATATACTTACACGCGGGTCGGTATATGCTAATGACCGCGGAAATCAGCTGACCACCGCGATGATACGCTCATCTCCGCGCGAATCAGCTCATCCCCGCGGTCGTCCAGCTTGTCAACGCGGTAAGATGCTAGTCCCCGCGCGCGCGCCGCCCGCCGCCCGCGCCGCCGCCGCCGCCCGCCGCCCGCCGCCCGGGTCGCTCGTAAATAAACATTTGACCGTCATGCAAAAATGTGACAATAAAATACGGATAAATTTTATTCGATGACGTCATTACATATGGAAGCTTCTCGAAAGTGGGCGGAGCCTCACCTCCCCCCTTTTAACCTATCAGAGCGCTGCACAGGGCGGCCGGTGGCCGAGTGGTGGGGGGGGCAGAACTCTTCTAGCTTACCTACTAATTTTTTATTTTTAAAGCGTGTAATATTCCAATTGCAATAATACATTGGTCGCGAGAACTAAAAATTGATCAATTGCTATATAATTATTTATCACAGTTTAAACGTGAAAAACTAACTTTTGACAGGGACCTTACGGCCAATAACAACCTTAATATCGAAACTTAATTACGTCACATTTTGTTATCTACGTATGATAGCGTATAGGGCTTTTGCATTATCTTATTATATAATAAAGTATCTCTATCCGTTAATTTTATTGACTGCACGATTTTATTTACTCATTTGTTCGCAAATTATCGAATTTAATACTATAATATTGTTTCTTGATTATTCTCAAATTTACGAAATGGACTTGTTTGGCAGAGTTTATCCTGTATAAATGAATCCATTTATTATCATATTCTAGTTTCTGGTGTACATATAATTTCGCCATTTCGTGTTTGAACGACTTCCGCATGCTCCTCTACCTCTTCAATTTCACCACCGCCCCTCCACCGAAACGTCACTCGCGTGTTTAAGACCTAATTTTTCAATGAGAATCCTTAAGTTCTTTGCTCGACAAATACATATAACATATTAATTTGATAAAACAAATTTATATTGAAGTACGAAATGGTAAATTTTTATATTTGATTTTTTAAATTTGTTCTTTTTATTTACAAGCAAAATCGTACGATAGGGTAGATGTCCGTATTAGTGTGGGTTTAAGAAACTCATCAGTTTTGTTGCATAATAATATCTATTTAAGCTGTATCAGAGATTCCGGACGGGTTTATATAGATAATAAAAGTAATAATCTACACGAAACAATTTTTTTTATAGGAAAATATTAATATTTACGAAAGTTACAAGCAATATAAAAAAAAAAAATTTTGTACGCATTTGCGTGCCCTAGCAGACAACAAAGTACATTTTTGTGTGCCCCGTATTAATGTGAGTGTACATGTTTGTGTGCCCCACATTAGTGTGTCTTGATAATATTATCATTGCCAACAAAATTATTTTGTTAACTGTAGTGCATTTATAATCAATTTCTAACCCTTGTTTACATTGAATGTTAATTAATTCCAATACGGTAAAAACTGCTGAAGGTCGTCAATGCGATATGAAACAACGTTTGTGCGCAGACAACCTAACCTAACTTTTCTGTTCAAGCGCCGATACGAGCATGTTCGTATTGTATTTGTGCACACACAAATCTGGACAAGTCGTTTTTCACTGCCCTATTAGTAGACACCATTAATTAAATATTAAAATCAATTGAAAACCTTTATATTAAGGTTTATTATATAACATAATATTATTTTATGATATAATCAATTGTATCTCACATTAAAATCCTTCCGAAACATTATTTAATGTTACTTTTAAAAATATCATTTCTTAGCAAGTTTTGATAAGGAAACACCGTGACACACCGCAAACCGTGAAACATATTTTTGAAAGTTCTTTTTTAATGTTATAGTAAATGAAAACAAATTAAGTAATTAATTCTATTTAAACTTAATTAACTATACTTTATGAAAAAAAATATTTTAGTGTTACGTTTTTACTCGTTCATTTCTAGGATATGTTTTAATAATAGGGCACACAAATATGGACAGGCACACTAATACGGACCACTACCCTATATGGGAAAATCCACAGTACTTTTAATCTTCTTGTAATGATTTTTTTAGAGTAGTTTATTGCTGCTATTTGGGCGTCGTGCGAAGCATATGTACCAGATTAGCATTAAAAGCTGCAATAGACATCAGAAAATGCACCCTGGAATTGGTATGCATCGCACGACGCAACGCGGGGATGTATAAAAGTCCCTAAAAAGATATTTAACAAATACTGTAATGGAAAATACGAGACAGGGTGGAAAACAAAACACCTACAAAACCAGTCCTGTAATTCATATTAGTGTGCAACGCAGGGTGTAGCCTGGGGATTTAGAAAACTGTCTAAAAAAGGTCCACTTTTGAAGAGAGTCAAAAAGTGGACTATTATGGAAGTTTTTGTTCATCCCCAGGGGTGCCCTGCGTTGCACGCTAATATGAATTACAGGACTGGGTTTCTAGGTTGAAAATGAAAATTTTCTTCAGTGCAAGCTCCTAGTAGTAATAAATTACTTGAAAAAAACATCTCGCCTATAGTTAAAAGTATTTTGGATTTTCACATATCCTCGCGTTGCATCGTGCGATGCATATTCCAGGGTGCATTTGCTGATGTCTATTGCAACTTTTAATGCTAATCTGGTTCATATGCTTCGCCCGGCGCATTAATAGCAGCAACAAACTACTCTAGTACGAACATTACAAAAATCATTAAAAGTACTGTGGATTTTTCCATATTCGTTATCTTTATTTTACGAGATGTTATTATTAACACATTTTCTAGATTATCTTTAAATGTGCAAAATCGACTTGTTGGCAGAATTTTATAAAGCACCCATTTAAATGAATGCTTTTATTAAGTTATTGTAGTTTTAATAAAAATAATAAACATAAATTGAATAATATCGCATTATCCACATGAATTTTTAGCGACTGCTCAGTCGTGTTGAAACGACATCAACATGCTATGCTAATTCTTGAATTTTTACTCCGGCCTCTCCCCCAGCATGAACCGCTGTTCCCGTGTTTCAGACCTATAGGTCTGCATTCAAGCATATGGGAAAATCTCTAGAACTTTTTAATTTTTTTGTCCCTGTGTTTTTTTTTTTTTAATTTCTTGCTGCTATTAAATTATTTTAGCGTTCGAAGCACATAAACGAGATAGGATAGCAAATCTTCATTTTTAACCTAAAAAACCAGTCCTGTTAACCATATTGTTGTGCCGTGCACTCTAACTGCTGAGCATGTAAAAAACTATCTAAAAATAGTTTTGTACATGCTCAGAGTTTAGCGTGCGCGGCACACCACTGTTTACAGGACTGGTTTTCTAGGTTAAAAATGAAGAATTTCCACCCTTTCTCATTTGTGTGCTTCGTTCGCTAAACTAATGGCTGCAATAAATTAAAAAAAAAGGGGGACAAAACAGTGCACTGAGAGAAAAAAACGTTTCCTCCAAATAACGTATATCTACTATTAACTTACGGGCTACATTTTAGCCGAAATAGACGGGGTAATTTGAGTCAAATGTGATATGTTAATAGTTAATATACGTATATTTTTTTATTTTTTACTCGTTGAAAAAGTAATGGAAAAGATTCTGAATTTGAACCATTTTTTTTTTTTTTACCCGAAATCGTCTTAAGCTCTGATAAACGGCATTATATTCATGGAAAACACATAGAATGATAACAATAGTTGAAGCATTGATAGCACATACTTTTTTAGTCATCATATTTTCATAAAAAGTTATATGCTGAGTTTTTCGAGGTCGCTAATCACGGTTTCGCTATCAGCTTTTCAAAACTCAACATGGCATATCCAACATGTCGGTCAAACTTTCTTTTAAAAATTTGACGTCTAAAAAAATATGTGCTAACAATGGTTCAAATATTGTTATCATTCTGTGTTTTCCCTGAATATAAGCCCGTTTTGGAGAGTTTGGGATGATTCGAGATTAAAAAACAATTCTTTCATCAAGTTAAACTATTTTGTGCACTTTTGGTTCAAATTCGGAATCTTTTCCATTACTTTTTCAACTCAAAAGAAAAAAAATGTTACAAATTCTTAGTAATTTTTTATTTAAAATCCGCTATGTTGGTTTGTGGAGCTATCCAAATGCAATTTAGACCTCACCAATCAAAAGAGCACACTCGAAAATAGTAGAATCCGTGGTTTTCGAGTTAATATTATCTTTTTTCCTGTTGAAAACGAAGCTCCAAAATCAACAAAAAGATGTATATTTCTCGGCCTTTCGGGTTAAGATACAGAGTAGTTGACTTTTCATATTTGATTTTTTTAATTGTTAGTTTTATTAAAAACGAAAATATTCCATCACATTTTTCATCTACATTCGATCGCATGTGAGGCTTTTAATTATTGTATGACTAGTGATAATTAGTGCACTAAGTTCTCTTAGCTGTTTCACGTATTCTTTCGGGTTTCGAGATCGATTCGAGATTTCGAGATACCTCGCAAAAACGCTCGAAAACCGAAAGAATGCAGGGCGGATCCAGTCCTGGGGTATGGGGGGGGGGGGGGGCGAATGCGAAGGAGTATATCCGATGACCTTTTTTTAAGGAAGTGATGTGAAAAAAAAACCAACAATTTTTAAACCCAAGTAGGCGGGGGATATAAGGTCCACGCATCCACGCATGTAAAGGAAATTACGTAGACGTGCAACAATAAGCAAGATAATCATATAAACAATTTTTAAACCCAAGTAGGCGGAGGATATATGAAGTCCACGCATATAAAGAAGTCTTATAGACATGAAAAAATAAGTAAAACGATTATTAAAATAATTTTTAAACCCAAGTAGTCGGGGGATACGAGTTCCACGCATATTGGGGAATTACGTAGACGTGCAATAATAAGCAAGATAATTATTTAAACAATTTTTAAACCCAAGTAGGCTGGGGATATGAGGTCCACGCATATAAGGGAGTCATGAGGGATATGAAACAAAAAGCAAACGATTATTTAAATAATTTTTAAACCCAAGTAGGCGGGGGATATGAGGTCCACGCATGTAAGGGAGTCATGTATAGACATGAAAAAATAAGAAAAACGATTATTTAAATAATTTTTAACCCCAAGTAGCTGGGGGATATGAGGTCCACGCATATAAAGGAGTCATGTAGACATGAAAAAATAAGCCAAACGATTATTTAAATAATTTTTAAACCCAAGTATCCGGGGGATATGAAGTCCACGCATATAACGGTGTTATGTACATGAATCACATATTCGTGGACCTCATATCCCCGGCCTACTTGGGTTGAAAAATTATTTAAATAATTATCTTGCTTATTGTTACACGTCTACGTAATTCCCTAATATGCGTGGACCTTGCGTCTCCCGGCTACTTGTGTTTAAAAATTATTTAAATAATCGTTATGCTTATTTTTTCGTGTCTATTATATGGCTCCCTTATATGCGTGGAACTCATATCCCCCGGTTACTTTGGTTTAAAAATTATTTAAATAATTGTTAGGCTTATTTTTTTATGTCTACATGACTCCCTTATATGCGTGGACTTCATATCCCCCACATACTTGGGTTTAAAAATGGTTTAATTAATGGTCTTGCTTATTGTTGCACATCTACGTAATTCCCTAATATGCGTGGACCTCACATCCCCCGTCTATTTGGGTTTATTTCATAATCAACTTGCTTCCTCCTGACCGTCTGCGTGCGGTCTGTAGGGGGGGGGGGGGGGCTGGATCCGCTACTGAAAGAATGTCGATCGCTTAAATTATATTAAGGGTGTAACTTATATCGTTTCGTTAATTTTATTGACTGCGTGATTTTATTATCGTGTTTGTTCGTAAGCTATCGAATATAATACCATAAAGCGATTTCTTGACTGTCTTGGGATTTACAAAAAGGATTTGAAACGCGAAGAGTTTAATAATGATGCCATGAGGGAGCATCCGCCAGAAACCGGTCAGCGCTCTGTTCAACTCGGTTACAATCATACGCTGAGTCTCTTGGAAAAAAATAAAATACATGCATCGATAGTTTTTTCCCTCTTCTTTGCAATGGTTGTATTGCTTTTTTTCCAAAATGCGTTCTTCTGATCGGAAATTCAAGTTACAAGTTCAGAGCCATTTTTCCTAACGTACACCAATGATTTTCCAAAAAACATACTAGAGCCCCTCAAATACCATCACGTTTTCAATTTCGGGAGCGTCGAAGTTGAAAAGGTCTAATGTCGACGAATGTCGAGCGAGCGCTTGAAACGGCGACGCGTTCTAGTGTTGCACTCCCCTCCAGCTCCGCCGTATTCTCGAGCTGACCTTGCGCCGTATACTTCGCCGGCTGCCGTGCGATGTGCGCCGAGTATACCTTCCCGAAAACACATATGAAAGTTTTTAATTTTCAAAGTCTAATTGTATATATTTTTACCACCTTAGAGCTCCGGCATGCCGATTACTTTATCACATCAAATATAATAAACAGTTATAAATTAACTAAAGTATAAACAGTTGCATTTTCTATTGGTTCTGAAGATATATTAGATTGCTATATTAATGCCGTGAATATAATTTTCATTTATTTAAACTCAATGTTTTACGCGATTATAAATTTCAATATTCAAAATAATATTTTGTATCTATTGTTTCAAGCTGTTTAACCGATATGGATAAACAAAACTTAAAGAAAATGAAATTGTTAAAAATTTGTAAAAATTGTATTCTAACTCTCCAAAAATGTAATATATAAATTTACAGAATACTGCATTTGTATAACGTTATTCGCGCAAGAGATAAACACGAGAGTCCCTTCTCTATTATCGTTTCAGATATTAGGATTTGATTGTTTTATATTTTTTAATTTTCTATTTCATTTAAAAATCACAAATATTTTACGTCATTTCTTTGATGTATTACGTTGTAGCTTTAATTCTAATTTAAAAAATTTTTTTTGAACAGCTGATTTGTGGAATCGTATTGTACACGAGATTTACATCAAGATGGATAAAAAAGTTTGTATAAAATAATTATTTCTTTCCATTATCACAAATATTTGAGGTTAGAATCATAAATCAATAATGAAATTTTTTTGTCTTCAGGCCGCAAAATGACTTTTCGCGGCCCGTGTAGAGGCCGCGAAATACACAATGTAAAACAATGTAATACATTTAGAATTTCATGACTTCTATACGGGACGCAAATGAAAATTCATTTTGCGGCCTTCGGACAAAAAAATAGTATATGCTACCACGGACGCATAATGTAACATTCCCTCGAGTGCGAGTTTTGGGACCGAGCGTAGCCAAGAATGGTACATTTTGCGTCCTTGGCGCATAATATACTGTTTTATTTATGATTCTAACCTCAAATTATTTTTATAAAATATGGTTGAGTAGATTAACTATATTTTTTTCATATGTTTTAGATTTTCACATGCGGGTGGTGTAAATCAAAAATGATATTCAGTAATATCAAATTACACCCATGTGTCCTATCCCAACATCCACGTGAATCCAGGACAGGAATTTTACCCTCAAGATGGTAATAATGTGGTCGTATACCTAATGGCTTCTGAGGCCAAAATTACCTTAAAAAATTAATTAAAATATAATTACTATATAAGTATACATATTACTAATATTCTAATACAAAATCCTTAGAGATACGTCTCTAACTCCATTTTATGCATAATTATGTCATTTTAGAAAATCATGTGAAAAAAAAAACAAGGAGATGGTATCAGCTGCGGGAAACGGATTTTAGCCCTATATTGGAGAGTCGATTTCTGGTACCTAAAAATGAAGCCCAGTGCTCACATTTCCGTCAAATGGACCCTTTTTCTTGAGATATGTCGCCTATTTCGTCAAAAAATGATGTCCCTTCTATTGACTGTAACATTGCAAGTATTTAAGATACTAAAACGATAAAGAAAAATTTTAAAAGTAGACAGTAACAGCTAAAATTTAAGCCCTGATTCATTAAAAAATATTGATTTTTCAGGAAGTTACAAGCAATCGAAGATAGGGTACAAAAATGGTTTAATGAATCAGGGCTTAAATTTTCGCTGTTACTGTCTAACTTTTATAATTTTTCTTCCTCGTTTTCGTATCTTAAATATTTGCAATGTGATACTCAATAGAAGAGTCATCATTTTTTAACGAAATTGACGATATTTCAGATTAAATTGCCCACATCTCAAGAAAAAGGGTCCATTTGACGGAAATGTGAGCCTGAGCTTGATTTTTAGATACCAGAAATCGACTCTCAAATGCAGGGCTAAAATCCGTTTCCCGCAGCTGAAACTCTCTCCTTGTAAGTATTTTTTAATTGAAAAAACGATAAAAATTCATAAAATTAAGAAAAAAAAGTAGCTTTTAAAGTACTTTGTTTTGTCGTAATTATATTTTAATTAATTTTTTTTAGATAATTTTGGCCTTAGAAGCCATTAGGTATAAGACCTCCTTAATATATTTGCATGTTTATGTGTTTATGCTCTTGTGATATTTCACATGAAGTCAGCAGCTCAAAATTTTAAAATCAAAAAAACATGTTTCTAGATTTTTAGACCAATATTTTAATAATTACAAAAGTTATTCTGCATAAAAAATTGTTATTTTTGCAATTTTTGGTGAAAACTCAACTTTTGTCATCTCTTTTACTCAAAATCCTGAAACTTTTTGTATAACACATTGATAGGGAAAATTTTGCATTTTACTTGTAGAATGTGACCATATTTATTTTATGACCCATTTTGAAAATCTCTGCTTCTTAGTATCGTTCATCTACAAAATAAAAAGAAATAATGCGGCAGAATATTTTTTGTTCTACAAAATTTTTTCTGATTCTTTATTAAAACCCTTTAAAACAAGCCCTGGGTCGAGCTTGGCAAACTCTCTTCAAAAAAGTTATATATTTTTTAAATATCAATAGAAACCAATAATTTGTATTTTTGACAACCGGGTGTATTTGAGAACTTAATATTATTCATACCACTCATGTCATGGATCTTGTCAATGAATTTTGTCAAAGCATAAAAAATGCATTAAAGGGGTTTTACACCTAGTGGCTTTTGAGGCCAAAATCAGCTGAAAAAAAAGAAAAATGTAGTTTAAGCTCTATACCATATTATATACTATGAATATACACTATTTCTAATAAAATGAGCCAAGATATAATATCTGTAGCCCTTTTTATTCAGAGATATAGCATTTTCAATTTTTTGGCATTGGCGTAACTTTTTGAAAACAGTGTTCGAAGGATTTTCATGAGATGGAGCCTAAATTTCTTAAAATTTATGTAGTAATAAAATATATTTCATATTTCCAACTCTGCGGGCCATAACTACATAAATTTTAAGAAATTTAGGCTCCGTCTCATGAAAATCCTTCGAACACTGTTTTCAAAAAGTTACGCCAATGCCAAAAAATGGAAAATGCTATATCTCTGAGTAAAAAGGGCTACAGATATTATATCTTGGGCCATTTTATTAGAAATAGTGTATATTTATAGTATATAATATGGTATAGAGCTTAAACTACATTTTTCTTTTTCTTCAGCTGATTTTGGCCTCAAAAGCCACTAGGTGTAAGACCCCCTTAAGCATCTATTTTCAACAGTATTTTCAACTGAACAGGCTTATAATAACATTTATATTTACTTTCCTGAATTTTCAACGGGATCCGCTTATACTGCTAATACACTCTATTCGCATTGTTCATATTTATTCAAAATTAAATTTAATAAGTAATCTATTATTACTTCTTTTTCTATTGATATTTAAAAACTATATAACTTTTTTGAAGTGGGTTTGCCAATCGCGATGGGAAGGGGGGTTTGTTTTAAATGATTTTTAATAATCATAAAAATTTTGTAGAACACAAAATATTCTGCCGCACTTTTTTTTAGATGAAGGTATAATAAGAAGCAGTCAGACACTTTTAAAATGGGCCATAAAATAAATAATATGGCCACATTCTACGAGTAAAATGCAAACTTGTTTCCAATCAATATTAAGTAAACAAAATGACGAAAAGTTGAGTTCACCAAAAATTGCAAAAAATAACAATTTTTTATACAGAATAACTTTTGTAATTAATAAAATATTGGTCTAAAAATCTAGGAACATGTTTTTTTCTCTAAAAACTGTAAACTCGCCAAGCCAAAGCGATTTTAAAATTTTCAGCTGCTGACTTCATGTGAAATATCTATCTTTCAACCCTTTCCTTATTTCTCGCAGTTTAAACCTTTTTGTTTAAGGGTGCCGTTTACTCGAAAACTCAACTTTTACGTATATTTTAATAGGTAATATTAATTATAGGTTATATTAATATAGCCTACCTAAAATTCTTCATCAATATAATACATAAAATATCAATCAAAATGATAGGTTGACATACATAAAATTTTAAGATTAGTCCTAGTTCTAAGCATAAATACTGTACAAAAGTCTTTAAAAATAGAATTCCCTCAAATTCTTCCAGGCGGTGAAAAAGAAAAGTCTACGGTGAACCAATGGACATATTTTTTCTTTAATATAAAATAATGAAAATGTTGTTGTGATTTTATAATGAAGCTAAAATTAAAAAATTGTTTCCTTTTTTAAATAAATAAATTTAAAATAGTGTGTATTTTAAATGTTTATTTTTGTTTATTTATTTAAAAAAGGGAACAATTTTTTAATTTTAGCTTCGTTATAAAATCACAACTACATTTTCATTATTTTATATTCAAGAAAAAGTATGTCCATTGGTTCACCGTAGACTTTTATTTTTCATTACCTGGAAGAATTTGAGGGAATTCTATTTTTTAAGACTTTTGTACAGTATGTGTAAGCTAACTAGGACTAATCTTAAAATTTTATCTATGTCAACCTACCATTTCCTGAAACCGTTTGTATTATATTGATAAAAGATTTTAGGTAGGCTATATATTAATAGGTAAAAGTTGAGTTTTGGAGTGAATGGCACCCTTAATAATTACATGGTAATAATTTTCTTATAATGGTATTTTTTTACAGCTGATGGCAATGTTTATCACATCAGTATTAAAGAAAATTGCTTCTACGATGACGATACACAGAACCCAGAAGTTATAAATGATCGAGCACCGAATGGTAAGTTCGATTTCATGCTTGCACAAAATAGTCAATTATAAATTGTAACTAATTATTTGTTTAAAATATCACTAGCAGCACCCGGAGAAGTAACAGCCGCTGTACCAAAAACAGTAGAAGCAACAGCGCCAGTGTGAGGAAGAGAGAAAGAGAGAGAGAAAGAGCTTCGGACTCATTGTAAGAAGAACAATGTAGTATGCTGCGCTTGTCATAATATAATATTTAGTCATCAATAAATATGCGATATAATTAATTGATTATATGGCATCATAACCAATTTAAGAATTTTTATTATGTCCTCTTTCACGTTTGAAGGACTTCGACATGCCTCGCCTTAGTCTCTTGAATCCTCCCCCCTCCTTCACTCCTCCTCTTCTTGGCAGAGATTTTTTCAGACCATTTGCTGCTTCCGACCGGGGCTTGCAGCGGCGACGCCGACGAAGCCTATGACAAAGTATCTACGCTCTTATTTTCTGTAACTCATAGTAATGCTTTAGTCAAGTTAATCACACGATTTTTGCTTCCTCCTAGAGGAAGCTTTGTGATAGTATTTTTTTTTTATTTGTTATAAAAACATGTTATAATTGTTTTTCGAGGTGTTAGGAATCAAAATACATGATTTTTGAAAAATGTCTGTATGGATGTATTGTGTGTGTGTGTGTGTGTGTTTAAACACAATGTTTTTAATAAAATATTAATTGTTATAAGCTTTCCCTTGAATTCTGAGAATTGACGCACATAGACAGACTTATTATTTACTTCTCGGACAAATTTCAGATAAATCTGTTGGAAAATAAAAACGAAATTTGCGAACTCGCTAAATTGCATAATATCATATTAACCCAAAAATACGACATCTTGCGAGTTCTCAAATTTCGTCTTTATTTTCCAACAGATTTATCTGAAATTTGTCCGAGAAGTAGATAATAAGTTTGCCTATGTGCGCCAATTCTCAGAATTCAAGAGAAAGCTTATAACAATTAAGATTTAATTAAACACATTGTGGTCGGTACCGCAGAACTCTGCCGGTATAAGGTAGAGGTAATTTTTAACAATTACTTTGCCTATGCGAAATGAAGCTTAAAACCTTATTTAAAAGTTGTGAAACAAATAGTTATTTATTGGGACACAAGAATTCGTACTATGGGTCAAGTGACTTTGGTTAGTTATTTATTGGGACAAACGCACTCTTCGTTATTTTCACTTATGTTATAAATTTTAGTAAGAAAATCGAACTAATTTCCACTGTTATTCATAAAGTACTGCAACTATTTATGAAATACAAAAGAAATTTTTAATTTACATGCGATTTATCCATAAAAATTCAGTATAAATCCTCTCAGCGACCTTAACTGGTTAATTATTGGTACTTTTACCTTACACCACGCGGGTTCCCATGCAATGTGCCTTTACTATATGTACGCTCACCAATGCGCCGCCATCTTTCTGAATTTTTAATAGCCGATTTGGATTAGCTTTGGTACTTCGGAGCTTAGATAGTCTAAGACTTTTTATTTAATAATAAATAATAAACATTTTGACTTATACTAAAGTATATGCTTTCATAAGTTTGATTGATCTGGATGATTCATTAGATTACAATGTTATAATATGAGGTAAAAGTACTTTGGACTCTAATAAAGTGGTTCAACCTCACACTAAGACTTTTATAATTATCAAGTAATGGAGTTCGAAAAGATTCGTGTTTGTTTACATGCAATGAATTTATTCATGTATATTTATATGCATATATTAAAAAATATATTTCAATAGATATAAATAAAAGAAATTAAGTGTTTGAGCCAAAACATTTAAGTTTTCTTAATGTGAGTATCTAACAAACAACTCGAGTTATAAGAATTCCGCGAAAATCCCAACGGCTATTTTATTTATTGTTATTTTAAACTGTTGCATTACTTTATCTATTCTTACGATTTTGTAAGTAACTTTAAAATTCAGTAATTATTATCAATTTGTATTTCAATATTAATAACTTTTAAATTCATTGTAACATGAGCGGCCATAATTTACGTATGTTACCAAGGCTTTGGTTATATATATATATATATATATATATATATATATATATATATATATATATATATATATATATATATATATATATATATATATATATATATAGCTAAAAATTAATCAAAATTCCGAATTTAATGATGAAATTTTATCAATATTAAAGGATTTTTTTGCTCAAAAACGAAGCAAAATTTCGAAATATCTTACATAGACTTTTTTTCTTGTAATTTTTCGTAAAATTTAACTATATTTTTTCAAACCTGTATACGACTTTTTTTTTAAAAATTATGACACGAATGAATTTTTTTAGATTTAAAAACGATCGTTAATCATTACAGTATTTATACGGACACTTTTGGACAATCAAAAGGTATCTCCATGAATTTTTTGGTAGAGAAAGTCCTGATCGGAATTTCAATTTTTTTAATTTATATGTTTCATTTGCATATATGTAAGGGAATGCATAAACGTACGACGTTAAAAAAATTTTTATTAAAAAGCTGAGAGGATGCAACAAAAAAAACTATTCTTGTGTTTATTGCGAAAAATGCTTCCCTGAGGAGTTATAAATTAATAAAAATCGGTCAAAAATGCAAAAAATCATCAAAATTCAGTTTTTTATCTCTTACATCTCCAAAACTATGGGTCAAAAAAATCCGAGGGGCTATTCATATAAAAACCTAGGGTACAGGTGATTACGGATTTCAGATGATTTCATTCCATAGTTTCAGTGATTGCAAAGTTGAATTATTTAAAACAAAGCTTTGTAATCTTTTTAAGGATAATAATGATTTCAAATAATTCAAATGATTTCCAATGATTCCGAAATCAAGATGAAATCAATCATGAATTTTAAACTCCCAGTTGAGGGTTCAAATCTCATGCCTTTTTTCTTTTTTTTTTTTAATAAAAACGATTATATATGCAATTCAATAATTCATTTATGGCCATACTATACGATATATTTTTCTTATTTTGAAGGGTTAAAATGTAGAAAAGAGAAATTTAGTTAAATAAATACTTTATTTGCTTAAAAATAATTAAATCTAATACAATTCCATTATCAACGAATTCGAGTTGCGAAATCGTACATATATAATTTTTTATATTTATAAAACCATGCCGATCCATAGGTACCATATTAAAGATATTTTTCTGATTCTCCGGTTCGTACCAATGACATAACACACCTATTTCCTTATTATTATTAGAAATCCTGGCATAGTTGCTTGAATATTCTAAACTTTTATTCGTAGGGCCACTTAAATACCCGAAGCTAAGAACGTGCCCTAAATAGCATTTCTTACAGTCTAGTCTTTGGAAAAGGCACCAATCGCCTACAGCAATTTCGTCGCATTTCTTTTTAAATACTATTTGGTTAGTACTGTTATTTTTACATTTATTTTTATTAGATTTATTTAACTCGCAGTCTCGTACTCTCTGTAATCTATCGCTACTGAGATTAAAATCGTTTTGGCTTAATAACCAACAGATCGAAGATTTTCTAACGATTGACTCCTTATTCATTTTATCTCTTACAAGTACGAATTCGCTAGTAGGACTAAGTTCTGTTTTATTTTTTCATAATTTTTCAATTCCAAACTACCAGTCACATTAGATAAAATGTTCAAATCTTTAACTAAATCATTAGTTTCATTTTGATCACGTGTATCATCAATATTTGGCGAAATATCACGCGAATTCATTGAGGATTCATCTGGGGAGGTTAAGAGATCATTATCAATGTCAGTATCGTCTATATCTTCAGCAACATTTATATCATTCGACTCAATTAAAATATTTTCACACGATGTTATGTCAATTTCAATTCCAACAGAAGTGATTTCCGAAAACGCATCGTTTTTTGCTTTATCGAGTATTTTTATAATATTATTGCAATCAGGTAGTGGAGAATTAGATAAACATTTTTTCTTATCGGTCTTGCTAGATTCAAATCGAGAAAAACGGAATACTTTGGTAGAGTCTTCAAAACTACTACTTGAAATGTCACTTTGCAACTGTTTCTTTGGATACGATGAATTGTTTCTAAGAGACTAGAATTAACGACAGTCGAGTAAGTAGTACTCATCGATCTTAATCTCCGAAAAAAACTTTCGCAAGCTTGACTAGAATACAGCCACGGTAGAAATAAATGTTCGGATTCTTCTCTTTTTAACTTTAAAATGACATTTATCAGTCCATGTGCATTTATTTCCATGCAAACATATGCATTTAAAGTAATAAAATTATTGGTTAATGAATAATTAGATTTTTTTAACCAAGCTCGCCAAAGTCTTAACACGAAAATACAAAACCATGCTTTGTATATGCGTAATAACGGTTCAAGATCTTTACTCAGAAAAGCATCTGTAAATAAATTTATAATTTTTAAGTAAAGTACCGTTCCTTTACTTCCAGGAATTTTTTGGATAAGTAAATCAATGATTTTGTTGTCGCTGATTTTTTCAACGGACGCGTAGTTCATTTTGTCCTTTAAAGATAAATCTTTTAAATTAAGACAATGTTTGTCTTTTGATACTGTGTCTATGATTGTCTGTAAATGATTTGCCGATGCTAAATAATTACCGAAAGGTAAAACAATAGATGTTTTGAGAAAACGCGTTCTTAATTTAGCCCCCACATGTATAATATCTTGTATAACTATAAAATTGTCGGACTTGCAATCAGCACAAAAATATCGTATATGTATATTTTTGTCATCTACCCGAGTTTGCAATTTCGCATGTAAACGCATTGATTTTAACAGTCGCGTATCTCCATCGGAAGAAATACCTAGTACACTTATTCCTTCAGATTTTAAACAATTTAACATGTATGTCCAACGTTTAGTCACATCTATATGCGTAAATTTGTTATCAGTACCAAACAGACATAGACAAAATGGAGGTCTTCTTTCAACTAAAGGTTGCGCAATGATAACATAAATTAATTTAGCTATAGTACCATTCTTGAAACTTTCTTCCATTTTGTTTACTGAGGTCGCACTATAGATGTTAGCAATAGGCATTCCATTCGAATCAAACGGGAGAACAAACCCAATAAGTTGGTTTGTTTCCTTGTCGTATTGAACACGACCAGTTATGCGAGTAGCATCTTCACTAAGCCATACAATTAACGGCAAATTTCGAGATATTAAAAATTCCTTGAGCTCTTTTGCTCTACATTGTCCTTCTCTAATAAAATAATTATATTGATTGATAGTGCGACTTACAGTTGTTAAAGATGGAAGTGGCAAATTGGCATACAATGTTTCGTATAACATCCTACCTCCTATAGTATATAGGTAAGTCGCAAAAAGTTTTAATGCATTATCATATCTATTACCACTTCTTTTCCTATTAGAATTCACGATTGCACTTTCGTGTAATTTTTTTAAAAACTGTTTAAAATTATCATTGTTATCTATGTTTATTTGCTCGTTAAAGTTATGCTCCAAAAAATATTTTAATTTTTCTCTTAAGTCTTTATTATCGTTAATTTGTTTTTGCAATTCGTCAAGAATAGGAAAATAAGCGGTAATACGGGGTTGATTTGAAACGACAGATGAGTACATTTTTTTCATACGACGTTCAGTCTTGACAAAATTTTCTGAAATAGGTCGAACATTTTTCAAATTGCTACTCACGGAAGGGTTCGTTCGATTATAATCCTTCCGCTTTAGTATTCCCCCTGATTATCTTGAATAATGTCTAATGATGATTGCATTAATGTGGAAGTAATAGTTAAACTTGGAGTATCATCATTAAATGAAGATTGCAATGTGGGTGTTGAAATTAAACTTGAGGTGTTATCATGATTTTCAGGATCGCTTAACACATTTTGTGAAATTTCTTTTAAAGGTGAACTCGAAGAATATGCGTCTCCTGTAGAACTGGTAACATCGAGAGAGTTAGAAGTCGTATAATCGACAGTATCTTTATTTATTAAAGATGATACTTCTGTTTCAATATCCGAAAGAGACTTCTCGAAAAGGTCATTTGTTGTAGTTGTTTTTGCAACATTTTCATCATTTACATACGAGTATTTCATCAATTTTGATTTCGCAGAATTAGACTGATCTTTCTTGCGACTAACATTTTTATGTTTCAGTAAATGGCTTTTAAAATTTGAAACTACCCATCTTGAGCCTTTAGTGTCGACATCGCCACATTTTTTTAATGTTGATACTTCTAAACAACAAGGGCATTTTATTTTAGCGTTATAGGTATAAGATTTTGGCAAACTTTCACTTTCATAAATTTTAGCTACAGAAATCGTAACTTCAACTTTGCAAAGCACATTTTTTTCTTTTTAGTATCAGCTTCCATTAAAATAGATTTTTCAACTACAGTTTTTACGGCTTTAAGTAGGTTTTTACGTTCTTCGATGATATCTAAATTTGGTTTGATATTTGTTAATAACTTCTCTTTGGAATTTGTTGTCGATGTTGATTGTTCATTTATTTTAGTTTTTTCTGACCCCGTTTTCAAATTCCATAATTCGTCTCCTGCACTTTGAGCAAATAGAACTAATTTTCGAATCACAAATTTGTCACCCATCGCAAAAGAAAATTTTTCTGGCTTCTTATAATACGGTCCATAATAATCTTTAAGATTTTCATCCTCATCTAAAATATCTTTCATTTCTTTTCGAACATAAATTTCTAGTTCCTTTAAAGCTTCGTCGGTCACACATTTAAATGCTGTGTGATTATCAAGGTTTGCCATTTTAAAAATATTTTTCACATAAATGGGCACTATTACATTTTCCTTAGCTTCTAAAATATTCCAAAAATTGATAGAAGTTGAATTCATTCTTTCAGTTTTCGATTCGGTTTTTGAAGTGCCTTCCATTTTCTTAATATGTTACAAAATACCTAAACAATCAAAAATGTAGATATTTTTAGATAATTTAATAGAAATAAACATGGTTTACAAATACACAATCTTATGGAAAATATTCTTTTATAAATGAAAGTTCGTATATAATAAATGCCCAATTACGTATAATAATTTAAATTTCTAGCTTTGATGTTATTTTTTAATAAACAGTTACAAAAATCTAGTTGTCTGTTTAGTATTTCATATCTTTTTAATTACACAAAAAGATCGGGGCACTATATGCAGCGCACTGAAAGGACGCGCACACCCGCGCTGAATAGCATTCACATGCGAGTACGCGCACAGATACGTTTGTGCACATCGTATATATGTATTATATATAGATATAAGGTGTACAAAAATACATATCCGCGCGCTAAGCCGTGTAGACGGGCCCTTAGCGAAGTTACACTGACAAAAAATAAGTTAAGATATCGGTCGTATAGAAATTACCATAACCTACGAGCGTAAAAGTCACATAACTCTAGTTTCTGTCCTCGTTTCTGTCTGTCTCTTCTCGAAACTAACTTTATGTATTTTTTTAATACTCCGTATGCAAAGCTCGATTTCGCGCGGAGTTCAATAAAAAAGCGTGCAATAAGAATGAAACTTCATATAAAAGATACGGTTCCATACGTGAGTGAGATGATGATTCTAACCTCGTGTGCAAGCTCGTGTGACCATTTCACTCTTGCTTCGCTCGGGCGCAAACGTCCATACGTCACTTCTTTACACTAGTATCGAAATGTATTATTTTTAGAATACATAAGCAATAACTATATCTATATTCATGCAAAAATATATGTCGATGTACTTACGTATTGCAAAATTGATCTAGGTTAGTTTATGTATGCACGTTTTTCAAAAAACTTCCGCACTGCTTGAGATGCTGCGAATAAATGACGAGCTCTCGAAGTAATGCGTGTGCTAAGGATGCCGGCTTCGACACGTCCAAACCTCTATAAACAAACGACATACAAAAGACTTTCACGCGCCGCGAGATGCCACAACCCGTGTTGTATGCACCGACGGATGCGCAATATTTGTTTTGGTTTCGATTTAAGGATTTCGATTGATTTCAGTGATTTCAATGATTTCAAATGATTTCATATAAATTAATATATGATTGCGCATGTATTCAATCAAACTTTTTGCAAAAGAAATTTTAGATGATTTCATTAATTTCGGGTGATTTCACTGATTTCACTGTGATTTCATGATTTCAAACTGATTACGAATGGTAGGGTTAGCTGATTTCTCAGACTGAATAGCCCCTCGAAAAAATCTAAAAAAATTCAGGGATATCCAGAATGAGTTGCAGAACATTTTCTGAGAGTTTTAACAAAATCTACTTTTTGACCTCTCGATTTGACAGAGACTTTGCCATATGTGTGTATGTGTGTCTGTGTGTGTGTGTGTGTGTGTGTGTGTGTGTGTGTGTGCGTGTGCGTGTGCGTGTGCGTGTGCGTGTGGGGGCGTTCTCTGTCAAATCAGCCACCCCCCTGCGCACTTCAATTTTTAAGATAAACTAACGTTTTTCTGCTTAAAATTTTCGATATCTTTTTTAGTTTCTTATGTTGTCCAGTGATTTTTGATTTTTCAAAATGGTGGACCTATTTTATGAGAAATAGGTTATCAGCAACCATGATTTGCGTACCCCATACGTCCTACTATCATAAGAAAATAACTTTACCCCCACTTTGAAAAATCAAAATCACCTGACAACATAAGAAACTAGAAGAGATATCGAATATTTTAAGCCGAAAAACGTTAGTTTATCTTAAAAATTGAAGTGCGCAGGGGGCGGGGGAGGGGCTTATTTGGCAGAGAACGTTCCTTATAGGTATATATCTTAAAGCAGTACTTCCGGGACTTGAAAATATATGTAAGCGTTTTTTCCGGGACGCACCGCTTTTTCCGGGCCCGTCCCAGATACACACACACACACACACACACACACACACACACGCACACACGCACACGCACACGCACACACACACACACACACACACACGCACACACACATCCATACGGACATTTTCTAAAAATAGTGTATTTCGATTCCAAATTGGCTAAACATCATTCCTAACACATTTTCCCAAAAACTTTTTTTTACTATCACAAAGCTTCCTCTAGGAGCAAGCAATATTAAATCGTTCAAACTGTAGGTTACGGCAGGATACAACATTTAAAATCTCAATGTCGTTAGTTAAAATGGATTTACAGACCTCTGATAGGGCCTTTTTCATAAAAAATAAACAATATTTGTATAATAGATATTTAAAATATCATTATTGATGAAAATTTATATTTTTTAGGTGAATTACAATAAAAAAAATTTTAACTGTAGTACCTCCAGTTATTGGTATTGCTCTCACAGCTATACTGATTTTGCGTACAACACGAATATTCGAGTTTGGAGTAACTTTTTTTTCAGTGCACTGACAATTTTATGTGTTACAAACTGCTGGTGCTGACATAGGTCGCCCGTTGCTCAGTATTCGGAAGACGGCGAGCTTACAAATTCTATCGCTACCGTTTTCTGCCGAAATTTTAAACAATTAGAATTTAGAGTATTATCCCTTCTTAAAAAAGTAATGATCGGAAGAAGTATAGATTTCATCTGTGATTGATCCTTGGATAAAAGGCGTGAGAATACAAAATTAAATATGCAGTTTTATTTGATAATTATTATTTATAGCAATGAAAACGATTGATGTGAAAAGTATTAAATAAATAATAATAACATTAATGTTGGTTGCAGATTGAAACAAAAACATAGAGAGCGCGTATAGCGTGCATGGATTTAATTAGTAACTAAAAAGCAACATAGTTCATAGTTTTCCTTTCTTTATTTTGTTTATTCATGAATTCAATTATATCATTTATAAATTTCATTTTTGAGATTTTTCAATTATGTAAATGTTGTATTCTGTAAATTTATTTATTTTTAAAGAGGTTGAGGATAAGAATATGGATAAACAAAAGTTGAAGAAAATTGTGAAATTGTGAAATTAAAAATGTAATATATAAATTTACAGAATGCTGCATTTATATAACATTGTTTCGTATTTTTTTAATTTTCTATTTCATTTAAAAATCACAAATATTTTACGTCAATCTTTGATATATCGATAGTTCCGAGTGGTTTTATCTTATGTCGCTCGGACCTTCGAACAGTAGCGTAAGTCAAAGGGGTCCGCATGTAGTACGTAACTCTCGCGCACTGCGCAGAGTATCCGTAGGTATCTCGGCACACCCGGTTCATTCTAACGCATCTTCGGGCGCGCGCGAGATCATCGTATGTATCTCCCGCAGCCTTAGAACGAAGTATCGTAACTCGCAGACCGAGATATGCTCTATCGTATCTCAGACTCATCCAAACGTTGTATCGTATCTACGAATCGCGAAAGTTTTCAGTAAACGCAGTTTCAAAGTTTCATGCTGTCAAAAAAATATTTAACGTTATTGAATCATCACAATATTTATGTCTAAATATTGTGAAATATACGCACAATATTTAGACATGAGAAGAGTAATGAAAATAGAAATATAATATACTATTATCATAATATTTATCAGATCTTTCGGTCGAAAGGGCTTTGGCGGGCCTTCCCTCCGAGAGCCGTCAAGCTTAGACGAAAGGTCTTTCACTCGAATTATTAGTTCACGTATACGACTCAATTCACACATACATGCCGCAATCCAATCGCGAGCATTTATTCGGTCAAATCAATGGACTAACACAACTTTGGCGGAAAATATCGTCGCTCGGTAGGAGAAAAGCCAACTTTGGAGTTACAGTTGAAGAAAGACAACAAGAGGCTATACCGCGAAAAAAGCCAGTTTGTGCCGCGCCGTCCCTGGACGAAAAATGCTAACTGAAGACATTTCGCACGAGAAAAAAAAGTCCAAATGTGTAAGCGAAAATACTTTTATGTACGTGTATTGATAAATAATGTTGTATTATGCTTGTAAATTTTAATTATGAGAATAAAATTACTCTTAACACTATTAATAAGCGGTACTAGGAATCTTGAATCAATGTACTGTCAGTTCCTCGTTTGTCACTGGCTTTGAACGTATGTTAAAAGCACTGCAACTCCGATCATGATATATATTGTACTGTGTACTCACAATCGCTGATTTTCGGATATATCCGAAAAAAGAGCAACGGCTCCGAGCTGCAGACGTGCAGCACTTCCATGCATATGGCGCAGTAGTGCCACCGGCCGAGGTTACTGCGTTCCTAAGAGTTTTTCTGTATAAGTATATAGCACAATAAATATACAATTGTGCTTATACCATCATTCATGAACGACTTATTGCAGTGCTTTTGACATATGTTCAAAGACAATGAGAAAAAAAAACTGGAATTATCAGTACACTGATTCGGGATTCCTAGTACTGCTTATTAATAACATTGATAGTAATTGCATTGTGATAATTGAAATTTACAAGCCTAATATACAGCATTATTTATCAATACGCGTACGTAAAAATATTGTTGCTAACAGAATTAGATTTTTTGTCCTCAGGCAGCAAAATGAGTATTTTTCGTTCCGTACAGAGACAGCAAAATACTCAATGTAAGGCAATGTAATACATTTTAGTATTGCGACTTCTATATGGGACGCGAAAATTTATTTTGCGGCTTTTGGACAAAAAAGTAGTATATACTATCACGGACGCATTATGTATCGCCTTGCTACGCTCGGCCCCAAAGCTCGCAATCGCCGAGAATGATACATTTAAAGTCCTTGGTGCATAATGTACTATTCTGGATTGTCGGATTGTCATTTGAAGAAGTTTTTAGCGAAGGACTAGGTGCAATATCTAAGAAACTCTGTAATATAGAGCTTTTCAAACAAAATGCTTGTTACTCTGGAAAAGCGTACCGGGAGAACTCATTCTCTTTCGTCACATATTTTATATATCAAAGAACGGATTTTTCTTCTTTTATAGAAAGATTGTCAATTTATTACCGAAATCTGAAATGAGTATCACCGTAATAATATCACGTTTCTATTTAAAAGGTTTCCATGTCATAGAAAAATCTCTAATCGCAATCTCTCTGAATAATGTGAGTTTTGAGTATTTTGTTTAAAAATCTAAAACTCTAAGAATATGGGTGATGGAGTGTAATATACAGGTTAATCACTGAAGGCTATTTTTTATTCTGTGTTTCACGAGAGAATTGTCATCAGCGCAGAAACCAGCTATTGCTAACATTAAAATAACAAAATTATGATATTAAATAATTCTTATTCAAAATATCTTAACACTGTATACTATGATTATAAAATATTTTTATGTTTATTATAAAATATTTTTATTATTATTATTATTATTATTATTATTATTATTATTATTATTATTATTATTATTATTAATTATGTACATTTAAGATTCGTTGAAGGTTTTGACGCGTAACGCATTTTACTTCTAATTCCTATCAAAGCGTGAGTAGTCAACTTCGTTTTGATTGTGTCCAGTCTCCAGGAATCTATATGTGATTTCGATATTGTGACGCACGGCTGCGAGATACATCATAGAAAAAATGAATCGGTTCTTGTTTTAACCAGCGCAGTTCTCCGAGTAGAAGAATTTTTTTTACCTCTGATTCAAATTTTTTTTAATGAAATGAAGAATAAAACTGGCAATTTCATAACTGCATTTTAAACCGATTGTTTCATTGATTCCACATGTAGCAGAATCCATCATGTCTCGTGCAATCGTATACAGTGAAATTGTACAATCAAAGATGTCGCTTGTAATAAAATGCAGAAGACTGCACAAGGACATGGCAAAACTTATACATGTCGAAGCATGCCCGATGCATTCTTCGTTGCATAACTTCTTATTTTCGTCCTTAAGTTTTTGGGCGAGATTTTTCAACTCCATGTGCTTATCGTAAGCTGCTTGTGCTGTTGTGCCAAAAAGAGGTGTTGCATGCTTACAAGCATAGCACACATCGCACTGGTCTCTTTTCAGTTTGAAGAAGTGCAAATTGAACTTAGTCTCGAAAATCTCTTTGTACTGCCTATAAGTAGCAAGAATGAGCTCAATTTGATCAGTGGACCGATTGTCTTTCATCTAGGCTTGGTAGAACGTGTACATTTTTGTAATGTCAAAAGTCGATAACCCAAGTCTACCTTAATTTCCTAAAATATGTCATAGGAGTGGCACTGTTTCGCAAAATGTGTCATAGGAGTGACACTTTTCCATATGAAGGGTGACACTTTTTCATAGAAGCGGTAACAGTTTTTCATAGAATGGTCAGGTTCTCATCGAAATACTCAAGGTTGCTGTCTTTCCGACTGTAGTGCGAAGGAACTTTTGGGAACAGTTGTATGTATTCTTTGTGCACTCGCTACCAAGCCTGGATTTAAGGTTCTACGCATAGAATTCTGGCCGCGGTTATCGCTAGTAGTAAGTTAACCAGTATAGCGAGACGACGGCATGAGTCACCACCCCGTCGCGGGCCGCCGGCCTTTGTATATATAAACATGGTGATTAACCCATGTTTAATTGCATGTTAATGGTTTGTTTATATAAACAAATATAAATAAATATGTTTGTTTATGTTAATAAATATAAACAAGTAATTAAACATACATTAACAACATGTAATGTTTATGAAAAACATAAACAGAGCGTGTAATTAATGAGTGTTTTATTGCTTGTTATGATTGTTTATATAAACAAGTGATTAAACAGTAATTAAACAAGTGTTAATTACCTTGTTTCTTAGAGCAAAGGTGCCGCGGCCCGCGGCACGGGCCGGTGACTCATGCAGTGCAAGTCTCCGACAGCTATAGCAGTATAGCGAAACTGTAGCAGTACGCTATAGCGGGATCCGCCTTGGTCCTGTGCTCGGTATAGCGGGAGTTCTTTTTCGAAGAGCGTGGCTATAGTAGGCAGCTGAGCGAACACGATCCCCTGCACAATCTTATGAAGAGAGAGTGTGTGTGTGTGTGTGTGTGTGTGTGTGTGTGTGTGTGTGTGTGTGTGTGTGTGTGTGTGTGTGTATGTGATTTTCATCCTACTTCACGGTGCCGCGGAGCCTACTCTAAATTTCGGCTCCGGGGTTAAGTGTTAATATATATATATATATATATATATATATATATATATGGGTTAGGTATCGTGAAAAAAATTATAAATATTATTATAAATATTATTATTTTTATTACAAAAAAAAATTAATTACAAGTCATTACAAAAAAAAATAATAGAAATTAATTATCAGAACATATAAATGTATAAATCATTACCCTAAAAAAAATAGTTTGGATAATATTACAAGTGAATTCCATTATTAAAAAAAAAAGTTATTAAAAAAATTTTACATACTATATAAAATAAAAATAAAAAAATTTTTATCTCTTTTATCTCTCACTTTTTGAGAGATAAGTCCAGCGGAGATTCCCCTTCTTTGGTTGGGCAAAACGTCTGACATGTTTTGATAACTTTACGGCATACGCCGCACCGCCACTTGCCACACTCTGCACATAACTTCCACGCGCAGTTTTTGTATTTTCTATGGATTTTTCTTGAGCACGTGTCACACGTGTATGGCACAGGTAATAAATATTTTGTCGATCGCACCATTCGCCTCTGCTGGTGCTCCTGCTGCTGCTGCTGCTGTTGTCCCTGCTGGTGATGATGCACCTGTGGCTGCTGCTGCTGCTGTGCATGCGACGACTGCTGCGCCTGCTGCGGCTGCTCCTGTGGTTGGTGATTTGGCGTCTCTTCCGTTGGAGAAGCAGGCGATGTCATACCATCGTGGCATACACAGCCACAAATTGCACAATCGTCACACCGTAGTGTCGAGCAATAATCACACTGTATGAACGTCTTGCTTGTTCTGATGATGCACAAGCATCTACAGCAGGTGCGAGCGTTTCTGAACTTTTTACCAAGTTGTCTGTCGAGCTGCTTCTGTGCAGCGTACAACTGTTGTTGGAACGAAAGAATGTCATTGGTGATCTTCTCCAACACACACACTTCGCTCTCCACTTCCTTTTTTAACTGATTAATTCTCTTAGTTTTATTATTAACTAAATTTTTTACCACTTTTGCTTTCTTTTCTAGTTTTTCGATCGCCCTCTCTAAGGCGTGCGATTTCTTAATCCAACTCATGTTGGTCAGCTCTGACGAACGAATGATGCCTTGACTCAAGTCAGAGCTGTCTGGACCCAAGTAAAACGTTATTTTTCGTACGGTGAACGAAGGTGGGGGTTTGCTAAACTGTCATTTTATACGACAAAGATAAGAGTCCATATGATGCCAAGTAACAACATGACTGAATTATTAGGGCCACACTTGCCCACAGCAGAAATACCAAAGGGGAATTCGGTGCGTTCAGGATGTTAGTGTTTTTAAAGAGTATCGAGTGAGTTGAAACCGCTCTTTTCGAAACATAAGCCGATTCTCGACACACACACACACACACACACACACACACACACACACACACACACACACACACACACACACACTTCGTTCTTGTTTCGAACGAGATTACTCTTTAACGAATTTTTTCTTCTCGGTACTATATTCGTAAAGAAGAAGATAGGTGTCGAATTCCCCCCCTGTAGGTAGCGTTGGTGGAACTGCGAATTTCGATGCACAATGCAAACGGTAAGATTGGCTGGAGGGGGTCGGTTATTCGCATTATAAAAGCTACTGATTTATCCGTCGCTCATCTCAGTAGCCATGCGAATCATGTCGCGAGTAAATAGGCCTTTTTTACCGCGAGTGCAAGCTGAGGAGCATTGTGATTTGCGCGAAGTAATAGCGCGCATCGCTTCCAGCTTACGTTTCCATCGGCATCCTGTATGGCGAAGGTGCGACATAACTTGGCGGCGAAGACTCCGCAATATGAATTACGCGCATTTACGCTGCGAATTGCGATTTCTGCTGTCGCAAAGTGGGTTTCGACGAATAGCGCAATTTTACTTGAGAATATTTCGCAATATTCGCTCTGCACTATTAATAGCCGGTGAATATATCTCCGAAATCGGAATGGCTAATGCTATCATTTTACAAGACATGATAAACGCATACCAAGAACAAAGAGGTAAGTAAAAATATTATTTTAGAAAAAAAAAAATATTTTTTTTTGCTTATTAAAAAATAAATTACAGCATTGGCAGATTTGCTTGCCGATGATAGCGATGCCTCTACAATATTTATGGACTATAGCGGACGTCAAAATCCTGTAGCACGCGCTTTAAGCTTTCAAAGTGAAGCCGAATCGTCGAGCAGCAGCAGCAGCAGCAGCAGCAGCAGCAGAGAGGAAGAAGAAGAAGAAGAAGAAGAAGAAGAAGACGAGGCGCGTGAGCAGGGAAGTGTTGCAGACGGTACAAGCCCCAGCGAAGAGGATATCTCAGGTAGCGATGACGAACAACAACGCTTAATATACGTACCGATTCAACAGCAACAACAACAACAACAACAACAACAACAACAACAACAACAACAACAACAACAACAACAACAACAACAACAACAACAACAACAACAACAACAACAACAACAACAACAACAACAACAACAACAAGAAAACGAAGAAGTACTAGAGGCGGGTGCGCTTTCTGAAGGTGAAGAGAGCGAAAGCATGATTCGAGTAATGTCTTCCTCGGACGAAGAAGAAGACGAAAATACAATTGTACCACGGCTGTTACTCGCAACCCTGAGTCAGTATACAGAACCTCGTAATGCTGTGGAGAGGGCCATTATGAGCGAGGACCCCCAACCGAGTGTAAACGCCGAGCGGCCGCGGGCGGGGACACTGCACAATTTTTACACTTCCAGAGCTCGACGTTCGGAAAATTCATTCCATAATTTAGAGGATGGAAATCGCTTGGTATGGAATAGTTTCGACGAGACTAATCCCCTGGATCGCCGTGTCAATGAATGTAAGTTTCTTTTATTCATCAATATATTTTCGCGCACATTAAATTTTTTATTTATAATCGGTTTTTCAGTTATACGAAGAAGACTAAATAGTTCTGACGGATTGGCGATACCTGGGTACGATATCCCACATTTATTTGTTTACGCGAGAAGAATTATTCACGTTCGCCGTGCTCAAGAACTGCGCTGGTTTCATAATCAGGCTGTAGATGAAAATTCCGCGTTGTATACGACCGCTGATTTAGAAGATTTATTAGATCGCGTGCGCGATAGTTTTAATGGAAAACCGGAAGACTAATAACCGGTATCGACTGTATCTCTAAAAATCATGAGACAATTCTTATATCTAAAGAACTTATACGATAATATATAGACTCTACATTTCCTCAAAATTTCAACATGATTAAACGAATTTTTGTTTTCTCTAGTTATCACGCGGCAAAGAAAATTACTTTGTAAAATACGAAAATATTCAAAATTAAATATCTCAACAAGTAATCGTACGATCTTGATGAAAATTCGCACACATATTATCTATATCACAAAGAAAATTGTTTAAAAATTGGAGCTGATACGTGGAGCCGTTCTCGAGAAATTACGATTCGAAAATAAGGTTAAAAAAATTTTAACCTCAAATATTTATGAAATTTCAGGACTAATCATTTTGCCTAAAGGACTCGACCGAGTGATATCCAAAACCTACCTCTACGAGGAATTTCAAAGCGATTAAGTCAATTTTACTCCCGTAATCGTTGGACATACAAAACTCATTTTTTCACATTTCAATTTTGTTCTCAAAAATTAGTCGACAAAATGAATTCAAATTTTCACAGATGATAGCTACTTATATTCTGCATTATCATGATTTTTCTCAAGAAAATGTGACTTTTTATTTTATTCACACCCCTCTCCTTCATCGGACACGCCTTCGTCACCTACATCATCATCATCATCATATACAAGCTCGATATGGCCATCGCTCCCACCATCTCCCGCATCAGAGCTCGCCGTAAATTCAACAGCGGACGAACGTAGAGAACCACTGCAATTGGGCGAAGGCAGTAGCTTGTATGGGCGCAGTGCCGAAGAAGGCGATAACTTAGAGAACGAGACTCTCGAGATAAGCCCGCCGGGTGTAAGATTTACTGTTCTACAAGAAAGAGAGAATTTCGTACGTAGATTTCAAATTGCCGGCCGTTCCATTGTACTGCGCGTCAATAATCCACCCGACGAATGCGATAACCCATTATTTTGGATCGAATTGGCTATGCGGGATATTCACGCGTTTGTTATTTCGATGGTGCCGGATGACGATACTGTATTAATCGGTGTTGCTATAAGTAGCGAACAATTTATGCTCGGCACAGCTGGTCTGTCTTTTCGACCTCCTGAAAATTTTTTTTACGATGATTTATGGAATTTAATTTCCAGTATAGCTCAAAGTAACCAAAATTTTCAAGTGGATGAGAGTTTTATTTTACAAATCACTTTTATAAGCGTTCCCGTGGGCTCGGGTGCAATCAAAAGGAACAAATTATCCATCGACAGTGTAACTCGGCGTTCAATGGTATCAATCACCAACGACGATAATTTATGTCTACCGCGCGCGTTAGTAGTTGGGGATGCACATATAAAATTACGAGCCAATGACTCGGATGGCGTACGTAAAGAATGGAATATAATACGCGATGGGCGGCGCAAGTTACAAAAGCAACTCGTGGAACGCTTGATACAAGCTGCAAACGTGCGTATTCCCCGCGCCGGTTGTGGTTTCTATGAAATAGAAAGATTTCAGAATTTTTATCTGCAAAGTAATATTGCTATAGTGGTTTACGAGAAAGCAACATTCGGCAACGGCGAACCTCCTTTTTTCGACGGGCGCGCTCAAATAGAAACTCAGGGAGAATTAAAAGGGGTTATTAATCTACTCTACGATCAGCGCGCGAAGCATTTCGATACTATTTTAAACGTGATAGGTTTAGCGAGGACAAAATTTTTGTGCAGTTATTGTAATAAATGCTTTCACTTCATTGATCAACACAAATGTAGAAAAACTTGTTCGAAATGTTTCGTTTCTCCTGCCTGTTTATCAGATGGCGTCGATTTAATAAAATGCGCGAACTGTAATAGAGAATTTTTCGGCCCTTCGTGTTATCAAAATCATTTGGAGGACGGTAGTTATAAGAAAAAAAAAAAAAATTATGTGACATTGTCAAATTTTGCACGCGATGTTGTAAAGTAACACATCGCTATCGCCGAGCACACGAGTGCGGGAAAATTTGGTGCAAAAATTGCAAAACCGATCATTATACAAACGAAAATTGCTATATGTTACCCATAAAAAACGAGTCCGATGATGAAGGAAAAAAAGGAAACGGCGAATACGCGAAAAAAAAATTTTTATACATTTTTTATGATTTTGAAACGCGTCAAGATGAAGCGTACTTGAATCACGAAACCACTAAAATTCACGTTCCTAATTTGTGCGTTGTGCAACAAGCCTGCACGGATTGCATCGATCAAGATGATGTTTCTCAATTTTGCCATACTTGCGGTATTCGCGAATATGTTTTTCGGGAGAAGCCTGTTACACAATTGATAGGACTATGCGTTCGAGAGAAAACAGAATTTAATCAAATCGTGTGTATAGCGCACAACGCGCGCGCTTTCGATGCCCAATTTATATTAAAGGAGTTGGCCGAGCTAGGGAATCAACTTTTGCCAAGTGTTATTTTAAACGGGACGAATATTATCTCTATACGATATGGCCGTACTAAATTCATAGACAGTTTAAATTATTTTCAAGCGAAATTGAGTGTTCTGCCCTCGGCCTTTGGCTTGCCGCAAAGCAGCAAAAAGGGTTTTTTTCCGCACTTTTTTAATACTTTGGAAAATCAGGATTACGTAGGCCCTATGCCTGATCCAACTTTTTTCGCACCAAATTCTATGTCGGTCGAGGAGAGAGTGACTTTTTTCCAGTGGTACAATGAAAACCCGCCTGATTATGTTTTTAACTTTAAAAATGAAATCCTCGAGTATTGTCGCATGGACGTGGAAATATTGCGTCGCGCCTGCTTAGCTTTTCGAAAAATTTTTCTCGATATCGGTAACACTGACCCCTTTGTTTCGGCGACCACGATCGCGTCGGCGTGTTCTTATTTATTTAGGAAAAATTTTCTCAAGGCAAATACCATAGGAATTTTACCACCCGTTGGTTACAGGCGCGCTGATAAACATTCACAAAAAGCTGTCAAGTGGCTATTGCAGTGCGAGCGTGAAATCGGTCGAGAGATTATTCACGCCGGGCGTGCACGTGAATATCGGTTACCTGAAGGATTTTTAGTTGACGGATATTTGCCCCCTGAGGCTACTGTTTCGACCACGGCTTCGTCATCATCAGCAGTTTTTACATCGGGTAAGGGCGTTGTGTTCGAGTATCAAGGCTGCTATACACACGGGTGCCCGCGCTGTTTTGAAAACAAACGCGATACGCTGACTGCTTTCAATCGCACACATAACGAAGCCTACGAAAATACGTGCCGTAAGGTAGATAAAATAAAGTCGCACGGATACGGGGTGCGTGAAATTTGGGAATGCGAATTCGACCGCCGCATAACCGAAAATCCTCAAATCGCGAATTATGTAAATAATCATCCGCTTATTAGCAAAATGATTTTAAACCCGCGAGATGCATTCTTCGGAGGGCGCACAGAAAATATTAGATCGTATTACAATGTTAGCGAGGGTGAAACAATTAGATACACGGATATTTGCTCGTTATATCCGTATATATGTAAAAGAGGCCGCTTCCCACTTGGACACCCTGATATATATGTCGGAACTCAGTGCGATACGTTGACGGGAGGAAAAAATGATAATCTCTCGCGAGTAGAGGGATTGATCAAATGCAAAGTGTTGCCACCTCGCAATTTGTTCTTACCTCTCATACCGATAAAAATGCACGGAAAATTACTGTTTGCTCTTTGTCGCTCTTGTTGCGAGGAGATGCGACAAGATGACTGTAATCACGAAGACGTTCGCGAGCGTGAATTCTCGGGTACGTGGGTAGCCGATGAGTTGAGAAAAGCCATAGAATTGGGTTACCGAGTTACGAAAATACATATAATATGGAACTATAAAATAACGCAGTATGATCAGCAGAGCGGTAAAGGAGGATTATTCGCCGATTATGTGAATGCGTTTTTGAAACTCAAACAAGAAGCTAGCGGGTGGCCGGAAGGGTGTGAGAGCGAAGAGGCCAAAGAGTGTTACTTAAACGGGTATGAGTTAGCCGAAGGCATACGACTAGAGAGGGGGAAAATCGCGAAAAACGCTGGATTGCGCGCAGTGGCAAAGCTCTGCCTCAATTCTTTTTGGGGAAAATTTGGGCAACGCAACAATTTAAAGCAGACTGAGATTGTAAAAACGCGCGAAGCTTTACTCAGACTCTTGGTGGCACCCGATAAAGAAGTGCTCAGTGTATTACCCGTCAACGACGAACTGTTGTATGTACACTGGCAACACATTGCGGAGGCTGTGGAACAGCCTCCTAATACTAATGTAGTCATCGCCGCTTACACTACAGCGCAAGCACGACTAAAATTATATAGTTATCTAGAGAAACTCGACCGCCGCGTATTGTACTACGACACCGACTCCTGTGTATTCGTTTGTAACGAGCGTGCGAAAAATGAGGAATACAGACCTCATATCGGCTCGCTATTAGGCGATATGACCGACGAACTCGGCCAAAATATATACATTGAAACTTTCTTATCAGGCGGTCCTAAGTTTTACGCTTACAGAGCGACAGATTCGTCTACAGGAGAAAAATTTGAATGTTGCAAAATTAAAGGAATAAGGTTGGATTATGCTAACACCTTAAAAATAAATTTTGACAGTATCAAACGGTTGATCGAATCTTTTTTCGGCGGCGGCGGCGACGATCCAAGTAGATCCATCAAATTAAACTTTAGAGCGATAAGACGAATGCCGGATCACGATGTCGTCACGCGAGACGAAGTTAAAACATGCTGTATCATTTTGAATAAACGGCGCTATCTTAGTAAAGAATTATCGTTGCCTTTTGGTTATAAGCGTTAAAACATTTTATTAATAAAAAAAATAAGACTTATTTGTAAATGTTATTGTTGTTATTGTTGTAGTTTTTTCCTCTCCCTCAATGTTCATTTTAGAAGAATAAAATTTGTTTCTTTTTTGCAAAAAAAAAAATATTTCACGCGCAAAATATAGGCTTTTGTGCGCGCAAAGTATATAAGCTTATACAGCGCGGAATACAAGCTTGTACACGCGGCTGGCGCAAAGTATTCTGACACGCGCGGCAAATATCAGCTTATACCAACGCGGAGTAAAAGCTTGTACACGCGCCCGGTGCGCGGTGCATATCAGCTGATGAGCACTGCGCCGCGCCGCGCCGCCGCGGGGCCCACGCGCGCCGGGGGTCACTGGTGAGACAGTTGGTTTTTTTTGTTTTGAAAAAAAAAATGTCATCATAAAAGCACGAGTAAATTGGCTTTCGTTGTCAGTCACGAAAATGGATACGCGCTGGAAACATCCATTTACGTGTTGCGTGTGCGGGCCTACCGGATGCGGCAAAACTCAATTCGTGAAAAAATTTCTCGCAAATTTACCGACAATCTGTAACGTACGCTTCGATCGCATACTTCTTTATTACGCCGAGTGGCAAGAAGCGTACCGGACGGAGCTGAGACCTGGCGGGAGTGACGCACCGCGTATAGAATTTCGGGAAGGTCTGCCTCAAGCAAGCGATTACTCCAACGATAGCGAGAAAAAAAATTACTTATACTCGATGATTTGATGCGTGAATCTTCATGCGACGTGATATTAGATTTATTCACGAAGGGCAGTCATCACAAAAATATTAGCGTTATATTCATAACACAAAATATTTTTCATAAAGGAAAGTCACAGCGCGATATAAGTCTGAACACAAAATATATCGTACTCTATAAAAACCCGCGTGATCGCGCTCAAATACAGCACTTGGCGCGTCAAGTGTATCCGGAAGATCCAAAATTTCTGCAAGAAGCCTACCTCGACGCCACGCGAACCCCACATTCGTATCTTTTTCTCGATTTATCGCAAGACTGTCTCGACGAATTTAGATTTCGCTCTTGCATATTTCCCCACGACAAAACGCACTATGCTTATGTACCAAAAAAATTCAAAGTTTCGATAGTTTAATTATATTTAAGGAGAGAGGGGGAAAAGAAAAAGGAAATAGATACGTCAGACACGCGAGCACTCGCCACAGTTAAGAGGTGACGATGGCAGGAGCAACACGGATGAATTCTAGACGCTGTTGTACTAAACATTTTCCCAAAAAACAGTTGGCAGTTTTGGGCGCTCTCTCGCACTGCGACGGCAAACAGCGTTCGGCCATCCTTCGCACGGCTGATAAATCGCTCGTCAAATGCATATGCGAGTGTGCCTTAAATGTTTTACACGGTGTAGTGAAATTGAGAGATTGCGAGAAGAAACAGCTGAATAAACACAAACACGTATTGCGCAGATTAATCAATGGAAAGTCATCAAGTTGGAAAACTAAAAAACGCGCGATAGTACAGAACGGAGGATCTTTTTGCCAGCTCTTCTTGCGCCCATCGTAGGTGCACTCGTATCTAAACTGTTTGGAGGAGGCGAAAAGCAGTGAAAAAAAAAATAATCAGAGAAGCAGTATGGAACGTGCTCGTAAAATGGTAATCGTGCCCGAAGACGCGATCGAACGCGCGCAACCCGTCGAAGCAACGAAAAATATTGGCGAAGTCTCCGGCGAAAATTCTGTGCAAACTCCCGGTGACAATTTGACCAGATTAGACGCTGAAATGTTCGATATTCTTCACTCGAAAAAAGGGGTGAAGGATGTTCACGAAAAATGTCAAAATTACTTACAAGTATTGCGACGTTATCTTTTTTTCCGTGAAAGCGAGCGCAGCAGCAGCAGCAGCAGCAGCGATGCACAGCGAGAAATTGACGAAATTGACGAGACACTAGCACCACTCACCGAAGAAGCCATTATCGATGGTGTACCCAAGGCGTATCAGCGGAAGGTTCGTCTCCTGTTGCGTCATTGGAAAACAGTAGCACCCGAACGTCTCAAGTGGAGCAATGCCGGAACAGTGAGCATAGATGGCCGTGCGGTAGAGCGTTCAAATATTATAGAATTATTGAACGATGTGGTTAGAAGGGGAAAAAAAAATGACGACGACGAAGAGGCACCAGTTGGACGCATGGAGTTTTCGAAATTTGTTAAAACTTCCGATACTCCGATGAATTTAATAGGCAACAGCAAAGTTTTAAAAATCGGCAGAGTACTCACTGCGCCTTTGCACACGGCCAAACGACGACTGAATAAGGAAGACGCGAATGCAGCGCTCTCTCCCGTGCTTACGAGGAGAAGAAAGGCTGAACAAAGTAAAAAAAAGTGGTTAAGATTCCAAATATAAAACCCATACACACACACACACACACACACACACACACACACACACACACACACACACACACACACACACACACACACACACACACACACACACACACACACACACACACACACACACACACACACACACACACACACACACACACACACACACACACACACACACACACACATCAGAGACACGATGTACGAGAAAGAGTATTACGATCTCACGCACGAGGCAGGATACGCGGGTGCAAGAAATCTCGTTCGCGTAAATAAAAAGAGAGGTAAATCCGATGAGAAGGCTAAAATATACGCATGGCTCAGTAACCAAGACGCTTACACGCTTCATCATCCTATAAAACGAAAATTTCCGAGACTGCGCTACAACGTCACGAACGTGGACGACGTGTGGGAGTGTGATTTACTGCAATTAACCTCGATAAAAGATTACAACGACGGCTTCTGCTATATTCTCGTTGTTGTGGATGTGCTCAGCAAGTATGCGTGGATCGAACCATTGCGCGATAAAACAGCGCGCAACGTTGCCGACGCGTTCGAAAAAATTCTAAACAGAGCGAGACCGCGAGTGCCAGTGTGTTTACAATCCGACCGTGGCAAAGAATTTGTCGGCTCAGCTTTTCAAAGCCTTCTAAAAAATATGACGTAGAATTTAGAGTAGCGCGAAATCCTGATATCAAAGCGGCTATAGTCGAGAGACTCAACAGAACGATACGAGAGCGTATGTGGCGCTATTTCTCGCACAAAAATACAAAAAGGTATGTCGACGTAGTACAAAAATCATATATGCCTACAACCACACATTGCACAGTGGAACAAAAATGAAACCATCCGACGTAAATTTGTACAACGCTGCAAAAGCCCGTGAAAATTTACTAAAGCGTGCTCTTCGACAAAGCGCAGTGCAGAGAAACAGTCGCAAGATGGCGCACCAAGCGATACCTAAATTCAAGGTGGGTGACTTCGTTCGAATCAGTCGGACTAAAAATACCTTCGAGCGCGGTTATGAAAAAAATTTCAGCGAGGAAGTGTTCAAGATAAAAAGGGTGTCGCGACGGCAGAATATCTACACGTTCGTTCTCGAAGACTTAAACGGTGAAATTATCGACGGATTTTTTTACACGGAAGAACTTGTATTGGTTGGTCGAGAGCGCATCACAGACCATCAAACATTTAAAGTGGAGCGCATAGTTCGTACGCGCGGACGAGGAGGAAATAAGCAACTACTCGTTAAGTGGATAGGATACCCTGACAAATTCAACTCTTGGATAAAGGCGAGTGATATCGAAAGTATCTGAAAAAAAAAATGGAGAACCAAGACGAATTTTACATGGTGTTACCGAGTAACAGCAGTATGATGTATTTCAGCGATAATACTACAACATGCTACACCACGCATTTACAGCGCGAGATTAGGCTGCACGGTGAATGGCTCGTAGGTCTAGCGGAAATTTACGTGCCATGTACTATAAACCACGTACAAAATACTGAAGCTTCGTATTCGTTTTGTTCCTACGACACAGGTAAAATAGTAAAAAGAGACATTTGTCACTTTCCCGACGGAATTTATAAAACTATAGAACAGCTTGCTGACGAGATAAATAGATCGAACAACGTATATCAACATCAAGTACTGGAACCGATGAAAAGCCGCTTAGGATATTACGCCATAAAGCGAACATGCCATTGCGAAGAGCTTCACGTGACGGAATTCAATGATAAAATTTGTCGTATTTTTGGTATTGAAAATTTCGTGACCAAAGGAATGTTCACGACCGTCAACGAGGGCACCAGAGAAATTGTGGGTGTTAGACCTGCTTTATTGTCCCGCGCTATCCCTGATCAAATGTACGTTTACACGGACATTTGCGAACCATACACAGTTGGCGACACTCAAGCATCTCTTCTGCGTATAGTTTCAGTCACAGATCCAAATTACAAATTTGGTTGTAACTACGTGCAGCGTTTTGCTCCGATACATTACATTCCGTTACTTTATCACAATTTCCAGAATATAGTCATAGATATAAGAGATCAGCACGGTCATCCTATACCATTCGAGTATGGTACGTTGACGGTTACGCTACATTTCAAACGCAACCGCTACTAAATTATACCCAATATGAGTTACTACATTCAATGCTACGACGACGACGGGCAAGTCGGAGGAGGGGTTAGAAGAGTTTTCGCTGGCTCTACTTACCAAAGAGGCCGAGGAGTGGGAGGCTGGTTAGGCGGACTGTTTCGAAAAATGCTGCCTTATATCTCCAGTGGAGCGAAAGCTGTAGGAAAAGAAACCATAAGAGCGGGGTTAAATATTTTCGATGACGTGGCCAATAACGGTGTCAATTTCAAAGAAGCAGTGAAGGTCAGAGCCAAAGAATCTAGAAAAAACTTGAAGAGAAAAGCAGCCGAAAAAATATCTGAGATGATGAAAGGCTCGGGTTATAAGGCGCCTGCTCACAGACGAAAACGTCAGTTGAGGAAGACAAGCGGATTAGTTCGCATCACCGATAAAAAAGAAAAAAGAAGAAGAAGGTACGAACAAGAAAAGGCGGTAGAGTCAGCAAGAAGAGGAAGAAGCCCACTTTTAGAAATATTAACGACATCTTTGGCCCGAAATAGAAAAAAAAAAAAATGGCATTCTTACATTCACACTCGACAGAATGTATGTCCAGTGAGTTAGACATTTTTTCTCTACCGGCGACTCAAACTTCCATAGAGAGTAGCAGTTTCTTACACTACAAGCCCGTTTCATCGCTCAGCGACGAAGGAGATACTCCCATAGAGTTTGTGGTGCCAAGCGGTAGTGAACATTACATAGACCTTGCGCACACGATGCTTTACATTCAAGCAAAGGTTGAACCAATAGAAGGCGAAGCGGAAAACGCCAAAGTCGCGCCAGTTAACAATTTTCTTCATTCGCTATTCAACCAAGTTGACGTTTTTTTAAATCAAAAACTCGTTTCGCCTCCCAACAACGCCTACCCCTATAGAGCTTATATTGAATCGTTGCTGAATTATTCTCCGGCGGCTAAAGAATCGCATTTAACTACAGCGCTCTGGTACGATGATACGCATGACAATTTTGAAGCTGCTCCCAATATTCCTATAGACAACATTGGCGCGAACAAAGGAGCCCTATATCGCCAACATTTCATACTCGGAGGGAAAACCGTCGATATGGTTGGTCATTTGCATTGCGACGTATTTAATCAAGATAAAATGCTTATCAACGGGGTGGAGATGAGAGTACGCCTCGTACGAAGCAAAGATGCCTTTTGCTTGATGGATGTGTCGGATGATGGTAAATTTCGTGTCAAAATCAAAGAAGCCAGCCTCATCGTACGCAGAGTAAAGATAAGCCCCGGTGTTTTACTTGGGCACGCGAATGCCTTAGCTAAAGCTACAGCCAAGTATCCGATTACACGCGTCGAAGTTAAGTCTTTCACGCTTCACACTGGTATTCTCGGGGACACTCTCGACAACGTCATCCTCGGGCAGCTGCCTAAAAGAATAATTATAGGTTTCGTCGACAACAAAGCGTTTAATGGAAATCGTAAATTCAACCCGTTCAATTTTCAACACTTTTCGATAAATTATCTTTCTTTGTACGTCGACGGAGTGCAAATTCCAAGCAAACCGTTACAACCTCGCTTTACCGATAACAGCGGTCTCTACATAGATGCTTACCATACGCTGTTTTCGGGTACAGGAATTCATTTTCTCAACGAAGGCAACGGCATCAATCGTCACAATTATGCGAGAGGAAATTTTCTGACGGCTTTCGACCTAACACCAGATTTATCAGCCCATTGTGCTACGCACTGGAACCTCGTACGATCGGGTAGTGTACGCGTGGAAGTGCGATTCGAGGGCGCCCTCACTAGTACCATAAATTGCATCATTTACGCAGAATACGATAACGTGCTGGAAGTCGATTCGAGCAGACAAATCCTATCGGATTTTAGCGCGTAAGAAGAAGGAGAAACAAGAGTAGTGGGGGTAAGCGTATATCAGAAAAGAAATGCCTACACGTGAGGGTCAGTTGTGATTTACTCTTTTACATGGCGATACACTCTCGCGCTCCCTTAAATCATGGATTTCGTTGTCGATATACAAGGTTTTCGCGACGTTAACAGAAATTTTTTGCCAAAGGAAGTGGCTGTGATTGCATTGCAAGACCTCATAGTTGGCCATTGGATAGTAGGGCCACCTTGTAATTTTTTGCATTTGCCACCAGACATAAAAACGACAAACACCTATTGCACAGTTCACTTACACGGAATACAGTGGTTCGAAGGTGACGTATCGTTGCGACGCTTGCGCCATCATCTCTACAAAGTTGTCAAGAAGGCGAGAAATATCTACGTGCGAGGGGATGACAAACGAAGATATCTCGAGAACGTGCTTGGACGTTGTGTTATAAACCTCGAAGAATGGAGATCGCCAACTTTTAATAAATTAGAAGCACTGTTTCCGAATTCCTTAGTATGCTCAAGTCATATCGAAAAACACATAGAAAATAAGAAAGACTTTTGTGCGCTTTTCAAAGCAAATATACTAAGAAAATGGATGTACAGTATACTTCCAGAAGAGTGGCGCGAAGCAAATGAAACCATACAAAGCGAAAGATTTTACGCAGCTCTTTGCAAGTATCGTAACGAACGCAGAAAGGCTTTTCGCTTTGGTCAACCAGGAGGTGTAGATGAAGTGGACGACAACGACGACGACGACGACGACGACGACGACGACGACGACGACGACACCAGCAGTAGCACGCAGACTGAAAAAGCAAACAACGACGAGGAGGACGACGACGGCATCGTATTCAGTGAGAAGGTACCCAGTGAAGAGTTTTCAAATCAATTACAAGATGGACACGAGAACAATAATGCATGCGATACGTGCACTAAGAGCGAATACAATAGGTGTGTATGCTGCTGATCACATTCCAAAAATTTTAAGTCCACCTGTGGCCATCGTAACCAATCTAGATACAGCAAATAAACCAGGATCGCATTGGGTTGCCTTTTACATAGACAAAAATGGATACGGAGTGTATTTCGACAGTTACGGGCTCGCACCCACTTCATCACACCATCTTGATCGCCTACGAAGGAACTGCGTGCGTTTCCAGTGGAACAAGAAACTATTACAAAGTTTTGATTCAAAAGTGTGCGGTGAATATTGCATTATGTTTCTGCATCATATGTGCAGCGGTAGTTCTTTACGCACGTTTTGTCGCATCTTTTCATATAATACATGCAGAAACGATGACATAGCTGCTAAATTTTACAAAGTTATTTCACAAAAGCAATCAAGAAAGACAAATCCTTACCGAAATCGTTTTCTTCCGAGAGAGACTTCATTGGGAAATGGGCAGAGTGATCAAACATGCAACGCAAAATTATAATTTTTTTTTTTAATCTTAGATGTAAGAGTGAAATATGTATACTTTTGTAAGTTACTGGTAAAATAAAAAAAAATGTATTTGTAACAATTTACATTTAGTGTTAGACTTTTATTCACATCCTTACCTACCTAATACCCCTGCATGCATTCAAGAAATTATCGAACTAATATTATATCAGTATCGCTATTTTTGCTTATTATACGTTCACATAGGCAGCGGTTATAACGGAAATTTTTATCGCGTAATACAAAGCCAAAAGTAAGGTTACATATAAGAAGTTCTTTCACCATCGTCGTCATCTTTATGGGTAACCGTCATTTTTATCTCCTATTCGTTATTGTTTTGAGCGCACGTCATTTTAACGTACTTTTTTATTGCGAATACGACGCTATAGGTTATGTTACATTAAACTATTTATATCGTAGCGGTTACCATTTGATCCATGTGTCATTTCAACGTACTTTTTTTATCGCGAATACGAAGCGAAAAATGAGGTTATGTTACACTCAAGAATTTCTTTCATCACCTTTCTCGAAATCGTTATTTTTATCTCGTATTCGTTACTCTCTAACCCCACGTCATTCCAACGTACTTTTTTTATCGCGAATACGAAACGGCAATTAAGGTTATGTTACGCTCAACAATTTCTTTCATCATCATATTTCTCGAAACCGTTATTCCAACGTACTTTTTTATCGCGAATACCAAACGGTAAATAGGGTTATGTTACATTCATCGCCTTGCTTGAATTCTTTATATTACTACGTCATCACCCCGTTCGCTGATTGGTTGTGACGTAACGAACTCGTCGTCCAATGGGGGTAGTAGGGTGGTGGGGACAACCGTGTAAATGCTGGAGCCCGACGTGCCATCCTTCAGTCACGAGTAGCCATCCCATTTGAGAGTACGGTCCCGCGTGAATATTCCAGTCTCCGTACAACCACTAAGTACTATTGCTTTTTAAAATGGACAATAACGAAGAATCAGCAGCAGCAGCATCAGCAGCACCATCAGCACCATCAGCAGCACCATCAGCAGCACCAGCAGCACCAGCAGCGCTGGTAACTCCGCCACCACTACCTCCACCATCAACAGCGCCACCGCTACCTCCGCCAGCAGCAAGACCGCGAGTTAATAAAAACATGGATTTACCAAATCTCTTTCTATCTACAACCTATGCTATCAATAAATCACATTCCAAAAGAGTCGCTGTTGGATTGGAACACCACGCTGGTTTTTATAGAGCTGTAGTGAAACTCTGTAGTACGGGGGCTCCTGCAAAGTACGTAACTCTCGACAAAAATAGTTGGGAGCTGATCGTCGACCAAATGGATGCAATGATGGGATATCTGCTAGATTCCTTCACCTTTTACAAAGACTTTGGTAAACCTACAAAAATATATCTTCCAACCCACGACATCAATTTTACAACGGCATACGGAGTGAGGTCCATCCTTATCGACGAGAGACCCTGTGTACTGACACAGAACCTCGTCAGAGACTTCCCCGAAGGCCAACCAATAGACGAGGAGACGCAGTTTCCAGACAGTTCTGCACAGTACGAGACACCGCAGAAGAAAAGAAAATATGAGAGTCCACCCGGAATTGTCATGCAACAGGCTACTTTGAGCGGTTTACGCGAAGTGCACGAATGTATCGATGCGAGGTTAAAACGTTTAGAAGATAGTGCCGGATTTATAAATCGAGGTATAGATAATATATTCGACTTTTTAAAAGATGAGTTAAAGAGAGAAAGTAACGAAAAAGCGAAAAATATTTTGAAAGACACTGCTGCGTTCAAACAGTATTATGTATTACGTAAAAATGAAATTAATAATAGAGCAAAGTTACACATGGAATTCGGTAATATGAATGAAGAATTGTACGACATTTTTCTCATGGAATTTCATGCATTTGGCTTATTCAACTTGGCTAATGATTTGTACGATTATATGTTCGCAAATTAATTTGTATTATTTTTTGTAATGATTTGAATTTTTTTTTTTCTAATAAAAATAATAATATTTATAATAATATTTGTAATTTTTTTTCACTCTACCTAACCCATATAATATATTAACACTTAACCCCGGAGCCAAAATTTAGAGTAGGCTCCGCGGCACCGTGAAGTAGGATGAAAATCACATACACACACACACACACACACACCTCTCTTCATAAGATTGTGCAGGGGATCGTGTTCGCTCAGCTGCCTACTATAGCCACGCTCTTCGAAAAAGAACTCCCGCTATACCGAGCACAGGACCAAGGCGGATCCCGCTATAGCGTACTGCTACAGTTTCGCTATACTGCTATAGCTGTCGGAGACTTGCACTGCATGAGTCACCGGCCCGTGCCGCGGGCCGCGGCACCTTTGCTCTAAGAAACAAGGTAATTAACACTTGTTTAATTACTGTTTAATCACTTGTTTATATAAACAAACAATCATAACAAGCAATAAAACACTCATTAATTACACGCTCTGTTTATGTTTTTCATAAACATTACATGTTGTTAATGTATGTTTAATTACTTGTTTATATTTATTAACATAAACAAACATATTTATTTATATTTGTTTATATAAACAAACCATTAACATGCAATTAAACATGGGTTAATCACCATGTTTATATATACAAAGGCCGGCGGCCCGCGACGGGGTGGTGACTCATGCCGTCGTCTCGCTATACTGGTTAACTTACTACTATCGCTTTTGAATGCGCTACCCATCCCTTGCTTGAGTAAAGCAGTTCAGAGCCATTGCTCGTTGATGTGCAGGGTGCAAAAACATGACCTTGCAAACCCAAAACTCCGTAAGACGTAAAATGCGCTCCTCCTTTGACAGATGGGCCCTGCACTTATTGAGACATTTTTTATGGCAACCAGGTTTTATGCTAGGAGCCGTAATCTTTTTACTCTCCTATCCTTTACCTGTGTGTAGACTGACATAAGCCTCGCCGGCTTGTTTCGCGCATTTCGCGACATTCTTTACCCAGTCACCGAAATTACGAGTACGCTTGCGTGCCGTTGGTGTATAGTGACGGGATCACCTTCGGCCATTTGTTGTTGCTCATATTGCTCAGTATCTTGTTCGGGCTGTAGCTCAGCTTGTTGTACGGACTGTAAGCTGTAATAAGTTATTTCTAACGAGGGCGCCTTTGGCGCCCTCGACTCCGACTCACTTGTTGCACACCATATTTTTTTTAACATACACAACGCAGTTAAAAGGTAGGGAACTGAGGTAGAAATGGCCATTTCTACTCTAAAACAGGTGAGAAATGAATATTTCTCACTAATTTTTTCTTTTTCGCCTATTTTAGAGTAAAAATGGATATTTTCTCATAAAATACGTTCGAAATGCGAAATTTTCTCTCCTACATTCACACGTGGAAAGGGCCCTATTTGAAGGGCCTGAGCTGAGAAAAATACTTTTCATTTTTTATTTTGAAAACTAATTTTTTCATGAGAAAATAACTCTAACAAAAAAGATATGTCTTGACAAGTCGCGTCGAGTCATATTTAAGAGTGTACTGGCTATAAGATGAAAATAAGGATATTTTTTTTTAATTAAATATCATTAAATGTGATAAATATAAAATGCTGTGCAAAATTTCAGAGTTCTTACAAGAATGATTACGAAACTATTGCTATTTGATTTTAACAACTAAATTTAAAAAAGAAACATAGACGCCACAGTGTCATGGCTTTGAAACTTCGTGTAATCGTCAATGTATGTTAGATTAATAAGTTCCCTTTTTTTAAACGTTCACTTAAGAGTAAGAGAGGAAATTCACCTAAGTAGAGTCCACCTAAGAAATATCCATTTCTCACCAGTCTTTCATTTCTCACCTGTTTTAGGTTACAAATGTTCATTTCACACCTGTTTTAGGTTACAAATGTCCATTTCTACCCTGAAATAGGTAAGAAATGAATATTTCTACCTCCCTTTAGGGAGGTATAATTAATTGTATATACATTTTAAGTACGTGTTTTTTTAACACCGAAATAAAACGTATATCAGACTGGGGTGAGGTGTTTTCAGCACTGGACTCAGACTCGCGCAGAACACCTCACTCTCGCTATAAATAGCACATTTTCTCCCATTTTTGCACAATGTACTAATTTCTATTCACATCATAATAATAATATAGTTATAGCTGTTATGTTATCTAATTTATGGTTTTCTTGTAAGTAGTCGAGATTTTCGTCGACTTACTAGAATAGAACGGAACTTTCAGAGCGCGGGGAGATACGACACCTTGTTTTACTTAAATTATAACACTAAAAAATTATCAGAATAATTTGAAATTTTACCTGGGCATTTTTCAAGTTCTAACGAACCCAGCAGTGCAATTTTAAAAAAATCCTCAAATTTGGACTTACGATGAAACGTTTTGGTGCGTTTCTAAGGCTGCAGGTGATACGATGAATTTTGCGCGCGTCCGGAGATACGTTAGAATGAATTGGGTCTGCCGAGATACGATGCTCTGCGAGAGTTACGCTTCTACACGCCGACCCCTTCGAGTTACGCTACTGTTCGAAGATCCGAGTGACATAAGATAGAGCCATCAGTAGAACGATCGGTATATTTGATCGCATTTTATTTTTTTTGTTAATCTTATTTAAACATTTTTATTTTTTGAACAGCTCATTCGTGGAGTCGTGGATTGTGGAAGTTCAAAAACATCAATATGGATACAAACGTTTGTATAAAATAATTATTTGTTGACACAATTTCAATAGCATCTCACCTCAAACTATTTTTACAGGATATGCTAGATTCAGTAAATTAACTTTTTCTTTTTTTTTTTTTATATATGTTTTAGATTTACACATGCGGATGGTGCAAAGCACGAATGAGATTTTCTCATATTAAATTACATGGATGCATCCAGAACTACAACAAAATCCACACTGCAGGAGAACAGGAATTTTATCCAGCGGACGGTAGGAGTCTTCACTGTCAAATTTTAAACTTTTTTGTTCAATAATTTCATGGTAATAATTTTCTTCTTATAGTATTTTTTACAGGTAATGGCATCGTTTATTTTATGAATCCTGAAGACAATTGCTTTTATGGTAACAACGGGGAACAGGATGCAGAAGAAGAAAATATAAATGCTCGAGCACTCAATGGTAAGTTTCATTTCATGCTTGCACAAAATATTCATAATATTTATAAATTTTAAGCAATCATGACTATAAATCACGAGAGAAATAATTCGAGTTTTTATTAGTGGTGCCAGAAGAAGCAGCAGCAGCGGCGGGGCCAGGGGCAGCAGCAGCAGCGGCGGTGCCAGGGACAACAGCAGCAGCGGATGTGCCAGGGACAGCAGCAGCGGCGGCGGCGGCGCCAGGGGCATCAGCAGCGGTACCAGGGAAAGTAGCAACAGGAAAAAACAATGAGAAAAAACTCGAAAGGTAATTTTTTTCACTAGTATAGTTAATGAACACCTACATATCCCGCTGGGATGAGTGTGCGTAAGCTTTCGGCGCCCTCGACTCCGACTAGTGCAAAACACCTCACACGCGCTAGAAATAGCTCATTTTATTCCCGTGTTGCACAGTGTACTATTTAATGCCAGAATTGAAAATATACAACGACAAAATTTTCCCCCAACACGGAGAGAAATTTTGGCAAGCGGATCACCGAAATCGAAGCAGACGGATGGCTCATGCTTTCGGTAATCCGAGTTCCAACTTTTGGTCATCGGATGACCATCTGAGAGTCATCCGTTTAACTACCGCTCGGTAATCAGCGCCACAGTTCTAGTGGTAGGCATATTACTCAAGAGCGGGTAAGCGGTTTCCCGCGCATTTATCCGCATGTGTAGAGAATAAGAAAATATAATTTTTCATTATTAATGAAAGTTTGGAAGAATATTTTCTTCAATATCATAAAATGAATAATTCTTCAATATAAAAATTTTGTTATACCACTGTAACCGAAAAATCGCAACTTTCACATGATTTTTAAGCTCTCGTGGTATAAAATACTGCGTATGAAGCTTCTCTGTCCACACCAGTGTCACAATGTACTAATACCTAATATTTGATAAAATATTGAAATTATTATTTTAATTTCTCTTGGTTATATGTAAGGTAAAAGTATCAATAAGTAACCAGTTAAGGTCGCTGAAAGGATTTATACCGAATTTCATGGATAAATCGCATCTAAATTAAAAATTTCTTTTGTATTTCATAAATAGTTGCAATACTTTATGAATAACAGTCGCAAACGGTTCGATTTTCGTACTAAAATTTTTTAAAATAAGTGAAAATAAAGAAGATTGCGTTTGTCCCAATAAATAACTAACCAGAGCCACTGGACCGGTAGTACGAATACTTATATCCCAATAAATAACTACTTGTTTCACAACTTTTAAAAATGTTTTTTAAGCTTCATTTGGTATAGGCAAAGTAATTATTAATAGCATAATTTAATAAAATTAAAGTAAATTTTATAGAAAGGCTTAGTTATATAAATATTACTTCATTGATACAAAAATATTCAATTTAATTACACTCTATTATTAAAAATGTTTTATTACTTACAGAAAAGCATAATGATGCTAACTTACATCTTACAAAAAAAGAGACAAATTGAGAAAATTCAATCTCAGAATGACCGGTACTGATAAAGTTAATTTGGTTAAAAGAAGTGATTCATTAAATGGCACTGCGAATAGTCCAGAATTCCCTCATGTTTTTTCGAGTTCAAGCAATCCTGATTTTTTTATAGAGAAAGTTATTTTTTACTTCTGTATTTATTCTATTGATACATAAATTTCTAATTAAACCAGATTCTACTACTAAAAATATTTTATTTCCTACAGAGAAGCTTAATCATCCTTGCTTAAGCCAAGCCTTTCTAAGAAAGAAAATATTATTAGCATTATAATCTGGTTTAATTAGAAATTTATGTATCGATAGAATAAATACAAAAGTAAAAAATACCTTTCTCTATAAAAAAATCAGGCTTGGTGGAACTCGAAAGAACATGAGGAAATTCTGGACTATTCGCACTGCCATTTAATGAATCACTTCTTTTAACTACATTAACTTTATCAGTGACCGGTGATTATGAGATTGGATTTTCTCAATTTATCTCTGTTTTTTTGTAAGATGTAAGTTACATCATTATGCTTTTCTGTAAGTAATAAAACATTTTTAATAATAGAGTGTAATTACATTGAATATTTTTGTATCAATGAAGTAATATTTATGTAAGTAATACCTTTTCCTATGAAAATATCATTCTCGGTTGAACTCTAAAGAACAGGAACACTAAAAGGACACTCTGAGCTGCTTACTGTACTCTTTGGCAATTCAGACTGATGTGAATGTTCTGAATATGTCCATGTTTCCTCTATATAGCTATACTTATTTAAAAAAATCATCATTGTGTGTATCTTTAATTTTATACATTCATATTATTAGTATATTAAATATAAATTTTAAATGATCCCGAAATTAAAAGTTAGGTTAGGTTTATTATTTAGAGAAATAGTTGTATAGTGGGTGTTATTGTTACTCATTGGTACTTTTACCTTATAGTTATTTCATATCATGTTCATACTTTCTTAATGCTCTCATGCTTAACCTATTACTTTATTTTGGTAGATCAGATCACCATTAATATAGTCAATCTGATTGCCTTCGACTGTAATAGGTCATCCGATGACCAAAAGTTGGAACTCGGATTACCGAAAGCGTGAGCTGTCCGTCTGCTTCGATTTCGGCGATCCGCTTGCCAAAATTTCTCTCCGTGAACTTATTTTTGATTCACGTAATACACTGCCCGACAAGTTGGGAGTTTCAGAAAAACTGCCGCTCTTCGTGCGGCTCAATTATCGTGTGTTAAAACTTCCAGAATAGGTACAGGCCCAGTAGCTGTAGAGGATCATACCAGCGTTGTCTAGAGTTTAGTGTAACCCGTTATATCGTACGAGACATTTTCCCTGTGGAATTTTTTTACCATTCATACGGGCATTACTTAACGATCGCATTTCGACTCGCGTTATATATGTTGATTTTTTTAATATGGAGTTAGTTCTATTTCTCTAAGTTCTTTATAATTGAAAAGGTTTTGCAACTTTACTTTTTACACTTCACTTAATTCGCGTTCTAAATATAAGTTTTTAAAATATTAATATGGTTTGAATGTTTCATGTTTTCTTACTCAACCTCAATATTTTATTTACAAGAGCGTGAGTGCACTATTAATCGCATTGCTGCTTTCGACATAGTGCTATGAAAATTATGTGTGTAATTGAATATATTATTTTTCATATTTTTAAAATAATTATTATATTTTTACGAACTTTATTTTCTAAATCAATATATTTTTCTATTATGCTAATATAAATATTTTTTAAGTTTTAAAAATTTTTATAATCAAAATTTATAAGATATAGGAACTTACCTTTTAGCAGTGCATTCGATTAGCGTTAAGGTAAAATACCCGATTACGGGACAAACTCAAAATCTGCCCCTATAACGGGACAGCAAAAAATACTACGATTTTCAACGAGTACGGTAAAAGTAAGAATTTGTGAATATTGTTCATGTAATTAACTACTTAGTCTAGTTAACATTGAATTGATTTAAAAGTTTGTTTCATTATAATACAGAGGTAAAATTTGTGAGGTTATGGTTACATGGACGAATTTTGTCCCAACATTACCTATACCATCTTCATCGTATCCCGATGCCGGAAAAAATTGAAAAGTATACGTCTTAATATCAGTTCCAATCTTTGTCCCGCTCTGCGTCAATATTGAACATATCTAATCATATGCTGTTCCGCTATAGCAATATCTTATGCAAAAGAAGTATAAAAATGAGTTTCCTTAAGTATGAAACAATAAAAGGGATCCAAATATAATTATTTATATTCAAGACATTTAAGAAATTTTTTCACACTCCGTGCGCAAAGCTCGATTTCGCACACGCTCTAATAAAAAAGCATGCTCTAAATTAAGCTTCCCGCACGTCGTGTCAAAAAATTGTGTTCGATACTCGAGTGAGAAAGTGATTTTATCCTCGTGTGGCCTTTTCACCCTCGCTTCGTTCGGGCGCAAACGTCCACCACGAGGATAAAATCACTTTTTCGCACTTGTATTGAAATAGTACATTACGATATATACATTACGAATAGTACATTACGAGAATCTCTTTCCAGAACATGTATCGTACAGTACTTTTTGAAATATACATCTGAACTTTCCCCTATGCTGTTTTTTCCCGCTATTGGGTATTTAACTTATATATTTTACATTTTTCATACGAATTTAGTTGTAATTATCCAGATGTTATTAAGCAAATAGTATATTACCGAGGGGCTATTCAGTCTGAGAAATCAGCTAACCCTACCATTCGTAATCAGTTTGAAATCATGAAATCACAGTGAAATCAGTGAAATCACCCGAAATTAATGAAATCATCTAAAATTTCTTTTGCAAAAAGTTTGATTGAATACATGCGCAATCATATATTAATTTATATGAAATCATTTGAAATCATTGAAATCACTGAAATCAATCGAAATCCTTAAATCGAAACCAAAACAAATATTGCGCATCCGTCGGTGCATACAACACGGGTTGTGGCATCTCGCGGCGCGTGAAAGTCTTTTGTATGTCGTTTGTTTATAGAGGTTTGGACGTGTCGAAGCCGGCATCCTTAGCACACGCATTACTTCGAGAGCTCGTCATTTATTCGCAGCATCTCAAGCAGTGCGGAAGTTTTTTGAAAAACGTGCATACATAAACTAACCTAGATCAATTTTGCAATACGTAAGTACATCGACATATATTTTTGCATGAATATAGATATAGTTATTGCTTATGTATTCTAAAAATAATACATTTCGATACTAGTGTAAAGAAGTGACGTATGGACGTTTGCGCCCGAGCGAAGCAAGAGTGAAATGGTCACACGAGCTTGCACACGAGGTTAGAATCATCATCTCACTCACGTATGGAACCGTATCTTTTATATGAAGTTTCATTCTTATTGCACGCTTTTTTATTGAACTCCGCGCGAAATCGAGCTTTGCATACGGAGTATTAAAAAATACATAAAGTTAGTTTCGAGAAGAGACAGACAGAAACGAGGACAGAAACTAGAGTTATGTGACTTTTACGCTCGTAGGTTATGGTAATTTCTATACGACCGATATCTTAACTTATTTTTTGTCAGTGTAACTTCGCTAAGGGCCCGTCTACACGGCTTAGCGCGCGGATATGTATTTTTGTACACCTTATATCTATATATAATACATATATACGATGTGCACAAACGTATCTGTGCGCGTACTCGCATGTGAATGCTATTCAGCGCGGGTGTGCGCGTCCTTTCAGTGCGCTGCATATAGTGCCCCGATCTTTTTGTGTAATTAAAAAGATATGAAATACTAAACAGACAACTAGATTTTTGTAACTGTTTATTAAAAAATAACATCAAAGCTAGAAATTTAAATTATTATACGTAATTGGGCATTTATTATATACGAACTTTCATTTATAAAAGAATATTTTCCATAAGATTGTGTATTTGTAAACCATGTTTATTTCTATTAAATTATCTAAAAATATCTACATTTTTGATTGTTTAGGTATTTTGTAACATATTAAGAAAATGGAAGGCACTTCAAAAACCGAATCGAAAACTGAAAGAATGAATTCAACTTCTATCAATTTTTGGAATATTTTAGAAGCTAAGGAAAATGTAATAGTGCCCATTTATGTGAAAAATATTTTTAAAATGGCAAACCTTGATAATCACACAGCATTTAAATGTGTGACCGACGAAGCTTTAAAGGAACTAGAAATTTATGTTCGAAAAGAAATGAAAGATATTTTAGATGAGGATGAAAATCTTAAAGATTATTATGGACCGTATTATAAGAAGCCAGAAAAATTTTCTTTTGCGATGGGTGACAAATTTGTGATTCGAAAATTAGTTCTATTTGCTCAAAGTGCAGGAGACGAATTATGGAATTTGAAAACGGGGTCAGAAAAAACTAAAATAAATGAACAATCAACATCGACAACAAATTCCAAAGAGAAGTTATTAACAAATATCAAACCAAATTTAGATATCATCGAAGAACGTAAAAACCTACTTAAAGCCGTAAAAACTGTAGTTGAAAAATCTATTTTAATGGAAGCTGATACTAAAAAGAAAAAAAATGTGCTTTGCAAAGTTGAAGTTACGATTTCTGTAGCTAAAATTTATGAAAGTGAAGGTTTGCCAAAATCTTATACCTATAACGCTAAAATAAAATGCCCTTGTTGTTTAGAAGTATCAACATTAAAAAAATGTGGCGATGTCGACACTAAAGGCTCAAGATGGGTAGTTTCAAATTTTAAAAGCCATTTACTGAAACATAAAAATGTTAGTCGCAAGAAAGATCAGTCTAATTCTGCGAAATCAAAATTGATGAAATACTCGTATGTAAATGATGAAAATGTTGCAAAAACAACTACAACAAATGACCTTTTCGAGAAGTCTCTTTCGGATATTGAAACAGAAGTATCATCTTTAATAAATAACGATACTGTCGATTATACGACTTCTAACTCTCTCGATGTTACCAGTTCTACAGGAGACGCATATTCTTCGAGTTCACCTTTAAAAGAAATTTCACAAAATGTGTTAAGCGATCCTGAAAATCATGATAACACCTCAAGTTTAATTTCAACACCCACATTGCAATCGTCATTTAATGATGATACTCCAAGTTTAACTATTACTTCCACATTAATGCAATCATCATTAGACATTATTCAAGATAATCAGGGGAATACTAAAGCGGAAGGATTATAATCGAACGAACCCTTCCGTGAGTAGCAATTTGAAAAATGTTCGACCTATTTCAGAAAATTTTGTCAAGACTGAACGTCGTATGAAAAAAATGTACTCATCTGTCGTTTCAAATCAACCCCGTATTACCGCTTATTTTCCTATTCTTGACGAATTGCAAAAACAAATTAACGATAATAAAGACTTAAGAGAAAAATTAAAATATTTTTTGGAGCATAACTTTAACGAGCAAATAAACATAGATAACAATGATAATTTTAAACCGTTTTTAAAAAAATTACACGAAAGTGCAATCGTGAATTCTAATAGGAAAAGAAGTGGTAATAGATATGATAATGCATTAAAAGTTTTTGCGACTTACCTATATACTATAGGAGGTAGGATGTTATACGAAACATTGTATGCCAATTTGCCACTTCCATCTTTAACAACTGTAAGTCGCACTATCAATCAATATAATTATTTTATTAGAGAAGGACAATGTAGAGCAAAAGAGCTCAAGGAATTTTTAATATCTCGAAATTTGCCGTTAATTGTATGGCTTAGTGAAGATGCTACTCGCATAACTGGTCGTGTTCAATACGACAAGGAAACAAACCAACTTTTTGGGTTTGTTCTCCCGTTTGATTCGAATGGAATGCCTATTGCTAACATCTATAGTGCGACCTCAGTAAACAAAATGGAAGAAAGTTTCAAGAATGGTACTATAGCTAAATTAATTTATGTTATCATTGCGCAACCTTTAGTTGAAAGAAGACCTCCATTTTGTCTATGTCTGTTTGGTACTGATAACAAATTTACGCATATAGATGTGACTAAACGTTGGACATACATGTTAAATTGTTTAAAATCTGAAGGAATAAGTGTACTAGGTATTTCTTCCGATGGAGATACGCGACTGTTAAAATCAATGCGTTTACATGCGAAATTGCAAACTCGGGTAGATGACAAAAATATACATATACGATATTTTTGTGCTGATTGCAAGTCCGACAATTTTATAGTTATACAAGATATTATACATGTGGGGGCTAAATTAAGAACGCGTTTTCTCAAAACATCTATTGTTTTACCTTTCGGTAATTATTTAGCATCGGCAAATCATTTACAGACAATCATAGACACAGTATCAAAAGACAAACATTGTCTTAATTTAAAAGATTTATCTTTAAAGGACAAAATGAACTACGCGTCCGTTGAAAAAATCAGCGACAACAAAATCATTGATTTACTTATCCAAAAATTCCTGGAAGTAAAGGAACGGTACTTTACTTAAAAATTATAAATTTATTTACAGATGCTTTTCTGAGTAAAGATCTTGAACCGTTATTACGCATATACAAAGCATGGTTTTGTATTTTCGTGTTAAGACTTTGGCGAGCTTGGTTAAAAAAATCTAATTATTCATTAACCAATAATTTTATTACTTTAAATGCATATGTTTGCATGGAAATAAATGCACATGGACTGATAAATGTCATTTTAAAGTTAAAAGAGAAGAATCCGAACATTTATTTCTACCGTGGCTGTATTCTAGTCAAGCTTGCGAAAGTTTTTTTCGGAGATTAAGATCGATGAGTACTACTTACTCGACTGTCGTTAATTCTAGTCTCTTAGAAACAATTCATCGTATCCAAAGAAACAGTTGCAAAGTGACATTTCAAGTAGTAGTTTTGAAGACTCTACCAAAGTATTCCGTTTTTCTCGATTTGAATCTAGCAATACCGATAGAAAAAAATGTTTATCTAATTCTCCACTACCTGATTGCAATAATATTATAAAAATACTCGATAAAGCAAAAAACGATGCGTTTTCGGAAATCACTTCTGTTGGAATTGAAATTGACATAACATCGTGTGAAAATATTTTAATTGAGTCGAATGATATAAATGTTGCTGAAGATATAGACGATACTGACATTGATAATGATCTCTTAACCTCCCCAGATGAATCCTCAATGAATTCGCGTGATATTTCGCCAAATATTGATGATACACGTGATCAAAATGAAACTAATGATTTAGTTAAAGATTTGAACATTTTATCTAATGTGACTGGTAGTTTGGAATTGAAAAATTATGAAAAAAATAAAACAGAACTTAGTCCTACTAGCGAATTCGTACTTGTAAGAGATAAAATGAATAAGGAGTCAATCGTTAGAAAATCTTCGATCTGTTGGTTATTAAGCCAAAACGATTTTAATCTCAGTAGCGATAGATTACAGAGAGTACGAGACTGCGAGTTAAATAAATCTAATAAAAATAAATGTAAAAATAACAGTACTAACCAAATAGTATTTAAAAAGAAATGCGACGAAATTGCTGTAGGCGATTGGTGCCTTTTCCAAAGACTAGACTGTAAGAAATGCTATTTAGGGCACGTTCTTAGCTTCGGGTATTTAAGTGGCCCTACGAATAAAAGTTTAGAATATTCAAGCAACTATGCCAGGATTTCTAATAATAATAAGGAAATAGGTGTGTTATGTCATTGGTACGAACCGGAGAATCAGAAAAATATCTTTAATATGGTACCTATGGATCGGCATGGTTTTATAAATATAAAAAATTATATATGTACGATTTCGCAACTCGAATTCGTTGATAATGGAATTGTATTAGATTTAATTATTTTTAAGCAAATAAAGTATTTATTTAACTAAATTTCTCTTTTCTACATTTTAACCCTTCAAAATAAGAAAAATATATCGTATAGTATGGCCATAAATGAATTATTGAATTGCATATATAATCGTTTTTATTAAAAAAAAAAAAGAAAAAAGGCATGAGATTTGAACCCTCAACTGGGAGTTTAAAATTCATGATTGATTTCATCTTGATTTCGGAATCATTGGAAATCATTTGAATTATTTGAAATCATTATTATCCTTAAAAAGATTACAAAGCTTTGTTTTAAATAATTCAACTTTGCAATCACTGAAACTATGGAATGAAATCATCTGAAATCCGTAATCACCTGTACCCTAGGTTTTTATATGAATAGCCCCTCGTTTATGACCTATGACTATGACCGATGACAGTGAGAAAGACTAAAACGTTTTCAGCGGACATTTTATGAGAAATTTGCATGATAACTGTAAATAATTTATTTATATAAAGTAAAAATGTATAAAAACTTGAAGAAACTCAATTATACCGTAAAGAACTCTTATCCCCAAGCGGGGAGTGATGAACATATGTCATTTCGTGCTATATATTGTAAGTTGAAGTGATAGCTCAGGTAGTTAAGGCGCAATGTTTTTGCCAATTTGTTTTTGCAGGACTCGAGTTCAATCCTAGTCTCTGAATTTTTTTTTTTTTTTTTATGTTTTTCAAATTTTATTTCCAAAGATTATTTTAAAATAAAAAATTTAGTTTAAAAATAAATTTAGACATTTCAATTTCTTCTTCTAATAATTAAATGGATTAACGAATATAAAATTTGAAAAATGACAATTTATTTACAATATTTATGTTAATAATAAAGTTATAATTAATTTAGTGAGTTTGAAAAGTAGATTGATATTAAAAAAAACATTTGTTAATCAACATATAAAAAATTAAAGAGTATTTTTTAATACTATATCTTTTTAAATACAATAAGCTTTTAATAAAATAATTACTTAAGTACACCATTATTCAATCCATCATTTTAAATGCCTTTTTAATACAATTATAAAATACAATCAACGTAAAAATATATTAACATATTAATATATTAATATTAGTTAATAATATACTCGCTGAAGTGGTTCAGTAGACGTCCAGCTTAAAACTGAGAAGAAAATGTTTACATCGTGGATTCAACCGCTGCCGCGAGATGATTTTCCAAGTATTAGCGGCGCAAAATTTTCTAAAGAAGCTCTCGACGCGTTTGTTTTTATTTTATATATACTTAAAAGATTTTAGAAATATTCTATGCATAAGCTGTATTTTACTTACCTTCTTCTTGTACATTGTTGTTTATTCTGCTTGAATTAATATTTTGTTACATATAAAATTATATTAATAATCTATTTTTAATAACTATTGACGAATAATAATAATTATTTTATGAAACAATTTCCATAAAAATGGTTTTTCGCAACGTTTACAATAAAACTTTCATATTGTAATTGCCTAATTACACGAAAATCTGACAAGCCTCTAACAATAAAATAATAAATTTATTCTTTTTTAAAAGAAACAATAAAAAATACTATACAAATTTTATTATTTTTAATTAAATTAATTATTTTAAAATAATGTTTGTATATAAAAATTGAAAAAATTATTATTGAAAGAAAAAAAAAAATTCAGAGCCTAGGATCGAAGTCGAGTCCTGCAAAAAGAAACTGGCAAAGCAGTGCACCTTAACTACCTGAGCTATCACTTCAACTTATAATTCATAGCACGAAATGACATATGTTGATCGTTCCCCGCTTGGGGATTAAAAGCTCTTTAAGGTATTGAGATCCGGATTTCTTAAAGATTAAAGAAGGGTTTTATTTACATTTTACTTTATTTATATATATAAATTATTTACGGCTCTCATGAAAATTTATCGAAAAAAGGTCCGCTGAAAATGTTTCATCATTATTTGTACCGGCCGTAAAAGCCAATTGGCTGGACGATGGCTCTCTAGTTCAGCGTTTGCCGCAAGAGGCGCTGAAGCCAGTTAGTGGTGGCTATTCCGCCAAGCGAACTTGGCGATCTTTTGCAGAAAAGTGGCTCTACTTTTCGTACACGGAGTTACGTCTCCTTCTCTCTTACTTCATGGTTTGCCCAACACTGCGGCGACAGTACGTCGTCAAGGCGATATCTTGGCGATGATGACCCTGTTGAAAGTACTGAGAATCTTGTGAAATTTCAGACAGAACCTCAAATTCAACCAAAATATCCCAATCCACTTACAAAATTTCTAAGGAGTGACAAAAAAAGGTAACTTAGTTAATGATAATTATAATATGTTTGAAAAATTATACATTCTCACACGCTTTTTATACATGAAATTCTTTAAAATAATAGTTTTTATTATTTAACACACAATACTTGTAATAATCAATATCACTATCAGTTATAAAAATGTATGTTTTAAAATACTGTAGACTCAGAAGATGATTATTAATCTACATGGAGAAAAATGTTCTATTAAAAATTACTATGTTTTATTAGAACCGGGGACAAACTTGCATTCTCAAAAAAATTACTATGTACTCTAGTAAAAATTGCTATCTTTATAGTAATTTTAACTGCATTTATAGCAATTAGTTTTTGGTAGAAAACAGTCATTTTTTTTAAGAATTCAAGTTTGTCCCCTGATTACAATAAAACATAGTAATTTGTTATAGAACAGCTTTCTCCATGTCCTAACTTAAGTTGTAACGATGTGCGTTTTCTGCACCTCTGTGAGAAAAGTAGCAACGCGATTAGCTGATTTAACAAACTATGTGGCGGAGGGTGACACGCGAGACCTCGACACTGAGCTATGTGTACACGGTTGTACACATAGCTAATCTCGGGGTTTTGATTTTTTCGAGGTACATCAACACACTCACGAGGCGAGTAGAAGACAGTAACCGGCAGCACTCGCACCGCCCCGGGAGTCAGCATCGACGGCAAGAAGCAGCAACGGAGAGAGAGACGGGTCGGGATGAGGCGTGATGAACGCCGAGCCACCTGTTCGCGCGGTCGCAGACGACGCACACGGTAATTAGCACTGTGCGCCGAATGCGAGTGTGCCCACGTGTGCTCGGCCGCCATGATGCTCCACAGCAGCAGCCGAGGAGTCATGCCAGCCACCGCCGCACACCCACGCGCCACCCACTACACTTCGCGAACATCACGACACCGGCACTAACACACACGAGTCGCGGAAGCTCGTGCAGGCTGCTCGACGGCCACGAGGCCGGCAACGACGCGAAATAGAGAGAGACGGCGTACGCGACGACGCACCGGTGCTGCGCGGACTGAGTGAGAGGGAGAGGCGGCCGCGGCAGTCTACGCACTGCGGAGCGAGAGAGAGTGAGAGAGAGAGTGCGCAGCGGCGCACCGGTATGAATGAAGGAGCTAGCGTGCGCAGCGGCACATGTGTATACGGGGGAGAGAGAGAGCGAGAGCCGCGAGGTATGAGAGTGAGGGAGAGCGAGAGCCCGGCTCGATAGCCTGCGAGCTGCGCACGGCCGAGAGTATCGGTGGGGAGAGAGATACTGCGCAGCGGCGTACAGGTGTATGAGAGCGGGAGAGAGAGAGAGCGAGAGCCCGGCTCGGTAGCCTGCGAGCTACACCCGGCCGAGAGTATCGGGGGGAGAGAGATACTGCGCAGCGGCGCACAGGTAGGACGGAGAGAGAGAATTGCCGATAAGAGCACAACCGCCGCATCAAAGCGTGGAGGTGCGCCGCCGTCTAAAGGCGCGCCGCCACTAAGCGAAGAGAATTAAGCCAGGTTATGCCGATTTAAAATCCGCGCGCAATAGGTGGCAGCAGGAATCGACCCGGCAAATCGTGCCGTCGCGCCTGGCCAATCACAGCCACCGTTCGAGTAATTAGAGCCTTAATTGGGTTAAATGAATAAGTTTCACCACAAAAGGAAAAAGAAAATCGCGACGCGCGCCGATACCTGCTGCCAACCTGCCCACCGACCTATCTGATTTAATGAGAGTGCGAGAGAAAGAGAGAGACGCCACCGAGGAAGAAGACGGAAGCGAGCAGGCACCGCACCTTCTTCTTCACTCAGTCCTGGATTGTCGCCTCGTGCACCTCGCAGATTGGTAGTTTGTTTTTTGAGAGTTTTTGTAGTAGGTTTTGTGAGAGTTCCTCCAGTCGCTGTTTGTGCGAGTTGAGTAGTAATTTTGGAGGGTGCAGAGAGAGAGAGAGAGAGAGAGAGAGAGAGAGAGAGAGAGAGAGAGAGAGAGAGAGAGAGAGAGAGAGAGAGAGAGAGAGAGAGAGAGTGAGAGAGAGAGAGAGAGAGAGAGAGAGAGAGAGAGAGAGAGAGAGAGAGAGAGAGAGAGAGAGAGAGAGAGAGAGAGAGAGAGAGAGAGAGAGAGAGAGAGAGAGAGAGAGAGAGAGAGAGAGAGAGAGAGAGAGAGAGAGAGAGAGAGAGAGAGAGAGAGAGAGAGAGAGAGAGAGAGAGAGAGAGAGAGGTCCATACGAGCGACAGGCGAGCAACGGTAAGATTTTAGTTGCTGAGTTGCTGTCGTCGGGAGGCAATTGCTTTTCTGCTCCCGACCCTCAATTTTACCTATTTTTCTTGTAGAGTGCGAGCGAAACTCCCAGCGGAGAGCAAGTAGCGGCGATTCTCTTGCGTGCACGCGCGATCAACCGACGTGCGAGGCTCCGAGCGGCCATTTTGTTCACCGCGCCGCGACTCCGGATTTATCCTTATATAACCGCCCACCGCCAGAGAGAGAGTTTGGCTCAATAAACAAAACTTGAACCTCCATATTATTATTAAATTTTTTTGTATTTTATTTTAGATCCTTTCCTTATTTCGTGCGATTGTGGGGGTTGTCGGTTCGTGTAGTCCGTCGAGGCGCGAATGGCCGGCTACGTCGTTCGCAGGGGTGCGTAATTTTCCTGAAGTCACCGAGGGTATCGGTCGTACCAGGCCGTCGCAACACCGCCCACACCCAAGGGAGAGAGGAAGAGTCCACCGCCAGGCAAAGGGTAGAGAGGGGGAACGCGTGACCGCCGTGGTCTGGCGCCTCTAAAATAAATTTGACCGCGTCCACGCGTTGCAATCCGTGAAATTAAAGTCTTTTTGTGGGAAGGTGATAGAGGCGCGAAACTCAGTCGTGACCCTAAAGCCCTAAGGGCGAGGAAATAACGTTGTTAAGGGGGTGGAAAATTTGCAGCGTTACAAATGGCGCCCAACGTGGGGCGGACCGACAGTAGAAAAATTACGCGAATCGAAAAGCCGAGACACGCGAGAGAAAAAACACATTGTGAGTCGAGTCGACTCGCACCGACACATACTAGTATTAATTTTCTTCTCCATTGATATTTATTTGAAAAGTTCAATTGTTGTTTGTATGTGTGGACGAGAGGGAGAGGGGGAGTGCGATCCCGAGTGCACGCCGTGAATAGTGCGCTACGGCCAGCAACCATTTTTGAGCAGCGGCTCTTGAATTTCGATAGAGCTCTGCAAAGGACGGCGTGTCTCACTGCCACGGCCCTAGTACGCATAGAAACATTGCCAAATTACATTGTGTTACATGTCGAGGTTTTTGACCATTTCAGGTGTAAAAAGGAAGGTATTCTCCAGATTAAATTTATTTATACATATAGTAAACTTATAAAATATTAGATATACCAGCGAGTAGAAATAGAATCCCCCCACCCCCAGTGAGACACGACCGACGGCGTGGAGACATACCCAAAGGGCCCTCACGTTGGCGTGTTGCGGGGAATAACCCCAAAAGTTTATTGTGTTTTTGAATTTGATTCACGTCTTAATTAATTATTTTTTTTTTGGAAATCGTGCCACCAAGGAGAAAGTAGGAGTGAAATTTAATTGTTATATTCACTCCGTTCGCGGACCCTTCGAGCGATATTCAAGGCGCTTTTGAGGCTGCCCGCGTGTTCCTTGGGTTTTCAAACACCACCGCCTATCTCCGCGTTGTACATAATTATTGTAGTGCGAATTATCGGTGCGAGCGAATTCCACCGCTAAGAGGCGAAGAAGAAGATCAACATGGACATCGCGAATCATCAAACAACCATGAAGAAGTTTCTGAAGATCTGGGAGGTGAGGGCTATAAATCTGGAAGTTATACGCCTGTCACCCCAGCAATTGAAAGCAACACTGAGGGACAAGCAGCTAAGCACGCGAGGCGACATCGGCGAGCGCCAAGACAGATTGCTGCGAGCAAGCCTTAGGGAAGCGGGCCTTCCGCTGACGGACATTCCATGGTACGAGGAGGATGAAGAGGAAGGAGCACCATACGGCTGGGAGTCAACAAGTGAGGAGGAGTTGGTAGCATGGCCTAAAATGAAGCGAGGGCAGAAGCCAAAAGCCAACCAGAATGGGACGGAGGAGAGTACCACCACCGGCGATGATGAGAGATTACGCTCACGCTTAACGGAGATGCAGATCCAGTAGATCGTAGGAGCAGTAGACCCCGTGACATCGACCTCCGGACTGACGACGAGAGGAACGCCTACCGTCAGTTATGCCTCCGCCGCCTTGCCCGTGACGAGCTCTGCCACGGCCAGCGAAACGACCACCACAACGAACCTACCGATGTCTGTCGCTACACTGTCAAGACAGGAGGAGCACCGAATCGTGTCCGGCCTGCCCCAATACCTCGACGTCGCCCCAGAGCTGAAAAATTACTGGACCGGAAAGGCACGAAGTTGGCAAATGAGCACATTGGGGGTACAGTATGTGAGGACGATCACGACGCCACAGAGAGATCAGGCCACCAGAATTAGCCCCGGACATGGAGTTTCTTGGACAACCTCAACCGCCATTCTGGCAACAATGCAAAGGACAACGTCATAGCCAGCAGCACCACCGACTCGACCGTCAACTTCGATTAACGCAAGTCTGTACGCTGACGGGTGGAACAACGGAGAAGGGACGACGAGCGACGACACTGAGGTGGACTCGTACACGAGCGCGAAGCTGACGCAAATGGCGGCACTACTGGCTACGAAGAAAGCCCAGGCAAGACGACGAGTGCCGAGGGGAGACGCAGCTCCACCGGAAGCCGGATCCAAGCCCCGCGTGACGCTCCGGCAGGAAAACATTACGCCGCCTAGGCGACAGATACAAGCAGGATTCGACATGGCCAGCCATCCGGGCCACAATACGCCCCGCTCTGCCAGAGGAAGGTATTACGAAGCACCCGATAGGGAGGTGAACCAGGAAAAGGGACACCCTCCGACCGAGCAACGTAGAGAAGAACGCGCCGAAATAAGTAGGAGTGAGAGTGATAGCAGTGAGGATAGAAGAAAGAAACACCGCGAACGAGCACCCGCAAGGAACGACCGGAGCCGAGGCCAATACAGACAAGACGAGGAAGACGTTGGAGAGCGGAGACGACAGAAGCCAAGGGAAACCCAGGAACGAGAAGGAGCGACAGTGCGAGAACGAGAGGCAGTCGTAGAGTGAAACAGAAGAGAAGGAAGGAGGAGTAGAAACGCCACTGCCGAAGGCGGAGCCCTTTGGAGGACAGCTCGTCGTCAGAGAGCAGCGACGACAGTAGCTCGTCAGGAAGCAGTAGCAGTGAGGGCGAGGAAGAGAGGCGACGGCCCACTATAGGTCAAATTGCATTTTTCTGATTTAAAATCTAATATAACAAGAAAGAATAGAGATAGGCCAACAATTTTTTTTTTTAAATAAAGTTCAAGTTATGCGGATTAAAGGAAAACATGTAAGAATACCAACATTCCTTATTATAGGGGTTGAAATAAGGGGTGAAGTTGAGCATGTTTAAAAAATCGATGACTTTTTGCTTTTCTTTTTGCTGAATCTCAAAGGGAAATCATGATATCGATACAATTTTTTTGTTAAATTGTAGTAAATGGAATATAGATTAAGGAAAAATTTATTAGGATACCGTCAACCCCTAAATTAGGGGTTAAAATAAGGGGTGAGTGGCTAAAACCCTGAAAATTCGCTGAAAAACATTGTAAAGGGTTTTCGTAGGTGGTGAAAACGATTCCAATAACCATTTCTTCATAATCCTCAACTGTATGGATAGTTTCTCGCTACTATTCACCTTTCTAGGGGTGGGAATGGACAGTGAGAATCTGAAAACGTGAAAAATCGCCGAATAGAATTAATTGTAAATGGTTTTCGTGGGGGCTGAATATCATTTGGACAACCATTTCTGCATTATTCTCCACTGTGTGGATGGTTCCTCGTTCGTCTAACCTAGGGAATATTCGAAGAAGGCGTTCTGAAGACATTATTATAAAAATGTTATATAAAAAATAATTGTTTATAACTAGTAATTGTTTTTCTATTATTAATCTAGTAATCTTTATTCAACTTTTAGTGTTTATATATATTGTACAAATATTTTTGCAATATTGCTAAATCATCAGAAAAATCAGCAAAAAAATATAATTATTAAAAATTAATATTCCTTTCGTGATGCTAAATATTGGCTAAATATTGCTGCAATATTGCTATGACAAAGAGCTTGACCCATCATTTTAAAAAAGCAATGGTGAAACGGAAATCACGGATTGCAGCAACATTGCTCCCATATAGCATCCATATATAAAAGTGTTGAGGGAATATTGGCGAATATGAGGAATATGACAAAGCAATGTTGGAGCAATGTTGATCCAATATTGGGTGCTATAGGGGTTGCCTCAATTATTTTGCTATAACTTTGCAAATAGTTTCAATTCTGAAATGGCAAAATGCTGGTCTAAATCGTTTCCAAGGCTATATCGAATTTATTATCTTTTACCACTAGCAAACGGTATGAAAAAAGGTATCTTCGGCTATTTTCAGCCGAAATAACAATTACTAGTTATAAACAATTATTTTTTAATAATAAGGTCTTCAGAACGCCTTCTTCGAATATTCCCTAGAGTGGGAGGAACGAGGAACCATCCACACAGTGGAGAATAATGCACAAATTGTTGTCGAAATGATATTCACAGCCACCACGAAAACCATTTACAATTCTATTCGACGATTTTTCACGTTGTCAGATTCTCACTGTCCATTCCCAACCCTAGAAAGGGGAACAGTAGCGAGAAACCATCCATACAGTTAAGGATTATGAAGAAATGGTTATTGGAATCGTTTTCACCACCCACGAAAACCCTTTACAATGTTTTTCAGCGAATTTTCAGGGTTTTAGCCACTCACCCCTTATTTTATCCCCTAATTTAGGGGTTGACGGTATCCTAATAAATTTTTCCTTAATCTATACTCCATTTACTACAATTTAACAAAAAAATTGTATCGATATCATAATTTCCCTTTGAGATTCAGCAAAAAGAAAAGCAAAAAGTCATCGATTCTTTAAACATGCTCAACTTCAGCCCTTATTTCAACCCCTATAATAAGGAATGTTGGTATTTTTACATGTTTTTCTTTAATCCGCATAACTTGAACTTTATTTTAAAAAGAAAATTTGTTGGCTTATCTCTATTCTTTCTTGTTATATTAGATTTTAAATCAGAAAAATGCAATTTGACCTATAGTGCGGCCCAGGCGGCGACGGCGAAACGCCAGTCGAGACTGGAAGTGCCGGAGGGAAGTACAGGCGTGGAGGATACAGTTCTCGGGAGACGACAGGGACGGGCCGGAGGAGTTCCTCACTATACTGTCAGCGTGGAGAAAAAAATCAAGTATGGCCGATAGCGACTTATTGCCAGCGCTCCCGAGCATCCTATCGAAGAGCGCATTGAGATGGTATCTCACGACTCATGACGACATTGGCAGGTGGAGCGAGTTCAAGAAGGAATTTAGATTGCAGTGTATCGGAGCGTTAGACAAGACCGAGATTGAGGAGAAGCTACACGCCAGGACACAAGCCAAAAACGAGAATATCACAAACTTCCTGTCCTGTTTCAGGTATATCGTTGGCCACTTTAAACATCCACCGCCAGAGAAGAAACTGGTGAAGATAGCGTATAAAAATATACTGCCGGAGTACCGAGCGGCACTATTCGATAAGAAGGTAACCTCGCTCCAGATGATTAAGGAGTATGGGGTCAAGCTAGAGCGTCAGATGGAAATAGATCGCCGCCACACGTCGCCAAAGCCAAAGGAGAAACTGAGCTGCAAGGGGCAGCTTTCATCAAGCGCCACCGACCGAAGGAAGAGACTTCGACCGGGAGATAGTCGAGCCCACGGAGAGATGCAGCGAACCTTCGAGCCCGCAGCCAATTAGCTTAGGAGTGAACGGAGCGAGGAAGAATCCGTTACTCACTAACCAAAGGGAGGTGGTGGCTCCACCGGAAGTAGTAGAGGAGGAAGGGGGAGAAAGGGAGAACGCTGTTGTGCCCTCCTCGTGCACGTCGCCACCGCCCGAAAGAAGAGACTTCGCCGGTGAGAACGCCGAGCCAATGGAGAGATGCAGCGAACCTTTGAAAAGCAGAGACACGCCGCCAAAGGTAGAGGGAGCCCAGGGTCAGGCGGGGGTATCGCCAGCTGCAGACGTAGTAGTAGACATAAAGCAGGTGCGAGAAGAAGTGGAGAAGATGCTCGCCGGAATGGAATGGGAAATAGAGCCCCCGGAGCAGAAGGCGGAGGAGGTGAGGAGTGAGGACACAGCCCCCGTGCCCGTGGAGACCGGAACAGACGGCCAGGTGGCCAAAATGAGCAGCGAGAATCGCTCGTTCATTGAGATCATCCTAGGTGGCGAGCCGTACCGAGCGCTGGTAGATTCGGGAGCAATGGTGTCATTGGCCGGCCCGAAAGTAATCGATCGTTACGCCAACCGCCTGCGACAGTCCGCCACCGCCGTGAAGAGTGTCACGGGGAACGTCAACCGCATCGAGGGAGAGTTGCAAGTGAGTTTTGAAGTAGGCGGTTACCAGGAAATGTTGTCGCTCAAAGTTATCCGCGGGATAGAGCACAATATAATCCTAGGCATGGATTTCTTCCAGAAATTTGACGTCGAGGTACGCCCCGCCAGAGGAGTGTGGAGAGCCAGAGAAGGAGAGTGGACGAATTTCGCGCAGCGAGGGAACGAGCGAAATTCAGTCGTGTATGCCGAGTGTGCTGGGATTTCGGAGCTAAAGGAGGATGAAAGAACCACCGTGGAGAAGCTTGTGGGAAAGATATTGAGCGCCGCTCAGTTCGCGCCAGGACTGACGGATCTGACGGAGCATCACATTCGCGTTACCGATCCCACACCCATCAAGGAGAAGCCACGACGGATGTCGCCGAAGATACTAAGAATCGCCCAGGAAGAGGTGAGGAAGATGGACGCCGAGGGAATCATTGAGCGCTCCGCGAGCGATTATAGCAGCACACCAGTGATTTTACGAAAGAGAGACGGGGCTACCGACCATGCATCAACTACCGCCCGTTGAATAAAGTGACCAAGAAGGATGCATATCCGTTGCTAAACATGGATTCGATCTTGGACAAGCTACGGGGTGCGAAGTACTTATCCAAGATTGATTTGAAAGCCGCCTACCACCAAATACCAATGGCCCCGAATAGTAAGAAATACACCGCCTTCGCAGTGCCAGGTTCGGGGCTGTGGCAGTTCAAAAGGATGCCTTTTGGACTCACGAATGCCCCCATGACCTTTCAACGCCTAATCGACGCCCTTCTTGGCCCAGAGTTGGAGCCATATATTTTTGGCTACCTCGACGACATGATCGTGGCCACAGAGACGTTTGAGGAGCACCTGAAGTGGGTCGAGATCGTGTTGAAAAAGTTGGTAGACGCCCGCCTGAAGATAAATACCGACAAGTGCGAGTTTTGCTGCTCCAGCGTGACCTACCTGGGGTTTCTATTCGACCACGAAGGCCTTCGCCCAGACCCGGACCGCGTCGCAGCCATCCTAAATTACCCGACGCCCACGAATTTACGCCAGTTGAGAGGTTTTCTGGGTATCGTGAACTGGTATGAGAGGTTCATCAAGAACTGCGCAGACTTGAAAGTGCCGTTGTTGAAGCTATTGAGGAAGAAGCAGAAGTGGATGTGGGAAGATGACCAGCGAGAAGCTTTAAATGAGTTAAAAGAGGCTCTTACTACCGCCCCCGTACTCGCACGCCCCGACTTCAGCAAGTCGTTTATCGTGCAGTGTGACGCGAGCGGCTCCGCCCTAGGTGCAGTGGTGGTGCAAGAATATGAAGATGGTGAACATCCGATCTTGTATATTTCCCGTGCCTTAACTCCAGCGGAGAGGAATTACACAACCACCGAGCGAGAATGCTTAGCGCTAATCTGGTCCTTGAAGAAGCTCCGCCCCTACCTAGAAGGGTATGTGTTCACCGCCGTCACCGACCACAGCGCCCTCAAATGGTTGAGAACCATGAAGGAACCGACAGGAAGACTAGCGAGGTGGGCCCTGAAGCTGCAACATTGGGACCTTAACATCGCGCATCGGAAAGGCGCAATGCACAAAGTTCCAGATGCTCTGTCACGGATGTTTGAGGAAGATGACCTGGAGGTAGCCCGAATGGGAGTGATCACCGACCAGTGGTACATCCGGAAGAGATAAGAGGTCGCCCACTGCCCAATGAAGTATGATGGATGGAAGGTAGAAGATGAGCTGCTCTACAAATACAAGAGAGATCCGCTACTGAATCCAGTAACCGACGGAGAAGAAGGATGGCGTCTCGTGGTGCCGCTAGCACAGCGAGAGAGAGAGAGTACTCTACGATAACCACTGCATCACCTCCGCCGGACACCTAGGAGTCGAAAAAACCTACCACCGAGTAGCAAGAGAGTATTTTTGGCCGGGAGTTTACCAAGATGTATATGACTATGTGCGCACGTGTGAGAGCTGCCAACGGTTCAAAAGTTCGCAACAAGGGCCCCAAGGAATAATGGGAAGAAGAGTCGTGGAACGGCCGTGGTGCGTAGTAGCCGCCGACATGATAGAATTGCCACGCAGCAAAGGGCAGTATCGGTACGTAGTAGTGCTACAGGATTTGTTCACCCGGTGGCTAGAGTTGAAGCCACTGAGAAAGGCGGGTGGGAAAGCAGTCGCCCGCGCCCTGGAAGAACTAATATTGTTCCGATGGGAGACGCCAGAGTACCTGTTGACCGATGACGGCACAGAATTCGTAAATCAGGTGCTTCAGCAGATCCTGGAGGAATACGGAATATGTCACGTCACCACACCTCCGTACCACCCCCAGGCCAACCCGGTGGAGAGGAGCAACAGAACGTTAAAAACCATGATCGCAACCTTCGTCGAAGGAGACCATCGGAACTGGGACGCGAAGCTGCATGAATTTCGCCACGCGATCAACACCGCCCAACAAGCCAGCTTGAAGATGTCACCTGCCTTTTTGAATTACGGCCGTCACCCCCACCCCATGAAGAGCCTGCGTCGAGAAGTAGAGAAGAAGGAGCCCATAGTAAGGTTGGATCCGGAAGTATGGAAAGATCGCGTCAACCGACTCGATGCGCTTCAGGATTTAGTGGCGGAACACCTCGACGAAAGTAACGCCAAACAGAGTAAATACTACAACCGCGGGAAACGAGTAGTAGAGTACGCAGTAGGAGATAGAGTCATGCGCCCCGTCCATTCGCTATCGAATGCCGCCCAAGGGTATTCCGCGAAGCTCGCGCCGAAATACGAGGGTCCGTACGAGATAAACGCGAAATTATCTCCCACCGTATACCTGTTAGAGATGGAGGGTAGTCGAAAAAACGCGAAGGTAGACTTAGGTGAATTAAAACGTTATTTACCCCCGCGACGCGTAGTAGAGTAAGGTAGGGTCGAACCACGTCAGCGAGAGAGTGACCGAAGGTACGCCATCGGGCTGCACCCCTTTTCTCTCTGTTCTCACCCCACCCCGTAGTGTTGGTTGTCCTTTGTGTATGAGCGGACGACGTATGAATGAGATTCTTTCAAGTTCCAGGCGAGGGAGCGGCCATGCAGCGCAGCGCAACCAATAGCGAGGTTCTTTATTATTTTAAGGTATGGAGGGGTCAGTCAACTCTACCAAACTGTGGATGTACATGTAGAACGGCTAAGCCCAATTAGGTTAAGGATTATTATGTGTGCGCATAGTGAGGTGTCGGGGGAAGGAGGTAACTGCCAGTCCGCCACCGAGTTAGTATGGTTAGTAAACCGGCAGTAACACGAGGTGTTCCCGGTCTAGGGAGGGGGTGTTTTCATTTTGTCGAGGTACACCAACACACTCACGAGGCGAGCAGACGACGACAACATACAGCATTCGCACCGCCCTGGAGTCAGCACCGACGGCGAAGAGCAGCAACATTGAGAGAGAAAGACGGGGCAAGATGATGCGTGATGAACGCCGAGCCACCTGTTCGCGCGGTCGCAAACGACGCACACGGTAATTAGCACTGTGCGCCGAATGTGAGCATGCCCACGTGTGCTCGGCCGCCATGATGTTCCACAGCAGCCGCCGAGGAGTCATGCCAGCCACCGCCGCACACCCACGCGCCTCCCACTACACTACACGCACATCACGACACTGGCACTAACACACACGAGCCGCGGAAGCTCGTGCAGGCTGCTCGACGGCCACGAGGCCGGCAACGACGCGAAACCAAGTGAGACGGAATACGCGACGACGCACCGATGCGGCGCGAACTGAGAGAGAGTGAGAGAGAGAGTGCGCAGCGGCGCACCGGTATGAATGAAGGAGATAGCGTGAGCAGCGGCACATGTGTATACGGAGGAGGGAGTGAGAGAGAGCCGCGAGGTATGAGAGCGAGGGAGAGAGCGAGAGCCCGGCTCGGTAGTCTGCGAGCTGCACACGGCCCAGAGTATCGGGAGGGAGAGAGATATTGCGCAGCAGCGCACAGGTGTATGAGAGCGAGAGAGAGAGCGAGAGCCCGGCTCGGTAGCCTGCGAGCTGCACCCGGCCGAGAGTATCGGAGGGAGAGAGATACTGCTCAGCGGCGCACAGGTAGGAGGGAGAGAGAGAATTGCCGATAAGAGCACGACCGCCGTATCAAAGCGTGGACGCGCGCCGCCGTCTAAAGGCGCGCCGCCACTAAGCGGAGAGAATTAAGCCAGGTTATGCCGATTTAAAATCCGCGCGCAACAGGTGGCAGCAGGAATCGACCCGGCAAATCGTGCCGTCGCGCCTGGCTAATCACAGCCACCGTTCGAGTAATTAGAGCCCTAATTGGGTTAAATGAATAAGTTTCACCACAAAAGGAATAAGAAAATCGCGACACGCGCCGATTCCTGCTGCCAATCTGCCCACCGACCTGTCTGATTTAATGAGAGTGAGAGAGAAAGAGGGAGACGCCACCGAGGAAGAAGACGGAAGCGAGCAGGCACCGCTCCTTCTTCTTCACTCAGTCCTGGATTGTCGCTTCGTGCACCTCGCAGTATTGGTAGTTTTTTTTTTTTGAGAGTTTTTGTAGTAGGTTTTGTGAGAGTTCCTCGAGTCGTCGTTTGTGCGAGTTGAGTAGTAGTTTTGGAGGGTGCAGAGAGAGAGAGAGAGTAGTAGCGCTTCACCGACTCGTGACTCGCAGAGTTAACCACCGTAGAGAGAGAGAGAGAGAGAGAGAGAGAGAGAGAGAGAGAGAGAGAGAGAGAGAGAGAGACAGAGAGAGAGAGAGAGAGAGAGAGAGAGAGAGAGTGGAAGGTCCATATGAGCGACAGGCGAGCAACGGTTAGATTTTAGTTGCTGACGTCGGGAGGCAATTGCTTTTCTGCCCCCGACCCTCAATTTTACCTATTTTTCTTGTAGAGTGCGAGCGAAACTCCCAGCGGGGAGCAAGTAGCGGCGATTCTCTCGCGTGCAGGCGCGATCAACCGACGTGCGAGGCCCCGAGCGGCCATTTTGTTCACCGCGCCGCGACTCCGGATTTATCCTTATATAACCGCCCACCGCCAGAGAGAGAGTTTGGCTCAATAAACAAAACTTGATCCTCCATATTATTATTAAATTTTTTTGTATTTTATTTTAGTTCCTGTCCTTATTTCGTGCGATTGTGGGGGTTGTCGGTTCATGTAGTCCGTCGAGGCGCGAATGGCCGGCTATGTCGTTCGCAGGGGTGTGTAATTTTCCTGAAGTCACCGAGGGTATCGGTCGTACCAGGCCGTCGCAACACCGCCTACACCCAAGGGAGAGAGGAAGAGTCCACCGCCAGGCAAAGGGTAGAGAGAGGGAACGCGTCACCGCCGTGGTCTGGCGCCCCTAAGATAAATTTGACCGCGTCTACGCGTTGCAATCCGTGAAATTAAAGTCTTTTTGTGGGAAGGTGATAGAGGCACGAAACTCAGTCGTGACCCTAAAGCCTTCAGGGCGAGGAAATAACGTTGTTAAGGAGGTGGAAAATTTGCAGTGTTACAATGTTCACAATTTTTCACAAGATTTAATAAATGACTATAATGTGTTTACTTTAAAAGAAAAAAAATACAACACTAAAATCTTAAATAAAATGTAGAGGAAAATGGAGGAAATTAAATTATAGTTGGAGGAATTGATTTACAAAGAAGAATATTATTTCTTTAGTCACAAAATAAAAAGAATCGAAAAATTCTGCGGGCTGGAGTGGGGTCGTTTTGTCGTCATGCTGGGAACACCCCGGGAAGGGTGACACGACTGTACTTATAGCAGCGCGCACGTTCAAACAACTGTTTAGTCAATTCATTCAAGAAAAGCAGGCGGGCGCTACCATACGCGCTGTTATATAAGTACAGTCGTGTCACCCTTCCCGGCGTATTTCCAGCATGACAGCGGCTGCTAGTACGCGGTGTCTTGGTGGAGGGTATCCCTCTCGTCGTTTTCCTCGGTTAGCGGTGACTCGTGGGAGATAAGAAGGCAGCGCGGTCAGCGGAGATGAAGCAGATTCGGTAAGCCCTTTCTCGTTCCTAACCTCTCTGATATGGGTCTGATGGTACGTTTTTCTTCTTGTAGGGACCTGGGGCAGCGAGAGAGGTAAACACTCATCACTGTTGCAGATTTTTCTTTTGTATAGTGATGGTTTTAAACAGTAGCTGCCCTCAAACTAATAATGGTTGTTTGAAGTCATTCGACTACGTAATCCCTTACCAAATCCCAGAGGCTGAGAGGCTGCCTCGACTACAGCAATGGTGATCTCACTTGGCCTTTTCACCACCAGCAGAAGATGTGGTTACTGCACGAGTAAAGAAATCTTCAAGTGCTGTGCTATTACTGGTAAGTTTCAGAATATCTTCAAGTATCAAGATAAATTGTTAGAATACTTCATCTTTTTTTATAAAAGTGTGTGAATCGACAAGATTTATTGCATAAGATTTTGGTTTTCTTAGAATGAAATAATAAACTAACTCAGATTTAGTTTATTGTTACTGATCTAACTGCAATTTAGAAAAACAAACCAAAATAACACTAGTTTCATCACAAGAAAATAGGGAATACTCTTAAAGTTCTTATGGCATATACGGTTACAACTCAGGTATCAGTAGGAAAGAGCACTAGAAATTTTATATAACTTTAAAACTGAATCTGTCGCTGCTACTCTTTCGTTGCTTCTACTTATGTTTAAAATACAATATGCAAGCTAGTCATATAAGAATTTACTTATTTGACCTAGTAAGCTTAATTAGAATGAATTTTAACTTAGCATATATAAATTATAAATAAATGAGAAATAATATTTAAAGACAATATAAAATTTTCTGTGATTTAATGCACCACAATTGTAAACTTAGTAATCAATTTTTACTGATACCCATATTTATAAAAATGCAGTACTGACAGTTTCAGTAGTGAAGCGATATACTTATAGCTTTTAGAAATGCTCTTTCGTACTAGCTATCATCCGAAGCTTATACATATGTGACATAAGTACAGTCCAGAATGCTCCTTATTTTCTAGTGATAAAATCAATGGGATTTTTGGGCTTATTTTTCTAAGATAGATGATTATAATAAAGAGATTGATTTTAACAGGAAAAGGATAAATATAAGTTCTCATTACAAGAAAATTAAAAGCAGACATAACTTATGTCAATTAGCACACTTTTATAGAATATCTTTCAGCATAATAGAACATTGTCATATTCGAGCCTGGTATTATAACAATTCATTCATGTCTCTTTTAATTTAGGACTTATGTGCGAAGAAGTGAACTTGTGTTAGGACACGGAGAAAGCTGTTCTATATCAAATTACTATGTTTTATTGTAATCGGGGCACAAACTTGAATTCGTAAAAAAAATTACTGTTTTCTAGCAAAAATTAATTGCTATAAATGTAGTTAAAATTACTATAAAGATAGCAATTTTTACTAGAGTACATAGTAATTTTTTTGAGAATGCAAATTTGTCCCCGGTTCTAATAAAACATAGTAATTTTTAACCTTCTGACAGCCGGCATGACGCCATATGGTGTCATTCCATGATCGGTACACATATACTATTACTAAAGAAACATTTATATGGAAAATTTCGAGAAAGTTACACTTTTTCAGTAGGAAAAATGCCAGCTGTCAGAAGGTTAATCGAACATTTTTCTCTATGTAGATTAATAATCACCTTCTTAGTCTACAGTATTTTAAAACATACATTTTTATACTATAGAGTAAACAAACATTTTTATAACTGATAGTGATATAGTGATTGGTTATTACAAGTATTGTGTGTTAAATAATAAAAACTATTATTTTAAAGAATTTCATGTATCAAAAGAGTGTGAGAATGTATAATTTATCAAACATATTATAATTATCATTAAGTTACTTTTTTTTGTCACTCCTTAGAAATTTTGTAAGAGGATTGGGATTTTTTGGTTGGATTTGAGGTTCTGTCTGAAATTTCACAAGGTTCTCAGTACTTTCAACAGGGTCATCATCGCCACGTTATCGTATTGACGAACTGTCGCCGTCGTCGTTGCAACTGTTCTCCTAGCTGCTAAAATCGAGTACACGTGGGCCCGCTCAGCGCTGGCTTCGTGTGAATTTGCTATCACGGGTCGGTGTCGAGAGCGCGAGCACGAGGCTCGTTGAACATCGTTTCTTCTTTTTCTACATTAAGCAAACTATCATCAATGATCTAATTCTAATTTTGCAAGTATGTTACATGTCTCTATTATTTACTTACACTTGTGTCGGAACATTATAATTGTTACTTATAAAAATAAAGTTATCTATCTTCAATTAAATTGATCATTTCTAAAAATGTAATACTTTCAAATAATTATAATTATTGTATAAATTATATATATATATAACGACGACGGCGACAGTTATATATATATATATATATATATATATATATATATATATATATATATATATATATATATATATATATATATATATATATATATATATATATATATATATTATCGCACAAATGTTTCTTTGGACTGTTATTTTTCATTTATAAGCAGTGTTAAACTGATAAGTAATAAATAAATTAAGTTATAAATTATAGATGTTTTTTTTTATAAATTAAATATGTAAATTTCCCATTACTGATATTACAACAGCTTACAATATTTAAATGTTTATTTTATTTTTAGCATACCTTGGCATATAGTATTGTGTTTATTCTTTGCCATGAAATCAGGGATTAAACACAAAAAGCTTTCCGCCGGGTATGCGAAGAAGTTGCATATTGCACTCAGAACCAATGAGGGCTATTGCCGAGTGGCTTCCCTCGTTGCCCTCGGGCAGCAAGTGTCCCTCGCGGAGACAATGGCCTACTTTTCTCGCTAGGGGGATAGTATAACATTCTTTATCTGAAGAAAATAATAATAATATACATAAAATTCACCTATTGATACAATAATACCATCTAAATAAAAATTATGATTTTTAGGTGAAAATCAGTTGATCTTTTTCAGTAGGGTTAGTCGATATCAGTGCTGTGCTGTTGTACATATTTATTCCCATGAACATGGGAATACTGAAAAAAGTAAAAATGATGTGTTATTGTGAATATTTCAACGAATAAAAGTGCTCAATTAATCTAACATATGATTTTCTCACGATGGGAGACGTCAAAATGTTTCAGAGTTCTTAGTAAATATTTTTCTAGACAAGATTCAGGTAATAATTTCAAAAAGTTTTACCTATACAAGAATGTCAAGAAAGCTTTTATTCTCAGTGATTCTTAGTTCATAAACTGGTTGCATTTTGAATTATTATCTCTCTAAACAACTGTTAAGTCGCTTTTTAAAAAAAAATTGAACGCCCCCCTCCCCTCTCCCTCTCTCTCTCGTCTACTCAACAACTGTATAAGGACTCCAGCAAAAACTTTAAGAAGAGCCTAAATATTTTTTTGAAATAGCCAACAAGACGTTCTGTACAAGAATAATATACTAAAAAACTTTATTTTGAGAGATCTACAGAACTCCTTAAAAAAACATTCAAAATTTAAAACTTTTGTGAATAACAATACTACCATTTAATAATGATATTAGAAATATACTATAATAAACTCTCATAGCGTTATCACACAATGTACTTAGTATCATATGACTTTAAAATTAACTGTATTGTTAATTAATCATCATACCTAAGAAAATACATATTTGATTATATTATTTCAAAAAATTATACAATGTAATGATTTTATCGAGCTCCTTGAAGAAACATTCAAATTTAAAACTTTTGTGAATAACAATACTACCATTTAATAATAATATTGAAAATATACTATAATAAACTCTCATAACGTTATCACCCTCTGTAATTATTATTTTCTCTTAAAAAGTTGTGAAATCCATATAAAAAAACATTCTACAAAAGATTAAACTGAGGCAAGTATTAGTCTCTCTCTCTCTCTCTCTCTCTCTCTCTCTCTCTCTCTCACTCTTTCTCCCCCTGTCTCTTTCACTCTCTCTCTCTCCCTTCCTCTCTGTTGCTCCCCTCTCTCGCCCTCACTCTCAACATCCGTCAGACGGAATACCAAAAACTTTAATAGGAGCTTAAATATTATTTTAAATAATCAACATGTTTATTAAAAGCTAATTCTTAAGTACGTTCTAACAATACAATTCGTCTAGTCCTTTTAATTCTTCTAGTCTCATTTATTCAATTAGCACTCTCTACAAATGGTAATAATTTTTTTCATGACTGTAAAAATAATAATATTGTTAATGTAAAACTTTCTACGAAAGTATAAAATAAGGCATGTATAGAAATTTTTTCTTTATAATCTACTTTTCCTCCCTCTCTTACCCCGCTCACTCACTCCCTCTGTTTCTCCCCCCCTCACTCTACCTCTCTCCCTCTCTCTCTCAATATCCGTCAAACTCTGTACCAAAAACTTTAATGAGAGCTTAAATATTTTTTTAATACAATCAACACCTTTTTAGAAAAAAGCGATTTAAGTACGTTTTAACAACTGAATTTTTGTCTAGACCTTTTATTTATTCGAATCTCATCTATTCAATAAGCACTATGCAAATGGTAATAATTTTTTTCATGACTGTACCAATAATAATATTGTTAATATAAAACTTTCTACGAAAGTATAAAATAAGGCAAGTATAGACGTTTTTTCTGTATAATCTATAAAATAATAATATTTATGATTTTTTAAAAGAAAACAATTAATTACCGGTGTAAAAGTCTTTTACTTCTTTGAGTCATTGTATGCTGAACAAATTATATGTAAGTAAGTACATTCAAATTGTTCATTGCAAATCAAACAAATCAAAGTTGTGAAATCAATTATCGATAGTCAAGTAATGCAAACAACTGTCGGAAACAACTGTATGACTATTCTCAGAAATGTATTAAAATTTGTTCATCCTTCTATACAAATTAAACACAAGAAAGTACTGAAATCAATTTATTCTAGTCAAGTACCCATAAGTTAACTTGATTGAATAATACAACTTTTCGTAACTACTTAAAAATATTCAGTCAGCGGACATAAAGTACTACTTAACGCCTAACAGGCGTAATAGCTCCGATACTCCTACCAAAATTTATAGAACCTACGCACTTTACGCCCGTGTGGGCGAAAATTATTTTAATTATATAACTATTATGCCTTCTTTTTATTTCTAAAATTCATAAGAATTTTATCAGATATTTACGAAAAGTCAAAGCCTATATAAAAAAATTACATAGTTACCACCACATCTCCATTTTTCATTGATCTTTCTCAATTTTGAAATTTCTATAATATTACGCATCTTGGGAGGACAATAGAAGTCTATAGAGCTGCTCTAGAAGGGATGGTCCTCCAATCTCCCATACATACTTGGCGGACCCGACGGTTTCCAGTTTACCGGTGGGCTTTGTAAATATAGAATACTAAATTTTTACATAAATTCATTAACAATGTTTATACCTATAAGCTTATTATAAATAATTACATTGGCTCTAATTTTTAATTGATACCGTTTAAATATAATATCCCTACATGTGCAGAATCTCATGATTTACTTTCATTACCGAAAATATTTTTCCTTGTGTCCGTCTTTTTTAAGCGGGAATGAGATAAAAATTGCATATAAATTTATTGTCTACTCAAAAGTGCTTTAGGTTTTATTAACCATTTTGTAAGCCACCTATTTTTTATTCTTTTCCATCGTGTAAATATCATATGAGATCTCATATGAGATATCATATGTGTGATGTCATCTGCAATTTTACATATTATGGGATCTCATATGAGATCTGATGTCCGATATTCTCATATGAGATCTGATGTCCGATATTCCCAAATGAGATCTGATGTCCAATATTCTCATATGAGATCTCATATGATATTTTCATGCGGGTTTGCACTTTCTATTTAAAAACAGACTAATAAATTCAATACTCAGCCCTATAATTTAATATGTAGAAGCAACCCATTTATACATTTTATCTGGTCTTTAAACATATGAATGTTTATATGAAAATGACTATGTCTACAGCTTAAACTGCAAACCGTCGGGTCCGCCAAGTATGTATGGGAGATTGGAGGACCACCCCTGCTAGAGCAGCTCTATAGACTTCTATTTGGTAATACGTATACTCTTCATGTTGAAATAATAAAGGAAAATTTTTTTTTTTTTTTCCAAAGTTGACAGAGTTAACCCAAAAATTACTAAGAATTAAAACATCTTCATATAAATTAGATAACGTTTCGCTGATATGGTTCTCAGCCTCTTCAGAGATTGATGAGTCGAAAACTCAACAACATTGTAAAACTAGGGAAGGACAAACCAGAAAAATGGATGGAAACAAATATTGTGTATAAATTTCAATGTGATAGTTGTCCAGCGACGTATATTGGCCAAACTAAAAGAAATTTAAAGAAAAGAATAGACGAGCATAAAAATACATCTTTAGAAAAATTGCTTCCTATTCCAGAACATTTAAATGAAAATCCTTCGCATAATTTTGACTTTGATAATGTACAGATTTTAGATAGGGAGATCAATAAACACAAAAGATTAGTTTCTGAAATGATTCATATCAATACACATAGTCACACCATTAATAGGCAAGAAGATACGCAATTTTTAAGTAAACAATATCATAGAATTTATAGATTCCTTACGGACAGATAATTATTTACAAACTTTTTTATTCATAATATTCAAATTCTCAATTACTTAAAAATTTTTTTTTTTTAATTAATTTTCTCAGGTTAATAATCTTTATCATATTTATTTAAAATTCCTGTCAAATGTACTTATAAAAATCAGTATCTACTTATTCTATGTAATTTTGTTTAACTATCATTTGTTGATGTACCGTTTTAATGTTATTTAAATATGTAGGAAAATTTTCATTTGCCTAGATATTCATACGCGTGGTAATTACAGTTTTCTTGGTTACCCGTTTTCTATTATACTTGTAACTCTCGATACAGTATGACTTGTGTATACAGTATGACCTGATAATATTGTCTCACTATGTATATATATTAAGTATGGATCGCTAAGTTTTGACGAGAGAATCTTATTCTCTGAATTTATTTGACCACTATGTGATCGACTAATTTTTATTAGTTTATGTTTATGGTATGTTAGTAAGATAACACTTTTTGCAATCATTGTTAACTTTTATCTAATCGTTTATATATATATTTGTATTTTTCAAATTTAATAAAGATCTGAAGAGGCTGAGAACCATATCAGCGAAACGTTATCTAATTTATATGAAGATGTTTTAATTCTTAGTAATTTTTGGGTTAACTCTGTCAACTTTGGAAAAAAATTTTCCTTTATTATTTCTATAGACTTCTATTGTCCTCCCAAGATGCGTAATATTATAGAAATTTCAAAATTGAGAAAGATCAATGAAAAATGGAGATGTGGTGGTAACTATGTAATTTTTTTATATAGGCTTTGAATTTTTGTAAATATCTGATAAAATTCTTATGAATTTTAGAAATCAAAAGAAGGCATAATAGTTATATAATTAAAATAATTTTCGCCCACATGGGCGTAAAGTGCGTAGGTTCTATAAAGTTTGGTAGGAGTATGGGAGCTATTACGCCTGTTAGGCGTTAAGTAGTACTTTATGTCCGCTGACTGAATATTTTTAAGTAGTTACGAAAAGTTGTATTATTCAGTCAAGTTAACTTATGGGTACTTAACTACAATAAATTGATTTCAGTACTTTCTTGTGTTTAATTTGTATAGAAGGATGAACAAATTTTAATACATTTCTGAGAATAGTCATACAGTTGTTTCCGAGAGTTGTTTGCATTACTTGACTATCGATAATTGATTTCACAACTTTCATTTGTTTGATTTGCAATGAACAATTTGAATGTACTTACTTACATATAATTTGTTCAGCATACAATGACTCAAAGAAGTAAAAGACTTTTTTACTGGTATTTATTTGATTTCTTTTAAAAAATCATAAATATTATTATTTTATAGATTATACAGAGAAAACGTCTATACTTGCCTTATTTTATACTTTCGTAGAAAGTTTTATATTAACAATATTATTATTGGTACAGTCATGAAAAAAATTATTACCATTTGCAGAGTGCTTATTGAATAGATGAGATTCGAATAAATAAAAGGTCTAGACAAAAATTGTGTTGTTAAAACGTACTTAAATTACTTTTTTTTTAAAACATGTTGATTGTATTAAAAAAGTATTTAAGCTCTCATTAAAGTTTTGTGGTACAGAGTTTGACGGATATTGAGAGAGAGAGGGAGAGAGGAAGAGAGAGACGGGGGGAGAAACAGAGGGAGAGAGTGAGCGGGGGAAGAGAGGGAGGGAAAGTAGATTAAAAAGAAAAAATTTCTATACTTTCCTTATTTTATACTTTCGTAGAAAGTTTTACATTAACAATATTATTATTTGTACAGTCATGAAAAAAATTATTACCATTTGTAGAGAGTGCTTATTGAATAGATGAGACTAGAAGAATTAAAAGGACTAGACAAATTGTGTTGTTAGAACGTACTTAAAAATTAGCTTTTAATAAACATGTTGATTATTTAAAAAATTTGCAATACAATATTTTTTATAACTAAATGTGCATGTTATTTTGTATGTAAATATTTTTTTTAAACCTGCAATTAAATGCTGTAGTTATAATTTTGCATGGTATTATTCAATACTGCAGGAATCAATTTCCGTATCGATCTGCAATCAAATATTACTTTTATGATATTGCATGTTATCGTAAAATACTGCAGTAATTGATAATTTCTTTATCAATTTATAATCAAAGATTGTTTTGCATGTATTACAATATTGCATGATTTTTTTTAATACAACAATAATTGATGATTTCTTTATCAATTAATAATTATCATAATTTTGTATGATATTATTTAATCCGCAGTAATAGATCATTTCTTCATTGATTTGCAATACAATATTTTTTATAACTAAATGTGTATGTTATTTTATATGTAAATATTCTTTTTAATCTGCAATCAAATGATGTAGTTATAATTTTGCATGGTTTTATTTAATACTGCAGGAATCGATTTCCGTATGGATCTGTAATCAAATTTTATGTTTATAATATTGCGTGTTATCGTAAAATACTGTAATAATTGATAATTTGTTTATCAATTTACTATCAAAGATCATTTTGCATGTGTTATAATATTGCTTGATTTTATTCAATACAACAGTAATTGATGATTACTGTTCATCAATTAGTAATTATTATAATTTTGTATATTATTTAATCTGCAGCAATAGATGACTTCTTTATTAATTTGCAATAAAATATTTTTTATAATTAAAGATGCATGTTATTTTATACGCATATATTTGTGCTTCCTCCTAGGGGAAGCTTTGTAATAGTAAAAAAAAAGTTTTTGAGAAAATGTGTTAGGAATGTTGTTTAGCAAATTTGGAATCGAAATACACTATTTTTAGAAAATGTCCGTATGGATGTGTGTGTGTGTGTGTGTGTGTGTGTATCTGTGTCTGTGTGTGTGTTTGCGTGTGTGTGTGTGTGTGTGTGTGTACGTGCGTGCGTGCGCGTGTGCGTGTGTGTAACGTACCGAAGTAATGGCAGCTCTCAGATTTGAGTCTATACCTTAATAATTGAGTTAACTTGTATGAAACTAGATGACGTTACTTGGTAGTTATTAACAATTTTTTAAGAGTTTGTGTACTGTACTCGAGCATACAATCGGGAGGGGAGTAGCCCCGATCTCAGGGTTAGATACCGGCGCGCAATGTGCCGAAGTCCGTGCCGTCGATACAGAGAGGTGGTAGGTGCAAGTAAGTCGTTAGCGCTGAGTGGCTGCGACCGTGCTGCTTAGGTGATACGGGTAAGTAGTCGGCGCAGAGGGCCAACTACCGTGCCGTGTGAGAAGAGAGGAGCCGGGTAAATAATCGGCGCAGAGGGCCGACTATCGTGCCGTGGGAGGTAGGTAAGTTAGGACTCGGTTGTTATCGAGAGAGTTTATTTAAAGAAAAAAAAATCATAAATCAAAATCTAAAATTATAGGTATGTTTATTAATATACTAAAAAAAATGAATTATTTTACATAAGTTTTACGAGCGCAAAGAAGTGGCCAGCTTCAGTTACCTAAGCGCAATGCTTATCGGTATCCTGAATAGGCGAGAGCTCGGACACAAGTGCCTGCCGATTCCGAGAATCGGAGCCCTTTATATACCAGTCGATCGTCTGGTCTTCTCTCTTGCGCATGACAATATTTTTGTTTATACTCTGACGTCAGAGGCGCTGTGTGAATAAGTGAGTAAGATTTTCTCTGGCGCATGCGATCGTATGTTTGTATACAGTGATGCATCGTGTTTGTTGATTTTTCGCTCTCGTGTTTATGAATGGGAAATTATGAATCGATGCGTATACTACGAGCTGGTCGTGTACGTCACATGTGCCTGTGTGTGTGTGTGTGTGTGTGTGTGTGTCCGTATACGCTGATATCTCATGATCTACTTGACCGATTTTAGCGAGAGAGGGATCATTTTTTTTTTATTTTGCCTACACAGTTGGGGTCAATATTCTATTTTTGAAAAAATCGATTTTTTTGTTTTTTATAGCGATTTTTCAATTTTGAAAACTTTTACGTTTGATTTTTTTAATATTTAGAATGAATATTGTTTATATATTATGAATTCTCTGTATGCAGAATATAATTCTCTACAATTTAAAAAAAAAATCGATAGCTATATTTCATCATAAGTTATTGATGAAAACGTAATTTATTGTAAATAGATTATATTACGAAATTAAAAAAAGATAATGACATGAATATTTTTTTGGTTATAAAGAATATTAAGTACTATAACTTGCTCAATTTTTATGTTTTTTTATTCATTATTTTTGGAGAAAAAAAATAATTTATAAAAAAAAGTGTTTTTTTTTGGTGTTGCATATCTAGAGTAATACTGGCTTAATCGCTTTGAAATTCTTTGTAGGGGTAGATTTTGTATACGAATCGAGAGAGTTCTTTGGGCAAAGGGATTGATCCATAAATTTCAGAGATATTTGAGGTTAAAATTTTTTCACTTTTTTTTTAAATCGTTATTTCTCGAGAACGGCTCTATGTATCTGAATGGGATAGGTAGCACTCGAAAGAGAATTAAAATACCTATATTTTCATAAAAAAAGTTTCTAGCTATCACGGTTCTTTTGTTATTAACAAAAACGTAAAACCTGAAAAATGAAAAAAATGAGTTTTGTATGTCCAATGATTGTGGGAGTAAAATTGTCGTAATCTCTTCAAAATTCCTTGTGGAGGTAGATTTTGGATAGCTCTCGGTCGAGTTCTTTGGGCAAAATAATTTGTCCATAAATTTCAGAGATATTTAAGGTTAAAATATTTTTAACTTTTTTTCAAATCGTAGTTTCTCGAGAACGGCTCGATGAATCAGCTGCACATTTCTAGACAATTTTGAATGTGATATAGATATTATGTATGTGAATTTTCATCAAGATCGTACTATTACTTTTTGATATTCAGCATTTTCCTATTTTAGAAAGTCATTTTCTTTGTCGCCGGATAACTAGAGAAAAATTGTTTTAATTTCTTTAAAATTTGACGGATATATATATATATATATATATATATATATATATATATATATATATAACTATGGGAGTTGGTATATTTGAAGAGATATCAACGTATAGATCGGTACTTTTGAAGAGATGTCGGCATTTTGAGGAGACTCCTCAAATTTCTCAACGCAAGAATCGCGACTTTTGAGGAGAAATCTATACCCCCTTTTCCCAGAGTCGGTAACCTGAGGGTCATTATTTCTTTAGTCACATTGTCCGAACTCTGAGCGAAAGGTTCACATCTCCTCAAAAGTACCAATTTACAAACTATATATATATATATATATATAAATATATTATGTAAAAATGGTTGTAAGATATAAAAAAAATCAAAAAAACTAAAAATTCAAAATCGTTTTTTGGCTATAAAACGCACGCACGCGCGCGCGCGCGCACACACACACACACCGTTTCTACTTTAAAATTTTTATCACAACATTGAAAGAGGGTAATTCTTACTACATTCACTTCAAATCGCGATTATTCGAAAAATTAATTCAATACTCAAAATAATTGGTGAGCGTATCTGACTAATTTCATGTTTCTGCAGAGCTCGCTGTAAATTAACCTCAATAAAAAATAAAAGCAAGTAAACAACACGCACGAGTAGCACACGTCATTTCCATTTTCTAGTATACATATACCCGAAAAATTACGATATGAAAAGAGGGCTAAATCTGTTTTAACCTCGAATATCTCTGAAATTCGTAAATGAATTCTTTTACTCTAAGAACATATATAATGTTATTATATATATATATATATATATATATATATATATATATATATATATATATATATATATATATATATATATATATATATATATATATATATATATATATATATATATGTTAAAAGCGTGTTGTTTACTTGCTTTTATTTTTTATTGAGGTTAATTTGCAGCGAGCTCTGCAGAAACATGAAATTAGTCAGATACGCTCACCAATTATTTTGAGTATTGAATTAATTTTTCGAATAATCGCGATTTGAAGTGAATGTAGTAAGAATTACCCTCTTTCAATGTTGTCATAAAAATTTTAAAGTTGAAACGGTGTGTGTGTGTGTGTGTGTGTGTGCGCGCGCGTGCGTGCGTGCGTTTTATAACCAAAAAACGATTTTGAATTTTTAGTTTTTTTTTTATTTTTTTTATATCTTACAACCATTTTTACATAATATAATTAACTTTTCTTGAAAGGTGTTTAAATGATCTATATTTTCTTTTTTTAATATGTAAATTATCTTTACTATGTCATTTGTTATTAAAGATAACGTTTTTATATTTCATAAACTAATTTCTCAAAAAATATTTTATTTATCGACTTAAAATTTCAACCATTTATTAAACTCATTGAAGACTATATTTAGTTAAAATTTTAAGAGATTATCTTCATTCTGAGTAAACACGATTAAAAAATTTTTTAAAAAGATTTTTAATCTCAAATATCTTTGGTCGTAATGGACCGATTTTTTGGGCAACGAACTCGATCTGAAGATATATAACAGCTACATATGTGCTAAATTTTATGACGATTGGATAATTTTTGCTCTTGTTATCGTGCGACAACGGAAACGCAAATTTTTTATAAAATAATTTTTTTTTTAAAGTAGAGTTTTAACATTGAATTTAAAATAGTCTCACCGTACAAAATAAAGTATTAAATTTTAAATATTGGAATTAAAAATTAATTAAAGGAGTCAGTAAATTATGTTTGCGGAAGCTACGTGCCAATAAATTGGCAGCGGTTTTTAACCTGCAATCAAATGCAGTAGTTATAATTTTGCAGGGTTTTATTTAATACTACAGGAATCGATTGCCGTATAGATCTGCAATCAAATATTATGTTTATGCAATGCATGTTATCGTAAAATACTGCAGTAATTGATAATTTCTTTATCAATTAATAATTGTCATAATTTTGTATGATATTTAATCTTGAACAATAGATAATTTCTATATTGATCTTGAATCAAATATTTTTTTTTCAATGATTGTTCATCTTATTTATATATACCAAAATAACTGTATTAATAATTACATTTATTTTTGGTATTATATTTTAATTTCATTTCAGTGCTGATGTATATTTGTACACGGAATATAGTATCCGTAACCAGAATAGACAAACTACTGTCTAATGAGCATGTTGATTGATCTTTATTTTGTATTATATATTATGTTTTTATTCAAGTTATAAAAATATAGAGTATTGCTCAATTATACGTTTAGCATGTATTTACAATTATAGTATACGTAACCAAAATAGTCAGTGCTGTATAAGGAGCGTGATTGCTCTTTATCTTGTGTTTCAATGTACATATATCTATAAAAATATAACATTATCAAGTATTACTAAATTATAAATTTAGCGTATGTAATAGCGATAATTTTGAACCTATTGCGTATTTTACGAACATTACAGTGCGAGCATAATTGGCATGCCTAATATAATATACGTAATAAAAATAGTCGTAGTGTTATCTAACGAGCGTGTCTATTGCTTTTTATTACTGATAAATACGTATTTATTCAAGGAAAATTGATTACATTATCAGTAATCAGTAATATTAAAAAAAACGTATCATGATACTCATGAGTTTTGGCGCCATCTGTGTGTCTAATTATTATACTACTTGGTAGTTATGACTCATGACGAAAGAGGCGCTACATGCCAATTTTATATTTTTTTTATACTATGTATCGGTCGGTAAAACAGGTAGACCTAACCTCAATCAGTTGTTTCTTTCCGCTAAGGCATCCCCTTAACTTTTTTACGAGTAAAACCATGATTTAGGCTTTCTTTGAAATTTTTTCGTTTGAACATCGAAGATAGTTGCTTTATGACAGGAATTTCTGTAATACAGTGCAACTCCGGAATAAACGCTCTCGCAATAAGCGTGTTTCCCTAGTTTCTCGCTCAATTCTAAGAACAGGGTATCCTCACTCCGACTCAAACTACCAGCTCGAGTTAGACTTCACAACCTGTCCTGTCAATAAGCGCTCCAAGCAAAACAGAGTTTAGAAGAGACTTTTTAATAGAAAAATTTCATTTTAATCAACACACTTACACTTAAATATTCATAAAAGTATAAATTTTTATGCACAGCATAATTTCCTATACTGCAAACGATATTCACTCTCAAAACGTTGTATTACGTGCACTTCAATGTTGTCAACAAACTGACGATCGTCAGAACGGTTATTGAGAGGTCACGCGCCGAAGAAAGAGAGAGGCAGAAAGATACCTTCTGTCAAAAAAGTACCCGGAAAAGTTTTTTTAAATCTCCCGCGTTATAGATATTTGAAATTTGTTTTTTGTTGTATGTTGGCATCACTGTACCAAATTATGATGCCAAGTTTGAGCGCGTTCCATCAAGCAGTTTGTTTACGCCAGCTGTTATAGTCAGTTAAGCTCAGTAGTGCATCACGATTTTCACAATGAATACAAATATTGAACAAAGAGTTTGCCTCAAATTTTGTGTTACCAACGAAATTTTGTGCGCGGAATCTTTGAAAATGTTGGAAAAGACTTATGGGGAATTAGTTTTATCAAAAACACAAATTTACGATTGGTACAAAGCATTCAAGGAAGGTCAGGAAGTGTGTGAAGATTTATCTCGTTCCGGACGGCCATCGACAGCATCCACCGAGGAGAACATTAAAAAAGTGAAACAAATCGTATTGGAAAATCGCTATTCAGGCTTAAGAGAGATAGTCCAAGAGCGAAACATCTCCCACGAGTCATTTCGTACGATTTTGGTGGATGTTTTGGGCATGAAACGCGTCGCCGCTCGACTTGTTCCAAAAGAGCTGAATTTTCTTCAAAAAGAGTACCGCAGACAGATCTCTTTGGACATGCTGGATCGTGCTAATTCCGATCCTACATTCATGGAACGCATTATAACTGGAGATGAGACATGGGTCTACGAGTTTGACATGCAAACAAGTCAACAGGCATCACAATGGTAAACAAAAGACGAGCCAAAACCGAAAAAATCACGTCAAAGTCGATCAAAAGTGAAAGTCATGCTGACTATTTTCTTTGATATTCATGGTTTGGTGCATCATGAATTCCTACCAGAGGGACAGACGGTCAATAGACAATATTGTTTGAGCGTTTTGAATCGTTTGCATGAAAAAATCCGTCAAAAACGGCCAGAATTGTGGAGGAACAATTCGTGGATTTTGCACGACGATAATGCACCACCGCATAGAGCCGCAGTTGTAACCGAATTTAAGGGGGTCAGACACTTTTAAAATGACGAAAAATCGATTTTTTGTTTTTTACATATTTCACTAGAAAAACACTAGTAGAATATGTTCCAATTTGTTTCAAGGCATTATTTATTTTTGTTATAAGGATATACACAAAATACCGACAACGTCTTTCATTTGTTTTTTGCTCAAATTACACTTTCCCCTTGTTTAGAATATTTATTAATCGTACATTGATTTCTACTAATTTTGTTTTGATTTCTCTGGTCTTAATATACTCAAAATTCTCATTTCAAATATCTATATATACTGTATAAAATCTAAAAATAATATTTTAACTATTAATATAGAGATAAAAGATAAATAATATAATTTCTGAACATTTTTGGGATTTTTCACAAAAATAAAGTATTTGAATTTGAAACTTATAGCAGTTAAGTTGGCACCGTAACAACCTGACTTATCGACAGTCACTTATTCCTTTATTGTAATATATATAGGTATTGTCACAGACGAGCCACGAGGGTGTCGGCTGTCGTGGCAGATCCGATACCGGACCCACGGGCAGCGCATCCGCGGCCCGTTCTCACGCGAAAGGTGCAAGCTTGCAACTTGCATCCTCCGCGGGAATGGTCCGAGCGAGCTGCGCTAGCCAGTCGGGGCAGGACCATGACAGAATACACTCGCATTTGTACGTAACATTAATTCTGGCATCCCTTGTGTGTCCGAGTCATTTATGGCCGAATCCATTTCAAATCAGGTGGACCGCGTATGCCTATGTCACCGATCATTTTGGAATTAAAGTATTCATGTTCTTCTCCAAAAATTATATGACCCGTATATTTTAATTTTTTTGTTGCATCAAAATTTCATGCGTTCAGCAATGGCAAAAAATTCCGAGAAAAACGTTACTTAGAAAAAAATTTTTTCAATGTAATTTTCAAACCGCTACTGCTTCACCAGTTTTTTAAGCTTTTTAGCGTGTAACACATAATTTCACTAAGGTTTGAGCCCTCTTTCACGTTCATTATGTTATTTAAAAAAAAAATAAAAAATGCACGAGTTATGTACTTTTTACTGAAAAATGCACTTTTTAGAAAAGTGCATTTTTCTCAAAAACATCATTTTTTTTTGCTCAATTTTTTTTGTCCTGATAGAGGACCTAAATACCTATCTAGACGTATTTATGAAATTCCCGACCCGTGCCCAGGAATAGCGATCATTAATGAGATAATACACAAATTTTTCACGCTTAACCCTTACATATAGTCAATGGTACAACAGTCAATATAAAGGTTTTTATCTTTGTGCGTAAGCAATATACAAGTACACATAGTATCTGTTGTATTTTTTATTTTTGTCTTTTAGATTTTTTATTTTTATATCTACCTTTCTTTTTCTGCTTCATTGTTCTTACTTCAGTAAGGGGACAATCAGCGGTCTTTGCTGTTAAACAATGTACTTTATCATTGCACGTTTCTTTAATCCATAAATGAGTTTTTTGAATTCCAGGATACTTAGGAGTAGCAAGGCAATCAACATTTTTTACTTTTCTAAACTCTTCTACGTCAACGTCTTGTAAATGTATTATTTTAATTGCATCTGTATATTTTTGAACGTGCTCTACAAAATCATTAGCATTTTGAATGGATTTTTCATGGGACTCTCGACGATTATGCGAAGTAGCATAATGCTTTATAAATCTACTCACACCATCTACAGCTCCTTTGCCATGTTCAGTAGCAGAGAACAACCATTTTATATCAAATGGTGCTCGTTTTAATTCGTATAATTGAAAGCCAATTTTAAAGTGGCTATAGCGGCGCCTTCTGATACAATGGTAATTTTTGTTATTGACTGACAACAATTGTCTTTCAGGTAGGTTATAATGTTTGCTACTGCGAGCAAAGCATACGCTGAATCATGTTTTCAGTCATTGCTTATGGCTGTGTAACTTCGTGTCGAATCCCCTTGAAAAGACACTGCTGTGAAAATAGAAATTTAATCATTAACTCAATGATTTGAACGTATACTTTGCTATCAGTAGAAAACATTATAACCTACTTGAAAGACAATTGTTGTCATTCAATAACAAAAATTACCATTGTATCAGACGGTGCCACTATAGCCACTTTAAAAATCGCTTTCAGTTATACGAATTAAAACGAGCACCGTTTGATATAAAATGGTTGTTCTCTGCTACCGGGCACGGCAAAGGAGCTGTAGATGGTGTCGGTGGACTTATAAAGCATTATGCTACTTCGCATAATCTTCGAGATCCCCATGAAAAATCCATTCAAAATGCTAATGATTTTGTAGAGCACGTTCTAAAATATACAGATGCAATTGAAATAATACATTTACAAGACGTTGACGTAGAAGAGTTTAGAAAAGTAAAAAATGTTGATTGGCTTGCTACTCCTAAGTATCCTGGAATTCAAAAAACTCATTTATGGATTAAAGAAACGTGCAATGATAAAGTACATTGTTTAACAGCAAAGACCGCTGATTGTCCCCTTACTGAAATAAGAACAACGAAGCAGAAAAAGAAAGGTAGATATAAAAATAAAAAATCTAAAAGGCAAAAATAAAAAATACAACAGATACTATGTGTACTTGTATATTGCTTACGCACAAAGACAAAAACTTTTATATTGACTGTTTTACCATTGACTATATGTAAGGGTTAAGCGTGAAAAATTTGTTTGTATATTACCTCATTAATGATCGCTATTCCTGGGCACGGATCGGGAATTTCACAAATACGTCTAAATAGATATTTAGGTCTTCTATTAGGACAAAAAAAATTGAGCAGAAAAAAATGGTGTTTTTGAGAAAAATGCACTTTTTTAAAAAGTGCATTTTTCAGTAAAAAGTACATAACTCGTGCATTATTTATTTTTTTTTTAAATAACATAAAGAACGTGAAAGAGGGCTCAAACCTTAGTGAAATTATGTGTTACACGCTAAAAGCTTAAAAAACTGGTGAAGCAGTAGCGGTTTGAAAACTACATTGAAAAAATTTTTTTCTAAGTAAGGTTTTTTCTCGGAATTTTTTGCCATTGCTGAACGCATGAAATTTTGATGCAACAAAAAAATAAAAATATACGGGTCAAATAATTTTTGGAGAAGAACATGAATACTTTAATTCCAAAATGATCGGTGACATAGGCATACGCGGTCCACCTGATTTGAAATGTATTCGGCCTTATATAATTCAAATTCAAGTTCGAATTTGAGACTCCGACAAGTGACGAACTCAATATATTGTAATAATAAAACGATAATCTAGAAGTGCAATTGTGAGTGAAATTGTGATTTCATAGAATATTAAAAGAAGTAAATCACATCGGTCTGCCCGGCTCGCTATATACATATATATAAATCAGCTAGCCGCCCAGGAACAACATAAATTTTTTTCAACTCCACTCCTGGGAAAAACTGCAAGTTTTTTTTTAAAAGAAGAAAAAAGGCATTTTTTCTGAAAACTACAAATTTGGAGAATTCTACAATCCACATACAAACTCTGCAACTTCTAAGAAAATCTGGAAAAATTTTATTCAAAACTACTGGCAAAAATATTGATCGAGGAGCAAAAGGACTGAGAGCAGAGAACCATTGGAGCATAATCACCATCAACAGAGCAACCAGAAAGCCGAGCAACAACACAACAATGCAGTTTTTGATAGCAACGCAGCTCGCCATCATCCTGTTCTTTATCCCGTCATTAAATATACCTGTTAGAAAACATTTTTAGTATCACGAGTGCCAGAAAAAAAAAACACGTTAGCAATCCACCAATATAATGCCGCTTTCGGGATTTTTCGGTCGCGATAATACGCGCCTAAAATCGCGCGCTCAATCGTTACCGTCGGTGCATTCGCACTCGCCTATGGAGAGCGCCGAAAACTTCCGGGAGAAACACATAGAGGCCGTGATCGGGGCAGTGGATGACTTTAATCTCGATCCACACTCTATGCTTGAGATAGCCGCGAGGATAGTCGAGAAATGTAACTCCTTTACAGACGATTCGTATAGAACGCAGGTGCCCTCAAGCGCATCACCAGCCCTTGTTACTAATGCAGCTCTTACTACGGTTGCTACTGTATCGAGTACCGCGGTTACGTCAGTAAATCAAGTTTTCACCACTACGGGGAATATATCAAGTGCTATCACACTCCCTTCCACGTGCACAATGTCACATATCCTTCAGACACATACGACTGCGGTGCACCGTGACCCAATCGCCCAGCCGCTAAATTATACATTCGCAAATTCGCTCGCACAAGGAAGCCACGTTGCGCAGCCTATTTCTCCACAAACACCGTGGATAGATTTTGTATATCAGGAACACGCGATAAAAAGAGCACAAGCGCCTCAACACGAATTTCAAAATCGATAATTGCTTTCCCGAGTCATGCCACACAGCATCTATCGCACACTAGTTATAACACAATAAATTATACTCAACCCGCAGCCGGTAACACGGATGTTTTTACTTTTAGGCAAAACCCTTCACATTACTATCCTCCCGAGGTACCACACATACACACTAATACAAACAGCAATCGCCCCCACGCGTCGCTCAACCTCGCGCGCGATGGAGCTTCGTTCATAACTCCTACCCGTGGAAATGCGAATGCCTTAACTCTTTCACAGGCTATAAGACTTATACCACGTTTCGATGGAAACCCCGATAATTTGAATTTATTTTGCGCTGTGATACGGCGTACAGTCGCTAGCTTCCCTCACGAGTGCGAGAGTTACATAATTTTTGCTCTGGCCGAAAAGTTGACAGGACGCGCAGCCGAGGGCTACGTGGCCCGATTATCAAGCTACAGTTCGGTGGAACAGTTACTCGCAGAGCTGACTATGCAATACAGTAACGTGGGTATTGCTGATGAGATAGTCGCGCAAATGAAAGTGATTAGCCAAAAGCAAAATGAAACAGTACCCGCGTAAAAAAAATTATGTTCATACGAACTTCATAAGAAGTTTAGATTCATATGAACTTTATATGAAGTTGTCCAATGAGACTGAGCCAAACTTCCATTCTAACAGTTGTAATGAAGTTTATGAAAAGTTCATATAAAGTAAATATCATCAATGTATATAAAAAGTTTATACAAAATTTATAGAAAGATTATAAAAAGTTTGAAGTTATTACAACTTTATATGAAGTTCATACGAACTTCATGTCGCTCCCAGGTTCGTTGGTCGTCCTAACCTGACTGTGCTGGTCGATTCCTCGACAACAGATAGGACGGCCAACCGACCTGGGAGAGAGTAAGAGCAAGAAGAGTAAAAGTGCGCTGGAGGTAGCGCTGGCATGCTGGGAACGCGGCAGGCGAGAAGGCGCGCGACGGTGTGAGAGCCTCGCACGTCATCTTCGAGGAGAACGAGCATATATACAAGCGCGCGCGCGCGTGCGTGCGTGCGTGTGGTCGACTGTCTACAGCCCGTCCCCGCATGAATGCCAGTGCCGAGTACAACTCGAAGATGGGATACCAGAGACGACAAAGCGCTATTCATGGGCACCCGCCCTTGCCACACAGCCTACGACTCAGCGTCGTCCACTTCGACGACGATGTGCACTTTGACTTGTAGACTATCACCCTCGTCCCGTTCTCTTCGGCTACATGGCTATAACGTAGCGCAACCCCACGAATCCCTTCAGCAAGGTCTAGCGGTCGACTGCTGCTGAATGCTGAGGCCTGAAAAAATCAAAAAATTCACAAAGAACATATTCTTCTTCAAACAAAAATATCATTATTTATACTTAAATATGTGAAAAATGTTGTAGGAAGGAAGGTATGTTTGGATTTTAAAATATGTGTATAAAGGTTAAGAGGCTAAAGAGTACTACCTCATTACGAAAAAGACTGAATAATTCTTTTACTTATCTGATTATTTTCTCCGCTTCGAGTGTACAAAGTTCTTCATAATATTCGTTGCTGTAACTCAACTTCCATCCATTTCCATAAAATACATCGTCGAGCGGAAAAATTACGAGAAAAATATTTTGATAACTGCATCTGACTGAAATTGGTTAAACAAATACATGCGGTTGACAACATACAGTGTGAAATTTGTAAGAATTTATTTTGTATAACTATATCTATGTAACGAAGAACATTTAACCAATTTCAGTCGGCTGCAGTTATCAAAATATTTTTCTCGTAATTTTTCCGATCGACGATGTATTTTATGGAAATGGATGGAAGTCGAGCTACAGCGAGGAATATTATGCAGAACTTTGCAGACTTGAAGCAGAGAAAATAATCAGATAAGTAAAAGAATTATTCAGTTTTTTTCGTAATGAGGTAGTACTCTTTAACCTCTTAACCTTTATACACATATATTAAAATCCAAAAATACCTTCCTTCCTACAACATTTTTCACATATTTAAGTATATAACGATATTTTTGTTTGAAGAAGAATATGTTCTTTGTGAAGTTTTTGATTTTTTCAGGCCTCAGCATTCAGCATCAGTCGACCGCTAGACCTTGCTGAAGGGATTCTTGGGGTTGTGCTACGTTATAACCATGTAGCCGAAGAGAACGGGACGACGCTGATGGTCTACAAGTCAAAGTGCACGTCGTCGTCGAAGTGGACGACGCTGAGTCGCAGGCTGTGTGGCGAGGGCGGGTGCCCAGGAACAGCGCTTTATCGTCTCTGGTATCCCATCTTCGAGTTGTACTCGGCACTGGCGTTGATGAGGGGACGGGCTGTGGACAGTCGATCACACGCACACACGGACGCGCGCGAGCTTGTATATATGCTCGTTCTCCTCGAAGCTGACATGCGAGGCTCTCACACCGTCGCGCCCCTTCTCGCCTACCGCGTTCCCAGCACGGCAGCGCTATCTCCCGCGCACTTTTACTTGTACTTAATGTACTGGAAGCATTGTCAAAAGCATCTCAAAACTCACAAGCATCAGCGCAGCAGCCACACACGCCCGCTGCACCGCTATGGTCGCACAAATATTCAGGCTGTTAAACAACAGCGCCAGAAATTGCACATTTTGCGGTGTCAGAGACCACGGCGAAAATGTTTGCTACAAAAAACCCCCTTCGCCGCCTTGTAAGTATTGCGGGGGAGAAAACCATGCATTTGTCGATTGCATAAAACTTAAAAGAGAATTATTTGCCAGAAAATTAAAATACGATGGAAAATATGGTCGAAATTTCTTCAATAACAAACAATGAAATGGAGGCGAAAATAAAAATTCGGGAAAACAAAAAACCGAGCAAAGCGGAACCCACGAAAAATGTTCAAACGAACAAAACGAGCAGCCTTTAAACTCATAGAGCGCTCAACGCCGACCTCAGGTGCCGAGCGCCCGCTCGTAATCAAAGATAAAGATAATCAACCCGACGAGATACAGCCTCGCAGATGTGCTACTATTAAATTTTTGAAAACCGGAAGACAACCGCCCATTGTGATTTTGGAAAGTCCAAACCTATTAAATGGAAGAGCACAATTTTTTGCCGACTCAGGTGCAGATATTTCTGTAATAAAAATGAGCCATGTACAATCCAACACGTTAATAAATAAACACGAGATTGTTGAAATTAAAGGAGTGACCGAAGGGGAAACACGTACGTTAGGAAGAGCAGAGATAACTCTCCACGGACTACGTTGTAAAATTCGTGTTGTACCAGATACTTTCCCCATAGAGATGGAAGGATTATTGGGTTGGGACATTATCAACGAATTTTCCGGATGCATTGACGCTGCCAGAAAACATATTACGTTGAATAATATTATTATCCCATTTACAACAGTTGGAAAAATTACAATTCCCCCTCGAGTTCGAATGGTAATCAACGCTGATGTAAACAATGACGTAAGTGTCGGTTGGGTTCTGCTCGTGGATCTGCACCCGAGTATATTATTCGGGAATTACGTAGCCGAAAATCGCAAAGGAGAAATTTACGCCGAATGCATCAATACTAGCCATGATTATATAGAAATCGACGTACCTGTGGTTGATCTCCAACCCTGCGAATCAGTAGAATCGCATTATCTACAAACCGGTGAGGTTGGTTTGGGAGACTTCAATACAAATGAGGCTGTCTTCGTGAGGCGTATGTGCTGTAGCGATAACGGGGAAACAAAATATAAAGAAGTACAACAACTGAATTCAAAAGTCTTAGAAGACGATGGACTTCGCGCCGAGCGAGTCGAAAAAATAATGCAGCTTGTTGATTTAAAGGGCTGTAATATCGAGGAGATAACCGAAATACGCAAAATAATTAACGATTTTCCGGGCGTATTTGGCCTCGAAGGAGAACTTCTTCCCGCAACCCATCTAGTTAAACACAAAATTAAGTTAACTTCTGATAAAATAATACGCACGAGAAGATACAGATACCCCCCAGCGCTAAAGCAGAAGATGCAAATAGAGATAGACAAACTCTTCAAGCAAGACATTCTTGAGCCCTCCAATTCAAATTATTCTTCAGCTATGTAGATTGTGCCCAAGAAATCCGACGCTAAATGAAGCAACCGTTGGTAGCTGTCACCCCCTACCATTCACAAGCGATATTTTAGAACATTTGGCATCGGCCAATTACATAACAGTGATGGATCTCAAGCAGGGATTCTATCAAATAGAAATGGATCCCGAATTCGCTCCGTACACAGCATTTTCAGCCCCGATGGGAGAGAATGGGCAACAACATCTACAGTACAAGAGAATGGCAATGGGCTTAAAAGAGGCTCCCATTATATTCACTAAAGCAATGTCTCTCGCCATGGCCGGTCTTCATGGCGAAGAAGTAGAAATATATCTTGACGACCTTATGATATTCGGCGATACGATTGAAGTTCACAACAAGCGTCTTAGACGTGTACTAAAACGACTACTAGACGCCAATCTTACAGTGGGGCCCAAGAAATGCCAATTTCTCAAACGCGAAGCCCATGTCCTTGGCCATATCGTGGGACAAGGAGTCATTAAAATAGATCCCAAAAAGCTGGAAGCTGTCCGCGACTATCCTGTGCCTACAAATACAAAAAAGGTAAAGCAATGGCAGGCATTCGCTAGCTATTTCAGAAGGTATATTCCAAATTTTTCCCACATTGCTTACCCGATATCGAAACTGCTACACAAGAGCGTATAATTCACCTGGGGCAGCGAACAACAAGAGGCATTTGATAAGCTTAAAGAATTATTATGTAGCGAACCAGTGCTAGTAACTCCAGACTGGTCAAAGCTCTTTATCATAACGACAGACGCGTCAGATTACGCCCTGGGGGCAATGCTAAGCCAAGGAGAAATCGGTAAAGATAGAGCGTGCGCTTACGCATCGAAGCCTTTGAGAGGCAGCGAACTCCGTTATCCAACTTACGATAAGGAGCTACTAGCCGTTGTTTTCGCGAAAGAACATTTTAGACATTATATTTACGGTAGAAAGTTTACGGTCGTAACAGACCACGCACCGCTAAAACACTTTCATACATCGAAAAAACCCGATTTACGCTTTAATAGATTAAAGGCAGCGCTTATAGGATATTCATTTGGCGTAGTGTATAGGCCCGGCAATCGTAATGTAACAGCTGATGCACTATCACGTAATCCGATCACGCGTGACGGCGAGGTAAACCCCGAGCGACCACGCGTGGAACTTTATCAATTAGCTGACGGGCAGGAAGAAAAGGCAAGCAGGTTCTCGGACGCACCGCCAGCGAGAATATTTATTTCAAGGGCAGTTAAAAATAAGGGTCTAGATCGCTGCAAGAAAATTAAGATAGATAAATCCGATTCAGAAAATTCACAGGAGACAAGAGCTGGCAAGAAAACGCGAAACGATAACGCACTCACATACAGAGCAAATGAATTTTTAGCTGTTAGGAACGTTGAAGATGGATTTTTCCTATGCCAAACAACTCATAATATTTATCATGGCGATAAAACACTGCACATTCGGTGGCTCTCCGAAATCCCAAATCAACGTAATACGTACGTCTTGGACTATGAGGATAATGTAAGTTTTAGTTCAGTACTTAGTAATGTCACGCTAAACAGTACTGAGAAAAATAAATACAGACTAAGCAACATCGAGCTTAAACGTATATCTGGAGTTTTACAAGAATCTATTAAGCTCGCTTCAGTTGAATTTGGAAACGATAGTGTCCAAATGGAACCTATAAATGATGATCTCACACTAAGTAACCCAAAATTAACCCCCAACCTGACGCAACAAGGTAGGAAACGTACTCGTAAAACAAATTTGTCGGGATTGAAAATTAAGCAAAAGATACGAAAACCACGTAAGAAAAAAGCGCATACTATTATCACATCAGGCTCACTCAGAAATACAGCGCACACTACCCACGTTATTTGATCCCGATGACACCGCTGATAACGACTCGTTTTTAAATCAGCCAAGCTACACACCTCTGAGTGAACACAAAGAACAAATCAAGGTCGTAACATTTGAAAACGAAACTATCTCGCTAGAAGAAACTATAGCTAAGTGTCCCACTCCCCGAGAGGAAAATTTGTCATTTGCACAAAATTTTCAAAATGCAAAAACTCCAGCAGCAAATGTGCTTCCAAACTCAGCCACCGAACAGGGTAATTCAAAACCAAATAATACAACTAATTTTGATACCGATGACTCCGAAATACTGAAAATACCAACACAGGAAAAACAAAGCCCTCGGCTACAAGATTTTATATTACCGCAAATAACTAATAAAATGCACGCAAAACTAAGGGTCGATATACAGGAGCAGGATTATCACGAAAAAGAGGGCGTGCGTATAGACATATGGGAAGCAGACACCCAATCAAACAAGGTACTTACACGCAGGGTCGATGACGAGGTAAAACAGAAACCATTCATCTTCCCATACGGTAGAGCCAGATAAGGGAAAAACCATTATACATACCCCGCACGCGTCATCTCATCTCCCGTTACGGGAAACAGATGACATGAGCATAGGGTCATCTTCACCTCAGGAGTCCAAAAAAGGCAACGGAACACATGCAGCAGCCCCAAAATCAGACAGGGCCAAAGCAGATACTCTTCGTGATCCCTTTTTCGATGATGGTCCGGAATTATCAGCTTATATGGAAGACTTCCAAGGGATTCCGCGCAACTCTGATAGAACCCGAGGCTCCTCATATTACGATTCTTCGCGCAGTTCTGCTAACGTGCTAACGCACGTATATATACGGAAGAAAAGGTGCGCCGACTCCGAGGCAGAGCTGTATCGCTCAGATGACATACCAAGCCTTCCTATCGGTAACTGTCTTTTTCACTCACTAATCAAATTAACGCAACTGAATATTTCAGCATTAGAATTTAGAAGACTCTTACTCAAATCTGCAGTACTAGATCAGTGTGGAGATCCAAATTCCGCAAAAGAAATCTTAGCATCTGACGATCAGTAGGGCGACGTGGACTGCGCATACATTTTTGCACGCGAATTTGACAAAAATGTTTGCATCTACTACGAAATATCTCCAGACAAAACGTTATATTGCCACCTTATTGCCAATAAAACCGCGCATTTTATTCATTTACATTTAACTGGATGTCACTTCACACCCTACCTCCCTATTGCCGACGATAACGACTCTAGAGCCAACCCCCATCTCTCGAAAAGCCAAATAATCTAGAAAACGGAGATGATAATTTTTCGCCTAATTCTAGTAACGTAAACATGCACAGTAAAGTCGAGTCGCAAAATACCCCCGAGCTCCCTCCTTGTAATGAGCATAAAGGAACGCTCACAATCAATCGAGGAATTACAACCCATGCTCGCCGAGCGAGCATGGTGCTGAGCAACATAATTCATATAACTCCGACTCTTCAAGTACAGGCGAAGTTCCTGGAAACAATATAGAGATAAGCAGAGATCAGGTTATCGAGCCAACAGAGGGACGCAATGCAAACAGTGCCCCCCCGGCAACGACGAAAATATACAATCGACGGGTAATAGACCGCTGCAACGCTATCTAGTTGTGGAAGCTAGACCACCGCGCGAAAAGCCACCACGGGCATTATTAGAAGGCGAAGAACCATGCCCATTCACAAAAGTAAGCGTGTTAAGTGAACACCCGTTCACGTACAAAGAAAACATCGCGTATTTAGTATCCGCAGACGGATTCCTTAACACGGAAATTTTGGAATCATTTCTAGGAAGGGGATATCTAAACGCTGAAGAACTTACAAGTAGGGAGTTCACAATCGGCGAAATTAACATTTCACAGGCGCGAGAGATAAACATGATTGGCATTTACGTCATGTTAAAGTAAAATTCGCGTTCAAAACTCTATAATGTTTATGTACAGGTTGTCCGTGCGTCTTGACAACTCGAGTATATGCTGCATGAGATTTGGGTAGTGGGGGAAAGCACGCGTCTCGTCGCCGGGCGCCTCCCAAGGTCACGGCCCTTTGTATGGTAGTCAGTTCGCTTGAGAACCTTGACTGAGTCCCGTGTGCCGCTGAATTTGGTTAACCTCCTTAATCTCTTTATTGTATTGACATCATTAGTACACAATAAACTTTATCGACTTTTATATCCACTGTGTTTGGCTTATTTATTTATTAATAATTTTAACAGGTTATGGGCCCAGTTTGAGTTGCTGTAGAGAAAAGTTCGTTGTGTGAAGGTTGAAAATTGAAAGTGGGATAAAATGGAACATCCGAGTTTAAAAGTGGAAAAACTGCGTGACAAAGATAACTGGTATCAGTGGCGTTTTGTTATCCGCACGTTAATGGAAGAAGATGACGACATGTTGGGTGTTTGCGAAGGTACTTTGTTGAAACCACAAGAAGACGCAACAGATTATGCTACAGCATTGGCAAAATTCCAGAAAGCAGACAAATTGGCCAGAAAGTTGATTGTTACGATGGTTGAGAGAAAATCACTCGAATTGCTTTTAAGCTGTTCAACGGCAAAGGAAATGTGGACAAAATTCAGTAATGTGTACGACCTGAAGTCAGAAGAGAATTTGGCCTTAGTTCAAAATCAATTTTTTGAATTTAAGTGGGAATTGAGTGAGAGCGTCGCACACAATTTATCAAAACTTGAGCAGTTAGCTACGAAAATGAAGAATCTCGGAGGTGGAATTCCCGATTCCATGTTATTAACGCGCATTTTGTCTTCCCTACCGACAAAATTCAATCATTTCCATAGCGCATGGGACTCAGTAGCTGACACGAATAAATCTCTGGAACATCTTGCGACAAGGTTGATGTCTGAAGAGGTAAGAATTCAAAAGCAAGAGAATTCGGAGGAAGTAAGCGTAGCCTTGTTGACAAAGTCAAAGTCGAGAGGCGCTGTTCCAAGAAATGACAACAGAGGCAGTACAGGGCAGAATACGAATGCAAATGGCAGAGGTCGCTCTGGATGTTTTACTTGTGGCCAGAGAGGCCAGCAGAGAAATGAATGTGCCGGTTGTTATTTATGTGGTTCGAAAAACCATCTTCAAAGGAATTGCCCTAGAAAGGGGGAAGAGCAAGAAATGAGAAACGGTGCAAATTCAAGTGCGGCGCAGCAGTCAACGAACAAGCAGGCGTTTGTCGGAATTAGCGGCGCTGCTGCTGTTGACGACCTCTGGCTGATCGACTCTGGTGCTTCGGATCATATGATGCATCGGAGAGAATGGTTCGATAACTTTCAAGCATTCGAGACTCCAACAAGTATACAAATTGGCAGCGGAGAAGAAATATTGGCGTATGGTAAAGGCAACATAGAAATAGAAACTGTTGTAAACGGCAACTGGATTGCAGGAACGATGTACGATGTTTTATATGTACCCGGCTTAAAACAGAATTTGTTTTCGGTTAAAGTTGTTGCAAAATAGGGTGTAAATTTTTCTATTAGCGATCGTGGTAAACGATGTTTATTTACACGAGGCGACGTTATTGTTGCGACGGGCTCTGATAGTGGTAATTTATATAAGATTGATTTGCGCGTTTTAAACCCGAAAGTATGTTACGTTTCCGATAAAGTAGATACTCTGCAATTGTGGCACGAGCGACTTTACCATCAAAGCAAACGTCTGGTTCAAAGTTTTTTGAAGGGTAGGAATATTGACGTGTTAGTAAATGATGAATTCTGTGATGGATGCGCATATGGTAAGCATCATCGGCCAAGCTTTAACGAAAGAGTCGAGCGTGCTACAAATGTTCGCGAGGTTATACACATCGATGTGTGTGGTCCGATGCAGCAAGAGTCTTTGGGTAAAAAACGGTATTTCGTAATGTTTAAGGAGGAGTTTTCGGGGTTTAGGCAAATTTATTTTATGAGAGAAAAGTCTGAGGTATTTGAAAAAATTAAAATATTCTGTCTTCAAATTGAAAATCAGTTCGGTGAAAATATTAAAGAGATTCACAGCGACGGTGGCAAAGAGTATGACAATCAATACGTTAAAGAATTTTTGTCTAGTAAGGGTATAAAACATACTGTGAACGTCCCATATACTCCGCAGCAAAACGGAGTTGCGGAACGCGAAAATCGTACTATTGCCGAAGCTGCGAGATCTATGATTTACTCAAAGACTGACTTGCCTTTATTTTTGTGGGCAGAAGCAATGCATGCTGCCGTATATGTTTTAAATAAAACAGGTCCGACTAAAGAGTCAGGTAAAACTCCGCACGAGCTGGGGTTTGGAAAAACTGCAAATGTAGACAATTTGAAAGTCTTTGGAACTGAATGCTTTATTCATGTACCGAGTATAAAAAGAAAAAAATTAGATGGGAAAGCGATAAGTGGAGTTTTAGTAGGTTATGTTGAGAATTGCAAGGGTTATCGGATTTATGTGCCAAGTCTAAGGAGACGTAGTTGTCAGTCGAGATGTTTTATTTAAACCAGAGAAATTAATTTTAAACGAAATTAATTTTAATGTAGAAAAGGAAAACGAAAAAGAAAATGTAGATGTTAAGAGTGACGATGAGTGCTCGTTTAAAAGCGCGATAGAAGAAGTTGAATCCGATGAATCATTGCAATTGTCAACAGAGAGCATAAACACGAGGTAACTGAGAGATAGGCAAATGATTAAGCCGACTGAGCGTTATGGTTGTCCGATCACATATTTAGCGGAAGCGGTGCCTTTAAACTATAAAGATGTAAGTAAGTCAAAAAATAAGAAAGAATGGGAAGATGCGATGTTCGATGAGATTGAATCATTAAATGAAAATAAGACGTGGGAGTTAGTCGGAAAACCAGACGGTGCTAAAATCCTCAATAGTCGATGGGTGTTTACTACAAAATTAAATTCGGACGGTACAGAACGTTTTAAGGCGCATTTAGTGATAAAAGGTTACGCTCAAACTGAAGGAATCGATTACGAAGAAACGTTTAGTCCCGTAGTACGTTTTGATACAGTTAGAACGATACTAAGTATTGCAGCTCGTAACGGTTTAAATCTTGGTCAATTTGATATAAAAACGGCCTTTTTATATGGAAATTTAAGCGACGAGATTTTTATGAAACAGCCAGAGGGCTGTAATGATGGAACACCGCGTGTCTGCAAATTACTTAAAAGTTTATACGGCTTAAAGCAGGCTCCAAGATGTTGGACGGAGCATTTTACAAGTTTTGTTAAAAAATTTGGCTTTATACAATCTGTATCTGATCCCTGCCTTTTTATTTTCATTGAAAAAGATTCAAAATTATTTTTAACTATTTATGTAGATGATGGTTTGTTGGCTGCAACATCTATTTCGCTTATTGACAGATTTTTGGTTGAGTTACGAAAATAATTTAAAATAACGAGCACCAAAAGTGTAACTAGTTTTCTTGGAATAGAGATATTGAAGCTAAATCATGGATCTATTTTTATACATCAAAGTAGATATATTGAGAGAGTTTTACAAAAATTCAATTTAAGTAACGCAAATTGTGTCTCTACTCCAATAGAAACTGGATGGAATTCAACAGATTCTGAAAAAAGGTGTACTGCACCTTATCGAGAAGCAGTGGGTAATCTCATGTTTTTACAAGTAGTTAGTAGGCCTGATATTAGTTTCGCTGTTAATATAGCATCGAGAGCTTTAGAAGAACCTTCCGAAGCACATTGGTCACTTGTAAAACGCATTATGCGTTATTTAAAAGGTACATCAGATGTAGGTCTCTTGTATCGCAGAGATGAAAGTTTCAAGGCTTACAGTGATGCAGATTTTGCCGGAGACACAGTAACACGTAAATCTACATCTAGTTTTGTATGTCTATATTCAAGCGGAGCGATTACATGGCAAAGCAAGCGACAAACTTGTACAGCGTTGTCTACTACGGAAGCGGAGTACGTCAGCGCAGCTACAGTAATAAAAGATGTAATTTGGTTAAGAAAAGTATTCACTGAATGTGAATGTGATGTCAAAGATTACGTATTACTGATAGATAATATGAGCGCAATTAAATTAATAAAAAATCCAGAGTTTCACCAAAGAAGTAAACACATCGATTTTAAGTATCACTTCATTCGTGATTTATATTGCAATGGTAGTACGAGGGTCATTTGATAAGTACCTAGCCTACAAATGAAAACACCAAAATTTTACAAAAAATAAAATTTATTTTTCAATGTAGTCTCCTTTTACTTGAATACACTTGGTCCAGCGGTGTTCCAATTTTTTTAACCCCGTTGAAAAAAATGTTTTCTCTTGGTTTGCAAAATAGGCCTCCGTGGCGGCGATTATTTCGTTATTGGAGTGGAATCTCTTCCCGGCGAGCGAATTTTTTAAGTTCGGAAACAAAAAAAAGTCGCACGGAGCCAAATCTGGAGAATACGGTGGATGGGGCAGCAGTTCGTAGCGTAATTCGACCAATTTAGCCGTGGCAAGTGCAGAAGTGTGAGCCGGTGCATTATCGTGGTGGAAAAGCACTTTCGTTTTAGACAAATGGGGCCGTTTTTCTTCTAACACGGCGTCAAATCGGCTCAATAGTTCGGCGTACTACTGTCCTGTGACCGTTTTGCCCTTCTCCAGATAGTCAATAAAAATCACACCTTGAGAATCCCAGAGAACAGTGGCCATCACCTTTCCGGCCGACGGGACCGTATTCGCCTTCTTCGAAGCAGGTTCACCGGGTAAGGTCCACTGTTTTGACTGCTCCTTGGTCTCTGGAGTGTAGTAGTGAATCCATGTTTCGTCGACGGTCACGTAACGACGCAAAAACTCTTTTGGATTGCGATTAAACAGCTCCAAACACTGCTCTGAACTGGTCACATGGATGCGCTTGTTGTCTGCCGTCAGCAAACGCGGCACCCACCTTGCTGACAGCTTCCTCATGCCTAAAATCTCATGTAGGATATGCCACACGCATTCTTCTGAGATGCCTACTATCGCAGCTATCTCGTGCACCTTTAATCGGCGGTCTGACAAAACGATATCGTGTATTTTTGTCACGTTCTCCTCCGTAGTGGCTGTTTTCGGAGCACCTGGGCGTGGATCATCAAAAACCGACGTACGACCACGTTGAAACTCGTTATACCAAAATTTAACGGTCGCCATCGAAGGAGAAGCATCCCCATACACTGCATCCAAGCGTTCTTTAATTTCACTGCGCGATTTCCCTTCCGAAAACAAGAATCGAATCACCGACCGATATTGTTCGTTCTCCATTTTTTCAAAAATCAACGGACACATTTGCTTTCACACGTTCTCAAAAATAAACTACAACTCCGATCCGGCTGAAATTTCGTCTGTAACCGTTTACAGGAAGATACTGCACTGTAGTGTATTTCTGGTGCGATAGTGGCACCATCTGGCGGTGAGGCTAGGTACTTGTCAAATGACCCTCGTATAACGGTCGATTATGTCCAAACAGAGGAACAAGTAGCTGATGTGTTTACGAAACCTTTGGCGAAGCTTAGATTTTTATATTTAAGATTAAAATTAGGATTAATAAGTAAAAAGAATATTGATGCAACACATAATTAATATTTAGTTTAAAATATATTTTTTTTGTTTGGTTAAGCTTATTAAGATTATCGAGTTTTAGAGAGAGTGTTAAAGTAAAATTCGCGTTCAAAACTCTATAATGTTTATGTACAGGTTGTCCGTTCGTCTTGACAACTCGAGTAAGATCGCAAAAGAATACTATTGGCGAAATATGCGCCCGGACGTAAAACAGTTTGTACTTCGATACGCTACTTGTCAAAGCAATAAGCTGGTCAGAGTAAAAACCAAACTACCAATGCTGATAAGTAATACCCCAGCATTACCGTTTGCACAACTTTCGTTTGACTTCTACGGCCCTCTCGAGGAGACGAGCGAGGGCTTCAGATATATCTTATCCGCGCAAGATGCGCTGACTAAGTATATCATCCTCACACCTGTTAAACGCTCAAACGCGGAGGAAGTAGCTCGAGCCCTGACTGAGCGAATTATTTACTACTTTGGTCATCCGGCAGCTATATTGACAGACCAGAGCACCCATTTTTAGGAACAAGTTCCTAGAAGAATTTGCAAAAATATTTCAAATTAAGAAATACTGCACAACAGCTTACCATCCACAATCAAACGGATCAATCGAACGGATGCACCACACCTTAACAAAATACTTACGAAAATATATGCAAACTACGAACGACTGGTCAAATTGGACAGCTATTTGCCAACACGCTTATAACAACACAGAGCACGAGAGTACAAATTTTTCTCCCCACGAATTATTATTTGGCATAAAAGCTCGCACACCATCAAGCCGTCGAAAGAAAAATTTCTCACCTCTAACGATTACGTCAGCGACATGACGTCGAACCTGACGCAACTTCAAACCTTAGCAGCAATGAACGCAGCACAGGAAAAATATCGCTCAAAATACTACTATGACCGGAAACTTAATACCAAACACTTTCGAGAAGGCGAATTAGTATATTTACTCGAGGAACCAAAAAAAGGAAAATTTGGAGTAGAATATGAAGGCCCTTACGAAATCACGAAAATAAATTACCAAACGCATAATGTTCATATCCAAAACGAGAACGTGGTAAAAATAGTGCACGTTGATAAAATTAAAAGAGCTTCTTTGGTAAAAACTGGCGATATATAGCCCCGAAATATAGAAAATAAATTTTTTGAAATGATTCCAAAAATCGACGGAGAAAATTCGTTTTTTTTTTTATTATCTTTTTGCGGCTTACGGACGCGGCAAAAAAAAAAACAAAAAAAAGCGAAAGAAGCATAACAAAAAAAGAATTTTCATTGCGCACACGTTTAATAACACACGTGTCCTTTTTACAGGGGCCCGTTATCTAGTTGCATAGTATCAGCTCAACACGTAACATTACTCAACGACTCTTCAGGCATTATATTCGAAAAGATTGGAAACCTTGCAACATCAAATACGCAATGGAACATTATTCAGAAAATAAACCTCCAACCATTTTTCCTGGAAGATCAAGAGGAATTCAAAGCCTGGGAAATTATAAATAGCGCCTGCGAATTAGTATCCGGCATGTGCGAATTATTACAAAACACTCTACAACAATTGCAAGAAAATTCGATGGCTACTGCAGATCTCGCCAGCCTCATTCAAGGCCACAATCCGACGTTCACGGAGCGTAGAAAGAGAGCCGTGTTGCCATTCATAGGTCGCATAAGTCGGATACTATTCGGAACTCTCGACGAGAACAGCTTAGCTGAAATTGAGAATTTAGTAGAAATTTCGGCTAACGAATCAAAAAAACTAGCCAATCTGCTAGCCTCCCAAACAGAAATAGTGGAATCACAGCTTAACCTCACTAACGCAAAAATAGTAGTATTGCGTAAACACATAACAAAAATTAATGCGTTGGAAAAAGAAATTTCCTTAATCCACCTATCGGACTTATGCATAATACACTAAGGGCTCTTTCGGAACACGCTGTTCAACATTCGTGTAATATACAAACAATTACAAATGCAATTTTATTTGCTACTCGCGGAGTAATTCACCCGCGTTTGGTATCACCGGAGGTTATCCGAAATTCGTCCGCCACAGTACACAGCACGCTAAATGACGTTACCTTCCCTCTTCTACCTAATTTATCGTATTTCGGTACCCCTGATCGATACGCAAAAATACACATTATATAAGGCCACACCTCTCCCAATACAACAATTTTTAGGAAATTCATCTAACACTTTTGTTTACATATGGCCAAAACACCCATATTTAGCTATCAGCAACGCTAGCCAAACATACATACCAGTGAACCTTCACACATTAGATAAATGCAAGGCAATCAATGCTTTACGAATATGCAAAAATACTGAACCCGTTCGCGAGATAAACGATAACGCTTGCTGCGAGGTAAAGGCAATCGCCATAGGTTTGCCGGACAATTCGGCGCCTTGCGACGTAAAATTATCGCAACTACGCCAAACTTGTTGGGTACGCCTTCACGCAACCAATTCGTGGGCCTATTCAACGGTTGCTACCGAACACGTGTATGTACAATGCCGTTGCGGCGACCATTATTCCTTCCGCTTATCGAGTACGGGCATTCTCAAATCACAACCGGAATGCTCGGCCCATACATCCGACGCGCTTCTTACTCCATCTCGGAAAATAAACAATTATAACCCTGAAATTACCCCTTTGAAAGGCTCTCTTAACGTAACATCCATAATTAAAGAAGCCTTGGGTAATGTCGAATTTTCCCACCCGGAGGCAAAAGCCTCCTCGATAACGCTCCATCAGAGAAAGGCCTTACATTACGTGATATTGTCCAAAAAGCCCAAGCACTGGCAGAATTTAAGTCCCTAAAAAATACACTCGGGACGTATCAAGTTACTTCAGTAGTTTCGGGTGGGGGCATTATTGCTATCCTCGTCCTGGCACTCGTGGTCCGCAAATGTTTTCTTCCAGGTTGGCGAAATAAGAAACGAAGCAGAGAGCAAGATAGAAACGACCAGTCGGAAAATTTACGAAGAGCGTTAAGGGACCTTAGGAAGCAGCAAACGGATGAATCGTCAGTGTAAACGAAGAATGAAGAATTCTATATATATATATATGAGCAATTCCTGGGATATTTCCCTTTTACGTCGCCAAAAAAAATGAAAAATTTTTTTAAATGCACACTTACCACACAAGGTTTTTCTCGTTTCTTGAATCTTACAGAACGTGAAAAAACGTGTGTTCCAAGCCGATTAAGTGGTATCATTTTTTTACAGCACTTTTAATTTTTCTTATGGAAATTTAACATGGGAAAAATGGGTGAAAAGTTGTCATTGATGATGAACCAATAACAAGCTATTGAAGAGGCCAAACCAAATTCAACAAAAAAGCGATTAAAGTTGAAGCTACGCGAATTTGAAAATAAAAGAAAAGTGCGAAAAATGACGAAAATTTTAAGAATTACGATGATTTGGCAAAAATCGCTCATTTTTGGTAATTTTTCGCCATTTTCAAATTCACGTAGCTTTACACCGAATCGACCGATTTTAACGATTGCCCTCTGAAATTAAAGCTCTATTCTTCAACTTTAATCGCTTTTTTGTTGAATTTGGTTTGGCCTCTTCAATAGCTTGTTATTGGTTCATCATCAATAACAACTTTTCACCCATTTTTCCCATGTTAAATTTCCATAAGAAAAATTAAAAGTGCTGTAAAAAAATGATACCACTTAATCGGCTTGGAACACACATTTTTTCACGTTCTGTAAGATTCAAGAAACGAGAAAAACCTTGTGTGGTAAGAGTGCATTCAAAAAAATTTTTCATTTTTTTTGGCGACGTAAAAGGGAAATTTCCCAGGAATTGCTCATATATATACAGACTTTTTTTCAAAATCTTATACTTGTTAATGGCATTATTATAATTAGTTTCGATTCTCATGCATCGCGCATATTTAAAAAAAAAAAAACAATTTTTTGTAACGCGACACACATACATAAACACACATTAGTAGACAAATGTAAACTGGCACTAGCGTGCCAGCTACTTACACACATTAGGGCTACACACACCCCAAGTCAGCGTGGACGCTGACACTGCGGCTTTGGACGTGTCACAGACGAGCCACGAGGGTGACGGCTGTCTTGGCAGGTCCGACACCAGACCCACGGGCAGTACATCCGCGGCCCGTTGTCACGCGAAAAGTGCAAGCTTGCAACTTGCATCCTCCGCGGGAACGGTCCGAGCGAGCTACGCTAGCCAGTCGGGACAGGACCATGACAGAATACACTCGCATTTGTACGTAACATTAATTCTGGCATCCCTTGTGTGTCCGAGTCATTTATGGCCGAATCCATTTCAAATCAGGTGGACCACGTATGCCTATGTCACCGATCATTTTGGAATTAAAGTATTCATGTTCTTCTCCAAAAATTATTTGACCCGTATATTTTTATTTTTTTGTTGCATCAAAATTTCATGCGTTCAGCAATGGCAAAAAATTCCGAGAAAAACAGTATATAATAATAAAATAATAAAATAAAATAACAGTATATAAAAGCCAGTGCAAGTATCAGTGTAAACACGCACAGCTGTCATTTCACATTCATACACGATGATTCATTTTAATCGCCGCACCCGGATTTCTCGGAATCTAAGCCAGATAGAGAAAAATGGTTCAGACAAAAGTTATAGGGGACAAAGGGGGACACATAATGGCGCTACCGTCTTTGATCTTGAACTTGACCTTTGAGGTTATTTCAAGGTCAAAGTGGTTTTTTCATATGGTAACACCTAGTTTTGACCCCGGATTCGGAAAGAGCGGGAAATTTTACGTTCAAAATCATATTGAGAAATTTTTTCCAAGGTCATTTCAAGGTCAAATCTAGGTCAAACTCAGAAAAGTCCATTTAAAATCGTTTTTTCCACGAACCACAGGCTAAGCTGGTTCAAATTGATCGTAGGCTTAATAGAGGAACCCACACACCCAAAACTTACACATCCAACTAAACAAAACTCAAACTCGCACATCCTAACCCCATACACTCCATGCCCTCACATGCTGAACTGTTACACCCCGATCCCACAACCATACCCCCCACCCCCAGTCCCACACATCCCTACCCCACACGTGCTAATCCCATACACCCCAAACCCATACATCCTGAACCCTCAAAAATTTTTCTCAAGGGCAAAATGATTTTTTAACGGAAACTTTAAGATCGTTTAAGCTTCTGTTATAAATGTATTAACCTTACTTTTTGCGCTATCCAGAAACAACGACGTGGACGTAGTAAGGATTGTTTCCTTTGGGGTGTTTAATTAAAGTGAGTCCCCTTGCCTCTCACTGGTCGGGGTGCTTGATTATAGTGAGTCCCCTTGCCTCTCACTGTTCGGGGTGCTTGATTATAGTGAGTCCCCTCGCCTCTCACTAATGCAAATAAATTTTTATTTAACCTCGAAGCAAGTGTTCCAAATTACGACCATTTGCTTCAAGGCACATAGTCAAACGCCTTGAAAAATTGCGAACTGTGTTTTGCAAAGTTTGTCTCGGAATAGCAGCGCATGCTCGACGAATCCTATCCTGCATATCTGCTCTTGTAGTGGGTTGTTGCTCAAAAATAGCATTTTTCAAATACCCCCATAAACAAAAGTCTGATGGTGAAGTATTGGATGAAGAAGCAAGCCATTTCACCGGACCTCCTCAACCAATCCATCTAATACTAAAGTGTTTATTAAAAACTGCTGTTATTATAAGCGTGAAATGTGGTGCTCCGCTATCCTGCTAGAACCCGAAAAATAAATTTAAAAGAACCATTGACGGAAACTATTTTTTTCGTAGAGGTGTTTTTAATGATTACATTATCAAAATTAGTATTTCTGGAATTCGAACGCTACTAATTCACATTATTTACACAAAACAAAAAAATAAAAGGAAGTTTTAGTTTTATTTGCAATTAAAATAAGAAATAATGCTTTATTGAATTGAATACCTTTAATGTTTTAACGATTATTTTATTTTAAAATTTAAAATTAAAAAAGTGTGACAAACGAAGTATTTATGGCAATTAAAGTTAGCTAATTAAAGTTACCATAATTTTCCAACGTTTTTCCTTTTTAGGCGCGACCGTATACGGGCGAGCCTTATAATTATTAATATTTTTGATACCATTTTACTATTTAAATTTAATAGTAAATAATAGCTGGCTCTGAAATAGCCGACTATCCGCCCAACGAGATCGTTGATATGATTTTGGTTTTAGGGGCAAGCCAAAATAATTATCGTGGTGCGGCAAGACTTTATGCAGAACGCTATCCTGACAGACGACATCTTGACGATAGAGTATCAGACGTTTAACTCAAAGAGCTCGTGGTGGACACATGGTTCGCCAACGTAGGCGCCATGAGTATGATGAAAATGATAATCGAGTTGTAACTATCCTTGCAATAATTCATTTTGACGCACACATTAGCGCTCGTCGAGTCGAAAGGGAAATTGGTATTCCAAGAAATACTTTTTTAAGAATTATGAAGGTGCTTCAACATCACGCGTATCATATTACTTTGGTTCAAGAGCTACAGTTGCAGCATTTCCAACAGCGTATTGTGTTTTGCCAATGGGCTTTACAAATGATAGAAAATGATCCAGACTTTTTTAACTTTCTTTTTTCTGATGAGGCACAATTTCAAAGTGATGGGGAACTGAATAGGCATAATTGCCATTATTGGTCTGATGTGAATCTTCGTTGGGTCAGAACTGTAAACCATCAAAGACGTTGGAGTATTATGGTATGGTGCGGGATTATCAATGGATATTTGATTGGGCCTTATTTTTTTGAAGCAAATGTAAATCAACATACCTATTTGACGCTAATAAGAGATGAACTACCTGGATTGATGGAAGATGTTGATTTAGAAACGCGACGAAGAATGTGGCTCCAGCAGGACGGCGCAGCACCACATTTCGCTCGAATTGTAAGGACTTTTTTGAATGAGCACTATGGTAACAGATGGATTGGTCGAGGAGGTCCAGTTAACTGGCCTGCTTGCTCACCCGATCTTACATCACCAAATTTCTATTTATGGAGGTATTTAAAAAATGCTGTTTTTGAGTAACCCACTACAAGAGCAGATATGCAGGATAGGATTCGTCGAGCATGCGCTGCCATTCCGAGACAAACTTTGCAGAACACAGTTCGCCATTTTCAAAGGCGTTTGACTATGTGCCTTGAAGCAAATGGTCGTCATTTCGAACACTTGCTTCGAGGTTAAATAAAAATTTATTTACATTAGTGAGAGGCGAGGGGACTCACTATAATCAAGCACCCCGACCAGTGAGAGGCAAGGGGACTCACTTTAATTAAACACCCCAAAGGAAACAATCCTTACTACGTCCACGTCGTTGTTTCTGGATAGCGCAAAAAGTAAGGTTAATACATTTATAACAGAAGCTTCAACGATCTTAAAGTTTCCGTTAAAAAATCATTTTGCCCTTGAGAAAAATTTTTCAGGGTTCAGGATGTGTGGGTGTATGGGATTAGCATACGTGGGGTAGGGATGTGTGAGACTGGGGGTTGTGGGGTATGGTTGTGGGACCGGGGTGTAACAGTTCAGCATGTGAGGGCATGAAGTGTATGGGGTTAGAATGTGCGAGTTTGAGTTTTGTTTACTAGGATGTGTAAGTTTTGGGTGTGTGATGGGTTTGGGATGTGTGGGTTCCTCTATTAAGCCTACGATCAATTTGAACCAGCGTAGTCTGTGGTTCATGGAAAAAAACGATTTTAAACGGACTTTTCTGAGTTTGACCTAGATTTAACCTTGAAATGACCTTGGAAAAAATTTCACAATATGATTTTGAACGTAAAATTTCGCGCTCTTTCCGAATCCGGGATCAAAACTAGGTGTTTCCATATGAAAAAACCACTTTGACCTTGAAATAACCTCAAACGTCAAGTTCAAGGTCAAAGAAGTTAGCGCCATTATGTGGCCCCCTTTATCCCCTATAACTTTTGTCTGAACCATTTTTCTCTATCTGGCTTAGGTTCTGAGAAATCCGGGTGCGGCGATTAAAATGGGTCACCGTATACAACTACTGTGATATAAGCAGCTTCTGTATACAAAGTGTTGATCTTAGTTTTCATTTTTTGTGATTTTTTGCATTCGTGAATGGATTCTGGAGTAAACATTTGGAGTATAAGATGCGAAGATATATTGGAAAAGTTATTGAAAGTGTAATATAAGTGTACAGTGACAGTGGAATTGAAGTTTTAGAAATAGCTTTTTAGTACTTGAACTGTTATTGGAAACTTTATTCTTAAAATAATAGGGATCGATACTAAAGAAAAATTAGGTCCATACTGATTCTTACAAAAAGAATTTAGTGTACAGATTCAAATCAATTTGGAAAGGAAGCGAAAGATGTGCTTTTGTGTAGAAAAATATTATGGAACCTTCGCTTCTGCCAGAAAGTTACCATCATTAACCAACGACTGAATCTCAATATGATATAATTGCCATTTTATTTACTAAAGTGAAAACTGTTATGCATTGTAATATATATGGGCATATCTCTAGAACTTTTTAATTTCGACGAATCGACAAAGATTTTAAAAATTTGGGGACACATCTTCGTAATCAATATAATCTGTTTTCCTTAGTTATAAAACATACGAAATAACTTTTAAAACTCGTTAATACGTGATGGCGGTTTCTCAAAATATAAACTATGGAAAAACGTTTTCAACTTATAATAGTATAATAGTAGCTTTTGACACTCCGAGCACAAAGTGCCACTTTTATACGTGTATATTTCAAGCATGCGCACAAATGGCAGTTCATACACGGAGTGTCAAAAAAATAATCTTCGATACACGCGATAAAAATGTTTCTCACATGAGTGTGATTGTCGCGCAAGAGTCATTTTTATCGTACTAGTATCGAAAAATAGAGCCTCAAGTGGACCATTATTGCACGGCGTGAAATTAGTTGTTCCCAAAACTGAAGAGACCCATGAAAGGACGAAGATTTTCAACGATTGAGGAGATAAGACTGAATCGCTGGAAGAGCTCAAGGCTATACCAGACAATGCTTATTAGAAGTGCTTCAAGGGTTGGAAAAAGCGTTGGCACAGTGTATTATATTTGAAGGGGATTACTTTCAAGGGGACAACATGAATATTGATGAACAAATAAATATTTTTTGATAAAAAAATAAAGTCACCTTACTTTTTGAACACACCACGTATAACGGAGTTACTTAGACGTGCGACGTAAGCAAGACTTTTATTTCAAAAATTCTTAACCTCTACAGGGTGTCCCATTTTAATTTACCACCCCCTAAAACAGGTTAATAATTTGCTCTGAGAAAAAAATGTTTCAAATAAAATTTGTTGGGTTCGAAGGGAGGCATCTTTTGGCTATTTCAGCTGTGACCTTGAACATGACCTTCAAGGTCATTTGAAGGTCACGACCAAATTTTCATATGAAATGTGCATATTTTTATGGCGGATTCGGATTCTACTAAAAAAGAGAAACACTTTTTGTCTGAATCATTTTTTGAAAAAATCCCAAATTTTTGTTGTAAACGGCTTTAAAAAAGTTGAAAAAATCACTAGATATCTCTACCTTAAACTGAGGTTAGAATTTTTCCCACAGTTAAGAATGATTTTGATGAATGTTACTAGATTCAATGAGGGACATACTGGTGACCTTCACCACGAACTTGCTTAAGAGCCATCAATGTCATTTGAAGGTCATCAAGATTTATTGAAGGTCAAATGTTTATTTACAGGTAACCATTACATTTTATCCGAGGAATTGGAAACGTACACAATTTTACAAATTTAAGTCCAAGTATGACCTTAGCCATGAACTTGTCCTTAACCAACAAGGTCATTCGAAGGTCAGTCAATTTATTTAACGATAATCCTCGATTTTTATTCCGGGAATTGAAGCTTGGCTATGACCTTGACCTCGAACCTAAAATTCATTTTAAGAAAGAACCATCACTTTAATGGAAAATACTCTCTTTTTTAAAGAAATGAAATTACCAAAAAATTTATTAACAGAAGCAAAGTTCATTAGAACGCTAATCTGATTCAAATGGGAAACCACAGTTTCAATCTTTGCAATGGAAAATGCGAAACATTTTTTATCACATGGCGGAAGTTTGCAATCTTCGTGGTATGTTTGACATTCTCTGGGGCAAGTTTTACGTCATCTGGGGCAAATTTGACATCATCTGGGGCAAGTTTGCGGTCACAACTGGGACAAGTTTGACATCATCTGGGGCAAGTTTGAGCAGTAAGGGGCATGTTTTCAACTGAGAATCAAAATCAAGCTTAGCTTTTTAATGAAAATTATATGTACATATTTTAAATCATATTCGGATTCTCTGATAAAGTACGCATCTTTTTAAGAAATATTTTTTTCGTAAATGCTTTATTTCTCGCTAAAAGACACTTTTTTGCTTCGTTATTGTACTATTGGTAAGGCTTGTAAATTCTTACAGCTCCTCAAAGCTTCTCATCATTAGGTTTTCATTGACTTTCTGAATTTCAGAGTAGAAAAATACTTATAATAAATTATTTCTGGTAAGATTAAATATTCCCTAAAAAATCTACCTACAACAGATAATGGCTGACTACACGCCAGTAGAGATAGTCAACATGATCAAGATTCTGGGAGAATGTCACGACAATTACAAGGCTGCAGCGAGGCTGTACGCTGAAAGGTATCCGGATGCTCGTCATCCTACTAGGAGGAATATTAGACTTCTAACGATAAGAGCTCAAGAAGGTAACTTAAGAAGGAAGAGGCGACGGACGGGCCCAAGAGAGCATATTGCGCTTGGGGTTCGTGCTGTAATTGCTGAGGATCCTCATATTTCGACGCGACAAATTCAGCGAATGCATGGAGTACCTAGATCAACAGTTTCCCGTGTATTGCGTCATTTTAGATGTCATCCATATCACTTGCACCTTACACATGCCATTGAGCCTGGTGATCCTGCCAGGCGACTTAGATTCTGTCAATGGGCGGAAACACGAATGCGCATAGATCCATTTTTCTTTGATCGGACTCTCTTTACAGATGAGGCAAAGTTCGACAATATGGGAGGAGTTAATCTTCATAACGCGCATTATTATGCAGAAGAAAATCCACATTGGCAGCGAGATCACCGTACACAAAGACGGTGGTCAATTAATGTTTGGGCGGGCATAGTTGGGGAATACGTCATAGGTCCAATTTTTTATGACCGTAATTTAAACAGCGAGCTTTATTTAGATATTCTCGAGAACCAAATTCCACCTCTTCTAGAAAACATTCTGCTAGAAATAAGGCGAGACATGTGGTTCCAGCAAGATGGTGCTCCCGCTCATCGTGGACTACTTGTCAGGAGATTTCTGAACGCGACATACCCAAATAGTTGGATTGGAATTGGTAGTCCAATCTGTGAATTCCCTGCGCGATCGCCAGATTTGACCCCATTGGACTTCTTTCTGTGGGGGCCGTGAAGCAGAGAGTTTACGCGGAAGCCCCGACGACGGCACAAAATATGATGGAGAGAATTGTTGCAGCATTCCAGGCGTTCACCCCACAAACATTAATAGATGTCCAAAGAAGTTTTCGGCAGAGAATACAAATGTGCATTCAACAAAATGGGCAATTGATAGAGCACTTGAGGCGTTGAAATTCCCGTGACTAGCTGAACGAAGGGGTCTTGCCTCAAGTGGCTTGACGGAGGAGTCTTGCCTTAAGTGGTTGGACGGGGTCTTGCCTTAAGTGGTTGGACGGGGTCTTGCCTTAAGTGGTTGGACGGGGTCTTGCCTTAAGTGGTTGGACGGGGTCTTGCCTTAAGTGGTTGGACGGGGTCTTGCATTAAGTGGTTGGACGTGAAGGTCTTGCCTTAAGTGGTTGGACGTGAAGGTCTTGCCTTAAGTGGTTGGACGTGAAGGTCTTGCCTTAAGTGGTTGGACGTGAAGGTCTTGCCTTTAGTGGTTGGACGGGGTCTTGCCTTAAGTGGTTGGACGGGGTCTTGCCTTAAGTGGTTGGACGGGGTCTTGCCTTAAGTGGTTGGACGGGGTCTTGCCTTAAGTGGTTGGACGTGAAGGTCTTGCCTTAAGTGGTTGGACGGGGTCTTGCCTTAAGTGGTTGGACGTGAAGGTCTTGCCTTAAGTGGTTGGACGTGAAGGTCTTGCCTTAAGTGGTTGGACGTGAAGGTCTTGCCTTTAGTGGTTGGACGGGGTCTTGCCTTAAGTGGTTGGACGGGGTCTTGCCTTAAGTGGTTGGACGGGGTCTTGCCTTAAGTGGTTGGACGGGGTCTTGCCTTAAGTGGTTGGACGGGGTCTTGCCTTAAGTGGTTGGACGTGAAGGTCTTGCCTTAAGTGGTTGGACGTGAAGGTCTTGCCTTAAGTGGTTGGACGTGAAGGTCTTGCCTTTAGTGGTTGGACGGGGTCTTGCCTTAAGTGGTTGGACGGGGTCTTGCCTTAAGTGGTTGGACGGGGTCTTGCCTTAAGTGGTTGGACGGGGTCTTGCCTTAAGTGGTTGGACGGGGTCTTGCCTTAAGTGGTTGGACGTGAAGGTCTTGCCTTAAGTGGTTGGACGGGGTCTTGCCTTAAGTGGTTGGACGTGAAGGTCTTGCCTTAAGTGGTTGGACGTGAAGGTCTTGCCTTAAGTGGTTGGACGTGAAGGTCTTGCCTTTAGTGGTTGGACGGGGTCTTGCCTTAAGTGGTTGGACGGGGTCTTGCCTTAAGTGGTTGGACGGGGTCTTGCCTTAAGTGGTTGGACGGGGTCTTGCCTTAAGTGGTTGGACGGGGTCTTGCCTTAAGTGGTTGGACGGGGTCTTGCCTTAAGTGGTTGGACGTGAAGGTCTTGCCTTAAGTGGTTGGACGTGAAGGTCTTGCCTTTAGTGGTTGGACGGGGTCTTGCCTTAAGTGGTTGGACGGGGTCTTGCCTTAAGTGGTTGGACGGGGTCTTGCCTTAAGTGGTTGGACGGGGTCTTGCCTTAAGTGGTTGGACGGGGTCTTGCCTTAAGTGGTTGGACGTGAAGGTCTTGCCTTAAGTGGTTGGACGGGGTCTTGCCTTAAGTGGTTGGACGTGAAGGTCTTGCCTTAAGTGGTTGGACGTGAAGGTCTTGCCTTAAGTGGTTGGACGTGAAGGTCTTGCCTTTAGTGGTTGGACGGGGTCTTGCCTTAAGTGGTTGGACGGGGTCTTGCCTTAAGTGGTTGGACGGGGTCTTGCCTTAAGTGGTTGGACGGGGTCTTGCCTTAAGTGGTTGGACGGGGTCTTGCCTTAAGTGGTTGGACGGGGTCTTGCCTTAAGTGGTTGGACGTGAAGGTCTTGCCTTAAGTGGTTGGACGTGAAGGTCTTGCCTTTAGTGGTTGGACGGGGTCTTGCCTTAAGTGGTTGGACGGGGTCTTGCCTTAAGTGGTTGGACGTGAAGGTCTTGCCTTAAGTGATCCAAAGGATACCACTGTCTTTGTTTGAAGCTAGTAACATTCATCTAAAACATCTTATTGCTGGGAAAAATTCGGTCTTGACTTTCAAATGACCTTGAAGGTCATGTTCAAGGTCACAGCTGAAATAGCTAAAAGATGCCCCCCTTCGAACCCAACAAATTTTATTTCAAACATTTTTTTCTCAGAAGAAATTATTAACCTGATTTAGGGGTGGGTAAATTAAAATGGCAGCTAATTATTACTTATGGGTTCTTTCTTAAAATGAATTTTAGGTTCGAGGTCAAGGTCATAGCCAAGCTTCAATTCCCGGAATAGAAATTGAGGATTATCGTTAAATAAATTGACTGACCTTCGAATGACCTTGTTGGTTAAGGACAAGTTCATGGCTAAGGTCATACTTGGACTTAAATTTGTAAAATTGTGTACGTTTCCAATTCCTCGGATAAAATGTAATGGTTACCTGTAAATAAACATTTGACCTTCAATAAATCTTGATGACCTTCAAATGACATTGATGGCTCTTAAGCAAGTTCGTGGTGAAGGTCACTCCAGTATGTCCCTCATTGAATCTAGTAACATTCATCAAAATCAATCTTAACTGTGGGAAAAATTCTAACCTCAGTTTAAGGTAGAGATATCTAGTGATTTTTTCAACTTTTTTAAAGCCGTTTACAACAAAAATTTGGGATTTTTTCAAAAAATGATTCAGACAAAAAGTGTTTCTCTTTTTTAGTAGAATCCGAATCCGCCATAAAAATATGCACATTTCATATGAAAATTTGGTCGTGACCTTCAAATGACCTTGAAGGTCATGTTCAAGGTCACAGCTGAAATAGCCAAAAGATGCCCCCCTTCGAACCCAACAAATTTTATTTGAAACATTTTTTTCTCAGAGCAAATTATTAACCTGTTTTAGGGGGTGGTAAATTAAAATGGGACACCCTGTATAACTCGACACCCTTCTATGCGCGGACCTCGCGGCCGGGCTACATGAATATAATAATTCTTTAAATAATAGTCATGCTTATTGTTGCATGTCTACGTGACTCCCTTATATGCGTGAAACTCATATTCCCCGCCTACTTGGGTTTAAAAATTCTTTAAATAATCTTTTTGCTTATTTTTTCATGTCTACATGACTCCCTTATGGCGTGGACCTCATATCCCCAGCGTACTTGGGTTTAAAAATTATTTAAATTATCGTTTGTCTTATTTTTTCATGTCTACATGACTCCCTTATATGCGTGGACCTCAAATCCCCTGTCTACTTGGGTTTAAAAATTATTTCAATTATCGTTTGGCTTATTTTTTCATGTCTATATGACTCCCTTATATGCGTGGACCTTATATCCCCTGCTTACATGGGTTTAAAAATTATTTCAATTATCGTATGGCTTATTTTTTCATGTCTACATGACTCCCTTATATGCGTGGACCTGATATCCCCCGCTTACTTGGGTTTAAAAATTATTTAAACTATCGTTTGGCTTATTTCTTCATGTCTACATGACTCCCTTATATGCGTGGACCTTATTTCCCACATCCTACTTGGGTTTAAAAAATTTTTAAATTATCGTTTGGCTTATTTTTCCATGTCTACATGGGGGGGGGAGTCCAAAGTTTAGACGACTCACTTGAAAACTGAAATCAACTATAGACGTGCTCGGTTTCGATATAAGCTACTGCAGATTGTACAAAATTTCGAAATTCTAAAAGACGAAAATTATATTTTCGAATCTAACAATTCACCTACTGTCCAAAACATCGAATTTCATCAATGGCCGAATCCATTTCAAATCAGGTGGACCGCGTATGCGTCACCGATCATTTTGGAATTAAAGTATTCATGTTCTTCTCCAAAAATTATTTGACCCGTATATTTTTATTTTTTTGTTGCATCAAAATTTCATGCGTTCAGCAATGGCAAAAAATTCCGAGAAAAACCTTAATTAGAAAAAAATTTTTTCAATGTAATTTTCAAACCGCTACTGCTTCACCAGTTTTTTCAGCTTTTTAGCGTGTAACACATAATTTCACTAAGGTTTGAGCCCTCTTTCACGTTCTTTATGTTATTTAAAAAAAAAATAAAAAATGCACGAGTTATGTACTTTTTACTGAAAAATGCACTTTTTATAAAAGTGCATTTTTCTCAAAAACGCCATTTTTTTTTTGCTCAATTTTTTTTTGTCCTGATAGAGGACCTAAATACCTATCTAGACGTATTTGTGAAATTCCCGACCCGTGCCTAGGAATAGCGATCATTAATGAGATAATACACAAACAAATTTTTCACGCTTAACCCTTACATATATTCAATGGTATAACAGTCAATATAAAGGTTTTTATCTTTATGCGTAAGCAATATACAAGTACACATAGTATCTGTTGTACTTTTTATTTTTGTCTTTTAGATTTTTTATTTTTATATCTACCTTTCTTTTTCTGCTTCATTGTTCTTAGTTCAGTAAGGGGACAATCAGCGGTCTTTGCTGTTAAACAATGTACTTTATCATTGCACGTTTCTTTAATCCATAAATGAGTTTTTTGAATTCCAGGATACTTAGGAGTAGCAAGCCAATCAACATTTTTTACTTTTCTAAACTCTTCTACATCAACATCTTGTAAATGTATTATTTTAATTACATCTGTATATTTTTGAACGTGCTCTACAAAATCATTAGCATTTTGAATGGATTTTTCATGGGGATCTCGAAGATTATGCGAAGTAGTATAATGCTTTATAAGTCCACCCACACCATCTACAGCTCCTTTGCCGTGCCCAGTAGCAGAGAACAACCATTTTATATCAAATGGTGCTCGTTTTAATTCATATAATTGAAAGCGATTTTTAAAGTGGCTAGCGGCGCCATCTGATACAATGGTAATTTTTTTTATTGAATCACGACAATTATCTTTCAAGTAGATTATAATGTTTTCTATTGCTAGCAAAGCATACGCTGAATCATGTTTTCGGTCATCACTTATTATGAGTGCGAAACTTTGTGTCGAATCTCCTTGATAAGATACTGCTGTGAAAATAGAAATTTGATCATTAACCCAATGATTTCCTTGAACAGCTTTATTATGAATTACAGCCCAGTTTTCAGCGAAATCTATTTGAAGAACTAAATGATGTGGGTCTTTTTTAGTATTTTTACTTTCTGCTTTTATAGCTTTGCGTTGTATATTTTTTACATACATGTGAGTACTAATCTTCATAGTCCAAACCGAAAGTTCCTCTTTAAAAGCAGAAATTGGCACTGTTTTTTTAATCAAGTTACCATTTTCCCACAAAGCATACGTAATTTCTTCTGTACTTTCTACATCTTGCAGTTTTAGAACATGAAACGTAATTCCGTTACTGCCTGGACAAATTTTGCATTCCTGCAAATAACATAAATCAGATGGCTCAGAACACTTTGTTGCGTTTATTATTTCTGACCGAAGTTCATCCAACTCTATAATTTTACTCCCTCTGAAATTAATTAAGCTCGTAAGAAATAAATCATAATTTGCGCAATAGATACAGAGACAAACTTCTTTGATTGGGCTAAGTAAAACATATTTTGGTCGCAAACTATAAAACTTCGATTTACCAATTTTTAATGCCGGATAATCATTTTTGAATGCTTTATACGTTGCTTTCAGACTTTGAGTAAGAAAACGTTTAACTTCCTTCTCTTTTTTATCATTTATTTTAACGGTAATAACGTCACTCTTATTAGGACTCTGTCTTGAACAATTAAAATCGTCATTTATATAATATTCCATAACAATTTGTTCGGTCCTTTCGTCAATTGGATGGCCTGTGTACGCTTCTGGTTCTGAATAAACTCCCTTTTCTTGTGCAAGACTTTTCGCTCTTTCTATCATGTACAATGTTATGTCTGGAAATAAAAATAAAATTTCATTTTTCGTTAAGGATGAGGGTAGCAAAGTCAGAATTTTTACTTTTTCTGATACCGTATTCTGTACAACGGCATGCAGTTGATTCGTTTGCTTTTATAGAAACGTCATAAACATTATTCAACTTCACATCGAGGGCATTAGACAATGTTGAAAGTATAACCCAATAACCCAATAACCCAATACGATTTCAAAGCAAAGATAACTTGTTTCTAATGATTTATTTCGAAATATGTTTATTGTATCCCTATTAAAATTCTATTAATGAAATTCGATGTTTTGGACAGTAGGTGAATTGTTACATTCGAAAATATGATTTTCGTAATTTAGAATTTCGAAATTTTGCACAATCTAGAGTAGCTTATATCGAAACCGAGCACGTCTATCTTTGACCTCAATTTTCAAGCGAGTCGTCTAAACTTTGGACCACCCCCCCCGTCTACATGACTTCCTTATATGCGTGAACCTCATATCCCCCGCCTACTTGGGTTTAAAAATTATTTAAGTAATCTTTTTACTTATTTTTTCATATCTACATGACTCCCTTATATGCGTGGACCTTATTTCCCACAACGGCTATTAAGGTAGCAGATCACTTTTATGACCCGGGCTTATAAACGATACCATAATTTTTTGCTAATTTTCTGCTAATTTTCTACGCCCACCCGGATTTTTCTGCTCCAACCGTTTCCGAGAAACATGCGATCTGCTAGCTTAATATTAAGCTAGCAGACCATTTTCGGGTGTCTTGGCGAGTTTTTACCGTAGCCAATTCGGAGAGGGGGCATCTTTTGGTGCTAATTTTTTGCTGCAAGATGCTGGGAGCCAAAAGACCCATAATCCTTCGTAACGTCCCAGAACTGGACATAGACCAAGATTGATATTAAGCTAGCAGACCATTTTCGGGTATCTTGGCGAGTTTCTACCTTAGCCAATTCGGAGAGGGGGCATCTTTTGGTGCTAATTTTCTACCGTAAGATGGTCGGAGTCAAAAATCCCAAAATCCTTCGGGGGCCCAGAATCGGACATAGGCCCTTGGCTAAGAGAATCATTTTCTGCATAATCGGTTTCTGGCAAAAAAAACTAAACAGTATTTTAGTGCTAATTTTATTCTCATTTTTTACGCCCACCCGGATTTCTCTGCTCCAGCCGTTTCCGAGAAACACGCGATCTGCTAGCTTAATATTAAGCTAGCAGACCCTTTGTCGGTATCTTGGCGAGTCTTTGTCTTAGCCAATTCGGAGAGGGGGCATATTTTGGTGCTAATTTTCTGCTGCAAGATGCTCAGAGCCAAAAGTCCCAAAATCCTTCGTACGTCCCAGAACTGGACATAGCTCCAGATTGATATTAATCTAGCAGACCATTTTCGGGTATCTTGGCGAGTTTTTGCCTTAGCCAATTTGGAGAGGTGGCATGTTTTGGTGCTAATTTTCTGCTGCAAGACGCTCGGAGCCAAAAGTCCCAAAATCCTACATAGGTCCCAGAACTACACATAGACCCAGATTGATATTAAGCTAGCAGACCATCTCTAACGAAAAAAAAACTAACCAGAATTTTAGTGCTAATTTTCTGCTAATTTTTTACGCACACCCAGATTTTTCTGCTTCAGCCGTTTCCGAGAAACATGCGATCTGCTAGCTTAATATTAAGCTAGCAGACCATTTGTCGGTATCCTGACGAGTTTTTGCCTTAGCCAATTTGGGAAGGGCGCATATTTTGGTGCTAATTTTCTGCTTCAAGACGCTCGGAGTCATAAGTCCCAGAATCTTTCGGGGGTCCAGAATTGATGAAGCGATGTTACCCGGCACACATTCTATCCGCCGGAACACCCGTACTGAAATAGTGGGGCAAAATGAGACGTGTAAAAATTTCGCATTAAATATTGTTTACAAGCATGCGAGTCACATATAAGTGATGACAACCCATAGTAGCAATGATAAAATATATAAATCAGCGTCAAAAAATTTTTGGTGCTAATTATTTAAATAAACAATTAAGCAGCTTACTTGCATAAAAAGCAAGGATATCCGCGGTTTTTCGAATTTTGGAGCTGTAACTCACTTTCAAATTACGACCGGCTAACGAACCTGCTGGAGAATGTTCTTCTGATGTAGAAGAACACATCGGCATAGCAATATTTGCGGCACCAATTATTTAAATAAACAATTAAGCATCTTACTTGCATAAAAAGCAAGGATATCCGCGGCTTTTCGAATTTCGGAGCTGTAACCCCGTTTCAAATTATGACCGGCTAACGAAACTGCGGGAGAATGTTCTTCTGATGTAGGCGAACACATCCGCGTAGCAAAATTGGCTACACCAATTATTTAAATAAACAATTAAGCATTTTACTTGCATAAAAGGCAAGGATTTCCGTGGCTTTGTGAATTTTGGAACTGTAACTTCGTTTCAAATTATGACCAGCTAACGAAACTGCTGGAGAATGTTCTTCTGATGTAGAAGAACACATCGGCATAGCAAAATTTGCGGCACCAATTATTTAAATAAACAATTAAGCATCTTATTTGCATAAAAGGCAAGGATATCCGCGGCTTTGCGAATTTTGGAGCTGTAACTCCGATTCAAATTATGACCGGCTAACGAAACTGCTGGAGAATGTTCTTCTGATGTAGATTAATACATCTGCGTAGAAGAATTAGCGGCACCAATTATTTAAATAAACAATTAAACAGCTTATTTGCATAAAAAGCAGGGATATCCGTGGCTTTTCGAATTTTGGAGCTGTAACTCCATTTCAAATTATGGCCGGCTTGTTAACACAACTGCGGAAGAATGTTCTTCTAATGTAGACGAACAGATCCGCGTAGGAGAATTTGCGGCACCAATTATTTAAATAAACAATTAAGCAGCTTACTTGCATAAAAAGCAGGGATATTCGTTGTTTTTCGAGTTTTGGTGGCTGAGCTCTATTTGAAATTATGACAGGATACAAAACTGCGGGAAAATGTTCTTCTGATGTAGACGAACACATCCGCGTAGGAGAATTAGCGGCATCAATTATTTAAATAAACAATTAAGCAGCTTACTTGCATAAAAAGCAGGGATATTCGCGGCTTTTCGAATTTTTGGAGCTGTAACTCCGTTTCAAATTATGACCGGCTAAGAAAACTGCAGAAGAATGTTCTTCTAATGTAGACGAACACATCCGCGTAGCAAAATTTGTGGCACCAATTATTTAAATAAACAATTATTAAGCATCGTACTTGCATAAAAAGCAAGGATATCCGTGGCATTGTGAATTTTGGAGCTGTATCTCCGTTTCAAATTTTGACAGGGTAACGAAACTGCGGAAAAACGTTCTTCTGATCTAGACGAATACCCCGTGTTGAAGAATTGGCTGTATCAATTTTTTAAATAAACAATTAAGCAGATTACTTGCATAAAAAGCAAGGATATTCGCAGTTTCTCGAATTTTGGTGGCTGTACCTTCGTTTCAAATTATAATAGGATAACAAAACTGCAGGAAAATGTTCTTCTGATGTAGACGAACACATCCACGTAGGAGAATTTGCGGCACAATTATTTAAATAAACAATTAATCAGCTTGCACAAAAATCAAAGATATTCGCAGTTTTTCGAAATTTTATGCAAGTAAGCTGCTTAATTGTTTATTTAAATAATTGGTGCCGCTCATTCTCCTACGCTGATGTGTTCGTCTACATTAGAAGAACATTCTTCCGCAGTTTTGTTAGCCGGTCATAATTTGAAACGGAGTTACAGCTCCAAAATTCGAAAAGCCGCGGATATCCCTGCTTTTTATGCAAGTAAGCTGCTTAATTGTTTATTTAAACAATTCCTATAGAATTTATAATCATAGTTATAAATCATATAATTTATAATCATAGTTATAAATCCTATAGATTTCAGACAACAACTTTTTTTCTGACGGCATACCGCATACAGCATGCAATGTGGATTCACTCTAACAGAGCTGATTTTAACCTATGTAAAAGTCCGCAAGCAATGTAAACATGCACAGCTGTCATTTCATATAAACACTGTGATATCAGCATCAGCACCTTTTCTATACAAAGTGTTGTTCTTAATTTTCATTGTTTCTAACGAATTTTGGAGTAAACATTTAGTGTATTATAATACGTAAATGTATTTTAAATCAGTTTTTAAAAGTGTTTCTGTAATACGTGTGACAGTTGAATTAATGTTTTAGAAATAGCTTTTAGTACTTGAACTTTTATTGGAAACTTTATACTTAAAATAACGGGGATTGATACTAAAGAAAAATTAAGTCTATGTTGACTATTACAAAAAACATTTAGTTTACAGATTTAAATCAACTTTTAAAGGAAGGAAAGATATGCTATTGTGCAGAAAAATTTTATGGAACCTTCGCTTCTGCCAGAAAGCTACCATTATCAGCCATTGCCTGAATCTCACTATGATATAATTGACATTTTATTTTCTGAAGTAAAAACAGTTATGCACTGCAATAAATATGTATCAGTCGTATTCTTTTTATTAAGTAATAATATTATATGTGAAAAAGAAAAATGAAGGACAAGTAAAGAAGTTCACCTTATCAGACATTAAAAAAAGATCAATATAGGAATGTTGCTGCTATAAACATTTTTTTCAAGCATTTGGCTATGGCAATACTGGCTGCATAACATGCATGAAGGATTTTGGATTTCTCAATACGTTCTTTATATACCTCAGTATATGTATAAGAATCTAATATATGTGATAAAGATTATTAAAAACATATGGATTTAAAAGCACCGAAGGATCTACATATTAAACCACTTAACAAACTTGACTGACTGATGTGGATATGACTGTTACGCGTACTCATAGCTTACAAGTCTGATAGATCGTATACTGAGGTACCAGAACATTTGTTCTAAATGTAAAATATTTTGAGCGAAAAACAATATTTTTTTGTATTCAGGGCGGAGATGGAGTTAAGAAATAAAGAAGAAGAAATAAAGAAGTATTGTAGTAATTTTATCTTTAAAGCTGTTTTCTACATAATGTAAAATTTTGAGCTCTGCCGTCGACTCCAGATTCAGGAACTGCATATATTTTAATGGGCGTTGTCCTAAAATTTTGGTATTTTATATGTCTATTGACTGAAGTGTTGTATGTATCCAATTTTTTATTTGATTAAATAAGTTTTTACGGTCAAAGATTGCTAAAAAATCTGAATTTCACTTAAATTTAAGATTTTTTAGCTATTGTTGACCGTAAAAAATTATTTAATCAAATAAATTGGATACATACAACTCTTCAGTCAATAGTCATATAAAATAACAAAATTTTAGGAGCTCTCCCATTAAAATATATGTAGTTCCTGAATCTGGAGTCGACGGCAGAGTAAAAATTTTGAAATGGCCACATATTTGGTTAAAATCGATCAAAATTTTTTTTTGGGTCTCATTTTATCATAAATTGAATATATTTTTAGGATATTACTTCTAAATATTTCTAATTAAGGAAATTAATTTTTTTCAGGTCATTTTATGAAGAAAATTGTATAGGTGTCTGACCCCCTTTATTGTTTATTTAAATATTTGGTGCCGCAAATTTTCCTACAAGGAGGTGTTTGCCTAGATCAGAAGATCGTTTTCCCGCAGTTTCGCTGTCCTGTCATAATTTGAACCGGAGTTACAGCTCCAAAATTCGCAAAGCTGCGGATATCCTTGCTTTTTATGCAAGTAAGCTGCTTAATTGTTTATTTAAATAATTAGCACCAACAATTTTTTGACGCTGATTTATATATTTTATCATTGCTACTATGGGTTGTCATCACTTATATGTGACTCGCGTGCTTGTAAACAATATTTAATGCGAAATTTTTACATGCCTCATTTTGCCCCACTATTTCAGTGCCGGTCTTTGGGCGGATAGAATGTGTAGCGGGTAGCTTCAGCTTCATGCCTATGTCCAATTCTGGGCCTCCGAAGGATTTTGGGATTTCTGACCCCGACTATAATACAGCAGAAAATTATCACCAGAATATGCCACCTCTCCGAATTCGCTAAGGTAAATACTCGCAAACATACCCGAAAATGGTCTGCTAGCTTAATATTAATCTGGGCCTATGTACAGTTCTGGGGCCTACGAAGAATTTGGGGACTTTTGGCAACGAGCATCTTGCAGTAGAAAATTAGCACCAAAATATGCTCCCTCTCCGAATTTGCTAAGGCAAAACTCGCCAAGATACCCGACAATGGTCTGCTAGCTTAATATTAATGATCGCATGTTTCTCGAAAATGGCTCGAGCAGAAAAATCCGGATGGGCGTAAAAAATTAGCAGAAAATTAGCACTCAAATACTGGTTAGTTTTTTTTTCGCTAGAAACCGATTATGCAGAAAATGATTATCTCAGCCAAGGGCCTATGTCCAATTCTGGACCCGCGAAGAATTTTTGGATTTTTGGCTCCGACCATCTTACAGCAGAAAATTAGCATCAAAATATGCCGCCTCTCCGAATTCGCTATTGCAAGATAGCCGAAAATGGTCTGCTAGCTTAATATCAATCCGGGTCTATGTCCAGTTCTGGGACCTATGAAGGATTTTGGGACTTTTGGCTCCAAGCATCTTGCAGCAGAAAATTAGCGCCAAAACATGCCTCCTCTTCGAATTGGCTAAGGCAGAAACTCGCCGAGATACCCAAAAATGGTCTGCTAGCTTAATATCAATCAGGGTTTATGTTCAGTTCTGAGACCTATGAAGGATTTTGGAACTTTTGGCTCCGAGCATCTTGCAGCAGAAAATTAGCACCAAAACATGCTTCTTCTCCGAATTGGCTAAGGCAAAAACTCGCCAAGATACCCAAAAATGGTCTGCTAGCTTAATATCAATCAGGGTCTATGTCCAGTTCTGGGACCTATGAAGGATTTTGGGACTTTTGGCTCTGAGCATCTTGCAGCAGAAAGTTAGCACAAAAACATGCTTCCTCTCCGAATTGGCTAAGGCAAAAACTCGCCAAGATACCCGAAAATGGTTTGCTGGCTTAATATTAAGCTAGCAGATCGCACGTTTCTCGGAAACGGCTGGAGCAGAAAAATCCGGATGGGCGTAGAAAATCAGCAGAAAATTAGCAGAAACTTATGACATTGTTTATAAGCCCGGATCATAAAAGCGATCTGCTAGCTTAATAGACGTTTTCCCACATCCTACTTGGGTTTAAACATTATTTAAATAAACCTTTTGCTTATTTTTTTCATGTCTACATGACTTCCTTATATGCGTGAATCTCATATCCCCCGCCTACTTGGGTATAAAAATGGTTTAAATAATTGTCTTGCTTATTGTTGCATATCTACGTAATTCCTTAATATACGTGGGCCACATATCCCCACCCTACTTTGGTTTAAAAATTGTTTAAATAATTGTCTTGCTTATTGTTGCAGGGCTACGTAATTCCCTAATATGCATGGACCCCATATCCCCGGCCTACTTGCCTCCCCCCACCGCCAGTCATCAGTCGGCCAGCAACTTCAAATGTAAAAAGTGGCAACCCTACCTACAGGAGACGACCAAATCTTTTCAAATTGTAGTCCGCGCGTCTTTTTCATTGCAATTCATCGGTAAATTGGAGAGATCGCTGATTATAGAGCAAATAGAGGAGTAACTTGGAAAAAGGATAAAATAGAGGATTGAAAAAAAGAGGAAATAGAGGAGACAGTTGCATCCCTGTAAAAAACGCAGGCCACTAACAGTTATAATAACAGTTATACTATATAGAGTATCATACTCGCAAATCAGCGTACTCGCTCCAAGTTCCGATTCATCTGAATTTGTCATCTGTAACCCTAAGCCGCTACTAGTCATTTAAATATTTGCGAGGGTAAAAATTTCCATTTTCTATCACCGATCAACCGCGATACTTCCTCACACATACATTTTTTCCGAGTAACAATAGTCATACAGAATCACAACCGCACCTGGCCTGACGGGCAGTATTATTTGGTAATCGTAAGCCCAACAATGGATAATAAAATTAGGATTTAAAAATATATTAAACAATGTAGACTATTTACGTTTTGAGAAATAGATTTTGGCGTATGAGGTGGCTAGCGAAATTATTGCTTAAAATTGTTATAAATAATCGACTTGTACCATTTTTTATGGTTGTAAATAATTGTAAATAAATCGTAGATTACGTTAGCCCTTTGAGAAATAGATTTTGGCGTATGAGGTGGCTAGCGAAATTATTGCTCAAAATTGTTATAAATAATCGACTTGTACCATTTTTCATGGTTGTAAATAATTGTAAATAAATCGTAGATTACGTTAGCCCTTTGAAAAATTGATTTTGGCGTATGGGGGGGCTGGCAAAATTATTGCTCAAAATTGTTATAAATAATCGACTTTTACCAGTTTTTTTGGTTGTAAATAATTGTAAATAAATCGTAGATTACGTTAGCACTTTGAAAATTTGATTTTGGCGTAATTATTGCTCAAAATTGTTATAAATAATCGACTTTTACCAGTTTTTGTGGTTGTAAATAATTGTAAATAAATCGTAGATTACGTTAGCACTTTGAAAATTTGATTTTGGCGTATGGGGGGGCTGGCGAAATTATTGCTCAATATTGCTATAAATAATCGACTTTTAACAGTTTTTGTGGTTGTAAATAATTGTAAATAAATCGTAGATGACGTTAGCACTTTGAAAAATTTATTTTGGCGTATGGGGGGGCTGGCAAAATTATTGCTCAAAATTGTTATAAATAATCGACTTTTACCAGTTTTTTTGGTTGTAAATAATTGTAAATAAATCGTAGATTACGTTAGCACTTTGAAAATTTGATTTTGGCGTATGGGGGGCTGGCGAAATTATTGCTCAAAATTGTTATAAATAATCGACTTTTACCAGTTTTTGTGGTTGTAAATAATTGTAAATAAATCGTAGATTACGTTAGCACTTTGAAAAATTGATTTTGGCGTATGGGGGGGCTGGCGAAATTATTGCTCAATATTGCTATAAATAATCGACTTTTACCAGTTTTTGTGGTTGTAAATAATTGTAAATAAATCGTAGATTACGTTAGCACTTTGAAAAATTGATTTTGGCGTATGGGGGGGGCTGGCGAAATTATTGCTCAAAATTGTTATAAATAATCGACTTTTACCAGTTTTTGTGGTTGTAAATAATTGTAAATAAATCGTAGATTACGTTAGCATTTTGAAAAATTGATTTTGGCGTATGGGGGGGCTGGTGAAATTATTGCTCAAAATTGTTATAAATAATCGACTTTTACCAGTTTTGTGGTTGTAAATAATTGTAAATAAATCGTAGATTACGTTACCGTTCTGGAAATTGTGATTTTTTTATGTGGGGGCTGGCGAAATATTCCTCCCGCCCCCCCTTTGGTTTGTTTATAACTTTGTTTATACACTTGTAAAAAGATCGATTGTGGTTGTAATTAATTGTAAAAACAGTGTACAAATTTATCCAATTGCTTATTTTAGGATTAGTGATTTGGGGGGGCGGGGGAAATGGACGTTAAGAAATAAACATTTTTATCAACAAAAAAAATAAAAAATTTTTTAGAGCACACCTACCACACCATACTTTTCGGTTCTTCTGGGGTTCCAGAATATGAGAAAATTAGTGAACACTCATTATCCGTCGCCAAGCTTTTTGCCGACGAAATCAATTTTTCTTATGGAAATTTAACATGGGAAAAATGGACGAAAAGTAGTCATTAATGATTAACCAATAGCAAACGATTGAAGAGGCCAAATCAAATTCCACGAAAAAGTGATTAGAGTTGAAGAATAGAGCTTTAATTTGAAATGAGAATCGTTAAAATCTTCCGATTCTATGCAAAGCTACGTGAATTTGAAAATGGTGAAAAATGACAAAAATAAGCGATTTTTTTGAAACCCACGTAATTCTTCAAATTTTTCAAATTCACGTAGCTTTGCACAGAATCGACCGATTTTAAAGATTCACATCTTAAATTGAAGCTCCGTTCTTCAACTTTAATCGATTTTTTGTAAAATTTGGTTTGGCCTCTTCTATAGCTTGTTATTGGTTCATCATCCATGACTACTTTTCGTCCATTTTTCCCATGTCAAAATTTCCAGAAGAAAAATTGATTCGTCGGCAAAAAAAGCTCGGCAACGGATAATGAGTGTTGTCATGGGGTGGATTTTCGGGCTAAGGCACGTTTCACCTGCGTACCTTAGCGGTTCAACTCCGGGTCCTCCGGTTCAACTCTCGGAGACCCAATAGCCAGATTAGGCAGCGGAAGCTACAACGTCATGCAATGCTAAGCCTAATCTGGTTACTTACCGTGCAACACGCAAGTCGAAGACTTGCGCTTTGTTTCTCACCAGTGACTCGAACTCTCCTCTCGTTCACTGGTTCGTGTGCCGGCTGCTGAGATGAAACGATACGTTTTCTCGCGACGCGGTTGATACGTGCATGCTTACCGCTATTGTAGGTTAAATTCATACGGTGTGGCCTAGGTTTCTCGCAAGCAACCTCGCTGCTAGGCTGGCTTCATTGTATCGCCTCTCGTGATACTCTCTGCTGCTTTCGTGCCAGGCGAACATGCTTACTGGACTAGGATGTTGCTGGTTCGGGAGTACGACAGGTAGTTCTAGCCTGTCGCACTACCTCTGAGCTCTCCTCGTGTTTCCGTCGAGAGTACGGTATAACACATTTCGCGGATCACGATAGTGGCCTCAGGATGCATCACGTATGCACTCCTGAGGTTACAACTATCAAACACTTCACAATTATCGCGGAAAACGCGATATCACCGCGAACTCACTATCGCGCGCGTCTGTGTCCGAACAATCACAACAAGATGGATACCGGGCGCTCTCCCGCGCCGGCTCGCTCGTCGTCTCGTCGATACAGCTCCAATTCTGCATCGACGCGCCCTCTAGCGTTCACTACCAGGAACTTACTAATTACCGACGTTGGTACGGCAGGCCGTGACAGTGTTCACCAATTTTTTCATGTTTTGGGACCCCCAAAGAACCGAAAAAATCTGGTGTGGTAGGTGTGCCCGAAATTATTATTATTTTTTTTTTTATACGCTTTTTTGTCTATTTCGGTAGAATTTCACATATATATACTGTTAACGGAGTGACAGTGACATTACTTATACCAATTAGTGTAGTTCACCATTATTCAGAATCCGATAATCATTAACCAATAAGTGTGCCAGTTAAAATAGTGATTTTTTTGTTTGAGTTTCTTTTCAGCAACCAAATTTCAACTGCTTATAATTTTTTTTCTATTAGAGGCACACATCCTATTATCTTGTTATTTTATAGATTATGGTGTGTAGAATGCGCTACTCTACGATTGATTTGATTAAAAGATTGTTGAAAAAGTTGCAGGAAAAAAGATAAAATCAAGATAAATTTCGAAAATCATGCCATCACTGATAATTTTTTGCATTGTTACTGTGCGTGACACACTTACACGTATCTATATGAGCTTTCCTAATTGCTAATCTGCTTCTCTTCATAGAAAAAAATTATGAACATGATATTATGTTCGTTGAAAAAGTTACAGTAACTAGAAGAAGAAAAAAATGTTATCATCACATCGGTTTATCGGTTTTTCACGAGTTTTGGTGTTCGGAACAATCGGGTATAGGTTTTAATTGATGAAGACACTAGAGTGACTGTCAAAAAATGATATTATTTAATAAATTATTGCCTTAAATTATTAAATTTTTCATTTTGGATGTGTGAAACCATACACCATCATCGAAATGAAAATTTCTAGAGATATGCCCATATCTATTAGTCGTATTCTCTTTATTAAGTAATAATGTTTTATGTCAAAAACAATAATGAAGGAAAAGTAAAAAGGTTCACCACATCAGACATTAAAAGAAGATGAATATAGGAGTATTGCTGCTATAAACATTTCTTTTAAGAATTTGACTATGACGATACCAGCTTCATTACATGCATTAAAGATTTTAACTTTCTCAACACACTCTACATTTACTTCAGTATATAATTATGTGTAAAAAAGTTTATTAAAAGTATGTTGCACTACAGGAAGATTATGTTTGACCACGCAACAATGCTTAACTGACTGATGTACCTATGACTGTTGCTGCTACATGTGCTCATGTAGCTTACAAGTCTAAAGGACTGTAAACTGAGGTATCAGAATATTTGTTTCAAATATAAAAGATTTTAAGCTAAAAAAAAATATTTTTTTATATTCCAGGGCAGAGAAGGAGTTACAGAAGATATAAAGAAGTATTTTAGTGATTTTATCTTTAAAGCTGTTTTCTACATAATGTAAGATTTTGGGCTCTGCCGTCGACTCCAGATCCAGGACCTGCATATATTTTGATGGGACAGGTCCTAAAATCTTGGTATTTTATATGACTATTGACTGAAGAGTTGAATGTATCCAAATTATTTAAGTAAATATTTTTTTGCGGTCAAAAACTGCTCAAAAATCATAATTTTACTTAAATTTGAGATTTTTTAGCAATTTTTGACCGTAAAAAAATATTCTAATCTGTTCAAGTGTTTTATTCATCCCGACTGTGAGGCAGTCCTTGAGACTGAGACACACGCATGACAGTCTCTATCAGTATTTCCCTCCTAGATGGCTATTAGATAATTCTGAATAGACTGTCATACATGGAGTAGTGACTGTCCTAGACTATCCAGCCTCAATTTGCAGCTTCTCCAGCTCTATATCAGTGATCTTTAAGTGTTAGTGCTTTAGAATGTGAGGGGATAGATAATTAGGAACTGGGGGATATCATAAAAGCGCTGTGTGTGTGGTTAGATGCGATACGGGTAGGCAGTTGTCGCTAGTCATATTAGCTTATATAGTTAATTTCTGAGTTTAGTCAGGGTATACGAACTCATTTCAGGGTATCTGTTGTTATAATACATCCTTATGTATTTCGCAGACTTTTACTAGGTGAGACTTGCCAATTTAATAGTTGTCCAGGACCTGTAAGACTGACAAAGTCAGCATTGCATTCTTTATACATTGGACTTTACTATATTACAAAATCTATAACACATACATTACATTAGTTTTTTTGCGTAATATGATATTACTTTAACATATACTTTTATAATATTAGACAATTTTGACTCTCTTAGTTCAATCGCTTAGGTTTTGTGAACATAATTAACAGGTTAAGCTGTGTAATTTTATATGTAATTTCTAATTGTTATCAAAACAGTAAGAAAACATAATTATAGATTTTTAACAACCGAATTATTAAACATTTTTCCAATTTCGATTTTACCACATACTAAGTTCTCTAGATCATTGACAAGAAATTGTAAGTTTTTACAGCTTTTATGTAACAGTTTTTGTTAGTTATTGTTTTAGTTTTTTTCATTGGTATTTAAACGATATCTATATCCTTTGATCCTTTGTATTTAAGAATTCTAGTGGAAATCAATTCTTTGTACGATAAGCAAAGATCGTCTATTTTATGTATATTTTGGCATTTAAAATCGTTTTTATAAGTCTAAGTCGTCGGGAGTTTATTTACGTGAAAATATTAAATAGGAAAACGTTTTGTTTAACTATATCTATAACTTATGTAATGAATATTTTTCTGTAAAATCAAATTCTGTCATGTTATAACCGAAAATCGTCCATTTTATGTATATTTTAGCGTTAAAATCGTTTTTATTAGTCTAACTCGTCACGAGTTGATTTTACACAAAAATGTAAATAGAGAAAAGTTTTGTTTAAATATTATCTACAACTTTTGTATTTAACATTTTTGTGTAAAATCAAATCCTGTCAAGTTATTGCCGAAAATCGTCAATTTTATGTATATTTTGGCGTTTAAAATCGTTTTTATAAGTCTAACTTATCATAAGTTCATTTTACACAAAAATGATAAATAGGAAAAAGTTTTGTTTAAATATTATCTACAACTTTTGTAGTTGACATTTTTGTGTAAAATCAAATCCTGTCAAGTTATAGCCTAAAATCGTCAATTTTTGACCTTTTCTTGCCGTTTTTCGCAGTTATATTGGCAAATATTGCTCATAGAAGAAAGTGTCCGACATAAAAAAGGTGTATTTTAATTAGTTTTAGTAGATAGGCTTGTAGACATTAGCTTAAAATTAATTTTTTTAGACATTAAGCTTAAAAATCGATTTTTTGATATGTTTCTTTGTGCTCGCATTTTGTAAGTTTTTCATCGATCTTTCTCAATTGAGAACCAGCACTTAGGTATAATTAGAGGAGTATTTTTCCGCAATCCCGATGGAATCGGTTGAAAATTCATTGAGATAATCGATAAACTTGATTACATACGGACGTACAGACATACATACATCACAGAAAACGTTTAAAACACACTCATTTTGGCTGGAAACGACTTTTCACATATTAAATTCTTAGTTTTTAAAGTGGCACAATTTTCGCTATGGTGAAATTATAAGGCTCTCCCGAGTAGCGGTCGTGCCTAAAAAACCGCTGCTAACTGCTTTAGCAGAATGCTTTCTCAAAGGGAATTGATAAATGACATCAAATAATTTTTTTTAAATGTACATTTTAATATAAAATTTCATTCTTTCTGCATATCTGATTTTCCATAAATACAATTATTCAAAATGATCAAGAAAATTGTATTTAAAATAGTTATGTAGTAATTATTAAATTGCAAATTAAAAAATTTAGGATATTATCACATGCTATTTATTGAATTTATAAATTAATTGCATTTCTTCCAAATTTTTTCGGCGTTTTCTTTGAAAACCTGCTAACTCGGTGTTTGCTGCAAAACCGGGCCAACTCAGCGAAGACTTCGAAAATCCACCAACTCATAGAGTGGTTTCAAAAACCATATAACTCGGCGAAGGTTTCAAATATTCTCTAACTGAGGCGATTTTTTTTTCTTTAATTTTGTAGTGGTAGCTCTAGGATGTTAAAGTACAATTTCTCTATAAGCGATGAAAAAAATTATTTACGATTTTTCCATATTTTTCTTTATTTTTGTTTATCGACCTAATATTACCCGTCTCGACGGACAAAAATATGGATTGATAGGTAATTTCAAGACTTTTAAGAAAATGTGACTACTTCTAACGGATATCCAAACCCAATGCCGTAAAAAATATTTTAGATATTTCCATATTTTTCTTTATTTTTTTAAATCGACTTAATAGTATCCGATCGGGCTGACAGAAATATGGGTAGATAGAAAATGAGCCCATTTGCGACCGATATCCAAACCACAGAGGAAAAAAACTATTTTCGATTTTTCCGTATTTTTCTTTATTTTTCTTAACCGACTTAATAATATCCGATCGGACCGAAAAAAATATAGGTAGATAGGAAATTTCAAGACCATTCAGAAAATGGGCCTACTTCCGACCGATATCCAAACCCCCCCAGAGCAAAAAAAAAATTATTTTCGATTTTTCCATATTTTTCTTTATTTTTTTTAAACGGCTTAATAATATCCGATTGGGCCGACAAAAATATGAATTGATAGGTCATTTCAAGACCTTTCAGAAAATGGGCCTACTTCCCATCGATATCCAAATTCGGCGATGAAAAAAAAATTTTGATTTTTCGATATTTTTCTTTATTTTCTTTAACCGACTTAATATTATCCGATCAGCTATACAATTGAACTTGTACAACTTCAAAATAAGCTTTAAAACCTGCGAAAGATAAACTTAATATCTCTGATCAGTTTCGAGTTATGCTGCGGACAAATTTGTACGTAACACACACACACACACACACACACACACACACACACACACACACACACACACACACTCACACACACACATACACACACATACACACACTCTCTATTGAAAAAGATGGTTCCTTGCCGTAAAGAAATATTTTTCTAAATGAAAGAAATTTTCTTCAAACCTGTACTGTAAAAAATAAAATGTTGATTCAATGAAATATTTTTTTGTTGTTATTACGGGAACTTTAAAATAAAAAAATATTTCTTTTATTGAAAAAAACGGTTTCTTGCCGTAAAGAAATACTTCTTTCAATGTAAGGCATATGTATATGTAGCGCGGTCGACCCTCAGGCTTCTTCTATACTTGTCTTTGGAGCGCTCCTGCGCTCCTTGATAATGCCAAGTTAACGCAATATTTTATTCAAATAAAGAAATATTACTTTCATTTAAAGAAATACTGTCATACATTCAAAGAAATATTTGACCGATTACCCGCAATGACACGATTTCTTTGATTCAAAGAAATTTGCTTTATTTCTAAGAAATATTTTGCGTAATATTTAATGACGTCATCGCAAATTGGTTGTAGACGTTTCCAATGGGTTATCCGCGTTCACGCAATCTGCATCATCGATGCAGGTGTCAGGGATGGGGGATGGGGGCGCCGCACATAAGGTGTCAGATTACAAATAATTAGAGCAGATTTGATATCCTAACCTTGAACTGCTAATTCTTGGATTCTGTAATTTGACACCCATCGTCGCATATTTGCACAATATGACGTTACACGCAAACGTTTCAAAACGTTTTGGGTGCTATTACGTAAGAGCATGCAATCTTCGAGAAGGTTCGAGGACGTCACTGTCTCATCTGTAATTAATTCGCACCTGTCCGTCTCGACCAATCAGAGCGCTTCTCTGAGTCAGTAGATAAGTGGTGGAGGGGAGCCAGAACCGACCTAGCTTATCTACTAATTTCTATGTTTTTGAATAGTCGCACAGAAGTCTGCAACAGCTCATTTTAATCTTAAAGAGTTGTACTTTCATGACAAAAAATGGCCTAAGCGATTAAACAACTAACAGTTGCTTAAAAGTTGCTCTAAAAAATGTGTTCCAAAATATTTATAAACAATTGACTCTCCCAGTCAGACTATTATAGTTAGAAACTTCAGGACTTCATATTAAGCCCTGAATGGTTACTCTAGCATAATTAGAAGCTGAGATAATGTTTTTTTTTTTTTGTAAAAAATTACTGCGGCCTTATTTTTCAACATTAAAGAACAAAATATAGTGCTTTGCTAAGTTCGATAGTTGTTCTAATAGTAACAAAATTTTGAATGTTATTTATTTACAACTGCATGCGTGGTCGATTGATAAAGACAAACGTTTTACGGCTGCGAGCTGCTCGCAATAACGGAACGCGCGCGGTGGCTACTTAGCGGTTTGGTTTAGTTGGCGCGCTCCGACTCCACTCGCAAATTTCGAACGTTCATAAGTGAAGACTATACATTTTCTCGACTTCTAATAATCGGAATTTCATTATGAACGCACTCACAGATTTATGCTGAGAAAAGAAAAAATAATGAAATTCCGATTAGTAGAAGCCGAAAAAATGTATAGCCTTCACGTATAAACGTTCGAAATTCGCGAGCGGAGGTGGAGCGCGCCAACTAAACCAAACCGCTAAGCAGCCACCGCGCGCGTTCCGTTGCTGCGAGCAGGGCCCTGCTGTAAAACGTTAGGTCTTTTTTTGTCATTAAAGTACAACTCTTTCAGATTAAAATGAGCTGTCATAGACTTTTGTACGACTGCTCAAAAACATAGAAATTTCCTGGCAAAAAAAAAAATTTTGTTAAAAAATAACTTTTCAGATTCTGCTTAATAGCTGGTAATAAAGGAGGGTAAGACCTATCTTTAAAAGTACTTTTCGAGCCTCAATGACAAAATCTGAATTTTTTTTATTGATAATTTAAAAAATAGCGATTTTAGACGGTTTATTTGCAATAACTAATGAACCAATTAACATATCGTTTCGGTAAGCGGCCTCCTCGATAGATCTTTTAATATCTATAACTTTCAATTAGGACTTTTGTCGGTCAGATCAATAGTTGCAAAAATATAAGCGAAAATCGATTTTTTTCCACTTTGAGCATTGTTTGAACAATGAAAATACATTTTTCTCGAGTTGCGATTATATACATTATGTTTCTACCATCGGAAAACTAAAAGAATCCGGTGAAAGATTGCTGTTAACAGTCATGGTCATGAAAATATGCTAGTTTTCCTAGACTATTATCCGCGGCCACCCCGGGTGTGCATCCCGGGTCCTCCTGCCACGGGTGAGGCGCAGCTTCGTCGCACATGCGGTAGCGCCCGGGAGCTAGGTTAGATTAGGACATAAACTTTTATGTTTCTCTTTACTGTACCAGATCCGGGTGCCATATTCACCCAGGGTTGTGGGATATCACTTCTTACATATAAAAATGAAAGGCTGTGCAATCCCAGACCCTAACGCATCCATGATTTTGAGTTACAAGAGATTGAATTTTTTATAAATTAAGTGAAATTAAGTGATTTTTTCACCTTAAATCACTTATTTGACGGCTAAACCTTACTTTTATACCTGTAAACTAACGACAAGGCATTTTTATTTTTTAAAATATCATATATTTTAATAAAACATATTATAATTTTTAACAAAAATATCCATTGTTATTTTATATTATTTTATATTACCTTATTTCAATACATAAAATGCAATTTGTGCCAATATTCCAGGTTTAATCAGAATGAAACCAATTGCCGACTAGGAAGCATGGTTTATTGATTAAACTTATTCAATTTGAAGTCCATTGTGAAGAATATTTAATAGTTATATTCCACAATTAGTCTTTAATATCGAAAATCCCATTAGAAATAATTGATCCCATTAGAAATAATAGCTTCATGTTTTAATTTTGGCGTAACGAGCTGAAGTATCTTGCCTATCTTTGGAATCCTGGAACATTATAAAAAAAAGACACAAAGTATCATTCTTTACACAATGAAACACTATAAAAAAACAAAATTATACATATCTGATGGAGAATATTTATGAAATTTTTTGAAGCTGTCCTTTTCAAGTTAGTCATAGGCTTGAATTTGACTGATGTTTCACACACACACACTGAAAACTTTTTTCCTTTTTGCTCGTCTTTTATCGAGAAATGACTCCATTCCATTGCTAACAAATTATCTGTAAAACACAAAACAATTAATTAGTCACAAATAAAAAACGTCAACTGTCAGCGGTTAAGAAATAAAGGTTTTTGTTGTCTGCTGTTATTATGTTCTGAAGGGGTAGTCTAATCGATTTGACAATCGACTGTAGTCGATGAAAGAATCGATAGTATACATAATACAGATACAGCTCTTTTAGAAGTATATATATATAGGTATAGAACACCGTTTATAGAACGATGTATATTGACTTGAGCGACATCTGTTAGACGCGGTTGAAATCATCGTTCTCAAAGCGAATTTTTTTAAATTTTGTTCGCTAATTAGTCGTTTACAATAATTGTAGCATTGAGTGAGTAGTCATTAAAAAGCAAAGTCACCTTATAAATCTTTTATTCATTCTATAATATTTTATATTTTCTTTTTCTTTTATATATTTTAATTAATATTTTCATATTGTATTATTTTATTATTATATTTATTTATTTATTGATATCATTTTATCACATACTTTTTTCGAATCATTTTTATTCATAAATTTTTTTCAGAAATTTGAAATTAATTATACTTTATTTATTTGATCTATTGATTTTAATTTTAATTTATTCGATTTATACATATTTGTTGATCTATTTCTTAATTTTTTTATATTTGATCAAGTTTTTTAAAATGGAAGAAAACGAGATTTTTAATTTTGAAATTTTTAAAGGATTTATATCTGATAGTGTTTTTGTTTGTATTGAAATATTGAAAGCCAAAGGCTTTATTAGTTGTGAGCCAAGTGAGACACTGTCTGATTATGCTCAAAATTTGGGAAAAGAGTTAGCTGATGTAGTAATTGAGCATATAGAAAACATTAAACTTGTGAAAAGTTACGAACTCGTCGATTTGGATGAAGCTAATGAAGCAGATAACATGCTTTGTGAGACCAACGCTTCTGACTCAACTTCAGAGAATAATGCCTCTTCTGGTAAGAACATTTTATTAATTATTTGAAATAAACAATTTATTGATTTACCAATTGTAATTAAAATCTTCAGTTTCACATTTACAAAAAAAAATAATAAAATTGTTCAAATTCAATATTGCAAATGTTAAAAAATACTGCACATACTAATCGATATTACTTTTTTATAGAATCCCAACCCAGATCTAGTGAGACAAGTTCTGACTATGAGCCTGAAGAAAAGAAGTCAAAGTATGATATTGTACCGCTTGAAAAAAAGATTGAGATAGTCAATTTAAAAAGAGAGCACCCGAATTGGAGCTACAGCACGATGAAAGTCCATGGAGGTAAATTCGTGCCAAGACTAGATGAACTGTCAAGATGGAAAAGAGAAATTATCAATGGTGGTACGCGGTACGATCAAATGCAATCTATTAAAAAGTGGGTATATGACAGGTTTGTAGAAGCTCGAGAAAGAAAAGAGCACGTAGAAACAGAAGATCTCAGAACATGGGCTCTACAGGCAGCCATGCAATTCCCAAACGTGCCACTTGAGTTTACTGCTTCTCCTGCTTGGCTAAATCAGTTTAAAAAGGAATTCCGTATAAGCCAGAGAAGAGTAACCAAATACATTAAACAGACAGAGCGTAGATCATTTGACGAAATTGAACATACTACAGCAGAATTTCAAGCTGAAATTAGGAGTGTAACATCCTCTGCTAATTTAGATTTAGTCATCAATACTGACCAAATGGGCTGTAAGTACAGGGTAAATGTACTTCGAACACTTGAACACACTGGAGAAAAAAGAGTTGAACTGTATCTTGGTGATTTGAACAAGATCACTCACTCTTATACAGTACAATATTCTGTGACTGCCTCCGGAAAACTACTCCCCAAAGTCCTTATTTGTCTCCAAGAGGTTTCAGGAACATTTGGCCCAACAATAGAAAAAAAAATAAATGAGTATTCTAATGCATATAAAAATACTTACATTATATGCTCCAAATCAGGAAAATTGTCATCCAATTTGGTATTATTATTTAATAAACATATTATTGAACCTTATGTTGAGAAGAAAAACTTCACACTTATCTTGGATTCGTGGAGTGGCCATTCCAAAAAAGCATTACATGAGGACTTCAAAAATGAAAATGGAGAATCTTCATGTAGTCTGAAGATAATTCCACCTAATTGTACGCCACTGTGCCAACCTCTAGATGTATACATGCACAGGTAGATAAAGTATTTTGTGAAAAAATTACAAAACTGTACAGATTTGAGACAGACAGATCGTCAATTAAATACCAGAGAAGATGCAGTCAAAATTCATGCACTGATCCATAATCAACTGTCGGCACCCATATTTCAAAGTATGATCCAGTATTCTTGGTTTGCGTCGAAACTCATCACTGACAGGGATGTTTTTATGAATGTGAAGGAAGTCTGCTTTCCAGAAAAAAGACTTAATAAATGTTCATGTGGCTCCCTTCAGTTTAGCAAGTGCTCTTGGTGTCGTTCGTCTTTCTGCTTCCATTGTTTTTCCAAAACAATATTTTTTCAACATGGCGTCGGAGGAGAAGGAGCCGCCCGATGCCTCTCTTAATAAATATTACAAGTGCCATCCCAGCATTAGCGTTGGGGCAGTGGTGTGCATAGTGTGTGGAAACTTCTACCATACTGATGAAATAGTTACAAAATATAACATAGGAAAACCAATTAAATTCCTCAGCAACTCATTTATTGTGTGCCAAGATCATCCTAACCTCTCACTAACCTCAAAGTTGCCATATGGCACGCTCAGTGAAGTAGCGTGGCAATTCATAGCACAGCTAAAGCATGAAAACCGTGAACAAATTAAACAAGACATTGTGAATAACATAGTGCATGAGACAACAGAAGAAAATGGTCTCAATAAAACCATATATGAAGATTACAATGAATCAGACTCACTGAAAATTGAAAATAACCTGCTAAAACAATTACTTAAAGAAACACAAGAAAAGAACGCCTTACTAAACGAATTACTAATAAAAGAAAGACAAAATAACAATTTTAAAAACATCAAGCCCCACACTTATGCAGAAATTTTAACAAATACTAAACCCAAAGCTAAAAGAGTACCAAAACTAATTGTTAAAAAAACAAACAACAAAGACAATATAAACCTAGAAAACACTGTACTGCATTATCTTGCTAAAGACAAAACAATCCAAACAAAAAAAGTGACAAAAATAAATAATGATACTATATTAATAAACTGTATGAACGAAGAAAGTATAAATGCAATTGAAAAGACCTTATCTAAAAAATTATCAACTAATGCAAAAATCAAAAAAGAAGAAATAAAAAAACCTATAGTGAAAATTATTAACATTGAAAAAGTGTTTAATGATAAAGAACTAGAACAAGACATTAATCAAAGAAACTTTAACAATATTGATGACAAGTGCAAAGTTCTACACATAAACTCAAGTGAAAAAGCTAAAACAATGAGTGCAATAGTTGAAGTAACGCCTACAATCTACAAACATATAAGAGACAATAAAAACAAGTTATTTATAGGGTTTCAAAATTGCAGAGTATTTGACATAATAAACACAAATCCATGTACTAAATGCTCAAGAGTCGGCCACAGTGGCAAAAAATGCGATAATGAGGACAAGTGCTACAAATGTGCAGGAAATCACGCAGCTGCTGAGTGTAAATGTGATATTCTTAAATGTGCAAACTGTGATTTTAACAACAACAAATACAAAACTAATTACAATATAAATCATAGTGCAATAGACAGTGATCAGTGTGAAGTGCTAAAACACAAAATAAAAAATACATTGAAATGACAGACTATCCACTGCAGCCTACCTACCGTCGGTACTTTGGCAACCTAGAAATCGGCAAACAAAGCAATTCCCGCTCACAGCAATGGATAACTACTAGAAGAGTTAGATTAACGACCAACACATCTGCCGGTACATTATCTCCAGCAACCCCTACATCTACAGCTCAACCAAGATTTGATACGTTAGAAAATGAAAATGAAAATGAATCTTGATTCTCAAGAGGTAATATTTGACAACGAACATATCACAAATAGTGTAACCGAATTAAATAGATGCCTAGCTACAGTCAAAGAATTTATTCTTTGCGTTAATATAAGAAGTTTAAATGCTAATTACAATAAACTATTAGTATTCTTAAACAGGCTTGTTACAAAGCCTTGTATTATAGTATGTACTGAAACATGGAAACTTGAACACCACGAATTTTTTAATATTCCAAAATATAGAATGTACTATAATGAAAGCAACATAAACCAATCGGATGGTGTAGTATTATATATAAGTGAAGACATCACAGAAACCACGGAAATTATACAAATAAATAAACTTAGAATAATGAACACGAAAATCACACTTGAAAATAACAAAAACATAACATTATCATCAATTTACCGATCACATGACATACATAAAACTGAATTCTTAACGAATATTAAAAATTTTCTAAAAATAAGCAAGAAACAAAAAAATAATATAATAATAGGAGACTTCAATTTTGATATATTAAGCCAAGATGTTTTAGATCAAGACTTTTTACAAATACTATTAGAAAATGGTTACTGCCCAGGATTTAAAAGTATAACTAGACCATCAGATATTAATAACAATAGCAATGGCACCTGTATAGATAACTTTTTCATTAAACTAGACAAAATTAAATATAAAACCTACTTACTAAAAACACCTTTTACCGACCATTTTCCCATAATGATGTCATTAAAAAATATTAAAAAACAATCCAGTACCAAATTAGGAAAAAGATTTAACTACAATAAATTGGAAAAAACAGCAAGAACTATAAAATGGGCAGATATCTCATTAATAACAGATCCCAACCAAGCCTTAAATAACCTTATACAAAAAATTCAAACATGCCTAAACAGGTCAATAATTAAGACGCATAGCAATAAACAAAACAACATGAAACCGAGGAAAAATTGGATAACAAAAGCAATAATAAATTCGTGTAAAAATAAAGAAAAACTATATAATATATGGAAGAAGGATCCTACTAACTCTGTAAAAAAAGAAAATTACAAAAACTACATTAAGATACTTAACCACATTATCAACCAAGCAAAAAAGGACCATGATAGAAAGCAAATACAATCAAACATGAACAATCAAAGGAATCTCTGGAGATTAATTAATAACAAAATTGGAAAAAATAGTAAAATAAATAACAACATTAATTTTATCATGGATAATAACAATAAAAAAATAACCGACTCAAAAGAAATTTCTGAACATATCAACAACTTCTTCTGCAACGTTGGTAAACAACTGTGTGACAAAATTAAAACTCCACCAAACAAAAGAGTAAGGCTGCCTACTAAGAATAACAAGAGTATTTTTCTATATCCTACTAATCATCAAGAAATACAAAAAACAATATTAAACATGGAAAATAAAAATGGTGGGTGTGATGGTATTAACACACTCTCACTCAAAGTTATAATATCACACATCTCCGACCCACTGGTTCACATAACCAACTTATGCTTAGAGAAAGAAATTTGGCCTGATGCTTTAAAGATTGCGGATATTATACCAATACATAAAGCCAAAGAAAAGCATCTGCCAACAAACTACAGACCAATTTCCCTCATCTCAAATGTTGCAAAAGTATTGGAAAAACTACTGCATAGTAGAATATCATCTTTCATAGATAAATGTAACTTGATCTCAAATAAACAATTTGGATTCAGGAAAAATAGAGGCACTAAAGATGCACTATATCAAATAACTAACACAATCTATAACCACATAGATGCAAGCGACCCAATAGCTATTACATTCCTCGATCTAGCGAAAGCATTCGATACAGTAGATCATCAAATTTTGCTTGATAAACTATATAACTACGGCATCAGAGGTAGCGCATATAACCTCATAAAAAGTTATCTAAGTAATAGGAAACAAAGGGTGAAAATAGGTAATGATTATAGCCAATACAAAACTGTCTATATGGGAGTACCGCAAGGTACAATACTTGGACCACTGCTGTTCATTATTTATATTAATGATATGTTATCTTCAATGCCTGAAGATACAATATTGTCATACGCTGACGACACTGCGATCATAGCAATAGGTAAAACCTGGCAAGAAGTAGAAACTAAAATGAACGACTACCTACAAGAAATAGCCGACTGGCTAGCACTAAATAAACTATCTCTCAACAAGGACAAAACAATATACATGGAATTCGGCAGCAATTATAAAAGCACGCCTAAAAATATGAACATTTGCATACAAGGAAAAAACATCAAAAGAGTAGAAAACACCAAATACCTAGGAGTAACTTTCGATAGCAACATGAAATGGGATATACACACCAAAAATATATATAATAAGACCAAATACCTTACTTTCATTTTATACAAACTGTCTATTATAATGGACACAGACAATCTCCGTATGATTTACTATGCGTTGTTCCACAGTATCACCTCCTACGGTATTATAGCCTGGGGAGGCGCTTACGCAGGTAGAACCAAAAGCTTACAAAGCCTGCAAAACAGACTGCTTAAACTTATAAATAAAAACAATTTTATTTATGACAGAAATCCACTAAATATAGAGCAAATTTTTACCTTTGAGTCACTAATATTTCATTACAAAGAATTACAAGACAAATATATAGAATCCGACAAAGTAACGAGGAATAAAAGTATACCAATACCTAAACGTTGTAAACGCATCAGCATCAAAAACAGCTACATTAGAGCACTAACTACCTACAACAAACTGCCTAATGACCTTAAAACAATAACGAATAAAAAAAGTCTGAAATATAAAATCAAGATCTGGATAAAAGCAAACATCTAGCATAATAAAACACCCATGAATAATACTAATAATATTAACTGTAAACAGATAAAGCAACTATATTATTCACTAATAAAGATATCGGACACAGACCTCCCACATTGGAAGTCCATGGGGAGTTTAGAGTCCGATAAACTGTTACTGGATATAAGAACATATATATGCGCACACGGGTTATGCACACTACATTATAAACGTTCTCATCGTCGATTATCTAATTACAACTGGAACAAAATCCGAAAACTCAATATTAATCAACAAATTATCATCGAAATTGCAAATATGATTGCTAACAGGTGGACGCTCTCAGAGAGCAACAAAAATACAACTTTAAGCAATAAGTGTTGTGACTATCGTATTACTAACGGAAATAATGAAATAAAACATATACACTTCGTCAAAGAAAAATCCAAAGATATTGAAATAAAAAAGGAACACAACAACGAAAAATATAATCCCATAGAAACTGTATTTAGTACGATAGATAAAATGGCTGAGGATAACAATACAAAAACCATGTCAATGGAAGCAAGTGGCGCACCGGGAAAGCCTATACTGCAAGATAACACCTACCGCATGTCTTACGGAGATCTCAACTATCTAGGCTGTAATAAAGCACTACTGTATTTCGACAGAGGCATTCGAGGTAAACAAACATTTACAAACTCAATGTATACTCTAGAACAGCACCCGAAATACAACGATCTCATAGTAGTAGACGACATTGTTTTTACATCAACATGTAAATGTGACTCAGCCAACCAACACAGATTGATGTTCCCACACTACAGAGTTACCTGTGCAGTGGGACTCACCTGCCCAACAAGACTAAACAGCTACGAAAGAATCATCTTTGCAAGAGACAGAAACGCATCCACGGAATCATTTACAACAGCAAGACAAATGTTGGTTAGATATTGGTGATAGAAGAAAAGTCATGAATAATGTGTGGTTGTCGACTTGACTCCGTAGCTGCTAGCTACGGGGATACGAGATCGACAAACAATCAGGGACAATATTTCAATTTAGTTTTAAGTTAGTTTAAGTCACCAGACCAGCATACAGGAAATACTTCCTCTGCTGGGTTACGCATGTAATGTAAAAATGTATATTGATATTATTGTAATACCTATGTACTTACTCTGGTTTAATAAATAAATAAATAAATAAAATTGTTTTTATGACATGTACCATCCTTCAAAATGTGAATTATTCTTCAGGAACGTTTAATATCCACTGTGCAATTTATATTTTCTCTGTAAATACATATATTTTAAATTAAAAATTGTTTTATATTTATTAAATAATTTTCCAATAATCTTGAAATAATTAAAAAAAACATTTGAATACATTGCAGATTAGATAAAAATTAGATTAATATTAGAAATTAAATATTTTTAATCATGTAACAAATTTCTTTTAATTTCCTAAGCAGACATTTTTTGAATTATTTATTTATATACATTTAAATCAACAAATAAAAAATTATTTTACAATATAAAAATAAATATAATAATATGACGTACTTACTTAATTCGACGTAAGTAATATTTTTAATTATGACGTACTTACTTAATTACCATCAAAATGCCCATAATTTAATAACAAAAATAATTTTTTTCACTTTAAAATAATAAAAAATGAAACATACAGAATGTCAACAAATCGTATTATCATATGTTTTGATGAAGCATGAGGTATAATCCACATAACCTGCTACACGTAACCCAACCTTCTTTACGATGGAATCCACATCTCCAAACCCTCTGTACAGTTGACGTTCGAGTGGTGCCATCTCTACACTTTTAATTGAACTGTACACTATCGATTCTTTCATCGACTACAGTCGATTGTCGAATCGATTAGACTACCCCTTCAGAACATAATAACAGCAGACAACAAAAACCTTTATTTCGTAACCGCTGACAGTTGACGTTTTTTATTTGTGACTAATTAATTGTTTTGTGTTTTACAGATAATTTGTTAACAATGAATAGAGTCATTTCTCGATAAAAGACGAGCAAAAAGGAAAAAAGTTTTCAGTGTGTATGTGTGTGAAACATCAGTCAAATTCAAGCCTATGACTAACTTGAAAAGGACAGCTTAAAAGAATTTCATAAATATTCTCCATCAGATATGTGTAATTTTTTTTTTTTTACAGTGTTTCATTGTGTAAAGAATGATACTTTGTGTCTTTTTTTTATAATGTTCCAGGATTCCAAAGATAGGCAAGATAGTTCAGCTCGTTACGCCAAAATTAAAACATGAAGCTATTATTTCTAATGGGATCAATTATTTCTAATGGGATTTTCGATATTAAAGACTAATTGTGGAATATAACTATTAAATATTCTTCACAATGGACTTCAAATTGAATAAGTTTAATCAATAAACCATGCTTCCTAGTCGGCAATTGGTTTCATTCTGATTAAACCTGGAATATTAGCACAAATTGCATTTTATGTATTGAAATAAGGTATTATAAAATAATATAAAATAACAATGGACATTTTTGTTAAAAATTATAATATGTTTTGTTAAAATATATGATATTTTGAAAAATAAAAATGCTTTGTCGTTTGTTTACAGGTATAAAAGTAAGGTTTAGCCGTCAAATGAGTAATTTAAGGTGAAAAAATCACTTAATTTCACTTAATTTATAAATAATTCAATCTCTTGTAACTCAAAATCATGGATGCGTTAGGGTCTGGAATTGCACAGCCTTTCATTTTTATATGTAAGAAGTGATATCCCAGAACCCTGGGTGAATATGGCACCCGGATCTGGTATACACTCCTTGTAAGTCTAAAAAAGATCAAATACAAACTAAAGCACGCATAACCTATACAATATAAGTAGAGGTTACCTGCATACACAATCTGCTGTTCGGGTGTCGGGACAGGGTATTTTATGACTGGCCCAAAACCGGAATAAGATTGACTTAAGATATTTTATACCATCTAACCTCAAACTCACAACTTTGGTATGATTTTTCGGCGCTCGTGGTATAAAATACCGTTCGAAACAAGTGCGGAAGGTGATGATTTACTTGATGTGACGTTTTTCGCACGAACGAAGCGAGTATCGAAATGTACTATTTTTTGTCTTTTAAATAATATGATAGTATTAATGATAGTGTAAAAATACCAAAATTTGAAAGTAACTTAAAGAAAAAAATTCTGTGCGTGCGTGCGTGTGCATGTAGGTATACCGTTTTATCTCAGGATCTACTCGATCCACTTTAACCGAATAAGTTTAATTTTATTGTGTGAATTCGGGAAGGAAATCCACTTTTTGATTCACCGATGCGTTTTTGTTTTATTTTGAATTTTTGATTTTCATAAAATTCAGTTTTGTATTTTTTTTAATGATAACCCCGTTGAAAATATCCACCTGGAATACCAGCTGGAATTCCAGCTGTACCTCCTTTTTTTGGACAAACTCTAAGTGGATTACTACTACTGGATATTACTAGCTGGAATTCCAGGTGGATATTCACCTAGAATTCCAGGTATGTATCCAGATGAAATTTCGGCTGGTATATTGTTACAGCTTTTTTTTACGAACTCCGAGTAGGTTGCTTGCTAGCTGGAATTCCAGGTGGATATCCAGCTGAATATTCCACCTGGAATTCCAGGTATGTAAAGACATTCCAAAAACGAGGCACGCCTCGTAGTTCGACATTCCAATGACATTGGAAAAGTGTCCGGAGGATGCCATTTGTCTTCCTTATCTACCCTTGGCGTTACTTACTTAGTAAGGGGAGTTTGCTCCAGCTCGCCGCCTAGCGGATAGCTGCAGAGATTGCCAGCACCCTAACTCAGTAGAGTGGGGGAAGCAGCCGAGAAGATGGCTCCGCTCGGTGCATGGCGCGTGCCGCGGCTTTTCGTCTTTCTCGGGACTCGGGACTGTTTACATTGGCGATCTCTGCCGCTATCCGCTAGGCGGCGAGCTGGAACAAACTCCCTCTACTAAGTAAGTAACGCGAAGGGTAGATAAGGAAGTCAAATGGCATCGTACGCACGACTTTTCCAATCTCATTGGAATGTCGAACTACGGGGCGTGCCTCGTTTTTGGAATGTCTTTACATACCTGGCATTCCAGGTGGATATCCAGCTGGATATCCACTTGGAATCCCAGCTAGCAACCCAGTTCGTAAGAAAAAGCTGTAACAATATACCAGGGGTCCGATTCTCTAACTTTACGGCGCTATAAGCATATAAACATATAAGGTCTGAAATGTTCGAAATGCGCATGCGCAGACCCAATATTTTTCGAAATGTTAATAGAATTGGTGTCGCTACATGAAAAGCAAATTAATTTGCCTAGGTTAAGTTTCTTTATCCATTAATGTTATCGATGATCTTTTATCTATCGATAAAATGGAGTGACATGAGAATATATATCATAAATACACACCCATAATCTCCATAATGATCGATGATGATCATTTTTAAAATATGATCAATAATTAAATTTTATTATTAATATTTGTTTATTAGAGAAGCTACTATGTTAGGGTTTAATGTTTACTGTAAAATATTTTTTAATTTATTTCTTAATATTTTACCCATATTGTAATTATTTATTGGCGCTAAAGTTATTTATTTTATTTGATTACATTGAAATTAGAATAAAATATTTATTTCATTAAACTTATCAATTTTTTCATTTCCTGAATTACTGTTTTACAAATAATCAAACAATATTTTATTTGAAAATATGAGAATATGTTTTGTTGTTTAATATTCCAAACAATTAATAAAATATAAAAATTATTTGTACATACCTTAATTCATAGCTTCATTCATATAATTGATTAGTAGTTTGACAGTAAAAATAAATTGAATTCATAAGAAACGTATTTTATAATATAAACTTTATATTGTAGAAAATTCGGTTTACAAACATTCTACAAAATTAAAAATATTTTTTTTAATTAAAAATCTTTCTTTAATCGCATCATATTCATACAAATTAGTTATAGATTAAGACATACCACATTGTTGAATCAATCAACAAAATGTCTTTAACAAAATAAAACGTTTTTCACACAGCGGTAAGCTAGAAAACTGAAATAGTCACAATATGACTACGCAGATCACATAAAAATGCAGATCGAACATAAAATAAAACAAGTATTTTAATCAAATATTTTATAAATGATGATGTGGCTAAATAACTGAGTTCTTGTAATCATCATCTAAATTCAAGTAGCTTCTCTATTTACAAGCATGTGTTAGAATAAAATATTTGACAAGATTTTTGAATTAAATTATGTATAATAGCGGTTAATTATGTTTTGTCGTTCTATGATACCATCTGCATAATAATCGCGACCTTCACTATTATTATCTTGATCATCTTCTGGAATATCATTGTTTATGTGTCTAAAATATAAATTTATTCTTCATTTTACAATAACACTTTCATACTGATAAGAATTTTTCCATCGGTATTATAATATCCATAAATATTAATTATTTTAATTTAATTTGTAAGACTGTAAGACCGATGGGAAAATTATTATCAGTTGATACTGTCAAACTACTAATCAATTATATGAATGAAGCTATGAATTAAGATATGTACAAATAATTTTGACATTATATTATGTCACGGGGTGGATTTTCGGGCTAAGGCACGTTTCACCTGTGTACCTTAGCGGTTCAAATCCATATCTCTCGGTTCAACTCCCGGAGATTGAGTAGTCAGATTAGGTAACAGACGCTACAACGTCGTGCAATGTTAACCTAAACTGATGACTTACCGTGCAACACACAAGTCGAAGACTTGCGCTTTGTTTCTCACCAGTGACTCGAACTCTCCTCTCGTTCACTGGTTCGTGTGCCGGCTGCTCAGATGAAACGATACGTTTTCTCTTACGTAACGACCGCGGAGGCGGCGGGGAGCGGGGAATGACTAAGGTCGCGAAATAATAACTCGAGTGGTTAAAGTTAATAACAAAAGACTAAGGTTTATTAAATAAAAGAGGTTGTGGTTTGATAATAAATCAGAAATATAAAAGAATTGAATTTAAGTTCGCGTCTTCTCTATCTAAATGGTGCGCCAGCACGTTACCTTTGACGTCAGCTGCCTCGGAGACTGACGTCACACTCGCGGTAAATTACGCCGCGCACGTGAGGTATAATATGCCTCACGTGAGCGGTACTCTACGTGCGCGCTCACCGAGTAATGCGACGAGGTGTGAGAGCAGTCGCGATCGCCGCGCGACGCACACAAGTATAAGTGTGAGAGAGAGGGTAGACGGCAGTTTTACACGTGTGCGCACCTGTCGTGCGCACTCACCGGCTTTGAAAAAGCCGGTGGTTTGACCTCACGTTTGACCTTGATGAAGTGCGAACCTGATGCCTACACTCTCTCCTCGCACTTGCTCTCACCGCACGAGAACGCCTACTCGGAGCCAATGTCCAGGTACGACGAGCCTGGACAAACGGTTACGCGGAGCTAATACGCGGCGCGGAAGAATGCGTGCACGCTTACCTTTTCTATCGAAAACTATAGCGCAGTCTATTTGGACTAGCAGCGAGCTCTCCCCTCTGTAGCAGCGGTTTGGCCGGTTCAGCTGTCTCGTAGCCGAGATTTCGCGACGATGAAGACTGTGCGGCAGGTTGATCCTGCCTGTCGCACGAATACTTGAAATCTCCTCGTCTAGCGGCACAAGTGTTCCTCGGCGAAAGATAAAAGCCTGCGGAAGGCTTCTGCGTACACGACACTATCACTCGAAACTTTTTGAGAGGTGAAACTAATACTTTCTTCTTAATCAAGAAATAAGAGCGGAGCGTACTCGGGTGCGTGTTCTTTCTCTTTCCCGTCAACTATATGATGGCCATCGCCGGCTCGCCGCGTCTGCTAGTCATCACGTCGATGCAGCTCAGATTCTGCATCGACGCGCCATCTCGCATTCGCGCGCGTGAGTTACTTCAACTACGGCTTATCCGCGACGTCGGTACGGCAGGCCGTGACAATTAATTGTTTAGAATATTAAACAACAAAACATATTCTCATATTTTCAAATAAAATATTGTATGATTATTTGTAAAATAGTAATTCAGGAAATGAAAAAATTGATAAGTTTCATGAAATAAATATTTTCTTCTTATTTCAATGTAATCAAATAAAATAAATAGCTTTATCGCCAATAATTACAATTTTGATAAAATATTAAGAAATAAATTAAAAAATATTTTACAATAAACATTAAACCCTAACGTAGTAGCTTCTCTATTATTATTTGTTTGTACAAATATTAATAATAAAATTTAAATATTGATCATATTTTAAAAATGATCATCATCGATAATTATGGAGATTATGGGTGTGTATTTATTATTATCATATTATAATAATTATTATTATAATAATTAATTGTTATAATAATTATTATTACAATAATTATTATTATAATTATTATTATAATTATCATTATAATAATTAATGGTTTTAATAATTATTATTATAATTATTGTATTAATTCATTAATTATTATTAATTCTATTAACATTCCGAAAAATATTCGGTTTTGCGCACGTGCATTTCGTACGTTTCAATTCCTTACGAGTTTATGTGCTTATATTCTTATAGCAGTTATAGCGCCGTAAAGTTAGAGAATCGGACCCCAGCCGAAATTTCATCTGAATACATACCTGGAATTCTAGGTGAATATCCACCTGGAATTCCAGCTAGTAATCCACTTAGAGTTTGTCCAAAAAAAGGAGGTACAGCTGGAATTCCAGCTGGATATCCACCTGGAATTCCAGCTGGTATTCCAGGTGGATATTTTCAACGGGGATAACATTGAGATATTTGAAACGGACAAGTAGCATTCGAAAGAGCTTAAAAAAACCTTTTTCAAAAATTTTTCAAATTTTAAAAATTTTCAAATATTTTTCAAAAAAAAAAATACATCAGCTATTGCGGATCTTTTGTTATTAACAAAAACGTGTTTTTTTTTAAACTTATAACTCCAAAAATAAACGGTCAATTTTTTTTTAAATCATGATAATGCAAAATATAATATATTAAATAGCTATAATCTGTAAAAATTTAAATCCATTCTGTCGACTAGTTTTCGAGAAAAAAATTGAAAAATGGAAAAAATGCGTTTTGTATAAAACACGATTACGGGAGTAAAATTGACTTAATCGCTTTGAAATTCTTTGTAGAGGTAGATTTTGGATAACTCTCGGCTGAGTTCTTTGGGCTAAATGATTGGTCAATAAATTTCAGAGATATTTGAGGTTACAATTTTTTTAACCTTTTTTTCAAATCGTAATTTCTCGAGAACGGCTCGATGAATCAGCTCCAAATAAACAATTTTGTGTGTGATATAGATAATATATGTGTGAATTTTCCTTATGATCGTTCAATTACTTTTTGAGATATTTGATATTTAAAATTTTCGTATTTTACAATATCATTTTCTTTGTCGCATGAAAAATAGAGAAAAAACCGCTGTCAATTCATTGGCCCGTAGCTTCCTCAACCGTAATTTGTTGATTCCTTTAATTAATTTTTAATAACAAAATTTATAATTTTTTAAAAAATTTATTGCATAATTATAATTAAATTCATTTATGAATATTAAAATTCGTTAATTTTTAAATTTATTTATTTATTTATTATTTATTTATATCAAATTTATATAAATTTTGAGCTGATAAAGTTATCATTTGAAATAGAAGTAAAATATCTATATTTTATAATAAAACAAACAGCTATCACGGTTGTTTTGTTATTAACAAAAACGTGTTTTTTTTTTATATTTCATAATTAATATTTTTTAAGAAAAAAAAATTATAGCTATCATTGTTCTTTTGTTATTAACAAAAACGTATTTTTTTAAAAACACGTTTTTGTTTCTGATGATAACTACAGAACCGTGATAGATAGAAAATTAATTTTTTTAGAAACTATAGGTATTTTAATTCTCTTTCGAATGCCACCCATCCCATTCAGATACATAGAGCCGTTCTCGAGAAATTACGATTTTTAAAAAATGTCAAAAAATGTTTAACCTCAAATATCTCTGAAATTTATAGACCAATCATTTTGCCCAAAGAACTCGACCGAGAACTATAAAAAATATACTTCTAAAAGGAATTTTGAAGCCATTAAGTCAATTTTACTCTTGTAATCGTTGGACATACAAAACTGATTTTTTTCATTTTTCAATTTTTTACTCAAAATCTAGCCTACAGAATGTATTCAAATTTTAACAGATTATAGCTATTTATATTCTATATTATCATGATTTTTCTCAAAAAAATTGACCGTTAAGTTTAGGAGTTATAAGCTTCTAAAAAAAACACATTTTTGTTAATAAGAAAAGAACCGTGATAGCTAGAAACTTTTTTTTTTTAGAAAATATAGGTATTTTAATTCTCTTTCGAACGCTACCCATCAGATTCGAAGAACTCGATCCTATAATTAAAAAAAATCAAAAAACAGTTTTGAGAAAATCGAAAATTTGAAAAAAAAACAAAAACGCATCGCTCCAATAAAAAAACGTATTTTTGACCCGCCATCACGCAAAAAAAAAATGAGACCTGTTCGGTCAAAATGGACGGAGTAGAAGCTGAGATCCAGGCGTACACACACACACACACACACACACACACACACACACACACACACACACACACACACACACATACACACACACACACACACACACACACACGTCCATACAGACCTTTTTCAAAAACCATGTATTTTGATTCCTAACACCTCGGAACACAATTATAACATGTTTTTACAACAACTCAAAAATTTACTATCACAAAGCTTCCTCTAGGAGGAAGCAAAAAAGGTGAAATCATATTGAAATTTTGTGGACATGTAGAGTGTATATATTTATGGTATAAGTCCTTTAGGTAAAAGAATTGTCTCATAATTTTTAGAGATATTTAGGGTTCAAATTTTTTAACGTTTTTTTCAAAATCGTAATTTCTCAATGACGACTTCATGTATCAGTTTGAAATTTTGTATGCGATATAGGCAATGCCTATGTAAAATTTCATCCAGAATATATGGTTAGTTTTTGAGATATTATATATTTAAAATTTTTGTATTTCTGGAAATGACTTTCTATGTCGTACAATAACTAGTGTAAAATTTAATTACTTTGAAATTTGATGGAGATGTAGATTTGATAAAGATGTAGAGTTTGTATATTATTTATTATATGAGTTCTTAGGGTAAAAGAATTAGTTTATAAATTTCAGAGATATTTGAGGTTAAAACTGTTAAAACTGCTTTAACCCTCTTTTCAAATTGTAATTTTTCGGGAACGGTTTTATGTATATGTTACTTATAAAAAATGGAAATGACGCGCGATGCGCGCGCGTGTTGTTTACTTGCTTTTTTTATATTGAGGTTAATTTACAGCGAGCTCTGCAGAAACATGAAATTAGTCAGATAAGCTGGCCAATTATTTTGAGTTTGAACTAATTTCTCGTATAATCGCGATTTAAGAAGTGAATATAGTCAGAATTACCCTCACCCAATTTTGAGATAAGAATTTTAAAGTTTAAACGTTGACGGTTCACGGGCATATAATTATATATACACTCATTTTGCCTTTACAAAGTTATGTAAATGTTTTTATTAGCTGTCACTGATATTTGCGTTTACATAATATTTTATTTGCTTTTTTTTGTTAAGATGGTGTTATCAAGGAGCGCGGGAGCGCTCCGAAGGCAAGTATAGAAGAAGCCTAAAGGAGCGACCCGTGCTACATATATTATATATGATTTTGAAAATGTGAGTAAGTTGATCTTAGGGTAGATAGCAATTAATTTTAATAATAAGAAAAAAATATGTAATTTTTTAAATATTAATGAATTATTAAATCATTGAAAAAAAAATATAATGAATAAACATATTTTATATTTAAAATAATAGGAACGATACATTAATTTGGAGGAAGCTACGTGCCAATGAATTGGCAGCGGTTTTTCACATTGAGATTGGCCTTCAAATAATCCACCTTTTTTGTTTATACTTCAGAATAACTGATAAAGTTAATTAATGACAAAAGAAGACTATTTTGGAATTGTTACAGCTCACGTATACGGTGCCCAGTTTAGCAGTTTGACATACTTCAGCACATTTGAGCACAGTTAGGCACCTTTTGTCATTCTTCATTTTTGTTGTTTTTCGTAATATCCACATTTATCATGTTACTTACACACAATACTACCTTTAAAAAGACTTATACTGATATGTTATTATAATTAATATATAATAAAATTTAGGTTGTTCAACGTTTTAATGATATTAAACTAATTTAGACAAGTAATAACTTAATGTACTAAATAAAAGTCAGATATTTAAAAAATTTAAAAGTATATTTGAGATATAAAAATTTTTTCAAGAACTATTTTCTAATTCGTAAAATTTATTAAATTATCGTTGTCGCGACCATAATACACGAGAGTACAAAGGAATCTTTACATTCAAAATGATATATAATGTGTAAATATGCGTGGGTACAATGTATGTACCATGTGCATATATATTTGTAAGTGTGCACGCATATACACATTTGCACACGTACAGGTATTTCTGCTTCTTTTAATATCTATTTCATCGCAAAACATTAAATAGTTTTAAATAAGATACTTATCCGAAGCGGTCGAATAAATTAATGGCAATGACATTATCCTTGTTATAAAATCTAGTTCGTTCCAAAGTGCTTCTTATTTAGTTCTTATATAGTTATTGGCTAGTGTCAGGGTGATCAGTTGGCGAACTTCTATCCTTTTCAATCACGTGGCAAACTCAGGGAAATGTCAAAAATATATCGGAACCATATAGTGACCATACGGATACAGAATTTTTTTTTAATTCATACATTCTGTTATGATAATTTTGTTTATTCTACGCAAGGAAATAACAAAAACAGGGCAATCGTTACAATTTTTATTCTCTGTAAGGATTCTTAAGTTCTTCAAAAGTTTGTTTGTACCTTTCTCTCCGTCACCTGACGGTTACATGTAATACTATAAGACTGATTCATAACAACCACTAGGTGACGGACTGTAAGGACCCGCGAAAAAATGATTCGTGTGTGTGTGTACACACACACACACACACACACACACACACACACACACACACACACACACACACACACACACACACACACACACACACACACACACTCACACACACATGTTTATACATCCTTATATAGAGCTACAGGAAGACTTAAGTAGGTTTATGGAGCCCTTTCCGTTGGATCCACTAATGAGGTTATTTCTTTAGCCTTATGGAGTCCGGGCTCCATAAAACTAGTGTGTAAGATAAAGATGGCGTCATAGGAAAAATACATGTAGGGCTTCGTAAACATACATCATCGCGCGGTACGAAGGAAAGCCAACTTGGAAGTTACAGGCGAAGAAAAGCCAAAAACGCGCCTAAGGCGAAGAAAAGCCAACAAACGGCTTTGCCGTGAAAAAAAGCCAGTTTGCGCCCTCCTAGACGAAAAAAAGCCAATTTGACTTGTCTCAGACGAGAAAAAGGCAGTTTGCGCCGTCTCTGGACGAAAAATCGCAACTAACGACATTTCGCGCGAGAAAAAAAAAATCCAATTCTGTTAGCGAAAATACTTTTACGTACGCGTATTGATAAATAATGCTGTATATTATGCTTGTAAATTTTAATTATCACAATACAATTACTATTGATACATTAATAAGCGGTTCTAGGAATCCCGAATCAGTGTACTGATAATTCCAGTTTTCCCTCGTAAAAATGATTCGTATATACTCATATACACTTATACATGTTTATATTTCCTTATATAGGACTATATGTAAATATATATGAATTATGTAACTATGTATAAATAAGTAAGGTTGTAGTTAGTTATATGTAATTATATATAGGTACGTACAATTTTCTCCAACATCATGCATAACCATGAATGGTCATATACGACTGAATATAATTTTGCACGGATCTAAGCAACTACACATAATTTTATGTCAAATTCATGATTATGCATGGTGACACATGTTCATGTATTATGGTATACAATTTTATATATCAATATACAATTATATGAATAATACAATCACTAAAAGATTTATATATAATGCGAAATCATACATAAATACACATTTATACACAGTTATATAGAGACATAAGTCATATATATTTATATATAGTTCTACATGAGGATATATATATATATATATATATATATATATATATATATATATATATATATATATATATATATAATCATATATAACTATATACAAATCATTTTTTCGCGGGTTTTTATCATACATTGTCACTGAACATTTGTCAAAAGCACAGCAATAAGTCGTTCATAAATGATAGTGTACGTGTAATTGTACATTTATTTTGCTATACTTACACAGAAAAACTTTTAGGAACACCGAGCCCAGTAGCCCCGGCCGATTGCACTACTGAGTCAAACGTTTGGAAGACTGCGCTCATGCGCCCCTGCAGCTCGGAGCCGTTGCTCTTTTTTCGGATATATCTGAAAGCGCAATAAACCTGCGATCGCGAGTACCTTATAATTCATGAACGGCGTTGCATTGCTTTTGACATATGATCAAACCCAATAACAAACCAGGAACTGTCAGTACATTGATTCAAGATTCCTAATACTGCTTATTAATAGTATTAAGAGTAATTTTATTATGATAATTTAATTTACAAGCATAATACAACATTATCTATCAATACGCGTACGTAAAAGTATTTTCGCTAACAGACTTGAATTTTTTTCTGGCATGAAATGTCGGCAGGTGGAATTTTTCGTCCAGGGACGGCACAAACTGGCTTTTTTCGCGACAAAGCCGTTTGTTGGCTTTTCTTCGCCTTAGATGCGTTTTTGGCTTTTCTTCGCCTTAGACGCGTTTTTGGCTTTTCTTCGCTTTAGACGCGTTTTTGGCTTCTCCTGTAAATTCCAAGTTGGCTTTTCTTCATACCGCGCGAAGATGACATATCGACGGCTGAGCGGAACAAGGTCGTATCTCGGCGCGTGGATGAAGAACCTCATATTTCAGCGCGCGGACAAAGAACGTCGCATCTCACCGCGCGGACGAAGAACGTCATATCTCACCGCGCAGATGAAGAACATCGTATTTCACCGCGCGGATGAAGAACATCGTATCTCATCACGCGGACGAAGAACGTCGTATCTCGCAATATACTGGCCGTGTACTGGCCGCAAGAGCGCCGAGATACGACGTTCTTCATCCGCGCGGTGAGATACGATGTTCTTCGTCCGTGCGGTAAGATATGAGGTTCTTCATCCGCGCGGTGAGATGAGACGTTCTTCATCCGCGCGGTGAGATACAATGTTCTTCATCCACGCGGTGAGATACGATGTTCTTCGTCCGCGCGGTAAGATATGATGTTCTTCATCCGCGCGGTGAGATGCGACGTTCTTCATCCGCGCGGTGAGATACGATGTTCTTCATCCACGCGGTGAGATACGACGTTTTTCGTCCGCGTGGTGAGATACGACCTTGTTCCGCTCAGCCGTTGATATACAAACGTGTATATATATATATATATATATATATATCTTTGTCTTACACATTAGTTTTATGGAGTCCGGGCTATAAGTCCTATATATATATAGTCAATAACCCCAGGGATATTATTTCTTTAGTCACGCGCTTATATAGGGAACTCTGAAGAGATAAACTATAGGACCCTGTAGATTACCAGAAATAACGTGTACATGTATTTATATATATATATATATATATATATATATATATATATATATATATATATATATATATATATATATATATATATATATATATATATATATATATATATATATATATATATATATATATATATATAGGAAGACTTAAGTAGGTTTATGGAACCCTTTCCGTTGGATCCACCAATCAGATTATTTCTTTAGTCTTATGGAGCCCGGACTCCATAAAACTAATGTGTAAGACAAAGATAGCGCCATAGGAAAAATACATGTCATGCTCCATAAACATACATATATAAACGTGTGTGTATGTATATATATAAATTATGCCTCTATGTAACTATGTATAAATAAGTAAGGTTGTAGTTGTTTATATGTAATTATATATAAGTATATACAATTTTCTCCAACACCATGCATAATTATGAATGGTCATATGCGACCGAATATAATTTTGCATGAGTCTAAGCAACTACACTGTATGGTGATACATGTTCGTGTATTATGGTGTACAATTTTATACATCAATATACAATTATATGAATAATACAATCACTAAAAGATTTATATACAATACGAAATCATATAAAATTATACATAATTATATATAAATATATTTATCTGGAAGGCAAGTATCTGGGACGGATCCATACACGTAACGCATGCTTCGGGGATTTTCGCATCTTTCTGGGACGTCCCAGAAAAGTTCTATCTGTAACGCAAGCTTCCAGTCGGACTAAAGCTAACTGTCACACAATAAGACTTTGATTCCTTTAGTAGTTTTTCCATAATTTTTTTCCGTAAAAGCGGGTGCTCCAGGCCTTCTGCGAAAGTCAATAACCTGAGGGTCATTATTTCTTTAGTAAAGCTTGAAATTGTTCACATTTTAGTTGATTTAGAATGGAAATTTATACACTATTGTAGAATTACCTTTATGCTTTATATAGGAAATCCCAGATTGCCTTGTGGATACTTATATATATATATATATATATATATATATATATATATATATATATATATATATATATATATATATATATATATATATATATATATATATATATATATATATATATATATATATATATATATATATATATATATTTATTTATTTATATACAGTTCTACATGAGGATACATATATATATGGGTCGTTCCTGTACTTTTTTTAAAAAGTGTGCGCGGGGGGTCGTCGATTTTGTCGACGATTTTTTTTATGAAAGTACATATAAAAAAATAGCTTGTGCAAAATTTCAGCCCCTTATCTCATTCCTAATTCCTGCTGGAATTTTTTTAAACCCCGATTTTGACCTGTTTTTAGCCAGTTTTCAAAAAATTCTAAAAGGCTGAAATTTTAACAAAATGAGGTCGGTGAGGTCTTATTTTTTTTATCTTTCTTCAAATTTTAAGAAAAAAAATACACTGATATGAAATGATGATATAGGTTTTATTGGCGATCTGTGATATGGCCATTGCATTTCATCATTTTTAGATCATCTTTAAACCTCTATATCTCGTAACTGGCTCCACATTTTTGAGCTCACTAGGTCTCTTCTTTTTTTTTTGTCTCAACGAGACCTTTAATTTCTTATTTTGAGGACCTAAATTGATTGAATAGACTTCAAGATACAGCCTTTTGAAGTTGATGTTTTTATCAAAAATCACGAAAATCAACCGTGTTCATGGTCACAGTGTCAACCGAATTTTAATTAAAAATCATTAACAAAAGTATTTTTCATTAGAATATGATATTATCTAACTATACTCTTTTCCTATCATAGGAAAAAGTCAAAAAATAATTTTTTGTCGAGCATTATAATATCTAATTTTTCGATACCTAAAATAATCAAAAATGGCTCTCTACTGACATGAATTCTACCATCTTATGATTATTTTTGACACGTATACGTAACATAGATACAAAGGTGGTTCCTAGACCTTTAAAATCCGTAGTCGCTGATTTTTCGAGGACCACTAGAGCCAAAGTTATAGCCGTTATTATAAAAAAATATTTTTCAAGTGGTAAAATTAGAGCTTGTGAAATATAGGAAAAGTTTTATTTACAAGATCAACCATAAGTTTAGCATAATTGTCCTAAAAAAAGTGCTGAGGCTGCATATTTTGAAGATCTTAGGCCGTGTCTACACTATGCGATAAGCACGTGCGATCAGCCCAAGCGATGCGAGCAAGCAATGCGTGTTGGACAAAATATTTAAAATACTTAAAATGATAAATAATATCATTTCACTATGATATTATTGACGATATTATTTATCGCTAAATATAGATCTACTAACTGATCTACTACGATTGTTCGGGATTGAAGTATCCAAAGTGCCCGCTAGATGGCAAGCGTCCGATGCGCTCCCACTATGAAAAACATCACCCAGCGGGCTTAAATAGAGTCCTGCGGCGCCTAGTCGCTACGTGCTTTATGCACATTCCTTTTACCTTACCACTTTCCGTTTTACCTATACAATGCCTTATTGCCTGTTTACTCGTACGCATAAGCGTTCATACCTTTTTCTGCAATCAACTTTCACTTTCGAGTAGAGTTGGTTGCATAGACTCTTGAAGTCTAATTTTCCCGTTTATTTCTTCTCGCCGACAAACCCTAATAATATAAACTCACGTTTACGTTCAATCGTATACAACGATATTATTTATCATTTTAACTATTTCAAGTACTTTGTGCAAAACGTATGGCTTGTCGCATGCGCGCACCGGTTGCGCATCTCGCATACCTAGTATAGACATGGTCTTAAATGCAGGTTTTCTATAGTTTTACGTGCGTTATACGTATAAGCTCAGGTTAAATGAAACATACATAGATAGTTTCATTTAACTTGTGTTGACGTAAGTTAGTAGATGACAGACATTCATTTTTCTGTGCGAGACACCCGTGAACCCGTCATCCGTTACACGACACACGGCACGGAATGTCCTTAAACAATGAGTACAATTAGTTACAATAAAAAATGAAATGAATATTTCTAAGTAGAATTGTGAAGGTAGTTGAGCAGAACTATTACCAAGTATATCAGTATTGGTTCGGTTGAGTTTTATAAATTGTACAATTGTGTTTTGTAAGTGTTATCTTCTCAGGAATTGAGAGAATATGATGTGCTATATTGGTGAATTGCATGAGGATGATAAATGTCATTTAGAGCATTACACAAGAAATAAATCTCTTAATCTAATTAGTAATCTTAGTAATGAATTAAAGCTGTATTTATCATTTAGGATTAAAAATTTTGATATTAATGTAGAAAATAAATTTATTTGCGACCATCATCTTCATAAATATGATACTCGATATACAAGTAGACAAAGGAAGTGTTGCAATTGTTTTAATAATCATTCAAAATCCATTGAGAATAATTTAGTAATGATTAGTGCTGATAAATGTGCTGATAAATAACACAATAAATTTCGTAACATTTGTAATATAAATTTAGATCCAGGTAATAAGTACTGTAAAAACTGTGAGTTCAAAATTACATCAATAATAACAAAAAATGCAGAAAAAGATGAAAACACTGGGAATGATGGTTTAAACGTAAATAATAATGAGCAGCTTTCTTCAAGTAGTCAAGTTTCTTCAAGTAGCCAAGTGTGTACATCAGAAAGTTCAGAAGATATATTATTGAGCCAAGGATTTCAAAGTTTAAATAAAATGCTCGATGGATTTGATGAACCTCCTCTTAAACGAGAGAAACTTAGTGATTATCGCTTGGAAAATAAAACATACAGTGTTTTAGAATAATGAATACGAAATTTTGTACAACAGTTAATAAAACATTGAATCTTAATTTGCCAACTCAATGCAATCTTAAACAGCTACAAGAGAATAGTATGTCATTTCACGGAATGATTGGAAACATAATTAAGTGTTATAATGAAGAAACTAATTTTGGTAAAAAAATATCGTTATTGACATTACTTCCAAATCATTGGAAATTTGAACAAGCAAAACATTATTTCCAATGTTCACGTTATATGTTTAATAAAGCAAAAGAACTTAAAATTACTGTTGGTAAGTTAAAAAATGGGTTGTAATAAATTCTTAATATCTTGATTATAGACATAGTGTAAACATATAGAATCGATAATCCTTTATACATTAGGTTACATATATTATATTACACTTGAGAATTATTAATAGAAAATTTTAGTTTAATTTATTAAAATCTATGTAATTTTTGTTCAAGCAACTATAATGATAAAGGGTATCCCTATAAAATATTTAATTTAAAATCCTCATAATTATTTATTTATATTACTCATGTATTATTACTTAAGTATTATTATTTATGTATTACTTACGTATTGCTTAAGTATTGTTTACGGATTAAGTAAAATAATACATGAATTGTAATTTAAACATTTAAATGAAATCCGATTTAATTAGAAAGAATCTATATTTGAGAAATCTCAATGTTCTCTCTGTTTACAAGCTGTAATCTCATATTTTTTTTTTTATTTTTTAACATTGAGGAACGGGAGAAAAAAATAATTTCCAAAAAATGCGATTTTTAGGCCTTACTGGTATAAGGAGGGGAGATAGGTCCCCGGAAAAATCGTAGAAAATTCTTTTTTTAGTATACTTCTATGAAATCACTGTCATTTTTCGCCTTCATTAATAGTGGCATTTTGCCTATCTTAACGTGGGGTACCCTTCGTTATTCATTATTAGATAAAAAATAATAAAGTAATTATTGGATTTTAAAAGAACTATTAAAATTAATATAAAAAAAAAATAAAAAAAATAAATTAATTCTAAACTATTTCTTTTCTTCCAATATAACAAGTCATAGTAATTAAAATAGAATAAACATTGAGCTAAATTTTATCGTCTTGATAATCGTTAAATTAAAAAAATAATATTGTTATTATGATTTTATTTTGTGATTAAGTATACACTATTTGAAATTAATTTCAAAATATATTTTTCCAGGTGTCTTAGGAACTATTAAGCGTAAAGTGTACAGTATTCATTCTAATGAAGTTAGAGAATCTATAACTCAGTATTATAGAGATGAAAACAATAGTAGAATATGTAGCGGCATTAAAGATTGCATCAGTGTTAAAAATCCTATTACTAATATCACAGAGAAGTTACAAAAAAGACTGTTGATGTGTGATTTGAAGGATCTATACAACAATTGGGTGGAAGAAGAATATGAACAGCATTTAAAATTTTTCTTTAAGGCCAAAAGAATGTATTAGTGCTGGAGCACCTGGTACACATACAGTTTGTGTATGTCCTATACACCAAAATGTCAAATTAAAATTGTCTGCCATCAACAAAAATTTAGCCTACCGAGTAATTTTAAATGATTGTGTTTGTTCAACAGATTGGAGCGATTGTATGCTACATCTTTGTGAAAACTGTCCTGGTAAAGCAGAAATTCTGAAAATATTGGAATCAAGCTCATGCGAAGATGTTTCAGAGATTGAATATCATAATTGGGTAAATAATGCTGAATCACAATCTAATAATAGAGTCAGTCTTATTATGGTAAAAGAACCTACAAGAAATTTTATTATAAATTTAGCCAATGACTTATGGGAGTTAACAAAGCATCATTATGTGACAGAAATGCAAAAATGTTATTTAAAACATTGCAAAACAATTATTACTCCAGATACATGTATTATACTTCAAGATTTTGCTGAAAATTTCTTATTTGTTTGTCAAGACTCGATCCAAGCATTTTATTTTAATAATACACAAGCAACTGTACACCCGTTTGTAGTGTATTATAAAGAAGACAATAACGACAAATTACAAACCTTATCTGTATGTGTTATTAGTGATTGTTTAAAACATGATGTTTGTGCAGTTAACACTTTTCAAGGGCAACTCATTGCACTTCTAAAACGAGATTTTCCATTTATTGAGAATGTACATTATATGTCAGATGGAGCACCTACCCAATACAAAAATAAGTAAGAGTATTTTTATTGTAGTATATTAATACGTATTATATGAACAAAATAGACACCTTTAGATTTTTGTTCATTAAATGACCTGAAAAAATTTAATTTTAATTATTAAGAATATGTCAAAGTAATATTCTGAAAGTATATTTAATTTGTGTGAAAAACTATTTTGAGACCCAGAACATCAAAATCCATAAAGATCCTGGACCTGCAGGTTACACCCGAGTTAAAATTTTACATTATGTAGAAAACAGCTTTAAAGATAAAATTACTAAAACAGTTCTTTATTTTTTCTGTATATCAAATTTAAAAAAAGCAACAACTTCTACGATGCAAGTTCAAATAATTTGTATTATTATGTACACAATAGTAAACAGATTTATTTTATTTTTTATAATTTTTACCTTCAAGATAGTATTTATTTACTGTAGGAACAATTTCGTTAATATCTGCCATCATGAGGAGGATTTTGGCTTAAAAGTTAAGTCGCACAACTTTTTTTCTACTAGCCATGGGAAAAGTCCGTGTGATGGATGTGGAGCAGTGGTTAAACGAATAGTACGCAGGGCATCCTTACAAAGAACATCAGAAAAACCAATTTTAAATCCAAAAGACATGTATGATTACGTTAGTGAAAATATTGATGGAATAAGGTAAAAATAATATAATTTAGATTTTTTGGCTATATTATTTGATTATGTATTTGAATAATAAATCATTATGTGTTATAAAAATATAGAATATTTGGTTTTTAGATCTATTTGGGTGAGTCAAGAAACAATTGAGAAAAGGCGTAAATACTAGAATGCCGTTTTAAATTGACCCGAACTATACAGAATACAAGAAAATATCACTGCTTTATACCCATTGATGATTCAACATTAAAAGCAAAACTTACTTCGTTTGATAATGATTATAAAATAGTTAAAATAAAATAAATATTACAAAAAAAATTTTACTTAAATTCTTATTTTCAACTTTAATTATCTATAAAGTCTGCATAGGTAATTTAATCAACCTAAAGCCATTACTATCGCTTGCTCGCGTCGCATGCGCGCATATGGCTTGCTCGCATCGCTTGGGCTGATCGCACGTGCTTCTCACATAGTGTAGACACGGCCTAAGATCTTCAAAATATGCAGCCTCAGCACTTTTTTTAGGACGATTATGCCAAACTTATGGTTGATCTTGTAAATAAAACTTTTCCTATATTTCACAAGCTCTAATTTTACCACTTGAAAAATATTTTTTTATAAAAACGGCTATAACTTTGGCTCTAGTGGTCCTCGAAAAATCAGCGACTACGGATTTTAAAGGTCTCGGAACCACCTTTGTATCTATGTTACGTATACGTGTCAAAAATAATTATAAGATGGTAGAATTCATGTCAGTAGAGAGCCATTTTTTATTATTTTAGGTATCGAAAAATTAGATATTATAATGCTCGACAAAAAATTAATTTTTGACTTTTTCCTATGATAGGAAAAGGATATAGTTAGATAACATCATATTCTAATGAAAAATACTTTTGTTAATGATTTTTAATTAAAATTCGGTTGACACTGTGCCCATGAACACGGTTGATTTTCGCGATTTTTGATAAAAACGTCAACTTCAAAAGGCTGTATCTTGAAGTCTATTCAATCAATTTAGGTCCTCAAAGAAAGAAATTAAAGGTCTCGTTGAGACAAAAAAAAATGAGACCTAGAGAGCTCAAAAATGTGGAACCAGTTACGAGATATAGAGGTTTAAAGACGATCTAAAAATGATGAAATGCAATGGCCATATCACAGATCGCCAATAAAACCTAAATCATCATTTCATATCAGTGTATTTTTTTTCTTAAAATTTGAAGAAAGACAAAAAAAATGAGACCTCACCGACCTCATTTTGTTAAAATTTCAGCCTTTTAGAATTTTTTGAAAACTGGCTAAAAACAGGTCAAAATCAGGGTTTAAAAAAATTCCAGCAGGAATTAGGAATGAGATAAGGGGCTGAAATTTTGCACAAGCTATTTTTTTTTATATGTACTTTCATAAAAAAAATCGTCGACAAAATCGACGACCCCCCCGCGCACACTTTTTAAAAAAAGTACAGGAAAGACCCATATATATAAATCATTTTTTCGCGGGGAGTTTCCGTAAAAATTTTAACAGTCGAATAAGACAAGAAGTTCCAACTATTATTACGACGTACTCTATACAGAGTCAAAATCGTGAAGATTGTTTTACTGCCGGTATTTTCAAAATAAAAATTACTACATAATTCATTACTTTAAAGAGCTTTCATTTATTTCGTTTGCCAAAATACTATCTCATAACCGGGCGGAAACAATGTAGGAGCCATATGGGAATGATATAGGAACCACTTGGTAAGCATGTAGATTATTTTCAGTAAGAATATAAAGATATTATCCGTATACTATATCTAATACATATCCTTAATAAATCATCGTTGATAATTTGATTTAGTTTATCAGAATCTTTATGGACATGTACTTTCTTTAATATTGTATTTGTTCAATAATATAATCAGAATATATCACTTAAAATAAGCACCATTTTTTATAATAAAAAATCTTTATAATTGTGCGTGATTCAAAGTAACTCTATGGATGAAATAGCTGTAAATTAAGTCTGAGTCATCCTGATTATAATAGCTCTTGCGTCAATAAGGCAATTTTAAATTGAATGAACAAATTTTACATCGGAAAAATGGGAACTTGGACTTTTATAGCTATTTTAGAGTAGATAGCGAATTTTGGTTTCGAAACACATTTCATATTTTTTTTTTTTAGAGGTATCAGGTCTAACAAAATTGTAACGTATGATAAATGTTATACTTTTTAGAACAAATTTGTAGAATAAAATATATTGTTTTTTGTGGGTTAAAAAGTTGTCAAAGCCCTTAACTGAACGCTAAATTAATAGTTTGCCCAAACATTTAAATTAAGTAATTAATGTTTTACAAAGATTATAGATTTTCAAAATATGTGAACAATTAATTTTGGATACAATTTTATATAAAGTATTTTGGGTGGTGAAATTATATTTCATGATTTGATACATTTTCTATTTTACGTGAATTTTCTGACTAAGAATTTGTAAGTTAAAAATTATTACAAATTTTTTACATATAGCATTTTATAAATAAGGAATGAAATATTTCATATCGGGCTTGGTATTTCATTTTGGTCATCGTTGATTGTAAGTTTTACTAAATTCCAGTCAATACATTATAACTTTAAAATAGCCAATGTTTATTTGGACGTATATATTTTTGTCCCGACGATATCGATGAACAATTGTTATATTACTTCTGTTTTATCGAATTGCAATTGTTTTATCTCTATCCTTTAACAAATCATTAAAGCGACATGTCGGCTTTGGCATTAGATTAATTGAATTATTAGTTTGCATTCGTATATTACATAGTGCTTAGCTTGTGTCTTTATACACATGGTATATATTCATGCATATGAATACATAATTTATAGGTACTAAAACGATAAAAAATACTATTTCTATATTGATTTGGATATGTACACATGCATTTTTTTAACACAGTGCAGCAGAATACTTTCTCCAAATATAAGTCGTTGTATAAGGTCGAGAGTTGATCATCGAATGTCACTTACTGAAATTCAAGAATGAGACATTTACTTATCCATTAGGAAATATTCAAAATGATAAGATCGAAATTTGGCTACCAAAGTTTTACATAATATAACAATAAATCTTTCATTATTCGCTGAGGTGTAGTAAACTTTCTAAAAATGCTTGAAATTACTTTTTTCATTTTGAAGCCTTCAATTTCAGAGAGTTATTAATTTTAATATTGATAAGAAAGTTTTTTGACTCGAGGCATTAAATATTTGATTTAATATATGAGCATCATATTTTATCAATTGAAGGAAACGCCCGACGATTTATGTAAATTTAATAAGTGAATCTAACGGCTATTCAGGGCGAAAGATAATAGATAAGGAAGGTAACTAACTTATCAATCACTTTTGTTCTATATACGTATTTAAACACATATATATATTGACCACTATGTTTACATAAATTTTCGTCAAATTTCAATAAAATTCATTTAAGTGGATATCTGCGGCACATTAAGAAGATATAAAATATATGAATACAGCAGATCTAACGATTTTTCTATGAGAATTTATAGTTTTAAAAAATAAGAAAATTTCATATATTTTGGTTTTTAAAAACTTAAAAATGAATATACATGTTTTTTTTCTACTTTTTTTTATCATGGTCATAATTTAATAAGTGAATCTAACGGCTATTCAGGGCGAAAGATAATAGATAAGGAAGGTAACTAACTTATCAATCACTTTTTTCTATATATGTGTTTAAATAATATTTAAAAAAATACATATTTTTTAAATATGTATTTAAACACATATATAGAAAAAAGTGATTGATAAGTTATTTACCTTCCTTATATATAACTAGGGGGGCCGCGCCCCCCAGCGTGCCTTTGGCACGCCCCCCCCCCCCCCCCGCCCCCACACACCCCTGCTCCTCGCTTCGCTCGTCGCCCCCCCTTCCTATGTAAAAACTTCGTTTTTACATAATAGGCACGACCGTAATGCTCAGAAGAACCTTATACTTTTATTATTGCAAAAATTGTAATACTTTATTTATCGTTTTTATCATTTAAAATAAACATAAATACATCTGCAGTAGAATTTAAATAATAGTTATCCATTCACTTTTACACATTTATTTCTTCTTTTTTGTAGAAGGTTTGCGTTTTAATTCTACATGTATAAAAATATTTAGATAACTTTTTAAATAGCCTATGATGTATATAAATTTATTAAGTATTAATTGATATGATTAATGCGCGCATGGGAATATTGAATATAAATACCATGATTGCAGTTATATTTAAAATTAAAAACATAGTTTTCATAATTTCTATTATAATTATAATAATTGGTTTTTTATTTTTATTTATGAAAGTGTAATATGAAAACAAAATTTTGTTTTAGGCCGAATCCATTTCAAATCAGGTGGACCGCGTATGCCTATGTCACCGATCATTTTGGAATTAAAGTATTCATGTTCTTCTCCAAAAATTATTTGACCCGTAGGGTAGATGTGGGTATTACTGCAGAGGTGCCAGTTACTGTTGATATTTATAAAATCATTGAAAACAATTTATTCACGACCTGTAATTTATTTTTAAGTACATTATAAAATATTTTAAGTATGACTAATTATATTAAAAGAAACATCTTTTCTTAAAAATTAATGATAAATTTTTTATTGGCATTTGAAATTTAACTTAGATAAAATCTTGATAGATTTTGTTAAATGCTAGTCATATACATCTTTCTAAAATCGACAATATTTCTGATTTTAACGATATTTTATCAGAAGTAACGGTTTTAATAGGTAAAGTAGGCTTTCCTTTTTAACATCCGATTTTCAAAAATGTATTTAGCATTAGTTCTTAATATTAATTTCGATCTGCAGTATTGCACACTGGACAAAATGCTTTTGTGTGTATTACGGCGGTGTTTTCATTGCGCCGACGACAGACCTAACCTCATCCTAACCTCGTCTTTGTACGCGTAGGTAGATAAGAGTGGGCGCAACATGTGAAGAAAAACACCTACTTAAAAAGACTGAAAAATGAGTGCTAAGAAGAAAAAGCAGCAACGTTTAAATTATTCGAAGGAAAGTGTATCTCTGGCTCTACAAGAGATTTCCAGGGGAAGGAAAATTTCAGAAACCTCACGAAAATACAACATTCCACAATCAACGTTGAGAGCAAAAAAGTTAGGCATTTGTGCAGATAAAAAGCCAGGCCCTGCTCCTGTTCTTACTACTGAAGAACAAAAAGAATTAGTTAACTGGATATTTGAGTGTTGCAATAAAGGATTCCCTATTTCCAAATTGCAACTGTTTGAAAGTGTTAAAGTAATTTGCGAAAAACTAAATAAGCCTAATCCTTTCATCAATAATACACCACGGAGAAGCTGATATGAAGGATTTAAAAAGAGAAATCCTGAAGTGTCTGAGACAGTTTCAGAGAATGTAACCATTAGCAGAGCAAGGGTATCGGAATCAAGCCTCCGAAAGTGGTTCGATGAAGTCAATCAACATCTTATTGAGGAAAACTTAATCTCAATTGAAGCTAATAGGATTTTCAACTGTGACGAAACTGGTATGATAAATACATATTATTTTAATATAGTATTCTTATTGTATACTGTATGATATAGTGTAAATATGTATATATAATTTATAGGTATATCACTAAACCCATCTCCTTCATCTGCATTAGCACCCAAAGGGCATAAAAATGTCTATAGCGTTGTTAGCAATCAGGAGAAAACTAACGTAACTGTTCTAGTCACCGCTAATGCTAATGGGGATGTTGCTCCAAGTTTGATATTATTTGCTGCAAAATCTGTACCAAAAAAAGCTGCAGAAATGGCTCCGCCAGAGTTTGCATTAGGTTTTTCAGAAAATGGATGGATGTTGGCTGAAAACTTTTTTGAATATGTTGGAAATGTATTTGAGCCATGGCTAAAAGAGAAAAAATTAAACGTCCAGTTATTTTATATGTTAATGGACATTCATCGTATATGACTTTGCATCTGAGTCAATTCTGTTCAGAACATCAAATTATTCTAATTGCATTACATGCTGATGCGACACACATAATTCAGCCATTAGACGTTGCACTTTTTAAAGCTTTAAAAGCTAAATGGTATAAAACATATGAAGATTTTTCCAAAAATGCTTTCTGTGTTGGTATTCAAAAATTTCAGGTAGCTCCGCTACTTAAGAAAACATTTGATTCTATGAATTTACCAACAATACTACAAAATGGATTTAAGAAATGTGGATTGTATCCCTTCAACGTCAATGCTATTGATTACACAAAAGTAATTCAAACAACTGAAAGCTTGTCTGAAGTGCAACCACAAGAATCTGAAAATATACAAAATAGTACACAAAATGTGTCTTTAGAAGTATTTGAAAAATTTCTTACACAAGAACAGATACATGCTTTTAGATTAAATACAAATTCTACATGGAAAGGTTTAACAAGAGATGAGGGCTTATTTGACACATGGTACAAATTATCACACGCAGATCTTCAAACTTATAAAAAGATATTTTATTTGTAATTAATAATTTAGTTAAATCTATTTATAACATGATGTAAATATTTTAATAAATATACATTTTTAAATTATTATTTTTGCAGAATGTTGAAATTATAACCCCACAAATAATTGGGAAAGAGATAAATCTTAAATCTGAGGATAATTATAATGGAAAGACTCATTTCAGTTCCAACGATGGACTGAACAATTTCTGTGATTTGACCGATGAAGTGTTCAATGGCAATACTTACTCAACGATTGACTTCAGTACCTCACAAGTACATACATAAATATAATTAGTTTTAAAATTGAAATTAAAAACTATAACTTAATTTAAAAATTTTTTTTCTAAAAAATACATTTTATAATTCAGATATACTTTCCTATAAGTGTACTTTAAATAAAATTCAAATCAAAATAATTGAAATAAAATTCATACATATAAAACTTATACAACAAAATCTTACACATTATTTCAATAACAAACTTAATATAAGGGAAGTTTTCAGGTGGAGTCAAAAGGAAATGATTGTGATATGAGTGATGAAGGCTGTATTATTTTAGAATTAGATTTAGATTGTATAGAATTGCTTCCAAAACAAGATCAGATGACTGATTTTAATGGGAAATCTAATTTAGTCGTTTTACCTTTAAATGAATCTCTTGAACTACGAGAAGACTTATTATCTTCAAAGATTGTTATTGACAAAGAATTATCTAAAGAAAATGACAAAAGTTATTTACCATTATGTACAAATTCACCTGTGATTGTAAAAACTCAAAATAATGTACAATCGTTTCAAAATGATGTTATAAATATAGAAACTGTTGATGTAATAGATAATAGCTGTAAGCAGGTACTCGTAAGTACATGTGATACAACAGACAATAACAAAATAAGTGACAAAGACAAGACTGAATATTGCAATGTAAATGAAGGAAATAGTCAACTTCTTGCAATCCCTCTTGATTTATCTATTACCTCCAAAAAAGAAACTACTGTGAAAACTTTAAAACTAGAAACTGATAATTTAGTTAATGTAAATATAAGTGACGATAGCAAGGTATTTGACAAAGAAGCCTCAAAACCTTTTAAAATAGAAGAACTTAACGTAAGAAAGAACCCATTATGTGATATAAAAAACATTGATCATAAGAGCGTACCTAAATCAATAGATAAATATTTGATTTGGCCTAATGTAAAGTGATAAATAAAGTTAAAACACCATCCGTTATATCTTGTAGCGAATGGCAAAAAGTTATGAAAGAAAAGGAAGATGCTAAAAGAAAAAGAATTGAAGACGTCAAATTAAGAAAAAAAAAATAAAAACTGAAAAACAGTTGGAATTAAAAGGCAAAAAAGAAGCAGATAAAAAAAAGAAAGGAGAAGAGAAATTTATTAAAGAGAAAGAGAAAATTCAAAAACAGAAAGAAAGACTTGAAAAACAGAAACAAAGAATTAAAGCTATTGAAGAAAAAAATTAGGAAAAAGAAGAAAAAATTTTGAAAATAAAAGAAGAAGAAGAATTAAAAGAAAGGCTTGAAGATCTCCAAAAACAATTAAAGCTTTAAGAAAACTAGTTTTTTACGAATACACTTGTTACATTTACGAAATTCTTATATTTGTTTAAAAAATTTGTTTTTTGCATATATTTAACAATGTTTAATTAAACTTTAAAGTTGAATAATGTTTAATAATGTTTGACTAAAATAAAGTTCAAAAGTTTAAATACCTATGTGTGATATAATTTTATTTCCCTTGTTCTTTTTATTACCGAATTAGTCAATATTTTCAAATATAATTGTAGTTTAATGTATTATATTTTATTAAATTTTATAATAATTTTACTAATTTATCAATCTAAAGTAACTAGATTATTATAATGAATTTAGAGTATTTAGTTTTTCTAATCAACCGTAATTGGCATGCAGTAATTAGGCATTCAGCAGTAACTAGCGCGCAGTATTGTACGCACGATCGCAGTTATACACGCAAATGGATCTTACCTTAAATTAGTTTTTTAATGATTTAAATCGCGGTATTAACACAAAATGAATTTTTTTTCTTGTAAAGTAATCCTTGAGTATTTATTAAAAAAAAACCGGAAGGTATCATTTATTTAAAACTTAAATCAATACGTTGAAAGGTTGACCATATTTCTACTCAGCAGTAATACCCACATCTACCCTATATTTTTATTTTTTTGTTGCATCAAAATTTCATGCGTTCAGCAATGGCAAAAAATTCCGAGAAAAACCTTACTTAGAAAAAAATTTTTTCAATGTAATTTTCAAACCGCTACTGCTTCACCAGTTTTTTCAGCTTTTTAGCGTGTAACACATAATTTCACTAAGGTTTGAGCCCTCTTTCACGTTCTTTATGTTATTTAAAAAAAAAATAAAAAATGCACGAGTTATGTACTTTTTACTGAAAAATGCACTTTTTAGAAAAGTGCATTTTTCTCAAAAACACCATTTTTTTTTACTCAATTTTTTTTGTCCTGATAGAGGACCTAAATACCTATCTAGACGTATTTATGAAATTCCCGACCCGTGCTCAGGAATAGCGATCATTAATGAGATAATACACAAACAAATTTTTCACGCTTAACCCTTACATATAGTCAATGGTATAACAGTCAATATAAAGGTTTTTATCTTTGTGCGTAAGCAATATACAAGTACACATAGTATCTGTTGTATTTTTTATTTTTGTCTTTTAGATTTTTTATTTTTATATCTAGCTTTCTTTTTCTGCTTCATTGTTCTTACTTCAGTAAGGGGACAATCAGCGGTCTTTGCTGTTAAACAATGTACTTTATCATTGCACGTTTCTTTAATCCATAAATGAGTTTTTTGAATTCCAGGATACCTAGGAGTAGCAAGCCAATCAACATTTTTTACTTTTCTAAACTCTTCTACGTCAACGTCTTGTAAATGTATTATTTTAATTGCATCTGTATATTTTTGAACGTGCTCTACAAAATCATTAGCATTTTGAATGAATTTTTCATGGGACTCTCGAAGATTATGTGAAGTAGCATAATGCTTTATAAATCCACTCACACCATCTACAGCTCCTTTGCCATGTTCAGTAGCAGAGAACAACCATTTTATATCAAATGGTGCTCGTTTTAATTCGTATAATTGAAAGCCAATTTTAAAGTGGCTATAGCGTCGCCTTCTGATACAATGGTAATTTTTGTTATTGACTGACAACAATTGTCTTTCAGGTAGGTTATAATGTTTTCTACTGATAGCAAAGTATACGTTCAAATCATTGAGTAAATGATCAAATTTCTATTTTCACAGCAGTGTCTTTTCAAGGGGATTCGACACGAAGTTGCACAGTCATAAGCAATGACTGAAAACATGATTCAGCGTGTTTTCAGCAGTGAAACAGCGGTTAAAGGTTTCCACCAGTCCTTCCCCTCTAGTTGTTACAGGAAGCTGGTACAGTGAGTGAACAACAGCCATTGCTGCAGATTTTTCTTTTGTATGGTATGTTTTTTTTAATTTATCTATTTATTAGTCATATGTGGTTTTTAGGTGCTCAACTCTCCTCGTTTGTACCCAAGAATAGGGACTGATCTGCTGTTCATGTGCTTTGCTGATCCCTAGGCTGAGGCAGTCCCTGACATGAAACCCAATTGACGGTATCTGTCAGTACTTTCCTCCTCGGTGGTGTGGTTACTGACATAATGGATCGCTCTGTTAGATGATTCTCAGCAGACTGGCATCCATGGAGTAGTGTCGGCATAGACCGTCCAGCCCTATTTTGCAACTTCTGCAGCTCTAAGTGATCTTCGAGTGTTAGTGCTTTAAAGTGTGATGGAATAGGTAATAAGAACTGGGAAATATTATATAAGTGCTGTGTGTGTTGTTAAATGCGATAAGGGTAGGTAGTTGTCCCTGGTAATATTAACTCGTCTATTTAATTTCTAAGTTTAGTCAGGGTGTAAGAACTTGCTTCAGGGTATCTGTTGTATTAAAATACATCATTATGTATTTCGCAGACTTCTACCCAGTGAGACTTGCCTATTTAATAGTTTTCTACATGCTGTAAGACTGAGTCAGCTAGAACATTGCATTCTTTATGCATTGAAATTTACCATGTTGCAACATTTATAGCTCATACATTACACAAAAGTTTTTTTTGTACATATGATATTCCTTTAACATGTACTTATATAATATTACAAATTTTGATTCTTTTAGTTCAATCACTTAGGTCCTGGGAACATAGTAGGTTAAGCTGGGTAATCTTATATTAAATTTTTTAAATTTGTTATTAAAAATCTTTTTGTAATATGTGTTTATCCCATTGAATATTGTAATCAAATGTAACTTTGTATCTTATTATTATGTTTTTGTAATTATATTATCTTTGGAATGTTATGTCGATTTTTTCCATCTTATTTAGAGCTATTGTATCGAATACTTCTGTGCAAATCTAATTCTGTTAAATAATAAGCGAAAATTCACTATACGTGTATTGGGGTATTAAAAATCATGTTTATACGTTTGATGATCCAGAAATTATTGTACATAAAAATTTTAATTGGGAATAAGTTTTGTTTAAAATATATCTATATGCTTTGTATTTAACAGTTTTATTGAAAGTCAAATTCTTGTATGATAAGCGAAAATTGACTATTTCAGGTGTATTTAGGCATTAAAAATCGTTTTTATAGGTCTAAGCGGTCAGGAATCCATTTTATATGAAAATATTAAATGGGAAAAAGTTTTATTTAAATATTATTTAGAACTTTTGTATTGAACATGTTTGTGTAAAATCAAATCCTGTCAAGTTTTAGCCGAAAATCGTCCATTTTATGTATATTTTGACGTTTAAAATCGTTTTTATGTCTAACTCGTCAGGAGTTGATTTTACACGAAAATATTAAATAGGAAAAAGTTTTATTTAAATATTATCTCCAACTTTTGTATTTAACATTTTTGTGTAAAATCAAATTCTGTCAAGTGATAGCCGAAAATCATCCATTTTTTACCTTTTTTGCCGTTTTTCGCAGTTATCTTGGCAAATATTGCTCGTAGAAAAAAGTGTCCAACAGATAAAAGGTGCATTTTAATTAGTTTTAGCAGATACACCTGTAGATACAAGCTTAAAATTAATTTTTCTAGTCATTAAGCTTAAAAATCGATATTTTGAAATATTTCTTTGTGCTCGCATTTTTTTAATTTTTCATCGATCTGTCTCAATTGAGAACCAGGACTTAGGTATAATTAGGGGAGTATTTTCCCGCGATTCCGATGGAATCGGTTGAAAATTCATTGAGATAATCGAGGAACTTGCGTACATACGGGCGTACAGACATACATACATCACAGAAAACGCTTAAAACGCACTCATTTTGACTGGAAAAGACTTTTCTTGTATCAAATTATTAGTTTTTGAAGTCAGACAATTTTCGCTCTGGTGAAATTATAAGGCTCTCCAGAGTTGCGGTCGTGCCTAAAAAATACATATTTTTTAAATATGTTTTAAACACATATATAGAAAAAAGTGATTGATAAGTTAGTTACCTTCCTTATCTATTATCTTTCGCCCTAAATAGCCATTAGATTCACTTATTAAATTATGACCATGATAAAAAAAGTAGAAAAAAACATGTAATATTCAGTTTTAAGTTTTTAAAAACCAAAATATATGAAATTTTCTTATTTTTTAAAACTATAAATTCTCATAGAAAAATCGTTAGATCTGCTGTATTCATATATTTTATATCTTCTTAATGTGCCGCAGATATCCACTTAAATGAATTTTATTGAAATTTAATTTATGTAAACATAGTGGTCAAAAAGAGATAAAAACATTCGAAATTGAAATATTTTTCATTTTGATGGTTCTCAGAGAAGTTTTTGGAAGATTTTTTTTTAAAATACCTTCCAAGGGGCACCATAAAATAAACACTGTCAGTTCAATAGGCAGATATCGCCTTATCCGAATAAAAGGAGTCATTTCAACATGCTGTTAGAAAAAGGGTCATTTAGCGTGCTAAATTCTTTTAGACCTATTTAGGTTAACAGTGCTTTTTATATTTGGTTTGAATTAAACGATACTATAACAAAATTATTTTTTTTTTTATTTTCGATGTTAAAAATATTTCAGTAGCACTCCTAAACTAAATCAAAGTAAAAAAAATAGCGCCGAGATGGACTATTTTCTAACAGGACGCCGAAATGACTCTTTCTACTCAGGCACTCAGATGACTCTTTTCTAACCCGGTGCCTAGGTGACTCCTTTTCAAACCGGGTGCCCAGATGTCCTTTCCTTCTCGGACGCCGAGATGACTTCTTTTTTACCGCGAGATGACTGTTTTTACCGGGAGATGAGATGATTCCTTGTTATTTGTAAGCGACAATATCGACGGGTGGGCGGAAGAAGGCGACATTCCGCTAATTGCGGGAGAAAAGGCATATCCTATGGCCAGCGGGAAGAAGGTTAAGTACATGCCGCGGCACATGGGAAAAAGATTACATTTCGCTGTACGCGTGAGAAAGGTTACATCTTGCGACACGCGGGAGAAGGGCAATATTTCGTAGCGCACAGGAAAAAGGGCTTATCTCAAGGCAAACGAAAAAAGTGCGTTTTGGATGTGTGGAAAATTTTTAAATGGCAATACTGTAAGCTATGATAAATCAATATATGTTAGTCTCAAAGTTCGAAACTATAGTGCAGTTTATTTCGCATGCCTTGAGATAAGCTCTTTTTCACGCGCTACGAAATATTGGCCTTCTCCCGCATGCTGTGAAATTAACCTTTTTCCAGCAAGCCGCGAGATGTAATCTTTTTCCCGCTGGCTGTAGGATATCGTCGCTTCCCGGTTAAAAGGCGTTATTTAAAAATCGGCCTGAAAAAGGCGTTATTTGGAAATCGACCTGAAGAAAGCGTTATCTTGTAATCAATCTGAAAAAGGCGTTATCTAGAAATCGTCCTGAAAAAGACGTTATCTAGAAATCGGCCTGAAAAAGGCGTTATATCGCGCGTAAATTTTTTTTACTCTAATTTAAGTTGGCAACACTGTCAACATTTTCTTTATTTAATTTCAGAAATATGTTATATGATAATAGTGTACAATTTTTTAAGTTAACTATACAAATGCGGGGCGATAGTAAAATTAATATTTGTTTTTTTTTATTAACGATTTTTTTTATACAATACTATATTGATTTTAAGACACACACACACACACACACACACACACACACACACACACACACACCCACCCACCCACACACACACACACACACACACACACACACACACACACACACACACACATATATATATGAGTAAATCTACAAAAAAGTAGCTCTTGTTTTTAAGGCAAAAAAGATAATTAAACTAGATAGCGAGAGCTTTCATTTACTTTTTTGTAAAAATAAAAAATGTTAATTTCTTGTAAAGTTATATGAGTTTGAAGATATCGCTTTTACCGCTTTTTAACATTTTTGGTGTATCTTAAACATATCTTCAAACTCACGTAACTTTTAAAGGAATAATAAAAAGCAAATTAAAGATCTCGCTTTCTAGTTTAATTCGAGTTTAAATCTCTTTTTTTTATTTTTGTATTATTTTTCCTGCCGAATTGGCTAGCATTTGAAAAAGGGTAATTTTTAGTATTTGCTTCTGGAATTAAGAAAAAAACCTTTTCTTATTCCCAATTTTATTAATATAATTATTCCAATAAACAAAATGTAAAGAAATATATACCCCACGGCGTGCGGAAAGTTCGTTTTTTCACCATACCCTGGCTGAAAGTACCACTTTCGCTCCCGGCTCCGAAACGCGAATGTGGTAAACGGGAACATGGGGGTAAAGAGGGCCACCCCAGAGCACGTGTTTGCCACCCTCGCCTTCGGCTCGCCTGGCAATTTACACCTGCTCTGGACTGGCCAACTCTTTACCTCCCTTGTTGTGTAATATACTATTCCGAACGCGTTGCCGTTCGGAAACGAACTTTTTAACACTCCGTGCGTAACGCTCCATTTCGTACACGCTTTAATAAAAAAGCATGCCCTAAATCAAGCTTCTCACGCGTCGTGTCAAAAAATAGTGTTCAATACACGAGTGAGAAAGTAATTTTGTCCTTGTATGGCCTCCCCCCCCCCCCCCCCGCTTCGCTAGGGCGCAAACGTCCACACGAGGATAAAATCACTTCTTCGCACTTGTATCGAAAATAATTATTTCAGAACTATAAGTGTGCAAAATCGAACTCTGCGCAGCTCGTTAGGAGAAATAGTATACGTCACACGTGCGCAATAGATCACCCGCACTCGTCTCTTTTATATATCGCCCGTGCTGTGCTCGCACGACAAACTCGACTCGTGCGGGAATGACCTATTTTGCGCACTCGTTGCGTAATGTAATTCCGTAACTTGTGAGGAAAAATAGTGTGTACGCTACGCGTGCATAAAGAAGGAAATTATGCACGCGCGAAGATTGACGCTCGATTGGCCCGGGTATGGTGAAAAATAATATACGCAACACAGGGATAAAGAGGGCCATCCAAAGCACATGTTTGCCAGCCTCGCCTTCGGCTCGTACGGTAATTTACACGTGCTTAAAAGTTACATGAGTTTGGAGATATTGCTTTTACCGCTTTTTAACATTTTTGGTGTATCTTAAACATACCTTCAAACTCACGTAACTTTTAAGGGAAATGGTTAGCATTTCCCAATGTCGAGAGAAGGGATGTCGTTTTGGATTGTACACGAGTACTTTCCGTTCCTATATGGTATAAAGAAGTAGTAGAAAAAATCTGTTTGGGAGGTGTGTTTAAAAAAAAATTATATAATATTGGTTATTACAAATATTTATTATATATTTATTATAAAATCAATATAGTATTGTATACAAAAATCGTTAATAAAAAAAAAACAAATATTAATTTTACTATCGCCCCGCATTTGTATAGTTAACTTAAAAAATTGTACACTATTATCATATAACATATTTCTGAAATTAAATAAAGAAAATGTTGACAGTGTTGCCAACTTAAATTAGAGTAAAAAAAATTTACGCGCGAGATAACGCCTTCTTCAGGTTCATTCCGAGATAACGCCTTTTTCAGGCCGATTTCTAGATAACGTCTTTTTCAGGACGATTTCTAGATAACGCCTTTTTCAGATTGATTACAAGATAACGCCTTCTTCAGGTCGATTTCCAAATAACGCCTTTTTCAGGCCGATTTTTAAATAACGCCTTTTAACCGGGAAGCGACGATATGCTCTTTCTCCCGCGAGCGGCGGAATGTCACCTTCTTCTACCCCCCCCCCCCCCCGCCCCCCTCGATATTGTCTAGCGAGAATTTTTGCATCTCAAAAATTTATTTGTTAGTAAAAATTACAAATATGTGACATTGTTCTGTAGTAAAGATGACAAATTTTTAGTAGAAAGATAAGAATATCATTATCAATTGGTTCTTAAACGTTTAATTTAGAAATGGAATATCAAAGTCATAAAAAATCATTTGAACGACTCCTGTGTGTTCCGACAATCGGTTCTCAGCATCAGCGACCTTGATTAAAATAGTCAATGACAACAGTTATTTTTGAGATGCAAAACGTACAGTTGACGAGAAATATCAATATATTCAAAAGGCTTTCAATTGGCAATAAATTCCAAACTTGCACGTGAAAACAGTCGTATCCTGAATTATTTATTTGAATTTGGAAGGTTCATGGACACAGTCATTGAGACTGTTAATATTTGCTTTGTTTAATGCAAAAGAAATTGTATATTTTCCTAAAAACGTTGTTCTATTCGAATTCTTGGCGTATTTTTACTGAATTGATAAATTAAACTCATCAATTGATATTTGAATCGTATATCCTCTGCTCTAAGCCATGAATGTTAATGGTAGAACATCAAACACAAGAGAATATATATATATATATATATATATATATATATGTGTGTGTGTGTGTGTGTGTGTGTGTGTGTGTGTGTGTGTGTGTGTGTGTGTGTGTGTGTGTGTGTGTGTGTGTGTGTGTGTGTGTGCGTGTGTGTGTGGCTTGCAAACAAACATGTAAACCGTATAACTCTATAAAATCCAATCGATTGTACAAATATAAATTTATTTGCAGGTTTGATAATTCTTCCGTTAACATATAACATTACTTCGACGTTAAAGTGGTACGTCAGTCTTTCAGCTATCATTATCATCTCTGAATTTTAACAAGTAATTTATTTTTTCACAACTTAACTCTCTTGCGCAGGAGGGTTAAATCTCGTTCACAAAAACTTCTTTTGATGTAATTTCATTATTTCTATCACACACTTACCAAAATAAAAAATTTATCTTTTTGAGAACGATAACACATGTCCAAAAAAAACATGCCTGAAATTGGATTGAGAAATATGTTCTATTACGTATTTCGAAGTGCGGCATCCAAATCTAACGTCAAAATGGAGGTTCCAACAGGCAAATATCTTTAAATATCTTTGAATATTGTTTATCCGGAACCAGGAAAAAACATTCACATATTCCGAAAAAAGGAGGTCAGAACTCAGCATGAGAAATATGTTTTTTTTACGTATTTTGAAGTGCTAAATCCATATCTATAATATCAAAATAGGGAGTTTTCAATGCTAAATTTCTTTGAATACCGGTCTATTATCAAGAAATACTGGAAACCAACATTCAAATATTCTGTTTAAAGTGAGTTCTCTCTGGGTTCCAGGATTTTCTAATAATAAAACAATATTTAAAGATATAAACCCGTTATTTTAACTTCAGATATGAATTCAGCACCTCAAAATGCATAAGAAAACACGTTATTCATGCCGTTAGACTGACATGTCTTTTGTGTGCCTATGAATTATGTGAATGCTTTTTCCTGGTTTCCGATAATGAAACCGTATTTAGAGAATCGGGCCGGGAAACTCCAAATTTTGACTTCAGATTTGGATTCAGTATTCCAAAATACGTAAGAAAAGATATGTTTCATACCGAGGTCAGACATATTCTTTTTTGTGTACCCGTGTAATTCTGAAGAAAATAAAATAGACATATCTAACAAAGGATTAAAGAAAATTCGGATAGGGGATTGACAATAAACTAAATTACTAAATATTAAATTATTCTATTCAAAAGTATGCACCTAGAAAAAATATAAAATAGACAAATAATAATATTCAATTATGTTTTAAAAACTTGATATTATTATGCATGAGTACACTTCAAAAGTGCTTTACGCGTTAAAACTATCCGTAAAATATTAAATACGTATGTATTGTAACTGTGAATGCTATTTTTTATTATTTTGCATTCAATTATCATTCCAGGTTTAGTTATTCCAGAAAAATGGGATCTGCATTGTTATAAAAATCATTGTACTATGTAGATGTAGTCTCCATACCTGGGGAAAAAATTAATATATGATTCTATGTAACTTATGAACACACACACACACACACACACACACACACACACACACACACACACACACACACACACACACACACACACACACACACACACCCACACACAGGCACGCACGTACGCACGCACGCACGCACGCACACACACTCACTCACACCCATCCACACCCACGCACACACGCATACACACACGCACACGCACGCACGCACACACATTACTAGTTACTATAGTCTATAACCACAGAGTGTATTATGTCTTTAGTCACGGACTCTGAAAGCAGGTACACCCGATGGACATTGATTCGTGTGTAACATGTCTAGTCAATTTTAAAATCCTGCAATCTCATTGGACGATTCCAATTTAAAGTTGATGGTTACACTTGAATTGTCCAATGGGATTGCATAATTTTGAAATTTACCGTGCATGTTGCACACGAATCAGTGTCCATTGGGTGAACTAATATCTAGTAATTTTAGCTATAATTTTCGTTCCAAATGGCGCCGGGCACATATATAATTTGACCTTATTAATACCATATATGGTTACGTATTGAGTTTGACCTTATCAAAAACTTTCGATACTATGATCCCTCATTTACATGTAATTTTATCTGGCTATATAATATATGAGAAATTCTTTGAAAAGTCGGACATTCCGCGGCCCAAAAATGGGAACATTGGATTTTTTGGTAGCACGCTTACCGGGCCAAGTTTTTTGCGTTTGTTAGAACATTCGAATGCAAATATGAAGGGTAGCAAGTCGAAACCATATGTCAACAAAAAGTTACGGGCCATAATTATGACTTTCTATGACTTTCTTAACGGTGTTGTTCACGCAATGTTTATCTAGAGGCATATGTAATCAAATTTATGTATAAAATAATGTAAATTACTAAAATTTAACTGAAATTGCAAATAAAATATACATTCATGAAATTATTATAAGAGTAATGTAAGACTCGAGGAACATAATTTGGTAAAAATTAGTTTTTTCGTCATTTGGCGGCATTTACGCCCGTTTCATTAACGTAAAAAATATTCCTATAGGAATACGTATTCGTCAAAATTTTAGTAATTTACGTTATTTTATCAATAAACTTGATTAAATATGCCTTAAAGAGAGCGAAAGAGTCGTATAATTTTTCTGAAAAGCGAAATAATTGCATTATGTCTTTTTCAGTAATTGTCCTGTAACTTTTTGTTGGCATATGGTCTGGACTTGCTATCTATCCTTGATCTTTGCATTCAAAATGCTCTAACAAACGCAAAAAGCTTGGTCCCGTAAGCGCGCTATCAAAAAATCCAATGTTTCCGTTTTTGGACCGAGAAGTGTCCGACTTCTCATAGAATTGTTCATGTAAGTATATATCGCCGGTGCCGACGAAGACTATCCCGCTCAGAAATACCACGAACACTATCCCCTATCAGCATTCGCCACGAAAAGAATCCCATCTACAAAAACGCCACGAAAACTATTCCGCATCTATGTTTGCCACGAAAAAAATCTCATCTACAAAAACGCCACGAAAACTATCCCTCTTAAAAAGGTGTCCGCGAAAACTATCCATTTTTTGTAGCTGAGATTCTTTTCGTGGCGTTTTTTTAGACGAGATTCTTTTCGTGGCTAATGTCGATACGGGATAGTTTTCGCGGACACCTTTTTAAGAGGGATAGTTTTCGTGGCGTTTTTGTAGGTGAGATTCTTTTCGTGGCGAACATAGATGCGGGATAGTTTTCATGGCTTTTTCTAGGTGAGATTCTTCTCGTGGTTAATATTCATGTGGAATAGCTTTCGTCGGTACGGGCGATATGATCATCATATCATAAAATTTTTCACGAAGGTAATGATTTTAAATTTTTAATAAATATGAAAAAGTATAAATATTTAAAAAACTATATGTAGAGTAGAGAGTAATTAATATAATAAACTGTAAAAAAAATTTACTATAATATTTATAGAATAGTAAATGTAGAAAAATGTATACTAAAAATCAAGTCATTAACTGCAATACTTGCAAAAGAAATTTTTCTGAGTGCATAATTTTTTATAAAAAAGATGATTGTTTCAGTACTTCCTAAACAAAATTAAGAGGTCAGATTAAAAGCTGAAAACAGTGGAACATGCCTTAGAGCCAAGGAACCTTTTAAATTTGTCGATTATCTTCACACAACTTATGATATACGTACTATTGGATAAGCGAAAGAAGTGCTAAAAACCAAAAGGGGATTGGGAGTAAAAAAAGGAAACGGGCAATCGTATCCATGCACACATATATAATTATGGTTATTCTTCTGTTCTCTATTCTGTGTCTATGATTGTGTTCGAGGTTTCATTGTGACCCAAAAATCATCAGCCAATGGCGCGCACATCTGTTTCCACACGAATTGTTGATACTGCCCGACGTGACGTACACGGTCAGGCATCTGATTCGCCTTTTAGCCTAAGTCGAGCAAAGTCTTCAAAGATAATGTCATCAACTTCCCTGAAAAAATATTTCATTATTACTTTTCAATACATGCTCTAATGAACAACATTGTTTATATATAGACATTTATATTAATAGGGACTTTTCACGATCTACAAAGGTAAGTAAAGACGCTTTCGATGACTTTTAGACGCTATTTGACGAGTTAGCCAATACCGACGTCGTAGGTATAACTATACTCTTGACGATTTTTTATAGTCTCTTTCCCCAGAAAGTGGGTATTATTTCTCTAGTCAAGCTCTGGAGACTCTGGAGAAAGAAACTATAGCTCATCGTAAGAATCGCCCCCCCCCCCCCACACACACACACGCACGCACGCAGTTATTCCAGAAAAATAGGATCTGCATTGTTATAAAAATCATTGCACTACGTAAATATCGTCTCCATACCTGGGGAAAAAATTAATATATGTTTATATATAATTTATGAATATATATCTATAACTTATGAATATATATATATATATATATATATATATATATATATATATATATATATATATATATATATATATATATATATATATATATATATATATATATGAGCTATTCTTTGATAGAAGAGCCACCCCCTGAGTCCAAAACTGTATGGCAATTAAAAAATCGTAATTAGGCTTAAAAGTTTATTGGTACTATATATTTTTTTTTGCCGTGTGGCTTTTTTAGAATTGCAATATTGCGGCTCCAAAATGGCGGCTCAAACTTGTAGTGTACGTGAAATTATCCCGGAATTTGAAAATTTTCCCTGAATTTAAAAATGTTTTCAACTGAAATAAGTATATTTCTTATGTATTTTGATGCGCTGAATCCGAATCTAAAGTTGGTTTAACTCAAGCGTCCTTAAAATTTTGACTAAATCGCAAAAACTGCTCAAAAACGTGAAAAATCATGAAATGTTTATTTTAGATCAAACAAATTTTTTCTAAGTTTTTTTTATGCTTATTATTGTGATTTTCACGATTTTTCACGTTTTTGAGCAGTTTTTGCGATTTACTCAAAATTTTAAGGGTGCTTGAGTTAAACCAACTTTACATTTGGATTCAGCGCATCAAAATACATAAGAAACATGTTTATTTTAGGTGAAACAAATTTTTTCTAAGTTTTTTTCATGCTTAATATTGTGATTTTCACGATTTTTCACGTTTTTGAGCAGTTTTTGCGATTTAGTCAAAATTTTAAGGACGCTTGAGTTAAACTAACTTTAGATTCGGATTCAGCGCATCAAAATACATAAGAAATATACTTATTTCAATTGAAAACATTTTTAAATTCCGGGAAAATTTTCAAATTCCGGGATAATTTCACGTACACTACAAGTTTGAGCCGCCATTTTTGCCATACACGGCAAAAAATATATATAGTACTAATAAACTTTTAAGCCTAATTACGATTTTTTAATTGCCATACAGTTTTGGACTCAGGGGGTGGCTCTTCTATCAAAGAATAGCTCATATATATATATATATATATATATAAGAGATATTTCAGGTGAAGTCAGCAGCTCAAAATTTTAAAATCGCTCAAAACTCGTTTTCTTTTACCTATTGAAATATTATGAAAAAAAAAAATGTTCCTCAAATTTTAGGTCGATATTTGCAAAAATAAAAAAGCTATGCGAGATTGAAAATTCAATTTTTTTGCAATTTTTGGTTAAAATCCAAGTTATTCATTTTTTAACTCAAAATCTTGAAACTTTTTGTATAGAACATTGATTGGCAAAAAGTTTGCATTTTTTCTGTAGAATATGCCAGTATTTATTTTATGACCCTTTTTGAAAGTCTCTGATTGACTGCTTCTTAGTATACCCTCATCGAAGGATATTGAGGCTGCGGCCAAATATTATTTATTTGACAAATTTTTTTTGTATTCTTCTTCGAAAACCCTTCAAAATACTTTTTTGAAGAATACTGGCCGAGCAAAGGGAAAAAATAAAAAATTTTTTTAAATATCAAGAAAAATCCATAATTTCAATTTTTGATAACATGATTAATGAAACTGAATATTATTCATAAATCTTATGGCATGAACCATACCACTGAATTTTGTTAGAGCATCAAATAGAACATTATATATGTATATCTATTTTCAATAATATTAGGCTTACACAATAAGCGATGCCTAATTATGAATTAATAATAAATTAAGCTATAGACGTTAATTACTATAAAGCTGTCAAAATGAAATCAGGCTACGGACTCATAATTTCATTCATAATTAGGTATCGCTTATTGTGTAAGCCTAATATTATTGAAAATAGATATATATAATGTTCTATTTGATGCTCTAACAAAATTCAGTGGTACGGTCCATGCCATAAGATGTATGAATAATATTCAGTTTCATTAATCATGTTATCAAAAATTGAAATTATGTATTTTTCTTGATATTTCAAAAAATTGTAACTTTTTTCCCTTTTCTCGGCCAGTATTGATCAAAAAAGAATTTTGAAGGATTTTCGAAGAAGAATACAAAAAAAAATTGTCGAATAAAAAATATTTGGCCGCAGCTTCAATATCCTTCGATGAAGGTATACTAAGGAGCAGCCAATCAGAGACTTTCAAAAAGGGTCATAAAATAAATACTGGAATATTCTACAGAAAAAATGCAAACTTTTTGCCAATCAATGTTCTATACAAAAAGTTTCAAGATTTTGAGTTAAAAAATAAATAAACTCAGATTTTAACCAAAAATTGCAAAAAAATTGAACGGATAGCTTTTTATTTTTGCAAATATCGATCTAAAATTTGAGGAACATTTTTTTTTTATAAAAAACTAAAAGAAAACGAGTTCTGAGCGATTTTAAAATTTTGAGCTGCTGACTTCAACTGAAATATATATATATATATATATATATATATATATATATATATATACACACACACACACACATATATATGTAATATATACACTTATCGGGGTTTATGTAGCCCAAGCTGTATATTAGTACCTACAGCCCAGAGTTCCCTATGGCAAGTGACTAAAGAAATAATGGACCCTGGGATTATAGACTCTAGGTCGGGCCGCAGAAACCCCTATATTTAGAAATATTATGAAGCCCGGGCTGCATAATCAAAATCAGGCTCCATAAACCCATATATATATATATATATACACACACACACACACACACACACACACACACACACACACACACACACACACACACACACACACACACACACACACACACACACACACACACACACACACACACACACACACACACACACACACACACACACACACACACACACACACACACACACACACACACACACACACACACACACACACACACACACACACACACACACACACACACACACACACACACACACACACACACACACACAAAAACGGGCTTTATAAACCCCTTTCGAGAAATGTATAATATATATATATATATATATATATATGGGATATTTCTGGTGAAGTCAGCAGCTCAAAAAAAAAAAAAAATATATATATATATACACACACACATTTGTATATGTATAATTATGAAGCCCGACGTGTATTTTGATATAGCACCATCTCTGTCTGTCACATGGCTTTTACGGAGCCCGGGCTCCTAAAACTGAAGAGATAAGCTCATTGGTGGATCCAACGGAAAGGACTCCATAAACCTACTTATTCAATTCTAGTTCTAAATGTACATTCAGAGCCCTTTGATTCTTCCTGAACGTGCCCCGCTAGTGACTGCTACTCGTAACCTTTTGAACGTCAACATGTACCTAAAAAACACACATACACATACACACACACGCACGCGCGCGCGCACGCACACACACACCACACATACCCAAACACACAGGCACACGCACCCAAACACACACACACACACACACACACACACACACACACACACACACACACACACACACACACACACACACACACACACACACACACACACACACACACGCGCGCGCGCACACGCACACATTCACACCCACCCACACCAACGCACACTCGCACGCGCACACACACACACGCGCGCTCACACACGCATGTACGCACGCACGCGCACACATTACTAGTTACTATAGTCTACAACCACAGAGTGTATTATGTCTTTAGTCACGGACTGTGAAAGCAGGTACACCCGATGGACATTAATTCGTGTGTAACTTGTCTAGTAAATTTTAAAATCCTGCAATTTCATTGGACAATTCCAATTTAAAGTTGATGGTTACACTTGAATTGTCCAATGGGATTGCATAATTTTGAAATTTACCACGCATGTTGCACACGAATCAGTGTCCATTGAGTGAACTAATATCTAGTAATTTTAGCTATAATTTTCGTTCCAAATGGCGTCGTGCACATATATAATTTGACCTTATTAATACCATATATGGTTACGTATTGAGTTTGAGCTTATCAAAAACTTTGTATACTATGATCCCTCATTTACATGTGATTTTATCTGGCTATATATGATATGACGGAAAATCATTCTCCGTCATTTTCCTCTCTCCCCGTATGACAATTGTACTAATTCCTTCGAGTTGTGTTACAGGTGCAGACGACGCGCCGGGACGCTCGGTTGAGAGGGAGAGAGAGAGAGAGAGAGAGAGAGCACGCGAGGAGCGCGCGCGACCTGCTTAGACCTGGAGAGAGAGATAGTCTCGCTTGGGATAGCGCCCGCGCTCCTCGCCTTGTTAAAAAATAGTGTACCGCGATTGTGCCGCGACTTGTGTCCCCCGAGTGAGTGTGTGTGTGTGTGTGTGTGTGTGTGTGTGTGTGTGTGTGTGTGTGTGTGTGTGTGTGTGTGTGTGTGTGTGTGTGTGTGTGTGTGTGTGTGTGTGTGTGTGTGTGTGTGTGTGTGTGTGTGTGTGTGTGTGTGTGTGTGTGTGTGTGTGTGTGTGTGTGTGTGTGTGTGTGTGTGTCTGTGCGCACCCCGCCACGGCACGTGGTCCTCCCGAGGCGAACGACAGCGAGCAACGCACCAGGGGCTGGTGCGAGGGACAGCCGGCGGCAGCGATACTGCAACTCCTGTGAGTACCGGCTCGACCCTCCTCTCTCTAACTCGCGGCGACTCGGGCCTCCTTACGCGCCTGCTGACCGCGCCTCGCTAAAGGCGTTCTCCCCCTTTCTGACCGCGCAATAAACGCCATACGGTTTCTACCTATTTCTCGCGACTAGTTATTTACTCTACCCCGTTCTCCTATTACTATCCAATCATTAAGATTCGCATGCGGTGTGCATTGCACGAGGTGCGCTAGCCTCGCTGCCGCATGCACTATTTGTAACCGGATAATTGCCGAATCAGTTAGGGAAATAAATTATCCGTTACAATGATAATATATACTCATATATGAGCAATTCTTTGAACACGCACGCACGCACGTACGCACGCACGCACGCGCACGCACGCACACCCACCCACCCACTATTTTAGGTATCGAAAAATTAGCTCTTATAATGCGAGAAAGAATATCATTCTCTTCGCTTTTTGGTATGAGAGGAAAAGGGGACAGTAAGATGACATCATGTTTTAACGACAAAAATTTGGGGGAATCATTTTGAACATAAATTCATTTGATAAGAACTCGGTAATTTTTCGCGATTTTTTACAAAAACGTGAACGTCAAACGGCTGAGTCTGGGAGCCTATTGCATCGATTTAGATCCTCAAAAAAAGAAATTAAAGGTCTTGCCAAAACAAAAAAATGAGATCTGGAGAGCTCAAAAATGTGCAACCAGTTATGAGATATAGGGGTTTAAAGATAGTCTAAAAATGATGAAATACAATGGCCATAATGGCCTTTATATTTTTTCTGAAAACTGGAAGAAAGATAAAAAAAATGAGACACTTCCGACCTCCTTTTTTGAAAAATGGACTAAAACTGGTTAAAATCAGGATTTAAAACAATTCCAGCAGGAACTACAAGTGAGATAAGGGGCTAAAATCTTACAGAAGCTATTACTTCCTCTTAGAGGAAGCTTTGTAATAGTAAAATTTTAAGTTTCGTTAAATCACTCTATAAACACGAATAGAGGTGACAGAAGTTCGAATCACATGACTTTAGAACATGTCTGTATGGATGTGTGTGTGTGCGTGTGCGTGTGCGTGATTGATCTATTCGATCAATTTTAACGGCACAGGTCTCATTTTTTTGTTTCACTTGTATGAATGGGGGAAGGAAATCCTCTTTTTGATTCGCCGATGTGTTTTTGTTTTATTTCGAATTTTCGTTTTTCGCAAAATTCATTTTTGCGTTTTTTTAATGATAACATTGAGATATTTGAATCGGTCAGATAACATTCGAAAGAGCATAAAAAACCTATATTTAAAAAAAAAATTACATTAGTTATTGCGGTTCTTTTGTTATTAACAAAAACGTGTTTTTTTTTTTAAAGCTTATAACTCCAGAAACAAACGGTCAATTTTTTTGAAAAAAATCATGATAATGCAGAATATAAATAGCTATAATCTGTAAAAATTCGAATTCATTCTGTCGACTAGTTTTTGAGAAAAAAATGAAATAATGAAAAAAATGCGTTTTGCATGAAGCACGTTTACTTCAGTAAAATTGACTTAATCACTTTGAAATTCCTTGTAGAAGTAGATTTTGGATAACTCTCGACTGAGTTCATTGGGCTAATTGATTGGTCAATAAATTTCAGAGATATTTAAGGTTAAAATTTTCTTAACCTTTTTTTCAAATCATAATTTCTCGAGAATGGTTCGATGAATCAGCTCCAAATTTATAGATAATTTTCTGTGTGATATAGATAATATATGTAGATAATATATGTGCGAATTTTCATCAAGATCGTTCGATTACTTTTCGAGATATTTGATATTTAATATTTTCGTATTTTGCAAAGTCATTTTCTTTATCACGTGATAACTAGAGAAAAAAAAAATTTTATTTAATCAGATTCAAATATTGTGAAGATGTAGAGTTTTTATGTTTATCGTATAAGTTCTTTAGGTAAAAGAATTGTCTCATAATTTTTAGAGATATTTAAGGTTAAAATTTTTTTACGTATTTTTCAAAATCGTAATTTCTCAATGACGACTTAATGTATCAGTTTGAAATTTATAGACTATTTGGTATGCGATATAGGCAATGCCTGATGTAAAATTTCATCCAGATTATATGGTTAGTTTTTGAGATAATTGATATTTAAAATTTTGGTATTTCTGGAAATGACTTTCTATGTCATACAATAACTAGAGTAAAACTTAATTACTTTGAAATTTGATGGAGATGTAGATTTGATGGAGGTGTAGAGTTTGTACATTACTTATGACATGAATTGTTAGGGTAAAAGAATTAGTTTATAAATTTCAGAGATATTTGAGGTTAAAGCTTTTCAAACTATTTTAGCCCTCTTTTCAAATCGTAATTTTTCGGGAACGGTTTTATGTACATGTTACTAGTAAATGGAAATGACACGCGATACGTGCACGTGTTGTTTACTTGCTTTTGTTCTTTTATTGAGGTTGTAACGAGGTTGATATGCCTCGTTACTAACCTATACCTACACGCTGTGATCAGGGCATCGAATTAGGTTAGGTCCGAGCCTCAGCTCCGTTTGTCCACGAACATGCGCGTGCGTGCTCACGCCGCTCCATATAAATCCGCTTTGTCCACAGATGTGCGCGTGCGCGTGCTCACGCCGCTTCATGTAAATCCGCTTTGTCCATGAACGTGCGGGCGCGCTCACAGCAGCCCATGTAAACCCGCCTTGTCCAGAGACTGCCGCGACTCCACACCGGCGCGCGCACACCGTGACTGATGCGACATCTAACCTCTACAAACATCTCTCATACCGGTGAGCGTCAGACCGTGACCACCCGTCTAATAGACTGGACCCTGTTGAAAATATCCATGTGGATTTTACATTGATTTCCACATGGAATCCATATGGAATCCATATGGAATCTATACGGATCCCATATGGATTCCACGTGGATTCCATGTGGAAATCAGTCCCAAATCGTCCTGTGGATTTCCACATGGAATTCCATATAGATTTCTATATGAATTTTTCTACAAACATTTGTAAAACAAAATCCGTATGGATTTCCATGTAGATTTCCATGCAGAAATCCAGGTAAAAACGATATGATCCATATAGATTTCCATATGGATTTCCATGTGGTAATTTAAATGTTTATAAAAATGTTTATTTATAAAATTTTAAAATTTTTTTACTAGGGATACGTTTTTTATCATATCAGTAAAGCATAAAAAATTATAAACTATAATTTCCTCTTATGTAATTCTTCGAAAAGATTCTACAGTACTTGTTGTCAAAAATATATATCCTAGTAAAAAAAAATGTAAAAATTTTATAAATAAACATTTTTATAAACATTAAAATTACCATATGGAAATCTATGTGGAAATCTATATGGATCATGTCGTTTTTACCTGGATTTCCCCATGGAAATCTACATGGAAATCCATACGGATTTTGTTTTACAAATGTTTGTAGAAAAATTCATATGGAAATCTATATGGAATTCCATGTGGAAGTCCACAGGACGATTTGGGACTGATTTCCACATGGAATCGACATGGAATCCATATGGAATCCGTATAGATTCCATATGGATTCCATATGGATTCCATGTGGAAATCAGTGTAAAATCCACATGGATATTTTCAACAGGGGAGCTACCGCCTTTCGCTCGTGAGCACACGTGAGAAACTCGGGTATTGCCAGCCTTAGGACATCACCGATCACCAGGACGGCTTCTCTTACTACCGTCGTGGACACACGAGGTAGTCACAGGCCGTGTACCCGGAACCGCTGTTCCTTAGTCGACGTGCGCACACGTGACTAGAGGAATACGAACCCCTCTTGTCTGTGCCTGGAATACCGGAACACACTTCGCTTCTACCGTCGCGAGCGCACGAGGTAGTCGTGAGGCGTGTACCCGGAGTCGCTCGTCCATTAATCGACGTGCACACACGTGACTAGCGGAACACGGATTATTCGTACCTGTACCAGGAAAAACATAACGAGCCCTGATTCTATCGTCGTTGGCGCACTAGGTAGACACAGGCTGCGTGCCCAAGGCTACCGTTCCCTTAGTCGACGCGTACACATGTGACTAAAGGAAAGAGGGCATTCACGGGCCGTAGATACCGGAACAGGACTACCAACTTCACGACTTTGACGTCGACTCACCGCACCGACGCCATCGTGACTCGACGTACACGTTGAATCGAGGTTTAGCGTTGCCTAGACTCTCCTGCGAGAGGGCGCTGCGATAGTATTTAGTTCTAAGCTCCGCAGACTTGGTAGTACGCCGTAATAAGCACATTTGTTTTTGGTTTACATGTTTCAGGTAGTCGAGCTAAGGCGACTACAGCCAATCATTGATGGCGTATAATTATATACAGTTAAATTACCTTTTGTTATGTAGACTTAATAAATATCATTTTTCTAATTCATATGCAGTTGCGTGCATATCTTTTTGACCACCCTATACTAAAATCACTCAATATTACAAGTTTTCTAGCTCCGTTAAAAATCGATGCTGTTAAAAAAATCCAACGCGGTTCTATAGAGTAAAGCAATACCTTTCATATCCCGTCCATTAAAAAAAAAATATTGAAATGGCATTTTTTACATTAAAAATCTAAAACTGTTCTTTTCATTTTCCTCCCTCAAAAAAATTCTTCTAACTTCTGAAGCAGTCGACGGATTTTCAAAAACCAAATTGGAATCGATACGTATTCGTCTTATCTTTAAAATAAGAGTAAAATAAAAACTAATTTCTTTTATTAAATACGTATTCTACATGCAAAAACAAACATTTTTTCTCTCAGAAGTTTTTTTCTACAGTGCATATATTCAAAGATAATCGAACTTGAAAAAAGAGGGATTTTTTTAACAAAAAATTGCATAACTTTTTATCGGCTCGATAGAAATGGACCATATTGCTCTTATTTTAAAGATAAGATGAATACGTATCGATTCCAATTTGGTTTTTGAAAATCCGTCGACTGCTTCAAAAATTAGAAGAATTTTTTTGAGGGGGGGAAAAAATGAAAAAAAACAGTTTTGGATTTTTTAATGTAAAAAATGCAATTTTAATTTCCTTTTTTTTAAATCGGACGGGATATGAAAGGTATTGCTTTACTCTAAGAACCGCGTTGGATTTTTTTAAAAGCATGGATTTTTAACGGAGTTAAAAAACTTTTAATATTGAGTGATTTTAGTATAGGGTGGCCAAAAAAATATGCACGCAACTGCACAGTATTCTTGTTTCTTAAGCCACCTGATACTCCTTTTCCCCCTTTCCACACCCTGGTAAACTCCTGAGCGTCCGGAAAGAGGAGGAGCAACCGTTACAAGGTTAACTTACAGCGAGCTCTGCAGAAACATGAAATTAGTCAGATACGCTGGCCAATTATTTTGAATTTGAATTAATTTTTTGAATAATCGCGATTTGAAGTGAATATAGTAAGAATTACCCTCTCTTAATTTTGAGATAAACATTTTAAAGTTTAAACTTGTTTGAACTAATTTTTCGAATAATCACGATTTCAGAAGTGAATATAGTAAGAATTACCCTCACTTAATTTTGAGATAAAAATTTTAAAGTTTAAACGTTTATGGTTCACGGGCATATAATTATATATACACTCATTTTGCCTTTACAAAGTTATGTAAATGTTTTTATTAGCTGCTACTGATATTTGTGTTTATATAATATTTTATTTGCTTTTTTTTTATTAAGATGGTGTAAGAAATGATAAAATCAACAATTAACCATATTTTATTGAAAATAAAAGAAGATGGTGACGAAAGTTATAACGGACCATTAAAAAATCAAAATTAGAAGTATAATTTCAATTTTTATAATATGTACACAATTATTGAATAATAATATATTTATAATGTAAAAAATGGAGTTATTATACATGATTTTGAAAATGTGAGTAAGTCGATCTCAGGGTAGATAACAATTTTTCAATTCTATATTTTAAAATATTACTTTTTTTTTTAAATAAAATAAGTGTCATATAACAAATAATTTCAATAATAAGAAGAAAATATGCAATTTTTTAAATATTAATGAATTCTTAAATCATTGAAAAAAAAGTATAATGAACAAACATATTTTATATTTAAAATATATACTACACATATAGGAACGATACATTAATTTGGAGGAAGCTATGTGCCAATGAATTGGCAGCGGTTTTTTTGTATATTTACTTTCGTAAAAAAAAATCGGCAACGAAATCAGTGACCCCCTCGCACACACTTTTCTAAAAAAGTGTATGAGTGATCCGTATACATATATGGGAGCGTCCAGCAGAAACGGGCCACCGAGCGCGCGCGGTGCCTTTTTTCGCGTAAAAGGCGCTCTGTTTAACTCGCTCATAATCGTATGCTGCGTCTTTGAAAAAAAAAGCAAGGACCTATATCGATAGATTTTTTCTGCTCTTTCCAATTGCGCCATTGTTTTTATTGCGAAACGCGTTCTTCCGGACGAAAACTCGAGTTGAATATTGAAAGCCATTTTTCTCAAAGTATATCATGTTTTTTTTCAAAATAAACTACACCATTGGAAAGTACAACTCTTAAGCTTCAAAACCCTATCTTGGAGAAGTTGGAGAAATAAAGGGTTTAAAAGTAACAACATGAAAAAGACAGCGCCGAGGGTCCGCGCGAGCCCCTCGCGCCCGTGCGTACGGCACGTTTAAGTGCAGGCTCTATTCAATTCGCTAATAATCGTGTACCAAGTCTCTGAAAAAATAACTAAGGACATATATCAATAGATCTTTTCCTGCTCTTTCCAATGGTGCTATTATTTTTATTCCGAAATGCTTCCTTCTAGTTGAAAATTCCATTTGAATGTTTAAACTCTATTTTTTCAATAAAATATCAGTCTTTTCTTCAAAATGAATTATATTCTTCAAAAGTACAAGTCTTAAACTATAAAATATTATATTTTTAAGTTGAAACATGAAAAGTTCAAAAATAGTAAGATCAAAAAGACAGCGGCTGCCCGAACTTTTTACGCTATGCTCAAGGGCGGATTAATACACGCGATGTGCTATTACGCACTTCGGGTACTAATCCCGAACAGAAGCATTTCGGAATAAAAATAATAGCACCATTGGAAAGATCAGGAAAAAATCTATCGATATATGTCCTTAGTTCTTTTTTCAGAGACTTGGTACACGATTATAAGCGAATTGAATAGAGCGTGCACTTAAACGTGCCGTACGCACGGGCGCGAGAGGCTCGCGCGGACCCTCGGCGCTGTCTTTTTCATGTTGTTACTTTTAAACCCTTTATTTCTCCAACTTCTCCAAGATAGGGTTTTGAAGCTTAAGAGTTGTACTTTCCAATGGTGTAGTTTATTTTGAAAAAATACATGATATACTTTGAGAAAAATGGCTTTCAATATTCAACTCGAGTTTTCGTCCGGAAGAAAGCGTTTCGCAATAAAAACAATGGCACCATTGGAAAGAGCAGGAAAAAATCTATCGATATAGGTCCTTGGTTTTTTTTTCAAAGACGCAGCATACGATTATGAACGAGTTAAACAGAGCGCCTTTTACGCGAAAAAAGGCACCGCGCGCGCTCGGTGGCCCGTTTCTGCTGGACGCTCCCATATATGAGGCGTTTCACGTCAACTGCCCCAGTGCCACGCGCGAGCGCCAAATCGTGCTATTTCTAACTCATGTTTATGATACTAAAATGTAACTAAAAAAATTGTTTTATAAGCGTTTCCGACGTATTTTTAAATTAGATTTATTTTTAAAATGCTGACCTGCTCCATCAGTCAATTAATAGACTTTTTTACTATGAATTTAGTTTTGAGGTAAGATATTATAACTTTTTGATATTCATAAACGGCAACAGTATCATGGTTTAGATTGTCGGAAATCACAGCGATGCTTACATGTTTAAGCTCTTCATTTTCTTTATAATACACAACAACTGTAAAAACAGTTGCTTGGTTGTTGTTCCAGTGGAACGATTGTGTAGAATTTTGTATAACAAATGCACAATTTTCGGCAAAATCACAACACACAAGAAATTCTCTTTGTTGTAGGTTGTTTTTTAAGTCACTTACAAAAAGTGATTGATTCTTAGCAAAAAAATCGAGAGATTTTAATTTTATCAATTTTTCTCCCAGTATATCCATAAATTCATGAACATTTACAGTTTTAGAAGCTATTTTACACCGATCTGTTTGAAACCATAATTCATACTCTATTTGAAAAATATCACTTTCATCAAAACATTCAAGCAAATGTTTATGTAATATGGACATATTGGGGCAATCTAAACAGTCACCCAAATAGCATCTATCGTGTGCATCATTACACATAATTGCTTGGATGCAATCGTGGTAGTTTTTAAGAGGCAATCTACTATCTTTTGTTAAATTTTCTAGATCCATAGCACTTAGCATGAGCTTTACGTTTTCGTGATGTACACACACGCATACATTATGCGTACCGCTACTTTCAGCTAAAACACAATGTGGTGGCCTCAATTGTGTAAATTTAGTAAAACCAATATTAACGTGTTCATTTTCTTTTTTATATAAACTATACAGTTCATTTAAATTACTATTAAGTAATCTTTTTTGAACATGCTCTCTTTTACCATTGCTCTGCTTAACAGATATGTAATCTTTTAAACCTGGCATAATTCGGCTTACATCATCTTTTTCATAAAATGTTTTCACTGAATTTACAGTTTCAGCTGAAAGTAGTTTGCCACTTTTATTAGCAGGTATTGAAAAAATTCCATTTTTTTAGCTACTAAATTTTTTGCTTCGCGAGCTTCCCGTTCAGTGCAAGCGAATTCTCGCATTAAGTTAAAAATTTCGAAGAGGAATAAGATGAAAAGTCATTGCAATTATATACTTTCGATGTGACGATTCACATACGGATAGAAAATTCCGATATGAAAGCTACCTATCGAAAGAAAAATGAATCATGTGGTGCCGCGTAACGTCCCGCGCGCAGGAGAGCCGTTGCGCTACTCTTTCGCGTTCTATTTCTCGAAGAAAACATCCTGAGCAAATTATGAAAAAAATAATTTCCTATGTAAAAAATGCTCAGGTTTCGATCTAAATAGTCAAAGAAAATATTAAAAATACACTTTTTGAGATATAAGACGTTTTGTACTTTTTGAAGGTGAAAATAGAAAATTTCGGAAAAACTGCCTACACCATTGGAAAGCTGAAGAAAAAATACGTTGGAAACGTTTATGAAACAATTTTTTTAGTTATATTTTATTGTCATAAACATGAGTTAGAAATAGCACGATTTGGCTCTCGCGCGCGGTGCTTGACGTGAAACGCCTCATATACATAACTCACTCTGATCGTCAACCCCCAATTAGAATTTTGAAAGTTTATCACTTGTAATCTAGAATTTTGAAATTCTTTTATAATTTATTTTCATTTATATTTAGTTCAGAAAGGCCTATTCCTCTGAAAAAAAAACATTATTTAAATTATTGCTATGCAAAATATTTGTGATTTATAAAATTTGTAAAGAGAAAAATTAAAAATTTTATTTTAATTTAAATGAAATCATGTAACGATCTTTTCTTATGTTTTGATTGGAGTTTGACGGCTCGACACACGTCTATACCATGCAAACTTGTCAGTTTGAATCCACAATTTGACTGAGAACGTCTAAACGTTCTCTAAAGTGCACAACTTTTTTCCCTAGTTATGTGTACTTTTTTGTATTTTGTAGTTACAATATTCACTAATATTGTAAAACTATATTTATACAAATAGGTAATAAAGTACCTGAAGAGGCCAACAATACAGGTCGATGAAACGTCGCAATTTTTTAAATAAAATAAGTACTTTTATTTAACACTTTGGCCCCAGATCAGATCAAAGACAAACACAAGTTCAATATACATATTTATATAATGGAGACGAGAACAATGCATCACAATAAACTTAATATATTTTACATTTTTTGCAAAATCGTCAATTTTATTCAAGTCAAATCCTGATGTTATTGTGGCTTTCCAATATTCTAATGCTTTAACTTTTTTTCTTTTTTTTAAAAACAATCTTTTTGTGAGTTCAGTATGAACATATAGACGCGTTAAAGTATGACTTCGTCCACAAAAAGGAAATTCTTGTAAACGCCAAGTTGCTTCTATTTGACTTAAGTATCTACTATCCACAAATTACATAATTTGATCATAGACATCTTTATCATTCCGCTGTGGCTATTCGCACTACATCCCCGTAAATACGTGAATCTATGGATATCTTTACAGAAACGTAAAAGCTTAAAGTCACATATTTCCCAACTGGCCAGTGTTACATTCACGTAAAAATTACAACTGTAGTCTTATAGACACAAAAGCTTAAAGTCACGTATTTCTCACCTGGCCTGTGTTACATCTACGTAAAAATTACAACGGTGGTCTTATAGACACGTAAAAGTTTAAAGTCACGTATCTCTCACCTGGTCGGTGTTACATCCTCGTAAAAATTACAGTCACGTACGGTAGTCTTATAGACACGTAAAATCTTATAGACACGTAAAATCTTATAGACACGTAAAATCTTATAGACACGTGAAATCATATAGACACGTAAAATCTTATAGACACGTAAAATCCTATAAACACGTAAAATCTTAGAGCCACGTAAAATTTTAGAGTCACGTATTTCTCACCTGGACTGTGCTACATCTACGTAAAAATTACAGTCACGTATAATGGTCTTATAGGCACGTAAAATCTTAGAGTCACGTACTTCTCAACTTGCCAGTATTACATTCATGTACAAATTACAGACACGTACAGCGATCTTATAGACACGTGAAAACTTATATAGACACGTAAAATCTTATAGTCACATACTTCTCAACTTGCCAGTGTTACATCCACGTAAAAATTACAGAGACGTACGGTGGTCTTCTAGACACGTAAAATCTTAGAGTCACGTACTTCACAACTTGCCAGTGTTACATCCACGTTAAAATTACAGATACGTACGCTGGCCTTATAGACACGTAAAATCTTATAGACACGTAAAATCTTATATAGACACGTAAAACCTTATATAGACACGTAAAACCTTATAGACACGTCAAATCTTAAAGTCACATACTTCTCAACTTGACAGTGTTACATCCACGTAAAAATTACAGACACGTACGGTAGTCTTATAGACACGTAAAATCTTAGAGTCACGTACTTCTCAAAATGCCAGTGTTACATCCACGTAAAAATTACAGACACGTACGGTGGTCTTATAGGCACGTAAAATCTTATAAACACGAAAATTCGTATAGTCACGTATTTCTCACGTGGTTGGTGTTACATCCCCTACTGAAAAATCTCACGTGAGATCTCACGCCAAAATCTCATCTAAAATTCTGGTCCGCGAGCTGCTAAAATCCCTTTAATGATAAAAAATCAGTTTCTGGGAATTAGGAGTCGCCTTTATGTTACGCCACCCGCAGATAAGTTCAAAAATCTAGGTTTTGAAGTGATTTAACCATTTTTTACATTTTTAGAAATTTTACACATGAGATCTCACGTGGGATCTCACGTGAGATTTCACGTGAGAAATTTGAAACATGAGATTCCACGTGAGATTTCAAGTGAGATGTTTCAGTAGATCCACATAAAAATTACAATCACGTACAGTGATCTTATAGACACGTAAAATCTTAGAGTCACGTATTTCTCAGCTGGCCAGTGTTACATCCACTTAAAAATTACAGACACGTAAAGTAGTCTTATAGACACGTAAAAGCCTACCTCCACGTCTTTCTGTGCCGCCCTCGCCTCTTGTCCCCTCTAAAAGTGATGCAGCCCTGCAAAGCCTTATAGACTTGTATTTGTATAGAGTAGACTCTCTGAGCCTTATAGTCACGTAAAAGCTTATCTTTACGTAATTCTCTGCTGCGATTGCCTCTTGTGTCCTCAAAAAGCCATGCAGTCCTGCAAAGCCTTATAGACACGTATGTGGATCCAGAGAGGACAAAGTGAGCCTTATAGTCATGTAAAAGCTTATCTCGATGGATTTCGGCGACGCCCTCGCCTCTTATGCCTTCAAAAAGTCATGCAGCGATGCAAAGCCTTTAGACTTATATGTGGATACAGACTAGACTCTCTGAGCCTTATAGTCACGTAAAAGTAGCCGTGCAAAACCTTATAGACTTTTATGTGGATATAGACTAGACTCTCTGAGCCTTATAGTCGGAAAAAGATTGTCTTCACGTATTTCGATGCAACTCTCGCGTTTTGTGCCCTTAAATAGTCATGCAGCAATGCGAAGCATTATAGACCCATATGTCGATCCAACTGAGAACAAGAGGTGAGGGTTGCACGGAAATACGTGGAGATCAGCTTTTACGTGACTATAAGGCGCACTTGGTCCTCTCTGAATGAACATACGTGTCTATAGGGCTTTGCAGGGCTGCATGACTTTTGAAGGGTACAAGAGGCGAGGGCGGCCCTAAAATACGTGGAGATAAGCTGTTACGTGACTATAAGGCTCTTTTAGTCTACACTGTATCCACGTACCGGTCTAGAAGGCTTTGCAGAACTGCATGGCTTTTTGAGGGCACAAGAGGCAATCCCGGGAGAGCAGTTCGTAGCGATAAGCTTTTACGTAACTTAAGGCTCAGAGAGTCTACTCTGTATCCACATACAAGTCTATAAGGCTTTGCAGGGCTACATGACTTTTTGAGGGGGCAAGAAGCGAGGAAGGCACAAAAATGCATGGAGAGAAGCTTTTACGTGACTATATATAAGGCTCACTTTGTTCTCTCTGGATGCACATACGTGACTAGAAGGCTTTGCAGGGCTGCATGGCTTTCGAAAGGCACAAGAGGCATGTGTTTGAAGTTTGCAACGTCGGGATCCAACGAAAAATTGATTTTTGTAAAAACCGTTTTTTCACTAGGACTCGGTTTTTGAGAACAAAACATGATTAAATATATATAAAAAAACAAAAAATATCAAATACCAAACTACCCCCATCGCCCAAACGAAGATTATATAGGGGGATTGAAGGCGAAAAAAAATCTCACTTCGTTGCTTTAGGTATTGCTATTAATTTTATGACGGCTTATCAAATTTAACGATAAAAAAGCCCAGAAAAAAATTACGAACAAAATCGATTCACCGGAACACCCCCAAAATGGACGATTATAGGGGGGTTGAAGGCAAAAAAAATCTCAGGTCGTTGCATTAGGTATTGCTATTAATTTGATGGCGGATTATCAAATCTAACGATAAAACAAGCACAGAAAAGAATTAGGAACGAAATCGATTCCCCGGAACACCCCCAAATGGACGATTATTGGGGGGGTGAAGGCGAAAAAAAAATTTCACTATGTTGCTTTAGGTATTGCTATTAATTTTATGACGGCTTATCAAATCTAACGATATAATAGACCTAGAAAAAAATTACGAACAAAATCGATTGCCCGGAACACCCCCAAATGGACGATTATAGGGGGGATGAAGGCGAAAAAAAAATTTCACTATGTTGCTTTAGGTATTGCTATTAATTTTATGACAGATTATCAAATCTAACGATAAAACAAGCACAGAAAAAAATTAGGAACGAAATCGATTCACCGGAACACTACCAAATTGAGGATTATAGGGGGGTTGAAGGCGAAAAAAAAATCTCACTTCGTTGCTCTAGATATTGCTATTAATTTTTTGACGGATTATCAAATCTGACGATCAAATAGACCTAGAAAAAAATTACGAACAAAATCGATTCCCCGGAACACCCCCAAATGGACGATATTAGGGGGGTTGAAGGTAAAAAAAATCTCACTTCGGTGCTTTAGGTATTGCTATTAATTTAATGGCGGATTATCAAATCTAACGATGAAATAGACCAAGAAAAAGTTACGAACAAAATCGATTCCCCGGAACACCCTCAAATGGATGATTATAGGGGGGCTGAAGGCGAAAGAAAATCTCACTTAGTTGCTTTAGGTATTGCTGTTAATTTTATGGCGGATTATCAACTCTAACGATGAAATAGAGCTAGAGAAAAGTTACGAACAAAATCGATTCCCCGGAACACCCTCAAATAGACGATTATAGGGGGGTTGAAGGCGAAAACAATCTCTCTTCGTTGCTTTAGGTATTGCTATTAATTTTATGACAGATTATCAAATCTAACGATAAAACAAGCCCAGAAAAAATTAGGAACGAAATCGATTCACCGGAACACTACCAAATTGAGGATTATAGGGGGGTTGAAGGTGAAAAAAAAATCTCACTTCTTTGGTTTAGGTATTGCTATTAATTTTATGGCGGATTATCAAATCCAACAATAAAATAGACATATAAAAAAATTACGAACAAGATCGATTCCCCGGAACGCCCCAAATGGACGATTATAGGGGCGTTGAAGGCGAAAACAAAATCTCACTTCATTCCTTTAGGTATTGCTATTAATTTTATGGCGGATCATCAAATCTACAGATAAAATAGACCTATAGAAAAATCACGAAAAAAATCGGTTCCCCTGAATACCCCCAAATGAACGATTATAGGGGGGTTGAAGGCGAAAAAGAAATCTCACTTCGTTGGTTTAGGCATTGCTATTAATTTTATTTCGGATTATCAAATCTAACGATAATATAGACTTAGAAAAAATTTTCGAACAAAATAGATTCCACGGAACAGCCCCAAATGGACGATTATAGGGGGTTGAAGGCGAAAAAAATCTCACTTCGTTGGTTTAGGTATTGCTATTAATTTTATGGCGGATTATCAAATCCAACAATAAAATAGACATAGAAAAAAATTTGGAACAATATCGATTCCCCGGAACACCCCCAAATGGACGATTATAGGGGGGTTGAAGGCGAAAAAAAAATCTGTCGTCGTTCCTTTAGGTATTGCTATTAATTTTATGGCGGATCATCAAATCTACAGATAAAATAGACCTAGAAAAAAATTACGAACAAGATCGATTCCCCGGAACGCCCCAAATGGACGATTATAGGGGCGTTGAAGGCTAAAAAAATCTCACTTCGTTGGTTTAGGTATTGCTATTAATTTTACGACGGATTATCAAATCTAACCATAAAACAAGCCCAGAAAAAAATTACGAACAAAACGATTCCCCGGAACACCCCCAAATATAACATTATAGGGGGGTTGAAGGCGAAAAAAAATCTCACTTCGTTGGTTTAGATATTGCTATTAATTTTATGACGGATTATCAAATCCAACAATAAAATAGACATATAAAAAAATTACGAACAAGATCGATTCCCAGGAACGCCCCAAATGGACGATTATAGGGGCGTTGAAGGCGAAAAAAAAATCTCACTCCGTTACTTTAGGTTTTTCTATTAATTTTATGGCGGATCATCAAATCTACAGATAAAATAGACCTATAGAAAAATCACGAAAAAAATCGATTCCCCTGAATACCCCCAAATGGACGATTATAGGGGGGTTGAAGGCGAAAAAGAAATCTCACATCGTTGGTTTAGGCATTGCTATTAATTTTATTGCGGATTATCAAATCTAACGATAATATAGACTTAGAAAAAAATTACGAACAAAATAGATTCCCCGGAACACCCCCAAATGGACGATTATAGGGGGTTGAAGGCGAAAAAAAAATCTCACTTCGTTGGTTTAGGCATTGCCATTAATTTAATTGCAGCTTATCAAATCTAACGATAATATAGACCTAGAAAAAAATTACGAACAAGATCGATTCCCCGGAACACCCCCAAATGTATCATTATAGGGGGGTTGAAGGCGAAAAATAAATCTCACTTCGTTGGTTTAGGTGTTGCTATTAATTTTATGGCGGATTATCAAATCCAACAATAAAATAGACATAGAAAAAAATTACGATAAAATCGATTCCCTGGAACACCCCCAAATGGACGATTATAGGGGGGTTGAAGACGAAAAAAAAATCTCACTTCGTTCCTTTAGGTATTGCTATTAATTTTATGGCGGATCATCAAATCTACAGATAAAATAGACCTAGAAAAAAATTATGAACAAGATCGATTCCCCGGATCACACCCGAATAGTCGATTACAGGGCGGTTGAAGACGAACAAAAATCTCACTTCCTTGGTTTAGGCACTGCTATCAAGTTCATGGCACATTATCAAATTTAACGATAAAATAGACCTAGACAAATATTACCAACGAAATCGATTCCCCGGATGTCCCCCGAATAGTCGATTATAGGGGGGTAAAAGGCGAAAAAGAATTCTCACTTCGTTGCTTTGGGTATTCATATTATTTTAAATAATTTTGTAGTACATGAGCTTGAAGTTTGCGGCGCTCGACTAGAGCACTTTCATATTTTTTTTGGATTTCAGTGTTCTATTCGATAAGAAACCGCAGAATAACACGAGAAATGTCAAAATAAAAATTTCCGAACATACCCATACACAAAACAACCCTTAAATAAGAGATTGAGGCGAAACGTGAGCATATAGCGTATGCGTGAAGCTACAGTATGATCTATCGAAAACTCTATCTCCAAAACGAAGTCTTATACCCCGCCAAATTTTTAATATGTTTTTTAGTATAACAATACAAGCTTAAAAAATATTAACAAGAAAATCGTATGTCCGGAAAACCCTGCTTGGACGGGGATATTGGTGCTATACGAGCGCATAGCGAGTATACGTGAACACCTAAATGATGATCTATCGAAAATTCTATCTCGAAAACGAGATCTTATACCCCGCCAAATTTTTAATATGTTATTTAGTATAATAATACAAGCTTAAAAAATATTAACAAGAAAAGCGTATGTCCGGAAAAGTTCGCTTTGAAGGGGAGATCGTGGCGATATGAGCGCATACAGCGTACACATGAACACATACACCATGAGATAACGAAAATTCTATCTCGCAAACGAAGTGTTATACCACGCCAAATTTTTAATATATTTTTTAGCATAATAATACAAGCTTATGTCACGTCCTAAGACACAACACGACTGGGATTGTTAACTCGATTAAGAGTTACGCTCTTTTTAGGCCGTAGCTGCGTTAGCTAATTAACCTTGGTTGAGCTTTGAGTTGGAAGTACAAGGCGCTTGTAGTAGTGATTTTAGATATTTGTTGGTAGGGAATTTTGGAAAGTTAATCAGGACCAACAGGTACGGCACACTTGTCCCTTAAGAACAATTTTGTTGCACTACGTCCCTTGTATGGATAGGATGTAGGTCACGAGCCCAGGAGTTTAAGGTTTTAGGAAAAAACTAATTTTACCCAATCTCAGGTTATTCTCAGGTTCACCCTTCCCTCTCGAGAGCTGGTGCTCATAAGCCACTGTGTATTAATTTAATTTACAAGATAGAGAGTAAACACTTGGGCTCCGAGTTAATAAACTAGGTATCATGAATAATTTTCTTTAATTTCTTATATATGAATAAATAAATATTTACTTTGTCAAGTCAAATTGCATTAGACTCCTTAAGATGTCTCACTAAATGACTTGTAATTTCGAATAAAGATGTCACTTAAAATCCTTAAGACCAAGGCCAAGCTTTTATTCAAAATCCAAAGTTAATTATAGATTTATTTTTATTAGTGAATTCGATTATAATTTTCAATAAATTTTCTCAATAATTTCTTATATATAAATAAATAAATATTTACTTTGTCAAGTCAAATTGCATTAGACTCCTTAAGATGTCTCACTAAATGACTTGTAATTTCGAATAAAGATGTCACTTAAAATCCTTAAGACCAAGGCCAAGCTTTTATTCAAAATCCAAAGTTAATTATAGATTTATTTTTATTAGTGAATTCGATTATAATTTTCAATAAATTTTCTCAATAATTTCTTATATATAAATAAATAAATATTTACTTTGTCAAGTCAAATTGCATTAGACTCCTTAAGATGTCTCACTAAATGACTTGTAATTTCGAATAAAGATGTCACTTAAAATCCTTAAGACCAAGGCCAAGCTTTTATTCAAAATCCAAAGTTAATTATAGATTTATTTTTATTAGTGAATTCGATTATAATTTTCAATAAATTTTCTCAATAATTTCTTATATATAAATAAATAAATATTTACTTTGTCAAGTCAAATTGCATTAGACTCCTTAAGATGTCTCACTAAATTTGTCTCACTAAATTTGTCTCACTTGTAATTTCGAATAAAGATGTCACTTAAAATCCTTAAGACCAAGGCCAAGCTTTTATTCAAAATCCAAAGTTAATTATAGATTTATTTTTATTAGTGAATTCGATTATAATTTTCAATAAATTTTCTCAATAATTTCTTATATATAAATAAATAAATATTTACTTTGTCAAGTCAAATTGCATTAGACTCCTTAAGATGTCTCACTAAATGACTTGTAATTTCGAATAAAGATGTCACTTAAAATCCTTAAGACCAAGGCCAAGCTTTTATTCGAAATCCAAAGTTAATTATAGATTTATTTTTATTTTTATTTTCTTTATCTTATTCACCTTTTTTTTTTCTTTTGGGTTTTTTTTTTAAAAGATTTTTGAATAAATGTAAAATTCCGAAATTTTGATTTGAATATATTTTTTTTTATTTTTGAAAATAATTCTCTCAATAAGTGTACAGTATCAATAAAGCTTGTGAATGCTTGTGGTTGTACTGCACGTACAATCAACAAAGCTTGTGAGGCTCTTGCTGACTGCACGTACAATCAACAAAGCTTGTGAGGCTCTTGCTGACTGCACCCTGGACCCTGGACCAGTCAGCAAAGCTTGTGAGGCTTGTAAATCTGACTGACCGGCGAGCAGTGCGCGTTCAGCGTATTTAAATGCGTTGCTCCTCCTCTTCTTCGGCTGGAAAAACTGCGGTGTCAAATCGGGTAGTTGCGTCATTTTGGTGAACGAATCATACGTGATAAGTTCGGCGGCGAGGGATGCTTTGCATATCTCGTAATGTTGTGGTGTGGAAAAGCGGTGTCCAATGATGTGGGGGCGTCATCCCTTCCAAACGTCGATTTCTGTGATAGTGGGGAAGATCCTATGTTTTAACACAGAGAGCGGTAGAGAGCGGTCCCTTATCCCTTCTCTAGGGTATTTTCCGGCGGCTCGTATCTTCTTTAAAGAGCGAGAGAGAACGCTATATGAGTGACAGAGAAAGAGAGATGAGAGAGACAGAAGATATTCCTATCTCCCTCACTCTTCAATTTTGTCACTCTATTTTTGACAGTTTTCTACAGATTGTGTAGAATCATTACAAATCGCAATTTTACAAATTAGCTATAATTTTAATTCAGTAGATATTTCCGTGACAAGGTATTACAAATTTGAACGGTGGTTATAAGTTGATTAGAAGTAGAGTTACAATGAATACAAAAATCGTAAAATATAATATGTAGTTTTTTTTGCAGAAAAATAATTAATATATTTTACACAAACACGAAATTTCATTAAAAATGATAATACTAGACAGTTGAGCTTAAAGTTATAAAAGTGTTTACAAAATTGTGATAGATATCGCTATTATTTATTTAACTACGATGTTTTATTTAAAGTTAGCGCAAAAACATAAAAATTCCATTTCATGCTTATAACAAATATGGTTTCAGATTATTTCCAATCATAAAATTTATTGTTTTTATATTTTTTTTTTGTTTAATTAAATAATCATCTCTATAAGGCTTGGATGTGAATATTTGTATTTTATGGAAAATGAAATTGTTATCAGAGTAAAGCTACTAAGATTTCACAAGAAAAATATTAATAAACCAATAAAGTTATAGATAAACAATTAGTTTTAAAAATTGAGATTAGGGATTAATATTATATGAAAATGTAGAGAAAATTTATTGCAGTTAAATTGCGTTGTTAGAAATCAAAAATGTAAAATAGTTAAATAAATATAAGCTTTATAAGTTTTAAAATTGGAAATAATATTCTTAAGCTATAGTACATTGAGTCCCAAAAAACGCTGGAAAATGCGTCTCCGCGCAATAAGGCTGACGATATCTATTTTTAGATAAGCCATGTGTGTGGGGCTGTTCGTAACGGTAAAACACCCTCTTTGTCTCGGCCTTTTTCTATAATAAACAATCTAGATATTCTACCAAGAATTGAATTATTCATCTTACTAAATAATTATGTAGCAAGACATTACAAATTTGAACGAAAACGCTACGACTATTTTAATGATAGTTATTCGCAATACAAAACTTTACTAACTTAATAATCTAATTTACAATGTAATCATATATGATAATTTATAATAACAGTCAATTATCTAAAATAAACTTAAACCTAAATATTTTGTTATCAAAACTTGTTGATTTATATAATATAATAGCTATTACAGTAATTAATTGTTATTTATTAATAATTAATTCTGTATATACATGTTGTTAATTAAAAATTATAGTTATCGTTTTTTATTTTTGGTATGAGTGTTTATATGGTAACATAAGGATAAACAAACTGTTATTTACGATATAAAAGTTACTAATACTTAAAAATCTAAATTATAATGAGATTGTATTCGATAAAGTTATATATAAAAATAAACACAGTCGGTAAAAATTAAGCTAGTGGTTAATAAGCTTGTTACTTTACATGATATAGTGGTTATTATAATTATTATTCATTATTAGTTGGTTATAATCCATTTCATGCTTAAAAGTTGTAGTTGCAAAAGTACAGGTGGTTATTTATTTGTAATTGTTAAAACAATTTTATCTGTAACAGAGAGATATTGCCTAATAATGTAAAATTATGTTTCCAATGTACAGTATAGGTCGTATATATTCATGATTTGGAAAAGCGCGTCCCCGCGTGGGAAAGCGTCGTATCTATATTTAGTATGAGTCAAGTGTTTTGCAGCATCAAGATAATGTATCCGCTCGAGCTAAGCGTCCCTTAAAGCTACTTTCACATTTTGAAGGAATATTTCCATCTCACATGTAATTGTTTAAAATCCAAAATGTTTATGTAATAGAAACATTTTATTTATTCATAACGGAAGAAAAAATAAAAGTTGAATAAGTTTTATTATTTGATTAGGGAAAATATTCTTTCATGAATGTGTCTGAAAGTAATTATTACAACCTTAAATCTATTTTACAATGTTATACTTTTCATCCCACGCCTGAACGGTTGCTAATTATTGGTTACTGTACCTATTGTCAGAAGAAACTTAATTTATATATAAAAATACAAAAATACTCAGTCAAACATATAAAGGTAAAATTTCAATTAGCGATTTGTACTTAAGCTATTATTTAGAACATATTTGTAGGAACTTAACCATACTTTATAACTAGTGCGTTAATGCAAACAAAATAATATTGTTAATAACAATCAGTAATATTGTACTTCTCCTAAAGGTTTTACTATTATAATTTTTATGGCTTATGAATATCATTTTCTTATTCAGATTAGTACATAATTTCGTTATGTTAATAATTAATGTCTGGTGAATATTTCTCCTAGAGTGGATTACTTATTTTGTATAAGTAAAGGTAATAATATTTGGTAACAGATTTTCTAATATAATTTACTGCACTCGTAGTCGTGGGTATAGTTGATTACAATATTTTAGTTTATTGAGATTAATGTTTGTTCTTCATCAAGAAGAAAAGAAAGTTTACAGTCCGTTTAATATAAAGTCTAAATATAGCCTTTTAAGGAAAAGGAAATTACAAGATTAAAAATTCAGAAATTTTAAAGCATGCGCCGCGTCGGTGTTTTATGACAGCTTGAGACTCCGAGAAGCGCAGGTTACATCTACAACCCTTGGTGCAATAGTGTCGGTAGGGTAATAGGTGTTCAGGGTTATGACTATGGTTCATCGCATAAAAATATATACAAAAAAAAATTTTCCCATCGTAGACGGTTCCGTTACACTTAGAAAAAAATTAACAAAAAAATCGTATGTCCGGAAAACCCTGCTTGGAAGGTGAGATTGGGGCGATATGAGCGCATACAACGTACTCATGAACACACACCAGGACATTAAAAATTCTATCTCGAAAACGAAGTCTTATACCCCACCAAATTTTTAATATGTTTTTTAGTATAACAATGCAAAATTAAAAAAAAATTAACAAGAAAATCGTATGTCCGGAAAATCTTGCTTGGAAGGGGAGATTGGTGCGATACGAGCGCATAGCGAGTATACGTGAACACCTAAATGATGATCTATCGAAAATTCTATCTCGAAAACGAGATCTTATACCCCGCTAAATTTTTAATATGTATTTCTTAGTATAATAATACAAACTTGAAAAAAATTAACAAGAAAATCGTATGTCCGGAAAACTCTGCTTTGAAAGGGAGATTGGGGCGATATGAGCGCATACAGCGTACTCATGAACACACACCAGGACATTAAAAATTCTATCTCGAAAACGAAGTCTTATACCCCACCAAATTTTTAATATGTTTTTTAGTATAACAATGCAAAATTTAAAAAAAATTAACAAGAAAATCGTATGTCCGGAAAATCTTGCTTGGAAGGGAGATTGGTGCGATACGAGCGCATAGCGAGTATACGTGAACACCTAAATGATGATCTATCGAAAATTCTATCTCGAAAACGAGATCTTATACCCCGCCAAATTTTTAATATGTATTTCTTAGTATAATAATACAAACTTAAAAAAAATTAATAAGAAAATCGTATGTCCGGAAAACTCTGCTTTGAAAGGGAGATTGGGGCGATATGAGCGCATACAGCGTACACATGAACACATACACCATGACATATCGAAAATTCTATCTCGCAAACGAAGTGTTATACCCCGCCAAATTTTTAATATGTTTTTTAACATAATAATACAAGCTTAGAAAAAATTAATAAGAAAATCGTATGTCCGGAAAACCCTGCTTGGAAGGGGAATTGTGGCGATACGAGCGCATAGCGAGTATACGTGAACACCTAGACGATGATCTATCGAAAATTCTATCTCGAAAACGAGATCTAATACCCCGCCTAATTTTTAATATCTTTTTTAGTGTAATAATACAAGCTTAAAAAAAAATTGGCAGCAAAATTGTATGTCTGGAAAACCCTGCTTGGAAGGGGAGATTGGGGCGATACGAGCGCATAGCGAGTATGAGGCGTTTCACGTCAACTGCCCCAGCGCGGTTTTTGAGATATAAGATGTTTTATAGTTTTTGAAGGTGAAAATGGATAATTTAAAAAAAACTGCCTATATCATTGGAAAGCTGACGAAAAAAGACGTTGAAAACGCTTATCAAACAATTTTTTTAAGTACATTTTAGTATCATAAACATGAGTTGGAAATAGCACGATTTGCCACTCGCGCGCCGATCTGGGGCAGTTGACGTGAAACGCCTCGTATACGTGAACACCTGAAGGATGATCTATCGAAAATTCTATCTCGAAAATGAGATCTTATACCCCGCCTAATTTTTAATATCTTTTTTAGTGTAATAATACAAGCTGAAAAAAAATTGAGTATAAAATTGCATGTCCGGAAACTGTTGTGGAGGGGAGATTGAGGCGATATGAATGTGTTTGATGTTCTGAACATTCATCGTGAACGAAATATCGAGAATTTCCCAATTCGGTTTTTTTTATGTTATTTGTTAGAGATATGCATAAAACATGGACAAACTGCAAAATAAGTTATTTCCAAAGTGATTATCCCCCCAAATCATCCCTAAAATCAACCCGACTAGATAATACATGATAAGAAAAATTTATACCAGCACTATTTCGTCGCGCGGTACGAAGAAAAGCCAATTTGGAAGTTACAGGCGAAGAAAAACCAAAAACAAATCTAAGGCGAAAAAAAGTCAGTTTGGGTCCTTCCAGACGAAGAAAATCCAGTTTGACTTGTCTCAGACGAAAAAAAAGCCAGTTTGGACAAAAAATCCCAACTGCCGACATTTCGCGCGAGAAAAAAAGTTCAATTCTGTTACCGACAATACTTTTACGTACGCGTATTGATAAATAATGTTGTATTATGGTTTGTACATTTTAATTGTCATAATAAAATTACTCTTAATACTATTAGTAAGTGGTACTAGGAATCTTGAATCAATGTACTGACAGTCAGTACATTGATTCAAGATTCAGTCTGTTCCGGGTTTGCCATTGGCTTTGAACATATGTTAAAAGCACTGCAACGCCGTTCATGAATTATAGTGTACTCTCAATCGCAGGTTTACTGCGCTGTCAGATATATCCGAAAAAAGAGTAACGGCTCCGAGCTGCAGACGCGCATGAGCGCAGCCTTACAAGCGTTTTACGCAGTAGTGCCGCCGGATGGGGCTATTGCGTTCGGCGTTCCTAAGAATTTTTCTGTGTAAGTATAGTATAATAAATGTACAATTACGCGTACACAATCATTTTTTAACGACTTATTTCAGTGCTTTTGACAAATGTTCAGAGACAATGATAACAAAAAGTGGAATTATCAGTACACTGATTCGGGATTCCTAGAACCGCTTATTAATAGTATTAATAGTAATTGTATTGTAATAGTAATTGTAATAATTAAGATTTACAAGTCAAATATACGGGGGGGGGGGTCCAAAGTTTAGACAACTCACTTGAAAATTGAAGTGAACTATAGACGTGCTCGGTTTCCGCTTATTAAAAGTATTAATAGTAATTGTATTGTAATAGTAATTGTAATAATTAAGATTTACAAGTCAAATATACGGGGGGGGGGGTCCAAAGTTTAGACAACTCACTTGAAAATTGAAGTGAACTATAGACGTGCTCGGTTTCGATATAAGCTACTGCAGATTGTCAAAATTTCAATTCTAAATTACGAAAATCATATTTTCGAATGTAACAATTCACCTACTGTTCAAAACATCGAATTCCATTAATAGAATTTTAATAGGGATACAATAAACATATTTCGAAATAAATTATTAGAAACAAGTTATATTTGCTTTGAAATCGTATTGATGAAATTCGATATTTTGGACAGTAGGTGAATTGTTAGATTCGAAAATATGATTTTCGTAAATTTCGAAATTTTGCACAATCTGCAGTAGCTTATATCGAAACCGAGCACGTCTATAGTTGACTTCAATTTTCAAGTGAGTCATCTAAACTTTAGACCCCCCCAAATATATAACGTTATTTATCAATAGGCGTACGTAAAAGTATTTTTGCTAACATAATTGTATTTTTTTTCTTGCGCGAAATGTCGTTAGTTGCGATTTTTCGTCCAAGGACAGCGCAAACTGGCTTTATTTCGTCTGAGATAAGTCAAACTGGCTTTTATTCGTCTGGGAAGATCCAAACTGGCTTTTTTTCGCCTTAGACGCGTTTTTGGTTTTTCTTCGCCTGTAACTTTCAAGTTAGCTTTTCTTCGTACCGCGCGACGTTTTATACAGTTAAAATTCACCATTTTTTAAAAATTCCTTCCAAATGGTGGATTTTAAATAAAATTTTTTACTTTAAAAATAATAATTGGAAAAATTAAGGGATGCGAATAGCTTCAGTCAAAGGAGATATAAAAATCAAAGATTTTGGCCCGTATCCAGGTAAAAAATATCAAAAGGTTTAGCCTGTAGATTACGGCAGGATACAGATTTTAAAATCTCAAGATCTTTGGATCAAATGGGTTTACAGACCTCTGGTAGGGTCTATTTCCTCAAAAATAAACTATATTTGTAATAAATAAATATATATATATATATATATATATATATATATATATATATATATATATATATATATATATATATATATATATATATATATATATATATATATATATATATATATATATATATATATATATATATAAAAAAAATAAAATATCATTACTGATCAAAACTTTTATTTTTTAGGTGAAACAAAAAAAAAAAATGTTAACTGTAGTACCCCATTAATATAATATAATTAAATTAACTTTAAACATTAAAACACATTCAGTAAATTGATTTTATATACGGAAAGACATGTGTAAGGTATAGCAAAAAGATTTTTTGATCGAAACATGGTTTAAGGCGATGATTATGAGAAAACTGAAAACCCCTCCAAATTCGTTCCATAACTGGTACTTTTACCTTATGCGAGCTATGAAAGCGCCCATACTTGGAGCAAGTTAGAAAATCGGCAAAAGAGGGACGGCGCCGCTCGCGCGACTGCTACGCTCGAAGTAATATATATATGAGGCGTTTCGCGTCAACTGTCCCAGCGCGCGGCGCGCGAGCCCCAAAACCTGCTATTTCTAACTCATGTTTATGATACTAAAAAGTACTTAAAAAAATTGTTTGATATGCGTTTTCGACGTATTTTTTCCTCAGCTTTCCAATGATGTTGGTAGTTTTTTCAAAATTTTCCATTTTCATCTTCAAAAACTCTTTTGCATTCTATTTCTCGCAAAAAACATCTCGGGCACTCTTTGGAAAATATCCTTTCCTACGTAAAAAATGCTCAGCTTTCGATCTAGAGGGTCAAAAAAATATTAAAAATACACTTTTTGAGATATAACATGTTTTGTACTTTTTGAAGGTGAAAATTGAAAATTTCGGAAAAACTGCTTACGCCATTGGAAAACTGAGGAAAAAATACGTCGAAAACGCTTATCAAACAATTTTTTTAAGTATATTGTAGTATCATAAACGTGAGTTAGAAATAGCACGATGTGGGGCTACAGCGGCGCGCGCTGGGATAGTTGACGTGAAACACCTCATATATAGATGTACCGCGCGATCAGTGCGTTTATAGGGGGGTTGAAGGCGAAAAAGAAGTCTCACTTCGTTGGTTTAGGCATTGCTATTAATTTTATTGCGGATTATCAAATCTAACGATAATATAGACTTAGAAAAAAATTACGAACAAAATCGATTCCCCGGAACACCCCCAAATGGACGATTACAGGGGGTTGAAGGCGAAAATATATAGATGTACCGCGCGATCAGTGCGTTGCGTTGAGGCGGAGTGGGAGAATCGGTAGAAGACGGTTCGGCCGGCGCACCTCACGGAAGTCGTCGGTGCTCGCTCCAAACTGTGTACAACGCGCGATCTGTTCCACGAATCGTTGCGGAGCAGGGGAAATCGGAGGTACGGCTTGGCCGCTGGCTCGCGTAAATCCAAGCTGTGCTCGAACTATTAGACATTTGACACTGCCTCTGTGGACATCGAAGAGTGGGGAGGGGGACCAACAGCTTGGTTTGGTCGAATCCTCAAGCTCTTGAACGTAATGCGGCCGCGCAGATGCTGCATCGGCGACGCCGACGCGCCTCGGCGGTGCTCGGAGTGGCTCGGAAGGATTCGCCGAATTGCCGCTGGTTGCAATGTTATAATGTGAGCGCGCGGGGACTGATTGTCTGCGCCGTTCACGAGCCGTTTTTCAGTTTCTACAGCGATTCTCTATGTCCCAGGCGCCGGAAAATTTGTCGCTTCTGTCTCCTTATGTAGCAACCTGCTGATGCAATTGGCAAAACTAATCATCGCTTTTTATAGTTTTTGATTCGTAGAATCTAAATTTAGATGTTACAATTTAACAAAATTGCAAGAACCTTCATTTAAATGCATCTGTTTATACAAATAAAAACAGTCTCTTGCGAAGGGAATAATTCTTTCTTGGAAATTAAGGCAACTTTAAGATTAAAATGATCCTTTCATCATCTACAAAAAACCAAAGAGTTATAAAGAGTTATAAATTTTAAAAATATTAATTTTCAGTATTTGAGAGATTTTAATAAAGACCACAAAATTAAATATCAAGTAAAAATTATTACCGATACTTATCGTTTTCCATCAAAAAAGGATGTGCATAGTTAAATATACTCTATATTATAAGTAATTCACATTAATATACGAGTAAATCTCAGCAACTCTTAACTTTTTGGGAACTCGAAAATAGCAGGCAAATGAACCAAAGCTCGAAATGATTGTCATTCAATAAAAAAAATAAAAGTAACAATAATAAATAACGACAAATCAGTCCGAAACTCACGAGGGAAGTTTCACATGTCTGGATCACAGATCTGGATAAAACGTCAGGATGTAATTTTGTGGCTTAAGAATTCACGGAAATTACACCTTTTTTTAAACGACAAAACATAAAAAAGGAATGTAGCTTTGAAGAAACATCTGCAAGACAATACTCGGTATGCGCTCGTATCACCCAAATCTCCCCTTCAAAGCCGGGTTTTCCGGACATACAATTTTGCTGCCAATTTTTTTTTAAGCTTGTATTATTACACTAAAAAAGATATTAAAAACTAGGTGGGGTATAATATCTCGTTTTCGAGATAGAATTTTCGATAGATCATCCTTTAGATGTTCACGTATACTCGCTATGCGCTAGTATCACACCAATCTCCCCTTCCAAGCAGGGTTTTCCGGACATACGATTTTCTTGTTAATTTTTTTTAAGCTTGTATTGTTATACTAAAAAACATATTAAAAATTTGGCGGGGTATAAGACTTCGTTTTGGAGATAGAGTTTTCGATATAACATCCTGTAGGTTCACGCATACGCTGTATGCTCACGTTTCGCCTCAATCTCTTATTTAAGGGTTGTTTTGTGTATGGGTATGTTCGGGAATTGTTATTTTCGACATTTGTTGTGTAATTCTGCGGTTTTTTTATCGAATAGAACACTGAAATAAAAAAAAAACGCTGCCAATTCATTGGCACGTAGCTTCTTCAAACTTAATTTATTGATCCCTTTAATTAATTTTTACTTCTAATATTTAAAATTTAATACTTTATCTTGTACGGTTAGACTAAGCAGGAGAAGGTCATTGGTCCAGATTCAGCTTAAACTGTGCGTTATATCTTATTTCCTAATGGACCGATTTTTTCGGGCAACGAACTTAATCTGAAGATATATAAAAGCTACGTCTGTGCCAAATATCAGGGCGATTGGGTAATATTTGCTCTTGTTATCGTGCGACAACCAAAACACAAATTTTTTCTAAAATAATTTTTTTCTAAAAAACAAATGAAGATATTCCCCTGAAATTTGAACCAAATATAGTCTTTTATAAATTTAATAAGTGGTTAAAATTTTAAGTCGATAAATCAAGTAATCTCTGAGAAAATGCGATTCAAAAATTAAAAAAAAAAGTTTTTAACCTCAAATATCTTTTTTTTAATGGACAGATTTTTTTGGGCAACGAACTCGATCTGAAGGTATATAACAGCTACATCTGTGCCAAATTTCAGGACGATTGGATAATTTTTGCTCTAGTTATCATGCGACAACGAAAACGGAAATTTTTTCTAAAATAATTTTTTTCTAAAAAACAAATGAAGATTAATCTCTTAAAATTTTAACCTCATATAGTCATAAATCAGTGTAATAACTGGTTAAAATTTCAAGTCGATAAATTATATATCGCCTTAAAACATCTTTTTGAACATTTTTTTTTTCGAAAAATTTTTCTCCGTTACAAAGCTTCCTTTATGAGGAAGCAAAAAATTATGAAAGGGCTCGAGTCGAGCTCTGCAAACTTCAAGCTGATGTACTATAAAATTATTGCAATTAATATGAATACGCAAAGCAACGAAGTGAGAATTCTTTTTCGCCTTTTACCCCTCATATAATAGGGGGAGATCTGGGGAATCGATTTCGTTGGTAATTTTTTTCTAGGTCCATTTTATCGTTAAATTTGATAATCCGCCACATAAAATTAATAGAAATACATAGAACAACGAAATGACAAATTTTTTTCGCCTTCAACCCCCCTATGATCGACTGTTCAGGGGTGATCCGGGGAATCGAATTCGTAGGTAAATTTTTCCTAGGTCTATTTTATCGTTAGATTTGAGAATCCGCCATAAAATTAATAGCAATACCTAAAGCAACGAAGTGAGATTTTATCTTGCCATCAACCCCCTATAATCGTGCATTTTGGGGTGATCCGGGGAATCGATTTCGTTCCTAATTTTTGTCTGGTCTTGTTTTATTGTTCGATTTGATAATACATTATAAAATTAATAGTAATACCTAAAGCAACGAATGAGATTTTTTTTTCGCCTTCAACCACTCTATAATCGTACATTTGTGGGTGTTCCGGGGAAACGATATTATTCGTAATTTTTTTTAGGTCTATTTTATTGTTGGATTTGATAATCAGCCATAAAATTAATAGCAATACCTAAAGCCACGACGTGAGACTTTGTTTTCGCCTTCAACCCCCATATAATCGATTGTTCGGGGGTGATCCAGGGAATCAATTTCGTTCCGAATTTTTTTCTAGGTATGTTTAATCGTTAGATTTAATAATCCGTCATAAAATTAATAGCAATACCTAAAGCAACGACGTGAGATTTTTTCCGCCTTCAACCCACCTATAATCGTCCATTTGGGGGTATCCGGGAAAACGATATTATTCGTAATTTTTTTTAGGTCTATTTTATTGTTGGATATGATAATCAGCCAGAAAATTAATAGCAATACCTAAAGCAACGACGTGAGATTTTTTTTCGCCTTCAACCCCCCTATAATCGCCCATTTGGCGATATTCCGGGGAATCGATTTTGTTCGTAATTTTTTTCTAGGTCTATTTTGTCGTCCGATTTGAGAATCACCATAAAATTAATAGCAATACCTAAAGCAACGAAGTGAGATTTTATTTTGTCATCAACCCCCTATAATCGTGCATTTTGGGGTGATCCGGGGAATCGATTTCGTTCCTAATTTTTTTCTGGGCTTGTTTTATCGTTAGATTTGATAATACATTATAAAATTAATAGTAATACCTAAAGCAACGAATGAGATTTTTTTTTCGCCTTCAACCACTCTATAATCGTACATTTGTGGGTGTTCCGGGGAATCGATTTTGTTCGTAATTATTTTCTAGGTCTCTTTTATCTGTAGATTTGATAATCCACCATAAAATTGATAGCAATACCTAAAGGAACGAAGTGAGATTTTTTTTTCTCCTTCAACCCCCCTATAATGATCCATTTGTGGGTGTTCCGGGGAATCGATTTTGTCCGTAATTTTATCTAGGTCTATTTTATCGTTAAATTTGATAATCCGCCATAAAATTAATAGCAATGCCTAAGCCAGCGAAGTGACATTTCTTTTCGCGTTCAACCCCCCTATAATCGACTATTCGAGGGTGATCCGGGGAATCGATTTCGTTCCTAATTTTTTTCTAGACTTGTTTTATCGTTAGATTTAATAATCCGGCATAAAATTAATAGCAATACCTCAAGCAACGACGTGAGATTTTTTTCGCCTTCAACACCCCTATAATCGTCCATTTGGGGGTATCCGGGGAAACGATATTATTCGTAATTTTTTTTCTAGGTCTATTTTATTGTTGGATTTGATAATCAAACATAAAATTAATAGCAATACCTAAAGCAACGAAGTGAGATTTTCTTTTGCATTCAACCCCCCTATAATCGTGCATTTTGGGGTGATCCGGGGAATCGATTTCGTTCCTAATTTTTCTTTGGGCTTGTTTTATGGTTAGATTTGATAATACGTCATAAAATTAATAGTAATACCTAAAGCAACGACTGAGATTTTTTTTTCGCCTTCAACCACCCTATAATCGTCCATTTGTGGGTGTTCCGGGGAATCGATTTTGTTCGTAATTTTTCTCTAGGTCTATTTTATCGTTAGATTTGATAATCCGCCATAAAATTAATAGCAATACCTAAAGCAACAGAGTGAGATTTTTTTTGCCTTCAACCCCCCTATAATCAACTATTCGAGGGTGATCCGGAGAATCGATTTCGTTCCTAATTTTTTTCTTGGCTTGTTTTATCGTTAGATTAGATAATACGTCATAAAATTAATAGTAATACCTAAACCAAAGCAGTGAGAGTTTTTTTCTCCTTCAACCAACCTAAAATCGTCCATTTGGGGGTGTTCCGTGGAATCGATTTTGTTCCTAATTTTTTTCTACGTCTATTTTATCGCTGGATTAGATAATCCGTCATAAAATTAATAGCAATGACTAAACCAACGTGGTGAGATTTTTTTTCGCCTTCAACCCCTCTATAATCGACTATTCGGGGGTGATTCGGGTAATCGACATCGTTCCTAATTTTTTTTCATCTTGTTTTATCGTCAGATTTGATAATCAGCCATCAAATTAATAGCAATACCTAAAGCAACGAAGTAAGATTTTTTTTCGCCTTCAACACCCCTATAATCGTCCATTTGGAGGTATTCCGGGGAATCGATTTTGTTCGTGATTTTTTTTTTGTCTATTTTATCTGTAGATTTGATAATCCGCCATAAAATTGATGGCAATACGTAAAGGAACGAAGTGAGATTTTTTTTTCGTTTCCAACCCCCGTACAATCGTCCATTTGGGGGTGTTCCGGGGAATCGCTTTTGTTCGTAATTTTTCTCTAGGTCTATTTTATCGTTAGATTTGATAATCCGCCATAAAATTAATAGCAATACCTAAAGCAACAAAGTGAGATTTTTTTTTGCCTTCAACCCCCCTATAGTCGACTATTCGGGGGTGATCCGGAGAATCAATTTCGTTCCGAATTTTTTTCTGGGCTTTATTTATCGTTAGATTTGATAAACCGTCATAAAATTAATAGCAATAACTAAAGCAACGAAGTGAGATTTTTTTTTCGCCTTTAACCCCCATATAATCGTCATTTTTGGGGCGTTCCGAGGAATCGATTTTGTTCGTAATTATTTTCTAGATCCATTTTATCGTTAGATTTGATAATCCGCTATAAAATTAATAGCAATACCTAAAGCCACGAAGTAAGATTTTTTTTCGCCTTCAACCCCCCTATAATCGTCCATTTGGGGGTATTCCGGGGAATCGATTTTGTTCGTGATTTTTTTTTGGTCTACTTTATCTGTAGATTTGATAATCCGTCATAAAATTGATAGCAATACGTAAAGGAATGAAGTGAGATTTTTTTTTCGTTTTCAACCCCCCTACAATCGTCCATTTGGGGGTGTTCCGGGAATCGATTTTGTTCGTAATTTTTTTCGAGGTCTATTTTACTGTTGGATTTGATAATCGGACATAAAATTAATAGCAATAACCAAACCAATGAAGTGAGATTTTTTCTTCGCCTTCAACCCCCCTATAATGATATATTTGGGGGTGGTCCGGAGAATCGATTTTGTTCCCAATTTTTTTATAGGTCTATTTTATCGTTAGATTTTATAATCCGCCATAAAATTAATAGCAATAACCAAACCAATGAAGTGAGATTTTTTCTTCGCCTTCTACCCCCCTATAATGATATATTTGGGGGTGGTTCGGGGAATTGATTTTGTTCCCAATTTTTTTATAGGTCTATTTTATCGTTAGATTTTATAATCCGCCATAAAATTAATAGTAATACCTAAAGCAACGATTGAGATTTTCTTTCCGCCTTCAACCACCCTATAATCGTCCATTTGTGGGTGTTCCGGGGAATCGATTTTGTTCATAATTTTTCTCTAGGTCTATTTTATCGTTAGATTTGATAATCCGCCATAAAATTAATAGCAATACCTAAAGCAAAAAAGTGAGATTTCTTTTGCCTTCAACCCCCCTATAATCGACAATTCGGGGGTGATCCGGAGAATCAATTTCGTTCCTAATTTTTTTCTGAGCTTGTTTTATCGTTAGATTTGATAATACGTCATAAAAGTAATAGTAATACCTAAACCAAAGAAGTGAGATTTTTTTTTCTCCTTCAACCAACCTAAAATCGTCCATTTGGGGGTTTTCCGGGGAATCGATTTTGTTCCTAATTTTTTTCTACGTCTATTTTATCGCTAGATTAGATAATTCGTCATAAAATTAATAGCAATGACTAAACCAACGAAGTGAGATTCTTTTTTCGCCTTCAACCCCCCTATAATCGTCCGTTCGGGGGTATTCCGGGGAATCGATTTTGTTCGTGATTTTTTGTGGTCTATTTTATCTGTAGATTTGTTAATCCGCCATAAAATTAATAGTAATACCTAAAGCAACGACGGAGATGTTTTTTTCGCCTTCAACCACCATATAATCGTCCATTTGTGGGTGTTCCGGGGAATCGATTTTGTTCGTAATTTTTCTCTAGGTCTATTTTATCGTTAGATTTGATAATCCGCCATAAAATTAATAGCAATACCTAAAGCCACAAAGTGAGACTTTTTTTCGCCTTCAAACCCCCCTATATTCGACTATTCGGGGGTGATCCGGGGAATCGGTTTTGTTCGTAATTTTTTTCTGGGCTTTTTTTATCGTTAGATTTGATAACACGTCATAAAATTAATAGCAATAACTAAAGCAACGAAGTGAGATTTTTTTTTCGACTTTAACCCCCATATAATCGTCCTTTTTGGGGTGTTCCGAGGAATCTATTTTGTCCGTAATATTTTTCTGGGCTTTTTTTATTATTAGATTTGATAATCAGCCATCAAATTAATAGCAATACCTAAAGCAAAGAAGTATGATTTGTTTTCGCCTTCAACACCCCTATAATCGTCCATTTGTGGGTGTTCCGGGGAATCGATTCTGTTCGTGATTTATTTTTGGTCTATTTTATCTGTAGATACGATAATCCGCCATAAAATTGATAGCAATAACCAAACCAACGAAGTGAGATTTTTTCTTCGCCTTCAACCCCCCTATAATGATACATTTGGGGGTGTTCCGGGGAATCGATTTTGTTCCCAATTCTTTTCTAGGTCTATTTTATCGTTAGATTTTATAATCCGCCATAAAATTATTAGTAATACCTAAAGCAACGACTGAGATTTCTTTCCGCCTTCAACCACCATATAATCGTCCATTTGTGGGTGTTCCGGAGAATCGATTTTGTTCGTAATTTTTCTCTCGGTCTATTATATCGTTAGATTTGATAATCCGCCATAAAATTAATAGCAATACCTAAAGCAACAAAGTGAGATTTTTTTTTTGCCTTCAACCCCCCTATAATCGACTATACGGGGGTGATTAGGAGAATCCATTTCGTTCCTAATTTTTTTCTGGCCTTGTTTTATCGTTAGATTTGATAATACGACATAAAATTAATAGTAATACCTAAACCAAAGAAGTGAGATTTTTTTTTCTCCTTCAACCAACCTAAAATCGTCCATTTGGGGGTGTTCCGGGGAATCGATTTTGTTCCTAATTTTTTTTTAGGTCTATTTTATTATTGGATTTGATAATCTGCCATAAAATTGATAGCAATACCTAAAGGAACGAAGCGAGATTTTTTTTTCGTTTTCAACCCCCAGATAATCGTCCATTTGGGGGTGTTCCGGGAATCAATTTTGTTCGTAATTTTTTTCGAGGACTATTTTATTGTTGGATTTGATAATCCGACATAAAATTAATAGCAATAACGAAACCAACGGAGTGAGATTTTTTCTTCGCCCTCAACCCCCCTATAATGATACGTTTCGGGGTGTTCCGGGGAATCCATTTTGTTCGTAATTTTTCTCTAGGTCTATTTTATCGTTAGATTTGATAATCCGCCATAAAATTAATAGCAATACCTAAAGCAACAAAGTGAGATTTTTTTTGCCTTCAACCCCCCTATAATCGACAATTCCGGGGTGATCCAGCTAATCGATTTCGTTCCTAATTTTTTTCTGGGCTTGGTTTATCGTTAGATTTAATAATACGTCATAAAATTAATAGCAGTACCTAAAGCAACAAAATGAGATTCTTTTTTCGCCTACAACCCCCATATAATGATCCATTTGGGGGTGTTCCGGGGAATAGATTTTGTTCGTAATTTTTTTCTAGATCTATTTTATCGTTAGATTTGATAATCCGCTATAGCATTAATAGCAATACCTAAAGCAACGAAGTGAGCCTTTTTTTCGCCTTCAACCCCCCTATAATCGTCCATTTGTGGGTCTTCCGGGGAATCGATTTTGTTCGTAACTTTTTTAGGTCTATTTTATCGTTAGATTCGATAATCCGCCATAAAATTAATAGCAGTACCTAAAAAACGTAGCGAGATTCTTTTTTCGCCTACAACCCCCCTATAATGATCCATTTGGGGGTGTTCCGGGGAATAGATTTTGGTCGTAATTTTATCTAGGTCTATTTTATCGTTAGATGTGATAATCCGGCATAAAATTAATAGCAATGCCTAAGCCAACGAAGTGAGATTTTGTTTCGCCTTCAACCCCCCTATAATCGACTATTCGGGGGTGATCCGGGGAATCGATATTGTTCGTAATTTTTTTCTGGTCTTTTTTTATCATTAGACTTGATAATCCGTCATAAAATGAATAGCAATAACTGAAGCAACGAAGTGAGATTTTTTTCGCCTTTAACCCCCATATAATCGTCCTTTTTGGGGTGTTCCCAGGAATCAATTTTGTTCGTAATTTTTTTGTAGATCTATTTTATCGTTAGATGTGATAATCCGCCATAAAATTAATAGCAATGCCTAAGCCAACGAAATGAGATATTTTTCCGCCTTCAACCCCCCTATAATCGACTATTCGGCGGTGATCCGGGGAATCGATATTGTTCGTAATTTTTTTCTGGGCTTTTTTTATCATTAGACTTGATAATCCGTTATAAAATGAATAGCAATAACTGAAGCAACGAAGTGAGATTTTTTTTCGCCTTCAACCCCCCTATAATCGTCCATTTGGGGGTATTCCGGGGAATCGATTTTGTTCGTAATTTTATCTAGGTCTATTTTATGGTTAGATTTGATAATCCGCCATAAAATTAATAGCATTGCCTAAGCCAACGAAGTGAGATTTTTTTTCGCTTTCAACCCCCCTATAATCGACTATTCGGGGGTGATCCGGTGAATCGATATTGTTCGTAATTTTTTTCTGGGCTTTTTTTATCGTTAGATTTGATAATCCGCCATAAAATTAATAGCATTGCCTAAGCCAACGAAGTGAGATTTTTTTCTCGCCTTTAACCCCCATATAATCGTCCTTTTTGGGGTGTTCCTGGGAATCGATTTTGTTCGTAATTTTTTTCTAGGTCTATTTTATTGTTGGATTTGATAATCAGCCATAAAATTAATAGCAATACCTAAAGCAACGAAGTGAGATTTTTCTTCGCCATCAACCCCCCTATAATCGACCATTTGGGGGTATTCCGGGGAATCGATTTTGTTCGTGATTTTTTTTTGTCTATTTTATCTGTAGATTTGATAATCCGCCATAAAATTGATAGCAATACCTAAAGGAACGAAGTGAGATTTTTTTTTTCGTTTTCAACCCCCCATATAATCGTCCATTTGGGGGTATTCCTGGGAATCGATTTTGTTCGTAATTTTTTTCTAGGTCTATTTTATTGTTGGATTTGATAATCCGACATAAAATTAATAGCAATAACCAAACCAACGAAGTGAGATTTTTCTTCGCCTTCAACCCCCCTATAATGATACATTTGGGGGTGTTCCGGGGAATCGATTTTGTTCCAAATTTTTTTTCTAGGTCTATTTTATCGTTAGATTTGATAATCCGCCATAAAATTAATAGCAATACCTAAAGCAACGAATTGAGATTTTTTTCCCCTTCAATCCCCCTATAATCGTACATTTGGAGGTGTTCCGGGGAATCGATTTTGTTCGTAATTTTTTTTAGTTCTATTTTATCATTCGATTTGATAATCGGCCATAAAATTAATAGCAATACCTAAAGCAACGGTGTGAGAATTTTTTTTCGCCTTCCTCCCTTAATCTTCGTTTGGGGGATGAGGGTAGTTTGGTATTTGATGTTTTTTTTAGTTTTTTATATGTATTTAATCATGTTTTGTTTTAAAAAACCGAGTCCAAGTGAAAAAAACCGTTTTTACAATAATCGATTTTCCGTTAGATCCCAACGTTGCAAACTTCAAACACATAATCTTCGGCTCGGGCATGGGAAATACGATCAGTCCTATTTTGGCTGACATTGTCATGCAAGAGCTTGAAAACTTTGCGCTATCTAAGCTATGCTTTGAATCTGTTTTCTATTTTCGTTATGTAGATGATATCCTTTTGTGTGTGTCGAGTAATATGATCGAATATACAATAAACATTTTTAATATGTACAGTGAACATTTGCAATTTACAGTGGAAAGATCACGAGATCATAGAATTAATTTCCTAGACATAGACGTAATGGTTAAAAAGAACTGCATTATAATAAATTGGTATAGAAAACCAACTTTCTCTGGGAGGTTATTGAACTTTCGCTCACAACATCCTAAGAGTATTAAAATTGCAATTATTTACTCGTTGGTCGATAAAGCTATTAAATTGTCAAATGAAAGCTTCCACTACAAAAATCTCAGTTTTATAAAACTACTTTTTGAAAATGATTACCCCGTAGATCTAGTTAATATATACATTGAAAAAAGATTAAAATTTTTAAATAACAATTTGAAAAAATCTAAAGTAAGCAAAAAACCACGTATAGTGCTACCGTTTGTGGAAGAATTGAGACCGATTATGAAAAACTTCTTTAACAAATATTATACAGTATAACGAGGTTCCAAGATAAAATACGGAGAAGATAAGCATCTCGGTCCTCCGTATTCTATCGAACCCGTTAGGCTCTCGTTCCCGCGAATTCGTATATCTCGAGCGAGTATTGACATCGCTCGGGCGATGTATTCGCGTTAGCTATGCGCGGGGCAGGCGCGACTTTGACCGTTGCTAAGTCGCGCCCGATTCTTTTTGAATCAGATTCTCTCGAGCTGTCAAACCGCGCGTACGCGAGTAATTTTGATCGTCCGTGAAGAAAACGGTATCGTGCGTCCTCACCGGTGCAGCGCAGCGCCAGTCCACGTACCGACCACGAAAAGCAGCGCACGTGAACAATCCGAGCCACTCCTGGGGTCCGAAGCGTTTGTAGATCAACGCTGGATTTTAGGACTCGGTCTGAACACTCCGAAGTCGACCGGAGGATAAGGCCTGTCGCAGGAGCGGATTCGTGAGCGAACGACGAGGGGAGTGCACTCCCCTCCCGGTAAGACTCTTCGAGTATTTTCCGCGCAGCGTTTTATTTGTATTTTCGGCTCGCTGCGACGAGCGGCCGGTGTTGCGTTCACCGGCCCAGCGAGAATAAATACATTGATCCGCCCGCGCCGTCAGCGGATCACGTCTTCTTGTCGGCGCGCAACGCGACGCGTTTATGTTGTAATAATTTAAGAATAGACCTTGTTATTGTTCTGTGAAGTAATTGAGGCTATTCTTCATTTATCGACCTTAACCTAACCTTCTCCCGGATACCGCCGCCTCCGCGGGAAAACGACTCCGCCGGTCGTTTTCATAGCTGAACTTAGCGGCCGCGCGCTTTACTCTTTGAGCGCGCGTATTTTACTCAGCGATCCATTTAGTTGGAAAGCGAAGTTCGTGTGCGATCTTCGCGTTGTTTTCAGGATTACAGAAGCAGATCCCCGGGCAAGTCATTTTAGTTTGACACCCGCGGCACCGTGTTCTAGGGCATCGCTGGCCTGTGGCTTTTCGGGATTTTTCCCCAGCAGCCATCCTGTTACAACAGATATAATTTATAGTACTGCTAATAAATTCAAGCGTTTTATAAAATTGGGAAAAGATACATGTAAAACAGGTGACAATACAAATGTGATTTACCGTACAGATTGCAATGACTGTGAGGCAACATATGTTGGGCAAACAAGCCATAGGTTAGATATTAGAATAAAAGAACGTAAATAAGATGCGAAAAATATGATAATAACAACGACTTATATACACATATTAGTAATACAAATCACAATTTTAATTTTAATAAAATAAAAATATTGGATAAAGAGAGCCGGCTGGATTGCAGACTTCTATTGAAATGTTTTATATACATTCGCAAAATCGATTTGTAAATAAGATGACTGACACTATGAAATTAAATGATGACTATGAAGCGTTTATACATAGAAATAAAATTTAAGTTTCACCTCTCCAATATTATAAAACGGAGGTTCGTGCGAGGAATCAGTATTACGAGCACATAAAAATAGAGAACTGTCGAGGTTTATATACATTGTTATGGTTGTGTACAGATGTATAGTAATAGTCTAACGCAAGGCTAAATAAGAGCCACTGTACTTCATGTACCGCTAATACTCCTAAAAAGTATACGCTTGACTACGCATATTGACTCGCGCTCCACCTCTGTCGCTTGCTATTTCACACCTTTTCTTACTAACACATGCAAAACGTTTAGTGTATAAAGTCAAGATTGTTTAAGTATTTTCTCTTTGACTGACAGTTGTCGCTGCGTAGAGCACGTTTCATAAAATGTAATTTATAAGTATCTATTGCGCTGTGAAATCGACTTTTGTGTAATTATGTATATATTTCTTTTAATTAATACTGTTACTTATTGCTTTCAATAAAGAGCCTAGAAGAGGGGCATGAAAATGCCCGAAACGTCGGCAAGAAAACAAAACCAGGTTTATTCATTTTGAACCACTTCGACAGCTGCACCATTCCTATCATCTTTCCAACATTAATACACGTCGCTGTCATTCATCTCATCAAACATCATATTATCAAAAATTTTACTACTATCACCTCATTCACGACCGCAAAGCCTAGGCGAAAGAATTATCGCTCCAGCACTCTAAGTGCAAATGGGCAGTCCTTGATCTAAGGCAAGCTCACGGTTGGCTCTCTGCCGACTTCCGTGCGCTGTTCTGCTCTTTAGCCCGAGCGACACACCTGCATCAATCGGCGTCCAACATGGGGCTCGAATCTCTGCTGATGCCGAGAGGACCCAACGACTGACGAATTAGTCATCAAGGGTTTTATTTAATTCTCCGCTTCTTACGGATGAACTACTGCTCCCATGCACTCGGTTCAAAATACTCCTGGAGAGTATTCACGTTTGCACAAGCCGTAAATACATAAATCCAGCCGTAACCAGGGAAAGAGATGTCACAATGTTGGGCTTACTCATTGTGCTATGTCAGCTGGTCAGCTGCATCTACCAGTTCTGAAGAAGCAAGCTCTTCTCTAAGAGGCTGATCTAAGTCACGCCTCGTCCAGCACTTGCTTCGACACGAGCTGAACCGACAATAACGTTATCGTCAACTTCGTCGAACCAGTCCACCATAATAAATGATAACTATACACTTCTGGGAGTGGATAAACACCCAGTAACGTCCATCACCTCTCCCAAGTAATCTGCTTCGTCTTCTATACCGACACCGGTACCAACAGCTTTGCAAAGTTGGGACGACTTTCGTAGAGCATTATACGATTACCAGACACCGCTACCGGAGATTGCCAGTCTGCCTCACGAAGATCCACAACGCTACCTGCGATGCTGCGAGGCATACATGGCAGCCTACCAGATTCCGGTCCCTCCGGAACTCGAACTGTTGCTCACCTACGACAGCGGTTCCGTGCGGATCAAGCTCCTCGCTGATCTCTATGGCAGAAAGCAGGCCGAGAACAAACCCGTCGCTGTGTTTCTTCATGAGAAACACAGTATCTTCCACCGATTCCGACCAGAGGAATCCGAGGAGGTCAAAGTTACAATTCTGCTAAACCAGATTCGTCCGAGTTTGCGGAAATACATCAGCGCAGCAGACCCGGAGTATCTCTCAACTCCTCTCTATCGCCATGGAAATCGAGAAAGACCACCAAGAAGAAACAGAGATGTGCTCATCTCCAGCCTCGCCAATCAAGGCAATGACAGTGCAACCCCGAGCGTTAACAAATCGAGAACTAGTTGAAATGACAAAGGTTTCTCGAGATATTTCGATGGCTGCTGGACACCGAAAACGATTGAAACCCCAGGAAAGAATTGACTTGCCAGAAGAAGTATTTCCTCCATCCTTACATGCGAACACTAAGGAATTTGTCGCTGCGTTGTGTGGCCGGAAGGCTGCTCCTATCGGCATAAATCGTGACCAGGATATTAATACGTTCACAAGTATTCCGAGCACTACTCCCACTTTCATCATTAATATAAAGATAAAAATGAATAATATAATTTATGGACGGCATATTTGACAAAAATAAAAATTTGAATTTAAAACTTATAGCAGTTAAGTTGGCACCGTAACAACTTGACACCATGCACAGCTGTCATTTCATATAAACACTGTGATATCAGCATCAGCACCTTTTGCTTCCTCCTAGAGGAAGCTTTGTGATAGTAAATTTTTGAGTTGTTGTAAAAACATGTTATAATTGTGATCCGAGGTGTTAGGAATCAAAATACATGGTTTTTGAAAAATGTCTGTATGGATGTGTGTGTGTGTGTGTGTGTGTGTGTGTGTGTGTGTGTGTGTGTGTGTGTGTGTGTGCGCGCGCGCGCGCGCGCGTGTGTGCGTGTCTATACGCCTGGATCTCAGCTTCTACTCGGTCGATTTTGACCGAACAGGTCTTATTTTTTTGTTTTTTTTTGCGTGATGGCGGGTCAAAAATCCGTTTTTTGATTGGAGCGATGCGTTTTTGTTTTTTTTTCAAATTTTCGATTTTCTCAAAACTGTTTTTTGATTTTTTTTAATGATAGGATCGAGTTATTCGAATCTGATGGGTAGCGTTCGAAAGAGAATTAAAATACCTATATTTTCTAAAAAAAAAAAGTTTCTAGCTATCACGGTTCTTTTGTTATTAACAAAAACGTGTTTTTTTTTAGAAGCTTATAACTCCTAAACTTAGCGGTCAATTTTTTTGAGAAAAATCATGATAATACAGAATATAAATAGCTATAATCTGTTAAAATTTGAATACATTCTGTAGGCTAGATTTTGAGTAAAAAATTGAAAAATGAAAAAAATCAGTTTTGTATGTCCAATGATTACAAGAGTAAAATTGACTTAATGGCTTCAAAATTCCTTTTAGAGGTAGATTTTTTATAGTTCTCGGTCGAGTTCTTTGGGCAAAATGATTGGTCCATAAATTTCAGAGATATTTGAGGTTATAAATTTTTTGACATTTTTTAAAAACCGTAATTTCTCGAGAACGGCTATATGTATCTGAATGGGGTGGGTGGCATTCGAAAGAGAATTAAAATACCAATATTTTCTAAAAAAATTAATTTTCTATCTATCACGGTTCTTTAGTTATCATCAAAAACAAAAACGTGCTTTTTTTTAAAAACTCATAACTCGAATGATGTTATCATCAGTATATTATAAAAGTATATAGTATTGGCGTCAAAATGTAATATGTTTGAATTTTCAAGATTGAATTCTTGAGTTTAAGTATTCAAAACTGATGAATAATTAAAATAGTATAAGAGTAGGTGGCGCTGAGATCGGGGTAGCGTGTAGTGCAGTATGTATTCTGGCCAGGTCCAACAAGCTGTGGGTTAGTCACGAATCCCGCAGTACTGCATACACGCCTACACGGTGTGGTGCATCGTGCGTTGTGCATACATATAAGGGATTTTCTAGTGCTTTGATAATTTGTCGCCATATTGGAAATTATAGGAAATTATATCATAGGAAATTATGGATAATTTATTTGTGAGTTATGAACTTTTTAAAAAAAACACGTTTTTGTTAAGAACAAAAGAACAATGATAGCTATAATTTTTTTTTTCTTAAAAAATATGAATTATGAAATATAAAAAAAACACGTTTTTGTTAATAACAAAACAACCGTGATAGCTATTTGTTTTATTATAAAATATAGATATTTTACTTCTATTTCAAATGATAACTTTATTTATCAGCTCAAAATTTATATAAATTTGATATAAATAAATAATAAATAAATAATTAAATTTTAGAAATTAACAATTTTTAATATTCATAAATGAATTTAATTATAATTATGCATTAAATTTTTTAAAAAATTATAAATTTTGTTATTAATAATTAATTAAAGGAATCAAAAAGTTACAGTTGAGGAAGCTACGGGCCAATGAATTGGCAGCGGTTTTTTATACAAAGTGTTGTTCTTAGTTTTCATTGTTTCAAATGGATTTGGGAGTAAAAATTTAGTGTATTGTGTAATACGTAAAGGTAATTTAAATAAGTTTTTAAAGGTGTTTGAATAATACGAGTGACAGTTGAATTAAAGTTTCAGAAATAGCTTTTTAGTACTTGAACTTTTATTGGACACTTTATATTTAAAATAGCAGGGATCGATACTAAAGAAAAATTAAGTCTATACCATTAAGGTCTTGCAGCTCGTACACATTCGAACCTAGCTTGGCTGAAATTACGTACGGACCGGCGTATTTCGGCGCTAGCTTCGCTGCTACGCCTTGGGCTGCCGAGGAGAGAATGCGATTGCGCTTCCAAACTTTGTCCTTCAGTTCGAAGTGAACCTCGCGGCGCGACACATTATAATAATGTGACTGTAGTTGTTGCGCTGCTGAGGCGTTCTTCGCGGCGGAGTGTTGCACGTCTCGCAACTTCTGTAACCGCGTGTGCTAGCGCTCGAGCTCGGCTGCTTCTGCGAGCTCCTCTGCTGCGCGCTCCTCGCGGCGTCTCAAGAAAACGGGCGGAGTCGGTTGCCGGCCCATGTTCAGAAAAGCTGGGCTCGACCCCGCGTGTACGCGAACATCAGTTAGGGGATGTATAAATCCCAATCCTTATGGTTTTCTTCGAGGAACGCGGTGATCATGGTTTTCACCGTGTGATTCACTTGCTCCACCGGATTCGCCTGCGCGTGATACGGCGGAATCGTCGTATGCCTAACTCCACGCTTGTTCAGGAAGAAGTCAAGAGCCTTGTTCTTGAACTCCATCCCATTGTCGGAGTGAAAAGCTTCGGGTACACCAAAGCGTAGGAAATTCGCTGTTCTAGCTCCTTTTCGATGGTACGTGCGTTCGCCTTGCGAAGCGGCACGCATTCGATCAACTTAGTAAATAAGTCTAGGAAGATCAGCAGGTACTCAAAACCTCGAGCGGACCGGGGGAAAGGCCCCATAATGTCCCCTGCAACAATTTGCCACGGGCGTCATGCGCGATGGCTACCCATGAGGCCTGCCGGCGCAGTCTGCTGTACCTTGCACTGCTGGCAAATCAAGCAGTTTCGCACGAAGTCAGCAACATCTTTACGCAGCGAAGGCCAGTAATAATAGAGCGTAACACGCGCATGCGTTTTCGCTTGGCCTAAGTGGCCCGCAGTAGGCTCCGCGTGGCTCTCTTGCATCGCTTTCTCGCGCTTCTCTACTGGCAATACTAATTTCCAAGCGTTCTCGTCCTCGAGCAAATCTTCGACCGCAGGATTCGGACGGTAGTTGTAGAGGCGCCCGTGAACTATCTTCCACCACGGGTAATCTCCGGGATTTTGTTCGACGGCGGCGACCATGCGCTTGTACCAGGCGTCGTCTGTCTCTTCGGAGACATCTACTGCCGCGAGTTCTGGCGCTTCCCCGTCCTCAAATATGCGAGAGAGCGCATCAGGCACGTAATTCAGTGAGCCCTTGCGATGCTCGACGTCGTAGTCGTACGCTTGCATTTCAAGCGCCCACCGCGCCAAGCGTCCGGTGGGATTATGCAAACTGCATAACCATTTCAGACTACTATGGTCGGTTATCACTTTGAAATGATAGCCTTCGACGTAAGCACGAAACTTGCGTATTGCCCACAAAACTGCGAGGCTTTCGCGTTCTGTGACGGAATAATTTCGTTCCGCCGCAGTCATCGTGCGGCTTGCGAAGCATAAGACTCGCTCTTCGCCGTTGATCGTCTGCGTGAGTACTGCTCCAAGGCCAGTATCACTCGCGTCCGTTTGAATCACGAACTGGTGTTCAACCGACGGCCGGTGTAATACCGGGGCAGAGGCAATGAGAGCTTTAATCTGCTCAAAGGCGGATTGCTCCGCGTCACTTCACACATACGCAACGTTGTGCTTTGTTAACTGCGTGAGCGGCCCTGCGATCGTCGCAAAGTCGGGCAAGAACTTGGGATACCACGACGCGATGCCAAGGAACCTTCTCAACTGTTTAAGGTTCTTCGGCGCCGGATATTCCAAAATTGGAGCAATCTTGTCCGGGTCAGGCTTAAAACCATCTCGGTTAACTAAGACCCCGAGAAACTTGACCTCACTCCGACAGAACTCGCTTTTCTCGCGGTTAATGGTAAGCCCTGCGTCTTTAATCCGCTGGAGAACATGACTAAGCCACTTGAGATGTTCCTCAAACGTCTCCGTAAAGATAATAATATCGTCCAAGTAGGAGAACGCATGAGGCTCCATTTCTGGACCGATAACGCGGTCTGAAAGCTCTTGAGAAGTCGCTGGTCCGCCCACTACCCCATAAGGCATTCGAGTAAATTCGAAGAGGCTCATTCCAGGGACAGTAAACGCGGTTAGCGCCTGCGCCTCCTTCCGCAACGGAATTTGGTGGTAGGCGTTGCTGAGATCGATCGTCGATATGTATCGAGCATTTTGGAGCTTGCGTAAAATCGCGTCCATGTGCGGGAGCGGGTAGGCGCTCGCCTTCGTTACCGCATTCAGTTTGCGATAATCGATGCAGAATCGGTACGTGCGATTCGCTTTCCGTTGCATCACAACAGGGCTCGACCATTCGCTGGTCGATTGGATAATAATACCCGCCTCGAGCATCTCTCGCACTTGCTTGTGCATTTCCTCCTCAATCTTTTTTGTGACGGGGTAGTATTTTTGCTTAATGGGTCTAGTGCTCGAGACTTCGATGTTGTGTTCGGTCCAGCTAGTGCATCCTAATGGCGCATCGCTCGCGGACAGCAGTTGGTCGAGCAACTCTTGCAACTTTCGCCTCTGGGCCTCGTCAACATCGGCAAGACCGACCGAAGCGAGATGAGCAGCGCTCGCTTCGTCGTGCGCGAGGGATGCTAGTTCAAGCGGGATTCGCTCTTCAACTCCTTCGATGCTAAGCGTCGATTCGCGCGGCCACAGGACGGCGTTAAATTTCCGCATAAAGTCGGCGCCGAGCAGACAGTCTGCATCCAGCTCCTCGAGGATCACCACGTCGAGGTAATGTCGCACACCTGCCACGTCAAAGGGCAGGTCTACATGGCCCAGCACCGCCGCGGTCTTATCGTTGGCGAGGCGTGCGCCATTCCCGCGATGCGGCGTAATCGTCTTGCCACACGCGGTCGCGATCTGTAAGCCAATCGGGCCTACTGCGGTGCGAGATGCGCCTGAGTCGTGTAGCGCGCGTATGCGAAATCCACTCAGACCCACGGGCAAATACCATCGTGAGTATTCTGGTTGACTCGGGGTACTCAAATTTCCCTCCGAGTCAGGGGAAGTGGTTGCGACGGCTGCTGCCGGGGCGCTTGGTAGTGGTGCACTTTAGGTCGCATCAGGTGGCGAAGGGGCGAGAGGGACCTCATCTACGCCCCCTCTGCCTTTTCCCGAGTACTCTGGGCAGTGTGGCTTAATGTAGCCAGGCCAGCTACAACCCCAACACCGCACGTGCTCTTTTGGCCCGGGCTGGTTGTTAGCGTTCTTATCGCTGGCTGGAGTTGGCGGCGCATAATTCTTCTCGCCAGTTCTTGCCGAGGCATTTTCCTTACGCTTGCTAGGGGGACTGCAGCTATACTTGCGGTGTGCTCCAGTCCTCTTGGAAGGGCTGTTGCTCGCCGGCGGACCCAGGGGTCGCTCCTTGCTTAAGTTAAGTTTGGCAAGTTTTTCATCTAGTAGCCGGCTAATCAGCTGATCGAGCCCTTGAACCGACTGCTCTGCCATCGCGGCTAGGCTTGGCTTGCCATCGCTCGTCCCGGGTTGTCCGCGTGTGTCTTGCGGAGGCGCGCCGCTCCCCACTGCCGCCAGGCTACTTTTACTGCGCTGCGGTTGCGTTTTCGCGGACTTTGGCTCCTTGTAGGCTACGTCTGGTAACAGGCTGTCGTCCGGATTCGGCGAGGGTTTGTAACTCCTCTCCGCCTCCCTTAGCGCTTCCGCCTCTCGTGCAAGCTCTATGAGCTTGTCTATGTCGGTAACTTTCTCCCACGGCACTAAGCGCTGGAGACTGGGCAGCATGTTTCTATAGATGTGCTCGAGTTGTTTTTCGTCCTCCCAAGGCTCCTCGAACTTACTTGAAATCGTAAGGAGGCATACGATATAATCCCTGACAGGCTCATCTCTGCCTTGGGTGCGGGCTTGCGCTTCGCTTACTAGTCGTTGCTGGAATCGCTTGTCGACCTCGTAGCAGCGGCGTGCGGCGGCGCAAAAGTCTTCCCAAGTTCGCCAATTTTTGCCAGCTTGCCGGCACCAATGCCTTGCCACGCCAGACGTCAGCTCAGACATAGCATTCAGCAGGTCTTCGTCAGTTACTCGCACGAGCGAGCGGCATTCGTTAACTCGCTCGAGGAATTCCTCGATGCTGCTGCCTTTCTCGCCGGTGAATTGCAGTTTCCACTGCCGCACCGTTCTGCCAATGTCCACGTTTATGGATTGATGGAGCGTGGTGCCTTCGCCCGAGTATCTACTTTGCGGGTTACTCGGGAGGCTCCCCCTCCCACAAGACTCTTGCCAGTCACGAGCATGAGGCTGAGGATGTCGTAGGGGACCACGCTCGTCCGCATAATACCTTTGCGGTGTAAAGTTTTGCACTGCTGGATTTAGCGCTGGTGGTTGTCGCGCGTTTGCGTTCGTCGCTGTGTTGCGCGAGTCCGTTTGTGTCCTTCTTTCGTCAAGGTACTCTAATCTGTACGTATCTTGGAAGTTCACTGTCTTGTGTTTTTGCGAGCTCGCTTCGTTGCTTGTCGTTTTATTTGACATTGCGTGCAGGCGTGTACTCGCTATCAGATCTGACATCTGCTCTTGCAGCTGCCTTATTTCCTTGTCATAGTCTTTTGCGATTCCCTGTATTCTCATCATTTCGCATGCTACTGCTCTTGGCATTGTGTATGTTCTGCCGTTCGTGAGCGTGCATTGTACAGGGTCGTCGGCTGTAGGTGTTGTTCGTATCGTAAAGACCGATTGCGGGGCCGAGTGTATTGTGTGCGTGCCCGCGGTGCTGGCTACGGCTGTACTCGCCGTTGTCGTCGTGGTTGTTAACGTATTTATCCACGTTGACTGTGTTGTGATAGGCGATGGAAATCTACCTTCAGCTATCGATTTTCCTAGGTTTATAGCATCACGGATGTCTTGCTGCGACGTTCGCCTCGATCCTGGTTGACTTTGCGTCGTCACTGTCCATGTTTGCTCTGCGGTTGTTGTTAACGCTGTCGCGCCGGCGTTATCTTCTCTTACTCCGGTAGTGACATGTCCATTTGGTCTAGTAGTGTGTAACCATGGTCTAGTGGCGTTGACACGAAACGTCTTTGCGTGTAGTGTATGCGTCTCGTAGCTTCATGCCTTTCTGTTAGCTCGTCCTGTGTACGTGCGTCGAACGGCAGGGTTTGTACCAAGGTTTCCAGTTTCTTGTTTCTTCTATCGAACGCTTCTGTTTCGTCTTCTGCTTCTTCCGTTCGCCTGAAATCTTTCGCTGTATAGTCACCTCGCAGTCGCCTATATAACCTATCCGCCTTTGCAAAGTGTGTGCCGCTTGTCAGAAGTTCTAATTTTTCGAGCGCATCGTCAAGCGGATCTCCTGACAGGTTCATTATCCAGCCTTGGATTTCGACTCCCATGATGGCTTCGTAGGTGTTGTCGTCTAGGAGTGACATGTTGTTGACCTGAAAATCCCTAATGTGCTTCGTTGAGGAATTCGGGTTTTAAAGTTTTATAATTCTTAAATATTACGCCTTTGGTGTTTTTAAGTTCGATTTGCGCTAATCGCTGGTCAATTCTCTTTTGTCTTTAAGGAGAATGAAAGTTTTAATGTTTCCTTATTTAATTCGGAAAAGGAGAAACAAAGTTTAAGAAGCAAAAAGAAAGAAAATTTTTGCCTCTTCCAGTTCTATTTGTTTCCTTGCTTATTAATTTAACAGCAAGAAAATTTTTAATTGACAAAACACAATTTGTTGTAAAATCAAAGAGAAATAGATTCAAATAATTTTAACTGGAAGAGTATTTGGTTTAACTTAAAATTCCAAAGGTTATTTTTCTAAGATCTATTGAAGGCTTAATACTTCAATATACTAGAGAAAGAGAAAAAAAAAATGTTGTTTTATTCTCATAATGTTAATGATCCGAATTTCTCTGAAATAGTTTAGAACATATATGCGTTCTCGCTATCAGTTCTAAATTATTTCGTTTTCTGTAAGTCTAGTGTTCTGATTTCGTATCTATTTCAATATAGTACGATTTTAAATTTCGTACTTTAATCGGTAATAAGGTAAATGTATCTAATTTTCCAACCTGACTTAAATGCAGGGCGTTGGGAAGTTCGCCTTCGAATTCTATAGTCTACGCTAGGTGCCTACTAGGTGACTATACGGCACTCGCGTTATTCGCTGTCGGGGTACGATGGTCCCCCAGCGATCAGCTGTTGCTGTTCCACGCTGCTGTATATCGCGATTCGCAAGCTACGTTGCATGTGCCTATGTAGGTACTGAGTTTCGAACAGCGAGTTTGCATGTGCGTTATATCGCGTTAGGGAGTTTTTCTTTCCCTTTATTGCTAGTTTTATTATTTTCAATAATAATTCAAATTATAATTAATTTGAATATTAAGTTTACTAGTTTTGAGAATGAATACAAGTTTCAATTTACTTCAATTTAAATTTATGTCGGTGGCAAATTGTCGAAAAAGGAGACAAAAAAAAATTCTATTAGTTTCTTAAGTGCAAAAAAAAAATTTTAATTTGTTTAAACAAATTTAAAAAAAAATTCCTATTAATTTTTAAATAACGCGTATCAAGATTCATATAATTGATCAACGTTTATTCGTTACCGTTTATTACTTAACGCTTGTCATTGCGAAGTCGCTTTCAAACTCGTAATCGAACAATAAAGGTGTAAGTGTATGTAAGACGCAATGTTGTTATATGCGCGTCGCGTATTGAGTCTCGCTAGAATAGCGCCTAGGCTGAAATAATATTCAGCCGCGCACGAAATAATTCTTGCTCCGAATATAATATTCGGAGTAATCTGTCTCTCTCCAACACACAGTGCGAAAACTTGTGTGCTGGAAAGGCGTGCTTTGTTTACGTTCTGCGCGGCCCGAGTCCTGTGTCGGCGCGCGACGTAAACAATGTCCACGGTTGCCGTCGCTGCGCATGTGCGCGACGGCTGTCGAATATAATTTTCGATAAAGACCTTGGTTTAAAGATGCACGTTCGCTGGCTTTCCCGGAGTGCGGTGATGCTTAATGCATCCACCCCACCGGTGTTTAATTGCTAGTGTTCAATACACTGATGCGCTGCGTGAACTAATGTCACCGCACGTTGCAATTTTCCACACTCCGGTGCACGCGAATTCAAGTTTTCCTAAGTACCCACGTTCTCGAAAATGTGGATTTTTCGAGGGGCGCCAATTTGTAATGGATAATTAATTTTCCTGGCTGCTCGGTAATTATCCAGTTACAAATATAGTGCATGCGGCGGCGAGGCTAGCACGCCTCGTGTAATGCACACCGCATGCGAATGTGGAATAGAATATAGGAGGGAGAACGGGGTAGTAAATGAATGATCACTTGCGAGGATTTAATAACAGTAAAGTTTATTGAACGAGTCAAAGAGGGGAAAGGGAGACACGGCGCACAATGCGCGATTCGCAGGCGCGGAAAGGAGGCCCGAGTTGCCGCGAATTAGAGAGAGAGAAGAGTCGAGCCGGTACTTACACGGACGTTGTACGCTGTCGCCGGCCTTGGCTCGCACCGGGTCCACCACCTGGTGCGTCGCTCGCTTTCGGTTGCCCGGGGCTGGAACAGGCCACTCCGTCGTGGCCGGGTGCGCACTCACTCACACTCACACACTCTCGGGTCGCACGTCACGAACTTTGGCAGTTTGGCTCTCAAAGGCCAGCAGCGCGGGCGCTATCCAAAACGAGACTAATCTGACTCTCTCGAGTCTAAGCGGTTCGCGCGCGCTCCTCGCGCTTTCCCTCTCTCTCTCTCTCTCTCTCTCTCTGTCTCTCTCTCGGCCGGGCATCCTCCCGCGTCGTCCGCACCTGTAATCTCTAAGGAGAATTTAGTACATGATTAATGCGGGGAGAGAGGAAAATGACGGAGAATAATTTTCCGTCATAGTATGGTGGTATTTGATTTTTCTTGATAATGTTTAATTGGGCTCCCCTATCTACGAGTAGTTTGCATGATTTTGCGGTGTAAGGATTTTTTATTTCATATACTGTAGTGCATTTTCTAATTTTAGAAAGTACATTGTAATTTTTGATGAAGTTAGTTTATTATTTGCATTTGTTGTGGTCATTTGAGTGTCTAACAGATTTTCTTCTTCGTTCTTCTTGATTAACGTATCAACTTCAACGTCTTTTGTAGTTAATTTATTTTCTTGATTTCCTAACTCTAATTTTTTTGTGGTTTTATCTGTTAATGTGATTGTTTTAATGTTCGTTTTATCGTCGAGTGTTTCGTTTTGTTTTCTTCTGATCCACTCGCTCTCACAAGAATTTAAGCGTTTCCCGAATTTCGCTGTTCGTAGACATTTTGCTGTCTCCTATAGCATTCTTCAAGTGAGTGAGTAAAATTTTTGCAGAGGATGCAGAATTTGTCTAATTTACCTTCTACTTGTTTCAATAACATACAATTTTCGATCGTATGTTCCCTTTTCCTGCAATAGGCACAAGTTGGTGCTGTTTCCGCCTTTTGTAATTTCCTGCAATTTTCTATTGAATGTCCTGGAATGCTACAAAATTCACAATATAGTTTTTGTCCTTTTTGCGTGTTTATTTGTTGATCAAAATTCGTGTTTCTTGGATGAAAATATTGTTGTTGTATTTTATTTGTGAATCCATTTGAATTGTTATTGGTGTGATAATTATTTTTGTTTTCTGGATTATTATGATTTGATTTGTTAATTGTATAATTATTATTTATTGGTAAATTAGTGTTTTTATCTGGGAAATGCATTGCTGTATGTGTTGTTGCTTCACAGATTTGACAATTTATTCTATTTCCAAATGCTTGTTGTCTACTTTGCATAGCCATAATTCCCGCTGTTTGGCAATCCGAGGTTTCGTGACCTTCTATAGCACAGATTGTGCACCATATCATTTTCCTCGTTACCTGACAGTATTTCATTACATGTCCGAGTTTATTGCACCTTTGACATACTGCCGACGGGCAGTTCTTCATTGTGTGGCTCACGTTACCACAGAGTTCGCAACACTCATCGGCGTTAGCACTTTTTTCGCACGTATTTGAGTCATGGCCTTTTTTCTTGCATTTCCAACATAATTCATATTTTTTTATAATCGGGCATTGTGTTACTATGTGTCCCATGTTTTGGCAGTATTGGCAATGGTTTCCCTACATCTCGTTTAGTCTACATGTATCTATTGAATGTCCACTTAAGCTACAATAATTGCAAATTAATTCCATTTTATCTTTTACTGTATTACAAAAGTATGATAAGTGGTTTTTATTTTTACAATATAAGCATCCTGCATTTACGCAAAACATTGCTTCATGAAATTTATCGTTACAAATTTGACAATGAAATGTTCTAGCTTCCTTTTTTATATTTAATTTCTGAGTATTGAATAGTATATTTGCTTTATCTTCTCTTAGTAATTTTTGTTTTTCGAGCCTTAATTCTATCTCTATTGCTTTTTTCATAGCGGCATGTGTACTATTCGGTTCGCCTAGTTCTACTCTTATTTCTTGTTTCAAACCGTTTTTAAAACTGTTTAATACATCATCTTCTAGTTGAGTTTTAAATATGTAATTGCTCTGCCGTAACGTCGTCCTCTATTTTTTTCGTTCTATTATATTTGTGCTTATTATTCGAATTTTATTTCCGTATTCTAATACTGATTCATTGGTTTTTTGAACCATTCTCCGTAATTTACCATATAGTGTGTATAAGTCTTCTGTACAAGGGTAAATAGTTCTTATAGCGGTTATTAATTCTTCGATGTTCCCGATTGTTATCGTTCTTATTGCTTTATGTATTTCCCCACGTAACTTCATTTTTAAAATTTGTACTAAATTTCGTTCGTCAGCCGCGTTAACAATGTTTTTTGCTTCTTTAAGTTTGTCGATATATTCTTCTGCTGTTATATTTTTTCCGTCAAATGTCGGTACCAATCCCAATATTTCTTTCAGTGGTAGTTTGAGTTGTTGATTTGCCATATTTATTTCGGGTTCTATTATGGTTCTATTAATTTCCGATTCAACAGTATTATTTGTTTGGTTTAATAATTCTGTTGCTGTTTCTCTTCTTTCCTGTAGATCTGTTTTAGCTAAAATAAGACTTTGTTCATTTAGTATTCCGTCTATGTCCGTGTAGTCGCCTATTTCATCTACTGATGTATCTACTGATTTATCAAAAAATGCAGAATCACGATTTAATAATTTTGGCTTAAAATATTCTGTAGGTGACTCTAAATCCGATTTTGTTTGAGGTAAAAGTAAAGAATTTTTATAGTGATTTTGTGTCAAATTGTCTTGATTGTCCAGTTATTTGTTGCCTGATTTTTTTTATTTCCTACTCTTCAGGTTGATTGAATGTCAATACTCGGTATTTCTAGTAATGTTTTATTTTTTGAGTCTTGTGATACATTTGCGTATGTGTATGGTGTAAGATCAATGAGGTCTATGTTTGAACTTTGCAAATTTATCACGATTTCTTTGTCAGATATTCCTGTTCCCCCGTTTAATGGTTTTATATTTCGTGCGCGTGGAGGCGATCGTAGTATTTTAGAACTGCTTTGGAATATTTTACTTGATTCTCGATTTCTTTCACTTACTTTATCTTTTAAAGTTGGATTTTCTGTAGTTTTACTTCTTGTTATTATTGGATTTTCTATATCCTTCTTATGTGATATTACATATTAATAATTTATTATTTATTTGTTTGTATTTGTTTCAGAATTGTGTTTAATTCCTTTGTTTTGTAAATTGATTTTATAATTTATACGTTTTTCTGATATGACGACATGACATATTACTCTTTTGCTTATGCTACACTTAATATTTCTGTTTATTAGTTCAACTATATATTTTTTTTTTTGTGTATTATTTATTTGGCAATTTATTTATTCGCCAATGTTTTTCGTGTAATTTGATTTCTGATATTCTTATTTCTTGTTTATGTAAAATATAATATTTATCCATTCAATGATTATTATTTTGTATTATTATTTCATTTTTCTCATTCGTGTTGGATTTGTTTTATTTATTTAAATTTCTTTTTATTTATTTATTCATTTGTTTATTTTCTTTTTCACTAATATTTTAGTTATTTGTTTTTACTGATATTATTTACTTATTTGTTTCTTAATGTTTCCCTATATAAATTTTTCACTTTATTTCTCTTGTTTGTCAAATATATTTTCGTGATGCTATTTACTTATATATTTGGATTTATTTTTATTTTATCTTTATGTGAAATCTTTTTTTATATTTGTTTACGTTTGATTATTTGTATTTGGGTTATCCTATTTCTATAACATCGTCAATTTTCTTCTTTTATTTATCTGTTAATATATTAGTATTCTCTGGACGAGCCATACACGTTCATCTTCCGAAGTTTAAACGATCATGCTACAATGATCCTCTCAACTTCTTACTGCAAAACGAGAAGCTCGGAAGCAGTTAGTGGTGATATTTTTAGTAATTTTCAAATACTATTCGTTTTCTCTTACTCCGGTCTTATTTTTCGTATAAATCTAGTGAACTTACGTTCGATTCGTACCAGAACCAATGTGAAGTCCGGAAATAAGTGGAAATAAATAGTAATTGGTTTTATGTACGTTTATTATATAAAGTACAATAATTTATTTACCAATACAATCTGCTGGCTTCTGGTAGATCGATGCGTTGTAATTTTACTAACAATTGTTTTTCTATAATTGTTCTTTACGTTTAGAATTTATACTTGCTTTTATAAATTTACTATAAATAACTTATAAGATCTGCTTACTAGACGAGTAATGCTTACGATTACAATTTCAATAATTTATAAGATCTGGTTGTTAGATGAGTAAGGCTTACGATTTCAACTTGACTCGAATGTCGTCTGAGTTTGACAGAGCTCTCCAGGTTTCTTGTACGCTGGTACTGACTTGCGTGATGCATTTCGCAGTTTTATTATGCGGTTTAATTGAGTTATAGATGATAAATTGAGATCATCTTTATTAAGAAATTTTCAGTTGCGGCTTATACGCGTAGCATTTAAGTGATAGCATTGTGAAATGCTGATTTGTTAAAAAATTGCACGCCACTGTCTTCTGGAGGTCGATGGCTCTCTACGTCACACGGTCTACGGTACGATGCCTGAGCGAAATGCTGCGTTGCATTCTCGCGTTTATATGTCAGGAAATATCTGATGTGAATAAACTTTCAGAATGAAATTATAAATCTCTATAATACGTCTCCGGACGTAACACCTCCCCCCTTAGACTGTTGAATGTCATAGAGATTCAACAATGTATTATGCATCAGAGATTTCCCGTTACAAAAATTTATTGATAAGTAAATGATAAAATATAATAATAATAATGATGATAATAATAATAATAATAATGATAATAATAATAATAATAACAATAATAATAATACTCGTCAGTTTCACTTTGAATTAGTGGTTATCAGGTTTAAGTTTCAAATGACCCTTTCAGCATTTTTGAGGTTGTCTGGTCGAACGTTGATTTGACCTATTAATTTTTCTTCCTGATCCTCCTATCTCGGTTCTTATGGGGATTTTGATGTCGGAATGCAAGTTCTTGATTTTAGCCCTTCCCTATCTGCTGGCATTGGTACTAGTGTTTTCGGGCTTAGTCGTCATTTAACTTGATTATACGAGGTCGGTGACTCGATGTCGCACGAACGAAGTGCTGCGTATACATTATTCTGTGTCTTGAAAAATCACTGATTTACGTTTTATTTAATGAATGTTTAAATGATACGTCTCCGGACGTAACAACTGACTATTACAAAAACCATTTAGAGTACAGATTTAAATCAACTTTTAAAGGAAGTGAAAGATATGTTATTGTGCAGAAAAACATTATAGAACCTTCAGTTCAGTCAGAAAGCTACCATTATCAACCATCGTCTGAATCTCACTATGATATAATTGACATTTTATTTTCTGAAGTCAAAACAGTTATGCACTGCAATAAATATATATCAGTCGTATTCTCTTTATTAAGTAATAATATTAGATGTGAAAAAGAATAATGAAGGACAAGTAAAGAAGTTCACCCTATCAGACATTAAAAGAAGATCAATATAGGAGTGTTGCTGCTATAAACATTTTTTTTAAGCATTTGGCTATGGCGATACTGGCTTCATAACATGCATGAAGGATTTTGGATTTCTCAACACATTTTTTATTTACCTCAGTATATAAGAATCTAATATATGTAATAAAGATTATTAAAAACATACGGATTTAAAGGCACCAAAGGATCTACATGTTAAACCACTTAACAAACTTGACTGACTGATGTGGATATGACTGTTACGCGTGCTTATCGCTTACAAGTCTGATGGACCGTATATCCAGGTACCAGAATATTTGTTCTAAATGTAAAATATTTTGAGCTAAAAACAATACTTTTTTGTATTTCAGGACAGAGATGGAGTTAAGAAATAATGAAGAAGAAACAAAGAAGTATTTTAGTAATTTTATCTTTAAAGCTGTTTTCTACATAACGTAAAATTTTAGGCTCTGCCGTCGACTCCAGAATCAGGAACTGCATATATTTTAATGGGACAGGTCCTAAAATTTTGTATTTTATATTTTTGTATTTTATATTTCTATTGACTGAAGAGTTGTATGTATCCAATTTACTTGATTAAATAATTTTTTACGGTCAAAAATTGCTAAAAAATCTGAATTTCACTTAAATTGAAGATCTTTTAGCAATTTTTGACCATAAAAAATTATTTAATCAAATAAATTGGATACATACAACTCTTCAGTCAATAGTCATATAAAATACCAAAATTTTAGGACCACTCCCATTAAAATATATGCAGTTCCTGAATCTGGAGTCGACGGCAGAGCAAAAATTTTGAAATAGCCATATATTTGGTTAAAATCGATCAAAATTTTTTTTTGTGTCTAATTTTATAACAAATTGAATATATTTTTAGGATATTACTTCTACGTATTTCTAATTACGAAAAAAAATTTTTTTCTGTTCATTTTATGAAGAAAATTCTGAAGGTGTCTGACCCCCTTAAATCTTGTATTTATTGACTAAAACCTACAAGGTGCAAGGATTTTTACCCTTGCCTCGTTTTTGAGTGGGATCACTTGTAACCCCCTTTCTCTCCGCTTATTCCATCCTCTCTAATTACCACAACTGGGTGGTATAGTCTACACTAAGCTGGGTGGGCTTTCTCCCGTCCAGACTCCCTCTGAATAGTCGACGTAGAGGGATTAGTGCTGCGTCCTCCCTCTACGCAACGTAGAAGCTACATCGGGTGGATAACGGTTCCAGCGACCGGCAACGTGGGACTTCGCCTCTGAGGGCGCTCTCTGCTCTGCTTCTCGCCTCTCTAGGAGAGCACCTCCAACGGGCATGGCTGATAGACGCTGCACCGCGACTCAGTCCACGAGACGCCTTTTGGCGGGTCTGTGTGGCGCTCCCTCGAACACCTACAGCAAGCAAGCTCTGCTCGCTCCTCTGCTCACCGGTCGACGTTTGAGCGTCCTTCGCTCCGCGACGATGAACTCGTCTTATCTCCGCCCAAGGAGAACGCGCTCGTAGCGAGCAAGCACTACTCGCACCTCCTGCTCCGATTGGCGTAGAGCGTTCTCTGCTCCGCCAATCACCTCATTCACGACCGCAGAGCCTGGGCGAACGAATCATCGCTTCAGCACTCGAAGGGAACCGTGCGCTGCGAGCTAATACAGCTCACCTCCTGCTCCGATCGGCGTAGAGCAGCCTCTACTCCGCCAAACGCCTCACTCACGCTCACAGAGCCTGGGCGACGAATCATCACTTCAGTACTCTAAGTGTAGCTGGCCCCGCGCTCTACAGCGATACCTTGCACTCTGGGCAGCCCTTGATCTAAGGCAAGCTCACAGTTGGCTCTCTGCAGACTTCCGTGCACTGTTCTGCTCTTTAGCCCGAGTGACACGCCTCCATCAAGACTCCGGTAAACCAAATCTTTTACAAGACATATCTTTTAATAATAATATATCATTTATATTATTCAATGTTTGATTTTCTTTGTTTTCCTCAAAATCTTCGCAGAAATAACTTTTACATTTTTCCCATATATTTTTTTCTTGATAGTTTTCTGCTAAAATGAACCACGCAAAAAGTTTACGTCATTGAGAAGGTAGCATAATACGACATGCTTCTTCAAATATATTAAAAATTTGAGTCATCTTAAATTAAAGCCATAGAAATCTCAGTTTCTTTATATGTTTCGTAACTTATATTTTTATGTGTACGTAAATCGGTAAATGAAGTAGCGCCTTTTACGCGATTTAAAATTAGTTAAAAAAAAAAATCTTTCTGAATCTTTAGGAGATACAATGTGCAAACGTCCGATAGCATAATTTTTTTCACTAGTTTGCGTTTAATTCAAGTTTTTGTCAAGACAAGTTTATCTTTTCGATTCAAATCAAACTATGCTATTAACGTTGTTTTACAATTATCAAGGGCTTAAAAGCCCTTAATAATTAAAATCCCTTGTTCTCTTCGAAAATTACTCTTTGCTGATTTTTTGTATGAATTGCAAGACGTATTACAATAAAACTTCTTCAACATAAAGGGAATTCCTGTAAACACCATGCTGCTTCCATTGGACTCGAATATCTGCCGTCAATATACTGTTATTTCATCGTACAGTGAATGATCATTACTATCATAATCTTTTTTAATTTTACAAAATGTTCTATCGCTACCTTTATGAATGTAATCGAAAATATACTTAATACTTTGAATAGAAGTGCAGTATCCAACGTTTATATCGCATTTATATTTTTTCAAAAGAAATTTATTATATGGCACTTCTATAGAGTTGTTTACTGGAACAATTTTTTTGTTTGCTTTCGTTCGGTATATATGATTTCCAAAACTATTATTTATTCATTTATATTGCGGATAGCCATTTTTTTAAACGATGTGGATGATTGGAAATGTTTTGGAACTTCTTTTTACATATGTCTTTATTGTTATTATGACAGGAAGAGCTTTCAGTATGTGGTCTGTGCAACATACGTTTTATAACTAATTTTTGTAAAATATTATCATCGGATGGTATTTCAGCAGATATATGTCTATCAATAGCTTCAGGTGTCATTAATTTATTATTTGGATGTAACGTTACCAGCAAATGAACATGTGGTAAACCTCTTTTTTTAAAATTCAATTGCATATACATTAGCTAAAACTGGTCTAATAATTTCGTTTTGTGTTATATCATCCGACAAATTGAGAAATTTTGTGTAAAATAATCTTACTGTAATATTTGGGATATCATTGGGAGTCATTCCAATTGGAAATTTTTTTAAAACATCTTTTAATTCTTTCCATTTAGGACTACACGTTATTATTATAAATAAATGAGGTCTACCTATATTCCTTACTATTACCATTGCATCTGAGGAATATACTCTTATATGTTTTATACCACTCTAACCTCAAAATCACAACTTTGGTATGATTTTTCGGCGCTCGTGGTATAAAATACCGTTCGAAACGAGTGCGGAAGTTGATTATTTACTTCATGTGACTTTTCGCACTCGCTTCGCTCGTGCGAAAAACGTCACATGAAGTAAATCATCACCTTCCGCACCAGTGTCGAAATGTACTATTATTAGTTATTTATTTTTGTTTGTATTACCTTTTTCCCCTGGTGAAGGTCTTGGAAATAAGTAGGCTGCTGTTCAATCAAATGCACTGTTTATTTAATTATGAAATTACAATAAATTGATATAAAATCGCAATTAACTTTACAAAATGCTTTAATCGATCTATTCTATTAGCTTTCATAAATACGCGTTGATTTCGCGAATCAATTATTACCGATAAATTATTGATTTTAATTATGTAAGTATTTCCTCGTAGAATGCTATAGGCTCGTATTGGCCTGTACAAATAATCACTACTCCTATTGTCGGCCGGAGTGGTACGGAGCTCGCGTCACTTGCACGAATAACTGGTTTGTATGGCGCAAATCGCCGTATTTATTAAGCGATTAAATTAGGTTAAAGATGATTTTGTCGATGGATCAAAATCATCTTTTTAAACAAATTTAGTAAACATTTTGGCGTAAATCGTTCGATTTCGAAGTTGAGAAATGCTGAGTGCACAAAATTACAACACGCGTATGCCTTAGCGAAGTTGGTGGCTCGCTACGTCACGCGGTTGCGTTGTCGAAATGCTGTGTCGTTTAAATTCGCAAATACATCATTTTATAGGTATATTGAAAATTAATATCGCTGATGTATTGGCAATATAGATGTACAACAATTGCAAGGCTATTGACGCTATTTGTCTTAGGTGCTATTTCCAATGTATTGCCAATATCTTAAGATTTATCTTTCTAAAAAAAAAAAAAAAAAATTCTTGGGTGGATTCGAACTAGAAATCTTCGGATTACTAGAATTGCTCGCTACCCATCGAGCTAATTCGTTGTTTCTGCCAATGAACGAAATGGAGGTTAACAGTTGAAACAAGTGATCATTTGTTTTGAAGTAGATTTAACCTCTATTCCATTCATTGACAGAAACAACGAATTAGCTCGGTGGGTAGCAAGCAAGTCTAGTAATCCGAAGATTCCTAGTTCGAATCCACACATTGTTGCTATTATTGAAAACAATTTTCACTGTTAACGTTATGGTCAGCTGTATCGTAGATCAGTTCTCCTTTTACCTCGCGTTGTGAATTTACAAGATGACCAACAACGATCTCTTTACGCATTGCCCAAAACATAAAGCCCAAAGCCCAGTATTTATAGACAGTCTCTATAAGGATACTTAACAAGAATCATAATACTCAGAATGATAATTTAATCAAATAATATTGAATTCCACACTTCCGAGCTTTAAGCAAAATATTAGTATGGTACCGTATTTCAATCGACAGTGCTTTGGGTTCAAAAAAGTCCACTTTTTCCACTCTTTCCGAAAAGTGGACTTTTTTCGACAGTTTTTTACATCCCCAGACTTGAGCATGCGTGGCACACTAATATGGATTACTTGACTGGTTTTCTACGTAAAAATTGAAGATTTTACATCTTGTCTCGTTTGTGTGCTTCGCACGCTCCGCTAAAAGCAGCAATAAATTACTTTTAAAAAAAAGTATAAAAACAGTTAAAGGTTCCGTGGATTTCCTCATATATACAAAAAGTATATTAATATTTTGAATTACTTTAATTCTTTCAGACTCAGGCTTCACTTCGTTTTTTGCTTAAAATGCAAATGCAGCTTGAAGAAGATATTAACATAAAAAGAAACACACTAAAAATTGATGAAGTTCATTGCAATATCAATGTGTCAAAGAATGGATTACCAAGTATTGTAAATACAAATAAGTTTCCGCCGTTTTTTATAAAAATTATCAATTTATTGTAAAAAAAATATACGTTATATTTTATTCAAAATATTGTCCGTCATTGGCTACTACTTTTTGCCCTCTTTCTGGCATCATTCGGATGCCACGTCGAGAAAACTCTTCATCTTTTGAGGCTACCCATGAATCGACCCAATTTTTGGTTTCTTCGTAAGAAGTGAAGTGCTGCTTGACCAGGGCGTGAGCCATCGACCAGAACAAGTGGTAGTCCGAAGGAGCAATGTCTGGTGAATACGGCGGGTGGGGTAAGATATCCCATTGAAAGCTTCCAAAGTATCCTTGACGACTTTTGCAACATGTGGCCGAGCGTTGTCGTGCTGAAAAATCACTTTGTCATGTTTTTTGGCATATTGGGGGTGTTTAAGCTTCAATTCTCTGCTCAATTGCAACAGTTGCTGTTGATAACATTCTCCAGTGATAGTTTCGTTAGGCTGGAGTAGCTCGTAATAGATTACTCCGAGCTGATCCCACCAAATGCACAACATTAACTTTTTGCCATAAATATTCGGTTTGGCCGTTGAAGTTGATACATGGTGGGGCTTACCACATGATTTCCTACGCTTTGGGTTGTCGTAGTAGATCCACTTTTCATCCCTCGTCACTATTCGATGCAAAAAACCCTCTCGACTTTGTCTTTGGAGAAGTTGTTCGCACGTGAAAAGACGGCGCTCGACGTCCTGGGTTTCAGTTCATGCGGAACCCAATTTCCTTGCTTTTGCACCATACCAATGGTATTGAGACGGTGTGAAATCGCTTGTTGAGTCACTCCCAAGCTTCCTGCGAGCTGCTCTTCAGTTTGGCATGAGTGTTGGTCCAATAATGCCTCTAACTCAGCGTCTTCAAACTTGACTGGCCTTCCTTCGCGTTCTTTATCTTCCACGTCAAACTCGCTGTTTTTAAACTTTTGAAACCACTCACGATAACTTCTCTCACTTAAAGCAGCATTAACGTAAACTTCTACAAGCAACCGATGCGCCTCAGCAGCAGATTTCTTTAAATGAAATAAATAAATCAAAACTTCCGAAAATGACGCTTCTTCAGTACAAAACTCGACATTTTCGAACAAAAAAAATGTATACTGCCAATACAAAGTCAATAGTATTTTAAGGTTATGTTGTTGCCAGGTGTCCAAACTTTCTATGTGACATTTTACATCTGACTATTTCAAATTAATCTTGTCGGTAGAGCCATCTCTTGAAAACGGCGGAAACTTATTTGTATACCCTGTATTTTAATAGTGACATTAATTGACGGACCATTATTTTGAGAAAACTTGACGCGCAAACATATTAGCAAACTAATTTTAATAATGAATCTAACGGCTATTCGGGCAAAGATAAGGAAGGTAACTAACTTATCAAGCACTTTCTTTATATGTGTTTCAATACATCTTTAAATTTTAGAAGCTATTTGAAATATTAGTGCAGCCAAGAATTTTTTAGAAAGGAGAATACATGGAAAGGGAAGGTGGTAAATGTAAAGGTATAGGTTAAAAAACGAGAACAAAAAAAATAACGGCTCGAACCGACAACCTTCTGCATACCGGGCAGCTACGCTACCATTCGCGTCACTGGGATGACGATCCTTTCACGACCCTAACCGCTACTCATCGTTCTCAATCTATTTTCCCAAATCCCCCCGTCTGAATTATTTCAGCCGAAGCAGACAATATTATATTTAATCAATTGAAGGAAATGCCCGTCGATTTTATGTTAATTTTAATAATGAATCTAACGGCTATTCAGGCAAATCCTTTCTAAAAAATTCTTGACTGCACTAATGTTTCAAATAGCTTCTAAAATTTAAGGATGTATTGAAACACATATGACGAAAGTGCTTGATAAGTTAGTTACCTTCCTTATCTTTGCCCGAATAGCCGTTAGATTCATTATTAAAATTAACATAAAATCGACGGGCATTTCCTTCAATTGATTAAATATAATATTGTCTACTTCGGCTGAAATAATGCAGACGGAGGGATTTGGGAAAATAGATTGAGAACAATGAGTAACGGTCAGGGTCCTGAAAGGATCATCATACCAGTGGCGCGAATGGTAGCGTAGCTGCCCGGTATCCAGAAGGTTGTCGGTTCGAGCCCGACCTGGGCCGTTATTTTTTTCGTTCTCGTTTTTTATCCAATACCTTTACCTTTACCACCTTCCCTTTCCATGTATTCTCCTTTCTAAAAAATTCTTGACTGCACTAATGTTTCAAATAGCTTCTAAAATTTAATGATGTATTGAAATACATATAAAGAAAGTGCTTGATAAGTTAGTTACCTTCCTTATCTTTGCCCGAATAGCCGTTAGATTCATTATTAAAATTAACATAAAATCGACGGGCATTTCCTTCAATTGATTAAATATAATATTGTCTGCTTCGGCTAAAATAATGCAGACGGGGGGATTTGGGAAAATAGATTGAGAACGATGAGTAGCGGTTAGGATCGTGAAAGGATCGTCATCCCAGTGGCGCAAATGGTAGCGCAGCTGCCCGGTATGCAGAAGGTTGTCGGTTCGAGCCCGACCTCGGCCGTTATTTTTTTCGTTCTCGTTTTTTATCCTATACCTTTACCATCTCCCCTTTCCATGTATTCTCCTTTCTAAAAAATTCTTGACTGCACTAATGTTTCAAATAGCTTCTAAAATTTAAAGATGTATTGAAACACGTATAAAGAAAGTGCTTGGTAAGTTAGTTACCTTCCTTATCTTTGCCCGAATAGCCGTTAGATTCATTATTAAAATTAACATAAAATCGACGGGCATTTCCTTCAATTGATTAAATATAATATTGTCTGCTTCGGCTGAAATAATGCAGATGGGGGGATTTGGGAAAATAGATTGAGAACGATGAGTAGCGGTCAGGGTCGTGAAAGGATCGTCATCCCAGTGGCGCAAATGGTAGCGTAGCTGCCCGGTATGCAGAAGGTTGTCGGTTCGAGCCCGACCTGGGCCGTTATTTTTTTCGTTCTGGTTTTTTATCCTATACCTTTACCTTTACCACCTTCCCTTTCCATGTATTCTCCTTTCTAAAAAATTCTTGACTGCACTAATGTTTCAAATAGCTTCTAAAATTTAAAGATGTATTGAAATACATATAAAGAAAGTGCTTGATAAGTTAGTTACCTTCCTTATCTTTGACCGCATGCCGTTAGATTCATTATTAAAATTAACATAAAATCGACGGGCATTTCCTTCAATTGATTAAATATAATATTGTCTGCTTCGGCTAAAATAATGCAGACGGGGGATTTGGGAAAATAGATTGAGAACGATGAGTAGCGGTTAGGGTCGTAAAAGGATCGTCATCCCAGTGGCGCAAATGGTAGCGCAGCTGCCCGGTATGCAGAAGGTTGTCGGTTCGAGCCTGACCTGGGCCGTTATTTTTTTCGTTCTCGTTTTTTATCCTATACCTTTACCATCTCCCCTTTCCATGTATTCTCCTTTCTAAAAAATTCTTGACTGCACTAATGTTTCAAATAGCTCCTAAAATTTAAAGATGTATTGAAACACATAAAGAAAGTGCTTGGTAAGTTAGTTACCTTCCTTATCTTTGCCCGAATAGCCGTTAGATTCATTATTAAAATTAACATAAAATCGACGGGCATTTCCTTCAATTGATTAAATATAATATTGTCTGCTTCGGCTGAATCATGCAGACGGGGGATTTGGGAAAATAGATTGAGAACGAGGAGTAGCGGTCAGGGTCGTGAAAGGATCGTCATCTCAGTAGCGCAAATGGTAGCGTAACTGCCCGGTATGCAGAAGGTTGTCGGTTCGAGCCCGACCTGGGCCGTTATTTTTTTCGTTCTCGTTTTTTATCCTATACCTTTACCTTTACCACCTTCCCTTTCCATGTATTCTCCTTTCTAAAAAATTCTTGACTGCACTAATGTTTCAAATAGCTTCTAAAATTTAAAGATGTATTGAAATACATATAAAGAAAGTGCTTGATAAGTTAGTTACCTTCCTTATCTTTGCCCGAATAGCCGTTAGATTCATTATTAAAATTAACATAAAATCGACGGGCATTTCCTTCAATTGATTAAATATAATATTGTCTGCTTCGGCTAAAATAATGCAGACGGGGGGATTTGGGAAAATAGATTGAGAACGATGAGTAGCGGTTAGGGTCGTGAAAGGATCGTCATCCCAGTGGCGCAAATGGTAGCGCAGCTGCCCGGTATGCAGAAGGTTGTCGGTTCGAGCCCGACCTCAGCCGTTATTTTTTTCGTTCTCGTTTTTTATCCTATACCTTTACCATCTCCCCTTTCCATGTATTCTCCTTTCTAAAAAATTCTTGACTGCACTAATGTTTCAAATAGCTTCTAAAATTTAAAGATGTATTGAAACACATATAAAGAAAGTGCTTGGTAAGTTAGTTACCTTCCTTATCTTTGCCCGAATAGCCGTTAGATTCATTATTAAAATTAACATAAAATCGACGGGCATTTCCTTCAATTGATTAAATATAATATTGTCTGCTTCGGCTGAAATAATGCAGATGGGGGGATTTGGGAAAATAGATTGAGAACGATGAGTAGCGGTCAGGGTCGTGAAAGGATCGTCATCCCAGTGGCGCAAATGGTAGCGTAGCTGCCCGGTATGCAGAAGGTTGTCGGTTCGAGCCCGACCTGGGCCGTTATTTTTTTCGTTCTGGTTTTTTATCCTATACCTTTACCTTTACCACCTTCCCTTTCCATGTATTCTCCTTTCTAAAAAATTCTTGACTGCACTAATGTTTCAAATAGCTTCTAAAATTTAAAGATGTATTGAAATACATATAAAGAAAGTGCTTGATAAGTTAGTTACCTTCCTTATCTTTGACCGCATGCCGTTAGATTCATTATTAAAATTAACATAAAATCGACGGGCATTTCCTTCTATTGATTAAATATAATATTAGCAAACTGTTTAGACTGTATCTTATTTACATAGATAACTTTAAATTATTGTGGTTAAAAGTTAGATTGTTATGATAAGAGTTGAACATATGTCAAATAAACAATGAAAATTAGCACAGAGAAAGAAACATTGGGTATGGGAACGTGGGATGGTACGGGCTTTTTTTTTAATTGATTTGCTAATACTGTTAAGTATCGGTTAAGATATATCAAAACTTCTCTACATGTTTCGTTTTATTACGTAATTTACGATAAGAATATTTAAATTATCGAATATTCATTTATATAGCCATAAATATAGATCAAACATGCTCATCTAAAAAACCCATATCACCCCATTGGTGGGGCGGTATGGGTTCAACAGTGAGGCGGTATGAGCACTCTCACATTTTGTTTATTTCTAAAGAAATATGCACTATTATTGACTTGAATGTTACTTTTATAAAGTTTAAGGACATTTCAGTAAAAAAAAATTCAATATTTTTACTTTTATACATGTTTTATTGAATGTGAACGCAAGATAACCTCTTTAAAAGTAAAATTCATTTTCTAATGACACGAATTGTTTATTGGTCCTTTTTATATGTTTTCTAATTATTTTAGACTTACTACTAATGATTACAAAAATTAACTCATTACCATAAACTTTTTGAACACTGTATTATGAAGGTTAGAACGCCATAAAAGAGCATAGGATCGAGAGTGCTCATTTCGCCTAACCTCACAGTACCCATATCGCCCCAATGCTGATATATTTTTAAATGCAAATTTAAACAGTTTTACAATACTTACATCAAATAAGTTTAGCATGAAATTAAAAGTTCAAGACTCAATGAAATCATTGGTCAAATTAGAAAAGCGATATTTCATATGAAAAATAGAAAAATGATGCCATAAAAAATTCTAAAACTTGACTTATTTTTACTTGAAAATTCAATCATTTTTCATAATTATTTTATAAAGTATATTTCATTCGTTTTTTTATAATTAATTTTCTACAGTTATTATATAACAAATAAAAAAATCAAGCCTTTATTATGTTTTTTTCGAATAGTATACTGTCAAAAACCCACGTTCTCCTATTTGTGAAATAACATTTGTGTAATATAAACACATGATAATCTCCAGTGAAATACATTTATGACCTTTCCTGTCAGTGAATATACATCAGTTTATCTATTTATCTAAAAGTGGCGTTTAATACAGAGCGTAAATAATTAAAATAAACTAAGTTGTATGATAAGTCACGTCACGTTGTGCATACTATGCACAAGTAACATATGTGAATTATTAGGTAATTTATGGATCCAGAATTAATATGAAAAGAATCACTGGAACAAGTTTATAATGTATGTGAGTGAAAATGAAATATCGTGTAATCATGAAATAATTTTAATAATATTAAGAAACAATGGTGAGGATCAACCCCGGGTGCAAAGAAAATATACACTCAAATTTTCATTTTCCAAGGCCACAACGTTCCGCTAGTCTAGTTCGCTAGACTCATCAGGTGAACATTTATTTCAAATAAAATTTTTTTTTGCCGTGGACATTTTTAGAGCAGATGCTCTGCGTCAAACTACAAGATTCACATCGCACCGACGAACTAACATTGATCCTCACCATTGTTTCTTAATATTATTAATTCATTATGGAAGATGGGTATAACAGCAATTATGAAATAATTTTGTTTTGTAATATAAAATCATGATGCTGTCCAGTGAAATAAATCTGTGGGCTTTTCTATCAGTGAATTATATATCATTTTGTATATTTAAAAAAATGAGTATATAGCGGAAAGCATAAATGATTAAAATAAAAGGTATGGATAAATAAGTGAATTTAAAAATGCATTTCAAAATATTTTTATTAGGTGATCTATGGGTCCAGGATCTATAAGTAAGTGAACCTTGGAAGACGAGTTTATTGTGTGTGTGTGCGTGCGTGCGTGCGTGCGTGCGTGCGTGTGTGTGTGTGTGTAAAAAACTATCCTATATATTAAGATTCGTGTAGCGTTTGGGTGGAACGCTAAAAATAGCAAGAGAGGGAGAGGGGGAGGGAGAGGGAGAGGGAGAGGGGGGAGAGAGAGAGCAGACGCGTGGTTGCCAAGCCGTGGCGGCTATAAAACGCCCGCAGCAAAGCTGCTGGGTTCGCAAGGAATGTATCTCAGATCCGGGTCATGAATTCTCACCAGCTCGCAGAATCTTTCTTCTTTTGCCTAAAAATCAAAGCCTGTGCGATACTAGACCCTAACGCTTTGAGAATTCTGAGATACAAGCCCTTGAATTATTTAAAAATTGAATGGAATTTTGCACTAAAATTACACTTTTGGCGGATGAACGTCCTTTAATACCTATAAACGAGCATATAGACATCATTACTTGCTTGATTATGGTATAAAAAATATTCTGGATTCATCATTTAGAAAGTTTATGATTTTCTCATGCGAAAACTATCAACTTTTGGAAAAAATTGCAAAGAACAAAAATGCTTAGAATTTATCAAAGAATATACTGAAGTTTTTCAGAAATTGTCGTGAATTTTTTTTAATTTTCTAAAAATTTAAATAATAAATTTTTCAAAATGGAACCAACAAAATCTGAAAAAATTCCAGTGTATTTCTCGATGAATGCTAAGAACTTTTCATTCCTGGCATTTTTTTGAAGTAGCTGATACTTTTTAAGCTGCAGCGTCCTGCAGTTTATCAACAAATTTTTTATTCGGACGCCATTTTGAGAACCGCCATGTTTAATTTTTTATGCCGAACCCCACCTATCTTTAAGTTTATGACTCGAAAACACTTTTCTATCCGTAAAAGGATGTGTATACTATCGGTTTCATATAAAAATTTTTTTAATAGAAAAAATTGCTTTTTTTGCAAAAAGTGTTTATAACTTTTTAAGCATTAATGTTAGATAAACTCTGATACCATATTTCGAAAGAGCATAAAATTCTACGTCGGATATCATGTTTCTGAATTTTTTGTTTAATACAAATATGAAAAGAGACTGGATGAAAATTTTGTGAGAATTGACGACATTTGGGACTAAATGGGTTAAGTAATGGTTTTATATGGTAAAATATATTATAGTTTTTCCTAACAATACTATTATTAAATTTACATTACCTTGTTTGAAGTCATACCTTGCCTTCTTTCCCAATATTTCTCATTTAAATTACAATATAAGCAGTTGTCGCCTTGGCGCATGGGTTTATATTTTCAGTCCATTCTTAGTATTGTAACTCAAAGAATAATTAATATATTCATGTTCCAATGAGTCCCCTTTATCCATAGATCACTGAAAAATAGTTGTGACAATATTCTAATGTCTAAAATCCAAAGTGTTGATCTGCCGTGTTGCACTATAATAAGCTGTCTCCTGATGAAAACCTGCAACAGAGTAAAAAAAAAAAAACAAACACAAAGTACAACATTTTTTAAAGAATTATTTAATATAAATAACGAGGTTATACGTATCTAATATAAGCATAATTGAAGTCCTTAGCGTTGATGGTGTAGTTTACCTCTTGCTCCTTGCATCATATTTGAAAACGTTTTAAATTACTTTATATGCAAATAATAGTTTTTAATTCTAATTGTGGTAATTAATTTAATTCTTATTTAAAAAAAATATTACATAAATAGTTTGCCACCTTGTACAGACTTCATAAATATTGTTTTTTATATTGACTTGATATTGGTGACACTGGTGTAGTGCCGTAAAATCGATTATTCAGCTCAACGAGAACGCAACGAGCCATGGGCTGTCAAAACACATGGATCAGACAGCAATGGTGTGGTCTATCTTATGTGGTAACATCAACTCTTGTTTCTCTGTCATTGTTTTCATACGAGTGTACTTTCAAGTATTAGTGTTTAGGGTAAAGTGTAGTGAACAAGTGAAAAGAAGGAAAGAAGAAAAGAGAAGACGGCAAACGCTGGTCCAAGAAGACGTTTTCAAAGATGATACAAGGAGCAAGAGGTAAACTACACCATCAACAGGACGTCCAAGGACTTCAATTATGCCTATATAAGATACGTATAACTTCGTTATTTATATTACATAATTCTTTAAAAAAATGTTGGTACTTTGTGTTTGACAGTTTATTATAGTGCCACAAGACACATCAACACTTTTTGGATTGTAGACATTAGAATATTGTCACAACTATTTTTCAGTGATCGATGGATAAAGATGACTCATTGGAACATGAATACATTAATTATTCTTTGAGTTACAATACTAAGAATGGACTGAAAATGTAAAGCCATGCGCCAAGGCGACAACTGCTTATATTGTAATTTAAATGAGAAATATTGGGTTATTGGTATTGTATGACTTCAAACAAGGTAATGTAAATTTAATAATAGTATTTTTGGGAAAAATTATAATATATTTTACCATATAAAACCATTACTTAAGTGATAATAATGTATTAATGCATATTTATAGGTATAAATCAAATAAGCAATTTATGGGCTTTTGCGTCATCAAATAAGGTAATATAAATTAATTAAGGATACTTGTAACGAACATAATGCCGTACATTAAGGCACCAGTGTCAATTATAATAAAGAGCTAAGTGTTATCCGACTAGAAGAAATTCTGATTACTGACGCAAGTTCCCCGCGGTGACACAGGCCGCTCAAAACAGTACTTGACACGCCATGTAGTCGGTGAAGTAGACACTGGATGGAGAATGCCTCTAGCTATAGTCCATACATAGCACAGGCTCTTTGCCCACGGCGGGGAATTTGAAATGAAAACTTTGTTTACTAACAAAAACATTACGTAAGTATAATTTATTAACGCTGCACCAGCAAGCCGTTAATTGACTAGGTTTGCAGTGATACTAACCAAACCATGATATCATTAACCATAATTTGTTGGTGTTTGAATCTCACGCCACTTATGTATAGGGGCATCGAGAGCTATGCAACTAGATGGCTACATTGTCGACTACGTGTGGATGATGAAATTAGATAAGGATAGAGTTATAGGCGCGTCTAGGAGTGCGAGTGAGATAAACAATATAAATTGATATTTTCACATATATCATTATTTATAGCCCTTCCAGACACCGACAAAAATATTTTTCTAATCAAATTAATTATTGCACATCTGATTTTGGACGTATTTAAGCATATATTGCAGTATTTACGAGGCTGTCTCTTAATTCGAATTTCCCTTATAACTACACTAATAATCCTTCTTTCAGGATCTTATCTAATGAGCATGATGTGTGTCCGTCATACCCGCTATAAAATATGTTTATTTCACATGTAATTTGTCCAAGTGCATTTTTATAGCAAAAAATAGAGTTCCATATAATCGGTTTTTTAAGTTATACGAAGAAAAGTAAATAGCTATGACGGTCTGACGACACCAGGCTACGATATACCACATTTATTGGTTTACGCAAGAAGAATTTTTCACGTACGACGTGCACAAGAATTGCGCTGGTTCCATGACCAGGCCGTAGATGAAAGATCTCCTTTGTATACAATTACGGGTGATTTAGAAGATTTATTAGATCGCGTGCGCGAAAGTTTTAACGGGAAGCCGGAAGATTAATTGTTTTTTTAATAAAAAATATTATACTTTTTAATTTGATTTTTTAACATACAAACTACAGTACGAGAAGGTGTTATTTTATTCAACCCCCTCTCCTTCGTCGGACACGCCTTCGTCTCCTACATCATCTATAAGCTCGATATGGCCATCGCTCCCCCCGTCTCCCGCATAAGAGCTCGCCGTAAATTCAACAGCGCTCGAGAGGAGAGATCAATGCAATTGGGCTATGACAGCGAAGGCGGTCGCATGTATACGAGCAGTACGGAAGAAGAAGAAGACAACCGCGGAAATAACTTACAGAACGAGGCTCTCGAGATAAGCCCACCAGGCGTAAGATTCACTGTTGTAGAAGAAAGTGAGAATTTCGTATGTAGGTTTCAAATTACCGGTCGTTCCATTGTACTGCGCGTCAATAATCCGCCCGACGAATGCGATAACCCACTCTGTTGCAGCCGATTAATATTATCAATATATCTATGTATTAAATTACCACTAGATTGTAGTTACGAGAGAGAGAGAGAGAGAGAGTATCAGCTGATGATGGAAGTAAAATGATAAAAGCACGAGCAAATTGGGTTTAGTTGTCAGTCTCGAAAATGGATACGCGCTGGAAACATCCATTTACGTATTGCGTGTGCGGACCTACAGGATGCGGCAAAACGCAGTTCGTCAAAACATTTCTCGCAAATTTACAGACAATCTGTAACGTACGCTTCGATTGCATACTTTTTTATTACGCCGAGTGGCAAGAAGCCTACCGGACGGAGCTGAGACCCGGTGGTGACGCGTCGCGTATCGAATTTCGGGAAGGTCTGCCTCAAGCGAGCGATTACTCTAACAATAGCGATAAAAAAAAATTACTTATACTCGATGATTTGATGCGTGAATCTTCATGCGATGTGATATTAGATTAGTTCACGAAGGGCAGCCATCACAAAAATATTAGCCTTATATTCATAACGAAAGAGCAAAATATTTTTCATAAAGGAAAGTCACAGCGCAATATAAGTCTGATCACAAAATACATCGTACTATATAAAAACCCGCGTGATCGCGCTCAAATACAGCACTTGGCGCGTCAAGTGTATCCGGAAGATCCAAAATTTCTGCAAGAGGCCTACCTCGATGCCACGCTAACCCCACATACGTATCTTTTTCTTGATTTATCGCAAGACTGTGTCGACGAATTTAGATTTCGCTCTTGCATATTTCCCGACGACAAAACGCACTACGCTTATGTGCCAAAAAATTCAAAGTTTCGATAGTTTAATTATATTTAAGGTGAAGGAGAGGGGGTGAAGCAAAATAATAAGGAAATAGATACGTCAGATGCGCGTGCCCTCGACACAGTTGAGAGATAACAATGGGAGGAGCAACACGGATGAATTCTAGACGCTGTCTGCTTTGTACTAAACGTTTTCCAAAAAAACAGTTGACACTTTTGGGTGCTCTCTCACACTGACCATCCTTTGCACGGCTGATAAATCCCTCGTCAAGTGCATATGCGAGTGCGCATTAAACGTTTTACACGGTGTAGTGAAATTGAGAGATTGCGAGAAGAAACAGCTGAATAAGCACAAGCACGTATTGCGCAGATTAATCAATCGGAAGCCATCAAGATGGAAAACTAAAACACGCGCAATAGTGCAGAACGGAGGATCTTTTTTGCCAGCTCTTCTAGCGCCCATCGTAGGCGCACTCATATCTAAACTGTTTGGAGGAGGAGGAAAAAGTGAAAAAAATAATTAATCAGAGACGAAGACGCAATAGAACGCGTGCAAGCCGTCGAAGCAACGAAAAATATTGCCCCGAGCGAAGTCTCCGGCGTAAATTCTGTGCAAACTCCCGATAATAATTTGACCAGATTAGACGCCGAAATGTTCGATGTTCTTCACTCGAAAAAAGGGGTGAAAGACATTTACGAAAAATGTCAAAATTACTTAAAAGTTTTGCGACGTTATCTTTTTTTCCGTGAAAGCGAGCACAACAGCAGCAGCGATGTACAGCGAGAAATTGACGAAATTGACGAGACACTAGCACCACTCACTGAAGAAGCCATTATCGATGGTGTACCCAAGGCATGTCACCGCAAGGTTCGGCTTTTGTTGCGTCATTGGAAAACAGTACCCGAACGTCTCAAGTGGAGCAATGCCGGAACAGTGAGTATAGATGGCCGCACGATAGAGCGTTCAAATATTATAGAATTACTGAACGACGTGGTTAGAAAGGGACAAAATAACGACGAAGAAGCACCAGTTGGACGCATGGAGTTTTCTAAATTTGTTAAAACTTCCGATACTCCGACGAATTTAATAGGTAACAGTGAAGTTTTAAAAATTGGCAGAGTACTCACAGCGCCTTTGAATACGGCCAAACGACGACTGAATAAGGAAGACGCGAATGTAGAGCCCTCTCCCGTGCTTATGAGGAGAAGAAAGGCTGAGCAAAGTAAAAAAAAGTGGTTACGATTCCAAATATAAAACCCGCACACACACACACACGCGCGCACATGCACAAACGCACAAAGAGACGATGTACGAGAAACAGTATTACGATCTCTCGTACGAGGCAGTATACGCGGGTGCAAGAAATCTCGTACGCATAAATAAAAAGAGAGGTAAATCCAATGAGGAAGCTAAAATATACGCATGGCTTAGTAACCAAGACGCTTACATGCTTCATCATCCTATAAAAAAAGAATTTCCGAGACTGCGCTACAACGTCACGAACGTGGACGACCTGTGGGAGTGTGATTTACTACAGTTAACCTCGATAAAAGACTATAACAACGGCTTCTGCTATATTCTCGTTGTTGTGGATGTGCTCAGTAAGTATGCGTGGATCGAATCATTGCACGACAAAACAGCGCGCAACGTTGCCGGCGTGTCCGAAAAAATTCTAGACAGAGCGAGCCCGCGAGTATCGGTGTGTTTACAATCTGACTGTGGCAAAGAATTTGTCCGCTCAGCTTTTCAAAGCCTTCTAAAAAATATGACATACAATTTATAGTAGCGCGAAATCCCGATATCAAAGCGGCTGTAGTCGAGAGACTCAACAGAACAATAAGAGAGCGTATGTGGCGCTACTTCTCGCACAAAAATACAAAAAGGTATGTCGACTTAGTACAAAAAATTATATACGCTTACAACCACACATTGCATACTGGAACAAAAATGAAACCATCTAATGTAAATCTGTACAACGCAGCAAAAGCCCGTGAAAATTTGCAAAAGCGTGCTCTTCGACAAAGCGCGGTGTAGAGAAACGGCCGCAAGAGGGCCCATCAAGCGATAACTAAATTCAAGGTGGGCGACTTCGTTCCAATCAGTCGCACTAAAAATACCTTCGAACACGGTTATGAAAAAAATTTCAGCGAGGAAGTGTTCAAGATTAAAAGGGTGTCGCGACGACAGAATATCTTCACGTACGTTCTCGAAGACTTAAACGGTGAAATTATCGACGGATTCTTTTACACGAAAGAACTTGTATTGGTTGGCCGAGAACGCATCACAACCCATCAAACATTTAAAGTGGAGCGCATAGTTCGTACGCGTGGAGCAAATAAGCAACTACTAGTCAAGTGGTTAGGATACCCTGACAAATTCAACTCTTGGATAACGGCGAGTGATCTCGATAGAATCTGAAAAAAAATGGAGAACCAAGATGAATTTTACATGGTGTTATCGAATAACAGCATTAGGCTGCACGGTGAATGGCTCGTAGGTCTAGCTGAAATTACGTGCCTTGTACAATAAACCACGTACAAAATACTGAAGCTTCTTATTCCTTTTGTTCCTACGACAGGGGTAAGGTAGTACGCAAAGACGTTTGCCACTTTCCCGACGGTATTTATAAAACAATAGAACAGCTAGCTGCCGAGATAAATAGATCGAACGACGTATATCAACATCAAGTACTGAAACCGATGAAAAGCCGCTTAGGATATTACGCCATAAAGCGAACATGCCATTGTGAAGAGTTTCACGTGACGGAATTCAATGATAAAATTTGTCGTATTTTTGGTATTGAAAATTTCGTGACAAAAGGAATGCTCACGACCGTCAACGAGGGCATCAGAGTCATTGAGGGTGTTAGACCTGCTTCATTATCTCGCGCTATCCCTGATCAAATGTACGTTTACACGGACATTTGTGAACCATACACAGTCAGCAACACTCAAACATCTCTTCTACGTATAGATTCAGTCACATATCCAAATTACAAATTTGGTTGTAACTACGTGCAGCGTTTTGCTCCGATACATTACATACCGTTACTTTATCATACTTTCCACAATATAGTTATAGATATAAGAGATCAGCACGGCCATCCTATACGATTCGAGTATGGTACGTTGACGGTTACGCTACATTTTAAACGCAACTGCTAAAAAATTATAGCCAATATGAGTTACTACATTCAATGCTATGACGACGAGCAAGTCGGGGGTGGAGTTAGGAGAGTTTTCGCTGGCTTTACTTATCAAAGAGGCCGAGGAGTGGGAGCATGGTTAGGCGGCCTGTTTCGAAAAATGCTGCTTTACATCTCCAGTGGAGGGAAAGCTGTAGGAAAAGAAACCATACGGGCGGGGTTAAATATTTTCGATGACGTGGCGAATAACGGTGTCAATTTCAAAGAAGCAGTGAAGGTCAAAGCCAAAGAATCTAGAAAAAACTTGAAGAGAAAAGCAGCCGAAAAAATGTTTGAGATGATGAAAGGCTCGAGTTATTAGACGCCTGCTCACAGACGAAAACGTCAGTTGAGAAAGACAAGCTGATTAGTTCGCATCACCGAGGAAAAGAAGAAGAAGAAGAAGAAGAAGAAGGGACGAAAAACTACAAGAAAAGGCTGCAGAGTCAACAAGAAGAGGAAGAAGCCCACTTTTAGAAATATTAACGACATCTTCGGCCCGAAATAGAAAAAATGGCGTTCTTACATTCACACTCGACAGAATGTATGTCCAGTGAGTTAGACATTTTTTCTCTACCGGCGATTCAAACTTCCAGAGAGAGTAGCAGTTTCTTACACTACAAACCCGTGTCATCGCTCAGCGACGAAGGAGATGCTCCCATAGAGTTTGTGGTACCGAGTGGTAGTGAACATTACATAGACCTTGCGCAGACGATGCTTTACATTCAAGCAACGGTTGAACCAATAGAAAGCGAAGCGAAAAACGCCAAAGTCGCGCCAGTTAACAATTTTCTTCATTCGCTATTTAATCAAGTCGACGTTTTTTTTAATCAAAAGCTCGTTTCACCTCCCAACAACGCCTACCCCTATAGAGCTTATATTGAATCGTTGTTGAATTATTCTCCAGCTGCTAAAGAATCGCATTTAACTACAGCACTTTGGTACGATAATACGTTTGACAACTGTGAAGCTGCTCCGAATATTCCTATAAAAAATGCTACCGCTAACAAAGGTGCCCTATATCGTCAACATTACATACTTGGAGGGAAAACCGTCGATATGATTGGTCATTTGCATTGCGACATATTTAATCAAGATAAAATGCTTATCAACGGAGTGGAGATCAGAGTACGCCTCGTACGAAGCAAAGATGCATTATGCTTGATGGATGTGTCGGATGATCGTAAATTCCGTGTCAAAATCAAAGAAGCCAGCTTCATCATACGCAGAGTAAAGATAAGTCCCGGTATTTTACTTGGGCACGCCAATGCCTTAGCTAAAGCTACAGCCAAGTATCCGATTGCACGTGTCGAAGTTAAGTCTTTCACGCTTCACACTGGAATTCTCGGGGAGATTCTTGACAACGTCATCCTCGAGCAGCTGCCTAAAAGAATAATTATAGATTTCGTCGACAACAAAGCATTTAAGAGTATGCCTTATACCGACATGGTTCTCTGCCGTACCGACCACAATGTTTTTAATTATATATTAATTGTTATAAGCTTTTTCTTTAATTCTGAGTGTGGACACACAAAGGCAAACTTATTGTTTAATTTTCGGTCAAATTTCAGATACCACATAGATGCTTACCATACGCTGTTTTCAGGTACAGGTATACATTTTCTCAACAAGGGCAACGGCATCAATCGTCACAATTACGCGTGAGGAAATTTTCTGACAGCGTTTGATCTAACACCAGATTTATCAGCTCATTGTGCTACGCACTGGAACCTTGCGCGTGGAAGTGCGATTTGAGGGTGCTCTCACTAGTACCATAAATTGCATCATTTACGCAGAATACGATAACGTGCTGGAAGTCGATTCGAGCAGGCAAATCCTATCGAATTTTAGCGCATAAATATAAGAAGAAGAAGAAGAAGAAACAAGAGTAGTGGGGATAAGCGTATATCAGAAATGAAACGCCTACGCGTGAGGATCAGTTGTCATTTGCTCTTTTTCATAGCGATACACTCTCGCACTCGCTCCTTAAATCATGGATTTCGTTGTCGACATACAAGGTTTTCGCGACGTTAACCGAAATTTTTTGCCAAAGGAAGTGGCTGCGATCGCATTGCAAGAGCTCATAGTTGGTCATTGGATAGTAGGCCCACCTTGTAATTTTTTGCATTTGCCACCAGACATAAAGACGACAAATAGCTATTGCACAGTTCACGTACACGGAATATTAGAAGGACTGTTTCCGAATTCCTTAGTGTGTGCAAGTCATATCGAAAAACATATAGAAAATAAGAAAGACTTTTGTGCGCTTTTCAAAGCAAACCTGCTAAGAAAATGGATTTACAGTATACTTCCAGAAGAGTGGCACGAAGTAAATGAAACCATACAAAACGAAAGATTTTACGCAGCTCTTTGCAAGTATCGTAACGAACGTAGAAAGTCTTTTCACTTTGGTGAACCAGGAGGAGTAGATGTAACCGACGGAGACGATGAAGACAGCACCACACACGCGGTAAAAGCAAACGACGACGACGATGACAACGACGACGACGACTGCAACATCGTATTCACTGAGAACGTTCCCAGCGAGAAGTCTGTAAATGCAAATATATTCTCGGAGAATCAATTACAAGATGAACACAAGGACAATAATGCATGCGATACGTGCGCTAAGGGCAAATACAATAGGTGTGTATGCTGCTGATCACATTCCAAAAATTTTAAGTTCGCCTATGGCTATTGTGACCAATCTAGATACAGCAAATAAACCGGGATCGCATTGGGTTGCCATTTACATAGACAAAAATGGGTACGGAGTATATTTTGACAGTTACGGGCTCGCTCCCACCTCACCACACCATCTTGATCGCCTACGAAGAAACTGCGTGCGTTTTCAGTGGAACAAGAAACTATTACAAAGTTTTGATCCAAAAGTGTGCGGTGAATATTGCATTATGTTTTTGCACCATATGTGTAGTGGTAGTTCTTTACGCGCGTTTTGTCGCATCTTTTCATACAATACATACAAAAACGACAACATAGCTGCTAAATTTTATAAAATTATTTCACAAAAGCGAGCCAGAAAGGCGAATCCTTACCGGAATCATTTTCTTCGATAGACACTTCATTGGGAACTGGGCAGAGTAATCAAACATGCAATGCAAAATTAAAAAATTTTTTTGTAATCCTAGATGTAAGAGTAAAATATGTATTAGTAAAAAATTTACATTTAGTGTTAGACTCTTATTCACATCCTTACCTTCCTGATTCCCCTGCATGCTTTCAAGAAATTATCATGTTAATATTATAACAGTATCTCTATTTTGCTTATTTTCATATCATACGTTCACATCGGCTGCGATTGTAACTGAAATTTTTATCGCATAATACAAAGCCAAAAGTAAGATTAGGTTACATATAAAAATTTATTTCGTCGTCATCTTTATCTCGTATTCGTTACTGTTTAAGCTCACGTCATTTCAACGTACTTTTTTATCGCGAATACGAAACGGGAAATGAGGTTATGTTACATTTAAGGATTTCTTTCATCATAATCTTTCTCCGAAACCATTATTTTTATCTCGTATTCGCGTTACTCTCTAAACTCACGTCATTCCAACGTACATTTTTATCGCGAATACGAAACGGAAAGTGAGGTTATGTTACATTCATCGATTTCTTTCTCGGAAACCATTATTTTGTATCTCGTATTCGATATATTCTAAGCTCACGTCATTCCAACGTACTTTTTTATCGCAAATACGAAACGGGAAGTAAGGTTATGCTACATTCATCGCTTTCATCTTGTTGAATTCTTTATATTACAACGTCATCACTCCGTTCACTGATTAGGTGAGGGAATTGTGACGTAACGGACACATCGGCCAATGGGAAAACAGAGCATGGTGAGGACATACGTGTAAAAGCTGGAGCCCGACATGCTTGTCTTCAGTCACGAGTATCCATTCCATTTGAGAGTACGCTCCCGCGTGGATATTCCAATGTCCGTTCAATCCCTAAGTATACTCTTGCTTTAAAATGGACAAAAACGAAGCATCAGCAGCTTCAGTAGCAGTAACTCCATCACCACTACCTCCACCATCAGCTGCACGACCACTACCTCCACCAGCAGCATCAGTAGCAGTAACAGCGCGAGTTAATAAAAACATGGATCTGCCAAATCTCTTCCTGTCAACAATCTACGCTATCAGTAAGTCAAATTCCAAAAGAGTGGTTGTTGGATTGGAACACCACGGAGAATTTTATAGAGCTGTGGTGAAACTGTAGTACAGGGTCTCCTGCAAAGTACGTAACTCTCGAAAAAAACAGTTGGGAACTGATCGTCGACCAAATGGACGCGATGATGGGGTATGTGCTAGATTCCTTTACCTTCTACAAAGACTTCGGTAAGCCTTCAAAAATATTTCTTCCAAACCACTTGTTGATTCTTGGTACTCGAGAGTATTTCAATTGCGCGCTTTCCTTATCCACAATCTTTCGTCTTATAAAATTAAGGATTGATAAAAATTTTATTTGACAATGTCAATGGGTAGATGGCCCGATAATCACGAGGAACCCAAAATTTGATTACTTTTTTTTTTATTTTGAGCCGTTTGCAAGATACAAAATGAAATTGATTTTAGCATGAGTTAATTGCTGAGATTTCGCATACAATTTCTTATAAGCTATTTAATACTTTAATTTACGTATGAGATGTGAGGAAAGAAAAATGAAAACAGTAATATTCAGTATAAGAAATGTTTATCAACCACAATTTTTACATGTATTGAGTAATAATTTTACATTCATTTTAATTTATTTCATTGAACTGTAGCCCTTTATTAAACATAATTTTTTACAAGGAAGTTTTTCATATTATATTAGCATTACATTGAATACAGTCTCTTCTTAAAGGTGGTACTACATTCTCTGTAGGATTGTGCTCTCGGTAACGTAGACATTTGAGAATTTCTTGACCGCTTTTGAATCATTAGACAATTTCTCCCACGCCTGCTCGATATTGTTTACTCCAAATGTTGTGAGAAATGCCTTAGGTAGCTGAGCAATATCGGTAGGACTCATAAAGGATAAATGTTCTGTGCGAAAAAATATCTTGAGAGATCTCTCTAGTGAAGGAGTATTATCATGATAAAACTTTCTTAGCAACAGTATATTTCGATGTGCATAATTTGCCTTGTAAGCAAGTCGATGATGAGGACACAGCTGCTCCAACACATCAAACTTGACTTTCTGCAGTGATGGAATGCGCATATCACTCATATCATATATGTTAAGGTTGTATTGCTCAAGCCACTGCTTTTGCTCAAGGCCCTTCACATATATGAACACTTGCATCATGTAAACTACTCCATAACACATTTTCCAATTCTTCATAGGGCAGCTCACCCGAACTCCAAGATAAGCCGTGATAATTACTTTCCAACCAGCAATTTTGACTTTAATACTTAACTGGAAGTCTACACTGCGGTGTGGGTGATTTAAATAAATATACCGCTGGTTTCACGTTTCCACTCAGAGGAACAATGGCTAATTCTTTGACAACAAATTCGTTGGTGGGTTGCTTGAACCCTGCTCATCCACCACGTACTCCATGTTTACTGACTGTTCAGATGGCTTTGCAGGGTCTTTTATATCTTTACCTCCTCTTTAGACTAATTTCTAAATATCCCCACTTATGGGATTATATTCGATAATACGGTCGTGTAATATCAAGCAGTAGGCTGATGTCTGTGCTGCAAAATTTTCTTTAGCCTCAAATTCAAGACGAACATCAACTGGAGCCTGCTTCGACGACTCATTCTGCTTTGAACAATCTATAAAAATTAAAGAAGCATGCTCTATATACTCTCCTTTCTTGACCATAGGTTCTGCCTCTTTTCCATAATACACATTTTGAAAGCTCCCATACATATCATATAATAAAGCGTATTGATTTTGATAAATGTTAGGATTGAGATTTCCATAAAGATAGTATTGTGAATTGAGAAATATTACTTATATTGCAATGATCAAAGCGGCTAGCGGTAGATCCACTTTATCCTTTACGATTAGTTTGAAAGCCTAGAATGACCAATCGGGGGTTTTCCAACTGATTCGATGTATTTACAATTCAAACATGCTTCGATGTAGTTGAGAGTAATGGATACTCGTATAGCTCCCAACTACGGAAACATATAACAATCGATTTTTCCTTCTGTAGGTAATGAAGGAGACGTATTTTATGCTTGTCAGATAATACCACATACGGCATTAATCATTCAATTTTAATTAGATTAATTTTAAACTCTTCTGCTTGCGTTTGCACAATAGCATTTACATCATTCTTTGATCTTGTGAGAAACAAGCTCATGTTTGCAATTGACTATGATTTTACGATAGTCTTCCGCAAAGCCGAGAATCATACTTAGTGGCATCGACACATCAAAGTAGCCAGCATTATCAGTTATTTTCTGAGTTTCTCCAATATCAATCCAGCCTGCGTTTTCCAAGTTTTGTGTAGAATTGAACGACACTAAACCTTTCATTAGATTTGTCAAGCCAACGTTTTTACAGTTATCAATTTCTATAGCATTAATTTCATATCCAATTTCTTCGAAAAGATGGCAGAGAGCGTTATTTGCAAGCTTTGTGTTGACTGCAGCTGTACCATCTGCCTTAGGTAATCAACCATGAATATGTAATGAACTACGTGAAGGTAGTAGACAGAGATCTTGATGTTGTATGGCGATACGAATTTCATCACTGTTATTGAACGCGGATGAAGTGTACGGTTGATGTGCATGCACTTCATAATAAGCGACAGATTCATCGAATTCCATGGGTAATTGTACGTTCAATGTGTCTTCCATCTTTGAAACGGCAGAATAACAGACAACTTATTTTATTCCAACGTTTCTTTTGACCTGGAGGCCTAGGCTTCTTAGGAAGCGAATGTTCTGTGGTGTTCGCTCTTTCACTGCTCGTTGATGACTGATCTTTTGATGACATGGTTTTTTCTTAATATAGCTTTTACTGTTATACACGAGTCCCATAATTATAATATGATGCTGCTTTGATGTGCAGTCTAATTGTTATAATTTCTCCACGAAAATTCACAAAGTTTCCGTCTTGATCGATAATTTGCAACTGTATATTATCGATAGTATGAACTGTGATTGGTGAATAAATAACTTGTGTTGGAATTTCAATGATCTTATAGTCTGGAGGAACAGCTGGAAAAAATTCATGTATTGTGTGTACTTTCCGTTCGTTTATATAGGCTCTAGCTGTAATGTTGCACTAAACTCGCCAAGCGCTAATCTTGGGAATAGCTACAGGTAAATCTGATTCATGAGTAATATTTGCTCTAAGGGTACGCTGTGTAAAACCTAAGAATCTTCCAATAGAATCTTCAGGTTGAAAATCTATCGTACTACACTTTATAGTACTGCGAAAAGTATTATTATCAGGTTTAAGGCTGAGTACTATGCTTTTAGATGTAAGTATTTCCTGTAGATGGCGCTTAATGTCTTCAATCTCCCAGCTACCTGTCGGTAATGTCACTGTCTCTTCTCCGACGTAGAACTTGTTATTTCCGATATCAATATTGGGTATTGAATTGAAGGTTAAAAGTTTAACCAATCCTAGAACGTATCTTTTATTTGCCAAGAGTTCAATTGGTGGAAAGTAGTGAGCTTCTAGTATAGATGACGTTCCAGATAAACTTAGCATCAATGATTCACCCATAACTGCATAATTAATACTGACTATGTATAACATTTACATCGTTTTATATAGCCTCACTCAAAAACTTTAAAGAGAGATGCCCACAATTGTACGAGTTGAAATCTTGATATCTATCATGATTATACTTTACGACGCTAACGCCCAAGTAATCCAGAAGTTCTAGAGGTGGCTGAAGATCGTCGAAACTATCGAAGTACACTGTCATTGCCTCGTTTCCGATAGGCTACCCAATGTGTACCAAGTCCTCTTTCATCATCGAGATTAACGATCGCTGACTCACGGTAATGTGGACCTTTTGCTGTAATGTATTTCACATGAACACACATCGAAAGTATAGAATTTGTATAAAAGTCTCATGCAACGATATGGAATTCATTTCTGTTCGACATACTAATCTCAAAGCATCTATTTGTGAGCGTTTCAATCACACACTCAAGCACAAAATGTGGATGCAATTCAGTTTGCGTGGAAAGTACAAGTGGCTTGATATCTTACCTGATTTGTTAAAGGAGTATAATAATAGTGTTGGAGGTCGTGGTGAGGTTAATTAGAACTCTTTTATTAATACTTAAAGAAAGACTAGTTTATTGAAGGTATAACAATTATAATCGGCGCTTGCCTGCGCCATGCGCGAGATGTTACATGCTGGGCTTCCGAGACTAGAGAGAGAGTATAGCGCGTCGCTTGCTGCTGCTCGAGCTACCTTCTTACTCACAGACACACTAGGGAGGGGAGACTTACATGTGTGCATACGTGTGTCGCGCGCGCCATCTGTATTGTAATGCAACTTGAACTCGCTGAGGTTCCTTTCGCACAATGTATATGCATCACATTCCCAACATGCCTCCTACATATATATTGTGCGCTTACATTAATATCTTATATTAGTTTTAGCGCGTTTCTATTTTTAATAAATTTATCCTTACATAGACTCTTAGTGAATATGTCTGCTATGTTTTTTTCAGTTTCTATCTTTACGATATCGATAATACCCGTCTCGTAATTCTCATTTACATAGTGGCATTGTACTTCAATGTGCTTGGAATTTTTTGTTAAGTTACCGAATTTACCTATAGCTACTGCGCCTGAGTTATCCTCGTATATTTTAACAGGATTTTCAAATGTCGTATTAAAGGCGTCTTTCAAGAGATTAATTACAAATAATATTTTTGTTGTCGCTTCAGACAATGCAATGTATTCAGCAAATATTGAATTTTTAGTCACAGTTTTTTGTTTCTGTGCTTTCCAATAGATTATATTTCCAAACATTCTAATAACAAATCCGGTGGTTGACTTTCTGTCAATGTTATCTCCTGCAAAGTCTGAATCGACCATACAATCAAGTTTATCCTTATTTGAATTACAACAATAAGTCAATTTTAAATGTTTTGTTTTGTATAAATATTTCAATAATCGCATCGCGTATTTAAAATGTGTTGAATCGTAGCAACTCTGAAATCTACTTAAGTAGTTCACGCTGTAAGTTATATCAGGTCTTGTACCTGTGCTAATATATAATAATTCACCTATTAAATTCGATATTTTATTGTTTCATCTGCTTTATTAGCCTGTTCAAGTTTCAAATTTGTCTCCATCGGAGTATCATACAGTTTCGCGTTTTCTAAGTTGTACTTCACAGCCAATGATTCTATATATTTCTGCTGACTTAAAGTCATTATACCTTTCTTGTTATTATAATCAATGTCGAATCCTATATATGATTTAATTTTTCCTAGATCTTTCATTAGAAATTTTTTCATTAAAGCAGATTTAACTTTATTGATTCTATCTTTATTTTTATAGCATATTAAGAGATCGTCTACAAATACTAAAATGTATATAGTATTATCGTCTGTGTTGTATACATATAAACAGTAATCATAATTGCTTCTTATAAACCCGAGTTTACTCACGCATTTATCAAATGTCTCATACCAAGCCTTTGGACTTTCTCTCAATCCGTATAGTGCTTTTAATAATTTGCAAACTTTATTTTTGCCGGTTTCATAGCCTTGTGGTTCATGAATATAAACTTCTGATTTTACTTTTCCGTTAAGAAACGCTGTTTCTACATCCATTTGTTCTATAAACAGATTATTTACGCAACAATGACTTAACAAAATTTTTAATGTTTCCATTTTTCCTACTGGCGAATAAACATTTTCTTGATATTCTCTTTGTTGGAAACCTCTAACAACTAACCTAGCCTTAAGAGAGTCATCGCTTTTCCTTTTATAGACCCACTTTACGTCAATAATCTTTTTATTTTGAGGTTTCTCAACTACAACCCATGTATTATTTTTCTTTAGGCATTCAATTTCTGAATTCATAGCTTTTTGCCATTCTTTAGATTCGCTGGAGTTTAACGCCTCCTCAAATGTATTCAGTACATTTGCATTTACATAATGTATATAAATATAATGTGCTACAGGGTTTCCGTATCTTTGTACCGGACTTTTCTTTCTGTTTGATGTTCTTTTAACATTTAAATTTTCATTTGAACGATTGAAAGCATTATCGATGTTCTCATTCTCATTTTCAATATTTTTAATTTCATCGTTATTATTAATTAAATTTTCATTGTCAAAATCATGTTCAATAGTACTACTTGTTTCACTACTTGAATCATTTGATTCGTCTAAATTTAATTCGATAATGTTTTCATCGTTAACCTTTTCCAAACAGATTATTTCAGTGCCATCTTCGACAATTTGTACATGTCTGGCATTTATTACCTTATTATTTAACAAGACTCTATAACCATTGTGCGTATATCCTACTAATATACCTAATTGGGCTTTATCATCCCATTTTCCTTTTCTCAAAGCTTCTGGTTTTCTAACGAAGACTTTACTTCCGTATATTTTTAAGTTTTTTACATTTGGTTTGTTTCCAAAAAATATTTCAAAAGGAGTTTTATTTTCATTTGAGTTGGCTATTGTACGGTTTTTCAAATAAGATACTGTTTTAACAATTTCTGGCTAATATCTTAATAGTATTTTGGCCTCTCTTAACAGACATCTGCCTATATCCATGGCTGATCTGTTAAATCTTTCTGCTACTCCATTTAATTGATGGACGTAGGGTGGGCAAGGTAATAATTCAATTCCTTTCTCATTGATAAACTGATAAATTTCCTTATTCAAGTACTCTTTGCCATTATCGCAATTTAATTTTTTAACTCTTTTATTAAATTTGTTTTCAACTAAATTTACATATTCTTTAAAACAACTTGCAATCTCTGATTTGCTTTTAATACAATAAACTCTACTACATTTACTGTAATCATCAATAAAACTTAGAAAAAATTTTTCTCCATCGGAACCTGTTGTTCTGTGTGGATCATTTAGATCAGTATGAATTAACTCTAAAATTTCTGAAGTTTTACTTCTCTCATTTTTAAACGGTACATTAGCCATTTTACTTTGAATACAATTTGCGCATTTCATTTCATTATTTTCTAATTTATCTGGTAAATCATCTACCAATTTATCTTTTACTAACTTGTTTAGATATTGAAAGTTGACATGGCCTAATGCTCTATGCCACTTTTCTTTTTCAGTTAATTTTACAGAGTTTACATAGACATCATTTTCAAGATCCTTATATGGGAGCGTCCGCCAGAAACCAGTCAGCGGGCGCGCGGGACGCATTTTTCATGCAAAACGCGCTCTGTTCAACTCGCTCGTAATCGTATTCTGAGTCTCAGAAAAAAACAAAAGATATATATCGATAGATTTTTTCCTGCTCTTTCCAATGGTGCTATTGTTTTTACTCCGAAACTTTTTCTTCTGGTCGAAAATTCAAGTTGAAAGTTCAGAGACATTTTTCTCGAAGTATATCGTGTTTTTTTTTCAAAATGCATATGACCATTCGAAAGTACAAGCCTTAAGCTACAAAACCCTAAATTTTCAAATTGGAGAAATGAAGGGCTCAAAAGTAACAAGATTAAAAAGACAGCGGTGAGTGACCGCGCGTGCTCTTCGCGCTGCGCTCGGACGCGCCGCACGCTCGGGCTTGGTATAATGAGCTCGTAATCGTATTTTGAGTCTCTCAGAAAAAAACAAAAGACATATATCGATAGATTTTTTCCTGCTCTTTTCAATGGTACTATTCTTTTTACTCGCAAACACTTTCTTCTGGTCGGAAATTCGAGTGGAAAGTTCAGAACCATTTTTCTTAAAGTATAACATGTTGTTCTTCAAAATGCATAGCACCATTCGAAAGTACAAGTTATAAGCTACAAAACCCTAAATTTTCAAGTTGGAAATACGTAGAGCTCAAAAGTAATAAGATTAAAAAGACAGCGGCGAGCGGCTGCGCATACTTTTTGCGCTGGACCCGAGTGTGCTTTTATAAACGTAGTGCATATTTTCGTTGTTTCCTATTTAAAAGCATTAATATTTTATCAGTGCATCATATATTACGTTTTAAATATATTAATTTTTTATTTAAACCTTAATTCTTTTATTTTTATTTGCGATTATTTTTATTGGTCTTTTCACGATACTCATGTTTTTCTTAATTCGAGTTTTAGAGGGTTCGGCTTTTTTAACTGGTGGATATAATTGAAAATCTTTGGATGTTGAAAATCGTTTTAGTTCTAACTTTTTAGTGTTAGCTAATAATCTAACACAGTGAAACGATTGAGTTTCAGGCACTGTTATCGCTGAATCTAGCCTTTGTCTTAATTTATCTGTAGCCTTAGCATATTCATCTTTTGATGAAAAAAAGCACAAAATATTTTCAAAGCATTTAGTCGCCCACTGGTAAAGATCTTGCGGCGTCAATATATAATTATCGGATACTTTCCGCAAACTTGCTCGCCTAGCATTACTTTTTATAGAAGCACCGATTCCATCGCATGCATTTTTTCCGTGAGCAGTCGCATGAAAGTGCCATTCAGCTTCAACGGAAAAATCTTCATAATGATGAAAAAGATTCTGAAAATTATGTTTATTTTTAAAATGTTGTGCAGCTCGATCAGTAAAGTAAATGATTTTTTTAACGAAATCAAAAGATTTTTTAAGGTAATCGATTATAATTTCTTGAATTAGGTAAACTGCCACAGTATCATGAATTAAGTTGTCTGAAAAAACCGCCATACTTTTGTGTTCAATTTTAGAATCTGAACCTTTGTAGTAAATAACTATTGTTGCCAAACTACATTGATTATTATTATTATAGTGGAATGATTGTGCTGCATCTTGTGCAATGAACGCATCGTTTTCCGAAAAATCTAGGGAAATTAAAAATTCTCCTTTGCTTAAGGATTGTCGTAAGATTTGAAAATAAGATGACTGCTGTTTGGAAATGACAGAATGAGTTTTGAGTTTATGTAAAAGAGGAAAAAAGATATCAGTAAATAAAGAACTAGAAACAATTTCAGTTTGCAATGTTGATCTATCAGTAGTTTTCCACATTTGAAATTTTATTTCATTAACCCCAGACCTTTCAAGAAATAGTTCAAGTTCCGTTTTTAGAGGTTCAATATCAGGACAATTTTGACACATATTTAAGTAACATTTCGCTGTTGGTGTTTTACAAACTATTTCAGCTATACAATCTTTGTAAGTATCCATTTTATCAAAAGAAACTCCTGAATTTCTTAACCAGCTAAGAGGAGTTTGATGTTTTGATGATAAATGCACACACACACTGAATGCGTACCACTAGCACCAGCTAAAACACAATATTTAGGGCGACATTCGACAAATTTAGTGAATCCTATTTTTGATTCGGGATACTGTTGTTTATACTTTAAATATAACTCTCTAAGATTGTACAAAACAAGTCGTTTCTGAACATAGGTCTTTGTGCCATCATCATTTCGTATACACTTATTATCTTTATAACCTGCCATGATTCTACTATTGTCGTCATTTTGATAGAAAAGTTTTACTTCGTTTACAGTATCACATGATATTTTTTGGTTTCCCCTTTTATCAACTAAATGGGATTGACTATCTGACAAACACTTTGTTACAAGCCAACGGGATGAATTAGAAAAATTAGCAACTTTACGAGAACTCCAGTTTTTTGGGAGTAATTTTAAAAGCAACATTTTTTCATTTTTCGACAAATTATCATCGTTAAACAATTTTTGTAATGTAGGGTTTTGTAGCTTATAACTTGTACTTTCGAATGGTGCTATGCATTTTGAAGAACAACATGTTATACTTTAAGAAAAATGGTTCTGAACTTTCGTTGAATTTACCATTCTTTTCGCAATTATAATTATAAACATTCGTTTTTCTACTTATATTACCACAATCTTCGCCGAAGCTTGGATTGGGGTAAAGAGAAAACTTAGATTCTACTTCACTATAGAACGCATCACTCACAATTTCACTTTTCACTCCGTCGTGATTGACCTTGATCATCCAGGTCTCAGCTGATGAGTCTTCGCTGGGTTGGCTGGAGTCTTCTTGCCTCTGCTGAGCTGCTCCTCTGCCATGACCGCGTCCTCTGTAGTTGCCTCGTTGATATCCTCGTTGGGATCCTCGTTGGCCTCGACCTCTGCTCTGCGATGCTCCTCTGCTTTGTGATGCTCCTCTGCTCTGGCTGGCCTATGGTGGTCTCCAACAGTCCTTTTTGGAATGACCTCCCCGGCCACAGTTATAAATAACACTGTCCCTTTGTCTTGACGTTGAATGTACTTACATTTTTCCTTTTCTCGTCATCAGGCACTCAAATTTTTTCTTGAATTTTAGACTTAACATAGTCTACCGTTTGTTGAGCTTCTGGGACGAGATCAATGAAACTCCCAATAAAGCTGTAGCTTGCTGGTGGTGCTCTAATTAGATACCGCATTTTTTCTTTTTCTGGTAGTGTGCCTCCAGCTGCTTTAAATTTGTTGCACGCTTGTTCGAACTCTACCAAAAATTCTTCAACTTTCTCATAATTTTTGAGTTTAATATCTTCTAGTTGACCTCTGCATATTATTTGCAGCGTTGTAGATTTAGTAGAGTACATGCTCTTGAATTTTTCCATCATTTTGTAAGCTGTATCGCATTCACGAACATTTTCTAATTGCTTGTCTGAAATAGTGCTTATTAATATATTTCTTGCTTTTAAATCCTTTTTCTTCCATTCATCTGCTTTATCTGTCTCAGCCCGCTCTCTTTCAGCTTGCTCTTTGCACTCTTTATACTCTAATAGAGTCATTAAGCGAAATTTCCAGCTTGCATAGTTTACACCATCAAAAATGGGAATTATTATATCTTCGAATTTTGCTTGCTTAGCCATCTCGACCTTTTTTAACTTAGTATCTTCATACACTTTTATTACTTTATTTAGCGTAATTATTTTCTGCACTATTTTCACAAAACGTTTTGCGGCAATCTTTTTCTCAATTATTTCTTTGCTTTCGTATTCAATGTCTTCTAGTATTACTTATTCTTTGGTTTTCACTTGTCCTTTAGTGTCCATTTGCCACGTGTATAACCTCAAATTCTGCCACGTGCTCTATTCTTGCACCGTGCCGCGTGCTTCACGCAGGAAATCTAATCTGCTCGCATCGGCTTGAATTATTCATAAATTTTTAAAAATTCTTTCTTCTATCACTTATAGACATATCTATTATTTATTCACACTTGTATTTTTCTTACTTTTGCACTTTTCCTTCAATATTTTTCACAGTTAAACTTTTCGCGAGCCGCGTGCTTTTTCTCTTCCTACAGCAGGCTGCCACAATACTCGCCGAGGCTTGTATTGAGTCAGAGTCTTTTTGTTTTGTCACTTACCAACCACACTCTTCTACCATGTTGGAGGTCGTGGTGAGGTTAATTAGAACTCTTTTATTAATACTTAAAGAAAGACTAGTTTATTGAAGGTATAACAATTATAATCGGCGCTTGCCTGCGCTATGCGCGAGATGTTACATGCTGGGCGTCCGAGACTAGAGAGAGAGTATAGCGCGTCGCTCGCTGCTGCTCGAGCTACCTTCTTACTCACAGACACACTAGGGAGGGGAGACTTACACGTGTGCATACGTGTGTCGCGCGCGTTGTCTGTATTGTAATGGAACTTGAACTCGCTGAGGTTCCTTTCACATAATGTATATGTATCACCTTCCCAACAAATAGCAAACATCGTACCATTGGAATGAAGCCGAAAGATATAACATTGGCAAACGAGACAGAATTACTGACAAGATTTGCTCGAAAGGTTAAAAATGTTAAAAAGCCAAAATTTAAAATTGATGACAAAGTAAGAGTGAGCAAGATAAAGCAAGTATTTGAGAAGGGTTATACACCTAATTGGTTCACAGAGATTTCTACAATTAGTCAAGTAATGGCTACTAATCCGGTTACCTACAAGCTGAAAGACTATCAGAATGAACCTATCGCTAGTGGTTTCTATGCACAGGACCTGCTCAAAGCTAAATATCCAGATGTCTATCTTGTGGAGAAGGTGCTTGAGAAGAAGGGAAATAAGATTTATGTTAAATGGTTAGGGTTTGATAACTCACACAATAGCTGGATAAGCAAATCAGATTTATAAAGGTTGGATTAATAAATAGCAGAATTCAAGAAAGGTGATATGTACTATGAAGATGGCCTGCAGTTCAATGAATGTAAAATTATAATGCAAATACATATAAAAATTATGTTTAATAAACGTTTCTTATACTGAATATTACTGTTTTCATTTTTCTTTCCTCATATCTCATATGTAAATTAAGGGGACTAGACACCTTTTTTCTCTGAAATAAGAAGTCACATTTTAATACATAAATGTAAACTAATTATTTCATACTTTTTACATATAAAAGTGGGTATATTTACCTTACCTTAAAACTTTCTCCGATGGGCCTTTTATATGGTCCAGAACCACAGTCATCGATGAAACAAGTTTTTTCACTAACCGTAAGCTTTGAAATTTTCCTGTGGATGGATTGACTTCAGATTTGAACTAAATTACTCCTGAATAGTATAATTCTCATATGAGTGTAGGGATTTAGGATTAAATGTCGGAAAAAATTTTTACATCAGAAAAATTATGAAAAAATATAAAAAATTTTAAAAAATTAAAAAAAAAACTTGAAAAACAGCACAATTTTTTTTCTCATTAGATCAAAAATCCCTACACTCATATGAGAATTATACTATTCAGGAGTAATTTAGTTCAAATCTGAAGTCAATCCATCCACAGGAAAATTTCAAAGCTTACGGTTAGTGAAAAAACTTGTTACATCGATGACTATGGTTCTGGACCATATAAAAGGCCCATCGGAGAAAGTTTTAAGGTAAGGTAAATATACCCACTTTTATATGTAAAAAGTATGAAATAATTAGTTTACATTTATGTATTAAAATGTGACTTCTTATTTCAGAGAAAAAAGGTGTCTAGCCCCCTTAAAGTATTAAGTAGCTTATAAGAAAATATACATTCTTACGAATGTACAAGATATCAAATTTCATTCATATGTTCCAAAATTGTGTGCGAAATCTCAGCAACAAACTCATGCTCAAATCAAATAAATTCTATATCTCGCGAACGGCTTGAGAATTCTCGAATAAAACTTTTATTCATAATTCAGCCATTTTTAATTCTGTAAGTAAGACGAAAGAGTGTGGACAAAGAGAGCACAATTGTAATACTCTCCAGTTTCAAGAATCGCAGCGATAAGGAGAGGCCCGAAATCTTCTATAGTAATGAGTCATTCTACCACTACACTTGCTCGATGACATCTGATATCACACACTATGCTCCGTGATGCACACTGATCGGCCACGCGCACGTACGTTTCGGAAAAAAACATTTAATGATGGTACATGGCGTAATGTTTAATGACGTCAATCTGGATAAAAATTGTTTATCTGTAATTTGACACCTCCTGCGGGGTCGCACAAGAGCACATGTCATCATCGAACATTCGGCAGGGGGATGGGGGCTGCTCGTGAGGCGACCGCGATTAAAATAACCGGAGATCCGAGAATCGCTGTGATAAGGTAGTAGCGAATATCGGCCGATGCGCTGCATGTCCCTGCACGAAAAACGCGTGCACGCTCATCTCAATGGGTTACTCGCGTTTGCGCAATACTCGCTCACAATGATCCATGATTAATTACAGAATGCTCTAGAACGTCATCGAACATTCGACAGGGGAACGGAAGTTGGGGGGATGTTCTAGAAGGTTTGTGACGTCCTGCCCCATGGACGAGGGGCGGGGTGGGGGAGGGGAGTCGTGGATAGGTGAGGTGGTGGGAGGAGCCAGAACCCCCCTAGCTATACTACTCAAAGATCTTCTCAAAAAAGGAAAAAAATCATTAAAAGAAGGGAAACCAATAATAACACAAACAAAAAAGAAAATTCAAAACATAAAGAAATAGGTGAAGTCTCTGAAAAAGCAGAAGAAAAAATAAAACGAGATGAAAATCAAAACAATAAACGAAAGCATAAATTAAGAAATAAAAATAGAGAGCCAGAGGAAAAAGAGAAAAAACTAATCGAAAAAAATAAAAATCATACTGAATATCTAAGCGACAATGACAAAAAACTCAGAAAAGAAAAGGGTCTGAAACGAAAGTTAGATACTAAAATTGTTTGGGAAATATCAATGTTTGAATTTCTCGTGGTTGGGCGACTGAGGGATAACTCAGCAGTTGGCCGCGCGACGGCAGCACTCATCAGCTGCTCTCTGCGGAACAGCTGACTCACTACACTGATTAGCCGAGTATGGCAAAAATCATACTGACTCTCTCACGTTTACACATGTAAATGAGAGAGACGCTGATTTGACTCACTCTTCGGTAACAACGAGGCGAGGAAGAAGACGGAAGTGCTCTCTTATTCTCTCTGGTAAAATTCTCGCTCTAAAACGGTCGGTCTCGTGGAGAGTTTCGGTGTACACGTTCGGCAGCTCTCACATCGGATGGACTCAAGTGTGGAATTTCTTAATCTGGTCAAACCCTCGCTCTGAAACGGTCGGCCTCGTGGAGAGTTTCGGTGTGCACGTTCGGCAGCTCTCACATCGGATGGACTCAAGTGTGGAATTTCTCAATCTAGTCAAACTCTCTCTCTTCGTCTGGACGGCGTGCTCGCTACAAGGCCGCATGGTCGACTCACACGGCATTCTCACTCTACTCGAAACACTCTCAATGTAACGGTCGGCCACGTGGAAAACTCAGTGCGCACTTTCGGCAGTTCTCCTTAGACAAACTCAAGTTCAGACTCTTTCAGTGTCGCTCACTCTCGCTACATGGACATCTACACGGCACCATCTCACACGGCAACAGATCTGACGACAGTGTTTCTCATATAGTGTGGACATAGGTATAGTCTATAGCGTGCTTGCCACGAGGCTGCTTGTGCTGCCCATGCGGCATCTTCTCATGTAGCAGTGCTCCTCGCTCGACACCTTCCCATGTGGCGTCTTTACACCAGCGTTCAATCACACCTGTACACCCTCACCAAGGCATTCTTCATCGATACCAACTCAATATCATCATGATCAATAATATCACGAGATTTGGGCGGTAATTATCACTACGGATCATCGAGTGTAGTTTGTGTAATTGCTCTATCCTATCTGCTCGCCACGAGGCAACATCTCTACGCTGCACGCAAGCCTCGACTGGCTTTCTCAACTACGGGTTTCAACTGGCTCGCCTCAAATGGATCTTCTCACTGGCTTTTCTCATCTGGCGCAACTCACCTGCTTCTGTGCATCGCAATCGGCTTTTTCTCACACCTTCCGGATTAATATAATCGCTGCGAAGCCAGGTAACCTCTCACACACGCACAGCCATTTTGATACACGTAAGCAGTGATACAATGTGAATGTACTCTGCACATGCGATTTTCGGTAACTCTCAGATCAAGTTAATCAATAATATTAACTGTGATCATTTTTGCAAGCAGTGCCTTCACTGGACGCAGCCACACACACACCGAAAAACTCAAACAGTCAACCAATTATGTAACAGGCATACGCTCTACCTATTTATTGTAACATTGTCACACATTTTAATCTAAAACTTTGTCACATCAACTTTTATATCAACTTTTAAATAACTTAATGTAAATATGTAATAGAAATTAATTTTATAGACATTTTCAATATATTTTATAGTTTAATTTACTAAAGTGTTTGGCTCTCAATTTATTTTGTAAACACCCACAGCATGTCCTCATTATAAATTATGGCATTCTCAAACAAAAATCATGAATCAAGCGAAGAAGAAGTGTTAAAGTCGTATTATTAATATAAAAAAATAATCTGAAGTATGCTAAAGTAATTTTAAAGTTTCAAAGAATAATGTATTTCAAACACATAATATGTTACTTCTGAAGTCATTTTCTTTATTCTTATTTAGTCAAGGTTTTATAATTTGTTAATATGAGAGAGAGAGAGGGAGGGAGAGAGAGGAGAGAAAGAGATAGAGAGCGAGCAGGTAGGGGTAGAAAGAGAGGGAGAGAGAGGAGAGAGAGTTTTTCAACGATTTATTAATTCGCGATTATTCGAAAAATTAGTTCAAACACGTTCAAACATTAAAATTTTTATCTCAAAATTGAGTGAGGGTAATTCTTACTATATTCATTTCTTAAATCGTGAATATTCGAAAAATTAGTTCAAATTAAAATATAATCTAAGGTAGTTCACCGGGAAATTGATTTTTCTTAAATTTTCTTAAAAATTAGTGTACACCCGAGAGAAGTTGATTCTTTCCGAACGTGTCTAGTCAGTTTTTAAATTCTGCAATCTCATTGGACGATTCCAATTTAGGGTTAACCTTTAGGCTGCGGGGAAATTTCAGTACAAATTGACCTCTCAGAATATGTAAAATGTATACATAATATCACTGGATATCTCAGATAGAGTCGCTGACCTGACTGCTGGTCCATATATCGACCAGCCCCGCAGGCAACGTAAAGTACAATGTAAAAAAATTTGTCTCTTTTGTTATGAAGATTTGAGAGGGTATTTCTATGTAATTTCGCGCGTTGAATATGAAAAAAATAGTAACAAAATTCTCGCAGACACCCTTGACCTTGAAAATCACCTTTTGAAGGTCAAATTTCATTCCTACTATAAGTCAAGTTTTTAGACGGTTTTCGTACGTAGTTTGATGTGCTGAATACGTAAATAATAAAAAAATTCCTGTTGATAATCCTGACCTTCGTACGTAGTTTGATGTGCTGAATACGTAAATAATAAAAAAATTCCTGTTGATAATCCTGACCTTGAAAATCAGTATTTCAAGGTCAAGAATGTTTTGAGAAATTTTAAAACTATTTGTTATGTATTCAGAACATCAAATTTGATCTAAAAACTTCAAATATTCTTTGTCTCTAGAGTGGTCCATATATCGACCACCCCCGCAGCTAAAAGGTTAATGTTTACACAATAGTATACAAAGATAAATGAAGAGTTTCCACTATACATAATATGCTTATAGCACAATGTTTCCGACATTATGATTTTTATCACGTCGTTATCCGGTGAACTACCTTAAGTTTAATTATCCCTTGCGGTCAGTTTTACCCAAGTAAAATTTTAAATTGACTCACATTATCAAAAAATGAAAAATTACAACAATTTTACTCCAGTTATTTACACCCGAGGGTAATTGATTCTTTCCGAATGTGCCTAGTAAATTTTAAAATCCTGCAATCTGATTGGACGGTTCCAATTAAGTTTTTCAATGATTTAATAATTTATTAATATTTAAAAAATTCCATATTTTGTTCGTATTATTTAAATTTGTTGTTATTTCACACTTATTTTATTTTATTTGTTTAAGACACACATAATTATTTTTAATATTAATTATTTTGACATGTTCAACCGATAAAATAGGATTAATGATAAAGCATGAGTATTACACCATCCCTCTATAAAAAAAAGATTGTCACATTACGCTGTATTGCGCGCGCATCTCATGACGTAGTACTGTTACATCCGGGTATTTTTCTATATTATAAATTTTTTTTTTGTTAAATCATAAAATATATAGTAATGTCAAAATAAATGCAATATAGAAAATAGTTTTGAAACTAAAAAAATCCGGGTCTGGAATTTTCAGTTGCATCAAAATCTTAAACTCAAACAGCACAAAGGAAGGTTACCGCGCTCCTTTCTTCGCTGTAGATCGTAAAGTTTGCGTTTCCCACTCTTCAAGATAGTCCTGTTAAACATTAGACAGAACTAGCATTTCCCGAGTAAGAAAAAAAATATACATCTTTCTTCGCTCCAAGGCCTAATCTAAGCGCCCGAACATCTGCAAGCGATAACTTGCACAGGCTGCGAGCACGTATTGGAATTTTTCACCACCCGAAAGTAAATAAACCGGGGAAATCCCGTAGTTAAGAAGCGTAGCGTCCTTTTCTGGAAAGCGTGGGTAGTTTGATCCAAGGTTTATAACCCAGCGAAAAAAAACTTGCGCTTGAGGGCGAATGTCCACTCAAAATAATTTTTTTTTTATTGGTAGAAAAATAAGATACCGTTATTCCGGTATATTTTCTCTTTGCCATCCATATTTTAGATTTGGGAATTTTCCACATGCAAGCATTAAGAAAAATTCAGTTAGCGTTATTATTATTTATTGGCGCAACTATATTGAAGAAGTTTTGTAAATTTAATATTCTTCGGAATATTTGTAATCGCTTTATATGCAAGTATATAGTATTTTAAATGTTTTGTATAATATGTCCATTATTTATGTTAAAGAATTAATCTTTATCGTTAAGTAATGTTTGACTGTAAAACGCCTTTTATATAAAATGTTATATGAATATAAACCATGTTTTATCGTTAGGATCGTATGATTTACTATTATATTTTATGTTTAAATTAATAATTTTGAAAATGCCTCTCAGTAAGTTTATAAGCTATAAACTATACTTGTAAACAAACTTTTTATTATTATTTACTAATCATTGCGTTATATATAGTTATACCAACTTCATTTATTATATTCCATAAATTTACAATGTAAAAAAATCTAAATTAACAAACATATTAGTTAATTATAGCTTTTCAACCCCTTTGTCTATAATCTTTATATTTTTTATATTAGAATCTGTTTCCTTACCGGTTTTTCTTATAGTTCAATATAAAAGTTAACTTGAGCAATTATTATTTATTGATTTATTTAATAATTTGTATTAGCTCCGCCTTTTTCGACGCTTTCACCAAGTAGAAATTAATATTTTGAAAAATTCTAAGTTTCAGAATAATTTAATTGTTTGTTAATTTAGATTTATGCGGAAATTTGTATTAATTATTAATATTTACTATTTTTAAATGCGTGCTGAATATTTGTAGCTCATTAGCCAATTCTCGCTCAGAATTCTTGAAAAGGGCAGCGGTTAGATTTCCCGGAACCAATTGGGAACTGATTAGCTGAGTTTAGGTATGCCCCTTAGAACGCCAAAGGAGGAGCTTATTTTTCACTATAAATTCGACTGAAAGGGTCCAGTGCTTCAGTCAACGGTCAGTCCCCCGAGAGCCGCAGCTCCCGACAATAGTTCGTGTCGGTTTTTTTATTTTTGTATTTTTGTCTAACTTTAAAAATTCACACAACCTTTGAGGTTAGTAAAATTTTCAAGAGAATTGGTTAATAAGCAAAACTTAATAATTTACTAAGTAAAAATTAAAAATTAAATTTAAATTAAAAGTGTTCGGTGTTTCATTTTTCAAATTCTATATATTTATTTATTTCATTCATTTATTCATTCATCAACTCATCTCAGAGGGGTAAGCAGGAACTTCAAACATTGATGTAAGTATAAGTGCCAACATTATTAGCCAGGATAGATATAGAACATTTGCTAATATCATTCCCGCTTGAACTTATTAAATCGGTAAAATCGAATAGTTACCCAAAAGAAAAAAATAAATGTATATATTCGGGATTTGTACCATGACATGGGAACTTATTTCCCGTGGGTAGTGGATACATTTACCTTGAATCAAATCTCCTGCGTAACTTTGTTTAAAATATCAGCACTTATTTGTGAAGACAGGAGTAAATCCTGTGAGTAACAAATAAGGATAGCTGATCAAACTAAAATTTAACTTAAAGGAAAATTATTACAATAGAATCGCGACTCGATCTTTTTGCAGCCCCATTTCTCCTCCCATCTAGTGTTAGTATCGGCTCAATCCCGAGCTATTAGATTTTAGTATCTAGGCTCAAAAGTGAGTAATAGTTTTCTTAGGAAACAAATAGTCTGGGGTTTTATTTTAAAAACTCCGACGTAACAGTACCATGGCGTCGTATAAGAGAGCGACAGAGATAGATTTGGCGCAGAAAACGAGTGAAGGCGCGCGTAGCGCGTCAAACTTCTCTTCATAAAAAACAAAAGCAAATAAAATATTATGTAAACACAAACATCAGTGGCAGCTAATAAAAAAATTTACAAAAATTTCTAAAGGCAAAATCAGTGTATATTATATGCCCATGATCAGACTTTCGAAATTCAAAATGGCGGATCCAATTTGACGGTTAAAAGTTCGGGAAAAACTTAGATTTTATTCGAAATTGGTATACAGGCATTTTGAAAATCGCTGATCAAGATTTTACTATTGGACTTTCGAATTTCAAAATGGCGGATCCAATGCAATTAAAAATTCGGAGAAAGCTTAGATTTTGTTGAAAATTGGTACACAAGGATTTTAGAGATCGCTGATCAAGATTTTGCTATTGGACTTTCAAAATTCAAAATGGCGGATCCAACATGGAGGCAAAAAATTCGAAAAAAGCTTAGGTATTTCTCAAAATTGAAATACAGGGGTTTCTAAAGTCGCTGATCACGACTTTGCTACCAGACTTCCAAAATTCAAAATAGTGGATCCAATATGGCGGTTAAGTGTTCAGAAAAAGCTTGGATTTTGTTCAAAATTAGAATTTATGGGTTTTCGAGGTGACTGTCACGATCTTGCTATCAGACTTTCGAAATTCAAAATGGCGGATCCAATATGGCAATTGAAAGTTTGGAAAAAGCTTAAATTTTACCGAAACAATTGGTATGCAGGAGTTTCCGAGGTCGCTGATTAAGATTTTGCTATTATACATTCGAAGTTCTAAATAGCGAATCCAATTGTTTAATGTAAACGTTACATTGTTTAATCTAAACTTATACAACTTTAATGGTTTTGAAAATGTTATAGTGACATAGACAGTAGATTAGGCGTACTTTAAAATAAAATCCATGTTTCTATTTACTTCTAGGGTGAAAAAAATAAAACAGAATTTAAAATTTAATCACTTTCTAAAAATGGGGGTTAACGAACGGAGCGAGTAGGGGGGTACCCCCTACTCGCTCCGCTCGTCAACCCACGATCTGGACAGAGGAGGGGGTCAATTGAAAGAGCGACCACATATAGGGCAAAATAAATTAGATTCGGGTTATACCCAAAATCTCTTCCTGTAATTAAAATCTAATAATAAATGTTTGAAAAATATATCTATACGAGGTCTGTCCCAAAAGTGTCTGACCTACCTCGATTTCTCGGCGGTTGACTTATTCTGCGTCATCCGGTTGGTGGCATCCTTCAAAGTAGTCCCCATTTGATTGAACAACACGCTCATATCGATGCTTCCACTTCCTAAAGCAGTCTTGAAAGTCAGTTTTTGAAATCGCTTTTAGTGCATTCGTCGCATTAGTTTCAACAGTCTCTTTGTCGTCGAATCAGTGTCCTTTAAGCAGCATTTTCAATCGAGAAAATAGCCAAAAGTCACAGGGAGCTATGTCGGGACTGTATGGAGGCTAGCGAAGCTGTGCAACACTGTGTTTTGATAAATACTGCTGCACAAGATTTGATGCATGCGCTGGAGCATTGTCGTGGTGAAGAAGCCAGTCACCGGTTTGCCAAAAGTGCGGCCGTTTTCTTCTGATTGCATCACGCAGTCTTTTCAAAATTTCAATGTAGTACTGTTTGTTGATCGTCTGACCTGTAGGAGCATATTCGTGGTGCACAACGCCTTCATAATTGAAAAAAACAATCAACATTGATTTGACGTTACTTCGACTTTGACGGGCTTCTTTTGGCCGAGGCTCGGATGAAAGCTTCCACTGCGAAGACTGTTGTTTTGTTTCAGGATCATAACCATAAATTCATCACCAGTAATAACCTTTTTAAGCAAATTTTCATCACTATTGATCATTTCCAGATTGTCCTGAGCGATTTTCAAATTCGCGGTTCGGTTCTTTCCGTCATTTTTAGCAATGAACAAAATCCGACGAACGCAAATAAGACTTAGTAAACAAATAAACGCTGCGCGGAAACTAAGGCGTCTTATCGGTAACGACGGTAACTAAGGCATCTGAGGAGAAGGTTAGGAGTTACTGGTGACGTTCATACCCTACAGAGGTCGCCTGAGTGTTGTGGCGCGAAGATATGAATGCAGGTCGGATACTTTTGGGACAGACCTCGTATATATTGTATTATTTGAATTTCTACATCTTGATAAAGCAACGTATAATTGGCCCATTGATGGCTGTATGGAAAAGAAGACGCACAGCGCCCTTGTCCAGAAGTCAAAATAAAGAAGAAGACGAACGTATAATTGTCCATGTGAAAATAAAGGTTTTTTTATATATAGTCGAAACTCTGACCTTATGATTTATTTATTTTCATTACAAATGCTAATGTAATTGGAAATAGTTTTCTGTACAAAGTAAATACTAAAGATGTAGATTCACTGGTATTAAGTGTAATTCGTGGAATAAAAATTTTACTTCCAATTTTTTCTTCAGTAATAATTTCTGCTTCAATGTTATATTTAAATAATTTTTTTATTTTTAATCTTGTTCCATTAGATAAACCATCAACAATACTAAGATTTCTAATTAACATTAGAACTGTATTAATTTTTAAATTTAATTTATGTGGTGGCAAGCCTTCACGTATATTATTTAATACTTCATTGGATAATTCAAATGAATATTGTCATCACTTTTATCGATATCTTTATGTGCAGCACAATCTTTGCTGTAGTAAGTTGTTGATTTACCTTTTATTAATTTTAAGACCTGATTATTTAATATATTAGAATCTTCATTGTGCGATGTTAAAATAACATGATTTGTATTAGAATTATTATTGTTAATGTTTCTATAAATTTTCAAACACACATTATTGGTTTTCCATTTATCAGGAATTATGAATTAAGTTATTTTCCCTTCTCTTATCTTTAATAAAAATTTTGAAAAATCTTTATTTTCAGAACGTACGTTTTTATTTAATTTAAAAAAATTGAAGAGTGGCCATAGATGTGAATACTTTATTGTTTCTTCAATAATGGCATTTCTAAAACCATTTTTAACAATAGGCAGAATTTGTCTAAAATGTTCCCCTAAAATCATCAGTCTTCCACCGAATGGTAAGTCATTAAAGCAAACATCTTGTAATGTTTTATCAACAATTTCCAAAGCTTTTTTTGGTATCATTGAAGCTTCATCCCAAATTATAATATGTGCTTCACGTAACTTTTTTTTTGTCAGAATCTAATTTCAGAAAAGAAGTTTCTATATTACTTAAATCTAAACGCAAACGGAATATTCGATGGCTAGTTATTCCTTTAGGCAATAAAATTGATGCTATACCTGTCCAAACATGGGTAAAAATTTTGTATTAATAGAAATAAAATAATATATTAAAGTTTTATATAAGAAAGTTTTTCTTGATCCTCCTGGGCTATCTATAAAGTTAATTTTATTCGTATGATTCATTAATTGTTCAAAGATAAGTTTTTGATCTTCATTTAATTTAACATAATTTTCATGAGTTTTTTAATGTACTCCATAATTTCTTAATTTAATTCATCATATTCTATTCGAAAGTAAATCTTCGGCTCAGGTAAATAAAAATCTTTACAAGACATTTTTTCTGATGCGAATATTTCATTTATATGCGACAATTCTTTATTTTCTTTGTTGACTTTAAAGTCTTCTATAAAAAAAATTTTAAATTTGTTCCAAATAATATCCCCTTGGATATTTTCTGACAAAAGAAACCATACAAAAATTTATGTAGTTGGAATGGTAGCATTATACTTTTGCATTACATTATATCATTTAATTTCCTGATTAACTCTATAACATTGACATACCCAATAATATTGTAATGATTGTAGCGAGTGGTCATCAATGCAATTCGTTTATTTATCCAAAGCAATACACTTTTGTTCCTTTATTGTTATTTATTAAAAATTTAAAAAGATCTAATTCCTTACTATTATATCATTTAGTTTCCTGATTAGCTCTATGACATCGATATACTCGATAATATTGTAGTGAGTGTTTTTAGTTCGTTTCAATTATAATTTTTTCATAAAATAATAAAATTTTCCTAACGATCAGTTCCGAGCTACCACCAAATTGTTAGACTGAACAGTCAACTTCAAGAAATCTTTTAAATTTTCTAAACAGTTAGTTCCAAGCGATCGCAAAATTTTTAAATACATTGAACGGTCATTACCAACCAACCACTTACATTTTTCAAACGGTCTGCTCCAAACGAGCACTGAAATTCAGGAATTTTCTTCAAATTGTTAAGATTAAAAGGATTAAGTAGGCCTTTTTGTAAGAATTTTATGCAATCTTGATATGACAAATTATTACAGAAGGAGATACCTCCAAAAAAAACGCGCCTCCCTATCTACCTCCTGGATGGCGTGGAAGAGATAGACAACTATTACATTACTGTTTATATTATATCTACCTTATGAGTAATGTAAAAAAGATAAATTTTTAGTTCTGTTGGGTATAAAATGAGGAAAAACATGAAGGGAAGCTATTGAGGGGGGATGAGGGGAGTATGGGGGGCATTGAGGGGGAGGAGGGGGAGGGGTGGGAGCGAGGGGGGTGATGGAGGAAATGAGGGGCTTTTGAAGATCCTAAAACACATGAATATAGACGGATTTTAACGGTGTTTTGAGAGGGGTGAGGGGGGGCCATTGAGGGGGGGGGGCTGATCGGTCAGATTTTTTCTTACAACTATATATATAGGGAGATGTATGTATAGGAAGACTTAAGTGCGTTTATGGAGCCCTTTCCGTTGGATCCACCAGTGAGGTTATTTCTTTAGTCTTATGGAGCCCGGTCTCCATAAAACTAGTGTGTAAGACAAAGATGGCGCCATAGCAAAAATACAGATCGGGCTCCATAAATATACTTATTATATATATAAGATTTTTTGACTTTTGATTAAATAAAAAAAGAAAAAATATTTTGAAGGCACACCTTTTAAAATGGTTTTTTCAGATGTATTAGCACATAATATAGTGATAAAAAATAGCGATACTCTTTTTTTACATTTGTTAAAAATTTGGCGTATCAAAGTCTTATTTTAATTAGTAATTATCGTTTTATTTTAATTAATAATTATTTTCAAATGAGGTTTAAAAAATTTTCTGATATAATTGATCATAAAGCACTGTATATTTAGAAGTAAATCTTAATTCTTGAATAGAAACAAAATATTATAAATCATTTAATTAATATTATTTAAATTAGATTCAATCAATAATAAGCGATAATAAATAGCTATTGCTTTTTTATTGTAATGTTTGTTGAATAAATACCAGGACGTATTTTTTACAATATTAAACATAAAATATGATTTGAACCAAAAAATGTGATTTTTCAAATATTTGGGAATTTTTTTCTCGGAAACTATTGACAGAAAATCGCAAGAGAACATTTTTCTCAGAAAATGACAGAAAATAGCATAGAATTGTTTAAAATCAAAATATCGTATTTTAAAAATTTGTTTATTAAAATTGTTAAATAACAATTATTACGAGTGAGCTATTGCAACATTTGATAATAAAAAGAGACGAACCCTGGGCTTAAACCAGAGCCGCCGACTCGTGAGTCAGAAACACTATCAACTATAGCCACGGCGCCACCGCTCGGCTTTTTGATAATCGTTTTCATATTGTAATTGTACTTGTTGTAGTCGAACAATTAATATTTCCTTATTTACTAAGGTAAATATATTTACTTTGAATATAGCGTGGTACTTATAAGCGCAACTCATGTAGCGTACCTTTTCGTACACGTTATGTAATACCTTTAGACGCGGAAGCTAAACTCTTATTACTACTCTGTCTTGTTCCGTCCCAGCCGTGACGGGGTATCCACCGTCCTGGGAATTAGTCTTATAATTACAAGCACGTGTAATTCTACCATCAGAATAAAGTTCTCCTATAACGTCAATCATTAAATACGTCTACCCATTTACCTAACATCAGTACTCCTTGCCTCTTCTTATTCTGCATATTCGTTCATATATCCATCCGTAACACAATTAACGAGTCAACTTTTCGGCTTGGTAACCAGGATATTTTGATTCTCCGTACCCAAAAACATAAGAAAGCGTCAAGATACCGGGGGGGATCTAAAAATGTAAACTGCAGCACCTTTCTGAGCGCCCGGACTATATCGAAAGTCCCTTGGATATATAAAGCTTATAGACTCTAATAATTGTTCAACGGCGTGTGCAAACGTTGCCATACATGTAGAAGAAGTGATCACACTATCATCGGCTAGTCCAGGCGGTAGAGCATTCGAGGTGGACCTTCTTTGAAGTAGAGCATATTATAACGTAGAAAGTTCCGAAATAATATGTAGAAAAAGAATCCGAGTTTGCCTATTCAAAAAAATGTCTGCTAAATTCAGTATAGCAACAAATGTACCGAAATAACGTAAAAAGGCCTATTTTTCGGCATATTTTCTCTTATAACTTGAGAAGGAAGCGTTTAATCGAAAATAGTCATAGGACATTTTTTGTTTATCTGATGTTTTTCTACAAAGCTAATGTATTTCCGAATCGAAAAATTTTATTTTGCGCTAACAATGAGTAAAAAACCATTAAAAATGATATGTAAAATGTAACTAATTTTTAAGGGGCGTAAAAATCAATGAATGTTAATGAAAATTTGTGAAATGGTAGCTCATTACATGATAATACTACATAAAAAAATTCAGGATGATCGACGGTGTAGTTTTCCAGTACGGCTGTTGTTAACTAAAAATTTATAAAAATTTTGTCGTGTGCCATGGGTTTAAATAAAGACTCCACGCGGTCGCTGAATTTTTTACATATACTTTGGCTTATAGTTAATAATATGCAATATCAAAAATAGCCTTTTTTGCATTATACGGGTGCTTTAGAATTTTTTAAAATTTTTCAATTTTTTTTTTATAAATAAATGCAATTACATGAAAACGGCTCGATGAAAATGCAATGTTAAAAAAGGCTTGAGAAGCTGATTAAAAAACGCTTTAATCGAGCTAAAACCGACCCGATTCAAATGACTACAACCGGAGATATTAGAGCTTTAAGTCAACCTAAATTTACGGCTGACTTAAACGTGAAGTAGACAAATAAAAAATGTAGTGTTGTAGCTAATTGTAAGAGCTTTCAATATCCGTTGAGTGCATTTCCGGCACTTATTTGCTTCATTAAATAAAAATTATGAAAGGAAGCCTGATCGTTGAAATTTCTCGGCGGAACGACGCGGGAGGCGGAGTGAGGATGACTGCGAGCAGCTGTGCTGCCACGCGGCACTGTCTCTTCAAAACGGATATGCGCGATAAAACTTAACTTTTCTCGGGAACGAATTAACTTATAGACTTCATTTTTTTTTTAATTTGATATTGCGAATCGAGAGGAATAGGAATTTCGCATTTAAAATTATGTAAATAAATAAATTCTAAGTGAATTTTACGCATGAAGAATTAAGCAATTTTTTTTTCATTAAAAATTTATTTATGGCATGAAATTAATGTTTTTAAAGTAAATTAATAACTAACAGATTATTCTAAATTAATGATTTTACAATTTATTTGTAAAAAATGTAATCTTTTCTGTTTATATATTGGTAAATATGAATCTATTAAACATGGAGAGAGGAACTGGAAAATAAAGTACGTATAAAAAATAACATTCTAATAAATTTATTAACTATTTATACAAATTTTCGTTTTTTTACAGGCTGTGTATCGTTTGCTTCGATTTCTAGAAATTTCAACGATCAGGCTTCCTTTCATAATTTTTATTTAATGAAGCAAATAAGTGCCGGAAATGCACTCAACGGATATTGAAAGCTCTTACAATTAGCTACAACACTACATTTTTTATTTGTCTACTTCACGTTTAAGTCAGCCGTAAATTTAGGTTGACTTAAAGCTCTAATATCTTCGGTTGTAGTCATTTGAATCGGGTCGGTTTTAGCTCGATTAAAGCGTTTTTTAATCAGCTTCTCAAGCCTTTTTTAACATTGCATTTTCATCGAGCCGTTTTCATGTAATTGCATTTATTTATAAAAAAAAAAAATTGAAAAATTTTAAAAAATTCTAAAGCACCCGTATAATGCAAAAAAGGCTATTTTTGATATTGCATATTATTAACTATAAGCCAAAGTATGTGTAAAAAATTCAGCGACCGCGTGGAGTCTTTATTTAAACCCATGGCACGCGACAAAATTGTTATAAATTTTTAGTTAACAACAGCCGTACTGGAAAACTACACCGTCGATCATCCTGAATTTTTTATGTAGTATTATCATATAATGAGCTACCATTTCACAAATTTTCATTAACATTCATTGATTTTTACGCCCCTTAAAAATTAGTTACATTTTACATATCATTTTTAACGGTTTTTTACTCATTGTTAGCGCAAAATAAAATTTTTCGATTCGGAAATACATTAACTTTGTAGAAAAACATCAGATAAACAAAAAATGTCCTATGACTATTTTCGATTAAATGCTTCCTTCTCAAGTTATAAGAGAAAATATGCCGAAAAATAGGCCTTTTTACGTTATTTCGGTACATTTGTTGCTATACTGAATTTAGCAGACATTTTTTTGAATAGGCAAACTCGGATTCTTTTTCTATATATTATTTCGGAACTTTCTACGTTATAATATGCTCTACTTCAAAGAAGGTCCACCAAAGCTTGGTTTTACTGCTCTACCGCCTGGATTAGGCAGGATTTGCAAGTACTCTGTAAATGTGCTATGTTAAAATCAAGTAAGATATTGTTTTCTTTTACAAATCACGATGAAAATGTTCATATTTAAACGCCCATAACAACATTTCACGATGTGGCACTGATTCAAAGTTTAATTTGTTTCTTAGGCAGTCTAGAAATATATTCCATTGGTTTTTAAGATTTAAGTTCATTGTTCAAAATCATAGAGTCAAAAAGTGACAAAAATACTTTAATTATCACATTTTTTCTAAGTCAGGCACAGATTTATTACCTCGATTCTTGTTTACAATTAGTGTGAAATATTTGTAAAAAACCGCTGCCAATTCATTGGCCCGTGGCTTCCTCAAACTTAATTTGCTGATTGCTTTAATTAATTTCTAATAACAAAATTTATAATTTTTGCAACAGTTTATTTATTTTTATTTTTTTTTATTTATTTGTCCAGAGTAATAAATACATTACATTACATATAGCAACCCTGCAGAGGAAAATAAATTCCGTGTTTGCACGACCGGAGTATAAAGTTACTTAAAACTAAAACTAATACTAAATCTTAAAACTAAATAAAACATCTTTATTTTATAACATTATAATAAAAATTTATGTAAACAGTAATAAGTACATATGTTATACATATTTATCTAAGTTTTAGACTTGAATTCCTATAACAAAATTATAGGATCAAATCGGTTTCAACGAATATTATCCACAATCCATTTTTTAACTTGTACATAGCAGGCCTTTTGTCTATTTTTAGAGTTTTGAGCTCGTTTGGAAGAAGATTGAAAGTCTTTATTGCGGTTATGTAATTGTTTTTTTCACTTACTCTTTTGTCTATTTTAGGCAATATGATAGATTTATTTCTTGTCTTACTATTTGAATTTGTAAATATATTTTTCATTTCGTTGTAATAATATTTTAAACAGTCCAATGTGAATAGTTGCTTAATATTCATTGGTTTATTTTGCTCAAAAGTGTTTTTGAAAACTAGTTTAAGTAATCTGTTTTGAATATTTTGAAGAAAATGTTGATTATTTTTGTAGACACCACCCCAAGCAATTATCCCATAATTAATCACACTGTGAAAAAACACATAGTATATTACCTTTAAAGTATTTATTTGCATAAATTTATTAATTTTGTAGAGGATAAAATTTAAATAACTTGTTTTTTTTTTATTAGGTAGTCAATATGTTCATCCTATGCGAGCAATGTTGCTATTTGCTCAAGATATTGATTCATTTCCTTCTCAACTTCTTTCCAGGTTTTACCCGATGAGATAACTGCTGTGTCATCAGCATATAATAAAATTGAGTTTTCTGGCATTGTTATCAGTAAATCATTTATATATAGTATAATAAGTAGCGGCTCAAGGGTTGTTCCTTGCGGTACTCCCACAGTTATTGCTATCGTTTCACTCTCACTTTTGCCAATTCTTACTTTCTGCTTTCTACTTGTCAAGTAGCTCTGCATTAATTTATAAGCTTTGCCTCTTATTCCGTACGCTTGCAACTTGTTAAGGAGTATATTATGATGAACTGTATCAAAAGATTTTGCTAGATCTAAAAATGCGACTGCGATGGGCTTACTCTTATCAAGTTCTCATATATCCTTCTTGCAATATAGCTTAGAGCATCTCTGGTTCTTTTGTTTTAATAAAGCCAAACTATTTTTCACTTAATATTTTATGCTTGTAAATAAAATCAAAAATTCTTTTGTAGAATACCTTTTCGAAGATTTTCGCAGTGATTTCGGGTTAAAAATCTCTTTTTTGATTGGGCCGATGTTTTTTTGTTTTATTTTGAATTTTCGATTTTTTCAAAATTTATTCTTGCTTTTTCTTAATGATGGGATCGAGATATTTTGATCGGATGGGTAGCATTCGAAAGAGGATTAGAATACCTATATTTTCTAAAAAAAAAAAAAATTCTAGCTATCACGGTTCTGTTGTTATTAATAAAAACGCGTTTTTTTTTCAAGCTTATAACTCGCAAACTAAACAGTCAATTCTTTTGAGAAAAATCATGATAATGCAGAATATAAATACCTATAATCTATAAAAATTTGAATTCATTCTGTTGGTTAGTTTTGGAGGAAAAAATTGAAAAACGAAAAAAATGAGTTTTGTATTTCCAACGATTACGGGAATTAAATTCTCTTAATCGCTTCAAAATTCCTTATAGAGGCAGATTATGGAATGCTCTCGGCCGGGTTCTTTGGGCAAAATGATTGGTCCATAAATTTCAGAAATATTTAAGGTTAAAATTTTTTTAGCCTTTTTTTTCAAATCGTAATTTCTCGAGAACGGGTTCTATGTATCTGAATCGGATGAATAGCAATCGAAAGAGAATTATAATACCTATATTTTCGAAAAAAAAGCTATCACGGTTCTTTTGTTATTAACAATAACGTGTTTTTTTTTTTTTAAAGCTTATAATTCTCCAACCGAGTAATTTATGGGACAACTCATCTTTTTACTGTTTCTTGTAATAGCTTTTTATTATTTTTAAGGAATAATTATTTAAAATTTCAAATTGATCAAATATTCTCTGAAATATCAGTATTAAAAAACATTGAAAAAAAAATTTTTAATCTCAAATGTATGGTCGTGATAATCATTTTTTTGTGTTTTTTGTGGGCAATGAATTTTTTTCTGTAAAATATAAAATTGTATGATAATAATTGCATTTTAATGACAAAAAATAGAAAGAGTAAAAATAAAAAGTCACAAACCATTTATCATAGTCTCACCGTACAAAATAAAGTATTAAATGTTAAATATTGGAATTAAAAATTAATTACAGGAATCAGTAAATTAAGTTTGAGGAAGCTACGTGTCAATGAATTGACAGCGGTTTTTTATCATTGTATACGATTGAACGTGTACGAAATAAATACCGGCAGTGTTTGTCTCGAGGAGAAATAAATTGAAATAAGACTTCAAAAGTCTGTGCAACCAACTCTACCCGAAAGTGAAAGTTGATTGCAGATTGGATGTGAACGTAAAGTGCGTTAGAGCAAATAGGCAAAGTATGGGCAATAAATAGGCAATAAATATGTGTGAAGGCAAATAAATGTAGGCAAAATAATGTATAACGTTTGACGATTAAGACAATCTTGCAAATAGGCAAAATAATACAGGCAATAATAAGTCGCTCGAGTGGGTACCGCAGACCCCTACTTGCACACTCGCAGTGATGCTTTAGGTAGCGCTCACCATCTAGCGGGCACTTAGGGTACTACAATCCCGAACAATCTTTTTAGACTTATTTCCGATGAAATTTTTTGTATTGGAAAAATATAAATACTATATTTCGGCACAATTAAATAGATTGAAAAAATCGTGTGAAATTCGATATTTGAGGGCCAATCCGTGGAATATGGAGTATAAATGAAAAATCCATATAAATTAGTGTTGAGCGACGTTTCACCAGCATGGTTCGCTGGCCTCATCAGGCTATTTATTATTGCAATCAAAAAGAAATAAATACTATAAACACAGTATATACAACAATGTACACAAGGTCTTCGATAAAGAGCACAAACTTTTTTCACCAGTAAATTTAATTATTCGTTGTATAACATAATGATATTCGGAAGCGGAAGAAGAACGACTTCCACTACCACCGTCAGTTTTTGATCTGTAAATGAAAGCCAACAGCCGTTGTCTTATATAGAGTCAACGGCGTTGGTGTGTTTATCATGGAAAAGGTTATTGAGCTTCCTGTATGTATAGCTAAGTAATTGTGTGTCTTCTTTTCTATTGAGAGTGTGTTTATACATGTTAATGTGAAGCATCTCAGAAATAAGTCGCTTATTACAATTCTTTTCTCGATCCAAAATTTTAACATTATTCCAATCAAACTTATGAGTACTATTTTCAACAATATGAAGTGGAACGGGTAGTAACTTATTTTTGCACTTTTCATGTTCAGATATTCTTTCTTTAAATTTTCGTTTTGTTTCGCGACTGTAACATGCAGAACAATTCTCACAGTCAAACCTATATACTACGCCCGTTTCATCCCATTTTTCAGATTTATCTTTGCCGAGCTTTATTATATTTGCGAGACTATGATTGACAAAAGGCACAGTGCGAATATTGAAGTTTTTTAGTGAACTAGCAACCTTATTGAAAAACTTATCATGATAAGGAATTGCTAGAGTACCTAACGGTTCTCTATGATTAATATTGTGTTTTTGAGTTGGAAATCTTATTGAACGGAGTCTATTGTTTATGCAGGAATCTATAAATTTTGAATGGTAATCATTTTCTAATAATATTGTTTTTATTCTGTTTATGTTTTCAGTATGAAACCTTTTATCTTTAAGTAATATGGATCTTTCTATTAAGTTTGAAATAATATTTTGTTTTTGCTGAATTGTGTAGTTCGACTTAAAATTCAATAGTCTACCAGTACATGTCGGCTTTTGGTACCAATTTGTGATTAGCTTAATTTCAATTCTAATAATTGATGTATCTAAGAAATTAATTGAATTATTTTCTTCAACTTCATGTGTAAACTTTAAGTTCTTATTATATTCATTGAAAACATTTAATACTGTTCCAACCTACTCATTATTATTGAAGGTATGACGCCATCCATGTTTTATGTTAAGTACTTGAAGACGATTATGTTATTATCGACTGTCGATAATAACATCAGATTGACGTATGATATATACGTTTATTATTTTTGGCCTGATGAGGTTGGCGTACTAAGCCAACGAAACGTTGCTAAAAAACACCCAAGATCTTTTCACTTTTGCCTCCAAAGATCGTCTTCAAGTACTGCTCATTATTTACACACATAATGGTATCGCCTACATATCTCCGATAAAACAAGAGCTCGCAATCATATTCCACAATAAACACACCAATGCCGTTGACTCTATATAAGACAACGGCTGTTGGCTTTCATTTGCAGATCAAAAACTGACGGTAATAGTGGAAGTCGTTTTTCTTCCACTTCCGAATATCATTATGTTATACAACGAATAAATAAATTTACTGGTGAGTTGGCGGTGTCCAATGCCCACTTGTGAATTTTTACTTCGATGTAGGAGCAGTGATTGTTCTCTACGACACATAGACAATGTGTTCAATCGTTTCGGTAATTTGTCGTTTAGAAGTAAGTTTTGTATTAGTGTACTTCGTCGTTTCAAATCTGAACAGTCGCGTTATTTATTGAAGCTAGAAATTAAGGATATTCATATACATAAAAGTTTTTTATATAAGAGTTTAAATTCGCTTAGTAGAAAAATTAACAATTCAAAAGTAAACGCAACATTGAAAAATAATTTTGTACATTATACAGAAGAAAAAAGTAAGAAGATTTTTAACAATCTATCCAAAAAACTTGATCGTAAATTTGAGATTGTAATGAAAAGCCAAGAAAAAAATACACTAAAAACCGTGATAATAGTAAGTGGATAAAAAATCTCTCAGATATTCAAATTCCAAAAAAATGTTATCGATGTTGTATCATTAGGACCCAAGTATAACGTTAGAGAAAATTTGACAAAGAAAGATATAGTGGGAACAGTTAGTCACACTATTAAGAATAATATCAGAGAATCGGTTACGAACGCGCTAACTAATGAAATGAAAAAAGTACGACATATCGCTGCACAAGATAGAGAATTTGCTAAAGAACATGGTGATACGAAAATTTTCTTAAAACAGAATAGCAATATTTTATTCACTCGCGCAGATAAAGGAAACTTGACAGTCTGTATGAATAAAATTGATTACAAAGAAAAGATTAATAGACCCGCTTAGATCGTTACAATCTAAAGTTCACAAAATTCTCTCTAATTTGAACGAAAACAAATTTTTAAATAGACACTATTATAATAGGGATCTCACACAAGCCGATACCACACTGGCAAAAGCATATGGGTTACAAAAAATCCATAAAGCTGATATCCCATTAAGACCAATCATTTCTCTAGTCAATAGTCCCACTCATTTTCTTGCAAAATAGTGTATATAGAATTAAAAAAATGCATCACACCACCCAAGTCACGCGTCAACAATAGCTTTGAATTTAAACATGCAATCTCGAATATTAATGTACCATCTGACTTTAGTCTGCTTTCACTTGATGTCAGCTCCTTGTTTACAAATATCCCTTGCGAGTTAGTATTGAAGAGCTTAGATATAAGATATACACAGATACATAGAAAGAGTAAAATTTCGTTCGATGAAATAGTCAAGATTACCAAATTTCTTTTTGACAACACTTACTTCAGATTCAATAATATAATTTATAAACAAATTTTCGGCACACCAATGGGATCACCGATTTCGCCACTTTTTGCTGATCTTGTAATGGAAGACTTAGAAATAGAATGTATAAAAAAACTAAAAGTTGAATATGATTGCGAGCTCTTGTTTTACCGGACATATGTAGACGATACCATTATGTGTGTAAATAATGAGCAGGTTGGAACAGTATTAAAAGTTTTCAATGAATATAATACACATGAAGTTGAAGAAAATAATTCAATTAATTTCTTAGACACATCAATTATTAGAATTGAAAATAAACTAATCACAAATTGGTACCAAAAGCCGACATCGTACTCTTCCGCGTCTTCCGGTTGGTTTTTAAAATGTTCCGGACTTATTTTCGCTATTGCTACTAGGCGTTGTCGTAATTCTGCTACATTTCCTGTGTTATCGATCTTTAGTTTCGCGAGTTCGTCTATGAGTTGCTCCTTTCGAAGCTTATAAACCCATCCGACTTTCCCCATAATTACTAGTATTAACCGATTTCGAAAAAAAAATTTCTTATTTTGCTTTGTATAATTTATTTCAATATTAGATGTTAGTTGAATGACTTTCTTTCATTATTCCGCGTGAATTGAAAAACTAGTCCCTGTTCGGGCGCCATGAAACGGTAGTATTCATGCAAAAGGATTGCTCTCTCATGAGGATAGTTAATCGAGCAGGATTCGAATGGAGAGAGCGATTAAAATAAATTTACAAAGCCAGATAGTAGGAAAAAATAACAATTTGTTTAACTTAAGATTAATAATTATAACATGGTACATTCCTTATACAAGATTACGGATCGCGTTTGGCGGAGATCTGTAATATATAAAACAGCGGAGCGCGATATTAAGTATAATTCCGAATAGCTAGACTACGGTGGTCATGGGCGCGGTTTTCCACGAGTAGGCGAGTGCGCTCCCACTACTCGTGGACAACACCTGGATAACGAGTGCGCTCGTATACTCCGCTCCGTCGGCGGGCTCCAGGGCTTAGTGAGTACGGCCCTGGGCTGAGAGAATGCTTTTCTACGGCGCGCGAGGCGGCACTTATACTCAATCACCGTGTGCTGTATAGTCGGCGCGGTGGAGCGCGTTGTAGCTTGCGCGTCCTGCGCGACGCGTGGTCGCGGCGCTTGGTGGAGAGGGAAGTCAGCTACTCAGTTGCCTGCTCTCTCTCCTCGCTGCACGAGCTCCGGTACGTGTGTACATACGTGTGTACATGTATGTATACACTCGTACGCTCGCTCTTCCATGCCGTTGACAGGTTTGTCGGCTTTCTCTCTCTAGCGCACGGATTCTAGTAGAGAGAAAGCTTCTCGCATTCGCATTTTCGTACCGATGCGCCTACTGACAAGGTGCATCGTTACAATATATAGGTACAAAAGGGAGTATTCATATATAGTAAATTGCTGTCGAATTTTGGTCACGGAATGGTCACTTTACTAGAACAGAAGTGCAAAATTGTCACAAGACGATTCCACTGGATTTCGAATTCCACAATATGGTTTATTTTATTTTTACAATAAATCCCGTATGTAAATTTCATTATTTTATTATCCTTATACTAGCATGGCTTAAATAATGTGTTTTGATATTTTAAAACACATTTAAGTAAATGTTTTCCTATCAGAAGCGTAAAAGCATAAAAAAGGCAAAATAAAAAGAAATCATTTTTTTGTCATTTTGAAGATAGAAAGCTCTTTTAACAATATTATTTTTAATTTTTTAAATTTTTGATCCAAACTAGTTTTGTTAAGTTCAGAATAACATATGTAATTAAAAAATTCAATAAAAAAAAAGTTGATTTTTTCAAAATTTTTAGGTGGAAGACCGCCTTAAAGAAGTTGAATTGGACTGGGCATGGATATCGAAAAATTTCCTATTGATTAGAATTGATGAATTATGATAATTTTTCAGTTTCAATGCTATACATTACTAGACACGTTCTGCATTTCTATAGATCATTTCCTTAAAGCTTTTAGAATAATTAAAAGACTTTTTTCTTTTTAATAAGACTTTATGAGATATGAAGAAAAAATGGATTTTCGCGCGCATTAAAAAAACAAAAATTGACGTAGTTACATAGTTCAAAGTTTGCGATTTTCATAAAAATAGTTTTTTTTTTAATTTTCAAGTGTCTAGATCTCCAGTCTAGAAACTTTTTTTTTACAAAACTTTTTCGCTAAGTTGCTTATATTATGTACAATAAAGAACAATTATTCTTAGCATGGACATCGGAACGTACCTATAAAACTCAAGCGTTAATAAATCTTTATTTTTTATATTTTATAAAATATGCTATTTTTTAAGTTACGTATCTTCGTGAATTTTTAATCTATTTAATTTGTTTATTTGAAAACACTCCATTATTCAAAAAATCGTGTGAAATTCGATATTTGAGGGCCAACCCGTGGAATATGGAGTATAAATGAAAAATCCATATAAGTTAGTGTTGAGCTAGGACCCGCGATTTGGAGGAACAGACAAATAACGCATCGACACCACAGAACACGCAAACACCTTTTGTAATACCGAACCAGGATACCGCCGCGGCACATATAAATTACATAACCGTGGAAAACACGACCGCGAAAACTTTAGACCAAATGCGAAAATGGAATTGTCACTTCGACGGTCGCGACGTGTATGGGTTTCTAGAGAGAGTTGAGGAGTTACGGAAGGCATACGGCTTCACCGATGCGGATCTTCTCATAGGGTTTCCGGAATTATTACGGGGGGGAAGCCCAACTGTGGTATCGAAATTTAGAAAATATAAATAATTATACGGAACTTAAAGAATCGTTGCGCGGTTTCTATATACCACCGGGAGAGCGACGGAATCTTGATCGACAAATAAGCGAACGTAGACAGTTAAATGTCGAAGTATTTAGAAGCTACGCAACGTCATTTAGTACACTAATGCGCCGTCGAGGAGACATAAATCGCGAGAGACAACTCGATAACATTTATTATAACATGCGCGCCGAATTACGATTGCACATTCGACGGGCGGATTTTAACAACGTCAATGAACTCATCCAACGCGTAGAAGAAATAGAGGAAGTATTGACACAAACGGTTAAAGAAATAAAAGGAGAAAGACCGAGGAATAACGCCGGGAATATTATGGAAATTACGACCACATACGACCGGAACACGTGCTGCTGGAGATGCAAGCAACGCGGACATAGGAGAATGAACTGTCGAAATAACCAGAGGAAATTTTGTTTATATTGCGGAACAGACGGTATATTAACACGCGATTGCCGGTGTCACAGTGATATAGACGCGCCGGGAAACGAAAAGAGGGTCGGACCCACATCGGGACAGGACCGACCCGCGCAAACAAGACCCCCGATGTCGACAGCCGCTATTTCGTTCGAATCAACGCCGGTCGAGAGAAATTTCGAGGCCTAATAGATCCCGGATCAATAGGCTCATACATAAACCCGCGCGCAGCGAATAAATGCCTCACGCAAGGGTGGATAAATCAAGCCGAACGAAAGGCAGCGCGGATGGCCGATGGTACGCCTGCCACTCTTGAAAGCAGTATATCTGGAGAGTACAGGGTACAAGGCAAAAAATTACGACATCGTTTCTTGGTTATGGAAGGGTTAACATCCGATTTTTTACTCGAAATGGACATACTCGTTAAACTGGGGCTACAACTAATGTTGAACGGGAGAAAGATCACAGTAGGAGAAACAGACGGTGAGGAAGGGCTATGTTCCGTCGGAGAGCCAGTAGGTTTAGCTCAGTTAACGGTAACCAAGGAGGAACAACTAGAGAAGTTCATAGAACAAAGAATGGCCGAGTTTGAAAATATTAGAGTCTCAAAATCTACGTTATTTTGAGACGAAAGGGTCCTTAGGTTTACCTTCGAAAAATGCAAATTGAAAAAGTTATGATTTTTTGAAGTTTCAATTTTTCCATTTTTTAACAACTTTAACCACTTGTAAAATGCAAATGAATCTTTTTAAAAAATTCAAACTGGTATTTCATCTTTGAACCTTGAATAAGCATTTTAATGCCCAAAAAGTATAGTTTTTATCGATTAACTATATGTTTTATTAATGCACAATTATGCCAATTTAAACGTGATTTTACTCATAAAATACGCGATTATTAATTTTAAACCAAATTTTGTCGCTTTTCTGGCTCGTTAAGAACGTCGCTTCTTTCATATTTTGGTTCATAGAATTCGAAACATAAGGTCTCTTTTAAGTAAACGTGATACAAAATTGTTTAAACAACAATTGTTTAAACAAAATATCAGAAAAAAATGTTTTTACTATTCAATTTTTTTTTTCTGAAAATTAACATTATTTTGAGAAGAAAAGGCCCTTTGGCCCACCTTTGAAAAATGCAAATTGAAAAATTTATGATTTTTCTAAATTTTAATTTTTCCATTTTTAAGCAATTTTGGCCAGTTGTAAAACCAATTCCTTATTTATTGCATTTATATCGTTAAAAAATTCAAATTTATATTATATATAACTTTATACTTTGAATAACCATTTAAATATCTAAGCAGCATATTTTTTCTTAGTTAATTACGTATTTTAGTTATAAACAATTCTCGAAATATGCTATTTTGTCGATTTAATAAAATTTTTCAATTTACTGACAACTTAATTTTAATTTTTAACGGAATAATACACAAATAATTAAATAACGCAATTTCTTATATTTTCATGGAAAAGTAACGTTTTTACGTATTTTAAATTGACGGCATTTTTATATTTATTAATCCTATTTATATACACTATATTTCTTGTAAATATATTAATTAATAAATAAATACGAATTTTTTAAGTAATAATTAATTCAAATAATTATGCATTTAAATTTAATTAATTCCTATTTCCCACTAGCCGAAGTTACAGTATTATAAATATTTTTTATCCTGGGAGTTTTCGCGCGGTCACTAATGTATTTTTTTGCATAGTATGCGTGAAGTTCATCGATTCGCATCGTTTTTAGTGCGTAAAGTTGAATTTCACACATAGTGTGCGTAAAATTCAACTTTACACACTCCAACGATGCGACGACGTGCTTTACTCATACTATAAAAAAAAATATTGTTCGCCACGCGGGCGAAATCTTTACGACCTCGTGATCATCCAATACTCGGGCCGGCTGCGCTGACCCTCGTGTGTAAGTAGTGATGAAAACTACTATTGTAGTTCGTGCGGCGAGCTGTCACTTGTTTGTTTACATTACGACTTACGACAGTGCACACTTGTTGCATGCATTCGATCGTAAGACTTTTATAAAAATGGAACATATTTTTTTTTATTATTATAATTCATAATTACTGTTAAACGTAATATTAATTTAACGCAGATAAATGTGATTGATAGATATACAATCTTTTCTATCATAATATAACTGATAATAGTCAACTTGAAGTACGTAAAAACGTTACTTTTCCATGAAAATATGCGAAATAGCGTTATTCAATTATTTCTGTATTATTCCGCTAAAAATTAAAATAGTATTAAGCTGCCAGTAAATTGAAAAATTTTATTAAATAGAAAAACTCGCATATTTCGAGAATTGTTTATACCTAAAATACATAGTTAACTAAGAAAAAATATGCTACTTAGATACTTAAATGGTTATTCAAAGTATAAAGTTAGATGTCATATAAATTTGAATTTTTTAACGATATAAAGGCAATTAAAAAAGGAATTGGTTTTACACCTGACTAAAATTGCTTAAAAATGGAAAAATTAAAATTTAGAAAAATCATAAATTTTTCAATGTGCATTTTTCGAAGGTGGGCCAAAGGACCTTTTCTTCTCAAAATAACGTAAATTTTCGGGAAAAAAAGACTTAAAAAAACTTGGATAACAAAAAACAATTTTTTTTTGTTTAAACAATTGTTGTTTAAATAATAATTTAACACATTTACTTAAAAAAGACCTTATGTTTCGAATTCTATGAACCAAAATATGAAAGAAGCGACGTTCGTAGCGAGCCAGAAAAGAGACAAAATTTGATTTAAAATTAATAATCGCGTATTTTATGAGTAAAATCACGTTTAAGTTGGCATAATTGTGCATTAATAAAAGATATAGTTAATCGATGAAAACTATGCTTTTTGGGCATTAAAATGCTTATTCAAGGTTCAAAGATGAAATACCAGTTTAAATTTTTTAAAAAGATTCACTTGCATTCATTTTACAAGCGGTTAAAGTTGTTAAAAAATGGAAAAATTGAAACTTCAAAAAATCATAACTTTTGCAATTTGCATTTTTCGGAGGTAGACCTAAGGACCCTTTCGTCTCAAAATAACGTAGATTTTCAGAAAAAAAGTACGCGAATGGCAAAAAACCATTTTTTATCATTTGTTTAAACAATCGTTGTTTAAACAATGTTGTACTACTTTTATCGAAAAAAGATCCCCAGATTCGGATTCCGCGATCCGAAATACGTAAGAAACACCCATTTTTACCCGGGGAATGTTTATTGCATACGGGACTGTACCCAGCGTCCGGACTATATCGAGCTCTTCCCTTGTAAACAGTGGGACTTCGGTAGGTCTATATTCGATGGTCGTTTTTGTTCTTTTTGGATGTGTTGAAATGAGACCGTTAACTTCTTTTGTTACCTTCGGTCCCCGGATCCCTAGTTCACGTTTTACAATTTTGTGCACCCCAGGGATCCGAATCGACCTCGTCTATCGGTTGCATGCAAAATCATTGCTTGCTGTCCTTTATTGCGAACGTCAGTCGCTTTCTGGCGACCTTTAATTGTAGCAAAATTTTAACTAAATAAAAATTCAAAATACTCTAATTAGCGCATGGTCGCTTTATATTAAAAAAAAAAAACGTGAATAAGGGTACATGCGTTACAAAAAATCACTACCAATTCATTGGCGCGTGGCCTCCTCAAACTTAATTTACTGATTCCTTTAATTAATTTTTAATGCCAAAATTTAAAATTATTGTACCAATTTACAACATAATTCTAATTACATTCATTTATGAAGATTAAAAACTATTCATTTTTAAATTGTATATAAAATATGAATAAAATAACAGGTGTGATTTAATTTTTAAATTATGTATAAAAATGAATAAAATAATTAATTATAATATTAAATTCAAAACCTTTTAAAATTACTAAATAATCTTTACTTCAAATCATAGTTTCTTGATGAAATTGTACACATATATTGGCTGTGCAGATATTTAATAAGGTGTGGAAGAAGGTTTAACTGGTTCTCATTAGGTAACGGGGACATAGAGGTTCCATCTTTCTATAAGCTCCTCAACCTATTCAAAGCGGCAGGAAAGCTATACGGGCAAATGCTACGACCAAGATTGACGCGTTGTAAAAGGCGCTGGAGACATATCAGACAGACAATACGGTTTTCGTAGAGGACGTACAACCATCGGAACTCTAAGCGAGGTGATCGACACGTTTCATAACGAGATCTACCACGATACCAGAATAGTAGTAGTACTGTCAACTCTAGTCGTCCGAAACGCTTTTAACTCTGCGATGTGGAGGGATATCCCGGAAGCTCTGCAAATAACGTCCCGGGTACCCCGCTACTTTCATCGAGTTCTAAGTGACTACCTCCGGAATCATGCACTTACGTACAAAACGAAAGACGGACAAAGAAATAAACCGATTACCGCCGACATCGTACAAGGCTCTATACTTGGTCCAGACTTCTGGAACATACTGTACGACAGTCTACTGAAACTGGACGTTTCTAAAAGAACACGCCTTATTGCGCACGACTACGATGTTGATAACCACCTAGCTCTGCAAAAATTGAACCAAGTCATGAGGAGGGTCAACGAATGGATGAGATAGCATGAAATGTCCTCTAATGAACTGGCACTCCAAAAACTGAACTGCTGTTACTTATACGAAAGCGCGTAGAGACAGTAATTCCAATGAACCCAGAAGAGAAAGCATGGAGATCCGAAATAAAGTCAAGTATCTAGGGGTGACCCTGGATACTAAACTGACATTCTGGCTCCTCATACGAAATATGTCGCTAAAAGCAGTATAAAGGACAAAATCCTTAGGTAGACTAATGGTTAACAGGGATGGACCAAGACTGAGCATATGGAGACTATTGATAGGCATTACTTACTCGATGATGCTTTATAGAGCATAGGTATAAGCCAACGCGTTGAACAGACAAACATGGGCGAAAGCCATGAGCAGCATACAAAGGGTGGGCAGAGTGAGGATGGCGTGCGCGTACCAAACTATATCAAAGAATGCTGTTTTCGTCATGGTGGGTGTCTTTTCCATCGCCGGAAGGTGAGACAATACGGAGAGGTACATTTTTATCTGAACTAGTTTCTGTCCGGACACGGCTGCTTCCGAAAGTACTTCTACAGGTTTAACAGGCTGGCCTTGCCAGAATGCAAGTACTGCGAATGGACCTGGAATGACGCGGGAATACGTTTTGTCTACCAACGGTAGGCTGTGCGAAGAGGCAGAACAGACACAGAAGTAGGTGGGATCACCTTAGAAAACGTGACGAAAATAATGACGATGAATGAAGACAACTAGCGGTTGATCGCCAATTACGTTACGAATGTTCTTCAAAGCAAAAATGCGGATGGATGTCTAAAAAAGTGAATGAATACATGAGTGAATGTAACTCATGTATGAATGAATAAACAGAGTGTAGGGAATGGATGCGTATGTGGATATGCAAAGATGGTTAACCAGTCAGATGTTATGTGAATAACAGTACAGGGCTGGTGTTGCTGCGAACATGAGATATGTGCTTAGTGGTTATGGATGGCGAAAAAAGTGGTGAGCACATCTCCGGGCGAGCGCGTATTCAGACATTTTTATACTTAACGCGACCGGGCGGCCACGCACACACACTCTCTCACACGTAAATCACGCTAATTGTATCACAGTTAGGTTAGATTAGAATTATAGTTAAGAATAAATCAATTATTCTTTTCGACCTCTGTGAGTTAATCATTTTCCCGACTCTTCCACATCCTCCGTATGCGAACTTACAATAAAATCTTAAAACTAGCTCCGGCATTACGAGCCGATTATGCTTAAAACATTCTCGTCTTGATATCGTCTAACATTTGGTCCTTCGAGCTGGATAGCGAGATCGATTATCCGTTTTAAAGGTAACATACGTTCTCTACGATAGTCACCGGTATGGAAGTTTGTAATTTCATCGGCACGTGAGTGAACGGAAAATTACAAGATAATCGCCATTAGGTAATTACTCTTCATTGGTAAAGTGTGTACGTGGTCTTTGCCGCTTGAGTCCTTACGAGAACTAACAATTTTGTTAATTCAATCTTGTTGTATCTTTGTCGTGTTTTTTCGAATTATTAACTTCGGTGAAAAGGTGCAATTTTTCGTGCAGCAGCAAGCGACGCAGAGATAAGGGAGGAGCAACGGACAAGCCAGTGACGTCAGAAAAGCAGCGGAGCAGCCGGAGCAGAGTGGGGGTGCTACAGAGCTCAGTCGCCGACGGCCCGGCAAGCAGATAAGTACAGTCATCGGTTTACGACATAGCTATCGCGCTCTCTCTCTCTCTCTCTCGCTCACTGCTAAAGCTGATTCTCTCTCTCGCGCTCACTGTACAGCTAAAGCGCTTTCTCTCGCGCTCACTGTCAAAGCTACCTCACGCTTCAAGGCTGACGCTTCGTGCGCTCGGTACACGATCTGCTTTCGCTGCACCGTAGCTAACTCAAGCTTAGATTTGACACTTGCTTGAAGCGCTGCTTGTTCGCTACGACTTTGCAACCTCTCTCCGAATTTTCGCCGAGGTAAAAAAATTAAGGCAGTTAGTTGCTTAATAATTAACTGCATTAAATCAAAATCTTTTAGAGAAAAAAGAGACTTTCCTTTTTTTCGCTGCTGATGGTTATTGCCTCTCGAATTTAGCATCGCGCTACATTTTCGGTTGAATTTCGCGCCTGTCTTGTATATTTCGGCACACAATTAGCTGCGATTAATTCTTCGATCGCTATGAACGCTGGCTGAACGTTTTTGTCGAGTGAGAGACAGCATCTTAAGAAGTTCGATCGTCTAGTGCAATAAATTCTTAGTATCAGTAGTCCGTATTAAAGTTATTTCTTTACGTCGAATTTGGCGCTTGTCATGTATATCTCAGCACACAACTAGTTGCGATTAAATCTTCGATCGCTACTTTAAACGCTAGTAAAATATTTTTGCCAAGTGACCGACATAATCTAGGGAAGTTCGATCGCACGTACAATAAATTTTGTGCAATTTCGGCGAAGCTCTTTGAGATAGCTAAAATCAGCTGTTAAATCGTTCTGCTTTTACTCGAATCTCTCAACATGAGTGAAGCAGACTTACTCACTGACTGAAGCTGTTCTCATGGCCAATTTTATGGCAAACACTCGTAAAGGTGGTAAACAGCGAATGTCTTCTGTTACTTATCTTCAACAACGACTTGATTTACTGCAATCGTACTGGAACTCATTTAGAGTTCACCATGGGCAACTCATACGACTTAAGGCTGTTATTTACAGACCAAGAGTATTTTGAAACAAATGCGTACGATGCAATCGAGGAATCTTTCGTAGACGCGAAAAGCGAACTAACCGATTGCATTCTGGCTACTTAGGCTGCGGGTGCCCCCAGTGCTCAGGTAGTTGAGACTAATAAACCAGTGGTTATTGACTTATCTACCGCCCCTAAAATGAAGATTCCTACTTTCAGTAGTAATCAAAGCAATTGGGACGCTTTTAAGGAATTGTTCTCTTCGATCATAAAGGATGATCCTCGATACACTCCCGTGATCAAACTGCAGCATTTATTGAATCATGTTGAAGGTTCTGCTGCTCGGTGCTTGAAAAATGTTTGCATCAAAGGTTCGAATTTTGATATAGCATGAAAGAAATTATTAAGCCCATATGACAATCCTCGCGCTAGACTACATGATCACTTCGATAGTTTGCTTAAAATGAAACCTATGTCCCATAAGTCGGTCGAGGAAATTAACAAATTGGTCGATACTGCTGGTGATGTGATCCCGGGGTTCAAGAATCTGAAATGTCTTGGGATTTATTTATCATTCACTTGATGGTCACGAAGCTTGACCCAGAAACTCGTGGAGTTGGGAAATCTCTCGTGAGAAAGCCGAGGGCTTTCCTTCGTACTCGGATCTTGAGGATTTCCTCGAAACTCGCGTCCATTCTCTGGATACTGCCAAGGCTGATAATTCTGGTAAATCGCCTAATAAGAAAAACTCTTCTCAACCCACTTCAGGGCAAAGCAACACGAAAATTGTTGCGGCTCATGGCACTCAGATGTCTAAGTCTAACACAAAACCCAAAAAGGTTTACGTTTGCGTTCTTTGCAGAGGTAAGCGCACTATTCAATATTGCGAATCTTTTGACAAAATATCACTATCGCAACGCTTAGATGAGGCCAAAAAACTTAAATTGTGCTTGCGTTGTCTTCGTCATAGTCATGCGATATCTGATTGCACCGTCTCCATGAAATGCCTGGTTTGCTCAGGTAATCACCACACCAGGTTTCATGCCGATCGTACTGAACCTCATCCTGGAGCTTCGAATCCAGTTTTTCAGACGCAGGCTCATTATACAAACCTCACTTCGTCCACTGAAGTTGGCGAGAGTGAGAACAGTGTCATTCGCGACTTCAACTAGTAGATTGACTCTTATGGCCACCGCTCAGGTTCTACTAACCTCTGATTCAGATAGATCTATATCAGCGAAGCACTGACCGACCCCCTATCCGAGGAATCGTTTGTGTGCCAAAGTATGGTACAAGCGCTCAACTTAAAACAGGTGGAACAGAATGTGTTGGTGATTGGAGTTGGCGGCGTAGTCACCACCGTCACTCGGTCTTCAGTCAATTTAACATTGAAATCCTTACATGACGATAATTTTCAATACAAATTTTCAGCGCTCGTGCTAAAGAAGCTAACATCTATTCTGCCTAAGAAGGAGGTAGTCGGCACAGCCTGGCGTCATCTTCAAGGACTTCGATTGGTGGATCCTCACTTCACTTCGCCGCTGGGCGTGGAGTGCATACTAGCAGCGGACATCTACGCTGCCATACCACTTCCTAGATTGAGACAAGGTAACGTGATCACTCTTCCAGTAGTGCAGAATACGGCTCTCGGCTGGATTGTCGTCGGAAGAAGCGCTTAGCAAACCAACAGCCAGGAGGAGTCTACCCAAAGCTTCAACACTTCCATTGACTGCGAGTTGCTCAATCGAGTCAATAAATTATGGGAGCTGGAAGAACTGCCAGCTCAGAATTATCTCTGTCCTGACGAGGAGAGATGTGAAAAGTATTACCAGGAAACTGTGTCTCCGAGACACTTTCGTTTACAGATACTCCCAACATAGCGGTCTCTTGCTTACTGCGGAGCAAAGGTGACAGGAAAAAGGATCCAGAATTGGCAGCTGCCTACAATAAATTCACGTCCGAATACCTCAGTCTAGGCCACATGGAACTTGTGCCAAAAGAGGAGTTGGAAAAGCAGTCGGTATATTATATACCTCACCATGTGATTATCAAAAATGATAATACAAAAAAATACGCGTAGTCTTTAACGCGTCTTAGCGAAGCACCAATGGGTTGTCGCTGAATGATTGCGTTTTCCCAGGCGCAAAACTACAGAGCGAGATAGTCGCAATTGTCACTCTGTGAAGGTGTTTTCGATTTGTTTTTGTTACAGATATCGTAAAAATGTTCCGCCAAATCTTAGTAGCAAAGGAGGATGTCGATTGGCAACGAATTGTTTGAAGATTCGATGAGACGCAGCCCATCTAAGATTATCGACTGCTCACCGTGGTTTATGGCACTACGCTAGCTCCATTCTTGGCCATTCGTACATTGCTTCAATTTACTGCGGAGGAGCAGCATAGGTATTCTCGGGCCGCAGAGGTCTTGAGGAAAAAAACCTATGTAGACGGCGCATTATATGGTGAAGACACCTTAGGCGCATGCATAGCTTTAAGAGAAGAACTGATTGCACTTTTAGATACTGCAGGGATCTAGCTGGGAAAGTGGAGTGCGAACGATCCACAACTACTAGAAGGTCTAGAAGAGATGTCTGATTAAGGATGATCATTTGATCTTGTTGAGACTGTATCAACACCGGGATTGAGGTGGTTACCCTCGCAGGACCGCTTTTCCTTCAACGTTGATAACTCCAAGTCATCACCGATAATCTCCAAGCGGTCGATATTGTCCAAGATTGCAACCCTTTTTGATCCATTAGGTTGGTTGTCTCCGGTATTGATTCAGTCAAAAATTTTCTTACAGGACTTATGGATCAGTGGAATCAACTGGGATGATTCGTTACCACTCCATCTTCAGACTCGTTGGTTGTCGCTACAAGGGCAGCTTCCACTGCTGGGAGAAATCCAGGTACCTCGCTGGTTTGGCACATCTTCGGGCGTCCCATGGGACATCCATGGCTTTTCCGATGCCTCGGATCGCGCCTACTGCGCAGCAACTTATGTTGTCACTCGCACTGATGATAAGATTGTATCCACACTTATGTTAGCTAAATCGAAAGTAGCACCGATTAAAACCATGACTGTCAAAATTAGAGTTGTGTGTTGCTCATCTACTAGCAAAATTACTCCACAACATTGTCGGGCACATTTCTCTCAAACCCAACTTAATTCATTATTAGACAGATTCCCAAGTGGTGTTATCTTGGCTGAAGGGACATCCTTCTAGATGAAAGCGTTTCATGGAGAACAGAGTAAGCGAGATATTAACACTCCTTCCGGAAGCCACCTGGAGACTCGTGCGATCCGCAAACAACGCTGCTGACTGTGCAACGCGTGGATTTTCACCGGAGCAGCTGAAAGAGTCGTCTCTTTGGTGATAGGTCCAAGCTGGTTGACTCTCGACTCAGCTCGATGGCCACGCCCTACCTCCACTTCAGGAGAACACCTGGGTGATGAAGTCAAGACACGTTGGAGGATCTAGTGAACTTTCTAGTTTTATTAGAATTATACATATCTTGTCTTACATTTATAGATGGAAATCGAGAGAGACCAAGCAACAAGGCTATCTCACGGCCAAGGAAGTCTCAACTGGTGAGTTAGGCTTATTCCGAGCTGTCCAGCGTCAACATTACAAGGAAGAGATTCTCAACCTTTCCGCTGAAAAAGCTGTGCCAAACAGCAGCAATATTTTGAGACTACGGCCCTTCTTGGACTCGGCCGGTCTTTTAAGAGTTGGTGGGCGACTGCAAAACGCTCTTCTTCCTGAGTCAGAGAAGCATCCCATCATCCTACCGGGAGACAGTCTGTTCACGAAGTTGCTCGTTGAGTGAGCTCATCTAGCCATGCTGCATGGAGGATCTCAACTGGTATTGAGTCACTTATCCAGATCTTACTGGATCGTCCGAGCTTATCAGCTCATTCAACGTGTTGTCCAACATTGCGTCAGGTGCGTAAGATTCGCCGCTCAACCTATCGAGCAAAACATGGCCCCCTTGCCCAAGGTACGTCTCACTCCATCTAGACCATTTTCTCACACTGGCGTGGACTACGCGGGTCCAATTTTACTGCGAACCGCCAAAGGTCGTGGCCAGAAGTCGCATAAAAATTATGTTGCTGTATTCATATGCATGGTCATAAAAGCGACTTACATCGAAATTGTTTCAGATTATTCTACAGATGCGTTCCTAGCAGCATATCACCACTTCGTCGCTCATTGAGGTCATTGCCAGGTGCTGTATAGTGACAATGGAACAACGTTCAAGGGAGCCAACAAAGAGCTCCGTCGGCTTTTCAAGGAGACCTCTGAATTTTCGGTCACCATCGCAGAAGCCATAGCGAAGGATGGATCGACTTGGTGTTTCATCCCTCCTAGAGCTTCGCATTTTGGAGATCTATGGAAAACTGGGGTCAAAAGCTTCAAGCACCATTTTCAACGGGTCCTAGGAGACAGTACACTCACCTATGAGGAAATCGCAATACTAGCGGCGCGTATCGAAGCGCGTCTTGATTCACGACCGCTGTGTCCGCTCAGCAGTAATGGATCGGATCTGGTAGCCCTAACCCAGGGACATTTTTTAACTGGAGCAGCCCTTACGGCGACTCCAAAACCTTTTAATAACATTAATCTTAATGAAAGTTCTGCTACACGCTGGAAACTCATCTCTTGCATGTCTGCTCATTTTTTGTACAGATGGCGAAAGGAGGTGCTCAACCAGATGCAGCAACGAGACAAGTGGCTCAAACCGACCCACCACATCCAGGAAGGAGACATTGTCATCCTGAAGGACTATCTGATGCCTTCAACAAAATGACCTTTAGCCAGAGTCATGAAGACACATTTGGGCTCCGATGGATTGGTTCGGGTGGTCACTCTACGCACTGCAACGTCCGAATTTCAACGACCGGCGGTGAAACTCATCCCCCTTCTGCCGGATCAACGAGCCGAAGAAGAATTTCAGAAATTGTCGACTTCATAGTTGTTCACGGCGGGCGGCCGTTGCGTTGCTAGTTAGCGAATGGACTTATTTTTTCTCTTTGTAAATTTGTTTTTAATTACAGTACATGATCTACGATAAATTGTAACGTAAACGTCTAATTTATACCGCATTAGGCATTAATATATTGGTCACGCACTGCTGTACTATAATTGTAACCCTCGAATCTAATTGCCATATTAGGCCGTTGTGGTTCCCTCTAACGAGGCGGGCGGTATGTTTATGAAATACTGAAAAAGAAAAAACATACATTTCACAATTTTCGTTTCACTTTGAATTACATTCTACTCGAAGCTTAGTCGAGACAAATGTTTGTGTACTTAGAAGTCGCCCGGCCAAAATCCAGTTTTAAGCGATTTAGGACAAGGCGTGACTAAAAGTCGGACCTCTCTCTTGCTCATGAGAATGGAATGCGATAACGCGAGCAGCCAAGCTGGCTGTGAACAACAAGTGCGGCGCATGAAGAATTAGTTCTAGTCTGACCCCGGATAGCACAAGACGTTTTTTAAATGTCATTATGAAGTCAAATTTTAAACCTCGCGACGTCAGAAATATAAGTTGCTCAAACACCATAATAACGTCAGTAGACGTTGAAAATGTCCACAGTATTTTTCTACCAATATTTCTTTTCATTTTTTCGACGTCACAAAAAGGTTAAAAATCTGTTAGAAGGACGTTAGAAAAATGTTGGAAAACATACAATAAACGTTATACAAACGTCACAGAAACGTCATATAAAACGTGATAAAAACGTCATAAAAAACGTCATAAAAATGTCATTTATACATTACATCTTTATAGATATGTCTAAGCAGACGTATAATACTTATGCATGAAGAAGCCCACCTCCCACCCTCACTTTCAATACTTGCTCTTATAGACTGAACCTCATTTTTCTACTTTGAGATTGTTCGAGCCACCTAGCGAGAAAAAAAGATTGATTAATTCCGAAGATTTCGAAAAATATATGAGTATAACGCCTTTATGACGTATTTATTCCGGTTTTATGACGTTTTTATGACGTTTTATGACGTCTGAGTAATTAATATTACAGAACAAATAATTCTTGGGACATTTTCAACGTTTTACTGACGTCATTATAACGTTTGATCAACTTTTGTTTTTGACGTCACGAGGTTTCAAGCTTGACGTCATAATGACGTTTAAAACATGTCTTGACGATCCTAGTGAGCACATCTCCGCGTGAGCGCGTATTCAGACATTTTTATACGTAACGCGATCTTGAGGTCATGCACACACACTCTCACACATACACGACATTAATTGTATCACAGTTGAGTTAGATTAGAATTATAGTTAAGAATAAATCAATTATTCTTTTCGACCTATATGAGTTAATTATTTTCCCGACCCTTCCACATCCTCCATGCGCGAACTTCCAATAAACTCATAAAATTAGCTCCGGCATTACGAGCCGATTATGCTTAAAACATTCTCGCCTTGATGTCGTCTAACAATCTTTACTGATTTCAAAAAATCTGTGAATGAGTTAAAAAGCCCTGGAGCAAAAATCAACGAAAAGGAAAAGTTAGAATATATACTAAACACGTTGCCAAACCAATATAGCTACATTGGCGATATGATAGATACTCTTAAAGAAGAAGATCAAATGGCAGCATATGTAAAGAGCAAAATTCAAATTGCTGAAATGAAAACCGATGAGAAGGATGGAGAAAGAAGATCGAATGCCTTGCAATCCTATTGAAAAATATCGCGTGATGATCGTACCAGTTTATCGACCATTTTCTGGCGCGATAATCGCGCGATTATCGCACGAGGTAACCAAAATTCAACATTAAACATATTTTTTATTTCCACAACTGTGTACGTACTTGCGTGTGACTGTATGTAATTAGGCAGACATTATGACTGTATATATGTATCAGTGCGTGACTACAGTGTTAATGTGCGTGTGATTATGTGACTCTATTTGTATGTACATGCGCATGTGTACGTATATCAGATCGTGCACGACTATGTATGCGTGATATAAATGAATTTTGGCGCCAGTGCACGAAGTGATGTACTTCTCATCACACGGTGTGCGAATAAGTAAATTACTACTCACACTCAGTACTTAGGTTGTAAATTATAATAAATTATATTTAGCAACTGAACACTGTTTATAAAAATAATAGTTTAATGAAACATTTGTAGAGAAAACATTATCTATATTGATATTGTATTTAATAGGTACGGTACTTACTGCAAAAGGCGGAAAAGACCTAACGATGTTTAACGAGTAACGGGCTCGCACTACTCGAAGCCGACCCACGATATCAAAATCACGCGAGGCCGGCATCGAGCGCGCCCTCGTGTACTCAATGGTTGATAGACGTTGGTGAAAACTGTGGAATCGGGTTTCCATACCATGGGTCCCCTGCACACACATACTTACACAGTACACTAGCGCATTAAAATGAGCGACGCCTTAGTTAAAATTATCTGAACTGTCCTTTTCAATTTGATATATGGCCGAATCCATTTCAAATCAGGTGGACCGCGTTTGCCTATGTCACCGATCATTTTGGAATTAAAGTATTCATGTTCTTCTCCAAAAATTATTTGACCCGTATATTTTTATTTTTTTGTTGCATCAAAATTTCATGCGTTCAGAAATGGCAAAAAATTCCGAGAAAAACCTTACTTAGAAAAAAAATTTTTAATGTAATTTTCAAACCGCTACTGCTTCACCAGTTTTTTAAGCTTTTTAGCGTGTAACACATAATTTCACTAAGGTTTGAGCCCTCTTTCACGTTCTTTATGTTATTAAAAAAAAAAAAATAAAAAATGCACGAGTTATGTACTTTTTACTGAAAAATGCACTTTTTAGAAAAGTGCATTTTTCTCAAAAACACCATTTTTTTTTGCTCAATTTTTTGTGTCCTGATAGAGGACCTAAATATCTATCTAGACGTATTTGTGAAATTCCCGACCCGTGCCCAGGAATAGCGATCATTAATGAGATAATACACAAACAAATTTTTCACGCTTAACCCTTACATATAGTCAATGGTATAACAGTCAATATAAAGGTTTTTATCTTTGTGCGTAAGCAATATACAAGTACACATAGTATCTGTTGTATTTTTTATTTTTGTCTTTTAGATTTTTTATTTTTATATCTACCTTTCTTTTTCTGCTTCATTGTTCTTACTTCAGTAAGGGGACAATCAGCGGTCTTTGCTGTTAAACAATGTACTTTATCATTGCACGTTTCTTTAATGCATAAATGAGTTTTTTGAATTCCAGGATACTTAGGAGTAGCAAGCCAATCAACATTTTTTACTTTTCTAAACTCTTCTACGTCAACGTCTTGTAAATGTATTATTTCAATTGCATCTGTATATTTTTGAACGTGCTCTACAAAATCATTAGCATTTTGAATGGATTTTTCATGGGGATCTCGAAGATTATGCAAAGTAGCATAATGCTTTATAAGTCCACCGACACCATCTACAGCTCCTTTGCCGTGCCCAGTAGCAGAGAACAACCATTTTATATCAAACGGTGCTCGTTTTAATTCGTATAACTGAAAGCGATTTTTAAAGTGGCTATAGCGGCACCGTCTGATACAATGGTAATTTTTGTTATTGAATGACAACAATTGTCTTTCAAGTAGGTTATAATGTTTTCTACTGATAGCAAAGTATACGTTCAAATCATTGAGTTAATGATCAAATTTCTATTTTCACAGCAGTGTCTTTTCAAGGGGATTCGAAACGAAGTTACACAGTCATAAGCAATGACTGAAAACATGATTCAGCGTATGCTTTGCTCGCAGTAGCAAACATTATAACCTACCTGAAAGACAATTGTTATCTTTCAATAACAAAAATTACCATTGTATCAGAAGGCGCCGCTATAGCCACTTTAAAATTGGCTTTCAATTATACGAATTAAAACGAGCACTATTTGATATAAAATGGTTGTTCTCTGCTACTGAACATGGCAAAGGAGCTGTAGATGGTGTGAGTGGATTTATAAAGCATTATGCTACTTCGCATAATCTTCGAGAGTCCCATGAAAAATCCATTCAAAATGCTAATGATTTTGTAGAGCACGTTCAAAAATATACAGATGCAATTAAAATAATACATTTACAAGACGTTGACGTAGAAGAGTTTAGAAAAGTAAAAAATGTTGATTGGCTTGCTACTCCTAAGTATCCTGGAATTCAAAAAACTCATTTATGGATTAAAGAAACGTGCAATGATAAAGTACATTGTTTAACAGCAAAGACCGCTGATTATCCCCTTACTGAAGTAAGAACAATGAAGCAGAAAGAGAAAGGTAGATATAAAAATAAAAAATCTAAAAGACAAAAATAAAAAATACAACAGATACTATGTGTACTTGTATATTGCTTACGCACAAAGATAAAACCTTTATATTGACTGTTATACCATTGACTATATGTAAGGGTTAATCGTGAAAAATTTGTTTGTGTATTATCTCATTAATGATCGCTATTCCTGGGCACGGGTCGGGAATTTCATAAATACATCTAGATAGGTATTTAGGTCCTCTATCAGGACAAAAAAAAAATTGAGCAAAAAAAATGGTGTTTTTGAGAAAAATGCACTTTTCTAAAAAGTGCATTTTTCAGTGAAAAGTACATAACTCGTGCATTTTTTTTTTTTTTTAAATAACATAATGAACGTGAAAGAGGGCTCAAACCTTAGTGAAATTATGTGTTACACGCTAAAAAGCTTAAAAAACTGGTGAAGCAGTAGCGGTTTGAAAATTACATTGAAAAATTTTTTTTCTAAGTAACGTTTTTCACGGAATTTTTTGCCATTGCTGAACGCATGAAATTTTGATGCAACAAAAAAATAAAAATATACGGGTCAAATAATTTTTGGAGAAGAACATGAATACTTTAATTCCGAAATGATCGGTGACATAGGCATACGCGGTCCACCTGATTTGAAATGGATTCGGCCATATATGGTTCGCAGTGATATGAACAAGTGCTACTTAATTATTATCACATACCTCTGAATTATGAAAAAATCCATGTAATAAATATTATATAGTTATAAATTTATTGTTAAATCGGTTTCCTCTTTAGCTGTAACTTATATAACAATAACTTGTGCTTTTATATATACATATACAGGGTGGGCCAAAAGTACCGGAACGGCAAAATAACTCGGCGGGATTATATTTTAAGAGAAAAAGCTTAAAACAAAAGATGTAGGATTTTTTCTTGGCTATTCGACGGTGATAATGACCATGACCTTGACCATAACCTTGAATGTAATTTCAAGGTCAAGTTAATTTCTTTAAATGGGAACCCATAATTTTCAACTCAGAAATGAAAAGAGCGGAAAATTTTACGTCAGAATGTGACCTTGACCATGACCTCAGCCTTGACCTTGAAGGTTATTTGAAGGTCAAATTGGTTTTTTCAGTGGGAACCCATAATTTTCACCTCAGAAATGAAAAGAGCGGAAAATTTTACGTCCGAATGTGACCTTGACCATGACCTCAGCCTTGACCTTGAAGGCTTTTTGAAGGTCAAATTGGTTTTTTCAGTGGGAACCCATAATTTTCACCTCAGAAATGAAAAGAGCGGAAAATTTTACGTCCGAATGTGACCTTGACCATGACCTCAGCCTTGACCTTGAAGGTTATTTGAAGGTCAAATTTTTTTTCAGTGGGAACCCATACATATTTTTGACCCCGGAAATGGAAAGAGTAGAACATTCTACGTCTAAGTATGACCTTGACCATACCTTGACCATGACCTTTAAAGGTAAGAGACTCCGGCCAGTCATGGCAAGGGTGAGAGACTCCGGCAAGTCAAGGCAAGGGTGAAAGACCCCGACCGAGGATAGGTGGAATAGCAGCCAGCAAAAACTTTCTCTGCTTCTCACCTATTCTAAACAGAACTTTCGAAGAAGCGACAGCTACATGAATAAATAATTTCGCCAACTACAAGGGCAGTATCACTAATAGTCAGACCAACTGCTAACAAAATATCCAGAATTACCATTTGCTGCTTTTTCGGAAAAAGTGAGTCCAATTAACTAAAGAATTAGTGTTGAAATTCCAAAAATCAAAGGTATCTAACTTTGAATTCATTTATGGCCACTAGTGGATAACCGCAGATCTACCCAGTCATTGATGGTCACTGAGCGTCATCAAAGGTAAATTTTGGTCACTCATGGTTATTGATGGTCACTGAAGGCAAACGAATTAATTAATGGCCACTAACGATAACTGAAGAACTCAGTCATTGACGGTCATTAATGGTCATCAGAGGTAGATTTTGGTCACTTATGGTTAGTGATGGTCACCGAAGGCAAACTAATTTATTCTTGGCCACTGTAACGGAACCGTCTACGATGGGAAAATTTTTTTTTGTATATATTTTTATGCGATGAACCAGTCATAACCCTGAACACCTATTACCCTACCGACACTATTGCACCAAGGGTTGTAGATGTAACCTGCGCTTCTCGGAGTCTCAAGCTGTCATAAAACACCGACGCGGCGCATGCTTTAAAATTTCTGAATTTTTAATCTTGTAATTTCCTTTTCCTTAAAAGGCTATATTTAGACTTTATATTAAACGGACTGTAAACTTTCTTTTCTTCTTGATGAAGAACAAACATTAATCTCAATAAACTAAAATATTGTAATCAACTATACCCACGACTACGAGTGCAGTAAACTATATTAGAAAATCTGTTACCAAATATTATTACCTTTACTTATACAAAATAAGTAATCCACTCTAGGAGAAATATTCACCAGACATTAATTATTAACATAACGAAATTATGTACTAATCTGAATAAGAAAATGATATTCATAAGCCATAAAAATTATAATAGTAAAACCTTTAGGAGAAGTACAATATTACTGATTGTTATTAACAATATTATTTTGTTTGCATTAACGCACTAGTTATAAAGTATGGTTAAGTTCCTACAAATATGTTCTAAATAATAGCTTAAGTACAAATCGCTAATTGAAATTTTACCTTTATATGTTTGACTGAGTATTTTTGTATTTTTATATATAAATTAAGTTTCTTCTGACAATAGGTACAGTAACCAATAATTAGCAACCGTTCAGGCGTGGGATGAAAAGTATAACATTGTAAAATAGATTTAAGGTTGTAATAATTACTTTCAGACACATTCATGAAAGAATATTTTCCCTAATCAAATAATAAAACTTATTCAACTTTTATTTTTTCTTCCGTTATGAATAAATAAAATGTTTCTATTACATAAACATTTTGGATTTTAAACAATTACATGTGAGATGGAAATATTCCTTCAAAATGTGAAAGTAGCTTTAAGGGACGCTTGCTTCGAGCGGATACACTATCTTGATTGTTGTAAAACACATGGCCCTACTAAATATAGATATGACGCTTTCCCACGCGGGGACGCGCTTTTCCGAGTTTTGAATACACGACATATACTATATACTGAAAAGATTATTTACATTATTAGACAATATCTCTCACACCGTTAAAGATAAAATTATTTTAACAACTTTGAATATTAAATATAGCAGTAAGGAAATTAGGAAAAATAATACTAATTCCATATTCTTTGTTAAATTGCAATCAACAGCTTTTGCTTGTTTCCGTATTAATAATATTAAGATCTATTAACAAGAACCCAAAAATATAACTCTATAACTAACCATATGCATTTTGTAAACGCAACCAATAAACATGTAAAGAATCTTTTTTAACAAACGATAAATGATTACTATAATACTTAATATATTACATAAAGCAATAAGTCATGTTTACCACTAGTTCATTTTATATAACCGACCGTTTGTAAATTTATCGAATGTAATTACATTGTAAATTAGATCTTTAAGTATTAATAAATTTAATATTGTGAATAATTACCGGCAAAATAATCACAACGTTTTCATTCAAATTTGTAATAATTCTCTACACAATTATCTAATAAAGTAGATAACCTTATACTTGTAAAATATTCAGGATTATTAATAATAAGAAAATGCTGAGAGGAAAAGAGGGTGTCTATCTGTACAATCTGTCTCACGCACATGGCGTATCTAAAAATAGATTTCCTCAGTCTTCCTGCGTGGAGACGCGTTTTCCAGCATCTTTTGGGACTCAACGTACTGTAGCATAAGAATATTATGTTAGATTAACGACAAATATCTCAATAACTATAATTAGGAAAATAATTCTGTTTTAAATAACGGTTGTATTATGCTAAATAAAAATTATGAGCTGATAAAAATCATTATCATATTATATTTTTATAGTAAATAATAATCCTTTGTTTTTTTTTTTCTGGATTAATTAACTAGCTACTAAGTTCAAATAATAAACCTGTTCGAAATTTGAATAATACACTGTAATCTGTATGTTTCTTATTCATTAATTAAACATTAACACTATTAATAAGGGATTTCCATTTGTAAATGCAAATTTTATGAACTATATACATTAGATAAATATTTTTACTAAACAATAGTTGTATTCTGACACATTGATATTCAAAGCAATTAATTAAATTTCAAATATTTTAAATAAACAATAGAAGACCTAAGAAAAATGTATTAACTTAATAAAATAATTTAGTAATATAATTGAAATATTAGCTAGAATGAATAGTCTAATGTTTTTATAAAGTTTGCATAAGAAATTTCATTGTTTAATGTATAATTAAGTTTATAAAATTTATAATGCGTTTAACTCCTGCTGTAATAGACCGATAACTACCGTTCAAATTTGTATTTTCATTTTAGAACAAAATGTAATAGAACAACATATTTTATAATTTATAAACTGCCAACATTGTATAATTTTCAGCAAGTAACAGAAAATTGATCATTTTTGACTCGAAAGAAAGAGAAGGATATATCTTTTGTCTCTCTCATCTCTCTTTCTCTGTCGCACATATATCGTTCTCTCTTGCTCCTTAAGGAAGATACGAGCCGCCGGAAAATATCCTGGAGAAGGGATGAGCGACCGCTCTCTGCCGCTCCCTGTGTTAAAGCATAGGATTTTCCCCACTTTCATAAAAATCGACGTTTGGAAGGGATGCCACCCCCGCACCATTGGATACCGTCTTCTCACACCACTAGCCTCAATTAACATTACAGGATATATGACTATCAACCGCCGTCACACTTGGCAACCAAAGATTCGTTAACGCAAGATGACGCAACTACCCGATTCGACACCGCAGTTTTTCCAGCCGAAGAAGAGGAGGAGCAACGCATTTAAATACGCTGAACGCGCACTGCTCGCCGGTCAGTCAGATTTACAAGCCTCACAAGCTTTGCTGACTGGTCCAGGGTGCAGTTCACCACAAGCCTCACAAGCTTTACTGAACTGACCAAGCAGTCAACAAGAGCCTCACAAGTTTTGTTGATTGTACTGAGACAGTGCTCTACAAGCCTCACAAGCTTAAGACCTGTACAAATTTATAAATAAACATTCAAATTTTACACAAATTCAAATTCTTTTCAAATTTATTATTTAACAAAGAAAAAGAAATTTAAAATTCCAAATCAAAATTGCAAAAGGTAAATAAAAAGGTTTAAAATACAATAAATATATATTTAACTTTGATCTTCGAATAAAAGTGTTGGCCTGGGTCTTAAGGACTCTAAGGACTTGTTTATTCAAAGAAACGGGTCATTTAGTGTTAAGCCTTAAGGGCTTTTATGCAATTTGACCTAACAAAGAAAATATTATTTATTTTTCAGACTTATTAAAAAAATTACAATAAATAATATATATTTAACTTTGATCTTCGAATAAAAGTGTTGGCCTGGGTCTTAAGGACTCTAAGGACTTGTTTATTCGAAGAAACGGGTCATTTAGTGTCTAACAAAGTTTATTTATTATTCATTTCAAAGCTTGACGTGAACTAAATTCATTTTTGCCAATTTCATTATTTTATTAGTTTGACGACTTGCAGCCCAAATGCGTATTTCTTTTCTATTTAATTAATTAAATTAACGCAGTGGCTTATGAGCATCAGCTCTCGGGAGGGAAGGGTGAACCTGAGATTTCCCTGAGATTGGGTAAAATTAGTTCTCCTTGAAACTCATACTCCTGGGCTCTTAACCTTATTTCCTATCCATACAAGGGACGTGTGCAATTGTTCTTAAGGGACATATGTGCCGTACCTGTTGGTCCTGGTAAACATCCAAACTTCCTATTATCAAAAATATTTTAACTCAGTTTAAGCGCCTTATACTTCCAACTCAACAGCTCAACCAAGGTTGAATAGCTAACGCAGCTAAGGCCTGAAAGAGCGTAACTCTTCACCGAGTTAACCATCCCAGTCGTGTTGTGTTCTCGGACGTGACATAAGACAATAAAAATTTTGGAGGCCCCGGAGGGATTGATTGTTTGAGAAAGAAGTATAATTAGAGTCATGTTAGTCGTTTTTTTTCTCTGCTATATTACTTACATTATGTAATAAAAGAATTAATAAAGTGTAAATTTAATGAAAGTTGGTGCAAAGTGTAAAAGACAACCAAGCTCATTTACTTTTCTAAACTTAAATAATACGTGAATAAATAAATGAATTAATAAATAATATTAAAATCAATTAATAAATCAGGAAATGAACAAATCGAACTAAGAAAATTATAAATTTAAAAGTTTTTTGTGAATTTAGAAAATCTGTTACTGTTCAGGTAGGAAAGAAATAAGTGAAAGTTTGTGCGCATTCTATTACTTCGGCCGCTAGGAAAGGTACGTGGCAGCGCTGCAGACCGCTTCACCTCATCATTCAGTGGTAAAATCCGAGTCTCACAAGGAGTGCAAATTAGCACTTTTCCCTTCGTCAATGTACTTTCAATGATATCCGGAAATGTGTTCAACATTCGTGTTCGTAGTGTTTTCCTTGTGAATCTTTGAAACCTCAGTTATGTTGGCATTAGTGGGTTTGATTCAACGTGCTTTAAGTTAGTAAATTATTAGTTGCACTTGATCGTCTACGTGTCCATTAATATGGAACGTTCTGCATTTATGTATCTATCAAAACAGTGAATAAATTTCAACTTCAAACATCTTCCATCTCTGATTTCTGTAATTCCAGTAACAATCTGAAAAATTATAATGTCTCTTTTCCCAAGTTCTTTTAACAACCTCCTACTGAATTCTTTTTCATCTTTAAATTATACAAATGGGTGAAATATACTTATACTAAATATTATTTGAAGAAAATGTTAGTAAAGAGATAAAAAAAAAAAAAATAATAAGTTGGACTAACTAATAAAAGAGAATTGAAAAAAAATATATACATATCTAAAATTAAAGAAATTGAACGAAATGAAATAAAAAAAAAATGAAATTAAAGAATTCTCAAATAACAAAATTTTCAAAATCTAAAATTAAAACATTTTATACAAAAAAAACATGTTTGAAAATTTTTCACTAAGTTGAAAAATAATTTTATCATATTAGTTAACGCCCCAAAGCCTCTGTGTCACAAAAAGATGACCACGCGCAACGGCCTCTCGACTAAATCTTTAAATAACGTTATACTAAATCAAAAAAATAATAATTTTGCAAAATATTGGTGTATGCCCCAAAGCCTCTGAGTCACAAGAAGATGACTATGCGCAACGGCCTCTCAACTAAATTTTTATTAAATCTTTACTAAATCAAAATTTATGAATCCTCTATAAACTAGAGAAGAGAAGTTTTATTAAACTTCTACAAAATTTACTAAATCTGAATCCTCTATAAAAATTAGAGAAGAGAAGTATTATTAAACTTCTATAAAATTTACTAAATCTACAAACTTATGAATCCTCTATAAAATTAGGGAAGAGAAGTATTATTAAACTTCTACAAAATTTACTAAATCTGAATCCTCTATAAAAATTAGAGAAGAGAAGTATTATTAAACTTCTATAAAATTTACTAAATCTACAAACTTATGAATCCTCTATAAAATTAGGGAAGAGAAGTATTATTAAACTTCTATACAAAAGTATACTAAATCTAAAAATTTAACTTACTAAATCCACAAACTTAAAAACCCTCTATTATTGAGAAGAGAAGTTAAGAAAAATAATTTCTAAAATTTATTACCAAATCCACTGTATTCACTATGTCTTAAAGCATTAAAAATTGAAAAGAAACCTCTATTTTAGAGAAGATAAGTCTTATAAAACGTTTATATTTACAAAAAAAAAGGGAAACTGAAACTACTATGTTATCAGAAAAATTCTAAACCCACTGTTTTCTCTGAATCCACCGTATCGTAATTCTATATTTTGGAAAACAAACAAACAAAAACAAAAATTACAAAAAGATTTCAAGTTTTTAATCTACAAAACTGAATTTTATTTTTCTAAGTCTTTATTTGAATTCAAAAAGTGAAAATAATATTCGCTAAGTTTTTTTTTCTAAATCTTTAAATCAATAATAACTATTCAAAAGAAATTTTACTAAATTAAAGTAAATCTGCATTTACCTTTTCTAACCCTTACTACTTTACAAAGCGAATGATGTTCTAACAATAAGTATATAACTCACAAGACAGTTTTGCATTTGACTTAAGTGAAACTTAATTTGAAAAAAAACAAGTCTTCTAAATTCCAACTTATCTTTAATGAAACGTTTTCCAAACTATTGTAGATTAAAAATTAAAGGCATTAGAATTCAAAACATATTTAAAAACCTTACGAGAATAAAATTAAAATTGTGAAATTAAAATTATAACTAAATATCGTGAAAAAAAAATTTTATGCCAATTTGAAAATTGAAGTTTTATTCTTTATTATATTTACCCTTTTGAACGATTGGTATTTAAAGGGTGCAGAAGTGATTCTGCATCTCTGCATTTTGCTATTTCTATGAACTAAATAAAGGAAAATCTTCTAAACCCTTTGAATTTTGTCAAAGTAAAAGTTGTATAAAGAAAATTACTATTCTTTCGGAATTCTCTAAATCCTACTATGCTCTTGTAAATTGTTAGATCGTTCAAATTTGTTCTATTAAATTTTGAAAAACTATTACTCTTTCCAAATCCTCTGAATTTTATTATGATAGTTTTTTTTATTATTCTACTAAATTGTAAAAGGCTTTTAAACAAAATTATTACACATTCAAGGTAAATTATTTACTTACTATACCAATCTCACTGTATCTTACTATTTCTAAAAATGTTTTCCGTTTGCCAATTGTGCCATAAACGTGGTCACATTGCACCACAATGCTCTACAATAAAGATTTGCCAACTATGTCATAAGCTAGGGCATATAGCTTTAGAATGCCCCAAACTAGTAAGATGCCAACTCTGCTCTGGAGTAGGCCATACCGCGACTAATTGTTCTAATCGTCCGATTCAATCCGAAACCCGGTCATTTAATACCGTAAACGACAATATTAAACATTTAGACAAGTTAGATACTGATGAATTTCAAAAAATTTTAGAAAATGATCTATTGGCTAAATTAAATGAATCTTTGCAAAATATTTGTCAATTTTCTACTGAATGTATAACTCAGTACTCAAACAGATTTATTATTAAAACTAATAAAGTAATGAAAAAATGTGACATAGAATTTATACTAAACAATAACATAAATTTTAATAAAACAATACAGAATGTACTTATTGAACATTTTCTAATAGGACTACAACCTCATTTATGGGCTCACGTTAATCCATGTGGAACTTCCATCGAAACCGTTAAGCATGCTATTTCGGTAGAACAGGAAATATCTAATTATAAATCTCAATCGTCTTCCATTCAAATAAATAAAAAATCTGAAATTTGGTCACCCAATACCTTAAATGATAGCAATAAGCTATTAAATAAATCAGATGCTAACAAGTTTCAAGAAGTTCTAGAAAATGACTTACTAATTAAATTAAACGATTCCTTACAGAACGTTTACCAACTGCCCAACGAAGGTATTATTCAGTATGCGAATAGATTAATTATTAAAACTAATGAAGTGGTAAAAGAATGTGATCCAGAAACTACACTAACTAATAACATAAAATTTGGTAGAACAGCTCAGAATGTACTTATTAAACATTTTATAAAAGGATTAAAATCTGTTTCATATTGTAAACCATGTAAAACTTTGCGTGAAACTGTTCAGAATGCTGTTTCCATTGAAAAAATTAAATCATGTAATAATTCTCAATCATTTTCAAATGAAATTAAGTGCTGTACAACTAAATTACCATTTAAAAATTTATATACGAATAATAATGATGTTTCTTCTAATCTTCAGACAAATAAGAACAATTTTTCTAACAGAAATTCTTTAAATAATGTAATTCATAATTCAAGTAAACGTAGCAATGATTGTATTGTAATATTGCTAGTTCCAACAAGTCAATTAAAATTTCAAAATCAAATCCTTGTGATACCAGAAAATCACATCAAACCAATACAAGTAGCAATTCACTTACTGAATCTGATTTTGCAGCACTCGAATATGCTAAGACATTAAATAATCAAGATAAAATAATTGTAATTCCAAACTCCACTAGTGACTTGGTTGTTTCAAGTGACTCACATAGTACTAATAAAATCTATAATTTTACATCATTTATAATTTTACCAACATCAATCGCGCCTAAAGGCTGCAAGGAAGCAAACCATTTAAAAGCATTTTCTAATTCTCCAGTTTTAAACTCAGATATTATATTTGACGAAGCTTCTGCGCTTTCAAAATATCAAAATATAGGTTCTGATTTTAGCATTCATAACGCCATTGGAAATAACACCAGTTCTCCTAGACATAACTTCCTTTTAAATATAAGTGATGATAAAACCAAATATCAAACAAATTGCATTTCACCTGATTGCAATACGTTTGAAACGAAGGATACAAAAGCATATCACATTTCAAAGCCAGATAAAAATTTACAAAATAATTGTCTTACCAATAAAGGTAAAGTTTCAAAATGTAATTTTATTTTTCAAGCTTTGAAGTATTTTCATAATTTATTAAAGAGGACACCTATGATTCAATTAATGTTCAAGCCACTTAAATTACCATTTGGATATTCACGGGATATAAAACTATTACCTTTCAAGTTCAATATCAACTCGAATGAATCGAAGAAAAATTTGATTACTTGTAATTCATTGCTAAATAATCTGCATAAACAAATGTGTTGCCAGCCCAGCTACTGTATATATAACCATTTCGACATTAAAAATATTATACAGAATTTATTAAAGCATGAATTTAATTCAGAAATAAATCTTGAATTAAAATTATTACCAATTTGAAAAAAATTATCGTTTTTTTTGGTTTTTCTTTTTTCCCCAAATGACATTTAAAATTAGACTAAAGATTGAATTTTTCTCTTTTTTTCTTTCCCTAACCAATATTCTACCAGATTTCCAGCTTATTCTTATTTATAATTTTTAAAATTTAAATCATTCTATATCAAATATTAATAGTTCTCTCTGATTACAGATGAAGTAAAATAAAAAAAAAATAATAATTATAACAATTACCCCAACCATGAATATCAAATGAGTGTATGCAAGATATATCCTAAAAGGCGTGCTGTAAATTTATATTTGTCAAAAGGTATAATTTGGAAATTTAAATTGATATTGAAAAACTCGAAATTCAAATAATATAACAAATAACATTATTATTGTAATATTAATTATTTGATGGATTCAGGATGCATGGTGATGATTATTATGGGAGAAGAATTATATATATACAAATTATTTTTAATATTCTAAAGACATACATCTTCGAGAAATTCAGAAATAACATATTTATTATTAATTAATTATAAATTTGTTTAACAAAATCTTTGCTTCATAGATAATGAAGTCACAAACAATAGAAATAGAATTTTTTTTTTTTTTTTTTTAAAACAAAATTTGACCTTCAACACATTTTCTAATTTATTTATTACACAGGCAGATAACAAAGCTTCTGGAATCACAATTTGTGACCATGCAAAAATGTCTTGTTGCACATATACAAAACTCTCTCTATTACGTTTAGATCATGAGAAGTTTTCTTTTTGAAAACCTTGAAGGCTATTGTATCAATTAAATAACGATCAATACGTCACAATCTCAGACAAACGAAATCTAGCACGTGCGGCAAATCCGTTTTTAAAGCTCAGATTTAACCAAATGCTAGTCAGCCAACATAAAGGCATAAAACCTATATTGCGACTCAGCCTATGAGAGACAAAGTTGTATCTGATGATGACAATAAAAACAAAGAATCTTTATCCTTACTACCTTTATAAATTATTTAGAAATAATGTGCATTTGAATTTCAAGTTAGTTTAAAAATCAATTCAATTTTGTTTGTGATACAAATGATTGACATTTGTTTTTCCTGTTATCTAAAGAAGTATTTTTGTTATAACAAATACAAAATTATGTTGATGAATTGCTCGAAAATCAACGTTTCGATATAAAGTCTTATAAATTAGTTTAATTCTTCTAATCAAGATATAAGAAAGAAATATTTTCATTTTTCATACTTTTACAATAATCATAAAATCCATTTATCATTCCAAATTATATCTTATCATTATTACTCAGAGTAACGCTTGCTACACTTGTTGTAGTAGCAACCGTTTTAGTAGGGGGGTGTAACGGAACCGTCTACGATGGGAAAATTTTTTTTGTATATATTTTTATGCGATGAACCATAGTCATAACCCTGAACACCTATTACCCTACCGACACTATTGCACCAAGGGTTGTAGATGTAACCTGCGCTTCTCGGAGTCTCAAGCTGTCATAAAACACCGACGCGGCGCATGCTTTAAAATTTCTGAATTTTTAATCTTGTAATTTCCTTTTCCTTAAAAGGCTATATTTAGACTTTATATTAAACGGACTGTAAACTTTCTTTTCTTCTTGATGAAGAACAAACATTAATCTCAATAAACTAAAATATTGTAATCAACTATACCCACGACTACGAGTGCAGTAAATTATATTAGAAAATCTGTTACCAAATATTATTACCTTTACTTATACAAAATAAGTAATCCACTCTAGGAGAAATATTCACCAGACATTAATTATTAACATAACGAAATTATGTACTAATCTGAATAAGAAAATGATATTCATAAGCCATAAAAATTATAATAGTAAAACCTTTAGGAGAAGTACAATATTACTGATTGTTATTAACAATATTATTTTGTTTGCATTAACGCACTAGTTATAAAGTATGGTTAAGTTCCTACAAATATGTTCTAAATAATAGCTTAAGTACAAATCGCTAATTGAAATTTTACCTTTATATGTTTGACTGAGTATTTTTGTATTTTTATATATAAATTAAGTTTCTTCTGACAATAGGTACAGTAACCAATAATTAGCAACCGTTCAGGCGTGGGATGAAAAGTATAACATTGTAAAATAGATTTAAGGTTGTAATAATTACTTTCAGACACATTCATGAAAGAATATTTTCCCTAATCAAATAATAAAACTTATTCAACTTTTATTTTTTCTTCCGTTATGAATAAATAAAATGTTTCTATTACATAAACATTTTGGATTTTAAACAATTACATGTGAGATGGAAATATTCCTTCAAAATGTGAAAGTAGCTTTAAGGGACGCTTGCTTCGAGCGGATACACTATCTTGATTGTTGTAAAACACATGGCCCTACTAAATATAGATATGACGCTTTCCCACGCGGGGACGCGCTTTTCCGAGTTTTGAATACACGACATATACTATATACTGAAAAGATTATTTACATTATTAGACAATATCTCTCACACCGTTAAAGATAAAATTATTTTAACAACTTTGAATATTAAATATAGCAGTAAGGAAATTAGGAAAAATAATACTAATTCCATATTCTTTGTTAAATTGCAATCAACAGCTTTTGCTTGTTTCCGTATTAATAATATTAAGATCTATTAACAAGAACCCAAAAATATAACTCTATAACTAACCATATGCATTTTGTAAACGCAACCAATAAACATGTAAAGAATCTTTTTTAACAAACGATAAATGATTACTATAATACTTAATATATTACATAAAGCAATAAGTCATGTTTACCACTAGTTCATTTTATATAACCGACCGTTTGTAAATTTATCGAATGTAATTACATTGTAAATTAGATCTTTAAGTATTAATAAATTTAATATTGTGAATAATTACCGGCAAAATAATCACAACGTTTTCATTCAAATTTGTAATAATTCTCTACACAATTATCTAATAAAGTAGATAACCTTATACTTGTAAAATATTCAGGATTATTAATAATAAGAAAATGCTGAGAGGAAAAGAGGGTGTCTATCTGTACAATCTGTCTCACGCACATGGCGTATCTAAAAATAGATTTCCTCAGTCTTCCTGCGTGGAGACGCGTTTTCCAGCATCTTTTGGGACTCAACGTACTGTAGCATAAGAATATTATGTTAGATTAACGACAAATATCTCAATAACTATAATTAGGAAAATAATTCTGTTTTAAATAACGGTTGTATTATGCTAAATAAAAATTATGAGCTGATAAAAATCATTATCATATTATATTTTTATAGTAAATAATAATCCTTTGTTTTTTTTTTTCTGGATTAATTAACTAGCTACTAAGTTCAAATAATAAACCTGTTCGAAATTTGAATAATACACTGTAATCTGTATGTTTCTTATTCATTAATTAAACATTAACACTATTAATAAGGGATTTCCATTTGTAAATGCAAATTTTATGAACTATATACATTAGATAAATATTTTTACTAAACAATAGTTGTATTCTGACACATTGATATTCAAAGCAATTAATTAAATTTCAAATATTTTAAATAAACAATAGAAGACCTAAGAAAAATGTATTAACTTAATAAAATAATTTAGTAATATAATTGAAATATTAGCTAGAATGAATAGTCTAATGTTTTTATAAAGTTTGCATAAGAAATTTCATTGTTTAATGTATAATTAAGTTTATAAAATTTATAATGCGTTTAACTCCTGCTGTAATAGACCGATAACTACCGTTCAAATTTGTATTTTCATTTTAGAACAAAATGTAATAGAACAACATATTTTATAATTTATAAACTGCCAACATTGTATAATTTTCAGCAAGTAACAGAAAATTGATCATTTTTGACTCGAAAGAAAGAGAAGGATATATCTTTTGTCTCTCTCATCTCTCTTTCTCTGTCGCACATATATCGTTCTCTCTTGCTCCTTAAGGAAGATACGAGCCGCCGAAAAATACCCTGGAGAAGGGATGAGCGACCGCTCTCTGCCGCTCCCTGTGTTAAAGCATAGGATTTTCCCCACTTTCATAAAAATCGACGTTTGGAAGGGATGCCACCCCCGCACCATTGGATACCGTCTTCTCACACCACTAGCCTCAATTAACATTACAGGATATATGACTATCAACCGCCGTCACACTTGGCAACCAAAGATTCGTTAACGCAAGATGACGCAACTACCCGATTCGACACCGCAGTTTTTCCAGCCGAAGAAGAGGAGGAGCAACGCATTTAAATACGCTGAACGCGCACTGCTCGCCGGTCAGTCAGATTTACAAGCCTCACAAGCTTTGCTGACTGGTCCAGGGTGCAGTTCACCACAAGCCTCACAAGCTTTACTGAACTGACCAAGCAGTCAACAAGAGCCTCACAAGTTTTGTTGATTGTACTGAGACAGTGCTCTACAAGCCTCACAAGCTTAAGACCTGTACAAATTTATAAATAAACATTCAAATTTTACACAAATTCAAATTCTTTTCAAATTTATTATTTAACAAAGAAAAAGAAATTTAAAATTCCAAATCAAAATTTCAAAAGGTAAATAAAAAGGTTTAAAATACAATAAATATATATTTAACTTTGATCTTCGAATAAAAGTGTTGGCCTGGGTCTTAAGGACTCTAAGGACTTGTTTATTCAAAGAAACGGGTCATTTAGTGTTAAGCCTTAAGGGCTTTTATGCAATTTGACCTAACAAAGAAAATATTATTTATTTTTCAGACTTATAAAAAAATATATATATATTTAACTTTGATCTTCGAATAAAAGTGTTGGCCTGGGTCTTAAGGACTCTAAGGACTTGTTTATTCAAAGAAACGGGTCATTTAGTGTTAAGCCTTAAGGGCTTTTATGCAATTTGACCTAACAAAGAAAATATTATTTATTTTTCAGACTTATAAAAAAAATATATATATATTTAACTTTGATCTTCGAATAAAAGTGTTGGCCTGGGTCTTAAGGACTCTAAGGACTTGTTTATTCAAAGAAACGGGTCATTTAGTGTTAAGCCTTAAGGGCTTTTATTCAATTTGACCTAACAAAGAAAATATTATTTATTTTTCAGACTTATTAAAAAAATTATAATAAATAATATATATTTAACTTTGATCTTCGAATAAAAGTGTTGGCCTGGGTCTTAAGGACTCTAAGGACTTGTTTATTCGAAGAAACGGGTCATTTAGTGTTAAGCCTTAAGGGCTTTTATGCAATTTGATCTAACAAAGTTTATTTATTATTCATTTCAAAGCTTGACGTGAACTAAATTCATTTTTGCCAATTTCATTATTTTATTAGTTTGACGACTTGCAGCCCAAATGCGTATTTCTTTTCTATTTAATTAATTAAATTAACGCAGTGGCTTATGAGCATCAGCTCTCGGGAGGGAAGGGTGAACCTGAGATTTCCCTGAGATTGGGTAAAATTAGTTCTCCTTGAAACTCATACTCCTGGGCTCTTAACCTTATTTCCTATCCATACAAGGGACGTGTGCAATTGTTCTTAAGGGACATATGTGCCGTACCTGTTGGTCCTGGTAAACATCCAAACTTCCTATTATCAAAAATATTTTAACTCAGTTTAAGCGCCTTATACTTCCAACTCAACAGCTCAACCAAGGTTGAATAGCTAACGCAGCTAAGGCCTGAAAGAGCGTAACTCTTCACCGAGTTAACCATCCCAGTCGTGTTGTGTTCTCGGACGTGACACCACTGGTGGATAACCGCAGATCTACCCAGTCATTGACGGTCACTGAGCGTCATCAAAGGTAAATTTTGGTTACTCATGGTTATTGATGGTCACTGAAGGCAAACGAGTTAATTAATGGCCACTAACGATAACTGAAGGTCTACTCAGTCATTGACGGTCATTAATGGTCATCAGAGGTAGATTTTGGTCACTTATGGTTAGTGATGGTCACCGAAGGCAAACTAATTTATTCTTGGCCACTGGTGGATAACCGCAGATCTACCCAGCCAGTGACGGTCACTTATGGTCATCAAACGTAAATTGTGGACACTCATGGTCATTGAATACAAGATATGGGTTCCCACTGAAAAAAAAAATTTGACCTTGAAACAATCTTCAAGGTCACGGTGGAGGTCATGGTCAAGGTTATAGTCGGACGTAGAATTTTCCGCTCTTTTCATTTCTGAGGTGAAAATTATGGGTTTCCACTGAAAAAACCAATTTGACCTTCAAATAACCTTCAAGGTCAAGGCTGAGGTCATGGTCAAGGTCACATTCGGACGTAAAATTTTCCGCTCTTTTCATTTCTGAGGAGAAAATTATGGGTTCCCATTTAAAGAAATTAACTTGACCTTGAGATTACATTCAAGGTTATGGTCAAGGTCATGGTCATTATCACCGTCGAATAGCCAAGAAAAAATTCTATATCTTTTGTTTTAAGCTTTTTCTCTTAAAATACAATCCCGCCGAGTTATTTTGCCGTTCCGGTACTTTTGGCCCACCCTGTATATGGCATATTTCAGGTGAAGTCAGCAGCTCAAAATTTTAAAATCGCTCAAAACTCGTTTTCTTTTAGTTTTTATGAAAAAAATGTTCCTCAAATTTTAGGTCGATATTTGCAAAAATAAAAAAGCTATGCAACATTGAAAATTCAATTTTTTTGCAAATTTTGGTTAAAATCCAAGTTTATTCATTTTTTAACTCAAAATCTTGAAACTTTTCGTATAGAAAATTGATTAGCAAAAAGTTTGCATTTTTTCTGTAGAATATGCCAATATTTATTTTATGACCCTTTTTGAAAGTCTGTGATTGGCTGCTTCTTAGTATACCTTCATCGAAGAATATTGAGGCTGCGGCCAAATATTTTTTATTCGACAAATTTTTTTAGTATTCTTCTTCGAAAACCTTTCAAAATGCTTTTTTGATCAATACTGGACGAGCAAAGGGAAAAAGTTACAATTTTTTTGAAATATCAAGAAAAATCCATAATTTCAATTTTTGATAACATGATTAATGAAACTGAATGTTATTCATACATCTTATGGCATGGACCGTACCACTGAATTTTGTTAGAGCATCAAATAGAACAGTAGAAATATCTATTTTCAATAATATTAGGCTTTCACAATAAGCGATACCTAATTATGAATTAATAATAAATTAAGCTATAGAGGTTAATTACTATATAGCTGTCAAAATGAAATCAGGCAGCAGACTCATAATTTCATTCATAATTAGGTATCGTTTATTGTGTAAGCCTAATATTATTGAAAATAGATATTTATAATGTTCTATTTGATGCTCTAACAAAATTCAGTAGTACGATCCATGCTATAAGATGTATGAATAATATTCAGTTTCATGTATCGTGTTATCAAAAATTGAAATTATGGATTTTTCTTGATATTTCAAAAAATTGTAACTTTTTCCCTTGGCCAGTATTGATCAAAAAAGCATTTTGAAGGGTTTTCGAAAAAGAATACAAAAAAAATTTGTCGAATAAAAAATATTTGTCCGCAGCCTGAATATCCTTCGATGAAGGTATACTAAGAAGCAGCCGATCAGAGACTTTAAAAAAGGGTCATAAAATAAATACTGACACATTCTACAGAAAAAATTCCAACATTTTACCAATCAATGCTCTATACAAAAAGTTTCAAGATTTTGAATTAAAAAATGAATAAACTTGGATTTTAACCAAAAATTGCAAAAAAATTGAATTGTCAATGTTCCATAGCTTTTTCATTTTTGCAAATATCGACCTAAAATTTGAGGAACTTTTTTTTTTCATAAAAAACTAAAAGAAAACAAGTTTTGAGCGATTTTAAAATTTTGAGCTGCTGACTTCACCTGAGATATCCCATATATATGTATATAAAGAAGCACAAGTTATTGTTATACAAGTTACAGCTAAAGAGGAAACCGATTTAACAATAAATTTATAACAATATAATATTTATTACATGGATTTTTTCATAATTCAGTGGTATGTGATAATAATTAAGTAGCACTTGCTCATATCACTGCAAACCATATATATCAAATAGAGAAGGACAGTTCAGATAATTTTAACTCAGCCGTCGCTCATTTCAACACGCTAGTGTACTGTGTAAGTATGTGTGTGCAGAAGACCCAGGGTACGTAAACCCTATTCCACAGTTTTCGCCAACGTCTATCAACCATTGAGTACACGAGGCCATGCTCGATGCCGGCCTCGCGTGATTTTGATATCGTGGGTCGGCGTCGAGTAGCACGAGCTCGTGACTCGTTAAACATCGTTAGGTCTTTCTCTTTTCCGCCTTTTGCTGTCGTCGAGAAATTTTTAAGTACCGTACCTATTAAATACAATATCAATATAAATAATGTTTTCTCTACAAATGTTTCATTAAACTATTATTTTTATAAACAGTGTTCAGTTGCTAAATATAATTTATTATAATTTACAACCTAAGTACACTGAGTGTGAGTAGTAATTTACTTATTCGCACACCGAATGATGAGAAGTACATCACTTCGTGCACTGGCGCCAAAATTCATTTATATCACGCAAGTAGTATACCCCTCGCTATGTGCCGTCACAACAAACTTGACCTTGACAGCAGGCGCCAGTTGGGGTCAAGGTCAAGAAGTCCGACGACGCATAGCGAGAGCGACGTACACGTGTGTGTGCACGCACACACAATCATATTCTGGAGAGAGCACACGCACGCACGCACACGCGCACGTACACCCCGCACACACACACACACACACACACACACACACACACAGACAGACACCTGCCCACACGCACGCATACACACACAGACACCCGCCCGCACGCACGCATACACACAGACACCCGCTCGCACGTATGGATACACGCACAGACATGCACGCGCATACACACACAAACACACGCACATACACAAACACACACCCAAAAACACACACACACACATACATGACACGACCCATAGCGCTGCATCAGAGAACATTCAGAGAGAGAGAGAGAGAGAGAGAGAGAGAGAGAGAGAGAGAGAGAGAGAGAGAGAGAGAGAGAGAGAGAGAGAGAGAGAGAGAGAGAGAGAGAGAGAGAGAGAGAGAGAGAGAGAGAGAGAGAGAGAGAGAGAGAGAGAGAGAGAGAGAGAGAGAGAGAGAGAGAGAGAGATTTTATAACTTTTGTGTGTATCCTCTCTGTATCATGGCAAATTTACATGTGACAGAGAGAGATTTGTAATTTAATATTTATTTAAACTTACCTAGTATATGAAACGCATTCGCCGAAGACGTTCCTCTCCACGTATGATGTTCTTCTAGATCATTGTCCAAATCCCGTCGGCGTAATATATTATCACAAACTGCGGTTCTCTCATATTAGCACCCACTTTTATATAACTGGAGTCTGCTGTTCTCCATATAAAATCTCGCCTTGTCACACTATACATGTCCAGTGCTGTTTCAAGGGGCATCACAGCCCAACTATATAAGCGGAAATGTGTAGGCCACATTAAAAATCTCACAACACCAAAATTAAAAACCATATTTGCCGCGAACGAGATCGGAAAGTGACGCACTCTTCTAATTCTCATAAGTCTTTCGAAGGCCGGGTCAATAGGTTGCGAAGCATTTTCTAATGGAATGTTTGCTTCCGCACCGTCCGCAGCACCCTCCGCAGTTTCCTCGGCTACATTCAACTTCAGAGCTCCACTATTTGGTAACATTTTAAAATTAACTACACACACACACACACACACTTCACCTCGTTATTTATAGTTTTAATATTTCCTTAAACGTAATGATCGGCGGCGCAATGTCTCAATTTTATCGTCTAAAAACCGTAATTTATTCAAATGTTCGCGAGCCCTTTTTAACGTTTTTACGTATTTTTTCTGCGTTTCACGTCTTTTTTTTAGCGCACCACGTAAATTATTTAACTTCAATTTCTCTTCTAAATCGCTAATCACTTTATTTAAAATTACCGCACCATCGTCGAATCTTTCGTTTTTTTGAAACCCACGAAATTTACCGATATACTCACACGCGCGATTAATGAGTGAGGTATTATTCTCACCCGCACAAGATTTAGCCACGACCCTTATTATAGCAGGAGAGTCGTGGGGACACTGACGGGGAAACTAATCGCGAGGATGTACAACGCAACTAGCGCTTGTCTTAAACTCCTGAATCAGTCTTTTTACAGGAAAAATACACGAAGGTTACTTGGAGGTGTACGGCCCAATGACCGATGCATTATACTTTTCGCAGCTTCGTGCGGAATCTGCTTGTTTAGGCTGTAGCGTAATAGAGCCAACCAGTATGAGGTTATGTAGATAGCATTTCGGCCAATATAAATTATTCCAATCGGACTCATTTTTTGAACATAGGAGTATTTAAACACGACAAATACATTAAGAATAAATAATTACCCGAAAAACCAAAATTGAGAAATTTTGGATTTTGTAGTTTTATCGCGGCGAAGAAGATAAGATAGTGTGACACTGTGTAAGACGGTTTATCGCACACAACTCAAGCAATTTAAATGCCGTTTTCTTCTTCAAACTTTGATTTATTTCAGTATCCCGAATTTTCAATTAATCGTAATTTTCGTAAAAAAAAAGGAAAATAACTATCTTCTCTGTTTTTTAAGTTATTGACTTGAAATTTAAAATGTATTTATACTTCGTAATTTAGATTCGATTAATGATGAAAAATGAATGATTTCTGCGAAACTAAAAATTAAAAAATTTAGAATTTTATCATTATAAATTTTAAAATGTTTCATGAAAATAATAAATGTGAATGCTGATTAAGAGAAATTATCACGAAGAAAAAATGCAACGCCGTAGACTTGAATATTATTTTACATTGATGGTAACTTATCTCGTAATACACCCACGTGTTTTGCTAATGTCACATACCGATGGCTCAGCGAGTTGCAGTATAATGGAACACCCATATTTTCGTTAGTCTAAGAAGTTAAGACATATATTAAATTTCTTTATGACACAGCCTGTCTAATGTTAAAAATAATATGTGCGATTATAAAATAAGAAAAAAAGTGAGAAAAAGTCACGCACGTGAAATGCTGACAGCTGAATCAGATAAAACAAAACATCAGCGCTTCTTTAGTTTTGTCTTTACCGTAATCATTAAAAACATCTTTATTAAGTTACATAGAGAGTATGCGGTTACCGGATAATTAAGACGACATATTATTTTGGCAAGGTGTAGATTACATTACCGTGAAAAGAATTTCGCTACGCTACTGAAACCAACAAAATCTCTTAAAGGACTGTTTATTGCTAGAAGACACGTGCTTGCTGACTCGAGAGAAATGTGACGTATGAGAGGCGCATCTAAGTGTAACTGTATATTTTTCATTAAATTAGTATATGTAGCGCTAGTATATTTAAGGAGAATACTGGCTTGACTCGTCAGTACGCTTTGGCTAGTTGACAACAAGAGATCACCCAGTAAAAATGGTTAGAGCAAGTGTTAGTCACCTTGTGAAAATTTTGCGACTTGCTTTACGCATCGCAAAAAATCGCGAACCACACATTCGTACAATGTGTGGACCTGTGTGGTCCAGTGATTTTGAAAGATTATCTTTAGAAGTGTTATGTAAAAAATTGCATTTCCTTTTACTGCATTGTCGGATATCTACAATCAATTACATGTACGGTATCGGCTTATTTCATAATAGAGATATTCTTTCAATCGTTGTGAAGGCCGTAAAGCAACGTAACGAGCACACCTATTCTCTAGCCGGGTGTATAATGCAACGCCATTGTAAGTATCACATTTTTATTATCAATATTTTGCTTTATCTTCAATAAATTAAATCGATTTTGCCCACAGCAGTCAATCAAATGCTCGACGATACGGAAGGTGACGAATTCATCATGCGGTGTCAATATAAAGACGATGCACAGCCAGGACCTTCGGCAGCTGATGATCCACAACCGGGTCCTTCAACAGCCGATGTATATCGTCATAATGAAGATATAGCAAATCGTAAGTATTGAATCTGTTATAATAATTTTCATATTATTAAGGCACGATTCAATATTTCAGCTTTACAACCAGTAACCTACGCTGTACATTACGAAAACGAGGAAACACGTAATCGTAAGTATTGAAAGTATTAAAATAAAATAATAATATTTTACAATGTATAAATTTTGATACATTTCAATACTTTAGTTACAGAAGTTGATTCATCGCTTTCAACGATGACGCAACATGTCGAGGAAGGATATGATTCGGACTCTAGCAGTAGCAGTAGCAGTACCAGTAGCAGTACCAGCAGCAGTAGCAGTACTAGCAGAACTGATACAGCTGAAGAAAGAAATGACGAAAGTAAGGATGTATAATATTTTTAATAATTTTCAAAATAAAAATAAAAATAAAAATAAAAAATGAAAATAATTATTTCACAGCTAATTATTTACAGCATGATGAAGAATCAAGACCATGCTTTATCGTAGAAAGCGAAACAACACGGCGCTATCACCGTTTTCGTTATCAAGGACGAGAGATACGAGGAAGACTAGCTGACCCACCGGCAAATGCTAACATTTATATATGGCTCGAAGCTTGCTTAAAGGATTTACATAAACAACTCTGTAGTCGCGGGGAGGCTACCGACATTATAGGAGTAACGATAAATAGTGAAAGATTTAATCATGAACCTTTATGGCATTCGTTTAGACCGATTAAAAAGTTCAATGTAGAAGACCTTTGGGATCTGTTATCAAGTGCAATTCAAAGTGCAAATCATTTTAATATTAGCGATAAATTGTCAGTTAGCTGTGCAGTTGTAAGAGGTGTAGCAGGACGTGGTCGGACACAGCTAACTCATGAAAATGTCAAGAAAAAGTCCATCTTATCTATTAAAAATGACGACAATCTTTGTTTGCCACGAAGCTTGGCCACCGCCTATGCTTATGTCATCAGAGGCCAAATACGAACGGGAAGATTGCACGAATATTGGAACCTTATTCGTCGAAGCAATGGATCCGTTCAAAAGGGAGCAGCCGAGGAGCTTTTAAACTTGGCAAATGTTCAGATTCCAACAAGAGGTTGCGGTCTCGAAGAAATTCATCGTTTTCAAATCTTTTTTGCCACACGCTCTACAGCTCTAGTGGTGTACTCTTTTAGAAATTTTGCCCGCGGATATCCGCCTCTCTACGATGGCACACGTTTTGTTATGGACATACAAAGATGTATTACCAACACTTTACGAATTATGTACTACGAACATTCCAATCACTATCAACCTATTCTGAATTTGGTTGGTGCTAGCGGAACCCGTGGTTACTGCATATCGTGTAATAAAAGTTACTGGCATGTCGAAGACCATCGATGCACAAATAAGTGTTCTAAATGTTTGATGTCACCACCGTGCACTGCATTCGGTAATATTAGAAAGTGTACCTTGTGCTGTAGGACCTTTTTCAGTGAAGATTGTTTTCAAAATCACTTAAAGAAAGGATCGTATAACAAGAATAATAGTGTGTGTGATAAAATAAAATTATGCCAAAAGTGTTTTAAAATTGTTCTCGAAAAAAATCGCCGAAGTGTAAAACATGAGTGTGGTGTATCATATTGTGACACATGCAAATTAAGATTACCACTTGGGCATCTGTGTTACATTCAACCTATTAAATTGAACGAAACAGTGAGAGATGTTTTATTCTTATTCTACGATTTTGAGACTCAACAGGCGATGCCTGTGTTAGGTAACGAAGAAAGAAAAATCCATGTTCCAAATTTGTGCGTTGTGCAGCAAACGTGTACTCATTGTCTTGACATCAATGACGTTTCTATTAGATGCGATCATTGTGGAGTTCGTGAATATGTGTTTAAAGATGAACCAGTGAAGCAGTTGATTGATCTTGCTTTAGCTCCAAGACAACAATTTAAAAAATAGTTTGCATCGCTCACAATGCGCAAGGTTTCGACGCGCAGTTTATATTCAAATACATTGTCGAACAATACAGAGGTATACACGTGGATCCAACCGCCATAATGAATGGGTCGAAGATTATCTTAATGGAGATTGCGAATGTAAAATTTATAGAGAGTCTAAATTATTTTCACATGCCATTAAGTAGTTTACCAAAAGCCTATGGATTACATGAAATCGAAAAAGGTGTTTTTCCACATTTGTTTAACACACCTGAAAACCAATTGTACGAAGGACCACTCCCTCTTTTGGACGTGTACTCACCAGGCAGTATGAGCATCAAGGAAAGAGAACGTTTTTTGGAGTGGTATAATGAGCAATCAACAAACGGTTGTGTGTTCAACTTTCAAAACGAAATTGTGAGGTATTGTAAACAGGATGTGACAATTTTAAGATTAACTTGTTTAGCCTTTCGAAAAACTTTTACGAAATTTGGCGTGGATCCATTTGCCGAATGCACCACTATAGCTTCGACTTGTATGCGCGTGTTTCGCAAAAAATTCTTAAAAAAGAATCAAATAGGTATCGTTCCACCTCACGGTTATAGATGGTGCGACAATCAGTCTCAAAAAGCGGTGTATTGGCTGTGCTGGATGGAAAAGCGTATACTTTGTCGCTTCATCGAACATGCAGGACATTCGAGAGAGAGAAGGATACCCGAAGGTCTGATTTTAGATGGCTACAGTCAACCGCGGCCCGAGGAAAATCACAGAGGCATAGTACTTCAATTTCACGGTTGTTTTTGGCACGGATGCCCTCGCTGTTTCAGGATCAATAGAGATACAGTTTTGACGAGTGGTGATTCAATGGACGCTAGATATGAAAGAACAGTAGCTATTAGCGATAAGATAAGGTCAAACAATTATAAATTAATTGAGAAATGGGAATGCGAGTTTAACACTGAACTCTCCCAAGATGATCAGCTTCAGCGCTTTGTTCAAGAAAACGTCGATAACGTGAAAAGAAAACATTTGGATGCGCGAGATGCTTTTTTCGGTGGACGAACAGGTAACACCGTTAAAATGTTCGATTGCAAAGGTGAAGAAAAAATAAAGTACGTCGATGTATGCTCGTTGTATCCGTATATCTGCAAACGAGGTAAATTTTCCGTTGATCATCCCAACATATACGTCGGCGAAGAAGATTGTCGTCAGTTCTTAGGAACATACAAAGACATCTCTCGAGTGAACGGTTTACTAATGTGTGACGTGCTTCCACCGCAAAACCTGTACCACCCCTTATTACCGGTAAGAATGCATGGTAAACTAATATTTCCCTTATGTCGCACGTGTAGTGAACAAATGATCCAAGAAGATTGCCCGCATCAAGACCCAAATGATCGAATTCTATGGGGAACGTGGGTGTCTGAGGAAGTTAAAGAGGCTGTCAAACTGGGGTATACAATTCAACGCGTTTACGAGATCTGGCAATGCGAGATGACGCAATATAATCAAAGAGAAGGCAAAGGTGGAATATTTGCCGAATATATCAATGAGTTTTTCGCGCAAAAAACTTTGGCGTCTGGTTTTCCACCTGGTTGTCTGAACAACCAAGATAAAGACAAATACGTAAAAGAATTGGAGGTCAATGAAGGTATTAGTTTAAATAAAGACGCGATACAGTACAACGCCGGTCTAAGATCAGTCGCAAAACTATGCCTAAACTCTTTATGGGGTAAATTTGGTCAACGTGAAAACATGACACAGACAGAAGTCATTACTAAACCAGAAAGATTGACAGAGTTACTTACCAGCCCAGAAATAGACGTTAACGGAATTATACCAGTCAATGACGAAACACTCTACGCCAACTGGTGTTACAAAAACGAAGCTCTGCTGTAATCTCCAACGACAAGTGTTGTGATTGCCGCCTTTACAACAGCACAGGCCCGACTGGAGCTATTCAAGTACTTGCACGCTTTGGGGCCCCGAGCTCTCTACTACGATACGGATTCTGTTTTTTATGTTAGCGGAGAGGCTAGTGGCGAGCGCGATTTACCAACAGGTGTAGCTCTAGGTGAACTCATGGACGAATTGGCTAGTAACGGAAACGGTACGTACATAACCTCGTTTTTATCCGGAGGTCCAAAATTTTACGCGTAAAAATTTAAAAAACCGGACGGAAATGAAGGTACGTGTGTAAAGTAAAAGGCATCAAGCTAAATTACTCCAATAGTCTACAAATAAATTTTGACACTCTTCGCGAGATGATCACTTCACCGGGTAGTGAGATATTGCTATCTAATTTTGCTATTCGACGAACAGTATTCCACGAGGTAATAACGCAAAATGAAACAATGACGTGTAAAACCGTGTATGGAAAGAGAAGATTCGTCGCGTTAAGTAAAAGTTATCCATACGACTACATTCGCGGTCCACCTACTACTGACGCATCAGAGAACCACACCCTGGAAACCTAGTGACGTTGGTGTAGCAACGCAAGGAGCGCACTCGTGATCGGTGGCGCTACAGTATTAAAACAGCTCATTGGCTACCGCTGTGTCTCCATCGTCGTGATTAGCGGTGGCGGCGCACCAGAAGAGAGCTCATTGGCTGCTGGTGTGCCACCAAGCGGCGGCGCACCAGAAGAGAGCTCATTGGTTGCTGGTGTGTGTCCCCAAACGACGGAGGCGCACCAGAAGAGACCTCATTGGCTGCTGGTGCGCCCCAATAAGCTGATTTAGCGGCCGCGAGAGGCGCAGCGGCTAAGAGCTCATTGGCCACCGCTGCGCCGACGAAAGAGCTGCTTTGCCGCGGAGCTAGCCCCAACCACAAGGCTCGCGGACTCGTGGGCGGGGCGGGGCGTGGGCGGAGCGGCCGCGCGCGGGGGGCCCCGGGGCGCGGCTACGAGCTCTTCGGGAGAAGTGTTTCAGAGTGCCCAGTCAGTGTGAATTATGAACACGCGCTGGAAACATCCGTGGACGTGTACGTTGAGTGGCCCCACCGGTTGCGGTAAAACAGTATTTGTTAAAAAATTTCTGAAATACATTGACCGTTTGAGCGACACTCGCTTCGAGCGTATTATTCTTTATTACGGTGAATGGCAAACGGGATACAGAGATCTGGGTAAAGACGTTGAATTTCGCGAAGGTCTACCGCAAAACACCGATTGGCTTAACGATCCGAAATCTAAGTTGATCATCATCGACGACCTCATGCGCGAATCGTCCTCTGGAGGAGCCATAGTGAATCTCTTTACGAAAGGCAGTCATCACAACAACTTGAGCGTGATTTTTATCACTCAAAACATCTTCCAACAAGGCAAAGGTCAGCGTGACATATCTTTGAATGCTGAGTACATTGTAATCTTTAGGAATTTGCGAGATCGTGCCCAGATACGTCATCTTGCCAGGCAAGTATATCCTGAAAATCCTCGATTTTTAGAAGAAGCCTACCGGAACGCAACATCGCAAGCTTTTGGCTACCTCTTGTTGGATTTGAAGTAAACCACATTGGATAACTGTCGATTTCGAACGTGTATTTTCCCCGATGATGAGTACCAGTACGTTTACGTACCGCGAAAACAACTGACAAACAGTCAAAATCAAGTTCCAATCGTGGCGTTGTAATGACTACAAAAACGCGTTATCCTTTTGGTCGAAAAGATGCTACCGTCTTGGCGGCATTGTACCATTTTAACAAAGAACAGCGGAAAGCAGTTTTACAGAAAGCTGATGCAAAATTGGTTCGTCGTATTTGCGAGTGCGCTTTAAACGTATTGATAGGTAACGTTCCGTTAAGTAAAGGTTACAAGGGTCGGCTGCGTAAGCGTGCAAAAGTTCTGCGAAAGCTAGCATCACCGGATATCACTTTACAACGAAGAAGAAACATTATAGTGCAAAGTGGTGGTTTTTTGCATGCTCTGCTAGCACCTCTGATTGGCAAGCTTCTTGCTAATCTCGTGAATAAATAAAGATGGAACACGTGAGAAAGATGATTCTCCTACCGCAAGAGAGCCTTGAACGTTTGCAAACCTCGCTTGGAAAAGATACGATAAAATCTGTGCAAACACCGGGATCGGTGACGAGTAGACTCGATGCTGAAATAAGCGAAATATTAAACTCACCAACATGCAAAGGCGATCGTGAAAAGTGGACTCTCTACCGTCAAGTTTTACAGCGATATCTTCACTTTAAAGGAACCGAAGGAGGAGATAAGTATAAAAAAGAACAAAAGAATGACAGTGTCAGCGAATCTAATACGGTGGACGATAATGAGCAGCAAGAGGAGGAGGAGGAGGAGGAGGAGGAGGAGGAGGAGGAGGAGGAGGAGGAGGAGGAGGAGGAAACCGATGAGCTCATTGACGCAAACATTATCTATACCGTCCCGAAAAAGTACAAAACGAAAGCCAAACAGCTCGTGCGATGCTTGCGAGCTGGTGGTAAAGTAGTTTGGGATGCCAACGGAGCTGTAACGATAGATGGCACGATTGTGCCCGGAGCCAACACTGTCGACTTGGTGAATGACGCAATGAGAGATAGAAAAAGGAGCGCTCCGCCTGGTCATCTTCAGTTCGCTGTCGCTCTTCGCCAAACAACTGTACCCCGAGAGTTTATAGGTAACAAACGTGTTTGGAACGACGTTACCAGATCCTCGCCGACCAGTGAGCATTTAGAAAACAGTGCTTTTACTACACCGCCTTCCGTTCCTATTTTGAGAGTTCAGAGTAGCGGTGACAGCGCCGCTGATGAATCAGATCCAACGCAACCCGAAAAAAGAAGAAAAAAGAAGTCAGCTGAAAAAAAAGAAGGTCCCACCACCACACTCTGAAATACTGTCATGGCGCGGAATGAGCAAGACATTCGGGCTGCGCTAATAAATTCTCAAGAAGAAGAACAAGAGAAAAACAGCGTTCTAGATGCACTCGTTGATTTATTACCGTTTGAAATGCATGTACCGCATTACAAATTTTGCGGACCCGGAACTAAGCTAGCAGAGCGTATCAAACGTGGGGACGTTGGAATCAATCCGTTAGATGAGGCCTGCCGACAGCATGATCTAGCTTATGCTGACTCGAACAGTGACCGTCGTCAAGCCGACCGAGTTTTAGCGCGATATGCCTTCTCTCGCATGCTCGCCGAGGAAACGCCGTCTGACGAAAGAACAATCGCGCTGATGACAGCTTGCTGCATGGTTAGCAAGATAACTTTTGAAAAATTTTTTTCGCGTATCAAGAATGTTATCAGAAAACGAGACAAGAAAGATAAAAAACCAAAGCGTGGATAAATAAAAAAGGATAAGAAGACGAAGGAACAGAAACCAAAGGATAAGAAGAAAATAGACAAAATAGTAATCTCGAACAATGAATAAAACGTTTGAAAAACTTTATTACGAAGCACATCGGCCTTCGGCGTACACTGGTGCTGATAAACCTTTGCGAGCTACGCGTAAAAAATACGATCGTCAAAGTGTTATTGAATGGCTTGAGAGTCAAGACGCTTATAACTTGCATAGACCTGTTCGACATTGTTTTCCTAGACGTAATTATAATGTGCGCAATTTCGACGACGTGTGGGAAGCTGATTTGATGGACATGAGATCTATAAAATCTTACAACGATGGCTACAGCTACGTTTTAACCGTTATCGATGTTCTTAGCAAATACGCATGGGCTGAACCTGTCAAGGACAAAACTTCGAGAAGTGTCGCTGATGCTTTTCTGCGTATTTTGTCGAGAAGTAACGGACGGAAACCAATATGTCTTCAAACTGATAAAGGTAAAGAATTTATCGGCGGGGCGTTGCAGAGGGATCTCTCAAAGCACGGTATAGCGTTTAGAGTGGTACGCAGTCCAGATGTAAAAGCGGCCATTGTGGAAAGATTCATAAGAACTATAAAAGAAAGAATATGGCGGTATTTTACTCACAAAAATACTCGAAGGTATGTTGATGTTTTGCAGAATATCGTAGAGGCGTACAATCATACCAAACATTCGGCCACAAAAATGGTACCAGCAGTCGTAACACTATACAAAGCAGCCAAAGCTCGTGAAAATTTACAACGTCGATATGGTAATCGTGTTTTTAAAACTCTTAAATACTGCGTCGGTGACTTGGTGCGCGTCAGTCCTGCAAAGAACGTTTTCGCTAAAGGATATGAGAGTGGCTGGACACTAAAGATTTTTAAAATTACACGAATCTCAACGACGCGTCCGCCTGTAGTTTATTATTTAGAAGACTTGGCAGGTGAGGAAATTGACGATTTTTTCTACGCCGAAGAATTGTGCAGAGTACGTAAAAATTTAACTACAGACGTTTTTGAAATTGATGAAATTTTGAAAACTAGAGTCAAAGGTTCGTCTAAAGAATATTTTGTAAAGTGGAAAGGATACAGCGATAAGTTCAATTCCTGGGTTAGAGCGAATAAATTGACGAATATATAAAAAATTTTTAAAATGAAAGATCAGTTTTATATTGTGTTGCCGAGCAACAGCAGCATGAATTATTTTGCGGAAAATACCACGACACGTTTCATCACGCAACTCCTTCAGCAGATACGTCTTCAAGGTTCATGGTCAGTCGCGCTTACGGAGGTTCAAATTCCGTTGACGTTTCAACACGTGTCTTCCGAGCAACCGGATAGGACAGTTTCGCTTAATCTCATTCCACACTCGACTCTAGAGACAACGGCAAAAAATGTTAGTACTACAGTGTCGCTGGTTCGTCCACGAATTTACAGAGATATAAACATTATAATAAGCGAGCTAAATAATTTAAACTGTATAGAGGGCCATTTGGAATTCGGTGTCGATCCCGGTGGTTACGTGACAGTCTACATAGTTTGTACAAAGATAACTTGCTCTGAATTCAGTCGCCAACATTTTTTATCCAAGAAGTTGCGAAAAATTTTGGGATTCGAACGCATGAATAGTATTTTTATAAGAGATGAAGAATCAGTAGTAAGTGATAGACCTGCTCATCTCTCCAATGGGCTTCCATCCATGCTTATGATTTATAGCGATATTTGCGAACCTTACGTAATAGGTGACGTTCAATCGCGATTGTTGCGAGCAGTATCGTTAAAAATCGACGATGATTACACGTATGGTAGTACGAGAATCAAGAGTTTCTCCCTACCCATGTACATACCTTTATTATTCAACTCATTTCAGACAATCGAAATCGATATAAGGGACCAAAGTGGGCGTGCGATCCCATTCGATTACGGTACTCTGACGGTGACACTTCATTTCAAGAAACTTGACTAGAACTCAGTTTAATACAATGATGGAGCGTTACCAAGAATACTTCAACATGCTAGTTGGCGGTAGATACAGTGGAGGGGAGGTGTTTGGTGGGGGTCAACGGATTAATGGTGGGGTCGGACGTATTTATGTTGGATCCCCCTACCAAAGGGGGACGGCAGTATTGGTTCATTTTTGGCTGGAATTTTCCGTCGCGTTCTCCCACTTTTCACTCGTGGAGCCAAAGCTGTTGGGAAGGAGCGAAACACTCCGTTTAAAGAGTCGATTCGCAAACGCTTTAAAGAATCTGGCAAAGTTCTCAAACGAAAAGCAGAGGAGAAATTGGATAAGCTAATGGAGGGGTCTGGATATAAATTACCACGCTACGGTTTACCACTTCAGTTGCGAATGGGCGCTGGCTCTGATATAAATCACAGAGGTAAAAAGAAGAAGAGCAGCTCTAGAAAAAGGAAAACAAGAAAACGCAAGTCTAATAGTTCGAAAAGAGGCAAGACTAAGAGAAAACAAACGAAACAAAAGAAGAAGAGAACCACGAGAGATATTTTTGGATAGATAAGATGGCATTTTTTCACACCCATTCGTGCGAGTATCTCAAGCCGGAGTTGTTTCTGTTTGAAATTCCTCCTACTCAAACAACGATAGAAAATTCATACTGGATACAATATAAACCAATATCGTCTTTAACTGATGACTCACCTATAGAATTTGTGTTACCGGGCAATGGTGAAGAATATATTGATCTTGCTCACATGATGCTTAGTCTGCGAGTAAGTCTACAAACTACGGTTGAAGTACCACAAGCCGTTACAGACCAGGTACCCAAAGTCGGTCCTGTCAATAATTTTATGCATTCTTTATTTAATCAAGTGGATGTATTTTTAATCAAAAACCGGTATCACCGCCTACAAACGCGTACGCTTACAGAGCGTACCTTGAAACTTTATTAAATTATGGACCTGCTGCAAAAAATTCGCATTTGACGAGTGTGCTGTGGTACAACGTACTGCTGGAAAAATGGACGACGATCAAGATGCAAATGCAGGCCTTGTGCAACGTCGCAAATTACTGTCTGCAACAAAATCAGTTGACATGATTGGCCATCTTCACTGCGACGTGTTCAATCAAGAAAAATTATTAATAAACGGTGTCGAGGTAAGAGTGCGATTGGTAAGGTCTCGCGATAGTTTTTGTCTCATGGATCCTACGGGCTGTTACTTTGTACATATCGACGAAGCTAATCTTTTAGTTAGGCGAGTCAAAATTAGTCCAGGTATATTACTAGCACACGCCCAATCACTTTCAAAGACAACTGCGAAATATCTTCTCACGAGGGTTGAGGTTAAAGCTGTAACAATGCATAGAGGTATTCACGGTGAAACTTTGGATAATATAATATTAGGTCAACTGCCAAAGCGAATTATAATCGGGTTTGTTGACAATAAGGCTTTCAATGGCGATCGAGCTCTAAATCCGTTTAACTTTGAACATTTTAAGATAAATTTTCTATGCTTATACGTTGACGGTGTACAAATATCTTCTAAACAACTACAACCTAATTTCGGAGCTAGCAAATTATACATTGATGCTTATCATACGTTATTTTCTGGAACAGGCGTACATTTTCTTAAAGAGGGTAACCAAATCTCGCGTAAATCATATCCTAATGGCTATTGTCTTTTCGCGTTTGATTTAACTCCCGACCTATCGGCTAACGAATGCACTCATTGGAATTTGATTAAGCACGGTAGCGTCAGATTAGATGTACGATTCGCTGAAGCATTAGCCAATACTATAAATTGTATTGTCTATGCTGAGTACGATAATATTTTGGAAGTAGGTGCATCGCGTCAAGCTATTGTAGACTTTAGTGGTTAAAATAACAAAGTACAGATGGCGTTGTTCTACTACATATACGTGGAAGATGTTTCTTGATAGCCAGTACGTTTCGAGTCGTGATCGTCATTGCAAGCTACATAAAAACGATGGATTTAGTTATAGATATCCAGTGTCTCAAAGATACTGACAATAACAATGCACCAAAGGAAATAGCTGTTGTTGCTCTTAATGGTGATTTTCACGGTCATTGGTTAGTGGCTCCGACGGCTTGTGTAGATGATTTGAGCGCTGAAATTAGAAGACAAAATAATTGGTTAACTCAGCATTGCCACGGCATTAATTACTTGGAAGGTGAAGTTGATTTGAAAGTGTTTCATAAAACTCTGCAAGATTTATCAAAAAGTGCTCGAAAAATTTACGTTAGAGGTAGTGAAAAGTGGTTGATGCTTCATAAAATTATAGCAAACGAAATCATCAACTTGGAGTATGATGTAGATTGTCCTCCGTTCGATAAGTTATCATCTAATGTATATTGTATGCATCACGCTTTAAAATTTTCGGGTCATAAATATCGATGTGCGTTAAATCACGCTTATCGTTTGAAAGGCTACTTATCTTCACGCCTTGGTTATCTAAATAAAAATTTAATCGATCTTCATAATGGACAGCCTTCAAATATTGAAGATCCTTTCACCAATCCAGTCGCATACTGTAGGTGTATTCCCAGCCGATCAAATCCCGTTGTGTGGACCAAACCGACGGCGTTCATCGTTAACACTGACAACCATACCAAGCCTGGCATGCATTGGATTGCATTCTACGTCGATAGATCTTCTAACGGTCTATACTTTGATAGTTTTGGATTACCACCTATAATACCCGATCACATAAGCCGTTTGCGAAAAAATTGTAAAACATTTCGTTGGAACGCAATACAACTTCAAAATGACCCATCCGATGTATGTGGTCAATATTGTATTATGTTTTTAAGCTATATGAGTAATGGTTTAGGTTTCAAGAAGTTTCTGGATAATTTTTCTGTCAACTTGGAGAAAAATGATAACGTAGTTAGACGCTATGTGCGCTATAAAAAAGCTGACGGAAATTTCATTGGCAACGGTGGATGCTTCGTCAGATGTTTGCAAAACTCTCGCTCTAAAATGTCTTTGTTATAATTGTCAGCATTTCTATTATCACGTGAAAGAAGTTTTGATGTAAGGCGATACAACGTGTGTCATGGAAATTTAACCGTTTCAACTACATGTGCGTCATTGCTTAACCTTGCTCGTCTCATTCTTTACTTCTCAAACGTCTGGACTTTTTTAACCGTGTGCATAGTTTGAAAAGCTGTATTTAAAGGATCACTTCAGAATGTTTAGCACCAGTCGCTTTCTACTTGTAAAGATACGCGAATCGCCATGGCGACCCTACCACGAGCTGCACAACACCCACATCAAGTCTTTTGTACGTTGTACGCCTTAAATAAATCGTTCACCATGAAGGTAATTGTTGGTTTGGAATATGACGAGCTCGTCGACAAGTTCGACGACGAGTGCTACAAACCTGTGGTTCGACTATTATCGAATGACTTTGAAGGTGTTGCATTTTTATACAACGAGTGGGAAGAATTCAAAATAAGTTTCGACGACATTGATAAATATTTTCGTGGACTTGATAATAGTTTAAAGGACGAGAAAATTTACGGAAACGGCTGGACTTTAAAATTCACCACAAGTCACCAGGAAAAAGCAATCGAAATTGAAGAAGACAGGAGGCCTGGTGTTGGTCGAATCAAGCGGTTTCGCCATAGTTTGGTAATGAAAAAAGTTACTTTTGATTGTCTCCAAGAATTTATTGTAAAGTGTGTCGATACTCGTCTTAAATATTTAAATTCTATTGCGAGTAGTGTACAATATCTTACCTGCGACGTTATGGAGTTTATTAAAACTAAAAGTAGTCTCATGAATGAAGCACAAGTACAACTGTATACACCTAGTATTGTAAAAGACGTTGTAAATTTAATTGATGATGATGTAATAGACGAAATAACCTCTAGTGTAGAAAAGCAATGTAAAGAAAAAGATCAAGCGTCTCTACTTAAGCGCGACGTTGCTGATGTTTTGTATCAGATTGTATCATTACACATGCCAAGAATTGTTGATGTATTAAAAACTATATTATTTGATAATAAATAGGAAAATTTGAATATACTTACTATGTACTTCTTTTTGTCTTCCTTGCCTTCCTCTTAATCCCAACTTATTATATTTTTAAAACCGTTAATTTTTAATTTACATTTCTAAATTGTAACTTATATAAATTAAATTTTATTTCACGAAATGAAGATAGCTTGCATTTGAATATTTTTTGAATAAGTATTTTTAAATTATTTAATTGAAAGAATAAAAAATTAGTTGAAATTAGATACTCATAAATATTTTAATTTGCTGACGTAATACGTAATTTGATTACGTATGTATATCAAATAACCGACTGAAACACGTTCACACACGCATACACACGTCTGTATGTGATTTCTTGACCTTGACCCCAGCTGGCGCCTGCTGTCAAGGTCAAGTTTGTTGTGACGGTCCATAGCGAGGGGTATACTACTCACGCATACATAGTCGTGCACGATCTGATATACGTACACATGCGCATGTACATACAAATAGAGTCACATAATAACACGCACATTAACACTGTAGTCACGCACTGATACATATATACAGTCATAATGTCTGTCTAATTACAAACTGTCACACGTAAGTACGTACACAGTTGTGGAAATAAAAAATATGTTTTAATGTTGAATTTTGGTTAACTCGTGCGATAATCGCGCGATAATCGCACCAGAAAATGATCAATAAACTGGCACGATCATCACGCGATTAATCGCGTGACTAATAGCGCGATATTTTTCAGTAGGGTGGTCACAAAAAGAAAGCTGTTTTAATTTATTTATCAAGTGAAGGAAACGCCCGACAATTTATGTTAATTTAATAAGTGAATATAACGGCTATTCAGGGCGAAAGATAATAGATAAGGAAGGTAACTACCTCATCAATCACTGTTTTCTTTATATGTGTTTAAATACAGCTTTAAATGTTTAGAAGCTATTTGAAACAATAGCAGTCAAAAATTATGCACAATATTATAATAATTAAAGTGCAGTCAAGAATTTTTAAAGGATACGGAAAGGGAAGGTAAAGGTATAAGACTAGGGGGGCTGCGCCCCCCAGCGTGCTTTCGGCACGCCATCCTCCTCGCCCCCACACACACCTGCTCGTCGCTTCGCTCGTCGCCCGCCCCCTCCCTATGTAAAAACTTCGTTTTTACATAATAGGCACGACCGCAGTACTCAGGAGAACCTTGTATTTTTATAAAAGCGAAAATTGCAACACTTCCGATATTTATAATAAAAAAAAAAAAAATTAAATACATAATAATAATGAAAAACTAGCTGCTCAGGGACTTACGGGTGTTCCTAACTACATATACCTATACAATCTCAATTACAAAAAAATACTTGCGCATATATGCATATATATACACTAATACCGCGAAATGGAGAAAAACAGAAGGAGAATGCTCAATACTGATGCATTCGGCAACGGCAATCTGGCTTAGCCCTGCGACCTGCGTGCATGAATACTTATATTGCAGCAGTCGTAACGGCTACGCTAGGTACCTCAGCTCGGACCTATGTATACTACCGTGCCTCGGCTAGGCTGCGTTCGCACACCAAGAACAGCGGAAAAACACATGCGTCTCGTGCGACCGCGAGGTATAAGATATATCTATATATATGATCGCACGCGCTTTCTGCTACTGCTGAGTATAGTGCGGCGTGCCGTCAGCCGTGGCGCACATGTGTCCATGGTGTGTGTTGTCAACAATCGAATCGTCTGGCTCCCGGCGTCCCCAGCGATGACTGTGGCTGCTGTAGTATGCCGCCCTGGTGAATCGTGTTCGCCCTTTCATCGTGTTCGTCGATTGTCGATGATTCGTCGGAGATGGGAAGGCAGTGTGTCGGCGGCGAGAGCAGATTTAGTAAGCATTTTCTCGTTCCTAACCTCTCTGATGGGTGAGCTGATGGTACTTTCGCTTGTTGCAGGTATTTGTGGCAGCGAGAGTAGTGTAAACGACGGGCACTGCTGCAGACTGTTTCTTGGGTGCGGAAATGTTGTCTGAGTCATCTATTTATTAATTATATGTGGTTTTTAGGTGCTCAACTTTCCTTGTTTGGCTCTTACACTAGTGACTATGTGAATAGTTAAGCTGCTGCTTGTGTCTTCAGCGTCTTCATTGAAACAACGGTTTAAGGTCTCCACCAGTTCTTCCCCTCTAGTTGTTACAGGAAGCTGGTACAGTGAGTGAACAACAGCCATTGCTGCAGACTTTTCTTTTGTATGGTATGCTTTTTGAGTCATCTATTTATTAGTCATATGTGGTTTTTAGGTGCTCAACTCTCCTCGTTTGTCCCCCAGAATAGGGACTGATCTGCTGTTCATGCGCTTTGCTGATCCCTAGGCTGAGGCAGTCCCTGATATTGAAACACAATTGACGGTCTGTCTCAGTACTTTCCTCCTAGGTGGTGTGGTTACTGACACAGTCGATCGCTGTTAGACGATTCTCAGCAGACTGGTATCCATGGAGTAGTGCCAGCCTAGACCGTCTAGCCCTATTTTGCAACTTCTGCGGCTCTAAGTGATCTTCGAGTGTTAGTGCTTTAAAGTGTGAGGGGATAGGTAATAGGAACTGGGAAATATTATATAAGTGCTGTGTGTGTTGTTAAATGCGATAAGGGTAGGTAGTTGTCCCTGGTAATATTAGCTCGTCTATTTAATTTATAAGTTTAGTCAGGGGGTAAGAACTCGCTTCAGGGTATCTGTTTTATTAAAATACATCATTATATATTTCGCAGTCTTCTACCCAGTGAGACTTGCCTATTTAATAGTTTTCTACATGCTGTAAGACTGAGTCAGCTAGAACATTGCATTCTTTATGCATTGAAATTTATCATATTACAACATTTATAGCTCATACATTACACAAAAGTTTTTTTTGTATATATGATATTCCTTTAACATATACTTATATAATATTACACAATTTTGATTCTTTTAGTTCAATCGCTTAGGTTCTGGGAACATAGTAGGTTAAGCTGGGTAATCTTATATCAAATTTTTTAAATTTGTCATTAAAAATCTTTTTGTAGAAAACAGGGAAATAGATATTTTGTTTCTTTAATTATTCTTCCAATGTGTTTATCCCATTGAATATTGTAATCAAATGTAATTTTGTATCTTATTATTATGTTTTTGTAATTATATTATCTTTGGAATGTTATGTCGATTTTTTCCATCTTATTTAGAGCTATTGTATCGAATACTTCTGTGCAAATCTAATTCTGTTAAACAATAAGCGAAAATTCACTATACGTGTATTGGGGTATTAAAAATCATGTTTATACGTTTGATGATCCAGAAATTATTGTACATAAAAATGTTAATTGGGAATAAGTTTTGTTTAAACTATATCTACATGCTTTGTATTTAACAGTTTTATTGAAAGTCATATTCTTGTATGATAAGCGAAAATCGACTATTTCAGGTGTATTTAGGCATTAAAAATCGTTTTTATAGGTCTAAGCGATCAGGAATCCATTTTATATGAAAATGTTAAATAGAAAAAAGTTTTGTTGAAATATTATCTACAACTTTTACATTTAACATTTTTGTATAAAATCAAATCCTATCAAGTTTTAGCCGAAAATCGTCCATTTTATGTATGTTTTGACGTTTAAAATCGTTTTTATAAGTCTAACTCGACAGGAGTTGATTTTACACGAAAATGTTAAATAGAAAAAAGTTTTGTTTAAATATTATCTACAACTTTTACATTTAACATTTTTGTATAAAATCAAATCTTGTCAAGTTGTAGCCGAAAATTGTCCATTTTATGTATATTTAGGCGTTTAAAATCGTTTTTATAAGTCTAATTCGTCAGGAATTGGTTTTACACAAAAATATTAAATGGAAAAAAGTTTTGTTTCAATATTATCTACAACTTTTGTATTTAATATTTTTGTGTAAAATCAAATCCTGAGAAGTTATAGCCGAAAATCATTCATTTTTGACTATTTTTGGCCGTTTTTCGCAGTTATCTTGGCAAATATTGCTCGTACAAAAAAGTGTACAACATAAAAAAGCTGTATTTTAATTAGTTTTAGCAGATAGACCTGTACATATTAGCTTAAAATTAATTTTTCTAGACATTAGGCTTAAAAATCGATTTTTTGAGATATTTCTTTGTGCTCGCATTTGAAAAATTTTTCATCGATCTATCTCAATATAGAACCAGCACTTAGGTATAATTAGAGGAGTATTTTCCCGCAATCCCGATGAAATCGGTCGAAAATTCATTGAGATAATCGAGAAACTTGAGTACATACGGACGTACAGACATACATACATCTCAGAAAACGCTTAAAACGCACTCGCTCTGAGTGGAACATGGTTTTTACACATTAATTTTTCAGTATTTGAATTCTTACAATTTTCGCTCTGGTGAAATTATAAGGCTCTCCCGAGTAGCGATCGTGCCTAATAAAAAATGAGAACGAAAAAAATAACGGCCCAGGTCGGGATCGAACCGACAATCTTCGCATTACCGGGCAGCTACGCTACCATTTGCGCCACTGGGATGACGATCCTTTCCAGACCCTAACCGCTACTAATCGTTCTCAATTTTATTTCCAAAATCCCCCCCGTCTACATTATTTTCAGCCGAAGCAGACATTATTGTTAGTTCCAGATTCGGGTAATAAATAAGTATGTAACATACGATTACAAAAATACGTTGAAACTTTATTTTACTTCAACCCAACCGTCAAGGTCAAATTCAAAATCAAAACTGAACTATTTACGAACAATAAAACAACAGCTGCTGCGCTATTGTTATGTGCGGCGGTTCACAATGCTCGAACCGCGCAAACGTTCGATTTCCCGATCATAACATTACCTTCCCCTTTCTTCTAAAAACGATCTTGCGTCTTGAGTCTTATCTCCCAGCGGGTTGATCTTCTTCTCAGAATCCAATGATGACCCAGGATCTTCCACCAAACATCCCCTACATTGACCCAACCCCGGCATCAAGTTACTGAGTGATGTCAGATGTGAAGTCCATTCACCACTCGAGGACTAGATGAAGGACCCGTCTCTTGAAGTAGAAATCTTAACTTTTCTGAACTTTCGGACTAGAGGAGGGAAGATGACGTACTGTGGACCTCGCCCTTAGTCACTGCTCTGGCATTCGCCTAGCAACTCACGGGAAAACCACAGCTTAAAAACCGTGAGCAGAGCAGTTCGGAACTTCTCTTTCTACAAACGACGCTAATCTGTCAGCATGTACAATCCTCTTTTTGTGTCTTGCAGATCTTCGGATGCAGAAAACAATGTCGTTGATTTTCTTAATGATTTCATAAGGTCCTTCCCAGCTCATTTGAAGTTTAATAAGTAGGGGTTTTTCTTTCATTCGTCGTGGATTGAAAAACCAGACTTTTTGACCTTCCAGAAATTCAACGTATCGTGCTCTTTTATCGTATCGAGATTTTGTCTTTTGGGAGATGATGGTCATTCTCTGTCATGTTATTTTGTGAATCTCATCTAGTTTTTGTCTCAGCTGTTGTACGTAGTTGTTGTACGTCTCTCCTTGAAAATCACCAGGTGGACAGCCGCGAATCTGGTCCAATGGCAGTCTCAAGTCAGAGCCGGTGTACATCTCAGCTGGAGTAGCCCCAGTAGTCGTATGTTATGAGGACATGTAAGATAACAAAAATAGTGAGACCCAACGATCCCAATCTTTTTGATTATCCGATATGTATTTGATCAAGTAGTTTAATATAGTTTGATGTTGTCTTTCTACTTGACCGTTTGATTGTGGGTGTAATGGTGTGGTTCTCGTTTTTCTGATTCCTAACAATTCTGATAATTGTTTAACTAAACGCGAGTCAAAATGTTTACCTTTATCAGTACTACTAACAAATTGTGTAACGAAAACTTCTGCGATAGTTTTTGTTCTCATATTCGAAATAGGAAAAGCCTCAACCCATTTAGTAAACGAACCTGTAATTACTAACAAATATTTATTTTCTAACGATAAAATTGGAAACGGCTCAATATATCCATCTGTAATCTTTCAAATGCTAACCCTGAATTATAGATCTTCATTTCACGATGCCCTTTGCATGGAGGACCTTTTCTGGTAATGCAAATCTTACAAGATTTGCACCAGTTCTCTACATCTTTTTTACGAGTGGCCCAATAAAACCTTTTACGAATTTTCTCTAAGGTCTTAATTCCAAAATGTCCACCAGTAGGAGAATCATGCGATTCTTCTAAAATCTCACTGATTTTGCTTCCTCATAGAGGAAGCTTTGTGATAGTAAAAAAAAAGTTTATGAGATAATGTGTTAGAAATGTTATTTAGAAAATTTGGAATCGAAATACACTATTTTTAGAAAATGTCCGTATGGATGTGTGTGTGTGTGTGTGTGCGTGCGTGCATGCGTGTGTGTGTGTGTGTGTGTGTGTGTGTGTGTGTGTGTGTGTGTGTGTGTGTGTGTGTGTGTGTGTGTGTGTGTGTGTGTGTGTGTGTGTGTGTGTGTGTGTGTGTGTGTGTGTGTGTGTGTGTGTGTGTATCCGTATAAGCTGATATCTCATGATCTACTCGACCGATTTTAAAGGGAGTGATCATTTTTTTATATTTTGCTTCCACAATTGGGGTCAATATTCAATTTTTGTAAAATTTAATTTCTTTTTTTTTTATAGCCATTTTCTAATTTTCAAAATTTTTTTTTTCAATTTTTTTAATATTTAGAACAAATATTGTTTATATATCATGAATTCTTTGTATGTAGGATAAAATTATCTACAATTTAAAAAAAAAAAAAAGTCGGTAGCTATATTTCGTCATAAGTTATTGATGAAAACGTAATTTTTTGTAAATAGGTTATATTTCGAAATTAAAAAAAGATATTAACATGAATATTTTTTTGATTATAAAAGGTATTAAGTACTATAACTTACTAAATTTTTAGGTTTTTTTATTCATTATTTTTTGAGAAAAAAAATAATTTATAAAAAAAAGTGATTTTTTTTGTCGTTCAATAACTATAGTAAAATTGGCTCAATCACTTTGAAATTCTTTGTAGGGGTAGATTTTGTATTCTAATCGAGTGAGTTCTTTGGGCAAAAGGATTGATCCATAAATTTCGAAGATATTTGAGGTTAAAATTTTTTTCAATTTTTTTTTAAATCGTAATTTCTCGAGAACGGCTCTATGTATCTAAATGGGGTGGGTGGTATTCGAAAGAGAATTAAATCACCTATATTTTCTAAAAAAATTAATTCTCTAGCTATCACGGTTCTTTTGTTATTAACAAAAACGTAAAAATTGAAAAATGAAAAAAAATGAGTTTTATATGTTCAACTATTACAAGAGTAAAATTGTCTTATTCGCTTCAAAATTCATTGTAGAGGTATATTATTGATAGTTCTCGGATGAGTTCTTTTGGCAAAGTGATTGGTTCATAAATTTCAGAGATATTTGAGGTTAAAATTTTTCTAGACATTTAGCTCTAAATATCAGTTGCAAATTTATAGGCAATTGTGATATATATTTTATGTATGTGAAATTTTGTGGAAATATATAATCTATAAAAATTTGAATAAATTATGTTGGAGTTTTGTTATTTCTGTCTTTCTGAAGTATTAAATTTTAAATATTGGAATTAAAAATTAATTAAAGGAATAAGTAAATTAAGTTTGAGGAAGCTACGTGCCAATGAATTGGCAGCGGTTTTTCGTTTTGGAACCACAATTTGAAGAACTTTAGATTTTAAATCAGGCAAAATCCATTTTCTGAATAAAATCCCATTATTTACAATAAGCGATTCCCATTGAGAACAATACACTTTTGTAAATTCATCCTTTAAAGAAATATCTTGCCAATTAGGTTTTATTTCAGACTCTTTATTTTTAAGTATAAAAGAGATAGTTTCATCTTGCTGCTGAGCTTCTCGCCATTCAGAGGGCATAATTTTATTTAAAGTTATCCTCAAAAACAATCCTGCAAACTTCGTTTTCAGATTTTTCTTCACATTTTTCTTCTATCCTCGAACAATACTTGCAAGAAAAATCTGAGCATGGTCGTCTTGAAAGTCCATCAGTATTTCCATGTGATTTTCCAGGTCTATAAATAATTTTATAATCAAATCCATCTAATTTTCCTACCTAACGTGCAAATTGGCCTTCAAGTTCTCTAAAAGATAATAACCATGTTAATGAAGCATGGTCAGTTCTAATGAAAAATTTTTTTCCTAGTAAATATCGACGGAAATGTTCAGAAGATACTACTACTGCTAAAAGTTCACGACGAGTAACACAATAGTTTTTCTCTGCTTTACTTAAAGTACGACTAAAATAACCTATAACCCTTTCTAAATTATCTTGTATTTGTGAAAGAACTGCTCCTATTCCGTCACCGGAGGCATCTGTATCTAAAATGAATGGAAGATTTAAACGAGGAAAAGCTAAAATTAGGGGGGAAGTAAGGACTTCTTTTAATTTTAAAAATGCTGTCTAACGTTCATCTAACCAATGAAATTTTGTTGCTTTTTCACTTAGTCTATGTAAAGATTTTGCAATGGAAAAAAAACCTTTTATACATCTTCTATAATAAGAACAAAAACTAACGAAACTTCTAACATTTTTCTTGTTTTTTTAATAGTTTTGAATTTTTAATCGGACTTCAACGAGCAAATCTCTTATGCGTTAGTCGAATGTCTATTCTCAAATCGAGAAAGGTAGCTTTTGTTTAAGCTTCCTCCTATCTCGATAAGAATTTTTTGACAAACGGCGACACACATAAGAGAAAATTTTTTTTTTTTAAATGAATAACTATTAATTTCGGAATAAAATATAATATCGGGGAGTTTCGTCCTTGTCGTACTTGGTGGACTCGTCAGGAAGACCCAAGTAGACATATCTTCGACTCCAAAATAATGAAATTACTGTGAATTCTTATAGTGTGTAAGTTGTAATTTTATATGTGGATTTGAAAAATTGGTTACCATCTAGTGTTAAAAGGTTGGAACTAAGATTATACAAGGAAAGGCATTTTAGTATCCAAATGCCATTTGATTCTAAATATGTTGTAAGCGCTCGCGGTGCTATCTTAATAGTTTTGAATTTTTAATTGGACTTCAACGAGCAAATCTCTTATGCGTTAGTCGAATGTCTATTCTCAAATCGATTAACGCATAAGAGATTTGCTCGTTGAAGTTCGATTAAAAATTGAAAACTATTAAGATAGCACCACGAGCGCTTACGACATATTTAGAATTCTTCTTGTTTGTTGGAGTGGGCCAGTTGATGACAGCTTCAATTTTTATCGGATCTATCGAAATTCCTTTTTCTGAAACGATGTGACCCAAATACTCAGTTTTACGTTTAAAGAAATGACATTTTTTCTTATTAAGTCGCAAGTTTGCATCTTTCAATTTTGTGAAAATTTGTTCCAAATTGGTCAGCATTTCTTCAAATGTTTTTCCCATTACCATGATATCATCAAGATAAATTAAGCAAATTGTATCCAAGTATTCTCTAAGAAGTTGTTCCATCAATCGTTTAAAAGTAGCAGGTGCATTACACAATCCGAATGGCATGACTGTATACTGCCATAAACCTTTTTCAACAGAAAATGTTGTTTTTTCTTTGTCTTCTGGACGAATTTTAATTTGCCAATAACCACTTTTAAGATCCAGTGTAGAAAACCAAGATTTACCAGCCAATCTATCAAGTGTATCATCAATTCTTGGTAAAGGGTATGCGTCTGTAATAGTTACAGCATTTAATCTGCGATAATTGTTACAAAATCTAGTAGATCTAGCTTTCTTTGATTTCATAACTACTGGCGAACACCATGAACTTGAAGATTCTTCGATTACACCTTGTTCTTTCATTTCTAAAATTAACTTGTCAACATCATCTTGCAAATGTAAAGGAACTCTTCGTAATGGTTGTTTTATTGGTCGGAGATCATTAAGTTCAATTTTGTGTTGAATTAAGTCACATTTGCCGATGACATTTGAGTCATCAAAAATGTCTTCAAATTTAATTAATAATTGGGCAAATTTCTTCTTTTGTGTCGAATCAAGTCCAATTGAATTTTTGTGGAAGACTTCTTTTAGTGTTTCAGGAATGTTGTCTTCTGGATTAACGATTCTTGCACATACTTGAAAATCTGTAATACTGTTGATTGAACTTAGTGCATCAACTAAAAGTTTATAAATTAAATTTGAAACACCAACTTTATCTAAAAAGTCGCTATCAAGTATGCAATCATCAGTTATGTTTTCTACAAATACAATTATACCGACAGAATATTTTCCTATATGAATTTTAACTGATGTTTTAAATATTACTGGAACCTTTTCTCCAGTAGGGTACCTCAAAGTCTCAGTATTAATAGGAATTCGTATATTTTCAGATTTTATAAATTTTAAATTTACAATAGTTACATCTGATCCTGAATCTATTTTGAAATTGCAAAATTTATCATTTACAAAACCTTTAAAGTAAAATCTATTTGAATTCCCATTAATTCTTCCAACATTAAAATCAGAAAAACGAGAAAATTGATTATTTCAATTTGTAGGAGCTTTGTCGCCATTTGTTGAATTCGCTCCCATAAGTTCAACATAACCTAGTTTCCCTGTATATTTAATTGATTCGAACAATATATTCTAATATGTCCTTTTTGTCCACATTGCCAGCATTCTATTTCTATAAAATCTGTTTGCTTATTTCTATTAAAATCTTGTTTTGATCTTGAATCTTTCTTCATGTTTGAGCTTGTGTCTTGTGTATTTCGAATAATTTGAAGATCTTGTCTAGAATTTTGAGTATTCAGAAATACATAATTTGTTCGGGCAAAATGTATCTCTTTATTTTGATCACGAATAACTTTTATCTCCATAGCTCGTGCAAGAGCAATTTTCATTGAAGTGAGTCTTTCTAATTGAAGAATTTCCTTAATTGATGTGTCAAATATTGTTACAATAAATTGAGCACATGAAATTTTATCTTGAGTCTCTACGGAACACTCAGGATATGTCAAGGCTGCTAATTTTTCGAGGTCATTTGAAACTGTTGGAAAATCTTCACCAGGCTTCTATCTTCTATTTTGAAATTGAGAATAATACGTGGGTGATAAATGTTTGTCACCAAAACGTAATTCAAGTTTCGATATTATTTTTTCAAAATCCAAATCTTCATTATTTGACAAATTATCTAAAACTGTTCTTGCTATTCCACGCAAATTGGCAGCGAGTGCGATCATCTTTTGATTTTCATCCCAACTATTTGCTCTAGCTACCAGATTAAATTGATTCGAAAATTCTCGTTGAGACGTCATCCCATCATAGACATCTGGTTTTAATTTATATCCTAACCCTGTAGAAACTCTTGATGTATCTAACCCTGTTTCAATATGTGAATCTAATCTACGTGGAATATTTTTGTTTCTAAACCTAGTCCTGGTTGAATCAAGTTAGTATTACTAGCAGCAACGGGATTTACTGTTGGTATTTCCTGTACTAATTGTCTTAATTTATGCGAGTTAGATGTGCTATGTGTATGTGTAGGTGTATTTTTTAATTGACTTAGCTCGTTTTGGAGGTCCTTGATTTTTTGTAAGGGAATCAGTCGTTCAGCTTCTTGTTGTTCGTTAAGCCGCCGTTGTTCCATCAATTCTTTATCACGAACTTTAAGAGTGGCTGAGAACTGTTTTTCTTCTTCACTTCACTCTTGTAGTCGGATCTCGAGATCTCTATTTTCTTGGAAAGCAGATTCCAATTTCTGTTGAAGGTGTAAATTTTCTCCACGAATAGCATCAAGTTCTTCATTCTTCGAAGATAATTCTTGTAGTGCTAAATGGAGACTGGGCTGAGTATCTGTTTGTGTTGACATCTCATTATTTTGAGGTGATGCTAATCTTGTTCTTATCCGAGATCGAATCACGATGAGGTTATGTAGTCACAAAAACTTTCTTCAATATTATTTCACGTAATGAAAATATCTCGGACGAGCGCCCAAAATGTTAGATCCGGATTCAGTTAATAAATACGACTAAATAAGTATGTAACACACGATTACAAAAGTACGTTGAAACTTTATTTTACTTCAACCCCCAACCGCCAAGGTCAAACTCAATATCAAAACTGAACTATTTACAAACAATAAACAACAGCTGCTCCGCCGTTGTTATGTGCGGCGGTTCACAATGTTCGAACCGCGCACACGTTCGATTTCCCGATCATAACAATATTATTTATGAATTGAAGGAAACGCCCAACGATTTATGATAATTTAATAAGTGAATCTAACAGCTATTCAGGGCGAAAGATAATAGATAAGGAAGGTAACTAACTTATCAATCACTTTTTTCTTTATATGTGTTTAAATACATCTTTAAATTTTTAGAAACTATTTGAAACAATAAATAGCAGTCATGAATTATGCACAATATTATAATAATTATAGTGCAGTCAAGAATTTTTAAAGGATACGAAAAGGGAAGGTAAAGGTATAAGATAAAAAAGTGAGAACGAAAAAAATAACGGCCCAGGTCGGGATCGAACCGACAACCTTCTGCATACCGTGCAAATACACTATCATTTACGCCACTGTGATGATGATCCTATCCAGACCCTAACCGCTGCCAATCGTTCTCTATTTTATTTCCCAAATGCCCCCTGTCTGCATTATTTTCAGCCGAAGCAGACAATATTATTTATCAATTTTGCTGCGGGGAATGGATGTTCCTATCGGCGGATTTGCAAAAATTGTGCCTCTCGTTAATACTGCGGAATTAGAACATTTGCTGCCTAGTATTTAGTTGTTCAGTATTATGAGATCGCTGTTTTAGATTATATTACGAAGAAATATTTGGCTAACTCCGAACTTTTGTTGTAACCAAATTACCCTCTGGTATCGAGCAAAAGCACAAAGTTATTCCCACTGATGAAAGCGCAAGAAAATCGGAACTCCCGAAAAACTTGCGAAATTGGATCATTAGCTTCCTAGGGTTTGTTGCACTGCCCAGCGTCGCAAGAATATCGCGAGTCAGCCCTTCTTAAGCACAGTGACGGACGGAGATTTGGCTGCGTAAGATAGGAGTCCCTCTCAGCGAGTTCGCAAAAAAATGGGCTTCCCGAGAATACTGCGGAATTAGAGCACTTGCTTGCAAGTGTTTCTTAGTTCGGTATTATGTGATAAATGTTCTAGATTATATTTCGAATAAATATTTGTCTACCTCAGATCTTCTGTAGTGATGAAATTGGTCTTCTGACACCAAGTAAAAGCATAAAATTATTATAAAATATAACTGTGTATAACGGTTGGTTTATGAGTCAATTTATTGTTATTAAAAATATATAACAACGACGTTTCGGTGGCTAGTTTGGCACCCTCATCAGATCTACAAATTATTGAAAAACAATTATGGACACACTATTTTATACAAACGATTATACTATTATTAGCCAAATCGACTACTACCTTTAGTTATAACAATTTAATCATAATACCCAAACCAGGTTCGTCATATACATACTGCTTGTAGCTATAAAACATTAGAAACAATATTAAACATCAAAAATAAACAAATTATTGCTGAAAAGTTGAAACAAATTATGTAAAAAGTCATCATGATCTCACCTCATAAAAACATTTATTAATTTAAGATAGACAAACTAATAATCTTAACATCAATATATGCAATGTATAAACACATACAACAATAGCACAAAAAAAACATAATTCAATAATAAAAATATAATAAAAAATTAAAAAACTAAAAAAGTAAATATTGCACAAAAGTTACGTAAAGCCATATCGCTTATCACAGTTAGAAGAATACTACGAATGACTAGAAAGTTTACACCCAGATCGAAATAAAGCGCAATCTATGTATATACTCAAGTACTATTAATCAATATACTATCGGTAATACAGGAATTTCTATTGCCTTCATCAGAATACCGTATATCAAATCAAAATTAAATAATGTGGTATCATTATGACTTTTTTTACACTATTATTTTTTATTTTTTAATCTATTAATAATGGGAGCGTAACTACTGTGTAATTTTTTTGTATCCTCTTTCTTATTAATGGAATTGGTTTGTAAATGAATATGGATAATTTCAGACAATGTTCTTCTATGCCAATTAGTTTCTCTATCAAGTATTTCAAAATTTTCAAAGTCAAACAAATGGGATTCATTTTTCATGTGTGTATTAATCACCAATGTAGCGTCATTCTTTTTTGTATTACGTTTGTGTTCTGAAATTCGAGTATAAACTGTTCTTTTTGATTCATCCACGTATGCAGCATTACAATCTTTACACTTAATTTTATAAACTATATTACACTGTTCTTTAATTGAAGTGGCATCTTTACCTCTTTTTATCAAATAACTAAGATTATTATTAATTTTCGGTAACACTCTTATACCATAATTTCTAAAAACTGCTTTAATTTGTTCGAAGAAATTTCTTATATATGGCAAACTGACATGAGTCAAGTATCTATTTTTTGTAAACTTTTTATTGTTGTTATTGCTAATATTATTGTTATTGTTATTCTTATGTGTAGCAATCCTTTTGTTAAGATGGAATTTAATAAACTCATAAGGATAAATATTACTTATTAGATATTGTTTAACCGGCTTAATATTTTTGTTATGAAATTTTTTGTTTGCCAATACTATTGCTTTATCAACTAAGGAATACACCATACCCCCTTTATGTGATAAAGGATGACTAGAGTTAAAATTGAGGAATCTACCCGAAAAAATAGGTTTATGATATCAATCAGTAATTAATTTACCATCTTCTCTAATAATTTTAATTTCTAAAAAATTCAAAGTTTGATTGTTTTCCATTTCATAGATAAATTTTAGTCTATTGTCATTAGTGTTGAAGGTGTCCATCACATAATCTATTTTATTCTTTGGTATTACGATAAAAATATCATCGACATATCTACCATAGAAGAGGGGGGTGAAATCTAATCTCTCTAGACAGTCTTGCTCAAGATCATCCATGGTAATGTCTGCAAACAGTGGCGATATAGGTAAACCCATTGGCGTGCCATATAGCTGCTTATAAAACTATAGGACGCAATGGAAGATCTATATAGTTTCATATATTGGTTCTCCCACTTATTTGTTTTCTACAATATTAGAGAAATTACTTAGTACGGTGATACCAAAACCAAAATCATATATCAAGAATAGTGTTGAATTAATTGAAAAAATTGAAAATCTACATGTATCTGAGGAGTATATAATGATTAGCATTGATGCGACGTCATTGTTTACAAATATTAGTGTAGAATTAGCTAAAAAGGCAATTGTCCGAAGATACCCTTATCTTATAAGTAAATACGATATACCACTTGATACGATTTTGAAAGCAGTAAAATTCTTAATGAGTAATACCTTCTTTAAATTTAATAATAAATTTTATAAGCAGCTATATGGCACGCCAATGGGTTCACCTATATCGCCACTGTTTGCAGACATTACTATGGATGATCTTGAGCAAGACTGTCTAGAGAGATTAGATTTCATGATGACTTTTTGCATAATTTGTTTCAACTTTTCAGCAATAATTTGTTTCTTTTTGATGTTTAATATTGTTTCTAATGTTTTATAGCTATAAGCAGTATGTATATGACGAACCTGGTTTGGGTATTATGATTAAATTGTTATAACTAAAGGTAGTAGTCGATTTGGCTAATAATAGTATAATCGTTTGTATAAAATAGTGTGTCCATAATTGTTTTTCAATAATTTGTAGATCTGATGGGGGTGCCAAACTAGCCACCGAAACGTCGTTGTTATATATTTTTAATAACAATGAATTGACTCGTAAACCAACCGTTATAAACAGTTATTTTTGAATACTACATGAGTGTTTGGATAATATCAAAATAAAATTATTATCATTGACGAAATCGCAAGAAAATCGGGACTCCCGAAAATCTTTTGAAATTATATTATTAGCCCCATCGTGTTTATTGCATTGGCCAGCGCCGCAAGAATATCACGAGTTAGCCTATTTGAAATATAATCAGGGACGGCGAATTGGCTCATGGAATAGAAATTCCTATCGCCACATTTGCAAGAAAATGGTGCCTCCCTGATATACTGCGGAATTAGATCATTTGCTTCCTAGTATTTAGTAGTTCAGTATTTTGAGATCATTTTTTTAGATTATATTACGAATAAAAATCTGGCTATCTCACATTTTCAGTAGCAACCAAATTGATCTTCTGACAACGATTAACAGCATATAGTTATTCTTCCCGACGAAATCGCAGAAAAATCGGGACTCCTGAGAATCTTGCCAAATTATATCGTTAGCTACTTAGTGTTTGAAACAATGCCGAATGTCACAAGCATATCGCGAGTCAGCCATTCCTAAACACAGTCACGAACGGAAATTTGGCTGCGTGAGATAGAAGTTCCTTCCAGCGTGTTCGCAGTAAAATGTGCCTCCCGAAAATCTTGCGAAATTAGATCATTAGCTTCCTAGTGTTTGTTGCATGGCCGAGAGTTGCAAAAATATCGCTAGTCAAACTATTCCAAATATAGTCAGAAACGGAGATTTTGCTGCGGAGAATGGAAGTTCCTACCAGCAAATTATCATGAAAATTGTGCCTCCCGTGAATACCGCGGAATTAGAACATTTGCTTCCTAGTATTTAGTAGTTTAGTATTATGAGATCAATGTTTTAAATTTTATAGCTAATAAATACCTGGCTAGCACATGTCTTCTGTAGCAACCAAATTGATCTTCTGACAACGAGTAACAGCATATAGTTATTCTCACCAACAAAATCGCAGAAAAATCGGGACACCTGAGAATCTACCCAAACTATATCAGCTGCTTAGTGTTTGATGCAATGCCCAATGTCACAAGCACATTGGGGGTCAGCCTTTTGTAAATACAGTCACGCATGAAGATGTGGCTACGTGAGATAGAAATTCTTCTCCGCAAATTCGCAAGAAAATTGTGCTTCCCGGAAATACTGCGGAATTAGAACATTTGCATTCTAGTGTTTAGTAGCTCAGTATTATGAGATCAATGTTGTAGATTATATAACGAATAAATATCTGGTTAACTCAGATCTTTTGTAGTACGGAAATTGAGCTTCTGACAACGATTAACAGCATATAGTTATTCTCGTCGACGAAATCGCAGAAAAATCGGGACTCCCGACAATCTTGTGAAATTAGATCATTAGCTTCCTAGTGTTTGTTGCATTGTCCAGCGTCGCAAGAATATAGCTAGTCAACATATTACAAATATAGTCAGAAACGGAGATTTTGTGGCCGGGAATGGATGTTCCTATCGGCGGATTTGCAAAAATTGTGCCTCCCGTAAATACTGCGGAATTAGAACATTTGCTTTCTAGTATTTAGTAGTTCAGTATTATGAGATCACTGTTTTAGATTGTACTAGCAAGTTCAGGCGCACTGCGTGCGCTCTTCCTTTACCTTGATTATACAATTAATATTGAAATATTATGAATTTAAAATTTATTTTACTTTTTGACATCCCGCGCAAATGTATCCAATATTTGTTATTGAAACTTGGATTGTATTTATTTTAATTTATTCCTACAATACAAAAATTTGGAGATTAGAAATTTAACTATTATCAGAAAAGTATTCATAGTCCTTCATTGTTAACTACAGATAACAATTTAATACTTTTTTGTTGTACAAAACCAAATTTTAAGTCATTAATACTATTTACGACTTATATATTTTTAGTTTAAATATTTCATAATTCCAAACTCTGTAAGTTTTATTTGGAACAATCAGCTTGTTTTTCTTATTTTAAAATAAATATTTCGATGCTATTTTGATATAGTTTTTTTTAAATCTAAAAATCAATTTCTTTTTAAAAAATTCAAACCTCTCAATCTCAAACAATTCACAAAGCAAATCTTGGCGCCTATTCTACATAGACCAATCAAAATCAAGCCTTTAGGTGCTTCAACATGGCCGCTCATCACTTTTTTAAGAAGGGATTACGAATAAATATCTGGCTAACTCAAATCTTCTGTAGCAACGAAATTGATCTTCTTGCGATAAACAGCATAGTTATTCTCACCGACGAAATCGTATACAAATCGTGACTCCTGATTATCTTGCGAAATTAGATCATTAGCTGCCTGAAAGTCCCTCTCGGCTTTTCATCATAAATGGGAGAATTGAGGTTATTCACTTAAAGTTTCGTATCTTCTAATTCTTTAACGTAAGATTTCTTATTACCCTTTAATAGGATAGGAAATTCCGGTATGATGCAGTTTCTTTTAACACGCGTGCCTTGCAAGTATTTGGCATCTTCTCACGGCGTTTAAAAGTATGCACGTTAGAGTTCGTTACACGCAAAAAAATCCTCTGACACACCGTATGAACCACATAGTGTGAATCATCTTTTTAACGTGTGCAGATGTTCTAGTAGAGAGCGCACACATCGTCTTGCAAGTCAAAACCGCACTTACGCTAGACGGCCCTGCAGACCATGGATATGAACCTGCCAGCAATAACAAATATTCTTCTTCTAATATTATAGCCATGTCGTTCTGCTTCATATAACAAATGTTGAAATGCTGTTGAAAGTATTTTAAAAAATAGGAGAGCTCTTCCAGAGTATATCTCAATGCTCCGCGAGAGTATTTCATGATGATCGAAAAACACTTTCAGAGTATTTCGCGAAGATCAACAATCGCTCAGTAAGTATTTCACCAAGGTCTAGAATAGTTCCTAGAGTATTTTCCGACGATCGAGATTCACTCCGAGAGTATTTCACAAAGATCGAGAATAACTTTAAGAGTATTTCTAAAAGCTCCCCGAGAATATTTCTCCACAATCGAATAACAATTCGAAATTTTTTTCGGCAATCGAAAAATAGTCTAGGATTTTTCAATCTTAAGGCTTAAAAAATGATTGAGAAAAACATCCAACTACTTTATCTTCGGTTTACAAATCTTGTCATCCGGCTTGTAATTGCAGTCCGCTGGATTATAATTGCAATCCTCCAGCTTGTAAAGGCAGCCCCCCGGCTTCTTGTCAAATAGTTGAAATAACAAAGCGTGATTCCGATCGAGAATCACTCCGAGATTATTTTCCGACGATCGATATTTACTCTGAGAGTATTTCAGGGCGATCGCAAATCACTCTGAGATTATTTCTTAATAATCGAAAAACACAACGAGAGTATTTGTCGACCATTGGGAGTCACTCTGAGAGTATTTCTCCACCATTGACAGTCTCTATGAGAGTATTGCACGACGATCGCGAATCATTCTGAGATTATTTATCAATAATCTATAGACACGCCAACAGTATTTCTCGACGATCGAAAAACAGTTTGAGATAATTCTCTGTGATCGAAAATGACTCCGAGAGTATTTTCATAAATAGAGGCTCGCTGCCATAGTATTTTCCGACGATCAAGAATCACTCTTAGAGTATTTCACGGCCATCGAGTATCACACCAAGAGTATTTCTCGATCATTGAAAATCACTCCGAAAGCCTTTTCTGATGATCGAGAATTTCTCGACGATCCGGCAATACTCCGGGAGTATATGCATATGATCAATAATCACTCTGAGTCTTTTCCGACAAGCGGTAATCACTCCGAGAGTATTTCACGAAGGTCGACAATCACTCCCAGATTATTTCCTTACCATCGAGAACCACTATGATAGAATTGCACAACGATCGAAAATCAATCTGAGATTATTTCTCGACGATCGAAGTACAGTCGAATGAGAATCACTCCGACAGTATTTGAAGAAATCGAGGATGATTGCCACAGTATTTCCCGATGACCGAGAATCATTCTCAGAGTATTTTCAACGATACAGAATCGCTCCAAAAGCATTTCGGGAAGGTCGAGTATCGCTCCCAGAGCATTTCTCGACGATCGAAAATTACTTCAAGAGTAATTCTCAATGATACCCGAGAGTATTTCTCGACAATAGAAAAATACCTCGGAAGTATTTCCCGAAAATCGATATTCACTCTGAGAGTATTTCCCGACGATCTTGAATAACTCAGAGATTATCCTTTATCGGTCAAGGCACTCGGAGAGTTTTTCTCGACGATCGGATAACACTCCGGAAGTATACCCAACAATCGAGAATCACTTCGAGTGTATTTCTCAATGTTAACCGAGAGTATTTCTCGACAATAGAAACTCACTTTGAGATTTTTGGTAATCGAGAATTGTAACTGCAGTCCTCCGGCTTGTAATTGTGGCCATCCAGCTTGAATATGCAATCTTTCGACTTGTAATTGCAGTCCTCCAGCTTGTGATTCCGGAATGAAAGCGTAATTCCGATCGAAAAACACTGCAGAACTATTTTCCGACGATCGAGAGTCACTTCGAGAGTATATCACGTATTCTCAGGCATAGCATGTATCGCGTTTTTACGTGTGTACATGGCCCAACGAAGAGCAGAAACGCCGTCTCGCGAAGCAGTAAATCACAAAATGCGCAATTACCGTGCAGTTCATTTACATGAGTATACAGATGATAATAAATCTTAAACTATTATTGCAGGTTAGGCGGCGTGACTGCAGCAGCCGACGACGGTGATGATCGTGACGCTCGTGTCGCGTGTTGCGTCACAGTCCCCCATCATAGATATCCATTGGCTGCACATAAGCCCCAGAGCTTTATCCCATATCGATCAGGTTTGCAAGGCAGATACTGTTTTAGGCACGTACGACCAAAAAATCGAACCATCATTTCATCAACTGAAAGAGCTGTTGAGAAAAAACCAAATTGTTGAATATTTTGCTTGAATAAATTTAATATTTTACGAACTCTCCATGCCTTATCTTTATCGTTTTTATCCTCAGTTTTTCAAAATTTTATTTTTGATTTGATTTCACGAAATCTATTGCGGCTCATTGCTAAAGCTACAAGAGAGCATTTTACAAGAGGGTCAGTTTCCCAATACTCTTCTTGATTATGACGGACATTGTATGATGACAGCACTAATATACCTATAAAAGTGTTTAATTCTTCTATAGATATTTGTAAGCCACTTTGTTGGCTAGCTTCAATGATATAGTTTTTTATTTCTCTGGAGAAAAAGCATTCAAATAATTCCACAGGTGATATAGATAATATTTTTTTCCGTACAGCATCAGTCAGAAAAACTTGATCATCTACATTGCCGGAGCAAACTTTTTCTCCGGTACTCCATGAAAAAACGTGATCTGGTTCCAATTGTTTTTGAGATTCTGTGTAACTGTGAAAAGTAGATCTATATGATACATTCGGTACGGAAAATTCCGATCCCGAATTCTCGTCACCCGACGAATAATCTCCATCAGAGCCAGAGTAATCTGGATTAGGTATGATGATACGTTCATCATTTTCATCGGAATCCGATTCCGATTCAAAGTTTGTTGAAATTTCTGGGGCTTTGCGCTTAGGCATTTTTTTTCTGTTGGATGTATTCAAAAATTCTCAGAATGAAAATGCGGTGAAGGTGCGATTTGGATGTGGAAGTGAGATAAAGATTACGGAATCATTGGGAATTTTTTATTGAAAAACGATGCACTTCTCGAAAAAATTCTCAAGGGTAAAAAGTTTTTAGAATTAGCCAAGGAATATGCTTGAATTTTTTCGAAGCTTTTTTGGCAAATTTTTGAATTTAGCAAAAATTGATATGCAAAATTGAAAAATTGCTCAAAACCCTTCGAAAAATTCAGGCGTATTCCTTGGCTAATTCTAAGAATTTTTTACTCTGGAGAATTTTTTCGAAAAGGGTATCGTTTATTGTAAAAAAATTCATGAATGTTTTCAAAAAATGTTGTCATTAAGGCGCCATTTTGAAAATACTAAAACAAAAAATCGATCTTTGAACCATAGATTCTCAAAGTTGAAACATTTATTCCACCGCTTAGTTGGATCCCAGGTTTATTGCAGAGTGGAAAACATTTGAAAAATCGATCACAAAAAAAAATAGATACGAAAAATCACGTTTTTTCTTGTTTAAACTGCATTTTGGAATAATAAATAATTTTTTTGGAGAATTTCATTGGCATCATCGGAAAGAGGAGATCTTAAGCAATAAAAATGTATGTATCTCAATTTTTTCTGGTGTCGAATAGTATTAGTTATTGGCCGTCGAAGAGCAGTGTACCGGTAGTGGCGTTTTGGCCGTTTAAGGGTTAATAATGATGCAAATGTGAAATTGAACGTCATAATGCAATGATAATTAAGTTGTCCAATACTCATTTGATATTTTGAATAGTCCGAGAGACTTCTGAAACTGGCGAGACCAATCGAGTACGGTTTTACCTGCTTCTCGGCGACCGAAAACTGGAAATTACAACGGTATGGCTCAAGTTACGTAATTGACTGATTATTTATTACCTTACATAAATAAAACGATTTATTTTTATCCTCTTTTTATATTATAAATTAATTATTAATTATCTTTTTATAATAACAACAAAAGCGATAATTTAAATTTGTTATATCTTTATTTAAATTATTATGGCTCATCTTTATTTTCGCTAATTATCATACAGGAAAAAGCAAATCAAACATATTGGCGACATCTTTGAGCGGTGAATATACGATCGTCATGTCGAGAAGTTGCGCGTTTTATTGTTTCTCTATTCTAACCCTATCGAACGTTTAAAGCCTCATCCACATTCGTTTTTGTTTGCAACGCAAAAATTATGATTTTTTACATTTAATTAACTCTAACGCATATACCGAATTAATATCAAAAACGCCTATTCCGAGTTATTTTTATCTGTTATTTCCGAATTCGTAGAAATAAAGTTAAAAAAAAATTATTTGCGTGAAAAAATTTCGCAACTTCGTTAACACTAATCCTAGCGTAGAATAGATGCGACCAATCGATAGAGGAGCTCAAAAACGTAAAATGCCCCCTACCCGGTATCGATATTTCAATTCAATCATTAATTACAATGTTTCAAAAGTGATGCGTTGGTGGATTGTCACTCCGTACTGGCTAGAGCTGGGAAACATGTTGGATCTTGACCATAAGGGTAAAACTGATGCACTCCCTTCGGCGTTCACCATGTACCGTTCTCGTAGTCGATCTTCATCTTGAACAGCCGCTTGAAGTCGATTCCGAGAATGCAGTCGTATTGAAGCTCATCTGCTACACGGAATGGCATAGATAACTGTGTGTTGTCGATACTCACTGTCAGCTTTACTACCCCTTGCAACTTAACTGCACCTCCGTCTGCTACCCATACAGAAGCTGCTTCCTGTTCCAACTTTCCGGCAAACTCTTGACTGACGCCTTTGCCGAGGTATGAATGGACGGAGCCATCGTCGAGCATACCTAAGAGTTTTCTTCCATTCAACTCTATATTAAAGAATAATCTAGGCTCGACGTTGCTGATAGCACTTCGCATTATAAGCGAATCTGGAGCCAAAACTTGAGGGTTATCTCCCTCGCTGATAGCTACAGTCGGACTTGGTTCGTGCACTGGAGGAGCCTGGTCCGAGGGAGGAGGACTCGAGTCTAAAGTAGGAGGGGGTGAGTTGACTCTGTTAAATTCCCCTCTTACTCGTTTCCCACCGCCGTAGTCGAATTGCACTTGGTGCAATCTACGCACCGTGGTATTAGTCTGTCCGCACATTAGGCAGACTGCAGCGTTCATACACTCACGTCTCCAATGTCCGGCTTGGCCGCAGCGGAAACATGGCTCTCGCATTTTCTGTCCCTGCATGTCCTCGTACTTCGCCTTCGGAGGAACCGTCTCGATCTTCAGCTCTTCCTGTTTAGGCTCGCTCTCCGTCGGTTTCGCTCGAGCATTTTCCTTTTGATCGCGGCGGTAACCCTTACTCTTGATGCGAGCGTCTCGTCCCCGATCTTTCTTCTCTTCTCATTGTCCATCCGTCGATTTGAACTTCCGTTCCCTCGTCAATCGTTGCTGCTGTCCTTCATCCGTCTGCGTCACTGCTACAGGAGCTAGGTGGCTGGAGCTGGAGACTGGCGGGGGGCTTTCCTCGATGGACGTCTGGCCTACTGGAGCTATTTTCACATGCCGTGGCTGCCTTGGTGGAATGTAAGCTGAAGCAGGAAAAGCTGAATCCGAAATCGGAGGCGGCGGCTTGTATGCCTTCTCCTGAGCTCTCCGCAGCTCCTCTCGCTTGCCTAGCTTCTGCAATTCTGGAAAATTTTCAAAATCTTTTTTTCAAAGTCTCTCCTGCACGTCTTCAAAGCTGTACTGCAGGCGAAACGCGTCCACAAATTCTTCATACGTCTTCCAGAATTGATACTCTCGGCGAAACCACTGCCATGACTCATCATCGAGAGCTGAGGGCAGGGCCTTCACTATTTCCTCGAGAGTTAGTTTGTAAGTTTCTTTGCATTTCGTTAGATCTGTAATGAAACTTTCGGGGTCTCTCTTCCTATCCCCTTTAAACGTAATGTGCCACTTAGAGAGTAGCTCTGTCGTGCGTTTCTCTTTATAAAGCGATGAACGATCGAAAAACGACGCATATGACTCAACCGGGGAGCAGAGATCTCAAATCTTCCCGGGTGAGGCTGAAAACTAGCAGCAGTATGTATTGGAGCCGAATGAAACCCTGTCACCACTGCCGGCGGAACTACAGGTGGAAAATGCGAATCCGATTGCGGAATGTTACTCGGATACGAAGGATACACTGGAGCATGTGGCATCAGCGGCTGCAAGGACACGAAAGGCTGCGAAAAATACCCAGGCGGATAATGAAACGACGGTGGCGGTGCTGGCTGATTGTAATACGGGCGCGCCAGCTCGGCTCGTGCTCCAAATCCGTTCGCTTGTGAAGCTCCAGCTGGAACAAAATTTCGAGCGAACGACGCTGAGGACATGAGCGTCGGCTCATGATACTCTGCGGTTCCTCGCGGCATTGGACATTCTGAGTAGACGGCAGGCCCAGCTCCGCTGTGAAAATTCCCTAAAGCAACGTTAGCTGAAAGCTGAGGAATACTCCTTGAAGGTAGCGAACCAACTTCAGAAGCAACGCTGTCGAATTCTCTACCTGAACACTTGGTGGACGGCACAGCCAGGAGTCTCATCTGCTGCGACGGCAATGCTGGAGGCGGAAAAAATGACGTGCGATCGAAAAATCCGCTCGACTGCCTCTCCGCTCCTCCGGCTCTAGTAGCTGCTGGCACCTCATTCAGCGCACTCGCCACACTCGTCAAGTCCATGCTATTTTCCATGAACGAGCTATGTTCGTAAGCATGGAGTGGACCCAGGGGATAACGCGTGGATTGTGCACGTGGATGAGGAGCAAGCACCCTCATGTCGTGTAACACGTCCGGCGCGGCCATGCTAACACGCCTCTGCGCGTCAGAACTCTGTATAGCCGAAGCAACATGGTGACCAGCTGTCGACTGCTCTCCCGCACCCCGCGGTTCGCCTACTTCAATGCGTAGCATCGAGGTAAAAGTCTGCGACGGATCCTCCATCGAGATCGGATCGCGAACTCTACCCATCGACTGGCCTGTGGAGAGCGGCGCTATTTCTGCATGTGCTGGATCTTCTGCGGGCGGCTCTGGAACCCTAGGAGGCGAAAAATGTACCGTTGAATGCCTACTCGACGACGAAGGACTATGCGCCGAAATAGACTCGTCCGCCGGCTCGTCTCTGGCCGGGTCCCATGGCGCGGCGTCTGCGCCAAAATGGCGCGGCGTCTGCGCCAAAATGGCGTCGCATCTCGTGCCTCTCCAACCTATTGCGCAAAATGATTGCGTTCGAGCGAACATTCAGCCCGAACTGCTGAGCCGTCAACGCGACTTCCCCATCAGTTAACCGATTAATCGATCGCTTCAGAGCTTGAGCTGCAGCTATCGGGTCGACGCATATTAAATCATTCTCGTCGACACCGAGCGAGGCCCAGGTCCACTCATGATTTTTCATTTTACTACCTTCTCAGGTGGCCTCGGTTGCGTAGCTCCCTTGATTTTCTCACTTACCCACTTATTACTTTAATGCTAATTCTAAAGTTTCACTCTACTAGTTGAAAAAAAAGCCAGAGTCCAACTCCAGTTTGTCGGATAAATTTAATCTCAAAACAAAAAAGAAATCTACAGTGCAACCAGGCATGCAAGAAAGCAAAAAGCAAAACCCAAAAAAGAAAATCAAGTCCAAGCAACCGAGGTAACGTTCGAAGGCGAGGTGCGACAGTTACACACCTCCTTTTTGCCCCAAATAAGGGAAAGTCCCGTTGAAATTTTCTCCCCTCGAATCTACTCTGGAGGCGTGAGGATTCAGGATTGTTATGCGGAAAAGGAGCGTAAGCACGAAATCTCAACAAAAGACAATGATAAAAACTCAAAATTGATAAAAGTAAAATTGATTCCGTCGTGCAATAATGTACAGAAAGTTTCTCTAAACTCTTTACACTTTCTGAACACGTTGCAATTCTATGCGCCGCGTGGCTAAAGCTGTAGCAAGATGTGAATTTGCGAGTATTCCATTTACTCTTACCTCGCAAAATCACGCACAAATCGCAATAAAATGATTTATTTCATAAAAAAAGGAAATAATAAATTCGCAAAATAATTCAAATTTCAATCGCTTGAAGCGTCTGACCGAACCTTCATACGCCTCAACTGCGTGATATACACGCTTGCACGCGATCGATTACTCAAAATGGCCGCCAGAACACTTCCTCCTCGCGGTTCCTCGTTGTATGTGCGCGCCGCGATGGCGAAATCACGACGCAGATCCCTTTACCTTGCCACGGCTTTTACCGTGGCCCCACATTGGCTGCGCCACTTGTAACGCTCTGCCGGGGATCAAGACAGAGGTTCGCGGGTAATGATTAAAAATACCGAACAACGGGTAAAACAACTAGGTATTTTATTCGGTTACTAATGTCTAACTCTAATTTATACAAAAATGGGCGCCAGGTGTCACTTGCACCAAACAATTTAGCCTCGCGGGCTAGCTCAGCCGGGAGCAAGAACACTACTCTAAGCTACAGCTACAGCACGTGCTGCAGCTGACGCGAGTTCGAAGTCTCGGGACTTCCGACGCGGACGCACACACACACACACCCACACACCCACACACCCACACACCCACACACCCACACACACACACACACACACGAACTGGGGAGGACAGAAAACGAAGGGAACCAACCTCGGCCAGGATGGGGACGCTGGCGCAGTCCTCTCACTCTCCCTCTCTCTCTCTCTCTACGCCGACGGCGACCGGGCGGTTCTCTCTCGTTCTCTTTTCGGCGTGGGCCGAATATTTATTTTGAAGGGTGTCTGCCCCTCCACCCCCTCCTCTCCTCTCCACGTCCCCTCCACGCCCCCTTCACGCCCCCTCCACCGACCCCTCCACCTATCCCACAATAAAAATACTGAATCCATTCCTCATATTATGCTAACAATTTTATATAGTGTGTTTCCAGATTCGCTGGTAATGAATCAGTAATCAGATTTTGAGAATTCAAAATGGCGGATCGATGATAGAGGCCAAATATTGAAATATTGCTGGATCTTGCTGAAAAATGTATGTACGGGATTTCTGGATTCGATGATTATGAATCTGAACTCAGGTTTTCAGAATTCAAAATGGCGGATCGAAGATGGAGGCCAAATATTTAAATATAAATATTAAAATATTATTGGATTTTGATGAAAATTGTATATAGGGTGTTACTGGATTCGCTGGTTACGAATCTGAACACAGATTTATAAAATTAAAACTGACGGACCCAAGTGTGTGTGTGTGTGTGTGTGTGTGTGTGTGTGTGTGTGTGTGTGTGTGTGTGTGTGTGTATGTGTGAGAGAGAGAGAGAGGCGGGGGAGAGAGGCATGGGAGAGAGGAAGTGGCAGTGCTGGCCGTATAGTTACAAAGGAACTTTATTTTTTATAATATAAGAATATACTATATATTAAAATAATATAATATAAATAAATATTAATGCTGTGAATTATGCTTTTCAGGTGTACAAGCAAGTATACATCTATCTAATAGGTGTATACTTGAATCTTCTCTAAAGATTAAAAAAAAACGAGTTATGGATTATTGTGTTTTGATCATTGATTATATTACTTATTGTCTATTGATTAGTGTTTTTTGACTATTGTTTAATGATTATTGATTATTGTTTGTTGATTATTGTCTATTTAATATTGATTATTGTTTATTGAATATTCACCATTAAATATTGATTATTGGCTATTGAATATTGACCATTAAATATTGATTATGGATTATTGAATATTAATTATTAATTATTAATTATTTATTTTTGATATTTCTATTGAGTATTGACTGTTATTGATAAGAACTGATAAGAATCGAAATGAAATGATAAGAACTGATAACAATTTATATGAACTGAAATGAACTGAAATGAACTGATAAGAACTGAAATGAATTGATGTGAACTGAAATGAACTGATAAATAATAAACAATTAGGAGTTATTGATTATTGTCTGTTTATTAATATCTATTGTCATTGACTATTGAATTGAATTGAATATTAACCATTGAATATTGATATTGACTTTTGATATCACTATTGAGTATTGATGGTTACTGATTAGAACTTAAAAGAACTGATAAGAACTGATTTTTGCTATTGAACTTTGGCTGTTATTATTGAACATTTGCCATTTTGATTAAAAATTAAAAACTATATTTTGATTATTATTGAACTTTTACAACTATTTGTATTAGCATTAATAAAAAGTCTTGACTAATTTTTCTTATTTATTGTTTTTTATTATTATTTATATTATATTTCATTGGAAATATTATTAGCGGCATTTAAATATTAGTAGTTTAATGGAGCATGACAATGTTGAGTAAGTTATTGATGAAAATCGTCGTCGCGGTAGACCTAGAGTCAGACGTACTTCTGAGGAGGAAAGGGAGTTCCGTGAAAGGCAACGAGTTTTAAGAAATGAAAGAGAAAGACGATCCAGGGCTCGGTGCGATAATAATGTCAATAATAATTCAAATACATTGGAACCTAATAATAATGTAATGGAGCATGACAATGTTGAGCAGGTTATTGATGAAAATCGTCGTCGCTGTAGATCTAGAATCAGACGTACTTCTGAGGAGGAAAGGGAGTTCCGAGAAAGGCAACTGGTTTTAAGAAATGAAAGAGCAAGACGATACAGGGCTCGGTGCGATAATAATGTCAATAATAATTCAAATACATTGGAACCTAATAATAATGAAATGGAGCATGACAATGTTGAACATGTTATTGATGAAAATCGTCGTCGCTGTAGACCTAGAATCAGACGTACTTCTGAGGAGGAAAGGGAGTTCCGAGAAAGGCAATGGGTTTTAAGAAATGAAAGAGCAAGACGATTCAGGCCTCGGTGTGATAATAATGTCAATAATAATTCAAATACATTGGAACCTAATAATAATGAAATGGAGCATGACAATGTTGAGCAGGTTATCGATGAAAATCGTCGTCGCTGTAGACCTAGAATCAGACGTACTTCTGAGGAGGAAAGGGAGTTCCGAGAAAGGCATCTGGTTTTAAGAAATGAAAGAGCAAGACGATACAGGATTCGGTGCGATAATAACGTCAATAATAATTCAAATACATTGGACCTAATAATTTTACTGCAGAGAAAGTGTTCAACAAGGGTAATTCATTTCATGATTGTTGTGGTCATGGGACTGTTAAATTGGCAGAAATTCCAGATTTTCCAGATAATTTACGTTCATTATTTGAAAATAATCATCAAAAAAGTAAAGCATTTTTTGAACGTATTCGACATTATAATAGTTCATTTTCATTTGCATCTTTTAATGCCAATGTAGTTGATATGCCTACAATAGCTAGAGCTCCATATTGTTTCAAAATACATTTTATTACCAAATAAATGAGGCTTTATATCCATCGGAAAATGATTATCCTAAATATGGTCAGCTTTTTATTGTAGATCCGCAAGAAGCTATCGACTATAGAATTACGGCTAACGCAGGAACTGCCAAAGAAATAATGTATAGTTTAGAGCAAATGATAAGACAATATAATTTATTTGCCAAGTCATATCTAATGATGAAGGAAGAAATTGATCATCAACGTCAATTATTGGGTAGTGATACGGAACCTGAATTACAACTAATTTTTAGTTTAAAATCGGACTATGATCGAAATAGGTATAATTTACAACGAACAAATGAGGTTGTTGCGGTTTTTGTTACTACAGCCGATGGTGACATTCCTGAATCATATGTGACTATCCGTAATAAGGCTACGCGTGTATTGCAATCAGTAAGTTCGATGGATCCAAATGTAGAACTTATGGTATATTCACTGTTTTATCCTCATGGATCGCAAGGTTGGCATAAAAATATAGCGAAAATAAATAATAGGACATTCGTAGTAGATAATGATGATACACAAGGTGAACAAAGTAATCGTCGAGTAACTAGGGGATCTTATGTTAAATATAGAATAGGCATAAGATCTGATATATTCAATGTATTTTTGTTAGGCCATAGATTATTTCAACAATGGATTGTTGATAGTTACGTTAAAATCAAGAGGGATCGTATTGAATATATTCTTCGCAATGAAAAACAATTACGTGTGGAATCATACCGAGGATTAGTTGAGCATTTAAATACTACTACAAATGATATGAATTGTCAAGTAGGTAAAATAGTTATATTGCCATCAACTTTTGTTGGTTCTCCTAGATATATGATGCAAAATTATCAAGATGCAATAGCTATAGTTCGTATGAAAGGAAAACCTGATCTGTTTATAACCATGACGTGTAATCCTAACTGGCGTGAAATTAAAGATAATTTATTACCGGGTCAACAGGCTTCAGATCGTCCTGACATCTGTGTTCGTGTTTTCCATTTAAAAAAAGAATATTTAATCTCGCTAATAACAAAAAAGAAATATTTTGGCGAAGTTTCAGCTCACATACATGTTGTAGAATTTCAGAAACGAGGTTTACCTCATGCACACATTTTAGTTACTTTAAAAAATGGTTTTAAATTATCTACCGTGAATGATATCGATAAATACATTTCGGCTGAAATTCCTAATTCTGAGACAGATCCAATATTGTATAACACTGTGGTTAATAATATGATACATGGTCCATGTGATAATAGATGTATCATTGACGGTCAATGTTCGAAACATTACCCAAGAGAATTTCGAGAGGAAACTATAATGTCGCCTGATGGATATCCGTATTATAAATGAAAAAATGATGGGAAAAAAATTATGCGTCGTAATCAAACTGTAGACAATAGATTTGTAGAACCATATTGTACTGGGTTATTACGCATATTCAATTGTCATATAAACATTGAAGTAGTGTCCAGCGTAACGTCCGTGAAATATTTGTATAAATATGTTTGTTAAGGTTACGATGCAGCTAATATCATAGTTGAAGAGTTAAATAATGAGAGGGTAATTAATCACGATGAAGTTCGTAGTTTTATAGAAACGTGATATGTTGGCCCAGTTGAAGCATGTTATCGTATTTTAACCTTTTAGCTGCGGGGGTGGACGATATATGGACCACTCTAGAGACAAAGAATATTTGAAGTTTTTAGATCAAATTTGATGTTCTGAATACATAACAAATAGTTTTGAAATTTCTCAACACATTCTTGACCTTGAAATTTTCAAGGTCAAGGGAGTCTGCGAGAATTTTGTTACTATTTTTTTCATATTCAACGCGTAAAATTACATAGAAATACCCTCTCAAATCTTCATAACAAAAGAGACAAATTTTTTTACATTGTACTTTACGTTGCCTGCGGGGCTGGTCGATATATGGACCAGCAGTCAGGTCAGCGACTCTATCTGAGATATCCAGTGATATTATGTATACATTTTACATATTCTGAGAGGTCAATTTGTACTGAAATTTCCCCGCAGCCTAAAGGTTAAGTAAACCATTACAGTGTAAAAGTCATACATGTAGTATCATACGCTTAGCAGTTTATTTACCTCAACAACAGTCAATTATAATTGATGATATTGATGACGATGTTGCTGTGGAGGCTGCATTAAATCGAACCACTACATTATTAGCTTATTTTGATTTGAATAAACAAGCTATTTCAGCTAGACAATACACTTATGCTGAAATTCCAGCTCACTATGTTTTTAAAGAACATAATGATAACAGTCAGAAAGTTTTTAGATGGTCAAAACGGAAATCACATTACAATTGTATCGGACGTATATATTCCGTCAGTCCAAGTCAGGTAGAGTTATTTCGATTAAGATTACTTTTATTAAATTGTAGAGGCGCAAAAAGTTTGGTTGAATTAAAAAATGTAAACGGTGTTCAGTATATAACGTTTTCGGAAGCTTGCTTAGCATTAGGTCTTATAGATGATGATGAGGAATGGAGTCGAGCTATGCAGGAAGCTGTAAATTGGATGATGCCAGGTAGTATACGTCTGTTATTTGTACGTATTTTGATTCATTGTCAACATGGGCATCCGGACGAACTTTGGGAAAATTTTAAAGATGCTTTATCAGAAGACTTTCTAAGATTATATGGAGATCATACCAGAACTTATAATTTAGCTTATTCCAATATTTGTGAAATGTTGATAGCTGAAGGCAATGATATTGCGAACTTTCCATCGATGCCTCAATTAGTAGTGAATAACCATATTGAGGATAGTAATGAATTGCGTGGTAACTTGGCAGATATGGGAAATAGACAGTATTCCATGTTAAACAGGGATCAAAAAGAAATTGTTGATAAGATTTTAAAAGTATCAAATGTTATTGATTATAACAGCTCTCGGTGTTTTTATATCGATGGCCCTGGTGGATCTGGGAAAACGTTTGTATATACAACATTATATAATTTACCAAAAAGTCAAAGCAAAAATGTTTGTTGTATAGCTTTTACTGGAATCGCTGCAACGTTACTACCTAAAGGAATGACGGTTCACAAAGTACTAGGTTTGCCTGTACCTTTATTATCAGATTCTTCATCTAATATCGCTGTGCAATCAAAGAAAGGGCAATTTTTGAGGCAAACAGATGTGTTTATTTGGGATGAGGCCCCAATGGCTCCGCGATACGCATTAGAAATCATGGACAGGACTTTAAAAGATATTATGAGTAATGATTTATTGTTTGGTGGTAAAATTGTCATTGTAGGTGGAGATTTTAGAGAATTATTACCTATATTACCACGAAGCATTCGAAGTGAATTTATAAATTTATCTATCAAAAGTAGTATTTTGTGGAATGTGTTTAATAAATTTAAGTTAACGACTAATATAAGAGCTATAGATGAAGATATTACATTTTCAAAATTTGTTTTGGATGTGGGAAACGGTGATTTAAATGACAACAATGATAATATTGATATTCCTGAACGATCTATAACTACTGATTCTAATTTTATTAATTGTATGTATGGACATTTGATAAGAAATCACCTTTATGATGAAATGAGCTCATCGGTTATATTAGCTGCACGAAATATAGACGTGAACGAAATTAATAAAACTGTCGGGGGATAAAGAGGGTCAAGTTGTTTTTTTAAATCGCATTACATTATATTCTGATAATGAGTATCCTTTTACTTTAAAAAGAAGACAGTTTCCAATAAAATTGGCATTTGCAATGACTATAAAAAAACTCAGGGCCAAACATTTTCAAATGTATTAATTGATTTACAAGAAGATGTTTTTAGTCATGGACATTTATATGTTGCCATTTCGCGTGTCCGTTCTTGGAGTGGATTAAAATTCTATTTAGGTTCTAATCGAGTTAATAATAAAGTAAAAAATTACGTTTTTAAAGAAATTTTATAATAAATATTAACATTAATGTATGTATGTATGTATTATTATTATTATTATTATTATTATTATTATTATTATTATTATTATTATTATTATCATTATCATTATTATTATTAGTGTACAATTTAAAATGAAGAAAATATTTACATTTATTTACATATGTTTAATATGTTTACTTTATGCAATGTGTAAGTAAAATCGTGTTCTTTGTTCTTGCTGGCTGAGATTAAAATAATGGAGAGAGCAACGGAGAAGCAGAAGAACATCTCCAAAGATGTTAAAGAGGGGCTGAAGACGCTCAGGGCTCTGCTGGCGGTACTCCAAACCGCACGCGAAGAAGCCAAGAGGACGGCCCGTACAATCAGGCTTCCCAAACGGCGTAGAGGTGCAGGGGACAGTCCAGAATCACAGCCTGAGACCCAAAAAACCAAGAAGAAGAAGACTGCCAGCAACATCCAACGCCCCCAAATCCAGGTATCAGACGACAGAGGGGACCTGGTTGAAACCCAAGTAGGCACAGGTGAAAATCCCCAAGAAGGCTGGAAAACTATGGAGAACAAAAAGAAGAAAAAGAAGAAAAAAGCAATGGAGGGCCCCAGACCGCCACTACGTCCAAACTGCAAGGCCTCTAAACAACGGGGCGGCGTAGTGCTAATCGTGCCCAAAGACGGCAAGACCTTCGCGGACGTGGTGCAGACGCTACGTACGGTTGACACCTCTGATAACAACCTCCAAATCAGAGGAGTCACAAAGACGAAGGGCGGCGCCGCACTAGTACACACGAAAGGAGATGGAAGCACTCACGGAAACCTGAGTGGATGTCTCCTGGAGATGCTAGCGAACAGGGGACAATCAAGGACATGACCCGAAAAGTGACCCTGGAGATACTGGACCTGGATTGCCTTACAGATACTGACGAAGTACGAATCGCACTAGACGGAGTACTGAACCCGGGCGCGGATAGACGGGTCTCGGTCCTCGGGCCAAACAGCCGAGGACAGAAGATGGCTATCTGCGAGCTCGGAGACCGAGACGCGACACGGCTACTCGAGATGGGACGTATAAAGATAGGGTTTGTCAGTTGCCGAGTGAGGACCCGACTGATGGTGCCGAGATGCTACAACTGTCTCGGCTACGGCCATTACCGTACAAACTGTAAAGGACCGGACAGACGCGACTGCTGTTGGAAGTGTGGAAAAAATGGACACAGGGCTGGGGCCTGCACGGGTGCTCCCCTCTGTTTCTTGTGCCCATCACAGGAAGGCGGAGGGGCAGCGCACGTTCCGGGCACGGCGCTCTGCACCGCATTCAAAACAGCACTGACGGAGGCAAGAGCGAGACAGAGGACTGTTCGCACTTAACAAGACGACGACAGTGCTCCAAGGCAACTTGAACGGCAGTAGCCTGGCTCATGCCTTACTGCCCCAGCTTGCCGAGAAGATGAACGCGGACGTTATAATGATAAGCGAGCCGTACAGAGACAGAGACAGCCCGACTTGGTTCGTTAATACCTCCCGTTCTGCGGCGCTGTGGTTCCGGGGGCGGGCCAGGTCGCGTATCACAAGCCAAGGGAGGGGCGAGGACTACGTCTGGGCTCGGGTGTCTGATGTGACGTATGTCAGCGTGTATCTTACTCCAAACTGTAGCGCCGCGGAGTTCGAACGAAAGGTGGCGGCCCTCGAGGACGCGCTTAGGGGCATCCCCGTCCCGTTATCTTCGCGGGGGACGTTAACGCCAGAGCCATTGAGTGGGGCATGACGACGACGAACAAACGTGGACGGCTGCTGTTGGAATTGGCCGCGAGGCTAGACCTAACAGTAGCAAACGTGGGACAGGCGACGACATACAGGAGACCCGGCTATGGCGCATCCATCCCAGACGTGACCTTTGTGACGACTGGACTTCTCCGAAATGTCGAGGGGTGGCGGGTGTTCGAGGGCTACACGGCCAGCGACCACCAGTACATCATCTTCGGAGTGACCGACAAAGCACAGAACAGAACAGGGACCGCCCAAACTCCCGCGGGATGGAACATGAAAAAACTAGACGTTGACAAACTGACGGCACAGCTGGACAGTGAACCGGACCCGACAACGGCGATCCCTCGCGGCATCGGTGGTAGGGAAAAGGCTGAAAAGCTAACAGAGGAAACGTCGGGGCTGTTGAGACGGCTCTGTGACGCCTCTATGCCAAGAAAACGGACGAGACGTGACAAAGAACCGGTGTACTGGTGGACCGAAGATATCGCGCGCCTCCGACGCGAATGCCTACGACTCCGACGGAGGGCCCAGCGCGCCCGCGACAGAGCGGACGCGATGGCCCACTCGGAGGAGTACCGGGTAGCGCGCAAAGAACTGAGGCGCGCTATCAATGACAGTAAAAAGGAAAGTTGGACCAAACTGATTAACGAGGTGGACTCAGACCCTTGGGGAGCGGGTTACAAGATCGTCACCCGCAACCTGGGAGGCAACAATCCACCGGTAGTCAGGGACGAAGAAACGATGGACAGAATCATTGACGGACTCTTCCCTACACACTTTGAACAAGGGTGGGGGGGCGACGATACTGGCGGCGACGAGGTGCATGAGTTCACCCGGGGTGAGCTCAGCTTGGCTGTTGCGCAGCTCCCGGCGGGGAAGGCACCAGGTCCGGACGGTATCCCAGCGGAAATCCTCGGGATTGTTGCAAAACGACGCCCGGGGATACTCCTGAACCTATATAATACATGCCTGGCGGAGGGCGTGTTCAGCAAAGATTGGAAGACGGCGCGACTGATCCTCATTGACAAAGGAAAGGGTGGGGACCCGGACTCGCCGTCATCCTACAGACCGCTGAGCTTGCTGAATACACTTGGCAAGCTCTTCGAAATGCTCCTGAGACCGCGAATCCAACAGGCGGTTCGGGACGCTGGCGGCCTGAACGACAGACAGTACGGGTTCAGACAAGGACGGTCGACGATAGGAGCGATCCAAAAAGTGATCGACTCCTTTGACAGAGCACAGACTAGACCCCACAAGAACAGGCCAATAGTGCTCATGGCAACACTCGACGTACGAAACGCTTTCAATTCGGTGAGGTGGACGGACATCGTGCGGGCATTCTCCGACGCTTTCCCGCTGCCCCCATACCTTCTCCGAATCCTCAAGGACTATCTACGAGACCGTTACATTACGTACGGGACGCAGACTGGGGTTAAGAAAAGAAAAATGACGGCGGGAGTAGCGCAGGGCTCGATCCTTGGCCCCGATATTTGGAACGTAGGTTACGATGAGGTGTTGGATCTTCCGATGCCGCCAGGGGTCTATCTGGTCGGCTACGCAGACAATCTGGTCATCGTCATCACAACCAAGGATACACAACTGGCTCAGATGAGGCTGACCCAAGCCATGAGACGGGTGGACGAATGGATGCAAAGTCGGGGACTACAGCTGGCCATGCAAAAGACGGAGTTACTATACCTAACTAGGAAACGGATAGACACGACGATACCCATGACGGTGGGGACGTCCGTTGTGCATCCTGGACGGTCCGCCAAATACCTGGGGGTGACCCTGGATACGAGGATGACCTTCTGGCCGCACATACGTGGCGTCGCTGAGAGAGCGGCGTTAAAGACCGCCGCCCTCGCCCGCCTCATGGCAAATACGAAGGGACCGAGACCGAGCGTACGACGACTGCTTATGACAGTGACCAACTCGATGCTCCTTTATGGGGCCGAGATATGGGCGGACGCGACGCGAATAGAGAAGTACCGCAAAAAGATCGCGGCGGTACAAAGACTGGGAGCGCTGCGAATCGCGTGCGCGTACCGCACCGTCGCAGAGGTGGCAGTACTAGTGATCGCAGGGGTTGTCCCAGTAGACCTTCTCGCTCTCGAGCGGAAGAGGATCTACGAGTACAGCGAAGAAAGGGGAAGAGCGAGGGCCTCCATAGACGCACGGACGACGACGCTGACATCCTGGCAAACGCGATGGACAGACAGCGACAAAGCCAAGTGGACGAGACGCCTCATAACGGGCGTGCGACTCTGGCATAAGAGAGGAGCTGGGGAGGTGAATTTTTACCTGACCCAGTTCCTATCCGGACACGGATACTTCCGCCAGTATCTGCATCGGATGGGGAAGGTAACGACCCCGTCCTGCAGGTACTGCGGACATAATAGAGACGACGCAGAGCACACATTTTTCGTGTGCCCCCGCTGGATAGTCGCGAGACACAGACTACAGACGAAGACAGGTGACATCACACCGGAGAACGTCGTGACACTGATGCTGTCAAGCAAACAAAACTGGGACGACATAGCACGCTACGTGACTCACATACTACAAGGCAAAAATACTGACGGTTGCCTTGAAAACTGATACAGAAGACGAAAAATAGACAGACCAGACAAGATATATAAGATATATAAGATTGCCGTAGGGCATAGAAACGCCGACCGGTCCGAAGTAATGTGTATAACAGTTCCGGACCGGATTCCGGTGAACGCCGCGGGAAAGGTTTTGGGTGTTTAGGGGGTAGAAATCCCTCACACCGCGGAGCCCGGCTCTTCGTGATGGTCTTAGTGGGCCCCCCTCCATGCTGTAAGCAAGGACGGGGGCCTCGGAAGATTCACCTAGTACCTCGAAAAAAAAAAAAATCGTGTTCTTTGCAATGATATAGAATATGTCTAGAGAATATATAGAAAGAATATGGTTTAACACGAATTATGGATAATTAAAGTGTGTAAAAATTGTTATACTTTGAGTATAACACTATACACAATGCACCCATACTAGAGCCCACTCCACTGTCTTTTTTCCTAAATCTATTTGCTTTTTATTTTCCATGCTCTTTTCTATCGGCCGTATTCGAGGTCTATTTTTTTTTTGTTTCTACGTGACAATAAAATTCGTTACACCATGTATCTAGAGTTAACATTTTAATCGAATAATTAACAGTATACATTAACAAATATATTTACACAGTTATTGTAGTCGACTCAAGAGAACACAGCGACATTGTAGGCGCCCGTAGCTCGCCCAACATTCTAGTGAATATATAAAGTAAATTCTTTGAAATATAATTTCAACAGTTATGACATCCCGAAATTAGGGTTTTCGCCGTGATAATAAACAAACAAAACAGGATAATATGTTTCGTAATCCTCTTATCAAAGTTTATAAATATATATATATATATATATACATATAACTTCGTACACCGCTACCTTCCAGGAGACCTACAGGTTTTCTGCAATAGAAGTAGGTATAAAACGTTAAACAGTATATAAGTGACTAAGGAAATAATATCCCTCAGGGTGTTGACTAACACCACGACGCCTGCGGCGCCCCCTTTCAGGTCCGCAGTATTTTACGTTGATTTCGGAAAAATTTTACGGAATAAAACGTTGTGAAAGAAACCCTAAATGTCCTGAATAATACAAAAATGTCCTGAAAGGTAGCGGTAAACATATTCCTAATTCAGTACAGTCCTGAAAACATGCAAATATCCTGAAACATAGCGGTAAACCAATGAAAAGTTCTGAAACATAGCGGTGAACAGAAATATATATATACACACGTGAAACAATATTCGAGAAATTGTGTAATAATTAAAATAATACCTTTGTCTTCTTATGTCTCAGCTTCTTTGATTTCAAGAGAAAGTTAGCTACCACGCTGCAGTAGTCGATGACATCTTCACACTCTCATACACAACTCGCTCGGCTTCGCACGCTCGGAAATGATCTCACAAATAGACAGCTTTCAATTCTCACCCACAGAAAAATGACTTTACAATACAATCTCAAAAAGAAAAGGGAAATAAGACGACGTTCCTTCCACAAATTTAACTAAAAAGAATAATGATCTACGAACTGGCTAGTTTCGAATACACGAGAGTCGACTATATATACGTATCTTCCTAGATTTGTCACTCAACAATGCCACGCCGCGTGGTCAGTGTAAAGCGCAGAGGTACGCTTCGTCCTCCGGCGTCCCTCTTCCATGCGCTCTCTCCCTCTCGCACTCGCACGCTCATGGGAGTCGGTAACTGCGCTAGGCTTGGGACGTGCTACCCTCGCTGCATCGTGACAGCGTCAATCGGCTCGAGGCATACGTGCAGCGGCTGGCTGTTGCTGCGCGGTCAGCTTCACGAGCTTTGCGAAGCTACCTCCCCCACGAGCGTGGTCGGAAGAGGGTGTTAGGTTGCGCCGATAAGAAGAATGAATTCTTCGTGCGTCCTACAATTTAGTCGCACAGGACACATTCTTCTTATTTATATAACAAAGTCGATTTTAATTGAAAGGGAGATTCATGCTTTACAGATACAATTATAACAATTATATAAATTATATAAAGAAAAGGAGAAAAAAAAGGTAAAAGCGGGAAAATTTAATTTATTGTAACGTAACAGCCGAAAAACGGAGAAAACGGAGTCGATACGCTATAGCACCCGGCGCGAATTTTGCAATGAAACCCTTATAAATAAATAATGGAAGGTGTTCATTGTTCTAAAATTTTCTTAACAATCTCCTGGGCTTATTAAAGGTCTGTATATCCATTTGTGGACAATGAACAGGCTTAGTTTTTTTTTTTTTTTTTTACAGCTGAAAAAGGGCGTAATCGGCCGGCAGCCGGCCCGAATTTTACAATTAAACGCCTATAAATAAATAATGAAAGGTGTTCATTTTTTAGAACATTCTGAGAAACTTTCTGGGCTCATTAGGAGTCTCTATATTCATTTATAGGGAATGAATAGGCCGAGTTTTATTTCAGGAGCCGAAAAACGAAGCCGATACGCTATCAGCCGGCTCGAATTTTGCGATAAAACGCTTATAAATAAATAATGGGATGTGTTCATTTATCATAACTTTCTGAGCAACATTTTGGGCTCATTAGGAGTCTGTATATCCATTTATAGAGAATGAACAGGCCTAGTTTTATTTTTGCAGTCGAAAAACGTAGCCGATACGCTATCAGCCGGCCCGAATATTGTAATAAAACGCTTATAAATAAATAATGGGATGTGTTCATTTTTTATAACTTTCTGAGCAACATTCTGGGCTCATTAGGAGTCTGTATATCTATTTATAGAGAATGAACAGGCCTAGTTTTATTTTCGCAGTCGAAAAAAGTAGCCGATACGCTAGCAACCGGCTCGAATTTTGCAATAAAACGCTTATAAATAAATAATGGAAAGTGTTCATTTTTTATAACTTTATGAGCAACATTCTGGGCTCATTAGGAGTCTGCATATCCATTTATAGAAAATGAACAGGCCTAGTTTTATTTTAGCAGCCGAAAAACGGAAAAAACGGAGCCGATACGTTAGCAGCTGGCTCGAATTTTGCAATAAAACGCTTATAAATAAATAATGAAAGGTGTTCATTTTTTATAACTTTCTGAGTAACTTTCTGGGCTCATTCAGTCTGTATATCCATTTATGAAAATGAACAGGCCTAGTTTTATTTTAGCAGCCGAAAAACGGAAAAAACGGAGCCGATACGTTAGCAGCTGGCTCGAATTTTGCAATAAAACGCTTATAAATAAATAATGAAAGGTGTTCATTTTTTATAACTTTCTGAGTAACTTTCTGGGCTCATTCAGTCTGTATATCCATTTATGAAAATGAACAGGCCTAGTTTTATTTTAGCAGTCGAAACACGGAGCCGATACGGTAGCAGCCGGCTCGAATTTTGCAATAAAACGCTTATAAATAAATAATGGAAGGTATTTGTTACGTAAATGACAGATTATTTACGTAACGTGTTACAATGTCCCAATTGGTTGGGTGCAGCTGTAACCTAATTTTTCGGATGACGCTCTCAAGACATTGGTCCGTCTTGCTCGCACTGAGAAAAGAATATAGTTAATAGTAACGTATACGTACGATAGGATCAATCTTACCAAAGTCAGTTGTGTGAAAGTTATGACAGCTTTATAATAAACGTCGATATTGTAACAGTTACAATATGACATTTGAATAAGTTGGTGCAGTAAAGCGAATGTTGCTCGGGATAACCAATGACATGGTAAGATGGTGCTCTTCGTCGCTTTTTGCGTTTTGGTCTCAGGACACGCATAATACGTGGTCTAGGTGTATAGGGTAGTCGATGACGGAGTCTAGGTGGTGCGCACCATATATTTTTGACTCTAGGTGTTGGAAATTATTGAATGCGTCGTCTAGGTGTTCAAGGTGGCCGATGCCGGAGTCTACGTTGTGCGCTCTGTAGATTTTTGCCTCTAGATGTTGGAAATCATCCAATGCATCGTCCAAGGTGTTCGGGGTGGATGATGATGGAGTCTAGGTAGTGCGCTCCGTAGTCTTTTGCGTCTAGGTATCTGAATGCATCCAATGCATGATCTAGGTGTTCGGCATAGCCGATGACGGAGTCTAGGTAGTGCGCACCGTAGGTTTTTGGCTCTAGGTGTTGGAAATCATTCAAAGCATCGTTTAGGTGTTCGGGGTGGACGATGATGGAGTCCAGGTGGTGCGCTCCGTAGTTTTTGCGTCTAGGTATTGCACTGCATTCAATGCATGGTCTAGGTGTTCTGTGTAGCCGATGATGGAGTCTAGGTAGTGCGCACCGTAGGTTTTTGGCTCTAGGTGTTGGAAATCATTCAACGCATCGTTTAGGTGTTCGGGGTGGACGATGATGGAGTCCAGGTGGTGCGCTCCGTAGTTTTTGCGTCTAGGTATTGCACTGCATTCAATGCATGGTCTAGGTGTTCGGTGTAGCCGATGATGGAGTCTAGGATTTACGCTCCGTAGTTTTCATCGTCCACGAACTTTTCGATACGTTCCAACCACTAGAGGTAAAAACTACGGAGTGCACCACCTAGACTTCGTCATCGGCTACCCTGAACATCTGGACCGCGTATTAGATACGCTCTGATATCTAAACGCAAAAAGCTACGGAGCGCACCATCTGGATTTCATCATCGGCTACCTCAAAGACTTAGACCACGCATTAGATGCATTCCAACACCTAGAGGCCAAAAACTACGGAACGCATCTCCTAGACATCGTCATCGGCTACTCCGAATACCTGGGCCACGTATCAGATACACCCTGATATCTAAACGTAAAAAGCTACGGAGCGCACCACCTAAACTTCATCGTCGGCCACCTGAAAGACCCAGACCACGCATTCGATGCGTTTCATGACCTAGAGGCAAAAAACTACGGAACCCACCTCCTAGATATCTTCATCGGCTACCTCAAAGACCTAGACCACGCATTAGATGCGTTCCAACACCTAGGGGCCAAAAACTACGGAGCGCACCTCCTAGATATCGTCATCGGCTACCCCGAATGCATGGACCACGTATCAGATACGCCCTGATATCTAAACGCAAAAAGCTACGGAGCGCACCACTTAGACTTCATCATCGGCCACCTGAAAGACCGAGACCACGCATTCGATGCGTTTCAACACCTAGTGGTAAAAAACTAGGGAGCGCACCTCCTAGACATCGTCATCGGCTACCCCAAACTCCTAAACCACGTATTAGATCCGCCCGTAGTCACATTATTAAACATACTATATTTCAAAGAATACTAGTACTATAACAGTTACAAGATATACATTTGTGGGCAAATTTTTATATTTTAACTGTTACAATATGACATTATGATATTAACATACGCGCACAATAGTCGTAATAGTTCATACATTATTTATTAACGTATGTACAATTCGTCATAATTAAGAATACGTATGTTAACAGTTACAATATATGTTAACTATAATCATATCCTTTTCTCAGTGCGGTGAGGACCTCTCTCTAAACTCACCTGATTCGTCGCCACGTTCCCATAAACGCGGCGATATATGGGAAAAACTTCATTGATCGGAAGGGCGATTAATGGTTATGCAAATGTATCTGGGTATATAGGTGGGGATAGTGATTTTGTATTTAAGGACTTCGGAAGGGATGGAACTAATATAGGTAGTACAATTCAGATGTCAACGTGAAGTTTTATTTTCTCTTCAAAACGTACACATAATTCCATTAACTTAAGATACTTATTTAACTTAGTTCTTAATTATTCGTATTAGTTACAAATCAGAAGAATTATATAATTGGAGGTATGTAATAGTAGAAACTATTTAAACGAGATATTTAGCTTTGTTACATTTTTTGTATTCCTATATGTATGTTTTCGTTCTAAACTACTAGAGATTCCCTCGTTAATCAATAAATTTGTTATTATTTATAGAATTAATAATAATAATAGATAACGCGGATCCGTTAATATTGTCGCAAAACCAAAGATTATTCCGGGCTGGTCCGCGACGATCTCAAATGCACGAAAGAATGGAATAAGACTTTCGTATTTTATTTATTTAAACCTATAGTTTTATATATATACGGGTCGTTCTTGTACTTTTCGGTCATAACTGATCGCAGGGGGTCAGCGGTTTTCCTCGTTGATTTTTTCTGTGAAACTACATATAAAAAAAGTGAGAAAGCCCCAATATTAGCTCCCCATATCCAATATTGAGATAGCTACACCGTGCTGAATTTCGAAAAATTGTCAAAAAATGGCTATTTTCGAAAAATTCTGTACGGCTCGTTTTTTGATCGATTTGAATGATTCAAGAAGGAGTTTTTTTGCTATTTTCTGAAATTTTAGAAAAGAATTTGTGGAGTATAAATAATGCAATGAAATTTTTACACAAAGGAAAACGTGAATTTAAATATTTTTGTTAAGGTTACCTTTCAACCTTTGTAGTTCGTCGAGTTTTATAGATATTGAGATCGAACACAACCTATTTTCTTCCTCTTAAAAAGACGTTTCATTTTCACTCGGCCAACGATTGATTTGATTAACTGCAAGCAAACATACAGCTTTTTCAAAATGGTAGATTTTCGAAAATCGTAATGTTGGCACTCCTGTAACTTTTTTCTATCAAAATCGATTGGGCTCGTATTGGGCGGAAAAAAAGTTTTAACCTTCTAGAAAACGACCCAATTGGTTTCGTTCGGTTTTTTGGATATTTGCAAAAGTTACGAATTTTTCAAAATGGGGGTTTTTCGTATAGTATCCATTAAGGGCGTGTTACACCTAGTGGCTTCTGAGGCCAAAATCAGCTGAATCGATGGCTTTTTATGGGTCTAAATTACCTGAAATTCATGTATTTATTGCCCAAAGAGTTGAAAATATTAAAAATATTTAATTAAATAATTTTAAAATGCTAACAACGATAAAAAAAATTACAAAAAGTCTTAAAATTAAGCTTAAAAGTGGTTTTTCAATTTTTAAAAATACTTAAACAAATAATTTTAATATTTCCAACACTTCAAGCCATTACTGCATGAATTTTAAGTAATTTAGGACTTGTCCCATGAAAATTCATTGAATACCTTTTTGAAGAAGGCATCAGAAGCCACTATGTGTAAGACCCCCTTTAATACGTAAAACACAAATCCTCAGTTTCTTGTTTGAGCATCCGCAGCAAAATTTATATTTTGATACATATTTTTACTATCCCATTTTTTAAAATGTTGTAGTGATCGCATTATCGTTTGGATCTGCTCCTCATTGTATCTGTTCCTCAAAGATGGGTAAAAGGCTGATAAATAGAACTATATTCATTGCTTAAAGTGTTGTTTCAAATAAACAAAATGAATCTATAGAAAACATAATCTATGGATATACGATCCCGGATACAAGAATCTTTCATGGAAAAAGAGACAGGACCATTACAGACGAGCTTTTATAGATATAGAAACTATGTTTTAAAAAGTGGGATAGTAAAAATATGTATCGAAATATAAATTTTGCTGCGGATGCTCAAACAAGAAACTGATGATTTGTGTATTATATTTTAAGTATTAAGGTGGTTCCCTGGAGATCAGAGTTGATTCAACACATACTTGAAATTACACACGTAGGTCAATAAAGACATAACGAATGTCATATCCAAATTTCAGAGCATTTTATCTTTTAGCTTCTGAGTAATTGCTGTGTAAAGTTACACGGATTACATGGGAGATATATATATATATATATATATATAGAAACTGTCGCGTTATGTATCTGTTTACAACAATATCTAAGCAACGAGATTCAAGTCACCCTTGGAATTTCATGTACTCATAGAATATATAATAAGGAATGTTTTCGCGCAAGAATGAAGTTGATTCATCGTTTCATTATTAAAATAGAGCTTCTTAAATATATCGCTTTCGCAGAACTTGATATGTTTCGAGGGTTATGTACGCTCAGCGCGCCAGCGTGCACTCTCTATCTCTCTCGCTCAAAGCTGTCTGTCTCTCTCTTATCCAGGGAACCACCTTAAGGTGGTTCGATAGCTCACCGCTCGCGGGGCGTGGGGCTCACCGCGCACCCCCTCCCGCAGCCGACGAACTCAATCGTATGTTTACATTTTGCCGCAGTACTCGGAATGGGCGTTGTCAATCGCGATCAGATTGCGTTTAAACATTCTCCTGTATATTTGCTATATTGTCTGTAGTTTTTTCATTCGCTCTAACCTTTTTTAAAGACTCGCGTCCTAAGTGTTTTGTGTTTTATCAAGGTACTTCCATAAGAGCCCGTGTATAAGAGTTGAACTTTGAAGTTGAATAATTTCATAACCGAGTTGACAAACGATCTGAAATTTCACACACTAATAGAAAATCAATCGAAGAACAACAATATTTAGTTTTTGGAATGACGTAGCCTTTTTCATTTCGGTATCGAACCTCCTTAAAGGGGGTCTTACACATAGTGGTTTCTGAGAAATTTTAAAAAAAAAGTATTCAATGAATTTTTATCGGACAAGTCCTAAATTACTTAAAATTCATGCAGTAATGGCCCGAAGAGTTGGAAATATTACAATTATTTGACTAAGTATTTTTAAAAATACTTGATGAAAAACCACTTTTAATTGCTTAATTTTAAGAGTCTTTGTCGTTTTTAGCATTTTAAAATTATTTAATAAAATATTTTTAATATTTTCAACTCTTCGGACAATAAATACATGAATTTCAAGTAATTTAGACCCATGAAAAGCCATAGATTCAGCTGATATTTGTCTCAGAAGCCACTAGGTGTAATACGCCCTTAATGGATAGGTATACGAAAAACACCTATTTTGAAAAATTCGTAACTTTTGCAAATATCGAAAAAACCGAACGAAACCAATTGGGTCGTTTTCTAGAAGGTTAAAACTTTTTTTTTTCGCTCAATACGAGCCCAATCGATTTTGATAGAAAAAAGTTACAGGGGTGCCAACATTGCGATTTTCGAAAATCGACCATTTTGAAAGAGCTGTATGTTTGCTTGCAGTTAATCAAATCAATCATTGGCCGAGTGAAAGTGAAACTTCTTTTTAAGAGGTAGAAAATAGGTTGTGTCCGATCTCAATATCTATAAAACTCGAGGAACTACGAAGGTTGAAAAGTAACCTTAAAAACAAAAATATTTAGATTCACGTTTTCCTTTGTGTAAAAATTTCATTGCGTTATTTATATTCCACAATTTTTTTTTCTAAAATTTGACAAAATAGCAAAAAAAATCCTTCTTGAATCACTCAAATCGATCAAAAAACGAGCCATACAGAATTTTTCGAAAATAGACATTTTTTGACAATTTTTCGAAATTCAGCACGGTGTAGCTGTCTCAATATTAGATATGGGGAGCTAATATTGGGGCTTCCTCACTTTTTTTATATGTACTTTCACAGGAAAAATCAGCGAGGAAAACGGTTGACCCCCTGCGACCGGTTATGACCGAAAAGTACAAGAACGACCCATATATATGGGTCAAAAAAATACTTTTTTAAAAATCCGTGAGTTATTTTATAGAACTTATCAAAAAAATGATCTCTGCCAATTTTTAGGGTCCAATATTCAAAATTGACGTCAGGAGCTCGTCATAAACGTGCAAAAAACGTCATTTTTTTATGCATTTTTTGGTGTTTTTCAAACTTTTTTTAAATAAGTTGTGACGAGGTCACAGGCAGCTGCAGGCCTGGAGCCTGCAGCAGACGAGCACAGGGCTCGTGGCGTCTACCATGTTGCGTGCGTTGTTACCGAGGAGCAGTGCGCGCGCTCATACACATGTACACACAGCGCCGACTGCCGCGCCAAGCAGCAGGGCGCACACTCATTCACACACACTAATATCGCGGCCGGGTCGAGCATGAACGAGTACGCGCGGAAGAGGGACGCGAGGCGCCAGTGGAGAGAGGGAACAGGTGTACGAGAGGGCCAAGCCACGTGGTGAGCGGCATCGAGAGCCGACAGCGGAAGAGCACGAAGCGAACGATAGCAGAGTGAGCACAGACTGAGCGCCGCCAGTTCGCTCGCGCATGCGCTATGGTGGGAGCGGGAGCAAGCGGGAGGAGAGAGAGTATCGGCCGAGACGGGCGCGAAGCAATAGCGACATGCAGGTCGGGATAGGGAACATAGGAGAGAGACAGGCGCGCATGGGGGTAGAGAGAGCCGGAGAGGGAGTAGATTAGATTAGGGCATGGGCATAGAGGCAGCATAGCAATAGATAGGATGCGCGGCGCGGGAGCAGGTCGATGGGTGGCGCGAGGGGCAGGATAGATAGCGGGCATGCTATTAGTTTAGCCTATCATGACTCAAAGACATAGCAAGTCATGGACATTAATAGAATTAGGACAAAACGCGTAGTCAAGAAACAATGAACAGTGAATCAAAGCGGGGAGGGGATGAATACAGGGTTTGAGTTTCGAGAAGCCGGAAAACGCGTTCTCTTCGTCAACGGAGTTCACCGCGAGTAGTCGCATTTCTCTCCAGGGTACTAGTGTTGGTTTGGTTAGGAGGGATTTTTTGTGGAGCCAGTCCGAAGGTAGTGGAATAGTTGAAAGTTACACCTAACAGTTACCGTCGCATCACGTAAGTAATATTCAAGTCGGAAAGGTGAAGGAGTATTGCGAGTAATAGTGTTACAGGTTCGTATCGTGTTGTAGTAGGAATCGAGTTAGTAGGATAAATCGAGACTAGCAGAGTTGCTGTCGAGAGGTACTGTCTATCAAGGGTTGCCTCCAGTACGATCAGCCTCTGCCAACCGAGAAAAATCCAGATAGCGTTCTTGTGTTACTTGTTTTCAGATTCAACAGCGGTGAGCAGGCCAGTAGCCGGAAGCAGCCATCTTGAGGACACCAAGGCGGTACGGGCAGACTACCCGCCATTGCGGCCATTACTTTATTGGCGAAATAAATTTAGAATAATTACTAATTGTGGAAGTTGTTCTTATTAGAGAGTGTTAGTTTCCCCAGTGTTGTCTATCGAGTGTTCTTTCAGGTCTCGTTATTGAGAAATTTCTATCACCACAGAAAAATCAGCAAATTGCTGTCTCATGGAAGGTATTTCCGGGTGTGGTTGTTGCTGGGGTTTTGACCCCCTTCGTCGAGAGCAGAGTTTCAGCCGAGGTCGAGGACCGCTATTGGTAAGATAGATAGTGGAAATGGTGGCGGTTGATTTAGTTCGAGTCAGTAATAATTTCGAGTGATTCGATCGAGGGTATAACTAAATACAACGTCACAAAGTTCATTCATATCAATTTGCAATTTATCAGTGGGTTTTTTCTTCGTCTTGACTTGAACTTTACAGATATATTTTTTTCGAAAATCAAAATTTACGTATACATGACCAAATTACCACATTGCTAAAGTCTCCTTTTTGACATTTTAACGATACTTTAAAGCGATTTTTCGTGCATTAGCTATAATCGCACCCCAATCTACCCAAGAGCGTTCGAAAGAGGGTGAAAAAACCTTTCTATTTCACTGGGATATCATAAAAAAAAGTTTAAAAATACAGTGCGTGTGTTAGTTTGAATTTCACAGATTTTGAAAAAATAGCCATTTTTACGAAATTCAAACCAGTGCGAAATTTTTGTAGCAACTTTTATTTGGCTGAAAACTATTGGAAAGTGTTCTTAAAACATACCTGAAAGAAGTCCAATTGGACCGAGCATGGATATCAAACGATTTCCTATTGATTTGAGCTGATGAATTATGATATTTTTTCAATTTCGGTGTCTAAATTACTAAGCACTTTCTGCATTTCTAGACCATTTCCTTAAACCTTTAGGATTTTAAAGCAGATATAGCGGTTTGAAGTTTAGAAAAAGAAATGGTACCATAAGATAAAATGCCTATTTTTTTACTCGCCGCAGCGCCCAGGTCTGTATAATAAATAATACTTTAAATTACTAAAATAATACTGTTAATTACTTAATATAATATTTTGATTAATGTAATATGTAAGTCAAAACTGTAGCTTAATTGGTCGACAGTAGCTTGAGGTACAGCATTAAAAAATTGTAAAATTGGTTATTTTCTGCTATTTATAGTTCAGTTTTACAATTTTGCTAGATTTGAAATTGAGAGAGGCACATAAATTTTGTGCTATAGTTTATAATAGCTATGTAAGGTATACCAGGAACTATGTTAATTTTCCCTGCATATGTAGGTATAGAAACAATTTATTTTATTATTCACTGTAACCAGTTTCTATTACGTATGGAAACCCTCATTTTCGCGGTATCTTCCTTCGTGAAAGGGATAGTGGCAGTGGCAGTATCTCTTTCCCTTTCGAATTAGTGCAGTTCACATGTGTAAAGGAGTGTCTACATCAAGTGCCGTGTGCCATGTACTGTCTACAGTGTCACGAGTAAAAAAATGTTGTTGAACATCTATTAATCGATATAATCACAGATTAAATAGAACCGCGTTCTGACGCTGGATTGTCGATCTGTGCTTGTATTAGATTATTAGACGTTCGAAATTTTTTTTTTAGTTGGAACATTCATACATTGTGTCCGGTAAACGGCATACGGCATATAACATGGAAACTCCTTTCAGTTTCCAACTATGCGAGAGAGAAAGAAATCCTGTCGCTATCGGCTATCCCTCTCTTTTTCTAATGTCGATCCCTCTCATTGGATGCACAGTCTATCTTTCAAGTCTATGGTGCTAACCGACTGTGTTCATTTGGTATACGGAAACTCATTTATAACTGTTAAACTGTTATTATTTCAACTATTTAGATAGAAAAATTTGCAAGATTTACACTGAAGGCAAAATTTAAGGTTAATATTAAATTTTTGTTGTTTAAACTGTTATTTAAAATAACAGTAATTGAAGACTTCTATGGAAAAAAGGTGTATCTCAAAAAATCACATTTCGGGAAAATCATATTTAAAGTTTTATATATTTCTGTAGTATTAATATAAATAAATAAAATGCTTAACACTTAAAGATATAATCTACGTTATCTGAAAAATTATAAAGCATATTTATGAGTTTGAAAAAGAAGCTGCTATAATAACTCTACAAAAAAGCAAAATGTTAAAGATACGCCCTTTTTCTGTTTAACAGGTTTTTTTTAAAAAGGAAGGGAATTTAAAGTTTCTTCTTGAACTTATATATTTTTCAAAAATTTTTTTAATAAATACAAACGTATAAGAAAAAGGTTTTAATAGAAAAAATTCGTCGCTGCAATAAGTATAATAACAAATTATAATAATATATAATTTTGATACAATAAATTATTTGAAACGATATTGAAATGATATTGAAATGATACTGAAATGATATTCAAACAATATTGCAATATATTTCAAAGGCATTACATAAATAAATTTCCTTACTACTTATGTTTCAATAATCTGACGAAGTTTTTCTGCATTGTTTTTCTTTAAATATTTCAACAGACATTTCAAATTATTGATTTTAGCACTTTTTAGAAGAGCTTTTGAAACTCGTTTCAACAAAAAATCTATTGACAAAATGTTTTCTGGATTACTCGAAAAATGTAACAGATGAGTTGAAGTGTAGTTTCTTGAGATATCCATCGATCTGTTCGGCTTGTATAAAAATGTCTTGTAAGATTGAATTTTAAATTGAACATTTTTTGTCATTGATTTTGGTTTAAATAATCCTAATCTTACGAATGCACTTTTCCAATCACGAATGAAAGGTGTGCCACATATAACTTTGAAATGTTCTCGATTATTTCGACAATTTTTCAACAGTGATACGTAGGGTAGACGTACCGGTTTTGGCCACTGCTCCGTTTTTGGCCACATATCCATGTTCTTAAATGGATTTTTAGGTGGCCAACCGGTGAAAAAAGAATCCTTATGGTGGCCAGAACCGGTAGATCTACCCTATTCCTTAACACTTTCCACAGTTTCAATTTTCTTCAACTTGTTTGAATAAACATCAAATTTCGGTACTGATTGTAAGAGTGTCCGTGCACAGGGAAAATATGAAAAATTTGTTTAATTGAACTCATCGATAACCAAAAACAAAAATTTGTCACAGTAGAGTTTTTGTTTTGACCTTGTATTTCGCATCTCGAGATACGCCCTTTTTCCATAGAAGTCTTCAATTACAATTATTTACTTAAGGCGATGTGAACCTCAAAATCAACCCAATTTCATTATTTAATTAATAAACATTCGAACGTTTATTTGGAAAAGCAATTCTTTCAGGCGCTCCGTGTATGTAAATACTATGCTCAGATTTTTTTTGTGCGATTCTATCAGCATTTCCATGAGATTAACACTTTTTGAAACTGGCAAAATTCGAAGTATACAGATCCCTACTTATCGGCATTGCGGCTTTTATTTAATTAAATAAATTCTGAGTAAATTTTTGGAAAAACAGCTCTTTCAGGCGCTCCGTATATGTAAATACTATACTCAATTTTTTTTGTTAGTAATTCTATTATTATTTGCAAAAGAAATATACATTCTAAAATTTGTCAGTAAGTACACATTACCTTAATACATTTTTACTTGAGGGTATTTATAATACTAATTGATTTCGACAGGATGGATGATATAAACAATTGTAGCATTTGTCAATTTTTAAAGAGTGACTCGGAATGTTCCTCTCTAAAGAAAGTTCTTCATAAAATTAGAGATCTTACAGGAGATGATAAAAAACTTCTGTATTTAAGAGTAGCTGGGTTACAAAACATTCATGATGGATCCATTTGTGATGATCATTACAGAAGATTTTTACTTTTCTATTCTTCATACCAAAAAAAATGTATTGATCCATGGAATCAACACTCAAAAAATGTTACAGTTAATTTAAAAGAAGTGAGTTTAAATTTTTTAGAAAATGGTGGATATGGTTGTAATGTAAATATTATACCAGGACAAAAAGTTTGTAAAAACTGTTATAGCAAACTAAACGATGAAGTTAAATCTTATCAAAACCAATCCATTTATTGCAGTGATCCATTTGAAAAACACAGGGTAAAGATTTTTAATGACTTGAATTATTTAGATCATGAGGATATAGAACACTTAAAAACAGTTTATGATAAGAATTTCACTTCTCAACATAAACTATGTAGGACTTGTGGTATTCGAATAAAATCAGATATTTTAGAGTACAGAAACCAAGTCAGGACAGTTACAACTTTATCAGATGAGAGTAAAGAAAATTCTAGTCAGAATAGCATTAAATAAACAAATGAAAGTATGCCAATATCAGAATTTTGTACAAATAGTCAGAACAAAAGAAACCTTGATACAATTCTTGATACTTTTAACATTGCTCCTTTTAAACGACAAAAGATGAATGATAATGTACTTGTAAAGGAAAGTATTAGTATTATACAGAATGTCACGAAACAGACCTCAGAAGCGTTTGAGAAAGTTTATAATATAAAATTGTCAGAATTTAAAAATATAAAGGAAATGAGTGATGAAAGTTTGTGGTTTAGAAGTATGATTTCAGATATTCAAACAAAATTTGCTACTTCTACTTTTAATGAAAAAATTAGCTTATTGACTTTGTTGCCTAGTGAATGGAATTTTCTCAAGGTCAATATGTATATTAAATGCACATATTATATGTTCACTGAAGCCAGACGATTAAAACTAAAATTATTTCATCAACATTTATATATAGCAATACAAGCAATTAAGAGTGTCAGACACCTTTAGATTTTTCTCTATGAAATGACCGAAAAGAATAAATTTTGATAATTACAAATATGTAAAAGTAATATTCTAAATGTATATTCTGGCTCTGGAGTTACTTACAGGTCCAGGATTTTAAGGGATTTTGATAATCAGAGTCTCAAAATTTTCGTATTTTATCTCTTCATTAACTGAAAAGTTGTGTGAATTTAAATTTATATGAGTAAATAATTTTTGACGACCAATAACTGCTTAAAAAACTTAATAAAGCTTAAATTAGAGCTGTTTTTGGCCGTAAAAAATTATTTATTCAAATAAATTCATAAGCTCTTCAGTGAATGGAGAGATAAAATACCAACATTTTGAGATGCTGATCATCAAAATCCTTAAAGATCCTGGACTTGCAGGTTACGGCAGAGTCAAAATTTTACGTCGTGTAAAAAACATCTTTAAAGATACAATTACTAAAATACTTCTTTATTTCTTCTTCTTTATTTCTTAACTTTGTCTCTACCCTGAAATATAAAAAAGTATTGTTTTGATCTTAAAATATTTTTTATTCGGGACCAATATTCTGGTACCTCAGTATACAGTCTATGAAACTTGTAAGCTATGAGCACACGTAGCAGCAACAATATCCACATGAGTCAGTCAAGTTTGTTAAGTGGTTTAACATAAAGATCCTTTGGTGCCTTTGAATCCGAATTTTTTTAATAATCTTTATTACACATATTAGATTATCATATACTGAGGTTAATGTAGAATATGTTAAAAATCCAAAAATCTAAATGCATGTTATCAAGTCACACTTTGTGTAAAGAAGGTGCTGATTCACAGTTTTTATATGAAATGACAGCTATACATATTTACACTGATGCTAGCAGACGTTTAGGTATATAGGTTACAATCATCTCTGCTACAATAAAGGATTGTGGCTGTCGATAAGTCAGATTTAGTTTCAGAATAAAATTTTTTTTGTCAAAAATCCCGTCCATGAATTATATTATAGGTATTTATTTTTTATCTTAATATGAATGTTTAAAATATAATTTTTGGATTTCTCAAAATATACGTGAAAATTTTAAATATATTAAGAACAGAGACATAAAGAAAAAGAATTAGTAGAAATCAATAATATACGATTATATAAATATGTATATACACAAATGAAAAAAAATGTACGAAAATGTAGAAAACCGTAAGAAAGTGTACAAAACTGTAAGAAACTGTATAAAACCAAATAAAACCATTGGTTTTTGGACATTTTATGCGAAACGACTTTTATACATTTTTACACGTTTTTATACATTTAAAAAATTGATAGCACTGCATGGCCTAAGCCCGCACTTAGGTCACGTCTATCTGTGACCTAAGTAAGTAGTACTTTTTGCACTGTGTTTATCGCTAACCTCACAATGCAAAAAACGACTACTTAGGGCACGGATAGGCATGACAGTTGGCTTAGAGGAGGCAGTGATATAAAATGCTATACGATACTATGGTTTTGTGCATCGCTATACGATACTTGTGACCTAAGAGCACTCTGAGGGTCCTAATTTCACGCCGTGCTAAAAAGTGCTACTTAGGTCACACGTATCGTACTATACTATAAAAGTTTTTTCCAGAAAATTTTTTCATATTCTACAAGTGCTTTTTAGTGAAAAATGAAAAACAAAAAATCGATTTTTCGTCATTTTAAACATGTCTGACCACCTTAAGTTATAGCCATTGCAAAATTATTATTTACATTTAATTAGTTACCAACAATAAGCTTAAAACAAATTTTTTCAATATTTGAACATTTTTCAGATATTTTAGGACAACGTTTAAGAAAAACTTATTTTCGTATTTCACCTGATGTTAAGGAAGATATTGTTAAATATTATTTGGATGATTCTAATAGCATAAATTGTAGCGGAATAAAGAAATGTGTAACAGTAAAAGTTCCTGGCCAACCTTCAACATCAGTGCAGAAAAAGAATATTGATCTATGATCTGAAAGATTTATATCAAAATTGGATAAAGGACACCAGATGCGATATAATTCCCTGCTTATCTTTTTTCTCTCAGCTGAGACCTAAGGAATGTGTTTTTGCTGGAGATCCAGGAACGCACAATATATGCGTATGTTCCGTACATCAAAATGTGAAATTAAAACTTGCATCTATGAATGTGAAAAGAAGTTACAAAGAAGTAATTGAAGTTGGAGTATGCTCCATGGAAAACCCTGATTAAATGTTTCACAAATGTATCCAATGTCCAAATAAGGATGGGATACGTAAATTATTATTTAGTACTGAAACTGACAGCAATAGATGTATAAAATAGAGCAACTGGATATCTACACCTACATCTAGTAAAAACTCGGAGGGCTCATCAAGTACCCGAGTGATTTTACAAGATTTTGAAAAGCCTTTCAAAGAGTTTCTTGATGACATATGTAATGACATATGGGCTGTAACTGAGCATCATTTTATTTCATGCAAACAAAAAGATAGTTAGTTATGCTCATTTCAGGCAACATTTGGACAATGATACTGGACTATTAGTCATGGATTACGCAGAAAATTATGTATTTATCTGTCAAAACTCTACCCAAGGATCTTACTTTAATAATATTCATGCTTCGTTATTTACCGTATCCTTGTACTACGCAGATCAAATAAATAATGAGGTGAAAGTTGCAAGTGACTGTGTTATTTCAGACAGTACGAAACACCAAGCACATTCTGTACATATATTTCAAGAAGTAGTACTCTGAAATTAAAAGCAAGTATCCCTGGATAAAATGTCTGATTTATTTCTCTGATGGAGCACCAACACAATTCAAAAACAAGTAAGAACATATTAAACAATCATATCTTATTTAATTCCTTTACTTCCCACTTTTTTTATTAGATTTTTGCTTTTACAAAAAAACTGAACCAAAAAAAAAAGGAATTTTGGAGATAAAATATGTTTAAAAAAATATTTTAAGACTATTAGCATAAAAATCCATCTATTGTAGAAAATATTATCTTTTTGGATTTCTATTTTTCTGGATATTTTAATATCCATACACATAATTATCATTTTATAACTTTTTTTAGGAACCACTTTATTAATCTATGTCACCATCAAGAAGATTTCGGCATAAAAATAATGTCTTACATTTTTTTTGCTACATCACATGATAAGAGTGCCTGTGATGGCATTGGGGCGGTAGCAAAACGCACCGCAAAAAAAGCTTCACTGCAAGGTGTCACAATTTTGACTCCCGAACAAATGTACAATTATTTAAATGAGAACGTAACAGGAATAAGGTGTATACATTAACTGATTCCATAGTTCAATTAATTAAAAATAAAATATGTATAAATAACTTTTCAAATAATGTTACAGATTTCTTTATGTCAGTGAGAGCAGAGTTAAAGCCAGAGGTAAAAAACTTCGAAAAAGATTTGCATCTGCAAAGACTGTGAAAAAAACTCGACAATATCATGATTTTGAAATTATTGATGAACGCAAAATGCGCGCCAAACTATACTCAGATGATACAAAGTCAGATATTATAAATTTATGAAGTGGCCATAAATTATATTCTCAAATATATTCGTAAATTGATAAATATTGTCTTCAATTAATAAATGTTGTTTCTAAAAATGTTAAATTATAAATTATTCTATAGGATTATTCTATAGGAAATGCATTTTCCTTTCAGGTTACAATATGGAATGTAACGTATATCATATTGTAAAAACATTATGTATATACGTTACTCTGGAAACAAATATACTAAATATACTAAATTATGATTTGCTTGAGACTTTACTACTTCCGATAAATTTGAATTTTTGAAATTAAATTTTTATTCGTGACTATTCAAAACTAAGTTATTAAATCAAATTAGAATAAAAAGAGTAATTAAGAGTATTATTTAAGTAACTAAAAGTATTATTTATTATACAGACCTGGACGCTGCGGCGAGTAAAAGAATAGGCATTTTATCTTTTGGTACCATTTCTTTTTCTAAACTTCAAACCGCTATATCTGCTTTAAGACCACATAGATGTATCTCACAATGCTTTATTAAAGACTTCAGAAGTATATTTTAATCAATAATGCAAAAAATTCCTTTAATTATCCTAAAAGTTTAAGGAAATGGTATAAAAATGCAGAAAGTGCTTAGTAATTTCAAAATCTGTGAAATTTAAACTAACACACGCACTGTATTTTTAAACTTTTTTTTATGATATCCCAGTGAAATAGAAAGGTTTTTTCACCCCCTTTCGAACGCCCTTGGGTAGATTGAGGTGCGATTATAACTAATGCACGAACAATCGCTTTAAAGTATCGTTAAAATGTCAAAAAGGTGACTTTAGCAATGTGGTAATTTGGGCATGTATACGTAAATTTTAGTTTTCGAAAAAAATATATCTGTAAAGTTCAAGTCAAGACGAAGAAAAAACCCACTGATAAATTGCAAATTGATATGAATGAACTTATTTAAAAAAGTTTGAAAAACACCAAAAAACGCATAAAAAATTACCTTTTTTGCACATTTATGACGAGCTCCTGACGTCAATGTTGAATATTGGACCTTAAACATTGGCAGAGATCATTTTTTTGATAAGTTCTATAAAATATCTCAAAACCAGAAAAATCGGGGACCCCCGTGCGCACGGATTTTTAAAAAAGTATTTTTTTGACCCACACACACACACACACACACACACACACACACACACATACACACACACACACACACACACACACACACACACACACACACACACATATACTAGGGGACTCCGCCCCCTGCTCGCTCCGCTCGCCAACCCCCATTTTTAGCGTGAATTGTTAAAAAAAATATAATAAAATTTAATACAACTGGAAACTCAATTTTGTTGTTTAAATCTAGAAATACTGCGATGTTTTTTTCTATTTAGAAAAGATTCTTTTCTAAATTTGCGTGCCTATATTGTAGATCGATTCTCTGAGCATTTTAAGTGCCGGTTTTTCACCATGACCTCGTATACATATGTGTACAGTACATATACATTTATTGTTTTACTTATGTGTGCAAAAAATGTATAAAAACGGTGGCGCTGTTTATTACGCCTAATATTGTAAGGTCATGCTCATATTATTATATGTGTTTTAATGTGTAGTCAGTTTTTTAGCGTGTTATTTACTAAAGTTAACAGTTTTTCACACCACCATTGAGGTACTGTTATAGGCGCGTTGAATTTTTGATTTTATTGTGCTTAGGTGTTTTATATAACAAATATTAATAATTAGATAGGATAATGGAACATGCCAAAATAATATAAAATTATTGTTAATCATTTTTTATAGAATAAACCTAAACACAACCATGGAATTCATCGTCAATAACCCTAAAAACCATAGGAGTCATCCCTCCGTCCTCCTCGACTCCAACCAATCCCATCCTTCCTCCACCATGGAAGATGTGAATCAATTTTCATTAATAAATTTTATCAATTTTAATTAATTTTAAATAATTTGTATATATTTGTTAATAATTTTTAATTAATGTAATGAAAATTGATTCCCATCTTTATTACATTTAATAAAAAAATATTTCATGTAAATATATTTATATTGAAATTTTTTTTATTATATGTAATAAAATAATCAGATTATTTATATGATATTATGCTTATAAGAAATTACAACATGTCTTATACTTTCGTAAAAGAATAATATTATAAATAAAATGATTATTGATATAAATTTGGTTGAGTTTATTTTGATCTATATAAATTTAGATAAAAATATATATAAAAAAAATAATAATTTTTTAAAAAGTTTATTAAAAAGTGTAGATTAAATGTCAAAAATTTCTTTCCAAACAATGTTATTAATTATTGATGAATTTTCTAAAAGATTTTCAATAAATATATTGTTAGGATTTTTACATCGGGATAAAGCAACATATAATTGGCCATGTGAAAATAAAGGTCGCTGGAAATTGTTTTCTAAAAAGTGTAAACGGAAATGAAGTATAGTCATTATGTGGAGCTAATATTATACGATCTACGGAATTTTCGAGCTTGATATCATCACAAATTTTATTACATACATTTTCGGTCTTTCATTTATTTAGAACTATAAATGGATTAATTTTACCTTCACCTAACTCTAATAAAAATGAAGCAAATTGTTTATTTTTTGAGCGAATATTTTCAGTTAATTTTAAAACTTTAAAGAGAGGCCATAAATGAGAAAATTTGATTGTGTCCTGTACTATACTGTCTCGGTAACCATGTTTTAGAACTGGTAGAATTTGTCTAAAATCGCCTCCTAAAACTATCAATTTACCACCAAATGGAACATCACTGTAACATATATCTTTGAGTGTTTGATCAAGAATTTCCAAAGCTTTTTTTGGGATCATTGATGCTTCATCCCAAACTATAATATCTACTTACGGTAATTTTTTTTATCTGATTCTAATTTTAGAAAAGCACTTTCAATACTGTTTAAATCTAAAGGAAGTCTAAAAGTACGATGACTTGTCATTCCTCTAGGTAATAAAATAGATGCGATTCCTGTCCAAGCCATAGATAACATTTTTTTATTCAAAGATAAAAAGTGATATATTAAAGTCTTGTATATGAAATTTTTTCCTGAACCTCCAAGTCCATCAATAAAATAAATTTTATTTTTGTGAGTTATAATTTCATTAAAAATTAATCTTTGATTAGTAGTTAATTTTATTTATTTTATTTATTTATTTACCAGAGTAAGTACAAAAGGTAAGTACATGTTTACATTATACAGGATGTATAATCCAGCAGAGAAATTGTTTTCCTGTTCGCTGGTCCGGTATTCTTAAATCTAACTTAACCTAAGATTCTAGATAGAAATATAAGTTTTGTAACAAAATATAATATAACATAACAAATGTGATTAAACTTTTCAATATAAAAATATCTCTTTTCAATATAAAAATGTCTAGGTTGCTTTTATTTCTAAATGTTTCTAAATGTTTTCTTTTACCCATTTCTTTAGCTTCCTTTTTTTACTATGTATGCTACTAATGGTCTTCAAATCGTTAGGTAAGCGATTGAATATCATTATTGCTCTAATAAAACTGTTTTTAATGCTAATGGTTTTGAGCCTTTTAGGAATCTGAATACTTTTATTTCTTGTAGTTTTATTGGAGCTAAGGTATATTAACTTTAATTCATTGTAATGATAATCTAGTGATTCATACTCGAAAATTTGATCTAAGTACATAAGATTTTCATTAGTGATAAATTTATTTTTATTAACTATTTTTAGTAATCTGATTTGTAGTCTTTTAAGCAAATTGATACTGTCCGCATACGCACGTCCCCAGGCTATTATACCGTAGGAAATGACACTGTGGAAAAAGGCGTAGTATACCATACGTAAGCAGTCTGTTAACATAATCTTCGTTAGTTTATAAAACATGAGAATGAGATATTTAGTTTTGTTGTACACGTAAACAATGTGTTCGTTCCATCTCATGTTACTGTCAAAGACTATACCTAGATATTTGGTACTTTCTACTCTTTTGAGTTTTGTACTATTAATATTGATGTTTAAGTTTTTCGGAGTGCTATCGCTTTGACTACCAAATTCCATATACACTGTTTTATCAGTGTTTAACGAGAGTTTATTCAGAGCTAACCATTTATATATTTTTCGTAAAAAGTCATTCATTTTTTACTCTACTTCATGCCATGTTTTAGCTGTTGAAATAACAGCAGTATCATCAGCATACGATATGATTGTGTCTTCCAGCATGTCTAATAATAAGTCGTTGATGTACAGTATAAATAGTAACGGTTCCAATATAGTACCCTGTGGGACTCCCGTTGTTACTGATTCAAATTGGCTGGTTTTGTTGTTTAATTTCACTCTTGGCTGTCTATTAGTGAGGTAGCTTTTTAATAGATTATAAGCATTTCCTCTTATTCCATAATTATACAATTTATCAAGTAGGATTTGATGATGTACAGTGTCAAATGCTTTAGCTAGGTCTAGGAAAGTTATCGCAATATCGTGCTAGTGTCAATGTTGTTGTATATCATATTGGATAATTGAAATAGTGCATCTTTAGTACTTCTATTTTTCCTGAAACCATATTGATTTTTTATTAGCAGATCGCATGCATTGATAAAGTTAGTAATTCTATTGTGTATAATTTTTTCAAAAATTTTTGCAATATTTGATGTTAGCGAAATAGGTCTGTAATTGGTAGGGATATGTTATTCTTTAGCTTTGTGTATTAGTATTACTTCCGCTATTTTTAAAGCATCTGGCCACGTTGCCTTTTCGATACATATATTACAAATGTGAACAAACTGATTAACTATGTGGACACTTAGAGTTTTTAATGTTTTTGTATTGATATTATCAATTCCACCTTTTTTATTGTCCATGTTGTTAATAATATTTAAAACTTCAATATGGTTTGTTGGAGTAATAAAAATACTTTTTCTGTTCATTGGTGGGAGTTTTATTTTCTCATTTCTTGGCTGCACTATTTTATCACTTATCTTTTTTCCTATTTCGCAAAAAAATTTGTTCATGTGTTCAGCCATATCTACTGAATCCGTGATTTTAACACTATTATCCATTATATATTTAATGTTTTTGTGTCTTTTGCTATTTTTCCCAAGTTTTTGATTTAATACGTTCCACAAACTCTTTGGGTTTTTCATCTTTGCCTGTATCTGCTCTCTGTCAAATGATTCTTTGGCTTTATTTATAATTTTCTTTAATATTAAGTTAAACTTTCTATAATTCTTTCTTTTCTTTGGATTATTTGGATCTTTTTTCCATAATTTGTAAAGTTTCTCTTTGGTTACGCAAGATTTAATTATAGCAGAGGTTATCCAATTTTTTCTTGGATACAGTATATTCTTTTTACAATCTTTTTTCGAATATTGTGCTTTACTTAGACATATTTTTATTTTACTGACTAGGTTATTTAGTGCTAAATTTGGCTCATTAATTAACAACAATTCTGACCAGTTAATTAATTTAGCTTCAGTCCTAAGTTTGTTATAATTTATACGATTCATTGCATGAAATTCTTTTGTGGCTCTTATCTTATTTATGGACATGAAAATCGGAAAATGATCATTAAGCGGAATTTTTAAAATGAAAGTTTTATAGTTAATTTTATCTAGCTTAATAAAAATATTGTCTATGCATGCTCCTGAATTGTTGTTTCTATCAGATGATCTGGTAATATTTCGAAAGCCTGGGCAGTAACCATGCTCTAATAAAATATGCCAAAATTCTTGGTTGATTGATTCATAATTAGAAATATCAAAGTTAAAGTCCCCTATTATGAGGTTATTTTTATATTTACTGTTATTATTTACCAAGTTCTTGAGTATTAATAGAAATTCCGATTTACTAATGTCATGTGATCTATACAGGGCAGATATCATAATTTCGTTATTATTTTCAATTGCAATTTTAGAGTTAATTATTTTGAGGTTATTTATAGTTAATACTTCTGTCGTATCAGTTATATAGTCGCTTACGTAAATCACCAGGCCATCTGATATATTAATTTTACTGTTATTGTAATATATATTGTACCCCGGTATACTAAAATATTCGTAATGATCCAAATTCCATGTTTCAGTGCACACAATAATACAAGGTTTTATCACTAGACTCTTCAGGAATACTAATAGTTTATAAAAGTTCGCATTTAAACTCCTTATATTTACGTTTAAAATTACTTTCTTTTCAAAAGCCATACATCTATTTAGTTCACTAAGATCATCGCAATTATAGTCAGTATTAATTATTTGATTCTGTAAGTCCTGAATTAGATTAAAGTTATTTTCCATGTAAGTTTGCAGTGGTAGCTTTAGATGTCCCTGGTATCGCTGGCAGTGATGAGCGCTGTGAGCCTGTCGAATCGCTGCTTGTTCTTATTACTCTTCTTGGTGTTATCGATTGTTGATTTATTGCGCGATCTACCTTACCACAAAATACCGTTGGAAGGTAGGTTGCACAGGGTAATCAGTCATTTCTATGTATTTTTTAATTTTGGATTTTAACATTTCACATAGATCACTGTCTATTGTACAATGGTTTGTATTATAATTAGTTTTAAATTTTTCATTGCAAAAAACACAGTTCGGACATTTCATAATTTCACTAGTACACTTTGAGGTTATGTGATTCCCATTGCACTTAGAACACGTGTCTTCATTCTTGCATTTTTTACTGTTATGCCCAAATCTTGAACATTTATTGCAAGGATAAGAATTTATAATATCGAATACTCTACAACTCTGATAACCAATAAATAATCTGCTCTTGTTGTCTCTGATATGTTTATAAATATCCGATGTTACCTCAATTATTGCACTGTTGGTGCCTGTTTTTGTATTGGTATATACATGAAGTACTTTACACTTGTTTTCCATATCGTTAAAATTTCTTAGGTTGATATCTTGTTCAATTACTTATTCATCTTCGAGAGTCTTATCGATATTTATTACATTTAGTTTAGGTTTATTGATTTGTTCCTTTTCAATTTTAATGTCACTGTTCAGTAAATTATTCAGAGTATTTTCAATTGTATTAATGCTATCTTCATTAGTGTAATTAATTATCACTGTGTCTTTGTTCTTGCAAGCTACACTTTTTGTTTGTATTGTTTTATTTAGAGTTAGTTGTTGATTTACTATTTTTTCAATGTCGGTTGTATCTTTGCTGTTAGTTTTTTTTATTATTAGTTTAGGTATTCTTTTACTCTTTGGTTCTATATTAGCTGTTATTTCTGCGAAAGTCTTGATCTTATTGTTGTTATTGTTATTACCCTGCTTTTCTTTCGTAAGCAATTCATTTAATATTCTATTTTTGTCTTGTAATTCACTATTTAGTTGTTTCAACAATTGAATTTCAATTCTTAAGGATTGTGTTTCATTGTAGTCTTCGAACACAGTTTCATTAAGTCCTTTGTCCTTGTCCTTGTCATTGTCCTTTTCAAGATCAATTTCACTAATAATTTCTTGTTTAATTTGTTCTTTTGTGAATAATTTAACTTGAGCTATTAATTCTTTAGATTCTCTGCTCAAGGTACCATATGGCAAGTTTGAGGTTAGAGCTACGTTGGCATGGTCTTGGCAGATTATAAGTGTGTTGCTAATGAATTTAACAGGGCAACCGGCGTTATATTTTTTACTATCTCCTTTGTGTGAAATACGTTTTCACAAAAAAGGCACAAAATCGCTCCAACTTGTAGTGTTGGATGACACTTATAGAAATTAGTAAGCGAGTCGTCGGGAGGCTTCTTCCCTCCCGGCGCCATGATGGCAACTCATTGATTAAACAAAATTTCAAAAAGATTTTTACTGTTTGCTAAATTTTCAGGACTTTCTTCGATATTATTTATTATTGGTTCAGGTAAACTATAATCTTTACAACTTTTATCTTCAGTTTGTAATATATTTTGAATGTGTGACAAAGCATTATTTTCTTTATTTTCTTTAAAATCTTCAGTAAAAAATTTTTTGAATTTATTCCAAATTAAATTACCTTGAATATTTTCAGCTAAGATAAACCATGCAAAGAATTTACGTAATTGAAAAGGAAGCATGATATTACTTGCTTCATCAAAAATAATATAAATTTGGGAATCATCTTCTATTAAACCCATAGCAAGTGCTGCTTCTTTATATGTTTCATATGAGACGTTATTAAATGTTCATAAATCTTTAAAAGAAGTAGCACCTTTTATGCGGTTCAACAGTAATTTAAGAAAAAATCTTTCATTATCTTTAGGTGAAACAATATTTAATCGCCCAATCGCATCAAATTGTTTATTGCGTTCTCTACGTTTACATACTTTAGATTTGGTAAATCCATAATATCGCAGTCATATGAGGGTGTGTTCTATTTTGTGTCCTACATTATGTGTCACGTTATTAAAGGCATACCCTAATGTGACTAAGGCTTACATTAAGACTACACGTAAAAAGGAAAGGCGAACTTACACAAATTTTTTAAACGAGACCTTAGGAAGAGTGTACATAAGCGCTGTGCTGTGCTGTGCGGTGCGTTTCCGATGCCGGTGCTGTTGGTGCATTGGCTACTTGTAGAACTACGCCGCTCATTGGTTGATGTTTAAATACGGACCAATCAGAAAAGTAGTTCCGTAAGTAGCCAACGCACCAATAACACGGGCATCACGCAGCATCGCACAGCACAGTACCGCGCAGCTCTTACGTATACCCTCCAATACATTTGATAACATTTAAGGTAGTTATAATTGTTTATAAAATCACGAATGAGGTTATAAAAATAATTATCTTCAATTGGCTATAACTTTCTGGGTCTTGAATAATTTTGAATTTTTCCTTGGGCAAGTCCCCGTGAAAGAATAAAATCAGACCTAGATAATTAAAATTTGTTAAGAAACAAAAAAGATAGGGATTTATTATCAATAATTGTTTGTGCTGTTTCTAAAATATCGACATTTTGTTAAAAAAACTTATTTTAGTCATGTTAAATATACTATATTTATAGTATTAATGTATTATTATTAGATTAAACTATAATCAATAGTAACGTTATTAAAGCCATACCCTGATGTGATTAAGGCTTCTTACATGCAAAAAGGAACGGGGAACTTATACAAATTTTTTAAACTTGACCTTATAATTGATAACGTTTGATATTATAATTATTTAATAATATAGAAACAACATCAATCATATTAACAATATCAAAGCATTCGTAATATATATGAAATGTATAACAAAATGAGAAAAACAATAAAATATTAAGAGGAGAGGTAGGAGGAGGGGGGGAGGGGGGAGGAGCAAATGTAATATTAAAAACTCCTATTTCTAATCTCATTTTTCCGTTATTTTGAGGAGGGGTTGAGGAGGGGCTGTGAGGAGGGGGAGGAGGGGGGGGTCTCGGTACCCTACAAGCCTCTTACAACTATATACTATAGGAAGATATATATATATATATATATATATATATATATATATATATATATATATAATCAATTAGTTTATATTCATTACGTAAGCCTCGCCGATCCCCTTTGGTGTACTGTTCTCGGTTGGGGATTATGAATAAGTTAGGTCTTGACGGGGATGCGCCCTAAGGTGTTGCTCGCTTGTAGACGCACCCTAAGTTCGTGTCGACACGAGCGGATCGCGTACAGTCTATGGATGACGACTGCGAGTTGCGCGCATGGCTTCCGGTGTGTGCGCGACCGACTATGTATATAGGTATAGTCACGCTTGCGAGCAGCCGAGTGCGATCCGACAGAGAGGAGGCAGCGACGCGGAAGATCCGGAGCAACGCAGTAGGGAAAGGCCAAACCAAGAAATCAGGATGGGAAAATGTCAGCAGGAAACCTTGAGATTTCTTCTGGAACGGCGGGGCCTTCTCCAGATGTACCCGTCGATCAGATAAGTATTCAACTCGAGGCGGGCTCCCTAACCTCGGGTTGTGAGAGCGCGTTCGTTATTGTATATAGAGAAGTGCTCCAATACTTTTTGGATGTTCTCTGTCACTTCTAGATGATCAATTGGTAGCGGTAGGAAGTCCTAGACGACCGGGAGACAGCAGGGGCCCTTCAATCGTCGTCAATGTGTACCTCACCCATGTGTGTATATCTCTCTATAATATAAAAATATTTCGCCGCTGTCGCCGCCGCCGCCGTGTCGTATAATCGGGTGTAAAGAGCCACTTTGCTCCCGTCGGGCGTAAAGAGCCATTTTAGATTTAAGAGGGGCTATTCTCCCGCCGGGAGTAAAGATACGCTTTACTCCCGCCGATCGTAGAGACCCATTTTTACTTCCGCTAGGCGTAAAGAGCCATATTATTCCCGCTGGTCGTAAAGAGCCATATTACTTCCTCCAGGTGTAAAGAACCATATTACTTCCGCCGGGCGCACTTTACTATTTTATAGTATAAGTAAAGCATGTCGACGTAGTCGTTAGTCATAGAAAATATAATTTCGAAAATTAAAAATGAAACTTGAGAAAATCAGCTATCATTTGCTTTTTTTATAATTATAACATGTTTGTTCCTTCCAAAGTTATGAAAGTTTAAAGTAAAACATCGAAAATATACTGATTAATCCCTAAAATTAAACTGTTTAATTGCAGACATATTTTTTATGCACTTTCACTGATCTATTTTAAACATTCATAGGTTTGGAAGGAATCAACATTTTACTTATTATTTTTATCATTAAACAATATTACTTATGTCGACTGTAATCTAATATCAACTGATAAGAATTTTTTTATCGGTATTACAGTTCAGGTTTTAATTAAGTTTCTATTTCAGATTCTACGGGGGTGATTATAAACAAGGGTAATCTGACTGCCATTAATATTTATAATAATTTAATTTATAAGAATGTAAGACCGATAAAAAAATTCTTATCAGTTGATATTAGATTACAGTTGATATTATTTTTATAATCGAGAAGCATGCTCTTTTCCGTTATTTTATGCGATTTTCCGACTAGATTTGTTATATTACGTTAATTTCACGTTATTTTTACGTTATATTATGATATTTTATATGAAATTAACGTTTAGTAATGAAAAAAATATCGTAGAATAACATAAAAATAACGTAAAAGCTAATTAAAAATAGTCTTTTCTTACTCGCCCACCCAAAAGTACGTACTTTCGGCACGCATCTCCGTGCCGAAAGAGAAACTTTCGCATCCTATTTTAGACCAACCGCGCGCTCTGATTGGCTGCCGAAATTTCCTGACCCGCGGCGCTTCAGCGCCCGCGCGCATGTCCGAGGAAAGATATTGTTCATGTAAAATACTGAAAAAAAATATTTAGAAAAATATATTGACTGATGCAAAAATTATATTCGTCGATTATGAGGAAAAAGGATATTATACAACGGAAAAATATTCAGCATTAAGTAATATTATCTTTTCCAAATATTATTATTCAGTATTTTGCGTAAGTAATACTTAATTTGAGATATTTAGTTAAAAAAATTTCATTGTAGAATTTTTCCAAGAAAACTTCATGTAAGTATACACTTAAAAAAGTCCTAATTTGTAAATCGAATGTCCACATCACCCTATTTTTATGTTTAAAATACGCTTCCTTCATTAGAATTCTGAAATAATAATTTTTATTCCGTTACCTTTCAAATTACACGCAAATTGCACATTAAGAAGGAAGTTAACTAATCTGTACGTTAAGAAAGAAGTTAATTTAACTGCTCGGAAAAAGAAAAGTAACATTAGTTGAAAAATAAAAAAAAGGTTATTTTTCTTTGTTACCCTCCCTTTTTTGCCGTGCAAACAAGTCGACCCCTTTTTTAACACACAGTCAAGTTGACTCCTTTCTGCACGTGTAGCAAAATTAACGTCCTTTGTACCTAGCATTATTTATTTCAATTATTTTCAAATTTATTTTATAGGCAATTAGGTCTTACTAAATAAATCGTATTCCTAATTTAGTTATTTTATATGATTTCTATTCCTTTATATAATTCTCAAATTCATAGTATTCAGTAGAGAAGTAGGTTTGTAGCTTAGTAGAAGAAATTGACGTATTCCCGATTTACTTATTTGACGTAACCCCGATAGCTCACGGGTTGAATAGGCAATCTCTCTCTGCCATCAATACAGATACTACTCGCGCTAGTAAAATAAGTTCGTGGGGAAGTGCACAGCCAATTGACACCATGGCCCGATCATCGCAATTTGCGGAATCTGCGATACTCAATTGGGCCTATACACAGCCCGAAGAGGAAATAAACGAGGCCATGCAAGCCCTTGGTCTACAGCAGTCAGATCTGCAGTCAGTAAATATGCTGACAGCGATCAAGTGACTTATAGGCGATTATAGTGCCGCCGATTTCGTGCCAGAGCCGGAGCTGTCGGAGCAGCAAGCGTTTGCTAAACGCGAGCAGTCCCGAAGAGCGTTCATCGACTTAACGTTGATGAACAAGTCTGGGTCGACTATTGTGGATTCCAATACGGACCCAGACCTTCCGCACCCGTTCATAACGCTCCTTGATGACCCGATAGTGATGCAGAAACTCTCGGAGTCTCGGAGGATGAACGCTTCACAACAAGCACATAATGCAGGGGTCGAGCCAGCGGAAGAGGCAAACGGCCAGGAGGGTTCCGGGACAGAGATATTGAGCTCTGCAGCACCCACCGGGACATCTTCAGCCGAAGCTGAGGGACGGCTTCAACAGCAACAGCTCCAACAGTTCCAACAGCAACAGCTGCAGCAGCAGCAAATGCAGCAGCAGCAGCAAATACAGCAGCAGCAAATGCAGCAACAGCAGTTGGAGCAACAGCGACGGCAGCAACAGCAACAACGGCAGGAGCAACAGCAGCAGCAGCAAGTGCTCCTGGAGGAGCAGCGCAGGCAACGACAATGCCAGCGCAACTACGAAGAAGAGTCGTTGTTGGTACGAAATGGACAGCACGGGTTCTGGCAGCAATCGCGAAACCCGCCGCAGTCGCAAAACCTAGAGTGGCCGCGACAGCGTGAGTCGCGAACCGCCGGGATAGCAGTCGGGGACAATATATTATCGGAGCAGCTACTGGCGGTGATCAAAACACTCGTCGAAGAGGTTGAAGAGCTTAAAGAGAGTGTACGAATACTTCAAGGAGCTCGACATCCAACCTCAAGTACGCAATTGGAGGGAGTCCAACCCCCAAGCACGGGCCGTAGACGAGGATCACCACATGTGAACTTCCAAGACACGTTCACGTATGCGGAATTTAACAGCAGCAGCCCAAGTCTCCAGTCCCCAACAGAGGCTGGGAGGAATAATACCAGAAATTCTTCCCAGCGCCAGACTAGGAATGATGCAACCCAGGACCCGTCTGAGAGGCTACGTATTTGCCTCAGCAGACGAACCGTGATGTGGGCCAGATAGTCCGAAAATGGCACATCAGGTTCTCAGGGTCCTCAAAGGAGCAGAGCGTCGAGTTATTCCTAACAAGAATAGAGGAATGCAGAACTCTAGCTAATCTGACACACGACGAGGTGCTTTCGTCGTTGTCAGAGCTCCTAACTGGGGTAGCAGCCACCTGGTACCGGAGTAATCGCCACACATGGCGATCGTGGCCAGATTTCATAAAGGCCATAATGCACATGTATGGGGGGGACAGGGGACATCAGCAGCGCGTCATGGCGGAACTAAACGTGAGGACTCAAGGCAGAAACGAACTTACGCATGATTACGTGGTAAATCTAGAAGCCATGATCCTAAAGTTGGTTTCGGTGCCTAGCATCGCTCAACAGTTAGACATGTTGCACCGGAACATGCGGCCAGAACTGCAAAAGATGGTAATGCGAAATCAAATTACGGATTACCGAGGGCTCCTGGACCTGGCCCGGGAAGCCGAATTAGCGCTCGCGGCAGATAAGGTGTATCACTCGCCACCACCGCCCCAGCGCACGTACATGCCAGAATTTGCCTACGTGCCAACTGAGCCGTCCATGGATCAGCGGAAAAAGCAGAGTCCAAGCGTGGCGGCGATGGGGCACCAACAGCACGAGCCTCGAGAGGCTATGTTCCGTCGGGTCATGGCCGAATGCTTATCGGCCTTAACAAAGAAAGGCACCGACGAGAACAAAGGGCAAAAGCCTAGCCCGCCGTCAACCAGAAAACCTAAGAAGAAGGGTAACTGGGAAAATAGGCGGCGGGAGGGCGGGCAAAGTACAAACCAGCCTAGTGGGGGTACTAGCTCGACCCACCAGGCTAGGCCGCAAAGTCCAAGAAATAACGGACCTCCACAAAGGCAAGAGTACCGAAGGGAACCGGATATGAGCAAAAGGGAGGCAACAAGCCCAATGCTGCCGGAAATCAACAGGGAAACGGCCAGGGGGGCAGGTAAACGCGACCACATACCCGCCCCCAGCTCTCTCACCAGAGACCGAGGGTAACTCGGTCCAATCGTCTGGAGTGGAGAGCGAAGAAGTGCCCGTGATTCAACCGAATGAAGTCAGCCAAGAAACTTGCTCGCGATGGTGGCTTCAAGTAGGTATAGCCGGTTACAGGTTACGAGCACTCTTCGATACAGGAGCTTCCTGGACTGGAATAAATTCTATAGGCCTACAGCTCGCTACGGCCCGTGAAAAAGAGTTAATCCCAGCTAGTGGCCTAACGGCACGAGTGGAAAACGGGCAAAGCATAGCAGTGGTTGGCTATGTGTATCTGCCCATGGTCGTGGCTGGCGTGTGCAAAGTAGTGCGCGTCGCAATAATGCCAGATCTAGATACGGAGTGCTACTTGGGGGTAAACTTCATTAAGAAGTTTAGCGCTGACTTAGACCCCACAGATAACACGCTGCATCTCAAGGATGACGATGCAAGCGTAAAGTTAGAAGTAGCAGCCATAACCGCAAACAACACCGTATCTGTTTCAGCTATAGGGTTGGCGGACCCAACAGAAGAACAGCGCAAAGAAGTAGAAGCTTTAGTAGCTCAGCTGATCGGTAGCAGCCTGGCACCACTAGGGTGTACTTCGTGGATCGAGCATGCAATAGACGTCAGATCTACAAGACCCATTAAACAGAAGTACTACCCTGTATCTCAGAAACTCGAGGAAGAGATGCACAAACAGGTAGAGGAAATGCTAGTCGCGGGAATAATAGAACCCTCGACAAGTGGCTGGTCAAGTCCAGTGGTAATGGTACGCAAGTCAAACGGGAAGTTCCGTTTCTGCGTGGACTTCAGAAAAGTGAACGCAGCGTCAAGGCCAGATGCGTACCCGTTACCATACATGGAAAGCATCTTGCGCAAACTGCAGAAAGCGCGATACATCTCCACGTTGGATTTAAGCAGTGCGTACCACCAGATACCACTTAGTCCGGAGTCCAAAGAGACTACGGCCTTCACTGTGCCAGGCAAAGGGCTTTTCCGATTTACGAGAATGCCCTACGGTCTTTCGTATGCCGGAGCGTCCTTCCAGAGGCTGATTGACAAAGTCATCGGCCCCGAACTCGAACCTTTTGCTTACTCGTATCTCGACGATATAATAATAGTCACAGAGACATTCGAGGAGCATAAAGAGGTTCTAAAAAGAGTTCTGGACAGTATACAGGACGCGGGCCTCACAATAAATCGCGAGAAGAGCGTCTTCTGTCGCGATGAAGTCCAATATCTCGGGGTCATAGTAAATAGAGATGGTTTTAAGCCAGACCCCGAGAAAATAAAGCCCATTATGGAGTATCCGGTACCGAAAAACCTCCGTCAGCTGAGACGCTTCTTAGGAATGGCCTCGTGGTATAGAAAGTTTTTATCGAACTTCGCCACAATTGCTGAACCACTGACCGAATTAACGAAAAAGGATCGGAAATATGAGTGGTTAACGGCACAAGCAGAGGCCTTCCAAAAGCTAAAAGCGCTAGTAGCTTCTGCACCGATTCTACACAGACCGGTATCTAACGCGCAGTTCGTGGTGCAAACTGACGCAAGCGATACAGGTCTGGGAGCGGTGCTATACCAAATAATTGACGGCGATGAAAGAGTCCTAGAGTTCGCGAGTCGAACTCTGAGCGCAGCCGAGAGGAATTATAGCGTGACGGAACGAGAATGTCTAGCAATTCTCTGGGCAATTAAAAAGTTCCGTCCGTATATAGAGGCCTACGATTTCAAGGTTATCACGGACCATAGCAGCTTGTAGTGGCTCCGTGATCTCCAAAACCCGACCGGCAGGTTAACTAGATGGGCTTTGGAGCTGCAGAACCACAGTTTCACGGTCGAACATCGAAAGGGCTCGTTGAACAATGTCCCAGATGCCCTTTCACGGATGTTCGAGGAAGAAGAGCCAGCGGTCGCCGCGTTAGAGCTCGAGCGCGATACAAACGACCACTGGTACCTCAAGATCGTGAAAGAGGTTCAACAGCAGCCGCGAGACTTCCCCACGTTCAAGCTGGCGGGGGAGAGACTGTACAAGTACAACCCTAATGAAGTCATAGACGAATCTCTCGGCGACGACGATACATGGAAGTTAGCAGTCCTTCACGAAAAGCGACGCGAAGTACTGAGAGAATGCCATAACTTTCCAACTGCTGGGCACTTGGGCCGTGAGAAAACTCTAGAGAGAGTAAGGCGGAAGTATTATTGGCCACACATGTCTCGAGATGTGGCCAGATACGTGAACCAGTGCCAAATTTGCCAGCAGTGCAAAGTCAAACAGCGCACTCCAGCAGGATTCATGGGACGTCGTATAACACAGCGTCCATGGCAAATCGTGGCCAGCGACATTATGGGACCCCTCCCTAAAACCAAGCACGGCCACGAATACATTCTCATCTTCCAGGACCTGTTCACACGCTGGATCGAAGTAATTCCGATAAAAAGGGCAGATGGCAAATCGGTGATAAAAGGGCTCAACGAACGAGTATGTCTGCGGTTCGGAGTCCCCGAGGTGTTTCTCTCCGATAATGGGACTGAATTTAAGAATGCACCCTTAGAGGCATTCTTAAAGGAGAGAAACGTGCATCGCACGTTTACACCACCATATCACCCTCAAGCCAATCCCGTCGAGCGTGTGAACCGAACGGTAAAGACCATGATCATGTCTTACGCTGAGGAGAATCACCGGTCCTGGGATGAGCATCTGAACGAGCTGGCGTTCGCGTATAATACGGCAGAACACAGCTCTACCAAGATAAGTCCTGCCATGCTCATTTACGGCCGACAGCCTGACCCGCCGAAGACACTAAGGCGGGAGGAAGACAGGTTAGCCGAAGAGCAAGGGCAGCAAGAGGCGATAAATAATTGGTTGGCGCGCATGGACAAGCTCCGCGAATTGCACGTTCGGGCGGCGGCCGACGCGCAAGCGGAGCAGGCGAGACAAGCCAAATATTATGACGCTCATCGTCGACCTCCACAATTCAGTCTAGGCGATCGTGTATGGAGAGAGAATAAGGTACTATCCTCAGCAGCTGAGGGGATTTCTGCCAAATTAGCCCCGAAGTACGCGGGGCCCTACACGATTGTGAATATTCTAGGCGAAAACACCTATGAGATCCAAGGTGAGGATGGTCGAACGTTCAGTCCCGTCCATGCGCAGCAACTCAAGCGATACGTCTCCGCAGAAGAGCCCAAAAAATACTTGGACAAAAGTAGTCAAGAAGTAGCCCAGTCACCACCACCGAGGGACTCTTCAGTCGAACGTAACGTGCCAGCGGGCAACAGAGTTAGCCAGGGGAATGTACAGCCTCGGGCGACGGCTAAGAGGCGCGGTCCACCTCGTAAGACCGCGCTGTTAGTTAGAACAGGAAAGCGTGCGAGCGACGGCCGACCTACGCGTTCGGTCTGTCCAACAGAGTGTTACGCGCCTAGTATTAATTATTAATACTTAATAAATAGTATTAATTATATTTATAATTATTAATGTTAATAGACTCTCCGCGCCGGTTTACGCGTAAAACTGTATATAGCGCATTTGAATTTTCCCGCGCTGCGCGCCGACCCGCCTGAGAGCAGTACGCGGCGCCGCCGCCAGGCGGCGACGGCCCTACTTTTGCGCTCGCCAAAGTAAGTAAGCGCGCTCCGGGGCATATAAGCCCCGCGCACCGACGCCTCGGCGGCCTTATTTCCCCCGACTCCCCCTACATAGTAGGACGGTCTCAGCCTCGGCAGAGTAATTTCGGGTGAATAAAGGAGATTTTTGATTAATAAAAACCTTGAGTTTTTATTTACGAGACCTATTGGTCGCGTTTTTGAAGAGTCTTTTCCGGCTCATTTCCCTACCTCTTCCTACTTATCCTTCCAGTCTGCGCCTTCTGGATTTATGTCCTCCGGCAAATTCCGGGCTCTCGAGGCGGAAAAGGAGCTCCTTCGGCTCCGCCTAGGGAACATCATCCGGGAGCAGGTCTTGGAAAGGCGGCGACTCAAGGAGCATCTCCTCCAGCAGCACCAGCAGGAGCTCAATGACCAGGCCCGGAAGTGGGCCAAGGACCGGGCTCAGCTACAGGCCAGCCACGAGCTGGAGATTCGGCAGCTGCGGGAGCAGAGCCGAGCGGAGTTACAGGAACTCCGAGAGCAGTTGCGGCGAGCGCAACCTAGCGCCGCCCCTCCGCCTCCTCCGGCAGTGTCTCGGACGTACCAGTTCGTAGACACTCCGCCCACTGTCCGAGAATGCCCTTCGTTGGAGCTGACTGTTCGGCGAATCGCCGCAGGAGCGCCTCCGGCTCCTAAGCGCATCGCCTTAGTGGACCTGCCGCTCACCGAGAACGTCCCAGCGAAGAAGGCCTGCCGACCTCCGCCCGCTCATCGGAATGAGCCGGTCCTTCGAAAAAGGACGCAGCCCGTCAAACCAGGCAAGACGGCTATAAAGCGTCGGGCGGCGCTAGAAACGACCTCTCTCCCGGAGGCCGCCATCGACCTCACGGTCTAAGGGCCGCGCTCACGCGCTCCCCTTAGTTTTGGCGAGTCAGTTCCCGTTTTGGAACTGACTCCCAACTTTAATCAAACCCAAAAATAATCCCCAAAGCAGGGTGGTGTTGCCTATACCGAGCCAGGTGGTCTCGCCCTACCACCTAGACCCAGGACCAGGGGTTGACACAGGGGGGATAGTGCTGTGTCCTCCCCCTGTGCAACGAGGGAGCATCAGCGACGAGTCGTCGCCTCTGCAGGCACGCTCTACCTTACAGCTCGCCTCCGGCTCCGGTTGACGTCGAGCGGTTGCTCCGTCAACCCTCTCTAAGCGTTCAGCGAGCGCAGCGAGCATACTCCGCTCGTAACCCCCCGAGATTGGCGTCGAGCTATTGCTCCGCCAATCCTCTTCACGCGCTCATAGCACAGCGAGCACTCACAGCTCGCACCCAGCGGTGGTTGGCGTCGAGCTATTGCTCCGCCAACCCTCTCCAAGCGTCCACAGAGCGCAGCGAGCATACACAGCTCGCAACCTGCCTTGATCGACGTCGAGCTATTGCTCCGCCGATCCCCTCTCGCACTAAGAAGCAGCCTAGCGAGCGCCTGCAGCGCCTCCCTGCATCGATAGACGTCGAGCTATTGCTCCGTCTATCACCTACCTATGCTCACAGGATACATCGGATACGGATAACTTCGCTCCGGCTCAAGTCTGAGCACAACCCTGCGCGCTCAAGCGCTCTCCAGCACTCAGAGTGCCCCTCCTCTTGGTGCGTCGTTCTCTCGCAAACCGAGACAACCGGCCTACACCAGAACAGGCATTCGTGTAAATTACCAGACACAACATCGGTCTGAAGTGCTGTCGGCATACTCGGCATACTCAAAATCGGCTAGCGAGCCGATCCCTCGAGTAGAGCGCTCGCCAACGCCCCCCGAGTGCTCACGCCTACATCAAGAGTCCAAGCGAGGCCCAGGGAGGCCAAAGGGCTCGAAGAAGAAGCCTGCACCTGCCGATGTCGGGCCAATTAACCCCCGTCGAACCCGAGCGTCCGAAAAGCGCTAACTGTGTCGTCCAGAAATTGTGCCGTCCGTACTAACCCGTGTTCGTCCTTGTTTTCCGATCCTCAGTCTCACCAATCTCCGGGGTCAATTTACCTGTTGCAGGATATGCAGGGCCTGACTCCAGAAATAGCAGAGACGGCGAAGAAGGTGATTGCTGGATTGATCCAGTGCAACCCTGTCCAGTGACCCCGCCGTCATTGACTTCCTGGAGCAGGTAGTGGAGGGCATAGACGCGGTGACACAGGCACCACCGCCAGTAGAAGGGCCCTCCACACTTGTCATAGAGGAGTTAGAGGCGCCGGAACCAAGAAGGGGACTTTCGGGACCAACCGGCGCAGGCGTTGGCCCGTCCCCGCTCCGGAGACCTCATCCTCCGAAGGAGCAGCGGGAGAAGAGCGGGGCTCGGCCAGAAGAAGCACCAGTCGAGAAGTTCCCGAAGAGGAGGCGGCTCGAGCCCATCATTGTGCGCCGGAAGTTGACGCCGGCGCGGCTCGGGCCGCACAAGGAAAAGAAGGAGATGCTCCGACCCAGGCCCCAAAAGGAGCACCGACCGATGGAGTCGGTGCGGCCTGGGTCCCGGTGGAGCAGGCTCTAGAGGAGGCGCGGCGCTTCAGCAAGTCCTCGCGCGCTGCGGAGGGTGCTGCCCTGGCCGCACTGGAGGATTTTCTCCAGTGCCACGGTGAGGCCGGCGAGCGGCAAGCCGGCAAATGGGTCGGAATGGCCCAAGGCCGGCGAGAAGAGCTCGCGGCCGCCGCGAGAGAGAGCGATCCCGAGCCGCGTGAGCCGCACGAGACTGCGAGCGACGAGCCGGCAGCCAGCCCGCCTGCCGACCGATACAGCGAGCAAGAGAGAGAGAGAAAGAGAGCGCAACTGCTGTGCGAGCGACAGGGAGCGAGAGAGAGTCGAGTGCACCGGCTGCTCCTTCCTAACGTAAGTTTTCTACTCTCCTCTCGCGGGTTTATTGTAAAGGCTCGCACGGAAATCGCCCCGTGCAAGCTTTCTGTACCGTGTACGTGCGGGTGTGTGTCAGCCCGCCGTACTTTAACACCGCGCGCGAGGATAGCAGCTTCGCCGCGCGCCGTATCGTTCGCGCGTTTGAATCTTAACGGTCGCGCGCGAACTAACTCATTTGTTCTAATCAGCACGTGCGTTGTGCTTGTATTAATGATTTTAATATACTGTGATATTTAGTTACTCGTCGCGTTGTTCATTACAACCTGTCCTTCTCCCGGATACCGCCGCCTCCGCGGGAAAACGACTCCGCCGGTCGTTTTCATATCTGAGCATAGCGGCCACGCGCTTTACTCTTCGAGCGCGCGCTTTTCACTCAGCGATCCAATTAGTTGGAAAGCGAAGTTCGTGTGCGATCTTCGCGTTGTTTTCGGGATTCCAGGAGCAGATCCCCGGGCAAGTCATTTTAGTCTGACACCCGCGGCACCGTGTTCTAGGGCATCGCTGGCCTGTGGCTTGTTGGGATTTTCCCCCACTAGCCATCCTGTTACAGTATATACAATTGTTTCAATTAATCTTTGTTAAAAAAATTCATTTTCATTGTCAATAAATTTATTTACAATTTTTTCATTTCATTATTAATTCAACATATTTGAATTTTAAAACAATTTTATATATTTACAATTTTTATTTACAATTCTTTAAAAATTGTTTTTATATGTTAAAAAATTATTTGAAATTATTCATAACTCTTTAAAAATTATAAAATGAATGAAAAAAAAAAACTTTTGATTTCCTCATAAAATTAACCAAATATTTTAAAAATAATATAAATAATATAAATAATTAATTGAAATAAAACTTTTAATACAAAACTATGTTGTATTTAATGTATTAAAAAATTAAATAGTTATTTATAATTTTTTACTAAAACTTATATATATATATATTCATTGAACATTTATTTGGTTTTTGTTTTCAAATTAAACCTTATTATGTAAATGTTATTTGACAAATCAATGTGTTGAATATCACATATTTTTCAAATTTTAGTTTTTCAAATTGTTATTTATATTATTATTAAATTTGTGAATACTTTTTAATAAAATTTACGTTATCTATACAGAAGTGAAAAGTGTCATATTTATATATACTCAACCAAATAACGATTAGCTTAACATTCGTTACATTTCTCTAAAAGATCAATGAAAATGTTCGAAGTTACAATCTAGACATAGTTGTGTATTTGAAATTGTCTTTAATACAATTATACAATCCAACCACTGAATTCTTCACTTTGAAAGTTACTTGGGACTTTGCCTTTTCGAAGTACCGAAGTCTCGATTTTTGCCAAAAATAGTATTTACGATTGGACAAATAGTATAAAATAGTGTGTGGCATAAGTACTTCACTACAAAGTAAAACAAGATTTATTAATCTATACATGAATAGCACAAAAATCTGTTAGAAGTTTGAACAGAGAAGGTAATAAATCTATTATTTAGTTATTTTTTTTCGTTTAACCTATATAATTATATAATTATAATTTACAATATTTTACAACTATTTACAATTTTAAAAAGTATTTACAATATTTATTTACAATTTTACATTTCTTATTTATGTACAATTATATATGTATTTATAATTTTGTAATGAATTTGTATTTACAATTTTGTAATAAATATGTATTTACAATTTTTTCAAATAATCTTTATTGAAAAAAATGCAATTTTGCATTGTCAATAAATTTTTTTCATTTAATTATCAATTTAACATATTTGCATTTTAAAACAGTTTTATATATTTACAATTTTACATTCATTATTTATTTACATAACAAACATTAAATAAAAATTTGTTTCATTTTACAACTATTTACAATTTTAAAATGTATTTACAATATTTATTTATAATTTTACATTTCTTATTTATTCACAATTTTATAATAAATCTTTCCAGTTTATTTATAATTTATAATTGCGTTTATTTTTTATAATAAAAGTCAAAAGTCAATAGAAGTCAATAAAGCAAAAGCAATAAACTTTGATTTCCGTCTGCTTTAAGTACTATCAAAACATTAAAAAAACCTCACATGTTGTTCCAACGGAAGACATTTACAGAAGTATGTACGCACGACCCAAATTTTTAATCGTATGTGAGATTTGAGTCGGACTGAAGGAACGTTTGAAGCCATGCTTTCTGTATATTCCATACTTCAGACTTTCTGACGTCTCACTTATGACTACGCCTTTAAACATATAGGTAGTGTCACATAAGGTTTATTGTGGTGTTTAAGGAACGCGTTTACAGGAGTGTATACATAAACCAATTGCTTATAACTAACGTGCACGTAACACGCTTACTTCTCTCATTAGTCGGGAGCGGGATTTCACGCGTTCAAATACAATATGTTTGCCGCTAAATTTCAAGAATGACTAATTAAATAGTTGCCATTTTGTGCAAATGACCCATGTATATAAAATAAAGTAATTAGTTATAGTTAGATATCAAAGAAAATTATGATGAATTGGTAATTGGTTATAGTTACATATCAAAGAAAATTATGATGAATATAATACCATTAATAATTTTCTGTTTCTTTGCTTACATTTTTTACATAATAAAAGATGTTTATCGTTAGAATTTTTTTTACAATTTTTTTTGGCAGTAATATTTTAAATAAATTTCTAATTTATTTAAAATATGCACTCAAAGATATTTAAAATATCAATCATTAAATAGTTTCCGTCTTTCACAAATGCCATATCAAAGAAAATTATGATGAATATAATACCATTAACAATTTTCTTATCCTTTGATAGTGATAATTACTTTATCAAAATGACAAGTCAGGGCAATGAAGAAATGGAAAGTAATAAACTTTTATTCTATAAAATTAGAAATTTTTAAACATAAATTTAAATATAAAATAAACAGTCATAGATTACATTGAATATGAAGAAAAATTTTTTGAATATATGAAACGTTTGGAACCATGTAATATGGAGGAATTAAATAACAATTTCAAGAAATTAAATTTACGCTCTATTAATATAAAAAAACAAACAAAAGAAAAAGTAAAAAAGTATAAAAAATATTATAATATGTAATTGAAAATCAAGTATAACGTTGAAAGAATGTTGATTCGAGATTGATACCTCGCAAAACGATCGAAAACCGAACGAATCGCTTAAATTAGATTAAGAATAATATCTAATAAATAAGTAAGAGCAATAAGTATAACATTTAATAAATATTCAACATTATAACGTTATATTCAATATCAAAATGTTAAAAAAGAAGAAATTAAAAAAATAATTTTTACACTATCAAGGAACGCGGGAGCGTTCCGAAGGCAAGTATAGAAGAGCCTTAGGACGACCGCGTGAATATATACTTTGAAATGGATGTACGAGAAATTCAATGCGATTATATACCTATTGCGTTAGTTTCAACTATATAACATATTGTAATGGACGAGTTTTTCGTCCATTTACTTAAAATAATTATAAAAAGACTTGTAAAATAAAATCAATCCAAGCGGTGATGTTTGTAAACCTTTGGGCACGCGCGCGAACTGGAAAAACGCCGATACCGAACGCCAAGTGCAAAAGCCAGAAAACTAGAAGAGTACGAGGGATGAAAATTATATCAATGGATTCGTCTTTTTATGAAGAATAAGATTATAGTATTCGCAACAGTAAATATGACAATGAACATCCACGCCGAGGCAGTTTATAAAAGTTAAACGCGCACTGAGAACGCCGAATTCAAGAGCACAGCGAAGAGGAGACCGGAGGAAGGGAGGAGCGAGTAAAACGCCATACCCAATCTGTTTGCTAGAGCCGAGAGAGAGAGAGAGAGAGACACCGAGAGGGAAGGCACAACATGAGAGCAAGAAAAGAGAGAGATAGAGAACGAGAAAACGCGGCGCATGCGTGAGAGAAGTCTGGCGTTTGTCAAGACCAACGCGGCTCCGATTTTCCCGTACGGAGGCGAAAAAGCTGACAGATCGTAAAGAGCCAAAATTATGAGTCCAGCTAAGGGGAAGGTGACAGCCGCACTTTTCGGCTGATGGGAGCGATCGGATACCTACCAAATGTGTGTGTAAATAGATACATTGGAAGAGGCTCGATCTAGGCCATTTGACCTTTGCGGGAAGCTTTTCTCGGGAACGGCGCGGGGTCTCCAAAGAAATTCAGGAGACATCTTTATGGCTTTGTTTTTAACCCTATAGACCAACCACGATTATGCTGTATATGGATCTATGCATAGCACAGGAGCTTTCTTATAGATAATAGTCGAGAAGCTTCTGTGTATGTGAAAATTCGGGTATAAAAAGGCCGAATAATGAGAGCACGGCGCTCAGTCCACCACATCAATTTGAAGAGGGCGAATCTCTGCTCGAGACCTCCGACGGAACGTAGAAGGAGTTCAGCTACATAGACATAGAAAAAGAAGCTCTCTCGCTGCGCCCACCAACTGAGCCTTCACCATATTCATCGTCGCCGGTCTACGAGGCAACAATCATCGCACCTGCTGCAAGAGTAGAGAACTGAAGAGGGTCGATCATCACGCACTGGAAGAGGAGCTGAACCACCGATCTCAACCAGCAAAGCGGGGTGCGAAGCCCAAGGTATTATTAATTAAAATTGTACTCAAAATGTATTTCGTCGCGGATTGAATAAAATCATTGTTCTATACATTTTTATAAAATTTCTGTTTATTCCGGGATTCCGCATCCTGGTTACGCATAGCGCTTTCGGGCGTTGGCGAAAAGACAGGAATCCGAATACGCATGGGCTTGCTCAGTGCCTATTCAAATAATTTAATTATAAGGTGTGTAATCTCGACATAACAATATCCCTCTTAATCGAAAGCCATTTCATTGCTCTACTCAAATCGAAAGGTTTCATTTAAAAAGATTGTCTCATTCAAAAGATTTAGAGATCTGAATATTTTTATGTACGATTTCCTTTCCGATTCTTTCTCCATATTCTTCAGTCTGCACAAACTATACATTTTTGTCCGACCGGTACATAGTATAGCATTTTTGTCCGACCGACTAGAAGAGAGAGAGGGAAAGAGAGAAGAGCGACGGAGAGAGAGAGAGAGAGAATCCGTATATGGTATATATATATATATATATCTGGTCAATCAACCTAACCTTGTTACTTTATGTATACATAATAACTTTCAATATTTACGCATTAGTCCGTATACAATCATCATTTATACAAGTTATATTGAAAAGACTTTTTACATCGTTGAAATTCGATTTAAATTGACTTGGTGTATATTATAATATATATATTCAGATATATTTTCAGATAAGTAGCAAACTTTTATTATAAAATAAAAAAATAATGTTCTTAATATAAGTATTGTTACTTTGTGAAATCTTTTTTTTGTTACAGATTATATCAGAAAGAACAAGGATAATTGACAAGTAGATTATGATTATGATTAAATAGTTTGCAACATATAGAAGAGTTCAAAATTATTATTATTATGCATTATACATTAAGGCCACTAAAAGATTATTTTCAAGTCTGTCAAAGAATGCAACCACCTGTAATAGAAAAAAAAAGAAATACTGTTGCAGATAATATTTCTCTAGCAGAGCCTCGTTCTACTTTATGGTGTTTTAATTATGGATGCTTTACTGGCCCTACGATTTCTAAAGGTAAACTAGCATTATTAAAACCCGGAAATAGTGATATATAAGATTTTCTTAGATTATTATTAAAAGTGCATCATGCTCAAGTATTTTTTATTTTACATTACATTAATTCTTTCAGGTTCAGGCCTCATTTCATTTTTTGCTTAAAGTTCAAATACAGCATGAAAAAAGATATTATTCATAAAAACGCGCTAAAAAATGATGAAGTTCATTGCATATCAATGCGTCAAAGAATAGATTACCACGAATTTTTAATTACAGTGACATTAATTAAGTAGTGACATTAAGTGATGATTCATTATTTTGAGAAAATAACGCGCCAAGATATTAGCAACCTGTTGAGATTGTATGTTATTTTCATAATAACTTTAATGTTTGTGGTTAAAGTTGGATAACATTTTCTCAGATTGTTAAAAGTGCATCATGCTCATACATTATTACATTACATAATTCTTTCATATTCAGGCGTCATTCCATTTTTTGCTTAAAGTGCAAATACTTGAAGAAGATATTATAAAAACAAACTGACTAAAATTAGATGAAGTTCATTGCACATCAATGCATCCAAGAATGACCAAGAATTTTAATAATAGTGACATTAAGTAGTGTGACATTAAGCTATAACTAAGATGTTTTAGATAATATTGTTGTTGTGATTAAGTAGTGACATCAAGTAATGGTTCATTATTTTTTGAGAAAACAACGCGCAAAGATATTAGCAACCTGTATAGATTATATGTTATTTTCATAAATAACTTTAATGTTTGTGGTTAAAGTTGGATAACATTTTCTCAGATTGTTAAAAGTGCATCATGCTCAAGTATAATACATAATTCAACTGGTTTCTAGTGAAAACTTCAACGAATCTAAGTGTTAAAAATCTCTAGAAGCTGAAGATAGTAAAAGAAATATGTTACTATGAAAGAAGAACCATTAAAAAATCACAGACTTCTCAGTAGCAGAAGCAGAAATATTGTGGTAGTTATCCCCCTAGATAGAATTAGAGACTCGTTCTACTTTATTACAGTGAATGTCAGTGTTATTATATATATATATATATATATATATATATATATATATATATATATATATATATATATATATATATATATATATATATATATATATATATATATATATATAAGAAGTTCTAATTAGGTACGGTTTGAAAAATCTAAAATTTACAGATTGAGCTTCACTGTTGTACATATTTTCTCAAGCACAAACTAAAAGATTATGTCAAATGGGAAAAGCGAAAAGGATGTGTTATATTGTGGAAATTTAAAAAAATAAAAGTACTCAGTTATTCTCGTGTATGATTTTCCCAGGGTGGAAGACGTCAAAAGTTTGATCTATACAAGAAAATATCAAGAAAGTTTTTAGTGATGATTCTCAGTTCATAAACTGGTCGTATAATATATACAAACAATGAAGAAAGAAGATGTAAAATAAGTGTAAAATAAACAATGGAAATTTTTTTAGTATACAGAAACTAAAAGATTATGCCAAATAGGAAAAGCGAAATGGATGTGTTATATTGTGAAAATTTAAAAAATAAAAGTGCTCAGTTATTCTCGTGTATGATTTTCCCAGGGTGGAAGACGTCAAAAGTTTCATCTATACAAGAATATCAATAAAGTTTTTAGTGATTCTCGCAGTTCATAAACTGGTCGTATAATATACAAAAAATGAAGAAAGAAGATGTAAAATAAGTGTAAAATAAAAAATGGAAATTTTGTTAGTATACAGAAACTAAAAGATTATGTCAAATAGGAAAAGCGAAAAGGATGTGTTATATTGTGAAAATTTAAAAAAATAAAAGTGCTCAGTTATTCTCGTGTATGATTTTCCCAGGGTGGAAGACGTCAAAAGTTTGATCTATACAAGAATATCAAGAAAGCTTTTAGTGATTCTCAGTTCATAAACTGGTTGTATAATATACAAACAATGAAGAAAGAAGATGTAAAAAAGTGTAAAATAAACAATGGAAATTTGTTTAGTATACAGAAACTAAAAGATTATGTCAAATGAGAAAAGCGAAAAGGATGTGTTATATTGTGAAAATTTCAAAAAATAAAAGTGCTCAGTTATTCTCGTGTATGATTTTCTCAGGGTGGAAGACGTCAAAAGTTTGATCTATACAAGAATATCAAGAAAGTTTTTAGTGATTCTCAGTTCATAAACTGATTGTATAATATACAAACAATGAAGAAAGAAGATGTAAAAAAAGTGTAAAATAAACAATGGAAAATTTTTTAGTATACAGATTACAGATAGAAAGAAATATCGGCTATGTATGAAATGACTTGTTTTTGTAACATAAAAGCCATGAGGTTTTTCAGTGAAATATATTTGTCGACTTTTATGGAAGTAAAAGTATATGCTGAACAATTAATTATATGTAAGTACATTCAAGTTGTTCACTGCAAATCAAACAAATGAAAGTTGTGAAATCAATTATCAATAGTCAAGTAATGCAAACAACTCTCGGAAACTACTGTATGACTGTTCTCAGAAATGTATTAAAATTTGTTCATCTTTCTATACAAATTAAACACGAGAAAGTACTGAAATAATATAAAACTTTCTACGAAAGTATAAAAAAGGCAAGTATAGACGTTCTTTCTGTATAATCTATAAAATAATAATATTTATGATTTTTTAAAAGGAATCAAATAAATACCAGTGAAAAAGTCTTTTACTTCTTTGAGTCATTGTATGCTGAACAAATTATATGTTAGTAAGTACATTCAAATTGTTCACTGCAAATCAAACAAATGAAAGTTGTGAAATCAATTATCGATAGTCAAGTAATGAAAAAACTCTCGGAATCAACTGTATGATTGTTCTCAAAAATGTATTCAAATTTGTGCATTCTTCTATACAAATTAAACACAAGAAAGTACTGAAATCAATTTATTGTAGTCAAGTAACCGTAAGTTAACTTGACTGACATATTTGTGCATTCTCCTATACAAATTAAACACAAGAAAGTACTGAAATCAATTTATTGTAGTCAAGTAACCGTAAGTTAACTTGACTGACATAATAGAACTTTTAGTACCTTTTGTGTAAAATTACATTTTACGCCCACGTTGTAACTTCAAAAATATTTAGCCAGCGGGCATAAAGTACTACTTAACGCCTAACAAGCGCAATAGCTCACATACTCCTACAAAACTTTATAGAACCTACGCACTTTACGCCCGTGTGGGTGAAAATTATTTTAATTATATAACTATTATGCCTTCCTTTTATTTCTAAAATTCATAAGAATTTTATCAGATATTTACGAAAAGTTAAAGCCTATATAAAAAAAAAATTACATAGTTACCAACACATCCCCATTTTTCATTATTCTTTCTCAATTTTGAAATTTCTATAATATTACGCATCTTGGGAGGACAATAGAAGTCTATATAGAGCTGCTCTAGCAGTGGTGGTCCTCCAATCTCCCATACATACTTGGCGGGCCCGACGGTTTGCAGTTTAAGGTGTAGACATGGTCATTTTCATATAAATATTCTATGAATATGTTTAAGGTCAGATAAAATATATAAATGGGTTGCTTCTACATATTAAATACTAATCCGTATTGAATTTATTACTCTGTTTTTAAATAGAAAGTGCAAACACGCATGATAATATCATATGAGATCTCATGAGAATATCGGACATCAGATCTCGTATGAGAATATCGGACATCAGATCTCTTACGAGATTTCATTTGAGATCCCGTAATAAGTAAAATTGCAGATGACATTAATATATGATATCTCACATGCGATCTGATGTCTGAAATACTCATATGAGATCTCGTATATGATATTTACACACGGTAAAAGGATGAAAATTAAAATAGGTGGCTTACAAAATGGTTAATAAAATCTAAAGCACTTTTGAGTAAACTATAAATTTATATGCATTTTTTATCTCATTCCCACTTAAAAAAGATGGACACAAGGAAAAATATTTAGGGTAATGAAAGTAAATCATGAGATTATGCACTTGTATAGGGATATTATAATATTTAAGCGGTATCAATTAAAAATTAGAGCCAATGTTATTATTTATAGTGGGCTTATAGGTATAAACATTGTTAATCAATTTATGCAAAAATTTAGTAAGTATTCTACATTTGTAAATGTAGAATACTACAAAGCCCACCGGTAAACTGCAAACCGTCGGGCCCGCCAAGTATGTATGGGAGATTGGAGGACCACCACTGCTAGAGCAGCTCTATATAGACTTCTATTGTCCTCCCAAGATGCGTAATATTATAGAAATTTCAAAATTGAGAAAGAATAATGAAAAATGGGGATGTGTTGGTAACTATGTAATTTTTTTATATAGGCTTTAACTTTTCGTAAATATCTGATAAAATTCTTATGAATTTTAGAAATAAAAGGAAGGCATAATAGTTATATAATTAAAATAATTTTCACCCACACGGGCGTAAAGTGCGTAGGTTCTATAAAGTTTTGTAGGAGTATGTGAGCTATTGCGCTTGTTAGGCGTTAAGTAGTACTTTATGCCCGCTGGCTAAATATTTTTGAAGTTAGAACGTGGGCATAAAATGTAATTTTACACAAAAGGTACTAAAAGTTCTATTATGTCAGTCAAGTTAACTTACGGTTACTTGACTACAATAAATTGATTTCAGTACTTTCTTGTGTTTAATTTGTATAGGAGAATGCACAAATATGTCAGTCAAGTTATTATATATAGTTATGTATCATATTTTGTGTACCTTTTTTTGACCAGTTTGAAATATGATATTTCCATTGAGAAACAAAGATACATACAAATATATAATAATATATTGACTTTGTCAGTCATATATACCCTTTAATTTAAAAGTAACTAAATATTCTTGAATTATTTTATCACACTAAAATTATTAAAATAGAAAAATAATTTTTAGAAAAATCTACATTCTAAAAAATTTATATTTTTATATTGTTCTGTTCATTGATGGTAACAAATTTATATTAAATAGGATTGTGTCAGCCTTTTCGCCTTATTTTCTAAAGCTTATTTCATAGCTGATGTGTGGCAATCAACTTTAAAAGGCCAATCAAGAAATATTTTTGGATCTTTTAAAGTGTAAGGTTTTTTCAAAAAGTAATATTTTTCTTTTTCCTATAATACATTGAATTTCATGTATTTTCATATAGGTATTCTACGATTCCTCATATTTGATATAATAAAATGAATAAGATCTCAAAAAGAATTATAAAACATAAAATGAAACCAGATAGTAACTGTCTTTTCCGAGCATTTGCAGAATTTTTATTTAGTGATCAAGAGGAACATAGACAAATTCGATTGAAATTAGTGGATAAAATTATAAGTGATTGGATAGTTTATGAATCTTTTGTATTAGGAGACAAATCTTACAACACAATAATTACTGATTCAAATTCTTACAAACTACATATGTCTACTAATGGTAGTTTTGGTGGAGAAGTTGAGATTGCTGCTTTTGTTAGTATTTACAATGAAAAAGTTATAGTACATCAAGGATATTATAATGCAAGGGAATTCGGTGCATGTAATAGCAGAAATAAATTAGTTCTTTTATTATCTGGAAGCTTGGATAGTGGTCATTATGATATTCTTGATATTGAAAATATTTTTTTGTCTGGAAACGATCGAAATTATTGGTCGATTTCAAAAAAGAGACAAAAGGATAGAATCACGAACCTCGGTGAAAGAAGGTTGAAAAATAATCGGGAAAAAGGTAGAGTTGTTAATATGAATGACAAGGAAAATCAGATAGAAAAGGATATAATTGTTAATATCAATGAAGAAAGATTGGAAGATATGAGGGAAACCGATGCAGTTGTTAATAGTAATGAAGAACAAGTGAACAATAAGATTGAAGAAACTGTTATGAACATGAATGAAGAAATGAATGATATCTTAAAAAGAGATATAAAACATGAAATGAAACCGGATGATAACTGTCTTTTCCGCGCATTTGCAGAATTTGTATTCAATAATCAAGAGAAACATAGACAAATTCGATTGAAATTAGTAAATAAAATTATAAATGATTGGATAATTTATGAATCTTTTATATTAGGAAACAGTTCTTACAACACAACAATTACTGATCCAAATTCTTACAAACTAAATATGTCTAAAAATGGTAGTTTTGGTGGAGAAGTTGAGATTGCCGCTTTTGTCAGTATTTACAATGTAAAAGTTACAGTATATCAAGGATATTATAATGCAAGGGAACTCGATCCGTGCAATAGCAGAAATAAATTAGTTCTTTTATTATCTGGAAACTTGGATAGTGGACATTATGATGTTCTTGAAATCGAAAATACTTTTTTTCTTAAAGACTATCAAAATCAATATCGTCGGTTAAATTATGCTAAAAATAAAGATGAAATTAACGTATGTAGAAAAAATCGGTATCTTGATGGTGATAAATTAGAGAAGAAACGAAAACTTGATCGTATTTGTAATATGAATGAAGAAAGAATAAACAGAAAGCGACAAAGTGATAGGATCACTACTATAAAAGAAGATAGAATAGAGAGCAAGAGAGAAAAGGATCGAATTATAAATATGAGTGAAGGAAGGATAGGAAATAAAAGACAAAATGATAGAGTTTTTAATATGATTGAGGAAAGGCTGCAGAATAAGAGGGAAAAAGATAGAGTTATGAACATGAGTGAAGGAAGGCTGGAAAATAAGAGGGAAAAAGATAGAGTTATGAACATGAGTGAAGGAAGGCTGGAAAATAAGAGGGAAAAAGATCGTGTCACGAACATGAGTGAAGGAAAGGTGGAAAATAAAAGGGAAAAGATAGAATTACGAACATGAATGAAGAAAGGGTAGAGAACAAGAGAAAAAAGGATAGAGTAATTAATATGAATGAAGTGAGAGTAAATAATAAAAGACAAAACGATCGGGTTGTCAACATAAATGAAGGGCGAATGAATAAGAAAAGATGTACAAATGTTGTAAGCAATTTGAATGAAAAACGGTTGGCTAAGAAACGTAAGCTTGATATTGCAAGTAATATGTCTTCAAATCGAATTTATAAGAGGAGAAAGATACAAAAAATTAGAAAGATGTGCCCTCCAAACTTAAATTATGTAGATTCAGGCAATATGGATTATGTATGCTCTAATTGTTCTGCAGTTTTTTGGGAAACAGAATTTTCAAAAAAAAGTTGTTGTCATAACGGAAAAGTTATTTTACCTCCTTTATCAGAGTATAACGAAGATTTGAAAGAACGTCTGTATGACAAAAAATTTAAAGAACTAATCCGTTATTACAATAATAAATACTCATTTGCGAGTTTCAATGCTACCGTAATTAACAATAAAAATAAAGGAGTTTGTAATGTAAAAATCCAAGGCCAAGTTTGTCATACATCTCCGAAATCAGTTATCGTTGAACCTAATCAACATCCTCAAAATGATCAAATTTACATTTATGATGAGTATACAGCAAATCAGTTAAGATTGAAAAATAACAAAGCATTATTATAAGAACATTTCACAATATTAAATAGAATATTAAATGACAACCCATGTGCAAAAAAAATACAAGCATTTATATGAATTATCAAAAAATACTCAAATTCCTCAATACAGGTTATATTTTGTTCGAAATATAAAATTGAACCAAAATGTTTATAGTAAACCAAAAACTGCGGAATGTGCCGCTTTAATTATTTCACGAGAAGGAGAAATTCCATCATCTTTTGATTTGTGTATTTATCCAAGAAATCCGGATAACAGTACATCACATATTTTCATACATAAGTTATCTCATCATTTGGATCCGATGGTATTTCCTATTTTATTTCCTTCAGGAGACTTAGGATGGAATCCCGATTTACATCAAAATTCAGAAAATAATAAAAGATTGACTGCTTTGCAATATTATTCAAACCGAATTGCTTATCGGCCAGGACCAATTTTCAATCCAATTTTATGTAGTGGACGATTGACTCAGCAATACATAATGCATGCATATATAGACATAGAAAGTACAAGAATGGATTATTTTAGACAAAATCAAGGAAAATTAAGAGTTGCATGTTATCAAGGGTTATTAGATCATGTTGGAAAAAATGCTTCAAATAAATCAAAAAATTTCGAGAACAAAGAACGTTTGAGACATCTTTTTATTTTACCATCAACTCATATTGGTAGTCCTAGACATATGCATCAATTATATCAAGATGCAATGGCTATAAATAGAGCTGTTGGAAGACCTGATTTATTTATTACTGTAACGTGTAATCCAAATTGGCCGGAACTTAAAAGACTATCAAACTTCCCTCAAGGAACCACATGTAATGATATTCCTAATTTAACAGCAAGATTATTTAATACTAAATTACGAGCAATTTTAGCAGATATTTAAGTGGAAATATTTTTGGCGAAATACTGGCATATATTTACACAATTGAATTTCAAAAAAGAGGATTAGCTCATGTTCATTTATTATTTGTCTTAAATTATGAAAACAAATTATTGAATCCACAAGACATTGATAAATATGTGAGTGCTGAAATTCCAAATGATGATAAAGAATTACAAGCATTAGTTATCAAACACATGTTGCATGGTCCCCATACAGAAAATTCCCTCTGTTATAACAAGGAGAAAGATGTTTGTTCGAAAAACTATCCAAAAGAATTCAGTGATTTTACACATTTTGACGATATAAACGAAGAAATAATTGAAATAGTTATACATACAATTCAAAAGTAAATGGTGAAATAGTGAAAGTAGATAATTCAATGGTAGTTCCTTACAATCCTACACTTTTGAAAAAATATCAATGTCATATAAATTGCGAAATATCTTATTCGGTCATGTCTATCAAATATCTTTATAAATATATTCATAAAGGGTTTGACAAAGCATATGTAAGTGTATCGAAAAAAAATTCTGATACAGATCAATGTGAAATATATGATGAAATTACTGACTATCTTAATGGGAGATATGTTAGTCCAATAGAAGCAGCATGGAGAATAGAAGAATTACCATTGCTAGGAAGGTCACACACAATTATTCGTTTAGCTATTCATACGGAAAATCAACAGTATATATATTTTGAAGAAAATAAGGAAGACGAAGTTTTAAATAAAAATAATAATACAACTCTAACGGCGTGGTTTCAATTAAATTTAGAAGATGAAGAAGCGAGAAAAATTAAATATTCTAATATACCAAAGTATTATTTATTCAATTCATCAAAAAAAGTATGGCAAAAAAGAAAAATATTTTCAAAATCTATTGGTAGAATGAATAGTGTCAGTCCTAAGGATATAGAACGATTCCATTTAAAGTTGATATTAAATCGTGTAAAAGGAGCAATATGTTTTGCAGATTTAAAAAAGTTCGAAAATGTATCCTACAAAACTTTTAAAGAAACAGCAATTGCAATGGGATTAGTAAAAAATGATAATGAAATTTTCAATGTTTTTGAAGAAGCATGAAAATTTTTTGCTTGGTTTCTTATTAATGATGATATTCCTTTTGCTTGTGAACTTTGGGAATCTTTCAAAAAATATTTTAGTGAAGATTTCAAAGATAATCAAGAGCATCAAGCATTAAGAGAAATTGATGAAATTTTAAAAGGTGAAAATTTGTCATGCTCTGAATTCGGATTACCAACATTTAATGATTTGACTTATGAACTATCGGCTCATGAAAAAAAATAATAATTGATAAACACAAACAGTTATTTCAAGAACATAAAAATCAATTAAATAATGAACAAAATGATATTTTCAATTTCATAATACAAACTAATGATCGTATGATTTTTATTGATGGTTCCGGAGGTACTGGGAAAACATTTCTTTACAAAACATTAATTCATTATTATTTAGGAGAAGGACAAAAAGTTGTTTCTATGGCATGGACTGGAATTACTTCTATACTACTTCCGGAGGGAATGACAAGTCACAGAACTTTTAAATTGCCATTAGATTTATCAAATATTGAAACAACATTTTTGAAATTATATTCAGATAAAAGAAGGTTACGCGAATGTGATGTACTCATTTGGGATGAAGCATCAATGATTCCTAAAAAAGCATTAGAAGTTGTTGATAAAACTTTAAGAGATTGTTGCCAAGTCGATTCAATACCTTTTGCTTGAAAATTATTAATTTTAGGAGGAGATTTCAGACAAATTTTGCCAGTATTGAAAAATGGATGTAGAATTACTATAATTAATGAATCTATCAAACGTTCTAATTTGTGGCCAAAATTTAAAATATTAAAATTAACTAAAAATATGAGATCCAATAAAATAAAATTTTCAAAATTCTTGTTAGAAATCGGTGACGGACAAGTATCGTCTTTATCAATATCTGAAAAATGGAAAGTCGACAATATATGTGAAAAAATTTATGGTTCCACTATAACTGACAAGGAAGATTTATCAGATAGGGCAATTTTATCTGGTCATAATCAGATATTTATCACTTGAATAATGAAGTACTTAAAAGAATAGATTCAACAGAGAAAATTTATTATAGTATTGATTATGCTAAACCAAAAGGAGTAGATCAAAGTGATGAAGATGTTCAATTAAATTATTCAATAGAATATTTAAATTCTTTAAAATTTCCAGGGCTACCATTTCATAAATTAGTATTAAAACCCAATGCCATTGTTATGCTCATAAGGAACATTTGTATTAACGATGGATTGTGTAATGGTACAAGATTAAAAATTTTAGAATTGCACAAGTACAATATAAAAGCCATGATAGTAACTGGTTACAACTAAGGACAAATAGCTTACATACCTAAAATAACTTTAAATTCAGGAGAATCATCGTCTTTACCTTTTATATTATATCGAAAACAATTTCCTGTCGTCTTAGCCTTCGCGATAACTATTAACAAGTCACAAGGCCAAAGCTTCAATAAACTTGGAATATATTTTAGGCGGCCTTTATTCTCTCATGGCCAATTATATGTAGCTTTGTCAAGATGTACAAACCCAGAAAATTTATTTATTGAAAATAATTCGAATCATTCTGATGAAATTGAAAATATAGTATGGAAGGAAATTTTTGAATGATATATAAAGATTATTTTGAAATATAAAATGAAGAGCTTTAAACTATAAACGAAGACACCAATTCGCAAGACGAGTTAGCCACGGGTACCGACATCAATTGCTTTTTTGCATAAACGACATCAATTGCTTTTTTGCATATACTACAACCATTCAATATCTGTGGAACATTCCGACAACTAAGGCACGGCCGACAAAAATAACTTTTCAGTTAATTGTTGTCATGTAACTATACTACTACCACTATTCGTTTATGTATAAGTGAATAAGTTCTATCATTGACAGAACTATAAATTAAAAGAATCGAACAATTATTAAAATTTTGATCATTTTTAATTTCTTCTTTTTAAAACGCTATGTTATACAATTTCAATATGAAAATGAATATTAGAACTCCATTAATATAAAACACATATAAAATTAATATCATTTACAGATACCAAAATGTCGAAACGCCCAAAATCAAATACTACTAATGAAACACCAGGAAAAAAAAATCAAAAATTTCATTTACGTACACACCATCTGATTTTTTGAAAAATAAAATTCATATTGGCGACAAAAATGTGTAAATTATTTTATTCTATTCTTAAAAAATTAATAAATTTAATATACTTTAAAAAATATTTATTAAATTTATATATTTTAAAAGTATGGTTATTGGATATATTGAAGCAGTAGAAAATCCCCGTACGATAATTTCTAAGGCTACTGGAAAATCATACGACATATTTAAATTTATTTTAAATAATAATGACGGATGCAAAATTCAATGTAATATATGGAATAAGGATATCGAAATATTTGAAGATAAAATCAACTATAATGAGGTCATTTTAATATAATTTCATAAAAATAATATAACAACTATTATTAATTAAAATTATTTCTAGATCGTTCTATTACAAACAGTAGTTGCCAAAGAAAGTTCTAATTTTAATAGCGGCAATATGCAATATGAATTCCACTTAAAAAATTATTCCAAAATTACTACGATAGCTAATCGCGATGTATCGGAAGACATTACATCCTTAACAATTAAAACTTTTGAAGAAGTGAAACAATCAAATGGACTTATTAGTAATATTTATTACATATGTATATATATTAGAAATAAATTAAGAATTCAACATGTTTAATTAAAATTTCAGAAACTGAAGGATATTTAATGAGTGAATTTGCTATTTCGAATACAAATTTAAGTAAATTACTTGGTGCTATCACAGATAAAACCCATAAATTAGAAATAGTTGTTATAAATGGTACTGGAGAACGAGACAAATTTACAGAAGGATCCAAATTGAGAATAACAGGGGAAATATACATAGTAGGTAAAAAAACGTTTCAATTAATATCTTACATTATAGTAAACATTCATGGTGCAATTAATATATATTTATTATTTTAAAGAAAACGGACACATCTATTTAGAAATTCAAAATTTAACCTATATTGAAATACTAAATGAAGAAAAATTATCGATGGCTGAATTAATATTGGGAGGAGAGATTTTGAAACGGGACTGAGAATAGCTAAACGAAAAAGGATGCCGGTTCAAATAAAATAAAGCTAAGTACTTCGTTATAATTAATTAAATTGGATTTATTAAATAACATAAATTTTTATTACAGATTTTAAGTTACTACACAATGATACTTTTTATGATTCGTTATTAAATTAATTTAAGTAGTCTATACATATAGTCTTTCCCGAAATACATCATTTCATTATGACAAAATCATTATTCGAAAATCGACAAAAAAAATTTATTTTAAAATTCATATGAAGTGTTTTTTTAAAATAAACATGAAAATAAGATTATTTGGGAATTTGATAAATAAAATAGGACTACTTCATGGGTATTCTCAAATGACGATTTTCACAAATTTTTCTACAATTTTTTTTTAATACAAGATCTCGAATAAAGTATTGTTCATGTAAAATACTGAATAAAAATATTTAGAAAAATATATTGAATGATGCAAAAATTATATTCGTCGATTATGAGGAAAAAGGACATTATACAACGGAAAAATATTCAGCATTAAGTAATATTATCTTTTCCAAATATTATTATTCAGTATTTTGCGTAAGTAATACTTAATTTGAGATATTTTGTTAAAAAAATTTCATTGTAGAATTTTTCCAAGAAAACTTCATGTAAGTATACACTTAAAAAAGTCCTAATTTGTAAATCGAATGTCCACATAACCCTATTTTTATGTTTAAAATACGCTTCCTTCATTAGAATTCTGAAATAATAATTTTTATTCCGTTGCCTTTCAAATTACACGCAAATTGGACATTAAGAAGGAAGTTAACTAATCTGTACGTTAAGAAAGAAGTTAATTTAACTGCTCGGAAAAAGAAAAGTAACATTAGTTGAAAAATAAAAAAAAGGTTATTTTTCTTTGTTACCCTCCCTTTTTTGCCGTGCAAACAAGTCGACCCCTTTTTTAACACACAGTCAAGTTGACTCCTTTCTGCACGTGTAGCAAAATTAACCTCCTTTGTACCTAGCATTATTTATTTCAATTATTTTCAAATTTATTTTATAGGCAATTAGGTCTTACTAAATAAATCGTATTCCCAATTTAGTTATTTTATATGATTTCTATTCCTTTATATAATTCTCAAATTCATAGTATTCAGTAGAGAAGTAGGTTTACAGGTTAGTAGAAGAAATTTACGTATTCCCGAATTACTTATTTTGCCATCCATTTATATATAGATTCTCAAAATTCAAAGTGTTTAATAGGGGATTAGGCCTTTCTGTAATAAATTTTTTTTAATAATTTATAATTAAATCTAATTACAGCGTAAATTAAAATTTATTACAGGATGGGATACCTCTACAAAAAAAAACGCGCCTATCAATCTACCTCATGGGTGGTGTGGAAAAGATAAAAAACAATATTAAAATGTTAGCACTTTTGAAAATTATATATAGATATATAAGAATAAGAAATAAAGTTTAGTAATAAGTTTCTTTAAAATAATATACAGTAACATGTTACTTTTCACTAATGCGACTTCTCAAATAAAATAATTTTAATTTTTTTATAATATAACTTTTTTAATAATCAGTGTTTAATTGGGAATTATGACTTTTGAAGATAAGATATAGATATATAAGAATAAGAAATTAGGTTTAGTGATAAGTTTCTTTAAAATTCTATAAAGTAAAAGTGGGGGGGTTGGCGCGCGAAGCGCGCAGGGGGGCGAAGCCCCCCTAATATATATATATATATATACACTAGGGGGGTACCCCTACTCGCTCCGCTCGTCAATCCCCATATAAAATAAATTTAAAAATTTTATATTTTGGAATAAGAGAACAAATCACCCTGATATTCATTATTTTAAATTATTACACTTATTTTATTACTTACTTTATAAATATTGAACAATGTTTTAAATTTAACCAATAACTGTGTTGCGTTAATTCGTTTTATATAAACTTTATTAACTATAAAGATTGGTTGAAGAGACGAACAGTTTTCCACGTCACCCTGGGGGTACTGTTCATGGATTAAAATTTACTTTAATTATACATTTAATGTAAATTACTTTTCTTAATGTAATTAACTATTATTTAGTAAAATATAAGATGTCTGCACAAGATCATTCAAAACCCAGTCCATTAAGATGGGATCCTGTGCAAAATATGTATATTGAATTGTGAGTAGTATACAACACGCAAGAGAATTAGATGAATTAAACGAACAGTTACAGAATCATATAAATGAACAAAACGAATGTGAAATACATTTAAATAATTATATCAATGAATATAATAACAATATTACTATGATACAAACACCGTTAATTTGGGATCCAACACAAAATAAATACATAGAAGTATATAATTTAAAAGATGCTACAAAGTTAGACAAATTGAATGAAATAATAGAAACCCATGAAAAAGAAGAAAACAAGTATAATAACTATTGTAATAATTTACTTATAGAATATGATTTAAATTATTTACAAAATTTAATTAAAAAATATGAAAAATAAAATAAATCAAAAGCAAACATAATATTTTCAATATACAATTTAAACTCAATTTTTAGTATAAAATATTTGAAATTTCACAAAAACAGTATTAAGTTATATTAACTTTTAATTTTATCATTTTACATTAACTTCTTTCACGTACCCAATATAATGTTTATAAGCAAAAATATATATAACAGAAAAAATAAAAATATATATTTTCATATTATAAATAGCTTACAAAAACGTCACAGGATATGTTAAAGAAAATTTAATTAAAAATTTGAAAATTATTTTTTTATAAATATTTTTGTAAATTTTAAATAAAAGTAATAAATATAAAAATTCAATGAAATAAAGAAAATTATTATTAAGTATGAAAATGGAATATTTGAAATTTAAGGAAAATAAAATTATATTAATTTTAAAATCATTTATCATTTACAATAAATTATATTAAATTCTTTCATGTATCGAATATAATGTTTAAAAGCAAAAATATATATAAAAGGAACAAATAAATATATATGGTTCTAAATAATAAAAAGCTTATAAAAACATTCAAGGGTATATTAAAGATAATATAAATCATATAATTTATTTTTAATTTATTATTTTCCTAAATTTCAAAATGTAATATAAATGATATAAAAATATATTTAATAAAATTTCATAAAATTTTAGGTATAGTGGTAATGTAGGGCTATTGGCGAAGGATGCCACTTAAAATAACAATCCAACGGTCCATGAACAGTACCCCCAGGGTGACGTGGAAAACTGTTCGTCTCTTCAACCAATCTTTATAGTTAATAAAGATTATATAAAACGAATTAACGCAACACAGTTATTGGTTAAATTTGAAACATTGTTCAATATTTATAAAGTAAGTAATAAAATAAGTAATAATTTATAAGTAATAAAATAAGTGTAATAATTTAAAATAATGAACATCAGGGTGATTTGTTCTCTTATTCCAAAATATAAAATTTTTAAATTTATTTTATATGGGGGTTGACGAGCGGAGCGAGTAGGGGTACCCCGCCTAGAATATATATATATATATATATATATATCGTAAGGGGCGCCGATATAAGTTATGAGAATCACGTATACTGCGTTGTGAGATCTGAATCTCGCGCGCTGACACGTACCGCGATCGGCAGAGTGCCGCACGGAACAAGCCGCAAGCAGGTGGAGAAGAAGACGAAGCCGCCGCGCCGCTACGAACGTGAGCGCGCGGCCATGTTGTTGACCGCCGTGACACGCAACAAGTCGTCGTGTGTGAGCTCCGTGCATCGGAGAGTTTGTGTGTGCCACGCCTCCACGACTGCAGCCAATCGCGCGACTGCGCCGCCACCACTGGGAGGAGTGGAAGCGAGAGGGAAAGAGAGAGAACGTGAGCACGAGGACAGCGCGAGAGCAAGAGAAGCTGCGTGCCTCATCCCGAACATCGAGCGGCCTGCGAGAGCGACAGAGAGAGAGAGAGAGAGAGAGCCCACTCTGGTTAGACTCGCGCGCGATGGCTGGCTAGCCCCGAGTAAGTAGGCCCTGCACTTGTAATAGCGTCCTTCGGTGACGGGAGCGCGAGATAATTCCCCCCGTCATCCGTGAATAAGCGGCTCTGCCGCAACCGCGAGCGTGCGTGCATTAGTCGGAAGTCTCGGCCTGTCGGTTATTATTTGTTAGATTATTGTCCGGGTTTCGCGCCCTTTAGCGCGTCTATCAATTAAACCGTTCATTTTTATCTTAAATAGTCGAGTCACGAGTACTTATTGAGCGCGCCTTAACCTATGCATGATTTCCCGAATACCGCCATCTACCCTTTTCAGCAGCTGCAGCTAGTCGCAGGCATCGCCTCCTAGAGGAACATCTGTAGCGGGAGTAAGTATCTCAATAACCGCTCGAGAGGTTAGACCGAGCGGCGTTGTACGCGGGAAAGACCGGCTGCGCTGGTAACGCTAGGTCATAGCGAGCAGCCGGTAGTTCGTGGGCGGCAGTTGGCAGCAGCGGCAGAGCGCAGCGCCGGTTCTAGTGGAAAGCGGCCTATGCTTTCTACAATAGAAGCCGGGCTCGCATGTTCGGAACCTGTGCCGAGGCGCTTCTGCCGGACTACAGGTAATTCTACAACGGTGAGTTGCCCGGGCGTACAATACCCCCGTATATTACCCCGCGAACCCCTGAGAGGGATTAATATCCTCTCCCTAACTGAACCCCGTTACAATATATATATATATATAGTCATTCGGAGAGTTTAATACCTTTTCTTCGAGGAGCCTCTACCGACCCGCGGGGTAGAACCGTTACCCGACTTGAATACCCGAACTTCAGGTACCGAAGGAAAGAGATTTCAATAAGATTCACTCGCAATATTATCGTTTCGACAATGTTGGTAGTATTTATAAACATATATGCCAGTGCGCTTGGGACGGTAGATAAATTAACCCTGTTACAACTCTACATATACATATCCCTATCCAAGAATAATGTTATGTTAGAAGTCCCTAAGGGCAAGCGGATTCGTAAGCATATGGACAGACTCAAACTTTTTCCCTCTCTCGACTCCTCAGAATAAGGAATTTGCATGCTTTACAGGGTCCTTCTCTTCTATCTTTCTATTATGAATTTGTTGGCTTATACCTCTATCCTATGCTTCTTCACTGTGCGGCCCTTTCCTGGCATCCCTGGTGGGGATCATATCCCCCTTAAGGATGCGGAAGGACAATTGAAAGAGAAGATCAACTCCATGACCCAAGAAGCAAATAGAAATCACTTAAGGTGAAACAGCCATTACTGGGACAACGTAAAAAGCGTGCCCTATACCGGAACAGTAATAAATATTATTAATAATCTAATACATATGAACATAGATCAATAATGAAAAGAACACGAATAATGAACAGAATAACATTTACACATACTTCAGTACGTTTATAAATGAAATAAATATTCATTATAACGATTTTAATTATTATATATTTCAAAACTAGTTGTCCGCCTTCAAAACAAGTTTTTCACGTAGTTGCCTATACTGGGACTGTATTTACATAGTATCGTTTGCCTTGATTTTGACAAGAATATTTATAGTGCCGTATTAATCCCTTATTTGTTATTTAATGTATGTGGCGAAGTATTGGTAGAACGTTGAAAACTTACTATAATCAAGTATTATGTATTCTCTAATATAACCTTAAATTGTCCCACTATTGGCAGTTTGCCCCACTTTAGGATGTATCTCAAAAAATCGTATCCCAGTAAAGGAATAGACGACGTATTAAATGTATTTTTAAACCTTTATAACATTTTAATAACCTTTTTTTTTTAAAAAGGAAAAGGAAAAACTCAATAATTCATTATCCTTAAATCATATGTATTAGGTGGTCATAAGTGCCCCAGTAATGGCTATTTCACCTTATTGTGTGAACTTTGCATTTTCTCTCGGCAAGCCGAGGCCAAATTGGATCATCTTACTTGCGGCTGCCAAGAGTTGTTCGACATTTTAAACGCCTTGATGAATCGCAAGCTTCATGCCCGATTATTACAGAACAGAACCTTTATCGCATTCGCCGCCGACATACGCCAGCATGAGAAGAATTTAGAACTTCCCATCCCTAGCCACCACCTCAGAGCAGAGTAATCAGTCAAAATTGCAACCATTGACGCCACTTACCACAATGGAAGGATGCCCTATGAACCATACAAGCTTCGTCCGCTAGCCGTGCGACAAACATCGGTTAATCATACCTACAGGGTGGCATATGTTATCCCTGGGTACACTCATATAGCTCTCGGAGTTCTGTTGGCGACACAAGGGAGACGTGAGATAGAGACGTTGTCTCGCCCTAGTCATGCAGCATTCGATCCATGCAGTATAGCCATAAGTAAAGAACTGACGAGTCAATGGTGCCATCTAGCAGTCAACGGAACTTGGGTGTTTGCCGCTGCTGTTAAAGATAGGGTGCGTATATCCTGTCCGGGGGACATTTATGAAAACACCGGATTGCAAGGCATCGGCATATTGAGGTTAGCCACGGGATGTACGGCCAGAACAGCGTCCGCTAATCCCCAAAGACGTTAGGGTTTCCCCGGTCTAGTATATCTACGAATCTGAAACCAATCTGAATGTCACGGACCTTTATCCTCTTGGACAACTCTCAAACAGTCGCTGAAAACAGTCATGCTAAGGATGGAAGAAATTGGCCAGTACGAAAGAAATGCCGCGAACACTCGCAGTCTAGTGTATGGAGGCCTTGCCATTCCAGCCTTAATCGCACACGGTCTCATTTTTGTCAGTCTTAAATTCCGAAATTGCCAAATGTTTGGGAATTCAGCAATTTGAATTCCCGCGGTGCCTCTCAGCTCGGCTCGACTCACGGCGCAGCCACGGCGCGGCAGCACCTCGCCGCGTCTTGGCGGAACAGCTGAGACGCTATACTGATTCGTGCAGTATAGTTGCGAGATTGCTATCTTTCTCACACTCTCATATGCAAATATGAGAGATATTAATTTGATTAGGGTGTAGTGAGACAAATTCAAGGAAGAAGACGGAAGTGGATCAAGGACTCGCTTTCTCTGAAACCAGCCTTGCCATGAGAAATATCTCTCCGCTGTGCACCTGGTATCGTTCATCGGAAAACTCTCAACACAAATTCACTGGATCACTCACTTGGGACTCTCATCGCTTCTACATTCTCGCTCAACCATCACACATCAAAAGGCACCTCCGATTAATATAATCGCTGCTCCTGCCAGGTAACATCTCTCACTCCACACGAGGTCAGGTAGCAACCACTTGTTGGCCATTTTGAACGCCATTACTTCGTTGGCAAAACTCAAAGCAACAAATCAATAACATTTGTTTGCTGGTTATACTAGTTCATCGTGCTGAGCCGAGAAAGAAGAACTTCATTGGACAGACTCACTCACAAGGATCGGACACACTCATCTCATTGAAATCATTGTAGAAAACTCAACAGGTTAGTAATCCCTCATATGGGATTCATACTATAATACAGTAATTGCTTTACTGAATTACACTCACTAAGTGGACATGATTTAGCATTCATGTCAAAGTGTAATGAAACCAGTGAAAAAACTCAACAAACAGTGCTACGATAAACTCGCCTCTTTTATTCATGAATAATCTCAACCAACCAGTTAGTCGCTTAGACTTCATTTAAGAAAATATAGTGAATTGAGAAATCATTTATCGTTCAATCACCTTTATTTAATATTGTACTCTACTCTAGTCATCAAAATAGTTTATTTTTATATTCTTGTTATAACCAGTGTAATTTAATGTAATTATTAAGGCCAAATATGACTGTGAAAAATATAACATGAAGTTTATATATAAATTGTGTTCGACTCAACTTATTTCATCACCCACAGCATGTTACTCATTTAAACTTATGGAATTCTCAAACAGCCAAAATAAAACACCAGGCGTTACCCAGGCCACCATCACCTTTACCATTCCTCTTGCCGAATTTGGTCCTTTACACCCTCCCATCTACGTCCACGAGTCGAGTCACACCGTGCCCCGCTAAAACCGCAGGAGCCGACTAAATAATATCACCTTTCAGTTGAGCTGACCCACAGGGATCTACCTTCACCATCATGTCATGCAGTCTTACGATGACTTATTGCAAGGACCTTTCGCTTGAAGCTCTGGCCACCTGCTTTAACCCGCTGGAGAAATCATCGCCATGTAAATGAACTCGGAGACAGTCACTACTCAGACCGCTACGGTAATTTTCGACACCCCTGGCCAGCCACAAAGGGCCGAAAAGGAAAAGGATCTGTGATTATTAGAAGCAATTCTTAAGATGGACAGACCCCCTAAACCTACTATCTCATGGATGAAATCCGAAATCCATATCGTTCGTCCATCCCGGGAACCCAATACGATAGATCTTTATGGGATCTTTTGCCTGTTACCATGGACCGGAAGACAACCAACTCTAGCGCTCAAATTAGTCGCTGAGCAGGAAGTAGAGGATGAACTCTTCAGATACTTCGCCCTGCTGGCGAGATGGAGTACTGTTATGCAATCCGGGATGTGCGTAATCGGTTGTCACATGGGTTCGTGAAATATCACGACCGACAGGATGCTTGTCGCTCTGCGAGAGTGCAATTCTTGTTACCAAGCGCGACTCGCTCAAGGGCAATACAGGACCGTCATCAACCTCACAAGGAAAATGCACCTGCCAGGTGGTTACCCCATTGATGTGAGGAATCGAGAATTACACATCGCCACCTGCCAAAGGCAGCAGGAACTTAAAATCAAGAAATGTTAAGGCACCTTGTAGTATGCTTTTGATCTATACGAAACCAGTAATCTTAGCTAAACCCCCAGTTATCTCTTTAATTACTTCCTCCTATCTTCTTTCGATTCGTCTGTTTATACTTTCACTCTCTTTACAATAACTCAATACTATTTTGTGTTCTTTCAGAAAATGGACAGCCAACTGGAAATAATAGATATTAAGGTCCCCGCCCCCTCTACCCTGACGATCACCTGCGAGGAGTACATATATCCAAGTGCACTGAAACAAGCACTATGGGGAGTCGGAGACCTGGAGAGACTTACGGTACTTCGCCGTGCCGCAGGGTTAATCGATGTCACCGTGATCTACAAGGAGGAAGCCGTAGCCGAGGATGCTCACGCCTTGTTATTATCTCTCGTTCCCGAACCCCGGGAAAAACCACCGACCCCCCTCTCTGATGAAATGTTAGCCGACGAAGGGTTCGAAGTCCTGGCCGTGATTCGAGATGCCCACAGCAGGGATACGCTTAACCCAGAATGTCGTACCTCTGACCTCCCTGGGTTGTTACTCTCGATGAGCGAGTTCGGAGAGATAAAATCCAATAAGAAAGCTGAAGTACAGGAGTGTTCCGTGCGTTTAAGAATCGAATATTGGGCTCCGGCCGAGTGTCGGGAGGCCTACGATTACTGGAGGTCCCACTTAAGTGCTGCCCATCAACACGCCAAACTCTTACAAGAAGCACCGTCAGATTCAACGACGACCCCTCCGGCGGGATCGCATTCTCAAACGCCGAAGGAAGAAGCAGACGTTGATCTCGACCTCCGTCGATTGCACATTCTAATCCTGCACGGCCAAGAAATTGAAGCCATTAGGGAAGAGTACAGGGCAATCGGAGGATATCCACACCTCGAAACAGTCCGCATGAAGAATGGAGACTATCAGGGGTTTTGTCCAATACCAAAACCGGGAAGATGCAAAAAAGGCTTTGAAGGCATCAAACCCTATTCATCGAGCACGTTACGCCAAGGTCGCACACCATCCTACACCAGACCAGATGGAGGACCTTAACCTCTGTATGGTTCACATCATAATTCCCTGCGGATACACAGCAAAAGATGTCGAGGCTGAATTCGATAAATTCGGAAAGATTAGCGTACGCAGTGCGCGCATACTTTACACAAAACGAGCTCAATGCTTCATCGAGTACTCTACGCCGGAGGAGGCAAAAGAAGCCTTAGAAAAAGGAAACCTCATATATCGACCCAGATACGGCCACAGCCACAACAGACCCCTGCCCGTCGAGAACCACGGGCCCAGTCCAGGGAGACGCCCCGAGTGGACAAAACATTGGTTCTGCGGATGGTCAATTTCCAGCGAGGACTGGGAAAATCATTTGAGCTCTTGTGGATCCTCCAAATGGGAGTATCCGGGGCATGCAGGACGAGACCCCATTTGGATACTTGAGCAATTTCTGAAAACCAAGCCCGAACCAGGAGAGTCCAGCTTGTTCGGGGACCCGGTTAGCGCTTTGAGCGATCTTCTGGACTTACAACTGTAATCCATATCGACCAAGAAAACTCATATCTGCCAACGAATGTACCTTCTAACCTCCTACAGGACCTCATCACCTGCAGCTCTACTATATGCTATGATGCGGCAGATGCCACCAACCACACCGATGTTGTTCTCACGTGACTCTTCGCCTCAACGCCGAACTACCTATAAATTGCCGAGAACGGCAACGCTTTTAATGGGGGGAAGGTGTTACGTTACAAAAATTAAATTTTTCCCGTTTTTATCTTTTTCTCCTTTTTTCTTTATAATTTATATAATTGTTATAATTGTATCTGTAAAGCATGAATCTCCCTTTCAATTAAACTCGACTTCGTAATATAAATAAGAAGAATGTGTTCTGTGCGACTAAATTGTACGACGCATAAAGAACTCATTCTCCTTATCAGCGCAACTTAACACGATCGTGGGAGAGGTAGCTTCGCGAAGCTCGTGAAGCTGACCGCGCAGCATCAGCCATCCGCTGCACGTGTGCCTCGAGCCGACTGACGCTGCCACGATGCAGCGAGGGCAGCACGCCCAGGCTTAGCGCAGTTACCGACTCCCATGAGCGTGCGAGTGAGTGAGAGAGAGAGAGAGAGAGAGAGAGAGAGAGAGAGAGAGAGAGAGAGAGAGTGGGAGAAGGATGCCCGAGGACGAAGCGTGCCTCTGCGCGTTATACTGCCCACGCGGCGTGGCAGTGTCGAGAGAAAAATCCACAAAGATAGATATACATATAGTCGACGCTCATATAAGAGTGAAATATACCAACCCGTAAATACTTATTTAGTGAGTTAAGAGCGTGGAAGAAACAGTCATTTTCCTTTTTTTTGTGTTCCGATTATAAAGTTACATTGATTTTAATTGAGAATTCATCTTTCTCGAACGTGAGAATTGAAAGCTGTCTATTTGTGAGATCATTTCCGAACGTGCGAAGCCGAGCGAATTGTGTATGAGAGTGTGAAGGTGTCATCGACTACTGCAGCGTGGTAGCTAACTTTCTCTTGAGATCAAGGAAACAGAGACATAAGAAGACGAAGGTATTATTTGAATTATTACACAATTTCTCGAATATTGTTTCCTATATATATATATAAACTTGTATAACGTTAGTTCCCAGGACCCCATGTTACTGTATACCTATACGTGACTAAAGAAATAATGTCTCTTATGGGGGCCAATGTCCTCAAAACTGACGTTAAACATATGCAGATTCAGGAACTGTCCCCAAAACTAACAAATGTCCCCGAAACCAACGTTAAACATCTGAAATGTCCTGGAAACTAACATAAAACATAAATATATATATATATATATATATATATATATATATATATATATATATATATATATATATATATATATATATATATATATCGATAAGACGATTACGAAACATATCATCCTTTTTCTTGTTTGTTTATTATCACGGCGGAAACCCTAATTTCGGGATGTCATAACTGTTGAAATTAGATTTCAAATAATATATTTTATATATTCATATATACAATTATATTATGTGTATCATCTTAAATTATTTTTAATTCAATTTTGTACAATTGTTACAATTGCATTTGGTTATAAAATAACCAAACACTATCTTTTATACAAGGTTTTGAAAAGGTACTAAATTCTCATTATTTTTATAATTGAACAATTTTTTTTTTCATCTCTCTCTCTTTTTTTTGTAACCTTCAGTCTAGTTGCATTCCATGTAAAATAATCGAATTTGATATTTATGTTTTCGGCGCGATATAATTTTTGTTTTTGCCATTAGTGTATGCACCTAGATTATATTGAGCGTGATAATATACAAGGTGTCTCATTTTAATCGCCCCAGGCAAATATCTTGAAAAGTAAGGGAGATGGCAAAAAAACTTTAAATAGAAAAGTTGTAGGGTTCAAAGGGGGTCAGCTAATGGCAAGAACGACCTATACCTTGAACTCTATTTTCAAGGTTATTTCAAGGTCAAAGTGATTTTTTTAAATGGGGACCCCTACTTTTGACCCCGGAAATGAAAAGAGCGGAAAATTTTACGTTCAGAAAGGTCTGATATGTTGGGGTTTCAAAGACATTTTAAGGTCAACCAACCAATTTAATGAGGTCGATCTGGGAATACCTCTAGGAAGTACAAAATTGACCTTGACGTTCAAGGTCATTTCAAGCTAAGTCGATTTTATAAAATGGAACCCCTTATTTTTGACCCCGGAAATGGAAAGAGCGAAAGATTTTCCGTCTGAATATGACCTTAACCTTGACTTTAACCATGATCTGGAAGGTTATTTTAAGGTCAAGCCGATTTTTTTAAAATCCCCTTATTTTTTACCTTGGAAATGGAAAGAGAAGAAAATTTTACGTTCAGATATGTATCGTCATATGGTATCAAAATTGGTCCTTTCGGGTCAATTAAAGGTTTTTTTTTTTTAAATCGACTTAACCTTAAAATAACCTTCAAGGTCACGGTTGTGGTCAAGGTCGAGGTTAAGGTCATATTCGGATGTAAAATCTACCGCTCTTTCCATTTCCGGGGTCAAAAATATGGGGTTCCATTTTATAAAATCGACTTACCTTAAACTGACCTTGAACGTCAACGTTAATTTTGTCCCTCCTAGAGGTATTCCCAGGTCGACCTCATTAAATTGGCTGGTTGACCTTAAAATGACTTTAAAACTCCAACATATTAGACCTTTCTGAACGTAAAATTTTCCGCTCTTTCCACTTCCGGGGTCAAAAGTAGGGACTCCCATTTAAAAAATCACTTTGACCTTGAAATAACCTTGAAAATAGAGTGCAAGGTCAAGGTCGTTCTTACCATTAGCTGACCCCCTTTGAACCCTACAACTTTTCTATTTAAAGTTTTTTTCCATCTCCCTTACTTTTCAAGATATTTGCCTGGGGCGATTAAAATGAGACACCTTGTATATATATATATTTCTCGAAAGGGGTTTATAAAGCCCGTTTTTTATATATAGGGGTTTATCGAGCCCGATTTTGATTATGCAGCCCGGGCTTCATAATATTTCTAAATATAGGGGTTTATGCGGCCCGACCTAGGGAACTCTTGGCTGTAGGTACTAATATACAGAATTGGGCTCCATAAACCCCGATAAGTGTGATATATATATATATATATATATATATATATATATATATATATATATATATATATATATATATATATATATATATATATAGTCGCGAGTCTTGCTTTGAGAAATTTGAGGAGTCTCTTCAAAATGCCGATATCTCTTCAAAAGTACCAATTCCCATAGTTATATATATATATAAATTTAAAATTTCAGCCTTTTAGAATTTTTTGAAAACTGGCTAAAAACAGGTCAAAATCAGGGTTTAAAAAAATTCCATCAGGAATTAGGAATGAGATAAGGGGCTGAAATTTTGCACAAGCTACTTTTTTTATATGTACTTTCATAAAAAAAATCGTCGACAAAATCGACGACCCTCCGCGCACACTTTTTAAAAAAAGTACAGAAACGACCTATATATATATATATATATATATATATATATATATATATATATATATATATATATATATCAATATACATCAATAATAACAAAAATGCAGAAAAAGATGAAAACACTGGGAATGATGGTTTAAACGTAAATAATAATGAGCAGCTTTCTTCAAGTAGTCAAGTTTCTTCAAGTAGCCAAGTGTGTACATCAGAAAGTTCAGAAGATATATTATTGAGCCAAGGATTTCAACGTTTAAATAAAATGCTCGATGGATTTGATGAACCTCCTCTTAAACGAGAGAAACTTAGTGATTATCGCTTGGAAAATAAAACATACAGTGTTTTAGAATCAATGAATACGAAATTTTGTACAACAGTTAATAAAACATTGAATCTTAATTTGCCAACTCAATGCAATCTTAAACAGCTACAAGAGGATAGTATGTCATTTCACGGAATGATTGCAAACATAATTAAGTGTTATAATGAAGAAACTAATTTTGGTAAAAAAATATCGTTATTGACATTAGTTCCAAATCATTGGAAATTTGAACAAGCAAAACATTATTTCCAATGTTCACGTTATATGTTTAATAAAGCAAAAGAACTTAAAATTACTGTAGGTAAGTTAAAAAATGGGTTGTAATAAATTGTTAATATCTTGATTATAGACATAGTGTAAACATATAGAATCGATAATCCTTTATACATTAGGTTACATATATTATATTACACTTGAGAATTATTAATAGAAAATTTTAGTTTAATTTATTAAAATCTATGTAATTTTTGTTCAAGCAACTATAATGGTAAAGGGTACCCCTATAAAAAATTTAATTTAAAATCCTCATAATTATTTATTTATATTACTCATGTATTATTACTTAAGTATTATTATTTATGTATTACTTACGTATTGCTTACGTATTGCTTAAGTATTGTTTACGGATTAAGTAAAATAATACATGAATTGTAATATTTAAATGAAATCCGATTTAATTAGAAAGAATCTATATTTGAGAAATCTCAATGTTCTCTCTGTTTGCAAGCTGTAATCTCATATTTTTTCTTTTATTTTTTAACATTGAGGAACGGGAGAAAAAAATAATTTCCAAAAAATGCGATTTTTAGGCATTACTGGTATAAGGAGGGGAGATAGGTCCCCGGAAAAATCGTAGAAAATTCTTTTTTTAGTATATTTCTATGAAATCACTGTCATTTTTCGCTTTCATTAATAGTGGCATTTTGCCTATCTTAACATGGGATACCCTTCGTTATTCATTATAAGATAAAAAATAATAAAGTAATTATTGGATTTTAAAAGAACTATTAAAATGAATATAAAAAAAAAATAAAAAAAATAAATTAATTCTAAACTATTTCTTTTCTTCCAATATAACAAGTCATAGTAATTAAAATAGAATAAACATTGAGCTAAATTTTATCGTCTTGATAATCGTTAAATTAAAAAAAATAATATTGTTATTATGATTTTATTTTGTGATTAAGTATACACTATTTGAAATTAATTTCAAAATATATTTTTCCAGGTGTCTTAGGAACTATTAAGCGTAAAGTGTACAGCATTCATTCTAATGAAGTTAGAGAATCTGTAACTCAGTATTATAGAGATGAAAACAATAGTAGAATATGTAGCGGAATTAAAGATTGCATCAGTGTTAAAAATCCTATTACTAATATCACAGAGAAGTTACAAAAAAGACTGTTGATGTATGATTTGAAGGATCTATACAACAATTGGGTGGAAGAAGAATATGAACAGCATTTTAAAGATCAGCGCAAACCAGGTTTCAGTATATTTGCTTCTTTAAGGCCAAAAGAATGTATTAGTGCTGGAGCACCTGGTACACATACAATTTGTGTATGTCCTATACACCAAAATGTCAAATTAAAATTGTCTGTCATCAACAAAAATTTAGCCTACCGAGTAATTTTAAATGATTGTGTTTGTTCAACAGATTGGAGCGATTGTATGCTACATCTTTGTGAAAACTGTCCTGGTAGAGCAGAAATTCTGAAAATATTGGAATCAAGCTCATGCGAAGATGTTTCAGAGATTGAATATCATAATTGGGTAAATAATGCTGAATTACAATCTAATAATAGAGTCAGTCTTATTATAGTAAAAGAACCTACAAGAAATTTTATTATAAATTTAGCCAATGACTTATGGGAGTTAACAAAGCATCATTATGTGACTGAAATGCAAAAATGTTATTTAAAACATTGCAAAACAATTATTACTCCAGATACATGTATTATACTTCAAGATTTTGCTGAAAATTTCTTATTTGTTTGTCAAGACTCGATCTAAGCATTTTATTTTAATAATACACAAGCAACTGTATACCCGTTTGTAGTGTATTATAAAGAAGACAATAACGACAAATTACAAACCTTATCTGTATGTGTTATTAGTGATAGTTTAAAACATGATGCTTGTGCAGTTAACACTTTTCAAGGGCAACTCATTGCACTTCTAAAACGAGATTTTCCGTTTATTGAGAATGTACATTATATGTCAGATGGAGCACCTACCCAATACAAAAATAAGTAAGAGTACTCTTATTGTAGTATATTAATACGTATTATATGAACAAAATAGACACCTTTAGATTTTTGTTCATTAAATGACCTGAAAAAATTTAATTTTAATTATTAAGAGTATGTCAAAGTAATATTCTGAAAGTATATTTAATTTGTGTGAAAAACTATTTTGAGACCCAGAACATCAAAATCCATAAAGATCCTGGACCTGCAGGTTACACCCGAGTTAAAATTTTACATTATGTAGAAAACAGCTTTAAAGATAAAATTACTAAAACAGTTCTTTATTTTTTCTGTATATCAAATTTAAAAAAAGCAACAACTTCTACGATGCAAGTTTAAATAATTTGTATTATTATGTACACAATATTAAACAGATTTATTTTATTTTTTATAATTTTTACCTTCAAGATAGTATTTATTTACTGTAGGAACAATTTCATTAATATCTGCCATCATGAGGAGGATTTTGGCTTAAAAGATAAGTCGCACAACTTTTTTTCTACTAGCCATGGGAAAAGTCCGTGTGATGGATGTGGAGCAGTGGTTAAACGAACAGTACGCAGGGCATCCTTACAAAGAACATCAGAAAAACCAATTTTAAATCCAAAAGACATGTATGATTACGTTAGTGAAAATATTGATGGAATAAGGTAAAAATAATATAATTTAGATTTTTTGACTATATTATTTGATTATGTATTTGAATAATAAATCATTATGTGTTATAAGAATATAGAGTATTTGGTTATTAGATCTATTTGGATGAGTCAAGAAACAGTTGAGAAAAGGCGTAAAGTACTAGAATGCCGTTTTAAATTGACCCGAACTATACAGAATACAAGAAAATATCACTGCTTTATACCCATTGATGATTCAGCATTAAAAGCAAAACTTACTTCGTTTGATAATGATTATAAAATAGTTAAAATAAAATGAATATTACAAAAAAAATTTTACTTAAATTCTTATTTTCAACTTTAATTATCTATAAAGTCTGCATAGGTAATTTAATCAACCTAAAGCCATTACTATCGCCTGCTCGCGTGGCATGCGCGCATGGCTTGCTCGCATCGCTTGGGCTGATCGCACGTGCTTCTCGCATAGTGTAGACACGGCATAAGATCTTCAAAATATGCAGCCTCAGCACTTTTTTTAGGACAATTATGCCAAACTTATGGTTGATCTTGTAAATAAAACTTTTCCTACATTTCACAAGCTCTAATTTTACCACTTGAAAAATATTTTCTTATAAAAACGGCTATAACTTTGACTCTAGTGGTCCTAGAAAAATCAGCGACTACGGATTTTAAAGGTCTAGGAACCACCTTTGTATCTATGTTACGTATACGTGTCAAAAATAATTATAAGATGGTAGAATTCATGTCAGTAGAGAGCCATTTCTGATTATTTTAGGTATCGAAAAATTAGATATTGTAATGCTCGAGAAAAAATTATTTTTTGACTTTTTCCTATGATAGGAAAAGAGTATTGTTAGATAACATCATATTCTAATGAAAAATACTTTTGTTAATGATTTTTAATTAAAATTCGGTTGACACTGTGACCATGAACACGGTTGGTTTTCGCGATTTTTGATAAAAACGTCAACTTCAAAAGGCTGTATCTTGAAGTCTATTCAATCAATTTAGGTCCTCAAAAAAAGAAATTGAAGGTCTTGTTGAGACAAAAAAAATGAGACCTAGTGAGCTCAAAAATGTGGAACCAGTTACGAGATATAGAGGTTTAAAGATGATCTAAAAATGATGAAATGCAATGGCCATATCACAGATCGCCAATAAAACCTAAATCATCATTTCATATCAGTGTATTTTTTTTCTTAAAATTTGAAGAAAGAGAAAAAAAATGAGACCTCACCCACCTCATTTTGTTAAAATTTCAGCCTTTTAGAATTTTTTGAAAACTGGCTAAAAACAGGTCAAAATCAGGGTTTAAAAAAATTCCAGCAGGAATTAGGAATGAGATAAGGGGCTGAAATTTTGCACAAGCTATTTTTTTTGTATGTACTTTCATAAAAAAAATTGTCGACAAAATCAACGACCCCCCGCGCACACTTTTTAAAAAAAGTACAGGAACGACCCATATATATATATATATATATATATATACAGCGTGTCCAAAAAGTCTGGGAACACCCAAATAATTTCTCAGCTGAATTACTATTGGAAAATGTTAAGGTCGCCTTTGTAGTAATTTTTTACGAGGAATCCAATGGTGACCTTGGATTCGACCTTGGACCTCATTTTTGAGGTTATTTCAAGGTCAACCTCATTTTTTTAAATGGTAACCCCTATTTTTTATAGCGGAATCTGAAAGAGCGGAAAATTTTACGTCCGGATATGTATTAAGGTATGAGGTTGAGGTTGCCCCCAGAGATCAAATTGAGGTCAAAGTATGATTTCTTAAAAATTTCGCGAGTTCAGTGGTAAAACAAAACAAACAAAGGTAAGGTTTGGTAAGTTCGAACGAAGACTTGAAGGTGACCTCTGATTCGACCTTGAACCTCATTTTGAGCCTCATTTTTGAGGTTATTTCGAGGTCAACCTCATTTTTTAAATGGTAACCCCTATTTTTTTAGCGGAATCGGAAAGAGTGTGAAACTTTACGTCCAAACATGTACTCAGAACATAGTTCAAGAAGGACCTTGACGTTCATTTGAAGGTCATTTAAACTTAATGACGGTCTGATCTTGTGTAAACTTTTTAATTTTGTTAAACAGTCTAACATCTTATTTCAAGTGCTCGAATTATTTTCCATCCACTTTTGATAGTAACCTAATCGATGATCGAAAACACCAACAGTATTTTTGATCATTTCAGTAGGAATGAGAGCTGATTCATTGTAAAATTTTTTGAAGCGTTTAAATATTGAACATTGTTACTTGTTATTTTTCGTATGGTTAGAGTGACAATAAACTATTATTCATTCCATAACCACCACAGAAAAGGGTTGGTCATCTTTCAAACATATTTTTTGAAAATTAAAAGTTCTTTTTATTTTCAACTCAAAAACTATTTTTGGATAAGGTCTACTACGAAGAGTAATAAAAATGAACAAACTCACTGATAGAGAAAGAATAACGATTCTCATGATGAGAGGTTGGGGACACATGCAGCGATCTTATAGGGCCGTAAGAGATATTTTTAATGCTTCATTTAGGGTTGGTGGAACTCCACTATCATTTTCAACAGTTCAAAAAACTGTTAGAAGGTTTGAAAATATCGGCACTATCAGCGATTTACCTCGATCAGGCAGACCAATGTCAGCAGGTAACGAAGAGAAATCTTTAGATGTTGTGTTAACATTCACCGAAGATCCGCATACTTCCGTTCGTAGAGCTGCTCAAGTGCACGAAATAAGTAAATCATCTATTCATAACATACTAAAGAGAGAGAAGGTCCATCCATTTAAAGTAACGCTAATACACAAGTTAAATGAAGATGATTTCGATCGTCGCGTTGAATTCTGTGATGATATGATGGCACGCATCGTACAAAATCCAAATTTTCCATCAAATATAGTCTTCTCAGATGAAGCTACATTTCAACTTGACTCAAGCGTAAATAGGCATAACTGTAGATATTGGGCAGTTGAAAACCCTCATTGGGCAAGAGAAGCCAAGTCACAATATCCACAAAAATTAAATGTCTGGGCTGGAATATTAAATAATAGGATTATAGGACCATTTTTTATTGATGGCAATTTAAATGCAGAAAAGTATGAAACTATGTTGCGGAATCAAATTGTTCCTGCTATAAGAGAAATAGCTGGAGAGGACTTTAATAACACATGGTATCAACAGGACGGTGCAGCAGCTCATTATGCACGAAACGTTCGCACATACTTAGATACAGTATTCATTAATCGATGGATAGGACGAAGAGGTGCAATTGAATGGCCAGCTAGGTCCCCCGATTTAACGCCTCTAGATTATTTCTATTGGGGTTATCTGAAGGATCGTGTATTCAAAACAAAACCCTTAAACTTAGATGAATTACGTGAAAGGATCATTGATGAATCAGCTCTCATTCCTACTGAAATGATTGAAAATGCTGTTGGTGCTTTCTATCATCGATTAGGTTACTGTCAAGAAATGAATGGAGAACAGTTCGAGCACTTGAAATAAGATGTTATACTGTTTAAAAAATCAAATGTGAGAGGCAAGGGGACTCACGTAAATCAAGCGCCCCATCGTGAGAGGCAAGGGGACTCACGTAAATCAAGCACCCCATCGTGAGAGGCAAGGGGACTCACGTAAATCAAGCGCCCCATCGTGAGTGGCAAGGGGACTCACGTAAATCAAGCACCCCATCGTGAGAGGCAAGGGGACTCACGTAAATCAAGCACCCCAAAGGGAACAGATTTTACTACGTCCACGTCGTTGTTCCTGGGTAACGCTAAATGTAAAAAAATTGAACTTGACATGACTTTTAAGGACAATGTCAAGGTCACCATTAGATTTCTCGTTGAAAACTACTAAAGAATTAACCTCGCTCAGTGTGATAAAAAGTTTACACAAGATCAGACCGTCATTAAGTTTAAATGACCTTCAAATGAACGTCAAGGTCCTTCTTGAACTATGTTCTGAGTACATGTTTGGACGTAAAGTTTCACACGCTTTCCGATTCCGCTAAAAAAATAGGGGTTACCATTTAAAAAAATGAGGTTGACCTCGAAATAACCTCAAAAATGAGGCTCAAAATGAGGTTCAAGGTCGAATCAGAGGTCACCTTCAAGTCTTCGTTCGAACTTACCAAACCTTACCTTTGTTTGTTTTGTTTTACCACTGAACTCGCGAAATTTTTAAGAAATCATATTTTGACCTCAATTTGACCTCTGGGGGTAACCTCAACCTCATACCTTAATACATATCCGGACGTAAAATTTTCCACTCTTTCACATTGCGCTATAAAAAATATGGGTTACCATTTAAAAAAATGAGGTTGACCTTGAAATAACCTCAAAAATGAGGTCCAAGGTCGAATCCAAGGTCACCATTGGATTCCTCGTAAAAAATTACTACAAAGGCGACCTTAACATTTTCCAATAGTAATTCAGCTGAGAGATTATTTGGGTGTTTCCAGACTTTTTGGACAGGCTGTATATATATATATATATATATATATATATATATATATATATATATATATATATATATATATATATATATATATATATATATATATTGTAACGTGGCAAATTGCCAGTTACATATGAACGCGCGGTTCGAAGGAGATACGTAAGGAAGCACGGCAGCCGCGGCGAGCTACGCTCGACACCCGAGCACGCACATGCGCCCGCCCGTCCCTCCCCGCTGTCGTTACCGAGCACCCGTCCCTCTCCTCCCGTATCCAGCAGGCCAGGAGTCGGAGGAAACAGCAGCAGCTACAGTCAGGACAAGCTGTAGCTGGAGCATGAGTGAGCTCGCTCTCCCAGGCGGCTGACAGAAGCAGACGACAGCCGAGAGAAGGAGAGAATGAGAGACGCAGTGGCTTAGCGCCGTATCGGCCATCCGCCGGACTACACGTGCAAGCATCGGCCGTATACGGACCGCTCACGCGCGCCGCAGTGAAGACGACGGCCGATGGACGAACGAGGGGACGGCGGAGAGAGAAGCGTGAGCGCACCGGTCGGCATTTTTGCATTCTGTCACCTACCGCCGTGCCGCTATCGTGATTGGTGTCCGAAAAACCTCACGCGGGTGTGTCTTGATCAGCGTCGTCGTCGCCGAGAGAGAGCTGCAACGACGGTCCACGTCGTGGGTCTGCTAGGGAAGCGAAAAGGAGAGAGAGAGAGAGAGAGAGAGAGAGAGAGAGAGAGAGAGAGAGAGAGAGAGAGACCTGCAGCAGCGGAAAACTCCTGGCCGAGGTTTGCCCCTTTTTTATTCCCGTCCCCGTTGTTCCTCGCGTAGAGTGTGTGCGTGTCCGAGTCGGGAGTCGCGAGAGACTACGAACTCGCGCCAGCTGCAGCTCGTGCTGTAGCTGTAGCTTAGATTAGAATTTTCTGCTTTCGGCTGAAGCTAGCCGGCGAAGGCTTATGAGCGGTGCAATTGACGCATGTACCTAGCGCCCATACCATTGTACTGTACATTAAATTGATATTAATAAACTACCTAGAGTTTTACTCGGTTGTTTATCTGTTGCATTTGAGAATTACCCGCGAACCTCTGCCTTGATCCCCGGCAGAGCGTTACAATATCTACCTATATTATGTAGATGTTAGTGTTGTTTTTGAACATCAGCCCCCCCCCCTCATCACCCCTCCGCCCCCGTCAAAATAACGTAAAAATCAGCGTATTTCTATGAGTTTTTTATATTAAAATAGTCTCTGAGCCCCCCCCCCCCTCATCCCCCTCAACCCCCGCAGGCGCCCCTCCGCCCCCTCTTACCTCCCCGCCCCTGATATTCATTTTTTTCTTTACTCGTATTTATCATCTCGGTATACATGCGACAAAGATCTTTTTTTCTCACACCACGCGTAAAGTATTCTGTTTTCATATTGACGTCAGGGAGTCTCGCTTCGCTCGGGCCGTAAATAATTATAAACGGCACTAATCATTGGAAAAAATAGACATACGAGCATAGGCTTCGCAGTTTCAAGGAATGAGGTTATGTGACGTTTTCGACCCTGAAATTAAAGATTAAGCACAAATAACTTTCTGTGAGGTATATGGGAAAATTGTATATTGTCTCCAAACAATGAGGTCCATTGATATTTTTTTAACACAAATAAGTCTATTTTTCCACGCCACCCAAGAGGTAGATAGATAGGCGCGCTTTTTTTTATAAAGGTTTCCCTTCTTTTACTATCTTTGAATTAATTTTCCATTAAATATTTCATTGTTTTTCATAATAAAAAGTTAGTAAAAAATGGCCTATTCCTCTGTTAAAAAAAAAATGTAAAATGTTCAAGTATTACTTTTGTTCTATTAAATAAACATATGTTATATGTTCAAACATTTTTATAGTTATTTAATTAACATAAATTTTAAGCTTGAATGTCATTCAAAGCTTTTGAACTTCATATTCATTTCAAAGGTCGCTCAAAATATGACGCTAAAAATATTAATTATGAAGGTCGCTGAAAGCAGACCAAAACTTAAATCGAAACCGTTGTTGAACTCTGAAAGTAGATCGATTTTGAAGGTTAAGCAAAAGATCAGTTTGTTAATTTTATAAAGGTTGATGAAAGTTAATCAATTTTGGAGGTCTGATAGCAGACCGTTTTTGAACGTCGTTGATAGCAGACCGATTTTGAAGAAAGAAGAAAAATAAAAGTCTAATTATTGTAATAATGGTACAATAATACTTTCACCTTTAAGTGATTATGATAAAACATTGAAAGAAATGTTATTACATGATCAAACATTCAGATATTTAATACGATATTATAATAATTTATTTTGTTTTGCAACCTTTAATGCTAACGTCGAACATGAAAAGAAAAAAGGAATTTATAATTTACAAATTCAAGGACAAATTTGTCACATTACGCCAATCACTTTATTACCTATCGGTAAAGATGAACCTTGTTGTGGACAATTATATATTTATGATAATGTAACAGCACTTGAACGAAGGTTAAAAAAATCAAGACTTAAGTGATGAACATATACGAATATTAATTGAAATATTAAACCATAATCCATACGCAAAAAATTATAAACATTTATATTAAATATCAAATTTAAAAAATTACCCAAATTATAAATTGTATTTCGTTCGTAAAAATAATAATCAAAAGCATAGATATAATGCTCCTGTAACATCTGAATGTAGAGCAATAATAGTATCGAAAAATGAAATTCCAGAAAAGTACGATGTATGTGTATATCCTAAAAACATTCCTGAGAATGAACAAAGAAATACATATATTAATAAATGATCGCATCATATTGATCCTATGGTGTTCCCGATATTATTTCCTTTAGGAGATTTAGGTTGAAATGTTGGTTATACTAAAAGAACAAGCGCTCCAGAAAAGGAACATCTTACTATCCTACAATATTATTCATATAGATTAGCTTATCGACCAAATGGTAAATTTAGTCCATTATTATATTGTGGAAGATTAACGCAACAAGTTTTTTACATGCATACGTTATGATGGAAAGTAATAAAATGAATTTTTTTCGAAATAATCAAAAAAAATTAAGAGTCGAATGTTATCAAGGTTTATTAGGTCATGTAATGAATAATGCTTCTAATATTTCTAATAACTTCGAAAATAAAGAAAGATTAGGAAATATTTTTATACTACTAGCCACTTACATTGGTAGTCCGAGATATATGCAACAGCATTATCAAGATGCAATGGCTATTATGAGAAATACTGGGAGACTTGACTTATTTATAACAGTAACATGTAATCCTAAGTGGCAAGAACTAAAAGAAGTTTTGCAAAAATTTCCTGTAAGGACTACACCAAATGATATTCCAAATATAGCAGTTATATTATTTCATACAAAATTAATGTCATTATTACACTGAGAAAAAAAGAAGGCGTAATGTGCCGCAATCTTCTGTAAACAGAGCCGAAACGGTGGGGCAATGGAGGTTAGGCAGTATAAGCTACCGACTGATGCTGACACTACCGGCGCGCGGGGTAGAAATTACGGAAGCGCGGAGGTAGCGCCTCTTATGTTTTGGTTGATGAAACAGTTGCTACCGAAAAGTGCGATAAAGATTGCGGACAGTGCGGTAAATATTGCGGACTACGTTGCAATCACAACCTAAGCGGGCTTCGGCTATTCCCCCACGCCGCACTTCGGCACATATGGCGTCTTTTTTTTCTAAGTGTAGATGAGATAAAAGAAAATAAAATATTTGGAGATATTATATCATATATTTATACAATAAATATAATAATATTTATACGATAAATATATATCTGCAGAAATACCAGACAAAAATGAAGATGAAAATTTACAAAAATTAGTAATTAAACACATGCTCCATGGACCGCATACACATAGTTCTCCTTGTTATATAAAAGATAAAAGTATATCTAAAAAAAATTTTCCTAAATCATTTACAAATTATACAAAATTTAAAAAGAATGGTTATCCAGAATATAAACGAAGAAATAATACCTCAGAAAATTTTACGTATAAAGCAAAAAATAACAGTTAATTAATCTCAGTAGATAATTCTATGGTAGTACCTTATAATAGTTTTTTATTAAATAATGTAGAATATTACGCCAATATTCAAAGTATAAAATATATATTTGATTACATACATAAAGGTGGAGATAGAGCATTATGTAAATTAAAAAAAGTTAATGATACCAATGATGGTAATATATATGACGAAATTACTCAATTTGTTGATGGAAGTTTTTTAAGTCCAATGGAAGCAGCTTGGCGATTGGAAAAATTTCCTTTATGTGGTAGAAAACATACAGTAATAAGTCTATCAGTTCATATAGAAAATCAACAAAGAATTATTTTTGAAGAAAATAACGAGACTGAAGCTTTAGAAAATTATAAAACAACATTAACAGCATGGTTTGATTTAAATAAAAAAGATAATTATGCAAGGAATATAAAATATGTTAATATACCTAAATATTACAACTTTTAAAATAAATGTTGGATAAAACGAAAACGAAATCAAGAAAATTATATAATAGGTCGTTTAAATATTGTTACTCCAAAGGATTTTGAACGATTTCATTTAAAATTAATTTTAAATCGTGTTAAAGGTGCAATTTCGTTTCAAGATTTACGAACGTATGAAAAAATTACATATAACACATACAGAGAAACTGAAATAAAAATGGGTTTAGTTGATGATGACTTACAAATAAAAAATATTTTTAAAGAAGCTTGTGACGTTATGTTAGGATATCAACGACGTCAATTTTTGCTTGGTATTTACCATCTGAAAATATTAATGGTAATAATATTTGGAAGGAATTTAATAACATTTTCATAGAAGATTTTAAAGATGATAAATTAAATAATGCCCTCACACAAATAAATGAAATATTATCATTTGTAACGCGTGCCTAGCCGCGATTCGAATCTACCGCGCGAAAGTAGTGAGCGCGCGCGCGCAACTCCCGCGCAGCCGAATCGAGGCGCGCCGCGCGTAGCGAATCGGTCTCACGACGCGTAAAATGCCGTCATCCGTCGTGAAGCTGCTAACTTTTTCCCGCGAGAAAGAGGAGCCATCTTCGTGTCTGCCATCGCGCGTGAAACATCTCCTCCGTGTCTCTCGTGAGTTAACTTGTCCGCGCCGTCATATCGTTTTTTGTTAGACCCCGCGAGTGTAGAGTGGAGGCGCCGACTAGCGAGCGAGCGAAAGAAAGAGAGCGAGAGAGCGATACCGCATCGCGTGTGCCACGAGCAGACAGAGACAGCGAGCGAGGAGCCGGCAGCCAGCCCGCCTGCCGACCCCATTACAGCAAGCAAGAGAGAGAGAGAGAGAAAAAGAGAGCGCAACTGCGGTGCGAGCGACAGGGAGCGAGAGTCGAGTGCACCGGCTGCTCCTTCCTAACGTAAGTTTTCTACTCTCCCTTCGCGGGTTTATTGTAAAGGCTCGCACGGAAATCGCCCCGTGCAAGCTTTCTGTGCCGTGTACGTGCGGGTGTGTGTCAGCCCACCGTACTTTAACACCGCGCGCGAGAATAGCAGCTTCGCCGCGCGCCGTATCGTTCACGCGTTTGAATCTTAACGGTCGCGCGCGAACTAACTCATTGGTTCTAATCAGCACGTGCGTTGTGCTTGTAGTTATTAGTGATTTTAATATACTGTGATATCTAGTTACTCGTCGCGTTGTTCATTACAACCTGTCCTTCTTCCGGATACTGCCGCCTCCGCGGGAAAACGACTCCGCCGGTCGTTTTCATATCTGAGTATAGCGGCCGCGCGCTTTCGTGTGTGATCTTCGCGTTGTTTTCGGGATTCCAGGAGCAGATCCCCGGGCAAGTCATTTTAGTCTGACACCCGCGGCACCGTGTTCTGGGGCATCGGTGGCCTGTGGCTTGTTGGGATTTTCCCCCACTAGCCATCCCGTTACAACTGGCGCCACAACGTTTTGGGGGTGGAGAAGGACCCGCGGCCCCTACGTGATTCGCGGCGAAGCTTGGCGCGAAGAAGCTCAGCAGCGTAGCTGAGCGTAAGCTGCAAACAAAGGCTCTTCGTGCCGCAGCCCGTAGGCGCGTGTGTGCGTGTGCATGACACAGCCGTGCTGTTGCGAGAGTGCGGTCGAGAGGTTAGGCAAGCGATAGCCAATAACCCTCGACCTAGAGTGCCGACGAGGAGAGATCTTGATCGCAAAATTTCTGTACGTGGGCAATTGTTTTTAACAATTAAAAAATTTTTTTTAATAACAATTAATTTTTTTTAACGAAAAAAATTTTTTTTTAAGCGATAATTAATTTTTTTAATTAATTTTTTTCTCGACTCAAAAATTTTTTTTTCTCCTCTCGTATTTTCGATACGAATTATTCTTTAGTGGACGGAAAAAAAAATTTTTTTTCTTTGCTCGTGCTGTTAGTAGAAAATCGAGAGAAAGACGGCAGGCACTCTCGGAACAAAAAGTTGACTGTGCGCTCGAGTAAAAACTCGAGCGCAAAAATCCCCTCGAACGTTAAAATGGTTTTTTATTTTTGTTAGGTGAAAATTGGATTTATTTTTTGTGTTTTTTGGTGATATTGTCCGTTTTGACACACACACACATATATATATATATATATATATATATATATATATATATATATATATATAAATATTTTCACATATATTTATTTTAAAATTACAAGTGCCCGTAGTTGAGCGTAATTAATTACAAATAGTAATTAATTACAAAAATAGCTTTTGTTCTTTTAGAGCCGCGTACGGGAAATCCTCGTGCGTTATCGAGGTTAAGAGCAACCGCCGTAGCTCGTAGAAAATAACCCGGGTTCGCGTTGAAAAAGCTAGCTCACGGGTTGAATAGGCAAACTCTCTCTGCCATCAATACAGATACTACTCGCGCTAGTAAAATAAGTTCGTGGGGAAGCGCACAGCCAATTGACACCATGGCCCGATCATCGCAATTTGCGGAATCTGCGATACTCAACTGGGCCTATACACAGCCCGAAGAGGAAATAAACGAGGCCATGCAAGCCCTTGGTCTACAGCAGTCAGATCTGCAGTCAGTAAATATGCTAACAGCAATCAAGTGGCTTATGGGCGATTATAGTGCCGCCGATTTCGTGCCAGAGCCGGAGCTGTCGGAGCAGCAAGCGTTTGTTAAACGCGAGCAGTCCCGAAGAGCTTTCATCGACTTAACGTTGATGAACAAGTCTGGGTCGACTATTGTGGATCCCAATACTGACACAGACCTTCCGCACCCGTTCATAACGCTCCTTGATGACCCGATAGTGATGCAGAAACTCTCAGAGTCTCGGAGGATGAACGCTCCACAACAAGCACATAATGCAGGGGTGGAGCCAGCGCAAGAGGCAAACGGCCAGGAGGGTTCCGGGACAGAGATATTGAGCTCTGCAGCACCCACCGGGACATCTTCAGCCGAAGCTGAGGAACAGCTTCAACAGCAACAGCTCCAACAGCAACAACTGCAGCAGCAGCAAATGCAGCAGCAGCAACAAATACAGCAGCAGCAAATGCAGCAACAGCAGTTGGAGCAACAGCAACGGCAGCAACAGCAACAACAGCAGGAGCAACAGCAGCGGCAGCAAGTGCTCCTGGAGGAGCAGCGTAGGCAACGACAATGCCAGCGCAACTACGAAGAAGAGTCGTTACTGGCACGAAATGGGCAGCCCGGGTTCAGGCAGCAATGGCGAAACCCGCCGCAGTCGCAAAACCTAGAGTGGCCGCGACAGCGTGAGTCGCGAACCGCCGGGATAGCAGTCGGAGACAATATATTATCGGAGCAGCTACTGGCGGTGATCAAAACACTCGTCGAAGAGGTTGAAGAGCTTAAAGAGAATGTACGAATACTTCAAGGAGCTCGACATGCAACCTCAAGTACGCAATTGGAGGAAGTGCAACCCCCAAGCACGAGCCGTAGACGAGGATCACCGCATGTGAACTTCCAAGACACGTTCACGTATGCGGAGTTTAACAGCAGCAGCCCAGTCCCCAACAGAGGCTGGGAGGAATAATACCAGAAATTCTTCCCAGCGCCAGACTAGGAATGGTGCGACCCAGGACCCGTCTGAGAGGCATACGTATTTGCCTCAGCAGACGAACCGTGATGTGGGCCAGATAGTCCAAAAATGGCACATCAGGTTCTCAGGGTCCTCAAAGGAGCAGAGCGTCGAGTTATTCCTAACAAGAATAGAGGAATGCAGAACTCTAGCTAATCTGACACACGACGAGGTACTTTCGTCGTTGTCAGAGCTCCTAACTGGGGTAGCAGCCACCTGGTATCGGAGTAACCGCCACACATGGCGATCGTGGCCAGATTTCATAGAGGCCATAACGCACATGTATGGCGGGGACATCAGCAGCGCGTCATGACGGAAATAAACGCGAGGACTCAAAGCAGAAACGAATTTACACGTAATTACGTGGTAAATCTACAAGCCATGATCCTAAAGTTGGTTCCGGTGCCTAGTATCGCTCAACAGTTAGACATGTTGCACCGGAACATGCGGCCAGAACTGCAAAAGATGGTAATGCGAAATCAAATTACGGATTACCGAGGGCTCCTGGACCTGGCCCGGGAAGCCGAATTAGCGCTCGCGGCAGATAAGGTGTACCACTTGCCACCGCCCGAGCGCACGTACATGCCAGAATTTGCCTACGTGCCAACTGAGCCGTCCACGGATCAGCGGAAAAAGCAGAGTCCAAGCGTGGCGGCGATGAAGCACCAACAGCACGAGCCTCGAGAGAGCCTCGAGGCTATGTTCCGTCGGGTCATGGCCGAATGTTTATCGGCCTTGACAAAGAAAGGCACCGACGAGAACAAGGGGCAAAAGCCTAGCCCACCGCCAACCAGAAAACCTAAGAAGAAGGGTAACTGGGAAAATAGGCGGCAGGAGGGCGGGCAAATTACAAACCAGCCTAGTGGGGGTAGTAGCTCGACCCACCAGGCTAGGCCGCAAAGTCCAAGAAATAACGGACCTCCACAAAGGCAAGAGTACCGAAGGGAACCCGGATATGAGCAAAAGGGAGGCAACAAGCCCAATGCTGCCGTAAACCCACAGGGAAACGGCCAGGGGGGGCAGGTAAACACGACCACATACCCGCCCCCAGCTCTCTCACCAGAGACCGAGGGTAACTCGGTCCAATCGTCTGGAGTGGAGAGCGAAGAAGTGCCCGTGATTCAACCGAATGAAGTCAACCAAGAAACTTGCTCGCGATGGTGGCTTCAAGTAGGTGTAGCCGGTTACAGGTTACGAGCACTTTTCGATACAGGAGCTTCCTGGACTGGGATGAATTCTATAGGCCTACAGCTCGCTACGGCCTGTGGAAAAGAGTTAATCCCAGCTAGCGGCCTAACGGCACGGGTGGCAAACGGGCAAAGCATAGCAGTGGTTGGCTATGTGTATCTGCCCATGGTCGTGGCTGGCGTGTGCAAAGAAGTGCGCGTCGCAATAATGCCAGATCTAGATACGGAGTGCTACTTGGGGGTAAACTTCATTAAGAAGTTTAGCGCTGTCTTAGATCCCACAGATAACACGCTGCATCTCAAGGATGACGATGCAAGCGTAAAGTTAGAAGTAGCAGCCATAACCGCAAGCAAAACCGTGTCCGTATCAGCTATAGGGTTGGCGGACCCAACAGAAGAACAGCGCAAAGAGGTAGAAGCTTTAGTAGCTCAGCTGATCGGTAGCAGCCTGGCACCACTAGGGTGTACTTCGTGGATCGAGCATGCAATAGACGTCGGATCTACAAGGCCCATTAAACAGAAGTACTACCCTGTATCTCAGAAACTCGAGGAAGAGATGCACAAACAGGTGGAGGAAATGCTAGTCGCGGGAATAATAGAACCCTCGACAAGTGGTTGGTCAAGTCCAGTGGTAATGGTACGAAAGTCAAACGGGAAGTTCCGTTTCTGCGTGGATTTCAGGAAAGTGAACGCAGCGTCAAGGCCAGACGCGTACCCGTTACCATACATGGAAAGCATCTTGCGCAAACTGAAGAAAGCGCGATACATCTCCACGTTGGATTTAAGCAGTGCGTACCACCAGATACCACTTAGTCCGGAGTCCAAAGAGACTACGGACTTCGCCGTGCCAGGCAAAGGGCTTTTCCAATTTACGAGAATGCCCTACGGTCTTTCGTATGCCGGAGCGTCCTTCCAGAGGCTGACTGACAAAGTCATCGGCCCCGAACTCGAACCTTTTGCTTACTCGTATCTCGACAATATAATAATAGTCACAGAGACATTCGAGGAGCATAAAGAGGTTCTAAAAAGAGTTCTGGACAGGATACAGGACGCGGGCCTCACAATAAATCGCGAGAAGAGCGTCTTCTGTCGCGATGAGGTCCAATATCTCGGGGTCACAGTAAATAGAGATGGTTTTAAGCCAGACCCCGAGAAAATAAAGCCCATTATGGAGTATCCGGTACCGAAAAACCTCCGTCAACTGAGACGCTTCTTAGGAATGGCCTCGTGGTATAGAAAGTTTTTATCGAACTTCGCCACAATTGCTGAACCACTGACCAAATTAACGAAAAAGGATCGGAAATATGAGTGATCAACGGCACAAGCAGAGGCCTTCCAAAAGCTAAAAGCGCTAGTAGCTTCTGCACCGATTCTACACAGACCGGTATCTAACGCGCAGTTCGTGGTGCAAACTGACGCAAGCTATACAGGTCTGGGAGCGGTGCTATACCAAATAATTGACGGCGATGAAAGAGTCCTAGAGTTCGCGAGTCGAACTCTGAGCGCAGCCGAGAGGAACTATAGCGTGATGGAACGAGAATGTCTAGCAATTCTCTGGGCAATTAAAAAGTTCCGTCCGTATATAGAGGCATACGACTTCAAGGTTATCACGGACCATAGCAGCTTGAAGTGGCTCCGTGATCTCCAAAACCCAACCGGCAGGTTAGCTAGGTGGGCTTTGGAGCTGCAGGACCACAGTTTCACGGTCGAACATCGAAAGGGCTCGTCGAACAATGTCCCAGATGCCCTTTCACGGATGTTCGAGGAAGAAGAGCCAGCGTTGCCGCGTTAGAGCTCGAGCGCGATACAAACGACCACTGGTACCTCAAGATCGTGAAGGAGTTTCAACAGGAGCCGCGAGACTTCCCTACGTTCAAGCTGGCGGGGGGGAGACTGTACAAGTACAACCCTAATGAAGTCATAGATGAATCTCTCGGCGACGACGATGCATGGAAGTTAGCAGTCCCTCACGAAAAGCGACGCGAAGTACTGAGAGAATGCCATGACTTTGCAACTGCTGGGCACTTGGGCCGCGAGAAAACTCTAGAGAGAGTAAGGCGGAAGTATTATTGGCCACACATGTCTCGAGATGTGGCCAGATACGTGAACCAGTGCCAAATTTGCCAGAATTGCAAAGTCGAACAGCGCGCTCCAGCAGGATTCATGGGACGTCGTATAACACAGCGTCCATGGCAAATCGTGGCCAGCGACATTATGGGACCACTCCCTAAAACCAAGCACGGTCACGAATACATTCTCATCTTCCAGGACCTGTTCACACGCTGGATCGAAGTAATTCCGATAAAAAGGGCAGATGGCAAATCGGTGAAAAAAGGGCTCAACGAACGAGTATGTCTGCGGTTCGGAGTCCCCGAGGTGTTTCTCTCCGATAATGGGACTGAATTTAAGAATGCACCCTTAGAGGCATTCTTAAAGGAGAGAAACGTGCATCACACGTTTACACCACCATACCACCCTCAAGCCAATCCCGTCGAGCGTGTGAACCAAACGGTGAAGACCATGATCATGTCTTACGCTGAGGAGAATCACCGGTCCTGGGATGAGCATCTGAACGAGCTGGCATTCGTGTATAATACGGCAGAACACAGCTCTACCAAGATAAGTCCTGCCATGCTCATTTACGGCCGACAGCCTGACCCACCGAAGACACTAAGGCGAGAGGAAGACAGGTTTGCCGAAGAGCAAGGGCAGCAAGAGGCGATAAATAATTGGGTGGCGCGCATGGACAAGCTCCGCGAATTGCACGTTCGGGCGGCGGCCGACGCGCAAGCGGAGCAGGCGAGACAAGCCAAATATTATGACGCTCATCGTCGACCTCCAGAATTCTGTCTAGGCGATCGTGTATGGAGAGAGAATAAGGTACTATCCTCAGTAGCTGAGGGGATTTCTGCCAAATTAGCCCCGAAATATGCGGGGCCATACACGATTGTGAATATTCTAGGCGACAACACCTACGAGATCCAAGGTGAGGATGGTCGAACGATACGTCCCGTCCATGCGCAGCAACTCAAGAAATACGTCTCCGCAGAAGAGCCCCAAGACTACCTGGACAAAAGTAGTCCAGAAATAGCCCCATCTCTACCACCGGGGGACTCTGCAGCCAAGCGTAGTACGCGAGCGAGCAACAAAGTTAGTCAGGAGAGTGTGCAGCCTCGGGCGAGGGCTAAGAAGCGAGGTCTACCTCGTAAGACAGCGCTATTAGTTAGGCCAGGAAAGCGTGCGAGCGATGGCCGGCCTATGCTTGTGGCCGGTCCAACAGAACCCAAACGAGGCCCAGGGAGGCCAAAGGGTTCGAAGAAGAAGCCCGTACCTGCTGATGCCGGACTAATTAGTCCTCGTAGAACCCGAGAGTCTAAAAAGCAACAATAGTGCCGTCCAACTTATGTCGTACGTACTAACCTGTGTTCGTCATAATTTTCCAGTCCTCAATCTCACCCCTCCCCGGGATCGAATTACCTGTTTCAGGACATGCAAGGCCTGACTCCCGAGATAGCGGAGACCGCGAAGAAGGTGATCGCTGGATTAATCCAGTACAACCCTGACCTCGCCGTCATCGATTTTTTGGAGCAGGTCGTGGAGGGCATCGACGCTGTGATACTGGCACCTCGGCCAGTGGAAGAGCACTCCACCGTCATGATCGAGGAGATAGAGGCGCCGAAGCCAAGAAAGGGACCTTCGCAGCCGGCCTGCGCAGAGGCCGGTCCCAGTCCGCTTCGGCGACCTCGTCCCCCGAAGGAGCAGCAGGAAAGCCGGGAAGAACGGCTTTCGCAAGAGGCGTCGGTCCGAGCCTCAGAGAGGACGCCGGAAGGAAACGCCGGCGCGACTCGGGCCGACGAGGAAAGTGAGGAGAGTTCTCCGACCCAGGCCCCGAAGTGGGCACCGAGTGACGAAGTCGGTGCGGCCTGGATCCCAGTGGAGAAGGCCCTCGAGGAAGCGCGGCGCCTCAGCAAGTCCTCGCGCGCTGCGGAGGACGCTGCCCTGGCCGCACTGGAGGTGTTTCTCCAGTGCCACGGTAAGGCCGGCGAGCGGCAAGCCGGCAAATGGGTCGGAATGGCCCAAGGCCGGCGCGAAGAGCTCGCGGCCGCCGCAGAGGCCAGGGCCGCCAGGCGGCGCCGCGCCGTCTTTCAAAAGGCGGAGGAGGCTCGCCTGGCTCGTGCGCGGGAGCGCATGGAAGAAGCCAGGCGATCCAGGGAAAAGGCAGAGGAGACGGCGCACCGGGCCAAGGAAGATGCCCAGCGCCGTCTCCAAAAAGAAGAGGAGCGCCTCAGGAGGGCGCTCGAAGAAGAGCGAGCGGCCCGGGAAGAGCTAGATGCTAACGCGCTCCCCCGGTGCTTCATGTGTGGCGAGCTTGGGGTGAAGAAATCCAAGCATTGCCCCAATCAAGCTCGTCACAAGGGGCGCCGGACTTACTCCCGGGCCAGCTGAAGAGGGGCGAGGCCCTGAAGTTTTTTTTATATATTTTTTTAATAAAAATGAAAAAGACAAACCGGTGACTCCGATTCTTCCATATTCCTTTTCGAACCCTCCTTCTCCTAATAATTACCACCATATTTGTAGGTACGACGACAGCCATGGATAGCAGAGCTGCTCACGGTCTCCTAAGCAGCATCTGGCGGGGGGGTGTAACGCGTGTCTAGCCGCGATTCGAATCTACCGCGCGAAGGTAGTGAGCGCGCGCGCGCGCAACTCCCGCGCAGCCGAATCGAGGCGCGCCGCGCGTAGCGAATCGGTCTCGCGATGCGTAAAATGCCCGTCATCCGTCGTGAAGCTGCTAACTTTTTCCCGCGAGAAAGAGGAGCCATCTTCGTGTCTGCCATCGCGCGTGAAACATCTCCTCCATGTCTCTCGTGAGTTAACTTGTCCGCGCCGTCATATCGTTTTTTGTTAGACCCCGCGCATAGCAGCTTCGCCGCGCGCCGTATCGTTCGCGCGTTTGAATCTTAACGGTCGCACGCGAACTAACTCATTGGTTCTAAACAGCACGTGCGTTGTGCTTGTAGTTATTAGTGATTTTAATATACTGTGATATCTAGTTACTCGTCTCGTTGTTCATTACAACCTGTCCTTCTTCCGGATACCGCCGCCTCCGCGGGAAAACGACTCCGCCGGTCGTTTTCATATCTGAGTATAGCGGCCGCGCGCTTTACTCTTCGAGCGCGCGCTTTTCACTCAGCGATCCAATTAGTTGGAAAACGAAGTTTGTGTGCGATCTTCGCGTTGTTTTCGGGATTCCAGGAGCAGATCCCCGGGCAAGTCATTTTAGTCTGACACCCGCGGCACCGTGTTCTAGGGCATCGGTGGCCTGTGGCTTGTTGGGATTTTCCCCCACTAGCCATCCCGTTACACATTAAACGAAAAATCATGTATAGATTTTGGATTGCCTGAATCAAATAAAATCTTAAAAGTTGAATGTAATGAAGTTAATAAGACTGAAATTTTATTCTGTGAAGAAATGTTTAGTAACATGTATACTCAACTAAATTTAGAACAAAAGTATATTTTTGAGAAATTATTAAATAATGAACAGAAGATTCATTTTATAGACGGTCCTGGTGGTTCAGGTAAAACATTTTTATACAAAAATTAAATTTTTACTTTTTGTCTAAAGAAAAAAAAATGTTATCAATGGCTTGGACTGGTATTGCGCCAATACTATTACCAAAAGGAATGACAAGTCATAAAACATTTAAATTACCTTTAGATTTAGAAAGTATAGAAAGTGCATTTTTAAAATTAGACTCTGATAAGAAAAAATTACGGGAAGTAGATGCAATAATTTGGGACGAAGCATCAATGATACCACAAAAAGCTTTAGACATTGTAGATAAAACATTAAGTAAAAAGTTGAAGAAAACGTCGTAATAAATATAAATGTATAGACTGACAAAATATAACTAAAACAAATAATAAATCGATAATAAAACTCAAATCTGTCGGGGCGAAGGGGGGGGGGGGGGGGTGGATAAACTGGAATTTGTTTATTATTATATTGTCACGTGTAAATGATTTGCTTCTATAGAAAATATGAATTATAAATAAGATGTTTGTAATAATAATTTACCATTTGGTGGGAAATTAATTGTATTAGGAGGAGATTTTCGGCAAATTCTTCCAGTTATTAAAAACGGTTGTAGAAACACAATTATACAAGAAACAATAAAATATTCAGATATTTGGCCACTTTTCAATATAATGAAGTTAAAAAAAATATTCATTCTAACAATGAAGAATTCGCTTCATTTTTATTAGATATTGGAGAGGGAACAATTAATCCATTCAATGTACCAAACACTTGGAAAACTGACGATGTTTGTTTGAAAATATAAAAAATAGAAGAAAATATAAAAGAAACAAATAAGTATAATGAATATTTAGAGGAGCTATTGAAAGAATATAATTTAAATTATATAAAAAATCTAATTGAAAGTCTTAGTAGATAATTGGTCTGCTTTCAGCGACCTTCAAAATTGGTCTACTTTTATTGACTTTTAAATTAAAAAAAAATGTATTAAAAAATGTCTTAATTGGTCTGCTATCAACAACATTATTAAAAAATGTTTTTAAAATCGGTCTGCTATCAGCGACCTTTAAAATTAGTCTCCTATCAACGATCTTCAAAACCAGTCTGTTATCAGCGACCTTTAAGATCGGTCTGGTATCATCGACCTTCAAAATCGGTCTGCTATCAATGACCTTCAAAATCGGTCTGCTATCAGACCTCCAAAATTGATTAACTTTCAAAAATCGGTCTGCTATCAGCGTCCTTCAAAATCGGTCTGCTATCAGCGACCTTCAAAATAGGTATGACATATATATGTCAGTATTCAGACCTCCAAAATAGATTAGCTTTCAACAACCTCTAAAATTAATATATTTTCAATGACCTACAAACTGATCTTTTGCTTAACCTTCAAAATCGATCTACTTTTAGAATTCAACAACGGTTTCGATTTAAGTTTCGGTCTGCTTTCAGCGATCTTCATAATTAATATTTTTAGCGTCATACTTTGAGCGACCTCTGAAATCAATATGAAGTTCAAAAGCTTTGAATGACTTTCAAGTTTAAAATTTATGTTATTTAAATAACTATAAAAATGTTTAAAAATATAACATATGTTTATTTAATAGAATAAAAGTAATACTTGAAAATTATACAGTTTTTTAACAGAGGAATAGGCCTTTTTTTACTAACTTTTTATTACAAAAACAAAAAATAACATATTTAATGGAAAATGAATTCAAAGATAGTAAAAAAGGGGAAACCTCTATAAAAAAGGCGCCTACCTATCTACCTCTTGGGTGGCGTGGAAAAGATAGACTTTTTATATCTTTTATATATTATATAGAGTCTCTGTCACTGTTCAGCCCATATATTACCTTTACCTAGAGATGTACAATTTCCTCATATGTCGTACAGAAAATTATTTGTGCTTATCCATAATTTCAGAATCAAGCGAAGCGAAGGCACAACTCGCGTGCGTTCGTGGTCCTCATTACTACCGAAGGCAATATACAATTTTTCCACATACTGTACAGAAAGTTATTTGTACTTAATCTTTGATTTCAGGGTCGAAAACGTCACATAACCTCACTCCTAGAACTGTGATGCCTATGCTCGTACGTTAAATATTTTTTAGATAAAGACTTATGATCCTTACTTTTTTTTAATAATATCTATATAATAATCGCTACTATTTTTTTTAATTTTAGAATAAAAACTGATAAATAAAAAGTTCACTTACTAATGGGGGGGTTGGTGAGCGGAGCGAGCAGGGGGATACCCCCCCTTGTATATATATATATATATATATATATATATATATATATATATATATATATATATATATATATATATATATATATATATATATATATATATATATATATATATATATATAACTCATAGAATATATAATAAGGAATGTTTTCGCGCAAGAATGAAGTTGATTCATCGTTTCATTATTAAAATAGAGCTTCTTAAATATATCGCTTTCGCAGAACTTGATATGTTTCGAGGGTTATGTACGCTCAGCGCGCCAGCGTACACTCTCTATCTCTCTCGCTCAAAACTGTCTGTCTCTCTCTTACCCAGGGAACCACCTTAAGGTGGTTCGATAGCTCACCGCTCGCGGGGCGTGGGGCTCACCGCGCACCCCCTCCCGCAGCCGACGAACTCAATCGTATGTTTACATTTTGCCGCAGTACTCGGAATGGGCGTTGCCAATCGCGATCAGATTGCGTTTAAACATTCTACTGTATATTTGCTATATTGTCTGTAGTTTTTTCATTCGCTCTAACCTTTTTTAAAGACTCGCGTCCTAAGTGTTTTGTGTTTTATCAAGGTACTTCCATAAGAGCCCGTGTATAAGAGTTGAACTTTGAAGTTGAATAATTTCATAACCGAGTTGACAAACGATCTGAAATTTCACACACTAATAGAAAATCAATCGAAGAACAACAATATTTAGTTTTTGGAATGACGTAACCTTTTTCATTTCGGTATCGAACCTCCTTAAAGGGGGTCTTACACATAGTGGTTTCTGAGAAATTTTTAAAAAAAAGTATTCAATGAATTTTTATGGGACAAGTCCTAAATTACTTAAAATTCATGCAGTAATGGCCCGAAGAGTTGGAAATATTACAATTATTTGACTAAGTATTTTTAAAAATACTTAATGAAAAACCACTTTTAATTGCTTAATTTTAAGAGTCTTTGTCGTTTTTAGCATTTTAAAATTATTTAATAAAATATTTTTAATATTTTCAACTCTTCGGACAATAAATACATGAATTTCAAGTAATTTAGACCCATGAAAAGCCATAGATTCAGCTGATTTTTGTCTCAGAAGCCACTAGGTGTAATACGCCCTTAATGGATAGGTATACGAAAAACACCTATTTTGAAAAATTCGTAACTTTTGCAAATATCGAAAAAACTGAACGAAACCAATTGGGTCGTTTTCTAGAAGGTTAAAACTTTTTTTTTCGCTCAATACGAGCCCAATCGATTTTGATAGAAAAAAGTTACAGGGGTGCCAACATTGCGATTTTCGAAAATCGACCATTTTGAAAGAGCTGTATGTTTGCTTGCAGTTAATCAAATCAATCATTGGCCGAGTGAAAGTGAAACGTCTTTTTAAGAGGTAGAAAATAGGTTGTGTCCGATCTCAATATCTATAAAACTCGAGGAACTACGAAGGTTGAAAAGTAACCTTAAAAACAAAAATATTTAGATTCACGTTTTCCTTTGTGTAAAAATTTCATTGCGTTATTTATATTCCACAATTTTTTTTTCTAAAATTTGACAAAATAGCACAAAAATCCTTCTTGAATCACTCAAATCGATCAAAAAACGAGCCATACAGAATTTTTCGAAAATAGACATTTTTTGACAATTTTTCGAAATTCAGCACGGTGTAGCTGTCTCAATATTAGATATGGGGAGCTAATATTGGGGCTTCCTCACTTTTTTTATATGTACTTTCACAGGAAAAATCAGCGAGGAAAACGGTTGACCCCCTGCGACCGGTTATGACCGAAAAGTACAAGAACGACCCATATATATACAAAATGAATCTGAAAATAAAATAGAAGTAACAAATACTGTTTGGAAAGAAATATTAGATAATTAATTTAAATAATAAGATTATAATATAATAAACTAATAATGGTATAAATAAAATAATAACATTGTGACGGCCTACGGTCGTATATATGTGTATTTTAATTCTCTCTCTCAAATAATTTCTTAATTAAATAAGAAGAAGAGAATTAAGTGACACAAACAAAATTCCTTCTTGGTGACGAGTTGCGGTTGCCAAAAGATCGAGACAATGAAAAACAAAGCCATAAAACTTGAGATGTCGGATGACCGCCGTCGGCACGGAGCACAAAAGCGAGATGCATTGTCGGCTCCAAAACTAGCGCTGACAATGCATGAACGCGGTAACGACCATACCCGTGATTTATGACCCTGCGTGTATCGATATCGGGCTCCGAACTATAGGAGATCGATATCGGTGCATAAGGTGGGGACCCAGGTACTTCACACCTGAATAAATAGTGTGATCGCCTGGGCAGCAAAAACTAGAGTTATTAGTATTAGACCGGACCAGATAATCACGTTCGTAGATACGAGCCCGGGAAACTCCGACAGTTCATTGTAAAGGGCAGCGGCCCTCAGTTTAAGTTTTGCCCGCTAAGAGTGCAGCCCGGTTTTCCATAAAATAAATCGTTCGTTAGAGTAGTAGTTATTGTAAAAGCAGCACTAAGAATTATAAAAAGAGTTATTTTTGTGACGAATAAATAAAAGTGATTACAAGGAGTGTAGTATTAAACGAGAGTTCCAACCAGAGAAAGAGGTAGAGAGATATTGTAAACCCTAGGACAACAAATAAATAAACAACGATATAAAGTAAGTCATTTAAAAGGTTATTTATTGAAATAAAACATTTTTCCTGTCACTAGACTCTCGAGTCTGGACGAAATCCTATCTATCCTCCTTGCCTTCTCACGCCACGTTAAAAGATAATCCACTTGCGTAAACCGCTCGGCGCAAAGTGGAAGTTGCGTGCTCTCGATAATAAAGACAAATTAAATAAATAATTAAAGTTTTCATTTCGGGACGTCACAGCATATTAAAACTGGTGACCTGCGGTGGGATTATTTTGTCGCGACGGGAAAAATTAAAATTTTTCTTATTATTATCAAGTCAAAATTTACCTTTATTAAAGTTTAAACATTTTACATAAAACGAGAAAGAGCGTAACGTGAGGAAGCAAACTCTTTACCCTTACCCGTAGTTGCACGTAGCACGTACCTGTTGCACGAGTATTTTTTTCTTCCTGTATTTTCTTAAAAATTATACATTTATACTAATATACGTATTAATCAATATATTTTTCTTTGAAAATCATTTCAACTCCTTTTTTTTATATATATAAATTAATAATTAACTATTTTAACAAATTGTTCGCGTACAATTAATTTTTTTTTTTTACATTAGTGTATTTTTTTTTTCCCTTTCTTTTGATTATTTTAAACAATCTAGAATTTTATGTTCTCTTCTTGTTCCCAAAAATTGTATCAGAGAGATATCAAAATTAATTAACTATCACAATTCAATAATATTTTTCTTTACGAATAATAAATAATCTTGCACTATCCAATCTTACCGATCATACAAATCGTGCCCGACAAAAGTGCCAGTCGCAGATTTTTGAGCGACGGCAATCACCCACTGTCTACACTTAATGACCTAGACAAATTTCTGGGAAAACCCCAAACTACTCTAATGACCCTTGTTCGTCCCCACTGTATTAACTAGTTGAAAAGAATAAACACTTACTTTGAACTTACATGTGTATAACATATGTAATTCTTATAAATTTCAAAATCATTGTATTTCAAAGATAGCGACTAAGCGCGTTATCTCCCCTTGCACCTTTCGTCCACATAATCGTGTGCAAGTTCGTTAAAGAATAAAAGATTTTGTTTTAATTATCGTCCACGCTAAAACAACCTTAAATAATTAACTAACAAAATTACAATTTAAATAAATATTGTTTCCACTTAACTAAATTTACTATTTTAAATAATGTCAATATTTTTCTTCCATACGTCCTAACATATATATTAACAAAAAAGAAATATATAATAATCTCCAAATTTCGGATAATATAAAATCACAATTAAACATTGCCTTGTATTTTTTTTTAGAAAAAGAAAGGTAACCGAAAGACGTGTATAAGTAATATCTTCCCTTGCATCTATCCAGCTGCTACTGCTCAGTGCAAGCAGAGATAACGATTCTTCTACGTTCCCTGTAATAATTACTATGACCTTTTCGTTAACTCTTAAAATTTTCTCGCATTAATAATAGCTTTATTACACAAGCCAAAACTAATCATTTATTTAACATATTTGTTAACATTTAATATTTACTAATGTTACAAAACTAAAACTGAGAATCAATAAAACTTTGTATTAAAAATTAATTTTAAATAATACTAAATAGATATACCATATTAATAAATAATACTGACGAATACAAAAACTTTTTTTTTAGATAATAACTAATAAACAAAATTAGTAATTCGAATTAAATAAAGAGATCAACTAATCACACTATCGAAGTTATATTTATAACATCTGAAATAAAATTTTTGTTTAAAAACTTTTACTACTGAATTAACTATTGAATTTAACCTCTTTTTGTATAATTATTAAAATCTATAATTATCCAATCTAATAAACCCACATAATAACATAATACAATAATAAAATCTAAATAACCAGGAGAATTATTTCTCATTTACAAAGCAATTATTAAATAACGATTTTACGCAAAAATAGTTATATTATCAAATACTAAAGATATCTTGATAAAAATTTTGTTTTTCAAACGTCTTAACAAATTTACGTACTAAAGATTACTAATGATTATAAAAACATATGTAACTTCCACATCTATGGTAGCCCAGCACTTGACAGATTTGTAGATACGCGATCCAAACGAAAAACACATCGCTACGATTGACTCTCCCGATAAGAGTTTTCACTTCCTGCCTCGAAACAAATACACTCTAGTAACGATAATCAATTTCCTCTATATTGTTTTTTTTGTTATACAGTCAATACTACAAAAAAAAAAGAGAACACAATATACTAATAACCCACTACACTCTAGATAAATAAATTTTCTTTTCCCTTCTTTATAATATAGCTACGTCTCATATATAATAATTTAATTTCAAATTATTTAACAAACTAATCTCAAAGTCAGAACATAATTATAATTAACAATTTCAAAAATAGAAATTTTATTTTTTTACTAAATACAAACACGAATAATATAAAAACAAATAATACCTACTAAAAATAAAAGCACCTTCTCTAGTGAACTAATAATACCTAAGCTACCGTAAAAGAGATAGCGATTATAAATTCTTCTCCTTCCTACCGATTAACAACCTAACCATAAAAATTGATTTAAAAACCATATTACTTGCCAAAGGAAACTTTCATTTAATTACGTTAATGACTCAGCCCAATAGAGTATAGTGTAAATAATAAATAAATAAATTAAACTCTATTAATTTTTCCATTATTACTGCACGGAAATTTCTTTTTGTAATTTAATAAAATAAATAAATACGAAAAATGCTTTTGTTAAATAATAATTAATCGATCATTTTTCAAGTCACAACTATTAAATTATTTAACAAATTTTACCAAACCATCAACAAAAGGATTGCGATAAAAACATTAACTAAATAATAAACTTAATAACTTATGAAATTTAACAATTTATTATCATATGGTATATAAGTGAGATAACAAGAAAAGCATAAATAACCCTAAACAAAGTAATAAATAAATTCAAGTTTTTTTTTTAAATTATCATCTAGCCAAAACAAGTGAACCTTTTAATATTAATTCACCTTGTTACATAAACAAACTACACAAAAAAAACCCATAATATTTACATTTTAATAATCTTATATATCGACAGAGCGTCTCATCGATAAATCTATTCAACTCCCATATTTTTAAGGTTAAATTTTTGCTTTAAAACGATTCTTTCCTTTTATATACAAATAAATCCCCTATTACGTAAATAATAATTAAGGAAACCTTTTTCATCCCCAAAAATACACGAGCTTCCATCGCAGCTCGTACGTACTTAAACGAAGTATAAAGACGAAAGGGAAAAACTGAATCCCTTGCGACCACGGCGTTTGAGCTGTGCGATAGGAAATTAGATCGAATTCCTAAAAACCCCTACATGATACCCAATATCACCGAATCTATTTTTCACGAGGTCTCAAGGATCGAGTTCACAGACCTTTTTAACAGAATCAGAGATTTGGAAGAAACTGACGACGACAATTGGCAGTGCCAGAGTTCTCTACAACGTCAGATTCTAGTGTTGGAAGACAGAACAAAGGAATTAAAAAGGACCCTCATCGAAGTCACTAGAATCTGTCTAAAACTCACAGTATTGCCACCACCTACAAACAACCAGTGGGAAAGGAAGAAATTGACACCTTAACAACTGCTTTAGATCGCCTGATGATTAATGGGCCATAGTAGCAAACGAGCACGACACATACAAAGGCAACTATTACAAAAAAGGAATAGACTTATTAAAACCATCAGAAGTCTGCTTAGGGACCCAAAAATTTACACATTAATTTTTGGAGAATCATTTGAGTTCCCCTAAATTCCGTTCCAGGAACTGGAAACGGAAGTAAACACCAACACCGAATACAGCGACAAAGGAAATCAGTATTCTAATTCTACCAAACCAGCTGCAGCCAGCCAGAACATAGGAAACCTACTCCAGGACCTGGAAGACTCCGACAAGGAAACCGATGTCCTCCAGGAGAACCAGTAATAACTGGCCCGCAATCATCAAGAAGAGAAGGACATTCTTAGAAGCTGTAAAACGAGCAGTTGAGGTCCTCGATCTGAAAACACCAAGAAGGATCTCCACATATACAATCAACCATACAGACGACGTTGTAACAGGATCTTTGAGGACAACAGATACGGAAACTATTGAAATCACGGACTCTGAAGATTTCACACCAAACTCAAGTCCTCTCGAAGGATATATTGTTCTTGACGAGTGGATACGGACTTCAGACGCAGACGAATAGAAGGGTTACTATAGAATAATAGAAGGTTAACTAATGACCTATGTTCTACAGTGACAAAATCCTGACTATAACAATTTTCTCAGAAATTATTATAATCCTCATCTTGGTAGTCCTATGAGTCTGGTTAATTTACTATGATTACCAGTGAATAAAATGGCGGAAGACGCGATAGCCAATCTGACGCACCATCAGAATATAACTGATGCTCTGCTTAATAAAATGGGAGAATGTATTGCGGTGCAACAGGCACTACTACATATTCCCCCATACGACGGTAAAAACATGTCGTTAAAAACATTTTTACAAGATGTAGAGAACGGGCTAGCTATCTGCCCAGAAGGCATCCAAAATGCCTATTTTAAGGGAGTAATAGCTAAGCTACGAGACACTGCCCATGATGCCGTTACTGGACTCGAGATTAATACTCTCGACGCCCTCAAGGACGCCTTGAAGGAGTACTTCGCACCTAAGAAGACGTACACTCATTACTGTGCAGAAATCCAATGAGTCAGGATGAGAAAAGCCGAAACAGTAATGGAATATTACAGCAGAATTAAAAGAATTATGGAGAGCGCCAAGGCTTCACTCAAGGACAAATTCACCGTAGCTAAAGTACCCCGCATGACAATTATGCTCGAAGGAATAGCTCTAGAATCCTTCAAAAGAGGGTTATCCGACGATTTATTATACGCAATGAGTATCCAGGAACCTGAAACACTCGACACCGCCTTTAAAATCGCTCAGCGATTCGAAAGAGACATGGGAGGAATCAATGACAGACGAGGAACACTTAGTATCGCCGAAGTAGCCATCCCCCAGGAACAGGACGCACGCCAAGTCCGATTCTCACAAGATAGGAAATCGCCCTCTCCCTATCAAGATAGATCAATTGAGCGAAGACGCCAAGAATTCGTGCCATTTGGCCAACAAGATGACGAGAGGGGTAACAGATCTCCATCTCCTTACAGAGGAAATTCTCCTTACAGAAGAGTCGAAGATCAGGAGGGATCTTACCCCCAACGCCCATTTATCCAACCAAGACCAACCTTCGAAGATCACCGCCAACCAAGGGAATCACAAGGAAATTATAGTGACTCCCGTAAGCCGAGATACTCAGGATCCAGGCATAATTACCCACCAAGATGGCCCGCGCCTGCAGAGGTACAAATGGCATACCCGTATATGCCCCCAATGCCTTATAACTATCAATACCTCGGTCCACCGTTCTACGAACCACTACCACCACCGCCGTTCTTTTCTAATCAACCACGCCCCGCAATACCTGAATCACCCAAGGAAAATTTAAACTCCAGGGTCACTCGCCAGCAAGACGCACTGACGAGCGAGTCAAAGAACGAGCGTCCAATAACAGTCAAATTTTTGTCAGCCGGAGATTTGATGAACAACCCACAGGGCGAGGAGTAACGCCAATTAGAACCCTAGACGCCCCGGAATTACGAGGTCCCATGCGCTTTTTAATAGACACCGGAGCCGAAGTGAATTTGTTAAAAATTCAAGCACTAAATCCCAGGACTGTGATAGCTACGCATGAGGCGATGACCATCACGGGGATAACAAAAGACAGTTTTAACACCGCAGGATCAACGGAGGTGACCTTCTTTGATAAACCGATCAAAGTACAAGTGGTCACGTTCGCCCTTCCTGTCGTGATAGATGGCATATTAGGAGTAGATTTCCTAAGCGCAGAAAGTGCTGAAATATCGTTTCACCACAACGCAGTGATCACCGCCCCACGCCCTATTAAGCCTTTTAGATTCACCAACCATGAATACAGAGAGCCTAAGCTCTTCAAATTCATTTTGAAGGCTAGAACAAAAACTCCAGTATCTATAAATCTCCAAAATGCAACGCTAAAAATAGGATATCTACCTAGGATTAAAACCCCCGATAACATCTTCATCGGTGAAGCAGTAGTCAATAACTTAGATAAAAAATGCTGCGTAATGGCGGTTAACTCATACGAAGAAGATGCCGAAGTCGAAATACTCCCACAGGAGTTGCAACCTTTCGAACTTCTGGAGGAATCAGAAGACTTCTTCGACAGTGACAAAAGTGACACCGAAACGGTACCTACAAAGGACCGGCTTCAACGAATAGAGGATAGTCTACGCTTAGACCACCTAAACAAGGAAGAAAAGGAGCACGTGTTAGCCTTGATTAAAGATTACACGTCCCTATTCCACTTATCTGGTGATCCTCTTCCTGCCACCAACGTACTGCAACACTCGATACACACCACAGATGAGGTGCCAGTATTTGTAAAACAATATCGGTATCCACGAGTCCATAAAGAAGAGACCGAGAGGCAAGTTAACAAACTCCTTAAGGATGGAATTATAAAAGACTCCACCTCTTCATACAACTCCCCATTATGGATCGTTCCCAAGAAAAATGATTCCAAGGGTAACAAGAGATGGAGAATGGTAATAGATTATCGAGCACTGGACGAAAAAACAGTGGGCGATGCCCACCCGTTACCAAATATCGCCGAAATTCTAGATCGATTGGGAGGAGCAAAATATTTTTCTACCTTCGACTTAGCCAGCGGATTCCATCAGATTGAAATGGACCCCAAAGACAAACATAAGACAGCTTTCAGTACCGGTAACGGATACTATCATTATGTCCGAATGCCGTTCGGGCTAAAGAACGCCCCGGCGATATTTCAAAGCCTCATGAACCTAATACTCTTAGGTCTACAGGATTCTGAACTGATTCGTCTACCTTGACGACGTAATCATCTTCGCATCAAGCTTGGAGGAACACGCGAAGAAGTAAAACGAGTTTTCGAACGATTAAAGGGAGCCAAATTATCACTTCAGCCCGACAAATGTGAATTCCTCGCCACCGAAGTTGAATACTTGGGCCATATAATAGACGAAAACGGAGTGCGGCCAGACCCTAAAAAGACTGAAGCCGTACGCAACTTCCCTAAACCTAAGAACCAGACAAATATTAGACAATTCTTAGGGTTAGCAGGATACTATCGGCGATTCATCGAAGGATTCTCATCAAGAGCTAGACCACTTTCGGATCTACAAAAAAAGACCATTGCTTTCGAGTGAACTGAGAAACACCAAACAAGTTTTGACGATCTGAAAAATGCTCTGTGCATAGCTTCAGTACTACAACACCCTGACTTTGAGAAGCCCTTTATTCTGACAACAGATGCATCAGGTTATGCAGTAGGTGCCGTTCTCGGTCAAGGTAAAGTAGGTGAAGATCGACCAATCGCATATATGTCGAAAATGATGAAATCAGCAGAAAGGAATTATGGTACTACCGGAAAGCATTGCACTACCGACCATACCTATATGGACGTGAGTTCACTCTTATTTACGACCATGAACCACTGAAATGGATCGATTCAGTGAAACCCCCGGTACAAAGATTACTCCGATGAAGGACTCGACTCCGCGAATACGAATATAAGTTTATTCACAAACCAGGGAGGTTGAACGTCAATGCTAACACCCTATCTAGAAACCCGACTTTACCCAAAGCAGTGGCGTTACCCACATCCTCGTCTGCAAGGACATCAATAAAACCGTACGCCAGGAAGGCTACTTCCAGCGGAAGAGGAAGTCCCCTAGGATCCAAAAATAAACCTCCCGCACCAAACTCATCAACTACCAACACTGAAGGTGAAACCATAGCAGAGCGACTCTTAGCTCGACGTGCCAAACCTCCAGACGAGATAGCCACTAAGGAGCTGGCTAAACCCGTCACCAAAAATAAAACAACTGATACCTCGAAACCTAAAGGAATAAGACCCTTAGATTATAAAAAAAAGGTAACCTTTCGCGAACATTCAGGATCATCAACGGAAGAACCACCCGCACCAAGACAGCGAAATAGCGGATTTCGCAGCCTAATTTCCCAAGCACCACCTATCCTCAGGAGACAAAACACTAAAGATAGCACGACGGATCCTTACGCAATTCAAGCAGGACCTACAAATAAAAACATAAAAGAAATTACTTTGCCAGAAACTACTGACGAAGAATATTGGTGGGACTGCAGGTTAGGCGATTCCCATCTGCGCCCTATCTACCGGCCTATAGCCCGTTCAACTCCGGTAGAATCAGAACTGCTGGAAACTTCTGACGAAACCGAAGACGACATAAGAAAACCCGCTAGAATGGATAAGATAGAAGAAGAAGCTACAGACGAATCCTCTACCGAAGTGGAAGAGCAAGTAGAAAACCAAGCGCCAAGTAAGGCCTCGGATACCGTTCCACCTGACATATTTTACCCAGCATTTATGGGTACCCCATGTTCTAACTTAAGGATAAAACTAATTAACCAGTCTCACATCTAGGAATGATAACATACTCCACTTCCTATCAGCTAATGAAGAATTCGTTACCTCTGTGTCTAAACTCGTTAGATCTAGGGAGAGTGGATAAACGGCATATATTAGATACAATACCTAAACAAGGCCAAGTAATAATCACCCATAGAGATCAAATACAAAAGTATTTACAGGAATACTTAAACAAAACCATTTCGAGGAATACTCCCTCCAAGAGCTTACAACGGTGTTAGAAAATCTGGCACAAGCACTGGATAAACACTCAATAAAAACCCTAAGAATTTCCAAGAGTAATGATATGACTGATAAATTGACCTTCTCTACCTTTATCGATATTCTCAAAAGGACCCTTGCAAAGTGTAATAACACTATCTTTATATGTTATGGCAACACAACCATACCCCCTGACGACCTACGCTAAGAGATCATACGAGAAAATCACGATAGTCTCGTAGGCGGACATAAAGGTGTCTCGAAAACCTATCGAAGGATCAGAGAAAAATTCTTCTGGACCGGCCTAAAGGCAGACGTAACAGAATATATTCGTAACTGCCCTGGCTGTCAGGAATTAAAATTGGTACGCGTTAAAAATCGTGAACCAATGGTTATTACGGACACACCCATAGAACCATTTGATAAGATCTCAATAGATACCGTGGGATCACTTCCGATCACTGCAGACGGAAACAAGCATATCCTTATTGCTCAAGATAACTTGAATAAGTACTGCATAGCAGTACCCATATCTAACCTCAAGGCCGAAACAATTGCTGACGCATTAGCAAGGCACGTTATCACCCTTTATGGTTCTCCTCGTGTCATACTCTCAGAGAAGGCGCCAGAACTAATCGGAAAGGTGATGCAACAACTAGCTAAGGTTTTTAAGATAAAACAAGTAACTACCTCAGGATACCGTCCCCAATCCAATGGAGCATTGGAACGCAGTCACGTAACTCTAACAGAATACATACGACACTATATTGAAAAATTCGAGGACTGGGATAAGGTAATCCCGTTCGCTATCTTTTCGTACAATATCAGCATCCACGAAGCCACAAATTTTACACCATTCGAGTTAATATTTGGCAAACCAGCACGTACGCCAAGCTCCGTTCCTGACCGAAAAACGGAGACATATACATCCTACATGTCCGAATTGATAACACGTGTAAATGACGTTAGGTCCTTCGCGGTAAAAACCTTAATGGACTCAAAACAAAAATCAAAACGTCTATATGACCGAAAGGCCAAGCATCATGATTACGCATCCGGTGACTGCGGGTACGTCCAAAAAGAAGCTAGGAAAAATAAACTAGATAAAACATACGTTGGCCCCTACAAAATAGTGGACGTGTTAGAGAAAAATAATGTTGTGTTGGGAACATCTAACAACAAAGGAATTTTTAAGCATATAGATAAAATAAAACCTAGTTATTATAAGGAAAATAGCAACACATCATCAGACGATAGTGAGTAACTATTCTGAAAACCTGCATGTTACAGAAGGAAAATGACTTCACAGATCAACACCTTAGCTATTCCATTACTACTCATGATGACACTCATAAGAGCCGAACAGACTCACAGGATTCAACCCCTAACAAACAATCCTGGGCTTTACTACGAAAGGATGCAGGACATTTATTTCACAAAAACCAACTGGAAGGTAATAGTATTTATAGATATCAGTCCCCTACATTACAACGCCACATATTACAACACCGCGTTAGACAACATCAAGACAAACTGCACTAAGAACCAAAAGTACCCAGAATTATGCGGGGGCCTAGTGGAAAGAATATATTTACTAAAGGAAGTAAATAAAAGGATTCGGGTTCATTATGACGAGCTGATCGACACCATGAGCGAGGTGGAACCCATAGACTATTCGACACCACCAAGCCCCAAATCCATTAAAAGAAGCGCCCCTTTTGGATTCATCGGAAGCATCAGTAAAACGCTCTTCGGAACACTATCTGACAGCGATGGCCAAAAATATAATCAACAAATAAAAGAACTATTCAAGGGACAAATTTATCTGGCAAAAATATCAAACGAAGAGGCCCATTTGGTGGAACATCAATTAGCACACATGAGTAAAACGATCAAGGACACAAACGCAACCATCAATGTAGCCATGAAGGCTCTCACATCAACCCTAAAAAAATGGAATGACGTCGATAGTACCTAGTACCACATGTTTACTGTCCAAACAATTACTTCGGTTACCAATTCCATCGAGACTACACTAACTAACTATCTGGATGTCTTTAAATCACTTACCGAAGACGTCCGCGCAGCAAGACTAGAGCATCTCCATCCGTCGCTTTTTTCTACATCTAGACTTCAACAAATTATCAGACAGATCTCCGATCTTCGACCATCCTACGAGTTCCCCATCCCTATCGTACATGCCAGACCAGATAAATTGTCTGATGTAGCATCAGTGAAGCTAGAATTTAAAAATAATATGTTCTTGGTAGAAATTAGAATACCCCTACTCAACAAATTCCCGACGGAACTATACAGAATGCATCCCATTCCAGTCATACAATACCACGAACAACACATGGTAAGCGCCTATATTATACCACAAACACCATACATTGCGGTAATAACGACAAGAGGGCTTATAGCGTCTTGACCGAACAAAACCTAGGAGCCTGTACATACACATCACACTACAGGATCTGCGCACACGCACAACCCATATATGAATCTGACGAAGAATCAACCTGCGATTACCTCCTATTAAATCAACCAAGCCTGGAAAATCTAAAGAAGTGTAATATTTACTTCCTCCCTAAGGTTTCGCCATACTGGATATACCTAGACTCCATGAATGGATGGTTATACTCAGTGGCTTCAAACGTCACTCTGCAGATATTGTGCCCTGGTGAACAACACCACCTGGCTACCATATCTGGAGTTGGTCTCTTCCAACTAAAACCAAAATGCTCCGCACGACTTGATCGTGTGATGTTATCCGGAGTACAAACCTTAGGACATTCGACAGAATTCCTGTACCTGCCCAATATTCATCTTAATATCTCCATTATAGACAACGAATTCTTTCCCAAACTAATCGAAATAAATAGTACCCATCTCCGCATCTCGTAGGTAAATTGACGCCTTCCCACCTAGAAACAGGACTTACCGTTAAATCCATACAAGATAAATATAGTAATTTCTTATCCGAAAGATTGGATGAAACTATAAAAATCACCCTCATTTATGGATTCCTAGGATCCAACATAGTCATATTCATAATAGCAGTAATAGTAATCGCTTTATGTGCCCCTAATATAAAATGCCCCTCATGGCATAAAGAAAAGAAATTGGGCGACAAACGCTCAGAGAATTTAGACTACAGCGTCTTACAGCCTATAAACTCGGTTTACCACCCTGTAAACCCGATAATCTTCAGCCGCACCTGCACACCTCACCATTCGACCTGTATCGAGGAGGACGAACATCAAACCAATGAAGATCAAAACGATTAATATTTCTTTTTTTTCTCTTTTCTAACCTATGCTTACTCTTCACAGATATACCCATATCCTCTCCGCGCATAACTAAAAGATTGTCGTGTCGTCTGTTTTACGCTTACTGCTGATCCACCACCTGAAAGATCCCAGCTTACGAAATAATCCCTTGTAAATCCCTAACTGAATTCTTCTGTCCTCAGATGCACACAACGGCACTACTTCTGGCAGTATTTGTGGCGGTATTCCAACCCACTCCACCTATCACTTCCTTACCTACCAACCCCGGTATCTATTATGAGTATGTTGGAAGGGCTCAATTCGCTACAAAGTGGAGAAGGTTCCTTCTTCAACTAAATTATTACAGCATTGACCATAACTCAACTGAACTAAACAACTACATCTCCGACGTCATGTCCAAATGTCCTGGCGACTTACCGAAGTGCCAACAATACTTGGTATTCAAAACCAATGTCCCGAAACATCTATATATGGCAGACCGTACGCTGGACAAACTCCAGAGACTCACACCAAGCCCACCCAGCATAGAACAAACATCGACATTCACCTTTGTTAACAGAAGTGTCGCTGAAGAGACTACCCAAATAATAACTTTGGAACTCGGACCATTGGGAGAATCTCTCTATCAAGAACGTGAAACGTTCCGGTACGCGCAAAAGAAAGTACTCGAATACCTTCAACTAAGCCCTCCGACAGACCCGGAACAATTTTTCAAAACCATTAAGGAATGGTTAGCTACCTTGGAAACTCTCCTCAGCCATTACGTCGACAATTGTAAAAAAATAATACGGATCCTCCAACAAGCCGAAGGTGGAAAATTAGTCAACAATTACTCTCCCCGGACGAAATCAAGCGAATAATAGAAGGGATAAACAACGAACATATTAACGAAGAAATACCGGAATTGGACCCCTTTTCTGCGGAATTTAGGAAAATGGTTAGCATCACAACCTCAAGGCACCGTTACGTCATCAACATCGACATCGAATTTCCGCTATTCTCAAGGGCTGAATTCCTGCTATTCAGAGCCCATTCTGTCATGAGGCCACAAGGAGATAACACAGGAAGCTACATCATCACAGATACTCCCTACATCGCCTTAAAAGAGGACAATTCTACGCACTGCCTATTTACTGAATACGAAGCAACCGGCTGCGTCCTACACGCAAATACACGCTATTGCCGACACCCAACGCTCATGCGCTCCAGTGAATACTGTATGAGTGAAATGTTACAGAAACCTACAATGGAAGCCTTAAAGCAATGCAAGATCGGAAGCAAGCCATTTGACCGTATTGAGTGGACCTTCCTAACATACAGTAGAGAATGGCTAATCTCTACACCTCCGCCAATAAAAATAAAAATGTATTTTAATAATGGTAGCAATTACACGATCACCACGGAAGGAGTAAGTCTTATAGAATCAATAGGAACATGCCACGTTATAACCAACGACACCAGAGATAGCAATTACTACTTAAGGACCATACGACCTAACCATCCAGTCTTCCACTATTTACCTAACATGGATCCCAACCTAAGAAAATCGCTTACGAAGAACATCACCAAAGAACACCTGCCTGAAGTCACTCTATCAAAGATCTCAGAAAGAAAGTTATCAGAACAGATCAATGAGCTGAGAATGGCCTTCTACGCTCTCCTCGCCTACTCCACAATAATCTCAATTACCATGATCCTATACATTCTTACAAGAGCTACCTACCGTCACGAACAAGACACCTCAGAAGAACCACTGATGACGAATGAAGAGGCTACGCAAGATTCACAAAGAAAAAGTGCACCCGAATCACCACCTCCTACAATACCTTCTCCTATGCCAATCATCCAATAGAAACAAGTAGATTTTAATCTCTCGCCGGCACGTATTAGACAGAAAAATCTTACCCATTTAGAATCTATATTCTAAACAGCCTCCATAAACCTATACTCCCCCTCCCTTTTTTTTTCTTTCTCTTCATAACACTATTCATGTTATTCTTTTTCTCTTTCTTTTTCAGATGATGACCACCGAAAATAAAATGACCCTATTAAGAGTCTGTGGATTTCAGCCAGCAGTTATAAACTGCCACACCCCTACTTGCTCCCTACCACCCAAGGCAAAGACTCACACCACATGACACCACGATAATGGTACCCATAAAACCAGAGGTATATCGTCTCCTTCAAGCCTCGCTCAGTAAACAGGAAATGAATTACCTGGAGAGATATATCCAGATAGCTGGAAAGCACACGACATCAGCACAATCAGACCGACCCATAGCAACAGTGCCGCCTTTACCGAGGGAAAAGCTATCCAGCCGACAACGACTTCTAGGATTAATAATGCGACTAAATGCGCACCGCAGTGCCCCTGTCGCCATGGTCACACAGAGGAATGGTGTCTGATAACGTCTCAAAGTGACCATAGCGGAGCACTGGTATATTAGTCCATAATTTACATTTATATTAAATAATATTAGTTTATATATATATATATATATATATATATATATATATATATATATATATATATATATATATATATATATATATATATATATATATATATATATAGTATACAAATTTTATATTAGCTTCATATTAATCAGTCTAGATTAAGCAAAATTTATAAGTTAGTTTTAAATTAATTTTAAATTTACTAACTATGGACGGCGAACTCGTTCACTTTTTTGTTTTTACTAGCGCACTTTTCGCGTACTATTTTTCTTTTTCTTTGTTAATTTATATAATAAGATAATTAGATACACCAAATAATAGTATAATAATCGCTGGCAGGCGGTCTGCAAAACGGTACCACTATGTTTTGACGGGTAGGAAAGTCCTGTCCCCCACGAACCAACAATAAATTTCGAGCTTGTTCCAAACAAGCCAGCTCGCACAGATGGCAAGTCCCACTGCGTCTCAGTTGTAAGGCTAAATTCATGTTTGTCGTAACACCTCTGCTCTCTCTATATATACACACATACATTTCTCGAAAGGGGTTTATAAAGCCCGTTTTTTTATATATAGGGGTTTATCGAGCCCGATTTTGATTATGCAGCCCGGGTTTCATAATATTTCTAAATATAGGGGTTTATGCGGCCCGACCTACAGTCTATAACCCCAGGGTCCATTATTTCTTTAGTCACTTGCCATAGGGAACTCTGGGCTGTAGGTACTAGTATACAGTCTTGGGCTACATAAACCCCGATAAGTGTGTGTGTGTGTGTGTGTGTGTGTGTGTGTGTGTGTGTGTGTGTGTGTGTGTGTGTGTGTGTGTGTGTGTGTGTGTGTGTGTGTGTGTGTGTGTGTGTGTGTGTGTGTGTGTGTGTGTGTGTGTGTGTGTGTGTGTGTGTGTGTGTGTGTGTGTGTGTGTGTGTGTGTGTGTGTGTGTGTGTGTGTGTGTGTGTGTGTGTGTGTGTGTGTGTGTGTGTGTGTGTGTGTGTGTGTGTGTGTGTGTGTGTGTGTGTGTGTGTGTGTGTGTGTGTGTGTGTGTGTGTGTGTGTGTGTGTGTGTGTGTGTGTGTGTGTGTGTGTGTGTGTGTGTGTGTGTGTGTGTGTGTGTGTGTGTGTGTGTGTGTGTGTGTGTGTGTGTGTGTGTGTGTGTGTGTGTGTGTGTGTGTGTGTGTGTGTGTGTGTGTGTGTGTGTGTGTGTGTGTGTGTGTGTGTGTGTGTGTATATAATTCGGGTGAACCGTACTTTTGAGGATCTACAGTTTCTTCCGTCAGAGTCTAGGATGCGTGACTAAAGAAATAAATCCCTCTCTGCGTAGAAGGTATTAATATCCGCCATTTTAAATCCTCAAAAGTCTAGTTTCATATATATTACTTTTGGGGATCGTCCCCAAAAGTACGAAAAGTCCTCAAAAGTTCGGTTTGTTGCCGAATATAAGCCTCAAAAGTATGTTTTGCCATATATATATATAGAGGTATGTTTATATTTTTGGAAAAAAAGGGCATATGCATTATTGTCACACGTTACACACACACACACACACACACACACACACACACACACACACACACACACACACACACACACACACACACACACACACACACACACACACATACACACACACACACACACACACACACACACACACACACACACACATATGTTTAAAGACTAGATATACCATACATATACATATTGGTGCTTACGTGCCTTATCATCGTTATTAGATATGTCGGTGTGTTTATATATTTATAGCGTATAACTATTATTACATATATATATAATTAGTAACGATATCAGCAGGTCATCGCGACTTAAGGGGGCTAGACACCTTTTTTCTCTGAAATAAGAAGTCACATTTTAATACATAAATGTAAACTAATTATTTCATACTTTTTACATATAAAAGTGGGTATATTTACCTTACCTTAAAACTTTCTCCGATGGGCCTTTTATATGGTCCAGAACCATAGTCATCGATGAAACAAGTTTTTTCACTAACCGTAAGCTTTGAAATTTTCCTGTGGATGGATTGACTCCAGATTTGAACTAAATTACTCCTGAATAGTATAATTCTCATATGAGTGTAGGGATTTAGGATTAAATGTCGGAAAAAATTTTTACATCAGAAAAATTATGTAAAAATATAAAAAATTTAAAAAAATTAAAAAAAAAAACTCTTGAAAAACAGCACAATTTTTGTTTTCTCATTAAATTATATATATATATATATATATATATATATATATATATATATATATATATATATATATATATATATATATATATATATATATATATATATATATATATATATATATATATCTCTCTCTAATGCACCAACATTTGGAAGGTCTACCTTTGTAAAGTGCCCCGGGTTAGTATCCTTCATCGGTGTGGTCAATCGAGTGGCGTCAATTAAACCTATCGCGCCCCTCTACGCATCACCAAGGGTCCGTTTCCTCTTCCCCTTTCCCGAGATCTGTTTCTCCCGGAACAAGTACGCAGTTCTCGGCTCGTCCTCTTTGTGCGGCTCTCCGTAGCTGCAGTGCTCGAGTATAGCAGCGCGCAAGCGCAGTTCTCGGCTCGTTCTCATTGTGCGAGTCTTCGCACCCTCTGTGCCTGATTCAGTTTATATTTACCTAATTGTATTATCTTTTGTTATAATATTTTTTCTTAACAATTCACGCTATGCATGGGGGTTGGCGAGCGGATCGAGCAGGGGGCAAAGCCCCCCTAGTATATATATATATATATATATATATATATATATATATATATATATATATATATATATATATATATATATATATATATATATATATATATATATACACGTATATATAACTCCATAGTCCCCAACATTTGGAAGGTCTACCTTTGTAAAGTGCCCCGGGTTAGTATCCTCCATCGGTGTGGTCAATCGAGTGGCGTCAATTAAACCTATCGCGCCCCTCTACGCATCACCAAGGGTCCGTTACCTCTTCCCTTTTCCCGAGATCTGTTTCTCCCGGAACAAGTACACAGTTGTCGGCTCGTCCTCTTTGTGCGAGTCTTCGCAGTTCTCGGCTCGTCCTCTTTGTGCGGCTCTTCCTAGCTGCAGCGCTCGAATATAGCAGCGCGTGAGCACAGTTCTCGGCTCGTCCTCTTTGTGCGAGTCTTCGCAGTTCTCGGCTCGTCCTCTTTGTGCGGCTCTTCCTAGCTGCAGCGCTCGAATATAGCAGCGCGTGAGCACAGTTCTCGGCTCGTCCTCTTTGTGCGAGTCTTCGCAGTTCTCGGCTCGATCTCTTGGTGCGGCTCTTCGTAGCTGCAGCGCTCGAGTATAGCAGCGCGCGAGCATAGTTCTCGGCTCATCCTCTTTGTGCGAGTCTTCGCAGTTCTCGGCTCGTCCTCTTTGTGCGGCTCTCCGTAGCTGCAGCGCTCGAGTATAGCAGCGCGCAAGCGCAGTTCTCGGCTCGTTCTCTTTGTGCGAGTCTTCGCACCCTCTGTGCCTGAGTGGAGAAGCTCGCAGCGGTGGGGCAGCCGGTTCAGTTCGAGGCCACTTCGTTTATTAACCTTGAACTCCGTGGTTTGTCACCGAATTTTCTCTCATCATTGTGGAAGGGATTTACAGCGCGCTGGTCCACACGATTGGAGGAAGGAGTTTTCCCGTCTACCACCAAGGACTCGACCACCCCTCTAACATCCCTATCGTCAAGAGACGCAGCAAGTAAACCTTTCCTCTACAAGGGTCCCTAATCTCGTTCACATCAGGATTGCGAGAGAAGACGGACGATCGAAGAGAGAAAAGCCAAGAAAAAGGGTGAATACACCGGTCTACGACTCACTCCCTCATCTGCGCGGGTGGCATTTTCTTCCCTTATTAATCCATTACCGTCACCCCGTTTTCCGATTCCTCCCTTCCCTTCTAAAAGGGGGAACGGTCGTAATGGTGCAGGAGCGCTTGCTTAAATCGCAAATCAGACCGATGCCACGGAGATCAGGGATATTTTACATCAGCCCATTAGACCTTTCAAACGTTTCCCCAGGACTTTAGCCTACCAATAACCTACGAGCGTCGAACCGCGTGCGGGCGCCACGCGCAGGAACCGTTCAGTTAGTTTTGCGAATTAGGGATTAACTCTATATTTATGCGTTTGACCAAAAATTGTAATGGCCTGTTTAAGGACGCTTTTGCACGACAATACAGTTTGTGCGCTCAGCGAGAGCACAAACTATACCAAACACGTCGTTCTGTCTCTCTCGCTCTCATGCACGTCGTCTGCTATTTGTGTTCATAATCATGAATTAAAGGAAATTTTCCACGGCTACGTACAATTTACAAGGTGTGGTTTGAAAGGGGAAGCCGCAATCTTTACGCCATATGTTTTTTACTGGTCAAAAATTTGATCCTTTTTCAGAAATACTCGACTTAACCTATTTTTTCCCGCCGTCCCATAAGAGTACATGTAAAAGATGACAACGTCAAACGTTAATTTCTCAAAATTTTCCACGGTTATAGGGGAAAATAAAAGTACCACAAGATTCGGCACATCTTGAACTATTGAAAATGTTATATCCCAGTTCGTAAATTTTCATGCAAGAGCGTCCTTAATGGATTAGAAGAATAAAGATATCAAATAAATTGTATTTTTTTGGGATATAAGCGAGGGTACGGTTTATTTCTACCTAGCGTTCCGGGTAAGGATGTATTGACTTGAAGGAGGTGAGGTTTAGCGCAGCCCTACACGTATGGGAGTGTAGGGATGACGAAGATAACGATGAGATTCCAATAAAGGTAAGAATGAATGAATATTCTTAGGGGATTCAACCAGGAAGGAAACAAAATTAAATCACGTGACGACCTTTGGCGGTCATCACGTAACAGTATTCATTGTTTTAAACATTTCTTGACAACCTTCTGGGCTCATTAGGAGTCTATGTATCCATTTATAGAGAATGAACAGTCCTAGTTTTATTTTAGGAGACGAAAAAAGGAGCCGATACGCTAGCAGCCGGCTCGAATTTTCCAATAAAACGCTTATAAATAAATAATGGGATGTGTTCATTTTTCATAACTTTCTGAGCAAAATTCTGGGCTCATTAGGAGTCTGTATATTCATTTATAGAGAATGAACAGGCCTAGTTTTATTTTCGCAGTCGCAAAACGGAGCCGATACACTAGCAGCCAGCTAGAATTTTGCAATAAAACGCTTATAAATAGATAATGGAAGGTGATAATTTTTTATAACTTTATGAGCTACATTCTGGGCTCATTAGGAGTCTGTATATTCATTTATAGAAAATGAACAGGCCTAGTTTTATTTTAGCAGCAGAAAAACGGAGAAAACGGAGCTGATACGCTAGTATCCGGCTCGAATTTTGTAATAAAACGCTTATAAATAAATAATGGGACGTGTTCATTGTTTTAAAACTTTCTTAACAACTTTCTGGGCTCATTTATATTGCTAATTTCTCCATGCTACAAGAAACGCACGCGCTCGAAACTCGATCTCGAGAGCTGGGCTCCTCACTAGTCCTAACTATTCTAATTTTTAGCCCTTATATTCTGATATTTCAACGAATACACCTGCGCGAAGCTCATCTTCAAGAGATCGACTCCGCCTGCTAGCTAGCAGCTAGTTTCATTTTTAACGGAGATTTCCTGACTTTTAATCTCTGCTTTTTTCATACAGAAGTTTCTCCGCGTGGACCTTGCCTCCCCCGTCTGTTTATTTTGTCAGATTTATAATTCATATTTGTTATTTAATCATCTGTTCTTTTCCGCAAAATTATTTCATTGTAAATTAATCATGGTCCCTATTCTGTGTGTATACTTTTCAACATCGATTCTTGCATCCCCAGATCTAATTCGGCTTTGGGATTTTTTATTTATTGTAATTTAATCACCTACTCTTGTTCACACAGACACTATTATGCATCAATCTTGACTCCCCACTTATTTAACTTTTGAGAAAATAATTTATTGTATTTGATTTATCTACTCTTTTTTATGCAATAAATAATTTTTATTGAATATTGAAATAATTATTTTATAATTAATTTATTTTTATAATTTATTAATGTAACACTAAATTATAGATAGTTTTTTAATATATATTCGGTATTTATTGAAGTGCGCATTCCTTTATGCGCACTGTGTGTGTGTGTGTGTGTGTGTATATATTTGAGCAATTCCTGGGAAATTTCCCTCTTCGTCGCCAAAAAAAAAATTAAAAATTTTTTTGAATGCACACTTACCACACAAGGTTTTTCTCGTTTCTTGAACCTTACAGAACGTGAAAAAACGTGTGTTCCAAGCCGATTGAGTGGTATTATTTTTTTACAGCACTTTTAATTTTGCTTCCTCATAGAGGAAGCTTTGTAATGATAAAAAAAAATTTCGAGAGAAAAAATATTCAAAAAGATGTTTTAAGGCGATATATGTATATATTAGTTGATTTTGATAATTTTTGTTTACGCGTGCGTGTGTGTGTGTGTGTGTGTGTGTGTGTGTGTGTGTGTGTGTGTGTGTGTGTGTGTGTGTGTTTTAAACTCTTCATATCTTCGAAACGAATCAACCGATTTTCGTCGGGTAAAGCTTATTCTCTTCGACTCGCGGGAAAAGGAAGGTACCCTGATGGATTTGAGTTTTATTGATTTTCTTTTGTTTTATAATCAAAAAACGATTTTGAATTTTTATTTTTTTTGATTTTTTCATATCTTAAAGCCATTATTACATAATATACTAAACTTTTCTTGAAAGGTATTTAAATTACCTATATTTTCCTTTTTCAAATTTAAAATATCTTCACTCTGTCATTTGTTATTAAGGAAAATTTTTTTATATTTCATAAATTAATATCTCAAAAAATATTTTATTTATCGACTAGAAATGTTAACCACTTATTACACTAATTGAAGACTATATGTGGTTAAAATTTCAAGTCGATAAATAAAATATTTTTTGAGATATTAATTTATGAAATATAAAAAAGTTTTGAATTTTAACCACTTATTACACTAATTGAAGACTATATGTGGTTAAAATTTCAAGAGATTACCTTCATTTGTTTTTTAGAAAAAAATTACTTTCCAAACAACGATTTTGAATTTTTAGTTTTTTTGATTTTTTCATATCTTACAGCCATTATTACATAATATAATAAACTTTTCTTGAAAGGTATTTAAATTACCTATGTTTTCATTTTTTTAAATTTAAAATATCTTCACTCTGTCATTTGTTATTAAGGAAAACTTTTTTATATTTCATAAATTAATTTCTCCAAAAGTATTTTATTCATCGGCTTGAACTTTTTACTACTTATTACACTCACTGAAGACTATATGTGGTTAAAATTTCAAGAGATTACCTTCATTTGTTTTTTAGAAAAAAATTACTTTCCAAACAACGATTTTGAATTTTTAGTTTTTTTGATTTTTTCATATCTTACAGCCATTATTACATAATATAATAAACTTTTCTTGAAAGGTATTTAAATTACCTATATTTTCCTTTTTCAAATTTAAAATATCTTCACTCTGTCATTTGTTATTAAGGAAAACTTTTTTATATTTCATAAATTAATATCTCAAAAAATATTTTATTTATCGACTAGAAATGTTAACCACTTATTACACTAATTGAAGACTATATGTGGTTAAAATTTCAAGTCGATAAATAAAATATTTTTTGAGATATTAATTTATGAAATATAAAAAAGTTTTGAATTTTAACCACTTATTACACTAATTGAAGACTATATGTGGTTAAAATTTCAAGAGATTACCTTCATTTGTTTTTTAGAAAAAAATTACTTTCCAAACAACGATTTTGAATTTTTAGTTTTTTTGATTTTTTCATATCTTACAGCCATTATTACATAATATAATAAACTTTTCTTGAAAGGTATTTAAATTACCTATGTTTTCCTTTTTTTAAATTTAAAATATCTTCACTCTGTCATTTGTTATTAAGGAAAACTTTTTTATATTTCATAAATTAATTTCTCCAAAAGTATTTTATTCATCGGCTTGAACTTTTTACTACTTATTACACTCACTGAAGACTATACGTGGCTAAAATTTCAAGAGATTATCTTCATTTGTTTTTTAGAAAAAAATTATTTTAGACAAAATTTGCGTTTTCGTTGTCGCACGATAACAAGAGCAAAAATTATCCAATCGTCCCGAAATTTGGCGCAGATGTAGCTTTTACATACCTTCAGATCGACTTCGTTGCCCAAAAAAATCGGTCCATTACGAAAAGAGTTATTTGAGGTTAAAAATTTTTTTTAAAAATTTTCGAATCGCGTTTTCTCAAAGAATACTTGATTTATCGACTTAAAATTTTAACCACCTATGGTATAATTAGGATGTGTGTGTGTGTCAAACGATTTAATTGAAAATAGTTTGGGACACACGTAATGCCTTATATACAAGGTATATGCTGGTTATATATACATATTTTGTAAATGAGTGTCTAAATAATGTGCCGTGTACCATCTGCAGTTACATAGGTTAATAGATGTTCGACATTTTTTGTTTTTACTTCGTGCACTGTATACGATATATGGTACGCGTTATATTATGTAGACAATCCTTAATAATAAAGGTAATCTCTATTTATTTTGTTATATTTATTGATTATTGTCATTTTTATTATCGATATGTTATTTTATTTTCTGTTTTAATAATAATTACATCTCATTTACTCTGTACAGTAAAACTGATTTTGAAATATAATTTAATCCAATTTGTATTTGACGCTAATTGCAAGCTGAATGTATTCATTTTGATTTTAAATTGCTTTTTAGTTAATTGAACAATTAATGTACATTTATTTATTTATTTAACCAGAGTAAAATACAATAAATTACAAAATTTGTAAACATTATACATAGCTTACATTACAAAAGTATCAGGTAAAAAATATTTTCATTTTCGCTTCTACAACGTACTAAAAACTAATTTAAAAAAAATAGAATTAATTTGGTTAGCACAGGAAAATTTCGTTTATATTCCTTTTTCTCAAAATTACTTGAGGTGTCTAAGGTGTCAGTTACGACGGATGTCACAACAGATTCGAGAAGCCATGTAGTGATAATTTTTTTTGGTTTATTAATGATCGTTTCGTCTACTTCATTAGTTGATTTTTTCGTTTTTTTCAAGTTATATTTTGATATTCGACGATGTTGAGCGATTATATTTTAAGTTGCACATACCATTCGCATATATATATATATATATATATATATATATATATATATATATATATATATATATATATATATATATATATATATATATATATATATATATATATATATATATATATATATATATATATATATATATATATATATATATATATATATATATATATATATATATATATATATATATATATATATATATATATATATATATATATATATATATATATATATATATATATATATATATATATATATATATATATATATATATATATATATATATATATATATATATATATATATATATATATATAGGCAAATCTATGGAACTTTTAACTTTTTGTGTGACTATATTTTTTAAGTAATTTACTGCTGCTATTAAAATGTTGTGCTAAGCACATAAACGAAACAGGGTGTATCATCTTTAATTTGTACGTAGAAAACCAGTCCAGTAATCCGCATTAGTGTGCGGTATACGCACAGTAAAATGATGGTATGAATAAAACTGTAAAAAAACTAGCGGACAGTTGTAAAATTGTGTGTACACGTCTGCGATACGTCTCAAGGATAAAAATGGAAAAACTAAAGGGGCATATGAAGTTTTTTTTATATAGGATATAAAAATGAGCAGGTAAACAGATATTTTTTGTATTAAGTAAAATTGTTGAAAGGAAAGTAAAAAAAAATGAATCTTAATTTCTTTTTGAGAAAAAAATTATTTTATAAAAAAAGTAGATTTTGATTAAATTTAGAATAAAATATATTTTTAAGAGATTGCGATCGGTGAAATATGTGTGATGTCAAGAAAATATCAGTATCAAATTAAATTGATCATTTATAGATAAATAAATATTTAATTAATTTGAAAGTATGAGATATAGTTAAATAAATTAACTGTTTTTTAAGCTATTTCAATATCAACAACGTATTTCAATGGAAAAGTTTCACAATTCATGAATAAAAATGTATCGATCGCTGCTAGTATTGTGGTGGTTTCCGTTATCGATGCCAAACATTTTTTAATAAAAACACAAGTTTTTTTTAAATAACTTTTTTTATCAAAAGAAATAAAGGTAATCTCTTGAAAATTTAACTAAATAATAATATATTGTAATAAATAATTGTAATAATTGGTTAAAATTTCAAATTGATCAAATATTCTCTGAGATATCAGTATTAAAAAACATTAAAAAAAAATTTTTAATCTCGAATATCTGGTCGTGATGATCATTTTTTTGTGTTTTTTGTGGGCAATCAATTTTTTTTTTGTAAAATATAAAATTGTATAATAATAATTGCTTTTTAATGATAAAAAATAGAAAGAGTAAAAATAGAAAGTCACAAACCATTTAACATAGTCTCATCGTACAAAATAAAGTATTAAATTTTAAATATTGGAATTAAAAATAAATTAAAGGAATCAGTAAATTAAGTTTGAGGAAGCTACGTGCCAATGAATTGGCAGCGGTTTTTCTTATAGAAATTTAACATGGGAAAAATGGGTGAAAAGTTGTCATTGATGATGAACCAATAACAAGCTATTGAAGAGGCCAAACCAAATTGCACAAAAAAGAGATTAAAGTTGAAGAATAGAGCTTTAATTTGAGATGGCAATCGTTAAAATAGGTCGATTCGGTGCAAAGCTAAGTGAATTTGAAAATGGCGAAAAAGGACTAAAAATGAGCGATGTTTGCCAAATCATCGTAATTCTTAAAATTTTCGCCATTTTTTCGCACTTCTCATTCATTTTCAAATTCACGTAGTTTTGCATCGAATCGACCGATTTTAACGATTGCCCTCTCAAATTAAAGTTGTATTCTTCAACTTTAATCGCTTTTTTGTGGAATTTGGTTTCATAAGAAAAATTAAAAGTGCTATAAAAAAATGATACCACTCAATCGGCTTGGAACACACGTTCTTTCACGTTCTGTAAGGTTCAAGAAACGAGGAAAACCTTGTGTGGTAAGTGTGCATTTAAACAAATTTTTCATTTTTTTTGGCGACGTAAGAGGGAAATTTCCTAGGAATTGCTCATACACACCCACACACACACACACACACACATATACACAGTGCGCATAAAAGGATTTGCACTTCAATAAATACCGGACATATATTAAAAAATTATCTATAATTTAGTGTTACATTAATAAATTATAAATATATATATATATATATATACATATATATATATATATATATTTATTATATTATAATATATATATATATATATATATATATATATATATATATATATATATATATATATATATATATATATATATATATATATATATATATATGTGTGTATATATATATATATATATATATATATATATATATATATATATATATATATATATATATATATATATATATATATATATATATATATATATTAAAAAACTATCTATAATTTAGTATTACATTAATAAATTATAAAAAATAAATAAATATATATATATATATATTTATTTTTTATAATTTATTAATGTAACACTAAATTATAGATAGTTTTTTAATATATGTCCGGTATTATATATATATATATATATATATATATATATATATATATATATATATATATATATATATATATATATATATATATATATATATATATATATATATATATATATATATATATATATATATATATGAGACCTCGGACGGGAGAGACTAGCAGCCGACCAACGCACGGCGAGGTCCTTACCTTAGGATAAAACAGAGCGTCTGAGAGATAATATTTTATTCATTTATTACTTATAGCCATTATTGTGAATAATTATTGGTTTTTATTATGCATATTATTAACTTATAATCTTTATAGTTTTGTTTTACCTTTTTAAGCCTTGAATTCATAATAATCTTCGAAAATGAAACTTTTCATATGCATATTTCCAAACTACCCGACTACTTATAAATAATTTAAAATAATTATATGTTTTACAGTAACTGGCTTCATTAACATTTAAATAGATTTATCAATGCATAAAATTAATTTTTTTTGTCTATGAATTTTCGGGTTTTTTCATAATTTTTTAATAGCGCACCAGTGCGGTGCTACTTCTGGCATCACTGCTCGCTACCAAAGGCTGAGAGAGAGAGAGAGAGAGAGAGAGAGAGAGAGAGAGAGAGAGAGAGAGAGAGAGAGAGAGAGAGAGAGAGAGAGAGAGAGAGAGAGAGAGAGAGAGAGAGAGAGAGAGAGAGAGAGAGAGAGAGAGAGAGAGAGAGAGAGAGAGAGAGAGAGAGAGAGAGAGAGAGAGAGAGAGAGAGAGAGAGAGAGGCTCGGCGAGCATGTAAAAGATTGTCTTTTTAATAAACCACATATTTATAGTTACTTCCTCAGTTATTTAATCTTACTCCAATAATAATAATAATAATAATAATGATAATAATAATAATAATAATAATAAAAGTATCTCGTTTGTGAAGAAATGTTACTTTAAAATACAAAAAATATGGTAAAAACAAAATAATTTTACAGAAATTTGGACATTCCAAAAGCATCTATCTCAAATAAAGTTTCTCAAAAAAACTTACTCATCAAGCTGGATAAGGTTCGTGTCTTCTCCATCTTGAGTTTTATGCGTCGGACTCGGTCGCGCTGTTAATGGTACAGGCTCTTCGTCTTCAGGTTTTGGGTGCATTAATATGAATGGCAGTTCAGCGACTAATTCTCTGCGAAAATTATTTATTGAGATTTTGTTTTTTTTTACTCTAAACAATTTGGAATACATATTGATACTTACCCTGCAAGAGCTCCCAAGCAAAGTTTCACTTTTACTTTGTATTGCACGATTATTCCAAGATTCTCACGTTGTGACGGATCTGCTACTCTGTTAACAGCAGGCCTATTAATAGCGGTATCCGTTAAAAAGCAGTAAGTTAGACATCGTCTTTCCAGTTATTTTTTATTTTTATTCAAGTCTGTCTTGGTATTAAGTCCAGTATATAATACACATGTAAATAATAGCTTTAAAGGAAATTGTGAACTCCCGAATCCACTAGAATTTTTTTTTTTGCCGAATCTGTTAAAACAAATCAATACTCATACTCTAATTATCTGAATATCTGGAATTAACGTCTTGTGGTTAGAACGTTAGTTTTTCATTGATTTATTAATAAAATAAAAACAAATTTTATTCTCATTATCAAGTATATAATCTGAAAGATCATTTAATTTTGTCTTTTGAAGTTTTAAGTATGGATATTTAATGTTGCATAGTGAAAAAACTAATATTGCCTCGTATATTTTTTATGGGAATAATTAATTGATTTAACTTAGTATGTGGTTTCTAATATGTATATTATTGATTTACACAAAGCAAAAGAAAATTAAAAATAATGAAAAAGTGGATTCATTAAAATGTAGGACTTAGGGATAAATTTTGTTATTAAAAATAATTAGAAAAATCATATATTTTATGTTTCTGAATTTAAAAAAAATACAGGATCTTTATAATTTATCTCGCTGTTACCTTTGAAATAAAAATGTTATTCCTTAAACATACCAATTACAGACCTAATACTACTTACTGGAAATTGAATGTCCTGTCTAATAGTAATTTACTCATTACAAAGCAAGCATAGTTAATTCTCAAAGCCATTAATTATGAACTACAAAAAAAAATTATCTTTTACAATTCAAGCATTGAAGCGTAAGAAAAACATTAAGATTTATTGTTTTTTAGTCCATGTAAAAGTAAATATAGTGGTCAACATGTGGCTAATATATTGCATGAAACCAAGATCATTCATTTTCCAAAATTTCTGTTTATTTGTTGGTTGTTAAACAAAATAGTAATTAAAACTGAAACTGATAATAAATCAATATTCAATATACTAGCCATATGTTGCTAATATTATCAATTCAAAGTCACAGAAATTGAATTTTAGGCATTTTTTAATAACAGAAAACCATGGTACGTTAAACAAAGTAAATAAAACATGTTCCAAACAACCCAAAAAGAAGAGATAAAAAACATAATGAAAAAAATATATTGATTGTTATGACTGTGTAAAGATAAACTGAATAACGTGCGTTAATTGTCAAATATGTGTAAATTCTACAGGTTTTCAGATAGTCGTGCCATATCGTGGTGTTGAACTATATTTTTTAATACAATTATAACGAGATAATAATAAAACGGCAGAACATTTTCGAACACGTTTGGCTGTCGTTTGCACGAATTCTCTTATCTCGAGTTCATTTGCATCAATTAAGCAATATTTTCGCAAGCGGGACTTAGGGAGAGTGCAACTTTTGCTGCAACATCACGCTCAATTCAAATTTAAACCAAATTCTCTCAGACTGTCAACCCTGTTGTCGGGGCGACTCCATGTCTTTCCAATGATCCAAACGAGACATTGTACCGTGATTAACCTCTAGTAAAGTGGCAAAAACTACGTGGTATTTACTACAAGGATACTTCAAGCTTGGCATTGAGGCTATACTACATGAAATATAATAAATGAACTAAAGCAGAGTGGATTAGATCGAAGGTCTGGCTACCTTGGTTTCCTTATCGAACACGGCAATAGATACTTTTTTCTCTATTTCACCGCAGGTTTTTGTAAATTTATTATGGTAACATATTAAAGAATCAAAAATTATGTTCCAATATTAAAAATTTTCAGTGAATTACGAAATAATTAAAAAATCACTTTTGTCAAGAAAAATTTACCATTTTAAAATTTTCTATACGCCTATAAATTGGAACTCCCGTTGAATTGTCTCTGTACGTTAAATAAAGGTGGCTACCTCGTCTTAAGGATATTTTTTTACGATTTTTTTAATTTTTTCTCTAAAAATACAATACAAAGGCCTAAATTGTGATCCAAACCTCATAACAAAATTTATTCACGTTTATTATACATTTAGGAAGTATTTACCATTCTGACGTAGGTTCATTTATTAATTTTATTTTAAAAATTCATGAATGTTGACTTTTCGTTTTAAATAAGCTATTTTCACGGGCTCATAAACATACTGTATCGCATTGAATCGTTTACTTTATCACAGCTATTTACGTCTTTTTATGTGTAAACACTACTCTATAAATTTCAAATACAAAGATACTCAACTCCCTAATTTAAAACAAAGACAGTGCGATAAAGACGCGTGTATAACAATTACAAATTAATTAAAAAAAAGGTAAGGTATCATCTGATTTAATGAATTTTTTTATTATTTATTTCTACAAATAATATTCTTATAACCAACGACAACTTTTTCCTTCATAAACAAGTGTTAGTGTTGCATGTCATATTTCATATTAAAGGCTATAGCGGGATAAGATGGACAAAATTGCACTCACCTGGATTTTTTTTTGGGATTGACCATTCGAAAGTACATTATTGAAAACCTCTCTAGCCAAATTTTCAGCTCCCTAGGTGATGATTTGAGTCTCCTAACCTAAAAAACGTATTTTTCCGAAAAAATTTTTTTCCGCTCGACCCTTTCTTTAAAAAAATCTGAAAAAATTCACGGACGTGTGTTTTTGAGCAAGAAAACAGCCTGATTTTTTTCAGATTTAAAAAAAAAAAATCGAGCTCAGGAAAAATTTTTTAATTTTTCAATGATTTTTTAGGTTATGTAGGTAATTTTTGGCTGACTTGTAAATAATGATTTTTTGTGTATTTTTTCCCGTTCTTTCAAATGGCGGTCTCCGAATTTGCGTTTTCGAGCCGGAACATACTCAAAATTCGAAAAAACCGATTTTTTAAGCATTTTTCCCATGTTTTTGGCACATAACCTCAAAACCAATAGCTAAATAAGTGTTTATGAACAATTTTTTTTCAATTTCTTTCTATATCTTCGAATTCCACTGTCAGAACTACCATTTTTGCATCAAATAATGCTATAAAATTAAATTATAAACATTTTTTTCGTGTTTTTACCATGTTTTTGGAACATAACCTCAAAGAAGATCATTCAATACGTGTTAGGGCATACAAAAATATTCTAAAAATTTTTAGAATCGAGTATTACTTCGTCGGTACCTACAAAGGGCCTGATATAGCCTTTTAATTAATTATTTTTATTCAAATTCATTTGTAGATAAATAAAAATGAGTAAATATTTCTAATAGAAATTAATTATTATAAATATGTTATGAATATTTTTGTGCTTTTATTAAAACAATAAAATAAGTATGTACCATTTCATATTTGACCTTTATTCTTGCGAGAATTGTTTTTAGAAGTTCTATTTGATAAAATTACATGAGTAATAATTTTTAATATTGAATTATAATAATATTTTTAATCCTCGTCACTATCTTCGTATATTACCGGACCAATATCTGAAGTAGTAAATAATTCGGAAAGAACTTTCGCTGTTCTAATAATTTTTGACTTGCATCTCAGTAATGCAATATCTTGCATTACTGAGATAATATATGACTGCAGCAATGTGAGAACAGGATCCTACAGTTCGTACTCCATTGGCACAGTCACACGCATGGCGTAGGATACCATTGTATCCAATTGAGTTAGGTTTGTATTCGATGTAGCATTTGTAAGTCTTACTGTTAATATACCTGGACCTTATTAATACTTTAATGATATTTGGTTTGATCTTAATATATTCCAAATTGATATTGTTACTATCATCCATTAACTCAGCCAAATAACATACAGCTTGACCTAATTGATAGGTACCTGAAAAAAATATTTTGAGATCTTTTTCAGTCATCTCCAGAAAGTCAATGATTTCTTGGGATGTTAGCTTGATCGTAGTAGTGGGCCGTCTAGACCATCTGGTTGTCTCAGCTTCTAATGCTAAAGTATTTTCACTTTGATTAGAATTTAACATTCTGTCGATGATTATACCTTGTAAGCCACCGTCATCTTTATCGCTATTCAAACGCTTACCAAAAAGGTTGTTGAGAAAACATGCAATTCTACAATATGCACCAGCTTTTAGTAAAAGTTTATTATCTAATTGCTGGTGAAGAAGCTTATACTTTTTACCAAGAATACCATGAACAGCCTCTACAACCCATCTCAATTTCGTAACGTAACGAGATTCATTCGATTCAGTCGTACTCAAGTTGGGTCTATTTCCCTTTAAGGCAGGCATGAGAATCTTAAAGCCAAGACTTTTTAAATAAGGTATCACATCCCTAAAAGCTCTATCTACAACGCAAACATCACCTTCTCTCATGATAGTTCTAATACCATCTGGATCATCCATTACTTTTTTCATGATGCTTGCATCATTTTCTGTGGCTAAAAACGGATCAGGGACATCAACAACGAATCCGTCTGTGGTGCAAATAGTGAATGGCTTGGCCAAAGGATATTTCTTCTGACCTGAATATGACTTTCTTTGGTATCCATTACTTTTACTTTTTTGGTGACGCAAGTAAGTTCCATCAAAAACCAAAACAAGCTCGTTCTCTAATTTAAACAGTTTTTTTGCATAAATGGAAGTGTGATCACGTATGAGATCCTCCCTTTTAATACTTTTTACTCCAAAATATTTCGGTAGGACATCTTTTTCAAATGAATTAATTACTGATTTACAAAAATCTGAAACTTTTATTTCGTTTTCTATTGCGAAAATACACGAAATAAAATTATTCGACGATCCAGTTCGTAATTTAAATAAACATATAACCAGGGCTTGTGTAACGTCTCTAGAATCCGATGATCTCATAGAAACTAATAATTTTCTCAGCTCTTGCAATTGATCAGTCGAAAGATTAGTAAAAGAGAATAATTGTTTTTCGCTAAGCTCTGATGATTTTATTTTATCTAAAAATATTTCCGAGATTAAATCTGAAATTTTTTTTAAAAATAAACATATTTCATCTGCAGTTAAAAAACTCGTGTTACTGTATATCTGTATTAGTTTCAGGTCATCATCAAAAAATCGTTTTTTTATTAAATGCTCGGTACAAACTCGATTGCCATTTGGAATAAAGATTTTCATTTCTTTGGAACATTGCAGTCTTGCAGCCAATGGTACACATGTCAAGTTATTTTTGTTTCTACAAACGCAACATGCTGTATCAGAAATCATAGTTCTTTTGAGGAGAAACTCGGTGGAAGGTTTTTTTTCTACAGTTGGTTTTAATACTACCTCAACAACGCTCCCTGAACTCTGAGAGCTGGGTATTTCCGAGCTTGACTGCGAACTCATTGGCTGATTTTGATCACTGGTTGAAGGTTCTACTTTTCGTGTCCCAAAAAAAACAAGTCTTCTACATTTATCGCAAAGTTTAAACCCAATGTCAACATTATCTACATTTAACTGCTCACAAACTGCTTCGACTTCACTAGCTGAATTAATGATCTTAATATGAGCTGATCTTTTACTGAGATTTCGCTTGAAGCAGTTGCAACATTGATCAGTATCATCAAATTCATCCATGTTCGATGTAAAAACTAAAATGGAGAATATTTAAGATATATTATGGGATCATGAATATAATTACAAAAAATATCGGTGATCTTTAAACAGTTACTTGTGTAATAATCAATCTTTTTCAAAGCTAAGCCATTATGTAATTATCACAAAATTAATGAATTTGATTATTATTTTATATTAAAATGATTTTTTTTACCAAGAAATATAATGCACTTAAAACTATTTTGATAATAATTAATGAATGGTAAAAAATTAAATATTTCTTGAAATGTGGACTGTATTCTGTTTTTTGTTAGGTATTGTCGGAAATTGAGATGACGATCTATTCAAATTGACTCGAAAGTACAAGCATAGACATAGATAATTTAAGCAAAACGAAACCTTTATAAAGAGAGGGTTCTCTATTAAGAGAGAGCTTTTAAATACACTTCTTTTAACGCACACCTTTGTAAGAATGAGATTATCTATATATAAATGCTTTTTTACTTGCTTGCGGAAAGCTAAGCAACATCTAGTGATTACAATCCCATACAATGACTAAAAAAAAGAGATATGTTCTTAATTATTTATAATATTGTTTAAAACCTGGAGCATCATTATTATCAATTTCCTTTAATATTAACTACTACTAAAAAAATATTATTACAATACTAATAACATGTTGTGAAATTATATAGTGCAATATTTCATTATATGTAGGCTAGGCTTAAAACTGTGCATGACAATGCTTGATAGCAAGTTCTTATAAATAAAATATATGTTTTCAATGAAAAGATTTGATCTTTTTTTATTAGTTAATAAAGAATTCATTGGATTTGCAACATATTCCAAGAAACTAAAAGTTAATTAAATCTATACAATATTGTACTTAATTATCAATTAAGTTACCAAATATGTTGCACAATGGGTGCATTTCTCAATTTAATAAAAATCTCTACTCATTGGAAAAACCCATTTTATTTGAGAAGATGATATTAAGTATAGTGATACGAACTCTTAAATCCCACATCTAATATTTTTAAAAACTTTCCAGACAAAAAAAGCTCGATTTATGACTGCATTACACAATTTTATTTCACAACGCATTAAAAAAAATTAGTAAACTGTTCAAGATTTGTTTAGGTTATACAACATGGTAAATGAGATAAAATTAAAAAAAAATTTTGATCGCTTTACCTAGAAAGCATTAAAAGTTTACAGAAATGAAATATTTAATAAACTCGATGCTAGTAGATTTCATATATTTTGATAATCACCAATTTCTATCAATAGTATGTTCGTGTACTTATCAAATTCAATTTTGCAATAAACAGTGGTTTACAGAGTGGTTTTCCAAAACATACTTTAAAAATGTATAACCTGGCAATTAAATATTTAGTTTGTGTAATGGTGCAAAATAACCGATACTTTCCTTTGATAAAATTAAATAAGAAAAAAAAAGAATAGTAATATTCTTCATACATATATCCGGAAAAAACTTACAACATACAAAACAGATGCAAAAATTAACTGGCTTTGCAACAAAAGTTGTACTTAAATATTTGAGAAAAAATTAATAAGTTTTCGACTATCCTTTAAATAGACTTGCAACTAGCAAGAAATTGTGATGTACTTTTTTAGTAGCAAGTATTTAAAAAAGTATTGTTCTTCATTTTAGATAAACAATATACTCACTCAAACTCATTTCAATAGGCCCGTTACACTCAAAAAAATATAAGGACCAGATACGGAAATACCATGGGTTAGTATATCTATATATATGAGGAACAGTGCTTATTCCCGCTGTTCCTCGTATATATAGATATACTAACCCATGTTATTTATGTTCGTTTCACAAGTGAACAGACCATTCCGGTCGTTTCTCCTGTCTAATTAACAAAATAAATTAGTTAAAATAGACAATTTGAGTTAAATAGAATGAAGAAAAGTAACATTTTTTTATTTTATTTTATTATATTTTAACACAATTTGTCTATTTCAACTCTTTTTTTTATAATTAGACAGCAGAATCGAACGAAATAGTCGGTTCACTAGCGAAACGACCAATAAAAAAAACGCACTCCACATGTTGATATTCAATTACTGAACTATTTCAATTGTTTGTTACTTTAAAGCATATTTTTATCATTATAATTACGCAGATCGGTAGTTGAAGTACAGATGAATATATACTTCATGCGGCACTTGACTATCTGCATATCAACTCATAATAATTAATATTGATGCATAGTTACAAATACATACATATGTTCATATGTTTCACGAATAATTCTGTAATATGCAGTTTCCCTGCGCCTGAAAAAGGCTATATCAGGCCCTTTTTTAGCTACCGGAGAAGTAATACTCAATTCTAAAAAAATGTTTTCATTAAAAAAATTTTTAGAATATTTTTGTATGTTCTAACACGTATTGAACGATCTTCTTTGAGGTTATGTTCCAAAAACATGGTAAAAAACACGAAAAAAATGTTTATAATTTAATTTTATAGCATTATTTGATGAAAAAATGGTAGTTCTGACAGTGGAATTTGAAGATATAGAAAGAAATCGAAAAAAAATTGTTCATAAACACTTATTTATCTATTGGTTTTGAGGTTATGTGCCAAAAACATGGGAAAAATGCTTAAAAAATCGGTTTTTTCGAATTTTAAATATGTTCCGGCTCGAAAACGCAAATTCGGACACCGCCATTTGAAAGAACGGGAAAAAATACACAAAAAATCATTATTTACAAGTTAGCCAAAAATTACCTACATAACCTAAAAAATCATTGAAAAGTTAAAAATTTGTTTCTCAGCTCAATTTTTTTTTTTAAATCTGAAAAAAATCAGGCTGTTTTCTTACTCAAAAACACATGTCTGTGAATTTTTCAGATTTTTTTAAAGAAAGGGTCGAGCGGAAAATTTTTTTTTCGAAAAAACACGTTTTTTTGGTTAGGAGACTCAAATCATCACCTAGGGAGCTGAAAATTTGGCTAGAGAGGTTTTTAATAATGTACTTTCGAATGGTCAATCCCAAAAAAAAAATCCAGGAGAGTGCTATTTTGACCATCTTATCCCGTTATAGCCTTTGAACATTTAATATTCGCGTCATATTCAATTACATAAGTCATATTGCCATCACACCGCGTGTAATTAATAGTACGTTATGCACGAAGGACGCAAAATGTATCATTCTTCTCGCTGCGCTCGGCCCCAAAGCTCGCACTCGAGGGAATGATACATTTTGCGTTCGTGGTGGCATATACTATTTTTTTGTGCAAAGGCTGCAAAATGACTTTTTGCGGCCCATATAGAGGCCGCGAAATACTAAATGTATTTTGTTGCCTAGGCCTTACATTTAGTATTTCGTGGCCTCTATACGGGCCGCAAAAATTCATTTTGCGGCCTGAGGACAAAAAAATATTTATGTGATACTGACAGAATCATAACATAACCTATGTTGAACATAAAGGGCTCTGTATTGTGTGTCAAGTGTCATCCGAAAAAATCGTTCTCAACGTCTATTAATCTACGTAAGCACAGATTAAACAGCAGACCTAGGTCTACGTTCGGTTCAATCTGTGCTTACTTAGATTAATAGACATTGGACACCAATTTTTTTCAGACGACTCACGACACAAGACAGGACACACGGTTTAGAGAGTCCTTAAGAAGGTTCATAACAGTCTTGGCGCCTTCGAGCATATACACCTGGAGGAAATTTGCTGTTGACGGAATGCGTGGTCAGGTGGGCGAGACGTAGATGATTTTCTTTCTCTCGTGCGCCACACGGGATAATACTGACGATACCGAGTTGCTCAGTTGAAGGGGAGCGTGGTTGCCAAATCCCGTGAGACGCGAGAGAGAAAGAAAATCATCTACGTCTTGCCTGCCTGACCACGCATTCCCCCATTAGCAAGCTCCCTCCAGGTATATATGCTCGAAGCTTGGCGCGGGGTGAAGAGAGGGGCGTTCCCTCGCACAGTCGCACCGCGCACTGATCCAGGTCTTAGCGTGCAGTTCTACGCGCAAGCACCAAGCTTAATGTTTTGTTTACGTTTTCCTTAAATACTTCAGAAATTCAGGTGGTCACACGAATTGAAATTTCGCGTACAGCTTCTTAAGGTTTTAACCAATACGTTCGATAGTTTTTATTGCTCTTTCTGCATTTTTACAAAATTGCACTCTATGACAATTGTCTGTTTTTGACCGAGACCCATAAGAGTCCGTATATCCTGCAAATTTTCGAATCAAATATTTTCAAAATATGTTCGATAATAAATATGGAAGAAAATTGTGAGTGATCCATATAATTCAAAGAATAATATATTAAAATTTCGTTGAGATCTCTGCATTTTCGTATCACTTATGAACCCTTAACCGTATGTGGACAAAATTAAAATTCTTATTGTGACGTTATTTTATGTAAGAAGTAATATCGTATGGATTAAATTCCTTAGGTGAAATCTGCGATTAACAGTGTTTTATTCATTAAAAATGTATAATTTAATTAATACATACTTTTAAAAAACCAAAATTTCGCAATCTTATTAAAATACATCGTACGAGAAGACGTTAAAACGCACACGTACCTCGGAATATCATAAAGTTCATACGGGGCCTTTAAAGCTCCGACTAAAGATATGAGTCAATCCACCGAAATTTTAACTTTTGGTCTAAAAAAAAGTAAAAAAATTTTTCAAAGCACACCTTTTGGAGTACACTTTTCTCAATTCCATAGTTAAGAAAAACAAGAAAAAATACGCGTACTTCATTTTCATTTATAGATATTCGTTAATATTGAAAATGTCTTAAAAAATCATATTAAAATTATTTTACAGGTGATATTTTTTTACTGGAATTTAGGGTATATTTTCATATTTTTTCTCATTATAAACATGAAATACAAATTTAACGGCTAGATAATATCTTAACAAATATTAAAATCTGTAAAGATAGTATGCTTTCTGTGGATGTGCCATCTAATAATGTTGTTTTTGAAAACAAGGTACGCGTTGATCTGTCCTTCTTTAAAATGCAGTCAAATTTGTTGTAGATGAGGCACACATATTTGCGACCCTCCATTTTCTTCATTTTTTCGAGAAGAACATTTATCAATTTGAATATTTACAAAAAAAATTGTTATTTTTGTAAAGTGATGTAACTAAAATTTTTTACAAATCCCTGTACGACTTTTATTTTATTTACATTTTCTTTCAGAAAGAAGGCACACATTTGCGGATTGAATTTTCTGAAAGAGTTTCAAGATGGCCTCATGAAATTTTGGTGATATTTGAAAAATAGTTATTTTTTTTATGAGCAAATTAGTTTTAAAAAATTGGTGCTGTACGCAAAGGCCCATTCAATTTTGTATAGTTAAAGCTATTTTTGAAACTCCGTGCGAGAAGTTCGATTTCTCGCACGCTGCGTTAAACGATGCGTGCAAAAATCTCACTTCTCGCACGTCGTGTCAAAAAATACGGTTGGACACTTGTGTGAGAAGTTGATTTTCTCCTCGTGTGACCTTTTCACCCTCGCTTCGCTCGGGTGCAAACAGTCACACGAGGGGAAAATCAAATCCTCGAACTAGTATCGAAATGTACTATTTTAGTCATGATAACTATTTTTAATCTTAATAAAAATAAAGCGCGAGGTTCAAAGAATCATGTTTAATAAGTACATGTTTCACAATATTAGCTAGGTTTCTATAACATAACCATGTTATGTTACAGGTAGTTCGCATATGATGAATGTTTTTTTATCACAAGGTTTTTTAAAGGTTTTTTTTTATAAAAATAAACAATTTAATGAGTCTGAAAAGTTGTACAACAAATAGAAGATTAATTTCACATCAAGTTACATAGACAATTCCATAAACATTTATTGAATGAAAGCTGTCAGATAAGTTTTATTTGTTAAAAATTACATAAGTAATTGTATTTAAAAAATTAAGAATTAAGCTTTGTCTATGATCATTTTCTTTCAGGTACGAATGAGCCTTGAGAAGGAATAATATAATTTATTGAGTACTCCATCAATACTGGTTTACAGATTTAAGGAGGTTCAATACTTCCATCAAAATGCAGCCAACAATGTAGAATTTTTATGTTATTCCTTAATTTGAAAGAAAATTACATGGATTTTTTCAGTATTTTTGTGTAGCTCATTTTTTCTCAAAAAAATTCTTGAAAATAGTGTTTTTAACATATGCTCTTATGGAAGAGAGGTTATGTGACCTTTGAATATAAAAATCTCTTATAAAAAAAGCAGAAATAAAAATAAAAGACATTCATTTTTCAATGTATATATGAAAAATGAATTATTTATTCCTAAATCAAATCATTAATATTATCAGGACATATTATTTATAACTAAATGCAATTACGAAGAGATAGAATTACATAAAGATGATGTGCATGTTTGTTAAAGATTATTTGGGAAAAGTAGGCGGTTGTGATGAATTATGCATATATTTATAGAAATATTAAAAATAGTTTTAACTAGATCTGAATGTTAAATTTCTGTTAATAAATAAAAAGCAATTTAGAAAATGATTCTACTTAATAAAACCACAGATATTTATCATATTTAAGGTGACAAGAGAGTAGATAGGTAGACATAAAGTGATGGGCATATGCTTGAATGCGATCATTGCAGTAAAATCACAAAATAAGCAAAAACAGCTAAAATTTGAAACTTCCCATAGCTGTATCTTTTCACAGAAAGCCCATTGGTCTAAAACCCTTTACACAACCTGTTTTTATGATAAAAGAAGCCCCCTGGCGAAGTTTGATGAAAATCCAGGGCCCGAACTCCTTGGTCCCTACTTGTGAGTTATCATCTTCGAAATTATATGTGTTTTGCAAATTTGGTAAATTAACATCGAATAAAGTAAAACCATTCGATCTTACAATGTTATTTATTACAGTCAATGCATATTGTTGACCTTTTTATGCATTCATTGTTGGAATTTCATATTTTTCAAATAGTTTGCTAGCTTTAACTGAATTATGAAAAACACATATGTAACCAAATACATTACACATACTTCGAGGAAATCTGTTTTGACATAATTCTTCTAAACATTTATTCCACTCTTCATCTTTTACTATCAATTTTCTAGTTTTAGCAGCTTCGAAATAACTTGATTATGTAATTCCGTTCTTAAAAAAACAAAAACGTTCTTGGTGTTTTGGACTTACCCACATGGCATGAAAGGTTCCGGAAGAAAGTTCCAAGGAAGCTTACAGTGGAAGGTTAATGGAACCTTCCAGGAAGCTAACTGAAACTTTCAGGAAGGTTACATTGGAAGATTTCTAAGTAAGCTTCCAGAAAGATTCCAGGAAGCAAACAGAAAAAGTTTCAAATACCTAACTATGAAATATTACATGGAAGCTTTACGGAAACTTCCAAAAAGCTTACATAGAAGATTATCGAAAATGAGTACTGGAAGCTTTCGCGGAAGGCTCTTGGAAGCTAACATAAAGCTTCTAAGAAGAACAAAAGTTAAATTACATATAAAGATTACGGGAAGCTTTTTAAATACATTCCAGAAAGCTTCCTCTGGAAGTTTCAATTAAACTTTCAGGAAAGCTTTCATGGAAGATTCTAGGAAGTATTCAAGCAAGGTTCCTGACATATAAATAAAGCCACTGGCCTAAAGTTATAACAGAAGCTTCCGGCTAGATTCCGGAGTAACCTTTTTAGGGAGCTTACAGAACGCGTTAGGAAAGTTTAACAGAAAGGTTCCAAAAGTGCTACGGTGAAATGTTACTCAATACTTACGAGTAAGCTTCCACGAAGCTTACATAAACGATTACTGAAATGAGCACTAGAAGCTTCGCGGAAGGCTCTTGGAAGCTAACATAAAGCTTCTAGGAAGAATAAAAGTTAAATTACATATAAAGATTACGTGAAGCTTTTGAAATATATTTCAGGAAGCTTCCTCTGGTAGTTCCAATTAAAACTTGAGGAAAGCTTTCATGGAAGATTCTAGGAAGTATTCAAGTAAGGTTCCTGACATATAAATAAAGCCACTGGTCTAAAGTTATAACGGAAGCATCCGGCTAGATTCCGGAGTAACCTTTTTAGGGAGCTTCCAAAAAGCGTTAGGAAAGTCTAACAGAAAGATTCCAAAAGTGCTACGGTGAAATGTTACTCAATACCTACGAGCAAGCTTCCATGAAGCTTACATAAACGATTACTGAAATAAGCACTGGAAGCTTCGTGGAAGGCTCTTGGAAGCTAGCATAAAGCTTCTAGGAAGAATAAAAGTTAAATTACATATAAAGATTACGTGAAGCTTTTGAAATATATTCCAGGAAGCTTTCTCTAGAAGTTCCAATTAAAACTTGAGGAAAGCTTTCATGGAAGATTCTAGGAAGTATTCAAGCAAGGCTCCTGACGTATAAATAAAGCCACTGGTCTAAAGTTATAACGGAAGCTTCCGGCTAGATTCCGGAGTAACCTTTTTAGGAAGCTTCCAGAAACCGTTAGGGAAGACTAACAGAAAGGTTCCAAAAGTGCTACGGTGAAATGTTACTCAAAATTTACGAGAAACCTTTCATCAAGCTTACATAAACGATTACTGAAATGATGACTGGAAGCTACGCTGAAGGCTCTTGGAAGCTAACATAAAGCTTCTAGGAAGAACAAATGTTAAATTATGTATAAATATTACGGGAAGCTTTTGAAATACATTCCAGGAAGCTTCCTATGGATGTTCCAATTAAACCTTCAACTGAAAGCTTACTGGAAAGTTCCGAAAGTCTACTTGAAACTTTCGGTAACTTTTTCGAAAGATTCCTGAAAGTTTCCTGGAAGATTCCTACATCCTACATGAAACGTACAGTAATTTTTTCGGAGGCTCCCTTAAGTTCCTGAAAGGATTCTTACACAGTTTCTGAAATCTTCCAAGGAAGCTTCTCATCATGAATTTGACCTAGACATTATGTACTGTCGGGAAGCTTTCATGGAACCTTTCTGGAAGCTTCCATTCTCAAACTGACATAAATAGATTCTGAAGTCTTGTAGGAAGTATTTTTTAAAGCTTTCTGTAATCTTTCGGGGAAGACGACTGGAAGATTCCCACAGTCTACATGAAGCTTCCAGGAACTTTTTGAAAACTTCCTGAAAAGTTCCTAGAAAGTTTCCGAAAGCTTCGTGAAAAGTGTCTGAAACAGTTCCTGCAATCTTCCGAGGAAGCTTTTTGTCATGAATTTGACCCAGACATTAGGTACTTTCAGGAAGCTTTCGTGGAAGCTTTCCTGAAGCATACGAAACTTTCATGAAAGCTTCCAGGAAGTTTCTAGTAAGCTTTCATGCTATGTGCGTTCTAAATACATTCTGCTTAAAATAGATTTAGTAAATTTTTTCCTCTTATTCCTTCTTATTTTTTTATCTTCAAAAAACATAATAATAAGGTTTTGGACTTACTAAATACATTCTGCTTAAAATAGATTTAGTAAATTTTTTCCTCTTATTCCATTTTTTTGTTTTATCTTCAAAAAACATAATAATAAGGTATGTCCATATATAAATATGGGCGTGTTACAAGATTTTTTTGATTTAGTTCAAACCAAGCAGTTAGAGCCTCACCTACGTTTTTATTTAAAAATTCTTCTTTGCAATTTTCATTGAAATAAATAATTTGTTCATCTTTACTATGAACTGGCAATCTATAAATAGCGTGTGATAAACTCACTCATTTTATATTGTAGTAAACAATGCATTACTTCAGGAGGGCATAGATATCTTGGTATTACTCTCATCGATATTATTTTCATTATTATTGACGCTATCATTACTTACTTTCATTTCAATAAATGCACAGTCGTGTCCTTTGTAACTATATTTGAACAAATATTTAAGGGGGTATGGAATACCGACCTCTATTATGGGACCTATACCGTACCGGCCGGGCAGCAGTAATTCGTTATAACTCGATTGTTACTACGATTAACGACTTATCCAAATGTGCTTGCCCTCCGTAATGTAATTATCTATCATTCTGCAAAGTTTTGAGTCAAAATTTAAAGGTGTCCTTATAGATAAGTCGTTAATCGTAGTAACAATCGAGTTATAATGAATTACTGTTGTCCGGCCGGTACGGTAGGTTGCATAATAGAGGTCAGTATTCTACACCCCCTTAACACATAAAACAGTTAAACAAATCTCTATATTGATATGGGCGTTAAACTTTAATAGTAAATATAGATTTTAAGGAATAACAAATCTATTATCTGCTCTTTTTTATGAGAAAAATATATTATTTTATTATCTTTTCTTCGCCTATATAAAGGATATCCAGTAGTTATTATGGTAGTATTGTTAAATTTTTTATAAAAATTTTTTGTACATTATTGCTTCCTCCTAGAGGAATTGTAATAGTAAAATAATTTTAATCCCGTATGGAAATAATAAAACTAATAAAATGTAAAAAATTGAATGAAAATGTAAGAAAATGTATAAAATTGTACAAAAGCATTGGTTTTCGGACATTGTTTTTACGGATTTATACACTTTGTTACATTTTCTTACATTTTTATACGTTTCCATACAAATAATGCTAATTATTCCAAATTAGTCTACAAAACAATTTGTAAAAAAATGTAAGGAAAGGTAAGAAAATATAAGAAAATATAAGACAACGTAAGAAAATGTATAAAAATGTAAAATATTACATTCTTATACGTTTATATACAGTTTTATAAACTTTCAAGCAGTTTTGTATATTTTTATGTTTTTTTTACATTCCTTAACGGGGTGCCATAGTCCTACCATTACCGACCGAGCAATTGGCACAGTTTCAAGCTTATTAAAAATAAAATACATAAAATCACAAAAAATCAAGAGAACACTTCGCTGCAGTTTTGAACGATCTATCACCCGGTACAAGTTTGAAGTCGAAATATAAAGTGGTTTTTGCAAAAACTTTGAACAAAACAAAATTCGGTTTCTTTCAAAGTTTTTGCAAAAACCACTTGATATTTCGACTTCAAACTTGTACTGGGTGATAGATCGTTCAAAACTGCAGCGAAGTGTTCTCTTCATTTTTTGTGATTTTATGTATTTCATTTTTAATAAGCTTGAAACTGTGCCAATTGCTCGGTCGATAATGATACGACTATGGCACCCCCTTAAAATTTGTATATATATGAAAAAATTTTCTGGTAAAGAATTTTAATTTTTTAAATGTATAAACATGTGTAAAAATGTATAAAACTGTATGTAACTGTATAAAACTGCATATAACTGTATAAATCATTCGCATAAAATGTCCGAAAATCAATGGTTTTATACAGTTTTATACAGTTTCTTACAGTTTTGAACAATTTCATACGGTTTTCTACATTTACTCACATTTCTTTTTTTTATTCGGGATAATAAAAGATGTTCTATTTTAGGGTTAATATGATATTATGCGACGTTGCGATTTTTCAAATTTCGTCTTTATTTTCCAATAGATTTATCTGAAATTTGACCGGGAATTAGATAAGAAGTTTGCCTATGCCCGTCGACACTCCGAATTCAAAAAAAAGCTTATAACAATTAATATTTGATTAAAAACATTGTGGTCGGTACGGCAGAGAACTGTAGGTATAACGCATACCCTTAACGTCAAAAGTAATTACCTAACAAAAGCATCAATAATAGAATCATCAACATAATTTATTGATATTATTGTATTTTATGGTAATAACAAATAACAAACTTTATTTTAAATATTTTAAATAATCCTATTTTGTATGCATGATAAATAGTTCATATTGTACACATATTCTTTATAACTTTATCATAAGAAAAAATGCATTTAAACCTAGCGAGCGTTAGCGAGCTAGGTAATACAGCTAGTTAAAGATTAAAATTTTAATCTTCGACTCGGGGACGTCGGGTGGGATGGAGCCCGCCGACAACTGCTCTAAAAAAATACTTTTAATGCGATCCTAAAACAATATTACGAATACTAGTGTGTCATTTGTGAAGAAGGGTATCATCTTTCGGCCTACAAATGGATCAAGACAAATAAGTGAAAAATTGATAGTCTGTCCGGTAAATCCTAGACCTAACTTCAAAACTCAGTCACGAGTCTCTTGAGCGAGGAGGTTAGAATATTCATAGCACAAATAAAGCAAGAAGCTAAGCACAAGGAGAAACAAGATATATGGAAGTAGGTGGTAAAACTCAGAAATCCTTAAATGAGACAGTACTTGAAGATAATGGTGAACTAGAAAACTTACAATTAGAAATTGCTCTACTTAAAAAACTATACTCCGTAATTAAACAATTAAATGCTGAACTAACAGACAAAAACATCATACTTGAAGAAAGATTAAATAAAGTAAGCAATAACACTAGCTACAATAAAGAAAGCTATGCTAAGACTGTTATGTAAGGTGTGTAGATATGTACGTATGTTTGTTGTTGTGTACCTCTGTATGTGTACTGCCAAGATGAGGGTAGAGTGGAAAATAGGCGAGCGACATTCGCCTGCTAGCTATTACCCGAGATACTTGTAATGTAAGTCTAGCTACACTAAAAGTCAATCATTGAAAGTATATCGTCGGTACATAAGAAAACAGACGCGCTTGCAAAAAGTGACGGCGAAAAAAGGCGTGCTGTGACTTTGACGGCGAAGAAACGTGCACTACAGGAATTGATGGAGAAAAAAGGCGTGCTGTGACTTTGATGGCAAAGAAAGGTGCACTACAGAAATTGACAGCGAAAAAGGGCGAGCTGTGACGATGGTGGTTCGCCGTCAATCGTACACTGCGCCTTTTTTGCCGTCAATTCCTGGGGCCTTATTCTGTAAGTCGTATCGCGCGCTATTTCCATATACATAGATATACAAAACCATACAAAATTGAGCGTTAAATCTTATATATCGCGCGTTAAAAGTTACAGAATCATCCCCAGTAATACGCCTTTTTTTGCCGTCCATCGTTGCAGCATGCCTTTTTTCACCATAAATCGTGCAGTGCGCCTTTCTTCGCCGATAATTTTTGAATGCACGCCTTTTTTCGCCGTCAATCGCTGCACCACGCCTTTTTTCGTTTCAAATTCCTACCGCGCCTTTTTTCGTATCAATTTACCAGCGCGCCTTTTTTCGTATGTACCGACGATATAGTGTTTTATTTAAGGGGATGCCGACCTTGCCTGTTTCACCATCTGACCTAACCAATTCAGCGAAATCAGTTTTTCAAAGTTTTCTTTTGAACGAATGAACGGATTCTTTTGAAATTTGGTAAGGTTGTAGGAAATGGAAAATTGAAGTGCGGACAGCTCCCAAAAACACGAAACCTTACAAAAAAAGAAAAATTCTATTTACGCTTTCTGCCGAATTCATACCGCGACGTTAGTGATCTGATCCAACCGTTGACCTAACTAATTCAGTAGCTGTACTCTCACTCGCGACTGTAAACAAATCCAATCGCGTTGGCATTGCGCACGCGCACATGTAAGACGCAGTGCCATCTGTTGGATGTAAGCGGAAACTTCATAGACAGAAGAAAATAAATATGGCTTCTAGCTGATGAATCTACATCACAAAGTTTTTCAAACTTTCTGAAGATATAAGACTATTATGAGGTATGCTAAAAATTTCTTATGAATTCTTGTGTAAATGGAAAGTGCGGACAAGTGTCACTTTTCCAAATAAAGGTCGAATATTTTTATGTTAAAGAACAAACGAAGTACTCCACTGCGTCACTAATGCCGCGGTAAGAATGCGGCAGAAAGTGTAAATAGAATTTTTCTTTTTTTTGTAAGTTTTGTGTTTTAGGGAGCTGTTCGCACTTCATTTTTCCATTTCCTATAACCTTGCCAAATTTCAAAATAATCCGTTCATTCGTTCAAAAGAAAACTTTAAAAAACTGATTTTGCTGAATTCGTTAGGTCAGCTGATAAAACAGGCAAGGTCGGCGTCCCCTTAAATCGGTTATCTAATAATCCGGCCTTCTTACTAATTTCAGAAGTGGGATTGTGAAAAGAAAAATGCTAGCGGATGATCGTAGAAACAGCAACTGTCGCAAAACGAATTTTCGAGAAGGGTGCTCGCGAGGAATACAAAATGGCCGTCGGAACTATTGTTTACCAACCAATTTTGTAACCCAATTGAAGGCAAAGACGTAAACAAACTTAGTCGTTTGTGCAGTGCGGTATAAACGACTACAAAAATATTCGGTTGGAAAGGGCAGGACATGTGTGTAAAGTCGGAGAAGACATTTTGATGTTTGTGGCATCGGTTAAAAGTGGTCGAAACAGAACGGAAAAGCGAGCACGCAGTGATAGGCCAGTCAAATTAGTTTTTTTCACGGACGTAAGCGTAAGCAGACTTTTTATTGCCGGAAATGGTCAGGGGGAACACAAGGAACAATCAAAAAGTACTATTGACTTTACAGAAAAATGCTTGATACAAAGTTTTTAGATATTGAAAAACCTATAATTTTGTTTATCTGCAAATGATAAAAAATGGCTGAAAATGGATATTTTAACGATTGTTTATTACTCTGTCAAAAATGTGGATAGGTGCTTGATAACTCGATAAAGTATAGCTCTTATGGTAGTAAATGAGCATGTAAAATTTTAGCTAAAACTATTCAATAGCATAATTGCATTTATTTATTAGATTTTGGCCATTTTGCGTCAATATTCCCAAGCTGTGAAACGTCTTATGATAATAACCAAAACGGATTTTGAAAGTTATCATCTCTACTTTCACAAACAATTAATAATTAATTAATTATTTTCAAATTTAATTGATCAAAATCGTGAAATAGAAGTCATTTTTTTCTCTATAAATAATTACAATAGCGACTTCATTTTTTGTCGCAGATAAACGACATTAGGTTCGTTGAAAAGCTGTCATTTTTCCGCAAATTTTATGCTATTGAAGAACTTTCAAAGTATATTAGGGGGCGAGATAATTTTTTTTTTTTTTTTTTTTTGTTAAAATCGCCATGACTTTAATTATTAACTAGCTGCTATACACTTTTTATATTCATATGCACTTTTTGTTTACACATGCACACTGCAACAATAAGGTGAGATTTTAGCGGGGAGAGATGCATAAGCTTTTTAATCAAAATTTTCAAGGCTTATGGTGATTTTTGTATAAGGATTTAAGTAATTTTAAATAGTGGTTTCATAAGCTTTTAAATAAAAATGAGTGATATTGAATATTCATCAAATAATGAATGTATTTTATATTAGTATATTGTGTAACTAGTGCGGTATAGTGGCCAATAGCGCAAGCAGCGCGTTGGCGCACGTCGCCCTGTGAGCTACTGGAAACTATGTCGCACGAGTTACACACAATATCAGACAGAGAGGGCGCTGCGTATATGCTGGAACGTGCATTATTATTCATTACGTAACGCATTAGAGTGTATTATAGAAAATAACGCACGTAGTGTACAATTGGCCATTGAGCGTACGATCAACCTTCACGCAATAAGGTAGTGGAAACAGTTTTCGATAGCGTAAGACGCAAGGTAACGTTTTGTTCCAAAAACCAATGTTTTTATTGAAGAAAACAATTATTTTTTTTTTTTTATAAAGTTATAAAACAAGTTGAAATACAGTAAATGAAAAAAAAGTTCAGATTTAATAAATATTAATGGAGAAAATTATTTTTAAAAATATAATGTCGCGAGAGTAGTTTTCGATAACTAGTTGCGGCGCCAGAGCAGTTTTCGATACGTAGGTGACTAGTTGTCGGTAGGTTGTAAAATGTGAACACAAAATTGAGGTTAGAAACTAAAAGTTACAATTGTTTTACTTTTCTAAAATAATAAAACAGTAAATTTATGAGTCTTTCACATTACTTATTTATAAATAGAACTGGGCATAATATAAATAAATTAATACCATAATTGATTATAAAAAAAACCACATTTATAAGTACTTACTATATGCTGGGTGACTTTATTGCAGGACATATTTGGACCCGATGGATCAAATGACTTCATATTTGATATGATTCTTTGTGACTGTTTGGAAATTATGCATTTTTTTAATTTCCCGCGGCCGTTCACGAATCGGCAATAATCACTGCACCGCCGCGACGTGGCAACACCTCGTAGCTTCTCTACGAAATAGCTGAGACGCTATGCTGACTATTACGGTGCGCATGAACTGTGTCAGTCTGTCTCTCTCTCCCACATGCAAATGGGAGAGGATTTGATTTGACTCGCACAGGCATACACTGAAAAAAATTTTAGGCTGTAGAAACCATAGTTTCGATTTGCTATACTAACACTATTTATAGTGTTCATTTACCCTTACAGACGGCTGAAGCAGCTATTCATTTGTATAATGTAATGACACTATTGGTCAGGTGCGGGAAATGTACTTGTACAGCTCTGACAGTGGTACGATTTAGTTTTGCCGCCGGTATTTGTTTGTTGACAACGCTACAACGCGAAGCCGATGTTCATGTTATAACCTAAAAAAGTCAAGAAACCGGTCACATCAACCGCATGTTTGCAATCCGCTTTTGCGTATTTCATCTGTAATCAGTGTACTTATCAATCGAGATTATTTTAATGAAAAATATGTATGTATAGCGAATCATAACCTATTTAATGCTCCGACAAAAAAACTCTATACATTAGTGCTTTCAGTGTATCTTGTACAGCTCTCACATCTGTACGAATAATTTTACTGTATCTATAAAATTCAGCAGAAAGAAAATCAGCCGAACAGTACTGTTGTCAGAGCCGTACTTTCAGTTCTTACAACGTGAAATTTTTTTCAGTGTAGGGCTAAGAAGAAGGAAGTTCGCTCTCACGTTTCTCTCTGCAGTTAGCACGCCACGAGGCCTCAACTTATCGCAAGCACTATCTCAACTCTACGGTTTTCTCAATTCAATTCTTCACTGGCTCTATCTCAACTATACGTCTCACAAGGCTCTTTTCATCTGACTGGATCACCGAGGCTCATAACACCGCTCACCCAACGCACGGCCCAACTCAACTAGCGTCAGCGATTAGTATAATTTGCGTGACCATCTAAGGTAACCTCTCATATACGCACGGCCATTTTATCGACGCAAGTGTGCAGCAGTAGAAGTGAATGTGCTCTACACTCGCAATTTTGAAACTCTCAAGATCAATTTAATCAATAACATTAATTGTGCAATTTCTATAAGCAGTGCCTCCGCCGGTGAGCGCTGCTGAGATTCATCGCGATCCTCAGATATGTTCACCACTTCCTCGGCAAAACTCAATCTAACAGCCAAACCCAATACTCGCAACAGGTTAGTTTCCTTCTAGAGGGAAAGACATTATTGTGCACCTAATAAAAACTCATATACAATGGAATCATGTACTTTAAGTGTAAATTGTAATTTTGTACAATATATTGTAAATTGAACCCGTTAATTTGTGTACGAATCAACTTTATTTCGAACACCCACAGCATGTCCTCATAACTTATTGAATTAAAATAAAAGAAAATGTATGTTTTTATAAAAATATCATGTTAAATATAATTTTCATTTGGAAAAGTAATATGTACATGCCGTAACTATTATAGTCAGAAGGAATCCATACGGGAAAAAAGTATGAAACCTTATACAACCCTACAAAACTGTATAAAACCATATAAAATCGTATCTAAACATTGGTTTTTGAACAACTTTATACGTTTTAATACAGTTTCATACGGTTTCTAACATTTTTATACAGTTTTCTACGATTTGCAATGATTTTATACAATTTCATACGGTTTTTTACGTTTTATAGAATTTATAAAATATAAAAAACGTAATTACGGGTTTATAAACATAAAAACATAATTGTTGATTTAAGAGGTGTAAGGTGGTTTAATATAATTAAAGATGTTATGGAGTAGTTTAGTCTTGGTCACTTTATTATACGTACAATATACATAGCTTGCGCCGGGCACAGCGTGCCGTCTCCTACGAAAGCCGATTCTATTCTGCCTGCGTGCACGACACTTCACTCGCGGACGCTTACATACACAGTGTCGCTCAACTACTACACTGATGCCAGAAATTAGTAGAGAGATTGCCAGCGCCCCGGAAAAAAGTGAGGCAGACTTCTGCGCGCGGCGCGCTGCTGCCGCTCGCGGCCAAAGTATGGAACCATGCGAACAATTTCCTGATTGGTCGTTGGAACGTGCGCATGGCGCGGGGCGGGGGAAACGGGAAACGACTGCTCGGCGGCTCAGTGCGCGTGCACCGAACATGTGTAAGCTGGAGCGGCGCGGCGCGACGCGCGCTTGCCGTCTCTGTTATCTTCTCCCGCAACAATCCGACAACGGTCTAGCGGCCTGACAATCGCCGCTCGGTCGAGCATTTGTATTAAGCACGCACATTAACGGAATCTTAAACTTAAAACTACAAAACCCAAATTCTAATTCACAACCCAAGCCCGAAAGGGGGAAGATAAACATAAACGATTTTAGTGATACGTATTAATATCGTAGCGGTAGCCGTGGCGGCTAAGGAGTGCAGCTACTTTTGTCCTAATCTTTTGGATCCAGGTTCGATCCCAGCTCCCATCTTTTTTTTTAACATGTATAATTTCTTTCATTATATTATTTAACCACATACACATTTTTTACCTTTAATTATTATTCTCTAATAGAATTGATATTTTAATTATAATTGATATATTTTTTTTTCCAGAAAACATTGCAAGTAAAATTTATGGAAGTACTATATTTTTGATAACATTTGTTTAGTTAAGAACATTTTGTATCCTGAATAAATTAATTCAAAATATCGTTATATTTATTTTTTGCAAAAGTATCCCTATCCAATTTATATGTAAAATGTAATCAATCACAGCCAAGATAAACTCTTTTAAGGATGAAAAAGGATAAAAAATTATCGCTGAGCACGCAATTTCACTTTCTGAAATACATACTTATTATATTCTCATTCCCATTCTCTAATCCCTAAAACATACCTACGTTATTTGTTCTAAAAGTAAGTTTCTATTAATACGAGGGTCATTTGATAAGTACCTAGCGTACAAATGAAAACACCAAAATTTTACAAAAAATAAAATTTATTTTTCAATGTAGTCTCCTTTTAGTTGAATACACTTGGTCCAGCGGTGTTCCAATTTTTTTAACCCCGTTGAAAAAAATGTTTTCTCTTGGTTTGCAAAATAGGCCTCCGTGGCGGCGATTATTTCGTTATTGGAGTGGAATCTCTTCCCGGCGAGCGAATTTTTTAGGTTCGGAAACAAAAAGAAGTCGCACGGAGCCAAATCTGGAGAATACGGTGGATGGGGCAGCAGTTCGTAGCGTAATTCGACCAATTTAGCCGTGGCGAGTGCAGAAGTGTGAGCCGGTGCATTATCGTGGTGGAAAAGCACCTTCTTTTTAGACAAATGGGGCCGTTTTTCTTCTAACACGGCGTCAAATCGGCTCAATAGTTCGGCGTAGTACTGTCATGTGACCGTTTTGCCCTTCTCCAGATAGTCAATAAAAATCACACCTTGAGAATCCCAGAAAACAGTGGCCATCACCTTTCCGACCGACGGGACCGTCTTCGCCTTCTTCGGAGCAGGTTCACCGGGTAAGGCCCACTGTTTTGACTGCTCCTTGGTCTCTGGAGTGTAGTAGTGAATTCATGTTTCATCGACGGTCACGTAACGACGCAAAAACTCTTTTGGATTGCGATTAAACAGCTCCAAACACTGCTCTGAACTGGTCACACGGATGCGCTTGTTGTCTGCAGTCAGCAAACGCGGCACCCACCTTGCTGACAGCTTCCTCATGCCTAAAATCTCATGTAGGATATGCCACACGCGTTCTTCTGAGATGCCTACTATCGCAGCTATCTCGTGCACCTTTAATCGGCGGTCTGACAAAACGATATCGCGTATTTTTGTCACGTTCTCCTCCGTAGTGGCTGTTTTCGGAGCACCTGGGCGTGGATCATCAAAAACCGACGTACGACCACGTTGAAACTCGTTATACCAAAATTTAACGGTCGCCATCGAAGGAGAAGCATCCCCATACACTGCATCCAAGCGTTCTTTAATTTCACTGCGCGATTTCCCTTCCAAAAACAAGAATCGAATCACCGACCGATATTGTTCTTTCTCCATTTTTTCAAAAATCAACGGACACATTTGCTTTCACACGCTCTCAAAAATAAACTACAACTCCGATCCAGCTGAAATTTCGTCTGTAACCGTTTACAGGAAGATACTGCACTGTAGTGTATTTCTGGTGCGATAGTGGCACCATCTGGCGGTGAGGCTAGGTACTTGTCAAATGACCCTCGTATTATTGATTAAATAACAAATATCTTAAGAGTAATAGCAGAATTTCCAAGTACTTATCTTCCGTATCATATAATTTAAAAAACATTTTTAATCAACCGAAAATGCAAAAAGGCTATCCTCAAAAAATGCGCTTGTGCTTTAATTGTTTTATTTAAGCCTCAAAGATAATCCCGAGTTTGCATTTACATTTGTGATGTAATCAAAACATCATTTTCCTCTGAATTATAATCAATAATAGTGTATAACAAAAAAAATGATATTATATTATACACATTTTTTACTCTAGTGGAGTTGACATTTTAATAATTCGAAAAACAACAACAGTCAATATAACAACTCTTCTGTAAAATAAATAATTATATACATGTTTTTACAGCAACTTCGTCATTTTACTCGTTTTTCCATGGTCTATTTTTTAATCTATTTAAAATATAACTAATTGACAAGACTTCGACTTTTCCATAAAATTTTAAAAGTACGTAAATGTAAAAAGTTTTTATTAAATGGCGTTAATAATATAAGAGAAGACAAACTTTTTAACATTCTTTCGAAAAATCTCTTATATTGACATTTTCGTACTTCTCAAATTGGTTGCAAACGATTTAGAAAGTCCCGATTATCTCTTCAATAAAACCGTGCAAAGCATTCAATATTTTTTGAAACTACATTTGTTATTTTCAAAGCGATATTTTAGTAGATAAGTAATTAATCCAGCTTCATTGAAAGCTAGATTAGCCCGATTACATTTATCTATTACATTTATCTTTCTATCTTCAGTTGCTCTGTTTTTCCATGTTTTTTCTTTCATTGCCAGCGAGTCGACAAGATTTAGAATTTTACATTGTAGAAAAAAGTTTATATTCAAGACTTTTTAATGTATTAAATTATAAGTTTTCCCTGTGAATACTTAAGTGATTTTTTCAATTTTAAAAACTTTTTAACAGATTACTTTAACAGATACTACAGAGAGATGTGTTGAATATCATATGACAGTATTATTACGGTCATAAGAGTTTATTAAATGTTATTTTCTATTATTTATCTGTTATTACAATTTTTACATATCACTTTTTGCAGTCTGAAAAAATAACTTGTTAAATTTTTTTCTGGACTTTAAATGATCTGCGCATTCTTGGAAATCCATCGCGCGCGAGCTACGGCGCCTCGGCTGCGTGTTCGCGAGCTACGGCTACTCGGCATGCGCGCGCGCGTTTGTTGTTATACGTTTGGCGGTTTAAAGAGCTTTCGTTTGTTTTTATCCGGGCGCTCAGATGCGTGCCGCGTGAAAAATCGGTCGTCACAGTAGTACAGTGATAGCGATATTTCTAGTGCGTGAGATAAAAAATCAAGTGTACGAAAGTGACATTATTGCGAATTTCATGTGCGCTTTCTAAACATTGTGATAGATTTTAGGTACAGCCGAAATGGTTAACTTTTTGTAGGTTATCGATTGCATTCGTTTTATTTATCATCCGAACTACGCTATTGTGTGTACTCCCGTGCAGTATTTATTATAATGTAGGGTGTTAGGATACTTTTTTCGATAGTGTGTGTAAGTTTAAGACTGGCGCAAAAGCAAGAGACGGCCTACGATCGATACCAATAATTGCATTGCAAGAATAGGAAATGTAATGGTCACCATTTGTTCCGATTCGCTGCTAAAAACGAAAGGCAAAGGCAGTTACAGTGGATAGAACATACAGGTGAGTACAGTATTATTTTTTGTTGGATGCATCTCAGTTAGATAAATGTGTGTGTGCGTGTGTGCGTGCGCGCGCGCGCGCGTGTGTGTGTGTGCGTGCGTGCGTGCGTGCGGGTGTGTGTGTGTGTGTGTGTGTGATTTTTTTTTAATGATAGGATCGAGTCATTCGCATCTGATAGGTAGCGTTTGAAAGAGAATTAAAATATCTATATTTTCTAAAAAAAAAAGTTTCTAGCTATCACGGTTCTTTTGTTATTAACAAAAACGTGTTTATTTTTAGAAGCTTATAACTCCTGAACTTAACGGTCAATTTTTTTGAGAAAAATCATGATAATACAGAATATAAATAGCTATAATCTGTTAAAATTTGAATACATTCTGTAGGCTAGATTTTGAGTAAAAAATTGAAAAATGAAAAAAATCAGTTTTGTATGTCCATAAACAATTACAAAAGTAAAATTGACTTAATGGCTTCAAAATTCCTTTTAGAGGTAGATTTTTTATAGTTCTCGGTCGAGTTCTTTGGGCAAAATAATTGGTCCATAAATTTCAGAGATATTTGAGGTTAAAAATTTTTTGACATTTTTTTAAAATCGTAATTTCTCGAGAACGGCTTTATGTATCTGTATTGGGTGGGTGGCATTCGAAAGAGAATTAAAATACCTATATTTCCTAAAAAAATAATTTTCTATCTATCACGGTTCTTTAGTTAACATTAAAAACAAAAACGTGTTTTTGCTTCCTCCTAGAGGAAGCTTTGTGATAGTAAATTTTTGAGTTGTTGTAAAAACATGTTATCATTGTGTTCCGAGGTGTTTGGAATCAAAATACATGGTTTTTGAAAAATGTCTGTGCGCGCGCGCGCGCGCGCGCGTGTGTGTGTGTGTGTGTGTGTGTGTGTGTGTGTGTGTGTGTGTGTGTGTGTGTGTGTGTGTGTGTGTGTGTGTGTGTGTGTGTGTGTGTGTGTGTGTGTGTGTGTGTGTGTGTGTGTGTGTGTGTGTGTGTGTGTGTGTGTGTGTGTGTGTCACTAATATTATGTTTTTCGTTTTATATTCACAAATATCATTTTTTTAAAGCAAATAGATTATTAATTTATTTTAATTTCTGAAACGAAAAGAGAACAGAAAGAATAAATGAGATCAGTTTTAACGTGATGGTAACTTATTACTTATTTAAATTTAATAACTAAAGTGGAAATTTATTATATAAATAATTACTGGTGATTTCACATAGGCATGCCTTCGATGTAATTCGAGTAATAAATTAATTACAAAAAATGTAATGGTTTTTTCGCGCAATTAAATAAACACAAATTTTCTATTAGAAATCAAAAAATAGGATTCTCTATTTTATGAGGTTGTTTTATTTCATGATTGTTTATTCATCTTTAATCATATGATTCAACTATTGAAATGCCTTATTTGTAAAGCAATTAAAAGCATTATACATTTGGGATTTTACCTTTCATATCAAATTTTCTTTCTGATCTTATTTTATTCTAATTTAGTATGTCGACAGAAAGTGCTCTTTTTCTTACCACTGTTGCTTGAGATTTTGAAATAATTAATCAGCTTAAATCTTAACGCCGCGAAAGCTCGCATAACTTCGTTATTATTTTAATTCCCAAAAATTTGTTTTTTCTTCCTGGTAATCCAAAAGTATACCACCTGTGGTCCCGGCACTCGATCGCGAAGGTTGTATTTTTGACTTCGCCAGGCAAAAAATTGTATACGCAACACGGGGATAAAGAGGGACACCCCTGAGCACATGTTTGCCACCGTAGTTGCGTAATATACTAATTTAGCAATGAATAGTTCAGCTAGTATTAAAAGAATATTATTTATATGCAAACCATCAATAAATTTTGAAGAAACTATATACATTGTAGCTAGCTTAAATTTTTATTTATTTACTTAAATAAGATAAATTCATTGTAAGATAGTTGTATTGTAAGTAATTATTTTGTAAGATTAATCTATTACCAATAAATTGCATTAATCAAACAGCTTCCACTTAATCAAAGAAATTTGCTTTATACATATGAATAATTTTTAAAGCAATTAGTTTTAATTAAGCGCATACCTTTTGCTTTATTTATTTTAATTTTGCGATTTTCTTCATAGTAATATACATCTGCATATCGTCGGCTAAAAGGAAAAAGGTACCATCTCCGGCGAGCACGTCAAATGGTACCAACTCGCGCAGTAGGCTTTTCAATTTTTAGTAAGCTATTGAAGAGGCCAACAAATATTCCTCAAAAAAGCGATTAAAGTAGAAGAAAGGACGTTTAATTTGAAATGAGAATCCTTTAAATCGGTAGATTCTGTGCAAAGAGCGATTTTTTCCATAATCCATGAATTTCTTAACATTTTTGTCTTTTTTCGCTCTTTTCATTCAATTTTACCTCTTTTCTTCTACTCTAATCGCTTTTTTGTTGGATATTTTTTGGCTTCTTCAATAACTTGCTAAACAATTCAAAAGCCGACTGCGGGAGTTAATACCTTTTTACGCGCTCGCCGGAGTTTGTACCTTTTCACGCGCACACCCGAGTTGGTATGTTTTTACGCGCTCGCCCGAGTTGATTCCTTTTTACGCGCTCTCCCGAGTTGGTATCTTGTTCCTCTCAGCCGACGATATGTATACATTACCTTTCAAGTTTCAAATATTCCTACATAACTAAATTTTTATTTTCTCATTTTTATCCTAAATTAAAAATCGTACTAAATTTTAGAAAATACTTTTAGTTATATTTTTATTAACAAATTTTAAAATTTTTTCCTATCCCTTCTTTAAAAAGTGATGAGCGGCCATGTTGAAGCACCTAAAAGCTTGATTTTGATTGATCAAAATTGAATTGAATATGCGCCAAGATTTTCTTTATGAATTTGTTTAAGGTTGAGAGGTTTGAATTTTTAAAAATGAAATTCATTTATAGATTAAAAAAAAATAACTAAATCAAAATAGCATCGAAATATTTATTTCAAAATAAGAAAACCAAGCTGATTTGTCAAAATTAAATCCATCAAGTTTGAAATCATGAAATATTTAAACTAAAAATGTAAGTCATAAATAGTATTAATGATTTAAAATTTGGTCTTGTATAACACAAAACAAGTATTTAAATTTTATCTGCAGTTAACAATGAAGGACTATGAATACTGTTCTGATTAGAGTTAAATTTCTAACCTCGAAATTTTTGTATTGTGGGAATAAACTAAAATAAATACATTCAAGTTTCAATAAAATATATTGGATAAATTTGCGGATGTTAAAAAGTAAAATAAATTTTCAAATTATAATATTTCAATATTAATTGTATAGGTATAATCAAGATAAAGTAAGAGCGCATGCAGCGCGCCTGAACTTGCTAGTAAGTTAAATTATTGGTATTCACCTTCATGAAACTTAAATTATTATTACATTATATTAATTACATCATCCAAAGAAATAAAAAATTTAACCCAAAACAAACTTAAATCTTTTTAACTGAAATATTTATAATAACAGAATTGTATTAAATTTATGGGATTTTTTCTTTTCCTTATTTTAAACAATATTTAAAGAGTTATTCGGAATAAGGTCGTAACTGAAGAGCGGTTTTCTTATTGGTTTATCAAGACATAAAATAATGAAGGTTTTAAATAAATAGTTTCAAAAATAAATAAAAGTTTTAAATAAATGGTTTAAAAAATAATGAAGTTTTTAAATAAATAGGTATAACCTTTTTCAAAAAATCGATCAAATTAAATAAAATGATGCATTGAACTGTCAAAAAATATTAACTTTAATATACTTTAATGACTTTAATAAATTTAATGTAACTTTATTATACTCATATTTTTCGAAGATCTAAAAGAAAGATTATTTTTACAATATATTTTATGAAAATAAACTATTAAAAAAAGAACATAAATTTTTCTGTTATCATTTTATTAGAACATTTCGCCAATTTTCCCTCTCTTTCTTTAGGCACATAAATTAATATATAATAAATAAATTATAATATAATAAATTTTGATCCTGATATTATTTGTTGTTTTTTATTTTAGCCCATTATTAAAAGAGTGATGTTCCATCAGAACTACGGAAAATAGCTAACAAAAATTTTTGTTTTTTAAATATTGAGAATTGAATCCTGCATGGAGTGCATCATTAATATAAGCTCAACGTTACTTTCAGTCTCAAAAAATTCATTTATAAAATGTTACAAAATTATAGAAATAACATTAGCTTCAAAAACGTACAACGTTATAATTTTTCGAATATCTTCAATGAAATTACATGTACGTGACCTTGCAGACATTATTTAAATATATCGTATTTCGATTTTAAATGAATTCAAGCCCATTAGGTCTTTTTTGAAACTTTTTTCTTCTTGCCACGAAATTGCTTTAGAATCACCATAAATGCTATTGATAGGGGAATAAAATAATTTACGATAAATAACAAAATTTTAAGATAAATAACAAATCACTGATAACTTTAGTAGAATTACTGAAAAAAATAATACGAAACTAAATCAATTTTAAATTTTCGCAGGAAACCATTTACTTTTGAATTGGACGCCAAGTACACTTAGGGCTGCAGGACTTTGTCGCCTCCATTTCAGGGAGGATGACGTGTTAAGACCGAAGAGTTTAAAGCGCAACGCAGTTCCCCTTCATTGGCGTAGAACTGAAAATGCCAATAATGAACTGCCTGCGCAAGTGCAAGCTTAGATGCACATGTGTGAAGAAGAAGCCGAACAACATCAACAACAACCAGAAGAACAACAAAGGCAACAACCACAACATGAAGAACAACAACATGAAGAACACCAACAACAACAACAACAACAACAACAACAACAACAACAAGGATAACAAGAACAACAACAAGAACTACAACAAGAACTACAGCAACCACAGGTAGCACAAGAGATTGTTAATGAAACGACAGAAAAGTCCCAATCAGGAAAAGAAATTGATTTTGTAGGTGTGATCGAAAGGTCATTGCCACCTGTAACTTACCCCTCTGGTAAAGAAATTTTTTCTTTCTCTGAAAAGGATGGTGACCTATCGTTTCTGAATTATGAGCCTCCTATTAAAATTGTTAAAGTAAACGTTAGCTCAACAACTGAAGACTCTGCTCCAATTGCTCCACCATTGAGAAAACGCGTTTTTGATACAATGGTTCGTAGTAAAGTTTATATTTGTAAATTAAAAAGTAAATTATTAGCTGCAGAAACAAAGGTTAAGCAATTGCAGAGATCCCTTAAAACTGAAAAGAATAAAAACAGTCGTATAACTAGATGTTTACAACAAAAAGTGTCAAAAAAATTTTCTGATATCAACGATCTTTTAAAAGAAAAAGATATCCCTGATATGGCTAAGACAATGATGAAATTGCAATTGCACAAGCCCAACACGCCATATACAACCGATGAGAAAGACTTGGCAAAACAAATTTATTTTCATTCAGCAGCTTGCTATTCTCGATTAAGGGCTGGGGGGTTAGTTTTGCCAGCTGAATCAACGGTTAGATCCTGGGTGACAGAATGTGAAATCGTCCCAGGGATTAATGACGCAATTTTGAAGAAGATAGGAGAATATTTGATGCTGCTTTCGCCACAAGAGCGATTGTGTGCGTTGAAATTTGATGAAATGTCCATCAGAGCAGCGGAAGAATATTCTAAGAAATATGATGTAATCGAAGGCCTTGTCGATATGGGAAAAGATCGCAGAGATTGTAAAGTCGCGAAACACGCGTTACTATTTTGTATTGACAGCATTAATGCAAACAATTCATGGCGTCAAATAGTATCTTTCAGATTTAACGAAAATGGCGCCAGTGCAGAAGAGCTCTTTGAGATCGTTCCTCAAATCGTGACAGAACTTCGAAAAATAGGAGCAGATATTCGTCTGATTGTATGTGATCAAGGTAGCAACAATCAAAAGTTATTTAAATTATTGGAAGTATGTACAGAAAAACCTTATTTTATTTTAGATTCTGTTAAGATTTTTGCAACTTTTGATTGGCCACACCTTATTAAGAGATTGATAGCACAGCTAAGAGCCCACGATTGCATTTATGTCGATAATGAGAAAATTATTTCTTTTACCGATTTAAAGCAAACCTGGGAGCTTGACAAATCTCATGGTACATCAAATTTATTAGGCTTTTTATCAGAAAACCACTTTAACCCTAATAATTTTGATGTTATGCTTTTGCTTTTCAACTGTTAAGTCGTCGCATGGCCTGTGCAAGTAAATTAGCCGGCAAAGACGTTTTATCAGGATTATCTTCGAATACATGGCAAAAGTCAGCCAATTTCGTTGAGACAATGGATGCTGTCATCGATGCATGTAATGTATATAGTTTGAAAATTCGCCATGCATTGAAGCGACCTTTGGTTGACAGAAATCCAGAAATCCAGCAACGACTTGAAAGTTTTATCGAGTGGTCAGAGAAATGGTATATAAAGAAGAAAGGTAGCGACAACAAGCCACCTTGTTTTCTCGGGTTACCTCTGACTGTTCGTGCTTTCGTAAGTCTGTATTCGGAAATTAAATCTTCATTCCCCGACTTTGAATTAGCAACAGATCTGTGCAACGAAGATTGTGTGGAGCATGCTCATTCTAAGTTGCATGGCAGAGGTGGATTCAATCCAAATCCTACCTGTAGAATGTATCGTTTGACTCTTAGGCACATTATGTCAACCGATTTTATTCATACGAGTAAAAAAGGTAACACAAATTGTAAAGAGAGTCATTCATTACTTCCTCAAAATGACGTTGTTGAAAAGAAGACCACAGGGCTGGTAACATTACCTGAATATAATTCAAAGGAAATGGAAGAGCTCCAAGAAATTACAGATGCTGCAGATGATTTACTGGATTTTCATCTAGAGTTACAGTCTTCTAACATGTCAGATATGAACACTAAATTCACTTACGAACAAAACGCTATAACTTACTTTTCTGGTTACGTGGCGCGTAAATCTTTAGAAAAAAGCCATTGTTTGACATGCGAAAAAGATTTAATGAAAGATGCATCAGAATCAGGGACCAGTAATGAAACACATATTAACTTTAGAGAGTACCCTCATTCTGATCCAGAAGCTCAACCAGTAACGTTCTTGATCAGACCAACGGAACAGTTTGCAAAAGTAGTTAATTGTCAATTAGAAGCCTTTGACAAAATTCATTCAAAATTTTGGCATGAGCATGATCTTTTACTTAAGTTAGTTGAAAACGTAGAAGCGTACACTCGTAAACAATTCCCTGCCTGGTTTGATCAAGAGAACGTCTGGTACGAGCACAGAGTAAAAATGCTTAAATTTCTTTTGTTAGTTAAAATTTATGCAAAATCTAGGGAACGTAACAATAATAGGAAAACTGCGTCTAAAAGACCGATTGTGACAAAATGTAGAAAACTGAAGATTGTTCAAAATGTATAAATTTTTTAGTAACATTTTTGTAAATTATTGGAAAAAAATTGCGAAAAATTATAACCTGACTTCTTTAAAAAGTATTTTACGTGAATTTTTTAATTATTAAATCTAAAGCGTACTTTTTTCCAATGATAGTTTTAAGTTCCCGTTTTTGAATAATAATAATAACATTGTAATATATGTTCTGATGTAAATACGTTGATTCTGTTCTAAATTATTAATATGAAGCGACTCAATTTTCCGTATTGTTTTGTAATTATAATGTATAAAGTTTGTAAATAACATAATTATTATCCTTTTCAGGATACTTTTCAGGTATATTATACTAGACAAATAATTAGAAAATAATATTTTCAAGGTAAAATAGAATGTTATAAAAATATAAAAAATAATTTAGGATTCCTATAGCTAATAAAGTATTATCGTTTTCAGATAATTTTATTTTCAGATGGGGGGTGGTATTGGTTGCCTTCCCGTTGATGCCCCCCGAAAACAAATGCACTTATTGTAATTGCTAGATGCAATACAATAAGTTCCTTTGGCTAAACAACCAATGAATTATTTTTTAAAGTATTCTGCTCAATGTAAAATGTTAATGAAATTTATCATTTATTTTATGTAAAAATCTTTTTATATTTTAAATCTGGTTTGTGAAAAGACAGATAAACAAACACTTTAAAGAAGAAATGGAAAAGAAAAATGTAATCGGGCTAATCTACAAATATTATGATCAGGATAATAATGCCCAGGGTTGTGAATTATACCATTATCAATTAAAAAAACAAATAAAATTTCAATCGTTAATAAAACCCGCGTTTAATTAAAAATTAAAATTTCAATCGATAATTAAACCCACGTTTAATTAAGAATTAAAATTTCAATCGTTAATTAAACCAACATTTAGTTTTAGTTAATAATTACAATTTCTGCTATGAATAAAAACTTAGAACCAATGTAGGACAGTAGTACCAATTTTTTTACTTACGGAAATATACAAGGTTATACTGGCGACGATGCGTTACGAAGGTTTGAGCCAGAGTGACAGCGCGCAGAATGCTCACGAGCTTTCTTTCGTTTTTCTAAACAAACTCGTTACCTTAGCAACAACAACATTGCTGATCACTTCTGTGACATGCCCACCCACAGAGAAACTGCTTGGTTCTCTGTCTCGCTGCCCTTTTCAATACAGAAGGGAAGAAATGCCCCGAATGATCCTTAGTGATCGCCGTGATATAGTCTCTGCAGCGAAACTCTCCTTTCCTCGCTGCGGGGAGACGTCGCAATCAAATAAATCATTAGTTTATTAAACAAATTTTTAAACCATATGTACAAGAATAAATAATCCTTATATTTACAAGAATAAATAATAATCGGTTATTAAATCAGTATTTAATTAAGAATTAAAATTTAAATTGTTAATTAATCCGTTTATTAAGTTCATAGCGTTTAATTATTTTAATAATAAAAATTTCAATCGTTAATTAAGCCAGCGTTTAACTAAGAATTATCATTTTACTCGTTAATTAAACCAATGTTTAACTAAGAATTAAAGTTTCAATCGATAATTAATGGATTTTGGAGTCGAATATGATATCCTGGTTCAGTAATTATAAAGTCCTTGTAAAGAATTATGATCGAAAACGCGAATTTACGACTATGTGGTATGATCGCTGTGTAAGGAAATGGTTAAAAATACGATCCATTTAATCACATAAAATGAACACAAATTTAAAAAAAATTTTCTTACGGTATCTTTTATTGCTTGTAACTTTCTGAAAAACCAATATTTTTTAACGAATCAGGGATAAAATTTCAGCTTTTACTGTTACTTTTAGAAATTTGTTTCTCCGGTTTCGTATCTCTTAAATACTTCAATTTAGATCTACGCTTCTGCTGCAGAATCAGAGCCGAAGAACGTAACAGCAAAAAAGAAAATATTAACCACAAATATAGTTCTTCTTTAGTTTTTTTATTGGTCACCGAGTACACAAGGATATCGCATTAGACCCCAAAATACATCTACACTCGATACCCTACGGAGAAGATCCATTATGCGCCTTCATCGGCCACCTAGTGCACGAGGTTATCAGATTCAACCCCAAAATCCATTAATTATCAATTGAAACTTTAATTCCTAATTAAACGCTGGTTTAATAACCAATTGAAATTTTAATTCTTAATTAAACACTCGTTTAATTAATGATTGAAATTTTAATTCTTCATTAAACACGGGTTTAATTAACGATTGAAATTTTAATTCTTAATTAAACGCGGGTTTAATTAACAATTGAAATTTTAATTCTTAATTAAATGCGGGTTTAATTAACGATTGAAATTTTAAACAATTATTAGCAACCCTGATAATGCCGTAGCTCGCGCGCGCGCGCGCCCGATGGATTTCCCTGAATGCGCAGACCCTTTAAAGTCCAGAAAAAGATTTAACAAGTTATTTTTTCAGACTGCAAAAAATAATATGTAAAAATTGTAATAACAGATAAATAATAGAAAATAACATTTAATAAACTCTTATGACCGTAATAATACTGTCATATGATATTCAACACATCTCTCTGTAGTATCTGTTAAAGTAATCCGTTAAAAAGTTTTTAAAATTGAAAAAATCACTTAAGTATTCACAGGGAAAACTTATGATTTAATACATTAAAAAGTCTTGAATCTAAACTTTTTTCTACAATGTAAAATTCTAAATCTTGTCGACTCGCAGGCAATGAAAAAAAAGAACATGGAAAAACAGAGCAACTGAAGATAGAAAGATAAATGTAATAGATAAATGTAATCGGGCTAATCTAGCTTTCAATGAAGCTGGGTTAATTACTTATCTACTAAAATATTGCTTTGAAAATAACAAACGTAGTTTCAAAAAATATTGAATGATTTGCACGGTTTTATTTAAGAGATTATCGGGACTTTCTAAATTGTTTGCAACCATTTTGAGAAGTACGAAAATGTCAATATAAGAGATTTTTCGAAAGAATGTTAAAAAGTTTGTCTTCTCTTATATTATTAACGCCATTTAACTTTTTACATTTACGTACTTTTAAAAATTTATGGAAAAGTCAGAAGTCTTGTCGATTAGTTATATTTTAAATAGATTAAAAAATAGACCATGGAAAAAGGAGTAAAATGACGAAGTCGCTGTAAAACATGTATATAATTATTTATTTTACAGAAGAGTTGTTATATTGACTGTTGTTATTTTTCGAATTATTAAAATGTCAACTCCACTAGAGTAAAAAATGTGTATAATATATCATTTTTTTATGTTATACACTATTATTGATTATAATTCAGAGGAAAATGGTGTTTTTATTACATCACAAATGTAAATGCAAACTCGGGATTATCTTTGAGGCTTAAATAAAACAATTAAAGCACAAGCGCATTTTTGGAGGACAGCCTTTTTGCATTTTCGGTTGATTAAAAATGTTTTTTAAATTATATGATACGAAAGATAAGTACTTGGAAATTCTGCTATTACTGTTAAGATATTTGTTGATTACCATTTAATCAATAATATTAATAGGAACTTACTTTTAGAACAAATAACGTACGTATGTTTTAGGGATTAGAGAATGGGAATGAGAATATAATAAGTATGTATTTCAGAAAGTGAAATTGCATGCTCAACGATAATTTTTTATCCTTTTTCATCATTAGAAGAGTTTATCTTGACTGTGATTGATTACATTTTACATATAAATTGGATACGGATACTTTTGCAAAAAATAAATATAACGATATTTTGAATTAATTTACTCTCAGTGAATTAATTTATTCAGGATACAAAATGTTCTTAACTAAATAAATGTTATCAAAAATATAGTACTTCCATAAATTTTACTTGCAATGCTTTCTGAAAAAAAAAATATATCAATTACAATTAAAATATCAATTCTACTAGAGAATAATAATTAAAGGTAAAAAATGTGTATGTGGTTAAATAATATAGGGAAAGAAATTATGCATGTTAAAAAAAAAAAAAAAGAAAAAGATGCGAGCCGGAATCGAACTTGGATCCAAAAGATTAGGACAAAAGTAGCTGCACGCCTTAGCCGCCACGCGGCTACCGCTACGATATCAATACGTATCACTAAAATCGTTTATGTTTATCTTCCCCCCTTCGTGCTTGGATTGTGAATTGTTTAAGTTTAAGATTCCGTTAATTTGCGTGTTTAATACAAATGCTCGACCGAGCGGCGATTGTCAGGTCGCTCGACCGTTGTCGGATTCTTACGGGAGAAGTAAACAGAGACGGCAAGCGCGCGGCGCGCCGCGCCACTCCAGCTTACACATGTTCGGTGCACGCGCACTGAGCCGCCGAGCAGTAGTCTCCCATTTCCTCCGCCCCGTGTCATGCGCACGTTCCAACGACCAATCAGGAAATTGTGCACATGGTTCCATACTTTGGCCGCGAGCGGCAGCAGCGCGCCGCGCGCAGAAGTCTGCTTCACTTTTTTCCGGGGCACTGGCAATCTCTCTACTAATCTCTGCTGATGCTCAGCCATACTTTGACATACACTTATGGCCGACCTAAATTTACTCATTTCTCAAGAATAATTTTTTTTTTTTATTTTATATGAAACTGTAGAAAAATATATAAAACCGTATAAAAATGTAATAAATTTGAAAAAATCTATGGAAATATACAGAAATATACATTTTATACGGTTTCCTATGTTTTATTACATTAACCTCTTTACTAACTTGACATTGAAGAATTTCTGAATCGTAAAAAAATGTCTGAAAATGTATTAAACTGTATAAAAATGTATAAAACCGTATAAAATATGTCCAAAAACCAATAAAAAGGTACATTTTTATACGTTTCTATACGTTTTCATATGGTTTCACAGATTTATTATTTCCATATGGGAATAACATCAAATATGAATCAAGTTATTTTGTCCATACAGTCCCAATATTTCCTGCGACAAAGTCACCCAGCCTATAAATGAGTTATTGAGTAATGAAAGTTGTAACTAATGGCACTGCCTATGAGTATACAAAATATTCTATGTAATAAGAAGCGCGCCGCTGCTGTAAGTCCATGGAACATGCGCACGCGTGCTATTCAAAAACCAAAACTCTTTTATATTTTGTATGTACACTGGACGGAAAGGGTCTTTCATTAGATTTTACAAACGATGCTGCATATAAAACGGTAAGCCAGATTCCTATACGTTGGATTTATGCCAATTAAATAAATAATATCGACTTTTCTAAAAGAATCAGAGCCGGCCTTTATTTTCTACTAGTCTACGAGTAAAGGGAAAAGCAATTTATAGGCCAAAGTTAAGAACCGGAGGATGTAATATTAAATAAGCTGTGTTCGGTATGCCAAAAGCGTGATGCCGACACCTTCAGCGGCGGCGCGCCGTCGCTGTAGGTCCACGGTACGTGCGCATGCGTGTGGTTTCGGCTTTAAGACTTTTCTTTACATAGTGTGCGCGAAGGACGATAACCGTCTTTCAATATATTGTACATATGCCGCTGTATTTATTTCGTACATAAAAGGCGGTAAGGCAAATTTCTACATTGGTTTTATTGCAATCAAATAAATAATATCCGCTTATATAAAACGCGGATAGTCAGCGTGGCGTCATCTGCCATTTATTATGGTGTATTATGGTGCAACATGTCAGGTTAGGCTATGCGTGTTATGGTCTACTGCTCTCAGTAAGGGCAACAGTTCATTGTAGCATAAAGTTGAATTTTGCACATTCGACGACGTATTCGCGTTCTTTATTAATATATATTTTAATGTGTAATTAAAGTTTCAGAGAGAATTCTCGTCATTTTCTCGTCCTATACCGTGTACAGGTTAGGATAGTGCTGATGATATATCATGTGAGAAGTTATGTTGTGATGTGTCTCATTTACGTAGCTTGTTAGAGGTTATATGAGGTGAGAGGAACATTGAGATGATACCAAATTGTGTGTGCTAGTTATTTTTCGCTATTACAAATCAGGATGTTCAAGCTCGCCTTCACAGTCATCGCAGTGGCAAACATTTTCATGCTTTCTCGATCACTTTGCAAAATATTTCATTATACCATTGTATTTACATATTGTTTTATTGTTTATTGTTTCTCTGTGTGAAGTTGCTTTCATTGACCAGCGCGTGGCTCAAAAAATGTAGCATTTGCGAGCTGGCTCGAATCTACTACTCTGCTGTTTGCATATATGCCAACATGGAAAAAATAGGCATCTGTGGCCAACTCTGACTGATGAATATGATTCATTATTGTCATGGCTACGGCGCTCAGCTCTTTATTTGATATGCAACTGCCTATTTTTTTCTACAATTACTGTTCAAAGTGTCCAGTGTCACGAATCTTCCACCTGACACAGCGCCAGTGTCTTGGTACCGATTTGTGAAACTTTTGCTACGACAGCCCCTTAACACATAATATTCCGATTTTCTAATAGATTTTCAGTGCTAATACCTATCGGAAATTAATTTAAATTGATATTGAAACGAAAGCTATAGAAAATTGGATGCCTATCGAAAACTGGTTCCACTACCTTAGGACATTTTCCAAGCACATATAATAAAAAATTGAAAATTATGATTTTGGTGAAGTAAAACAATTTCTTAATTCAAGATATGTCAGTCATCCGGAAGCAATGTATCGTTTATTAAAATCCCTTTCAAATGAAATATCACATGTTATTTATAGATTCGCGGTCTGTAGCCTGGACCGGCAAAACCGTGAATTTATTAATAAATGTAGAACATCATATATAACTTTTAAATTACCACTAAGTATTAATGATGAAACAACTTGTAATATATCTCCAAATTCAGAGTATGGAAAGATGCTACGTGATTGATTTAACACCATCTAAAAAAGAAGTTCCTCTTAATATAACAAGGCGACAACTTCCAGTTAGATTAGGATATGCCATGACTATAAATAAGTCTCAAAGTCAAAAGTTTAAAAAAGTTGGTGTTTTTCTCTCATCTTCCGTTTTCAGTCATGGTCAATTGTATGTTGCTCTTCTAAGGGTAACTTCGGAATCAAATTTAAAAATATTTCTTTCAGAAAATTCAAAGAAAAGTTATAACAACGAATCATACACTAAAAATATTGTATTTAATGAAATTTTATGACAAATGGCTGTTTGTTCGAATACAAAGCGCTATTTATAAACAGCAGTATTAACCCATTCATATCCGCTGTCAATCACACATGTAGTAACAAATTTACAGAATAAATTACAAATATAGCTGCGATGGACTCTTCGTTTTCTCATGAGATTTAGGACTGGTTTAGACTAATGGTTTAAAGGCAGCATGAATACTATGCACTGTTACCAATAGTTTAATAGCAAAAAGAACACCATGCGCAGTTACCAACGGTTTAACGGCAGCATGAACGGTATGCACTGTCACCAACGTTATAACTCTCTTAAAGTTCTTACCAACACGTCCCCGTTGTGAGAGTTGGGCAACGTTTTCTGAATGCATTGAAAAAAAACGGCAAACTTTGGAAGGCATATTCTATAAATTTATTTCATCCATGTATACATTCATATCCATACGTATCCGTATCTATCCATATCCATATCCATCCATATCCGTATCCATGCATATCCGTATCCATCCATAGCCGTATCCATCCATAGCCGTATCCATTTATATCCGTATCCATCCATATCCCTATTCATCCACATCACTATCCATCCACATCTCTATCCATCTATATCCCCTATCTATCCACATCCCTAGCCATCCACATCCCTATCCATCCACATCCATATCCGCATCCATCCACATCCGTATCCATCCACATCCGTATCCATCCATATCCATATCGAGCCATATCCATATCCATCCACATCCATCCATTTGTTACTGTTTGGTAAGTGAGATCTTAGGGTGGGGCAGTTAACCTCTACAGGCCGACGGCCAACGGCAGACGGTAACATTTTAATATAATTTTTAAACATTTTATTATAATATTATTAATATTAAGGAATGAAACATGGACGAGAAATCCAATTAATAGTTATATTAACTTAAAAAAAATGATTATTTTTTATTTATTACAAAATTACGTTGTTCCAAATATTATGTTGTTGCCAATCCACTTTCTCGAAAAGTGGGCCTTTTTAGACAATTTTTACACGCTCAGAATTTAGCGTGCGCGGTACACCAATATGGATTACAGGACTTGTTTTCTAGGTTGAAAATGAAGATTTTTTAGACTGCCTCGTTTATGTGATTCGCACGCTAAACTAATAGCAGCAATAAATTAAAAAAAAAAGAGGTACAAAAGAGGCAAAAGTTCAGGAGATTTCTCCACATATTTCTGCATAAAATGTACGCAGCTATACGATCGATGTATTGATTTCCAAAAATGAAGGACCTGATTAAAGAGTACATTCAAGACTGTTTCAAGTGCATTGCTTTTAATCGAGTGACGGGAAAGACCAAAGGCTTGCTTCATACGATACCTAAGGGAAATCAACTTTTTGAAACACTACACATCGATCACTATGGTTTGATCGATAAATGATGTCGATTAAAGCAGCACCTACTCGTGGTGGTAGATCCTCTTACAAAATTCAAGAGATTGTATCCGAGAAAAACTACGGCAAGCAAAGAAGTGATCGAAAATTTAACACAATACTTTTTGAGTTACAACCGCCCAAAGGTAATAGTGTCAGATCGCGGAACTATATTATAGTTTTACGTCTGAAGAATTTCAGAAATTTACATAAGAGAGTGATGTACGACACGTGAAGATTGCAATGGGTTCGCCGAAAGCAAATGGTCAGGTTGAGCGCGTCAATAGAGTGTTAGGGCCCATTTTAGGTAAATTATGCGATTATGCGTCGGGACAGTACTGGTATAAAATTATTGGTAAAGTAGAGTATGCGCTATATTGCACTATTTCTAAGAGTACGGGAACTACATCAAGTAAGCTATTATTTGGAATAAATCAGAGAGGAAAGGAACCTCGCACTTCTAGCCAAGTAAATTTATCGCTTTTGTCAATTTTTGACTAAAGAAAGCAAACGTCTAAATTAAAAAAAAATTGCTACGTATGTATTTTAATTTACTCTATTTTACTCAGGCATTTACTTTGTGTATAACTTTATTATTTTTTAATGAAAATAGAAAAATGTTAATAACACATATAGTAATAATTTAAAAAAGTTACTAAATAAGAATTATGGCTGAACATGGACTAAAATGGAGCAAATTAAAATACACAAGTAGCAATTAGTTTTACATTTGCTTTCTTTAGTCAAAAATTTACAAAAACTGATAAATTGACTTGGCTAAGAGCGCGGGGGGGGGGGGGGGGGGGGGGGAGAGGAAAGGGTGCGGATGCGGTAACGGCATATTTAGAAGAGCAAGTTGAAATAAAAAGATCGGGACTTTGAAGCGATTAGACAAAAAGCGGACGAACATATTAAAAAGTCGCAAGAGTATAACGAACGCTACAAGAATCGTAATGAAGCCTACGCATATAAAGAAGGCAAATATGTAATGGTAAAAACTTTCGAGACTGCGGCGGAGACACCGAAAAAGTTGTTACCAAAATACAAAGGGCCGTACCGTGTTTTAAAAATTTTAAGAAATGATCGGTAGGTCATTGGGGATGTAGAAAATTGTGGCGTTTACGCTAAATTTCTTAGCCAAAACAATAAACGTAAGTACTAGAAATAAAATCTGGTATGTATAATATAAAGATAACTTTTAGCGATTGAGCGTATAATGTTAGTAGATTGTAAATAATAAAAGTGAATAGTCTTGGACGAACCGTTTTCATGAATGGCCGAGTTGTAAGGTGTGTAGATATGTACGTATGTTTGTTGTTGTGTACCTCTGTATATGTTGCGAGTTGTAAGGTGTGTAGATATGTACGTATGTTTGTTGTTGTGTACCTCTGTATATGTGTATATGTATCTGAGAACTGAGGAGACGAGTACAAAGAGGAAAAGAGGCGAGCAACATTGGCCTGCTAGTTATCGTCCGAGACACTTGTAATGTAAGACTATCCATAATAAAAGCCAATCATTGAAAGTATATCGTCGGTGCTTATGAAAACAAACACGTAAAAAAAAGCTATGAAGAAAAACCTTGTTCAAATACGCCATGAAAAAAAAAACTTGTTAATTAGAGCGCTGTGATAAAAAGTACATTGTTTTAAAACACCGTGAAAAAAAACATATCTTAGTAAATGCTGTGAAAAAAAAAACATATATTAGTAAATTCTGTGAAAGACAAGATATCTTACTTAGTAAATGCTGTGAAGAAAAACATATCTTAGTAAATGCTGTGAAAAAAAACGTCTTAAGAAAACGCCGTGAAAAAAAAATCTTATTCGTAAAAACGCCGTGAAAAAAAAAATGTAAAATGACACTTAATCGTTTACATCTCTGCATTGGCCGAAGAGATTTTAATTAAACTTTTTTATTGCAACAAAAAAACCATAACAATCATTTTGCCGTAAAAAAAAGTATTATTGGCGGGCTACAAAAAGAGCTATAAATAAATAATGAGTTAAAATCGTGGTTTTTACGCTGCCAGCCGCTTGGTGTCTGGGCTTAAGTGTTACTATATACATGGTATATTCTATATAGGGCGCGTGGTTCATAGATATTCATATAGTCAGTAATTTATAATATATTATAATAAATAGGTTGCATAAGTATTCAATCATGTGATAATATAAAAAAAGGTAATAATAAAAACTCACTGTAATTTTATAAACTCATTGTAAGGGTTTGAAGTTGAACGTCGAAAAGGCGTAAAAATGAAAAAATCGCCAGAATCGGCAGCGCCAACTTTCAGAGCATTTTATGCCTTTTCGACGTTTAACTTCAAACTCTTATAACTTTTGAAGGAATCGGTCCTTTTTAATTTTTAAAAAAGAGAATTAAAGCTCTCTCTTTAAAGTTTAAATTTCTATTTTGAACTTTTGAGTTGATCGATTTTGGGCGACTTGGCTGAGGTTTGAAAAGAAGGACTTTTTTTTGCCATTTTCTTGAAAAGTACAAGTTGCTCTACAACAAGTAGTTCATTTGATGGACGTTGCTCAACTCCGAATTTCGCTTGTATATACTACAAACAACGAGAAAAATCAGGTCTGGTAGGTGTGCTCGAAAAAAAATGTTTAAATCGTAATTTCAGGTTTTGTCGCCACTTTGATGAGAACTGCACATACATATGAGGCGTTTCGCCTCAACTCTCCCAGCGCGGCGCGCTAGCGTCAAATCATGCTATTTTCAAGTCGTGTTTACGATATCAATATGAATTTCAAAAAATTATGTGATAAGCGTTTCCGACGTATTTTTTCCTCAGCTTTCCAATGGCGTAGGTGGTTTTTCCGAAATTTTCCATTTTCCCCCCCAACAAGTATAAAACATACTATATCTCGAAAAGTATATTTTTAATATTTTTTTTACCCCCTAGATCGAAAGCTGAGCATTTTTTACGTCGGAAAGGATTTTTTTCAGAATTTGCTCGAATGTTTTCTTAGAGAAACAGAACGCGAAAGAGCAGACGCAGCGTCTCCTTCGCGCGCGGTTTTCGGCGCGCTGTACACAGCGTGGACTAGATGCATTTCGCTCTCTAACAACCACTTAAAATTTTGATTTCCTTAATAATAGCAACAATAAACTAGTATTTATATTAATAATTCTTTTTTTTAAAAGTAGATAATTTTATTTTGTTTTGTTTTACGGGTTTTTTAGGGAAGATTTGATATTCTGAACTCATTAACGTTTTTTTTAGTATTAATGTTGTTTTATTCATTGGAATAACGGCATGGTACTGTAAAGTTCCCGGTATAGATTTAATTTTACTTAACCTTGATTTTAGTTTCAAAACGGCTTTTTCATAGGTCTCTTTAGTGCTGTAAAAAACTTTAGTTTCTTTGCAATTACGTAAAGCCCAGTTGTAAAGGTCTTCTGGTGTTAAAATATGATTACTCGAAGAGAGTTGAAGACTTGCTCTTTTCGCCCCTCTTTTCAAATTTGCGCCTATACCATCGCACGCACCTTTACCGTGCGCTGTTGCATGAAAATGCCATTCAGCAGGAACTCCAAAATCTTTTTGATGAAACAGAAGATTTTGGAAGGTAGACTTGTTCTTAAAATACTGATCTGCTCCATCAGTTAAGTAATAAATTTTCTTGACTATGAAATTACTTTTTAAATACGATATTATAATTTTTTGATATTCATAAACAGCAACAGTATCGTGATTTAGATTATCAGAAATTATAGCAATGCTTATATGTTTAAGATCTTGATTTTCGTTATAATATACCACTGTTGTAAAAACTGTTGCTTGATTATTGTTCCAGTGGAACGATTGTGTTGAATTTTGCACTATAAACGCATAGTTTTCTGCAAAATCACAACAAACAAGGAATTCTCCTTTTTGAAGGTTTTTTTTCAAATCGCTTAAGAAAAGATATTGTTCTCTCGCAAAGAAGTCATGAGTTTTAAATTTTATTAATTTTTCTCCCAGTATGTTCATGAATTCATAAACATTTACAGTTGTAGATACTATTGTGCAACGATCTGTCTGAAGCCATGACTCATACTGTATTTGAAAAATATCATTTCTCTCAAAACATTCAAGCAAATGTTTCCGTAATACAGGCATATTGGGGCAATCTAAACAGTCTCCCAAGTAACATTTCGAACTAGCATTACTACATACGATTGCTTGGATGCAATCGTGGTAGTTTTTAAGAAATAGTCGAGTACCTTCAGTTAAACTCTGTAAATTAATAGCATTTAACATCAGCTTGATATTTTCGTGGTGTACACATACGCATACATTATGCAAAAATCAGGAGCAAGCGTGAGTAGCTAAATTTTATCTTCCTTACCCGGTGATTCTAAAAATTTTTTTTTTAATTGGTTGAGAACTGCCACGCCTGCTTTATGATATTCATCAGTACATTCAATTTTAGCTTTTTTGGCATCGCATGAAGGTAAATCTAACTTATGTTTATAAAGTTGACGTTGACAGTTGGAACAAATTTTCGCGTTTTCTGGTACGAGGGGATACGCACTCCTAAATATTGAAGGAAAATTCGACAAATTTTTACGCACAAAGTGATTAATTTTATTAAAAGGATTTATGCATTTCAGCTTCAAAGCTGGATCCATTTCAGTAGCGAGAAAATAAATGCAATAAATAAACCAAAAATAAATTATGATTTAATCAGCAAACACACAAAGAACACAAATATAACGGAAACAGCGTTAAAATTCTTAAACAATTTCAAGGATAACAAAGATCGAAAATTCATCAGACTTATATAATTGGATACAACAAATTACTCTCGGGCAAAAATTTTCTATACGCAAGCCACCTATCGGGTAAAAAGTAAGTGAGAAGCGTTGCATCTGCTATTTCAAATTGATTGTAATGTTTTTGCTTCCTCAAAGAGGAAGCTTTGTAACGGTGAAAAAAATTTTCGAAAAAAAAGTCTTCAAAAAGATGTTTTATGGTGGTATATGTGTATATTATTTGATTTTGATGATTTTTGATTTCGTGGATGTATGTATGTGTGTGTGTGCGTGTGTGTGTGTGTATATTTCAACTCTTAATATCTCCGAAGCTAATCAACCGATTTTCGTCGGGTAAAGCTTATTCGCTTCGTCTTGCGGCAAAAGGAAAGTACCCTGATGGATTTGGGATTTTATTGATTTTCTTTTGTTTTATAACCAAAAAACGATTTTGAATTTTTAGTTTTTTTTATTTTTTCGTATCTTATAGTAATTATTACATAAAATAATATACTTCTCTTAAAAGGTATTCAAATTACCTACATTTTCTTTTTTTAAAATTTAAAATTTAAAATATCTTCACTCTGTCATTTGTTATTAATGAAAACTTTTTTATATTTAAAAAATTAATATCTCAAAAAATAATTTATTTATCGACTTGAAATTTTAACTGTTACTTATTATACTTGTTGGTGGCAATAATGTGTTGCAATTTTAAGTGATTATCTATATGAATATATATTATACATTTATTTTCGAGAACTATCATTTTAATATTTTTATATAATGTAGTAAATTAAAATATCAAAACGTATTAATAGTGCCATTTTTAGCCCCTTTTTTTTATCTCTTTTTAATCTCAATTTTTTTAAACTTGGTGGCCTGTCAAAGCTTTTTTTAAAATAGGTACGTAATATACTATTTTGCAAGAAACTGGTATAAGACGCATCGGTTCAAAGTATTATTGAAATTCTTTAGCATTCCTTTTTATGAAAAATGTATTTTCAGAATTTCAATTTTTAATTAGGAAACGATGAATTAGTTTGAGGAAGCTAAGTGCCAAAGAATTGGCAGCGGTTTTTTTTTTTGCGAAATAACCTATGAAAATGTCAATCGTGCATATAAGTGAAATTCGAAGTGCAAAAAGATATTCCATAAAGAATTAAAAATGATAAATAAAAATAATAAGGTTACTAGAGAGCGAAATACATCTAGTCCACGCGCTGTACAGCGCGCCGCATACCGCGCACGAAGGAGACGCTGCGTCTGCTCTTTCGCGTTCTGTTTCTCTAAGAAAAACATTCGAGCAAATTTTGCAAAAAATCCTTTCCGACATAAAAAATGCTCAGCTTTCGATCTAGATGATCAAAAAAGATATTAAAAATATACTTTCCGAGATATAGTATGTTTTATACTTTTTGAGGGTGAAAATGGAAAATTTCGGAAAAACCACTTACATCATTGGAAAGCTGAGGAAAAAATACGTCGGAAACGCTTATCACATAATTTTTTGAAATTCATATTGATATCGTAAACACGACTTGAAAATAGCATGATTTGATGCTCGCGCGCCGCGCTGGGAGAGTTGAGGCGAAACGCCTCATATAGATGAAGCAGTGCATGTGTGCATGTATAGTTCCGCGTGAAATTTCGAGAGTGGGCAGACTTGAGAGACTGCTTGCCGTACGGCGCTCGACCCGCTGTACTTTTGACTGCTATTGTACGGTTATAACCCCCTTAAATTTTTGAAGTAGCAATGCAGGAGGGTGCCCAATATACAAAATTAAATGTTGTATTATACATATGGTACAATTAATACAATTATTTTTATAATATAAAATATTGTAATTGTAATATGAACTGTCTAAAACAGCTGCTTTAGAATATCGTTAATATAAAATAAAGTTCATTACTTTGTTCGAAATAATATCATATTATACATACGTTATGTTATTTATACTGACATTATAAGAAAAGTCATAAGGTAAAGAAAGTAGTACTGGGACAAAGCCAATTTTGGGACCAGTAGTGGGACAGCAGTAAAAAATTTACAATAAACTGTTATGATGATAATGGTATTAATTTGTTAGCATTATTTATGATCTTAACTATGTAGTCAAGTTGTTATTACGTCGATTTACTCCTTAAATCAGTGCATAACATGGTACACATTTTTTGAGGTTAATTTTCAGAATGCGTGTAGCAAAACCTTTGTCCCACTTTGGATACCTCCTTATTTGCATATCACAGTAGTGAGACAGTCAGAAACACGTTGAAAAGTATAGTCCCACTATTGTATCCGAACGAGCGTTCCACTACTGCTCCCAACTAAATTAGCGTGTCCCACTACCCCAGACGATAGTTATTTTCTTTTAGTGTGATTATTTTAATGCACCAGCAACAAAAATAGTCGTTCATTTTTTTAAATATAAACTCCGAAACACGAGCTATCTGTTGAGGTTATTAGTTTTCATGTATTATGCTTAGTTATCGTAGTAGAAAAGATTATAAAAAAAGTGTACTCTAAACTATCCCACTAATGTCTACGCTGCCGATGAAGGATCATTGAATTTTTTCATCACAATTTAATTATGCTAAACTGATTAAAAGCAGGAAGAGATTTATTAAGAAGTACTTTTTTCACAGCCTTAATAAAAAAAATATGTTTTTCTTTTCACGGCATATTCCCAAAACGTGTTTTTTTTTTCATATCGTTTACCAAGACGTGTTTTTTTTCACAGCGTTTACCAATATGTGTTTTTTTTTTCACAGCGTTTACCAATATGTGTTTTTTTCACAGCATTTACCAATATGTGTCTTTTTTTACAGCGTTTACCAATATGTGTTTCTTTTCACAGTGTTTACTGAGATATGTTTTTGTTAATGGCATTTTATAGAGATGTTTTTTTTTTCATAGCGTTTTGATAAGAAGTGTTTTTTTCACAGCCTTATAATTTATTTTTATTTATTTTGATTTATTTATTTATTTATTTATATTTTTTTCATAAGCACCGGCGATATAATGTTTTATTTAAATCGGTTATCTAATAATCCGAGCTGCTTACAGTTAGTAATATTGAAACTCACTCCCCCCTCGCGCCGCCCTCAGCCCCTCCTCACCCCCCTCAAAATAACGTAAAAATGTGATTATTTATACGTTCTTTTGAAGAAAATGTGAAAACCCTGACCCCCCTCGCGCCCCCTCTCACCCACCTCACCCTCTCCTCGTGCCCCTCGCCCCCTCCTCTTCTCAGCCCCCCCCCCCATTTCTACGTCAACTTCTCACAAAGTGGCATCCTTCGCCAATAGCCTACAAAACCACTTTTACTGTTTTAGAAAAATTTTTAGAATCATTTATTTATTTTTATAAATAGGATACCCTGATCAAAAAGATAGTTTCCCCAGGTAAAGGCTTTTGATAATAGCCAAAGAACGTTTCAACTTTAACAAAGGAAACGTAAATTACGAGTTACAATTAAAAAAAGATACAAGGACATCAATATTAATTTTGTTAATTATAGAGACGTAGAAACGAAACGTAGAAACGGGGATGTAGGGACAAAGACGTGGAGACAGAGACGTAGGGACAGGCGCGTAGAGACAAAGACAGAGATAGAGACGTAGAGTCAGAGACGTAGACAGAGGCGTAGAGACAGAGTCGGAGAAACAGAGACAGAAACGTAGAGACAGAGTCAGAGTGATAGAGACGCTGGGACAAAGACGTAGAGGCCGAGATCTAGAGAGAGACGTAGAGACGTAGAGACAGAGACGTGGAGACAGAGACAGAGACGTAGAGGCCGAGATGTAGAGAGAGACGTTGAGACGGGGACGTAGAATCAGAGACGTAGAAACAGAGACTTAGATAGAGGCGTAGAGACAGAGTCAGAGAGACAGAGACGTAGAGACAGAGACTTAGATACAGAGACGGGGAGACAGAGGCGTAGAGACGGAGATTAGAGAAAAAGCTGTAGAAACAGAGCTGTAGAGACAGAGACGTAAAGACAGAGACGTAGAGAGATAAATTAGAGGCGGAAACGTAGAAACAGGGATGTAGAGACCGAGACGTAGAGACAGAGACGTACATAGAGAGGCGTAGAGACAGAGACGTAGAGACAGAGGCATAGAGACAGAGAAGTAGAGACGGAGACGTAAAGGCAGAGGCGGAGAGACATAGACATAGAGACAGAAAAGTAGTGACAGAGCTGAAGCGACAGAGATCAGAGACAGAGCTGTGGAGACAGAGACGTAAAGTCAGATGCGTAGAGAGAGAGAGAGATTAGAGACAAAAACGTAGAAACAGGGATGTAGAGACAGAGACGTAGAGACAGAGATGTAGAGACAGTCACGTAGACACGAAGGCGTAGAGACAGAGACTTAGAGACGGAGTCAGAGAGACAGAAACGTAGAGACAAGCACGTAGAGGCTGAGCCGTACAGGCAGAGATGTGAAGAGGGACGTAGAGACAGAGACATAGAGATAGACACGTGGAGGCAGAGACGTAGAGACGGAGATGTAGAGAGTGACGTTGAGATAGAGATGTAGAGACACAGAGACATAGAGACCGAAAAACTATTTTCACCATACCCTAGCCAGAAGTACCACGTTCGCCCCCAGCTCAAAGATGCGAATGTAGTATTGTCAGCACATGGATGTTGAAAAATAATATACGCACCATGGGAGGATAATTGAGTTTTTTCCTCCGAAGACTCATAATATCCTATTCCTTAGTCATTTTTCAATTAAGCATGTACTTTAATAAGTAGTCTATAATACCTAAGGAATAGCATATTACGCATCTTCGGAGGAAAAAACTTCAATCTTCCTCCTGTAGTGCGTATATTATTTGTCAACATCCGTGTGCCGACAATACCACATTCGCAATTTCTACAGGAAGTAGACAGGAGATTTCGAGTTTTTCAGTTTCATAAAAAAATCCTTCCCAGAAATCTTTCTCAAATCTTTTCGTAACATTTTATGAAATGTTTCTTTAGACAAAGATTGCGAGAAAAATTTCGGGAAAGCTTTGTAAAACCTTGCAGTAACATTTCTTTAAATGAGTTTTCATGATGGCAATACCGTATCAAAATTTTTGCGAAAACATTGTTGAAATATTTGAAGCATTGATACAGGAAATGTTTTTGTAAGGTTTTCATATAATCTTTCGTGAAATATTTTTGCAAGATTTTGGAAATATTTTTTTTGCATTATCAGTACCATAAAAAAATCCTTCCAAGAAATCTTTTTGAAACCTGTTCGTAACGTTTCATGAAATAATTCTTTATAGAAAGTTTGCAAGAAAAATTTCGAGAAAGATTTGTAAAACCTTGCAGTAACATTTTTTGAAATGCGTTTTCACGGTGTCAATATCGTATCCAAAACGTTGCGAAAACTTTGCTAAAACATTTCAGAAAATGATACAGGAAATGTTTTTGAAAGCTTCCATATAACTTTTGGTGAAATATTTTTGCAAGGTTTCGGAAATTTTTTTTTACATTTACAGTTTCATAAAAAAATCTTTCCAAGAAATCTTTTTGAAACCTCTTCGTAATATTTCATGTAATATTTCTTTAGAGAAATTTAGTGACAAGAATTACGGGAAAGCTTCGTAAAACCTTGCAGTAACATTTCTTGGAATATGTTTTCACGATGACAATACCGTATCAAAAATGTTGCGAAAACATTGTGGAAAAATTTGAATCAGTGATACAGGAAATGTTTTTGAAAGCTTCCTTATAACTTTTCGTGAAATATTTTTGCAAGGTTTCTGAAATATTTTTTTACATTTTCAGACTCATAAAAAAATCTTTCCAAGAAATCTTTTTGAAACCTTTTCGTAACATTTCATGAAATGTTTGTTTAGAGAAAGTTTGCGAGAAAAATTTCGGGATAGCTTTGTAAAACCTTGTAGTAACATTTCTTGAAACGCGTATTCACGATCTCAAAATCGTATCAAAAATGTTGCCAAAACATTGTGGAAATATTTGAAGCAATGATACAAGAAATGTTTTTGAAAGGTTTCCTTATAACCTTCCGTGAAATATTTTTCCATGGTTTCGGAAACATTTTTTTACATTTTCAGTTTCATAAAAAAATCCTTCCAAGAAATATTTTTGAATCCTTTTCGTAACATTTCATGAAATGTTTCTTTATAGAAAATTTGCTAGAAAATCTTCGGGAAAGCTTTGTAAAACCTTGCAGTAACATTTCTTGAAATGTGTTTTCACGATGTCAATATCGTATCCAAAACTTTGCGAAAACTTTGCTAAAACGTTTCAGAAAATGAAAGCTTCGTAAAACCTTGCAGTAACATTTCTTGAAATGCGTTTTCACGATCTTAAAATCGTATCCAAAACGTTGCGAAAACTGCTAAAACGTTTCAGAAAATGATACAGGGAATGTTTTTGAAAGCTTCCTTATAACTTTTCCTAAAATATTTTTGTAAGGTTTTAAGAATTTTTCTCGAATGGTTCCGTAGGAATAAAAACATCTTTTTGAGAAATTTTTTGAACACCTTTTCATAATATTTCATGAAATATTACACGTTTCTTTTTAGAAACGTTATGAGAAAAATTTCATGAAAGCTTTAGAAAAGTTTGCAGTATTATTGCATGAAATGTATTTTGATCGTCAACTTTTAACATTAATTGAAAAGTTTCTAAAATGTTTCTGCAAGGTTTCTTGAAATCTTACTGAAAATATTTTTCAGAGGTTTCTGTAATATTGCAGCAAGGTTGTGGCAAGCTTTTCATGAAATATTTCTTGAAAGGTTTCACCAAAACTTTTCATGCTATTTGGGATATGGCGATTGAAAGTTCGGAAAAAGCTTAGATTTTGCTGAAAATTGGTATGCAGGGCTTTTCCAGGTCGCGGATCACGATGTTGCTATCAGACTTCCGAAATTCAAATGGGCTGTCAAAAGTTCGAAGGAAGCTCAGATTTTGCTTAAAATACGTATACAGGGGTTTCGAGCTCGCTAATCAGAATCTTACTATAAGACTTTCGAAATTTTGAAATTGCGGATCCAATATGACCGTTAAAATTTCGAAAAAAGCTTAGATTTAGTTAATAATTCGTTATATAATACTCTACTCTAAACTATTTCTTTTAATCTTAGAATTTTATTCAAAAGCTAATAAATAAATATGAATGGGGTTGGCGAGCAGAGCGAGCAGGGGGGGGGGGGTACTAGGGAGTACCTAGTATATATATAAAGATATTTAAGAAAGGAACTCGAAAACTTATCATCTTATTGTCAGTGTACAATAACAATAACACTATTTCTTGGTTTTGAACACAATGAAATCAATTGTCGTCTAGGAGGCATGGTTTATTATCTAAACTTACTCAATTTGGAGTTTAATGTAAAGAATATAAAGTAAATATATTTATCAATAAGTCCTTAATATCCACAATCCCGTTAAAAATTATTGAAATGATAGGTCTATCATGTCCTGATTTTAGCATATCAAGCGGAACTTCAATCAATCTTCTAAATCCTAAAACATAAGAAAAAAGATACAATGTATCATTCTTTACTTTACACAATGAAACACACACAAAAAAAATACATATCTGATGGGGAATATTTATGAAGTTCTCTTAAGCGGTCCTTTTGAAGTCAAAGTCAGGCGAATCTTGCTGATTTCTCACACACACTTTGAAAACTTTTTTTCTTTTTGCTCGTCTTTTATTCAGAAATAGCTCCATTCCATTGTTAAAAAATTAGCTGTAAAACATAAAACAATTAGTCGCGAATAGAAAACGTCAACTGTCACCGATTACAAAATAAAGGTTTTCGTTGTCTGCTGTTGTCATTATGTTCCGAAGGGGTAAACAGCCTACAGTCTACTGATCGATTTGCCTGCAGTCGATGAAAGAATTGATAGTTGTCTCGGGGTGGTTATTATGGTTAAGACGTGTTTCACCTGCACGTCTTAGCTGTTCAACTCCGAGTCCTTCGGTTCAACTTTCGGAGACCCAATAGCCAGATTTGGCAGCAGACGCTACAACGTCGTGCAATGCTAAACCTAATCTGGTTACTTACCGTGCAATACGTAAGTCAGAGACTCGCGCTTTATTTCTGCCAGGGACTCGAACTCCTTACCAGGTCCCTGGTTCGTGTACCAGCTGCTCAGATGTAAAACGATACGTTTTCTCTAACGTAATGACCGCGAAGGCGGCGGGGAACGGGGAATGATTTACGTAGCAAAATAATAACTCGAGCAGTTGAAGTTAATAATAAAAGACTATTGTTTATTAAGTAAAAGAGGTTAAAGTTTAAGTAAAAGAGGTTAAAGTTTAGCAAAATAGTTGTATAACAAGTTAAGTGAGTTTGATCGGTGTTAATATTGTGTATTCCCTACCTAAACAGTGCGTCAGCACGTTATCTCTGACGTCAGCTGCCTCGGAGGCTGACGTCACGCTCGAGGTAATTTACGCCGCGCACGTAAGGTATAATATGCCTCACGTGTACGGTATCCTACACGCGCGCGCTCACCGAGTAAAGCGGCAAAGTGAGAAAGTGGTCGCGATCGCCGTGCGATGCACATACGTATAAGTGCGAGAGAGAGGGTAGATGGCGGAGCTGCACGTGTGTGCGCACCTGTTATGCGCACACGGGCAATTTTCGCAGCGCAGTAGATGCGTGCACGCTTACCTTAACTAACGAAAGCTAATATGCGGACTAGCTGAGCTCGTTGCTGGCTTCCTTCCTTCTCGTTGCGAGGTAGCCGGATCAGCACTCGCGTGTCCGGGGGGCTTCGGCTTTGGAGATAATGCGGCAAGTTAATCTCACCTGTCGCACGATCGCACGATAACTCGCGGCACAGCGGCTCAAGTACCGAGAGTAGGTAAGCAAGGGGGTTTCTGGACCCCTACCACTCGCCCATCTATAGCCCCCCCCCCGCCCACTCGGATATTCGTATGCATCTTATCGCAGCGATTCTCGGAACTCGAGATTATCTCAATTGCGGTCTCTTTATGTACTTTTGTTCGCCCTACAGAATAAAAAATTCTTAAATAATTACTTTAAATAAAATTTAACCATACTAGTAGAATGGAAATTCATGTAATCGCTTCTTGTAAGAGAATAAAAAATTCGAGTATTGTTCCGATATCTTTAACCGTTTGCGAGATATGAGTAAAAAGAAAAATCTAATAATATTTCCTGGAATTCTACATGATGTATTGAAATACTGTTTTGGTTAGCTGCATATACTGTTCTTCTTATCTTTAAGAAAGACGTAGCGCATGCCGAAAGGGTATCAAATTGCAACGGTTTCCTGCCAACGGCTCTTAAAATTGATAACAGTATTTCCTGGGATTCTACACGGGAGAATTGGTTTACAGTTGATTTCTTGATATGTTGCGTATACTTTCGTCATACACACCCTATAAATACGGGGAGTCTGCAGCGTTTTTATTCATTGTAAAACGAAATCTTAACGTGAATAGCATGTCCGCGCACGATTGCAAGAGAAACGTTAGCATTATGCTGGAGGCCTATAGGCTTCTAGCATATAAAAAGGTTAATCCTGAAGAAGTGACAGAATGGATTAAACTTGGTAATCGGCATTTAAGACTCTTCAAACAATTTAAAAAAAAAGGAACGAGTGTCGCACAAAAACAAAAATTTATTTCAACCATTGGATTGCTCAAAGGTGTGCAGGACAGACTAAAGTGTTTATTGAAAAGTGGTGGCGGTGTACGTGGAAGACGAAGTGATAGAGTGCAATGGCAAGACTTGGGATGTACCTTTAATGAGCGCCTTCGACCTGGAGTGATTACGAACTTGAAAAATTTAGATGTGACTGTATTCATGAGAGACGCTCAAGTAGTGTTTCAATTCAGAATAAAAAAATGCTTTGAAGAAAGAAGAGACCCGGAAAGTGTACACTGCCTCATCAGTTGAATACGTCATAACAAAAGCTGATGAGGAGATAGTAGAAATAAAGCATTTCAATACAAAGGCTGAGCCGATTCTACAAACAACTAATTTAAAACAGTGATTTACCGATAATATACAACAACCTATCGAAAGAGATATGGAAGAATTTCAGGAGCGAGACTCAGGCTGGGCACTTCGTAAAATTCTCAATTTATCGGTGAACGTTAATCAATATAATCCGATGCGAGATAGCGCATTCATAAGCCTACCTCCAGAAATACTAAAGAAGCATGCATGTGTCAACGTGCAAAACTTTGATGATGCATGTTTCAAGTGGGCAATACTATCAGCCTTACATTCATCGCTCCATTCTGACAGAGTGTCATCATATAAGGCCTATGAAAACGAATTAAATTTTAAGAGAATAGAATTCCCCGTAAAACTAAAACGGATTTCAAAATTTGAAAAACAAAACAACGTCTCAGTTAATGTTTATACATTGAAAAAGTACTGCGGGAAATTCAAAGTTGTGCCACTTCATATAACATCATGCAAGAAGAAAACCCACGTAAACCTTCTCCTTTTACAAAACTACTATATTGATGAGAAGGAGCAAACAGAGGAAAAAGAGACTTCATTATTATTTCATTATGTGTGGATTAAAGACTTGTCTCGTTTGGTGTCCAGACAAGTTTCAAAAAAGAAGGTTAAAAAATATATATGCAATAGATGCCTACATTATTTTCACAGTGAAATTAAATTAGAACTACATGAGGAAGATTGTGTAAAAATTAACAAGTGCCGAGTAAACCTACGTACGCCAAACGATAAAATTCTACAATTTAAAAATTGCAATAATAAAGAGAAAGTGCCATTTTTTATTTATGCAGACTTTGAGTGTTTCCTGAAACCTATACAAGGCGTTCAGCGTGGGATAGTATTTGAAATGTAGCTACCATGACTCTCTATTATATTATCGTAGCTATAGAGGATCACATCCAGCTAAATGGTTTGCAGAAGACTTGCAAGATTTGGCAGAGAATGTTGAAACTGTCTTCTGGTGTCTAATACCTATAGAAATATTAACTTGGGAACAAGAACGAGCATACCAAAGTGCAAGATCTGTCATATTTGTGAGAAACCCTTGTGTGAGAAACGTGTTCGAGATCACTGTCATTGGACAGGGAGGTGAGATTATATATTATAATTACACACACAAAAACACACCCACACACCCACACCCATACGCACCCACGCGCACACACACACACACACACACACACACACACACACACACACACACACACACACACACACACACACACACACACACACACACACACACACACACACACACACACACACACACACACCTACACCCACACCCACCCATGAAAACGAAATTTAACGATCGCTATAAATTACTTTATACTGACACGGATAGTTTAATATATGAAATAAGTAATGATAATATATATGAAATGATTAAGAACGACATTGTAAACTTTGATACTTCTGGTTACCCAGCAAATAACATATTTGGAATTCCACAAGCCAACAAGAAAATTGTAGGTTTAATGAAAGATGAATGTAATGGTCGCATTATGACGGAGTTTGTTGGTCTGTGCAGTAAAATGTATAGCATTCGTGTAAATGGACAAGATTATGTGAAAAATGTTGAGGGTGTGAAAAGTGGAGTTGTCGATAAAACCATCACTTTTGACGATTACCTTGAGTGCTTACTAAATTCATCTACACAGTACATACAGCAGTGTATCATACAGTCTAAAGCCCACGTATTGCATACTATTAAACAAATAAAGTTAGCTTTAAGCCCGCATGAGAATAAGAAATATCTTTCTTTAAATGAAACAGATACTTTACCTTGGGGGCATTATAGAGTAGCTAAAATCGATGAAGATTAATCATATTGCATTTGTATGTATTGTAAATATAGGATGATAAATAAACAAAAAAAGTATATTCGTTGTATTTAACTTTTATTTAACCTTTACAAATCTGATTTGCTTGTCCAACTATGGTGTGAATTATCAAATCCTAACCACTTTACATAAATTTGATTGCCACGTTTTTAAGCACTTTTTCCACAAGATAAACATCTGAATATTTAGCTTTAGGTAGTTCTTGCTCATAAAAATCGCCAGCGATGGGTTGGCCCCGATAGTCTTCCAGCTTGTAGGTAACCGGATCAGTAGCCATCACTCGATTGACTGTAAAAATCTCTATTGACCAATTAAGAGTATAACCCTTCTCAAATACTTGCTTTATCTTGCTTACTCTTACTGTATCTTCAATCTTAAATTTTGGCTTTTTCACTATTTTAGCCTGTCAAGCAAACTTCACAAGTATTCCTGCCTCATTGGCCAATGTTATATCTTTAGGCTTCATTCCAATGGTACGATGTTTGCTGTTATTGTACTCCTTTAGAAAATTGGGTAAGATGTCAAGACACTTATATTTTCCACGCAAGCTGAATTGCATCCACATCTTCTGCTTGAGGGTGCGATTGAAACGCTCACAAATAGATGCTTTGAGATTACTGTATGTTGAATAGAGGTTAATTTCATATCGTTGCATTAGACTTTGAAATGTAGCATTGTAAAATTCTTTTCCTCGATCGGTCTGTAAATTTGTTGGTTTGCGCCCCTGCTGCAAGATAGACTTCATTGCTGCTGTGACATCACTGCCAGTTTTTTGCTTTACAGGAACAGCCCATACATACTTGGAGAATGTATCGATGACAGTGAGCATATATCTGGGGCCTGATTCTAAATGTGTCTCGGCCTCGAGACAACTGCTTTTCCTTTTAAAGGAGCTCCCTGATTGGTCTACAGCTCCGAATTTGGTGTGTCTCGACGTCGAGATAAATTTAGAATCAGGCCCCAGTGACTTCCCGGAAAAATCACGCAAGGGACGAGTTTTTCAAAATCGGTTTTATGCCTTTTTTCTTATCATTAAGGGGGTTTCACCAACGAGGCCCGAATCCACAGAGCACGGCGCCCCGTGCGACGCATACAGACTCTCGCATGCGCTCCCCCTCTCTTTCTGTTGAGAGTTGCTTGCTACGGGACTGAGCACAGACACCGAGAGACGCCTGTCTGTGTGTGCGCAGCAAGCGTGCGCACCAGCGGCGCTCCCGCTCTATCTCTCCCCTCGCCATGCATGCATATCACGCGTGCGTAAAATCTAACCTGATATTCTGCACTTTCAATTAACGTATCTCACGAACGAGACTACTGGGCTCTCTCAGATTTGAATGTCTTGTTCTAGTAGATGTCATTAATAACATTTCGGTTTTTAGAAAAATTGCTAAGAAAACTTTTCGAGTTACAAACGAAAACGTTCATTTCGCGCGGGCCGTCCCATAAGGCACTGTGTTAAAATGCGTGACTTTGATATTTAATGTCTTGAGAACTAAACCGCTGGGAGTTTTTAGATAGAAATATCTTATAGACAATAGTATTATCAACACCTGGTCAAAATTGAGAGAAATTTCTAAGAAAAGGCGTTTTGGGTGAAACCCCCTTAAATAGTCTTCTATCATCTAGCCGTGACAGAAATTACGAAAGTGCACTCGTTGTCTTGAATCAGCACAAGGAAAAACCACATATCTCTATTTTTTTCAACATTTTTCCGGAATAACCACGTATCTCCATTTTTTTAGAATAATTCCCGAAAAAACCACGTAACTCCACTTTTTTTTTAGAATAACTCCCGGAAAAACCACGTAACTCCACTTTTTTTTGTAGACTAATTCCCGGAAAACCCATGTAACTCCACTTAAAAAAAAAAAAAAAAAAAAAAAAAAAAAAAAAAAAAAAAAAAACTCCCGGAAAAACCACGTAACTCCACTTTTTTTTATAGAATAACTCCCGGAAACCCCACGTAACTCCACTAAAATTTTCTTTTATTCCCGAAATAACCACTTAAGTGAAATTCGATTTCTAAACCATGAACGCTATTTTCTCTGGTTACTATGGCAAAAAATATGTTATTTACATTAGTATTCATAGACGCAGTGTTGCATTTAATCTTATTTGTTTTGATTTATAACATCCATGCAAAACCTGCGAAACTAAAAACTCTATTTACTCGAAATAATGAAAAGTGGAGATAAGTGGTTTTTCCTGGAAGCCACAGATATCTATAGCCATTGTTTTCTCGAGCATAAGGCTGCATCTCCACTAGATCAGCTTGCCATGTCTCATCCAAGCCACGTACAATAAACTTGCGTCGTTGGTAATTTCGACGTGCAGGTTTATGAAGCTCCATAACTACTTGCTGCTGCATCTTCTTTACTCCGAATTGTATACTGTATTCCTAAAAGTTTTAGATCTAACTCATCTCGATCAGCCTCAACAATAAGATCTAAAGTATCCAAATCTTTTCTTATTTTAGCAATAACTTCTTGCAAGCTTTTAATTTCCATTTTAACTATATGCTGCAGGGTTTCCAGATTAACAGCGTCGCCTGCTTGAGTAGGCTCAGCAACGTTACATAACCTCTTGCCGTCAATGACGTATTGTCCGTCAGAAGTTACTTTGAAGCCAACACCTGGAGGACCACGACTGCCTCCAACTTGCTCGAGGTTACGCCCGAATACATCGACACTCATGTTGCAACTGACTGCAATACCATCGAGTTCAATCAATTTATACTCAAATATGTATTATATTTATGTACGAGCACAGGCGTAATAATGGCAGATAGTCTCTGAATTCACATCCGAAAACGCTGTCGATCACGTGCTATCTGTTTCCATTCTCCGTGACGTGCAGCTCGACTGGCATAGGGCCACAATGCGTCACATAAATAACTGGTTTGGCATCAAAGTGAACTCTCTTCGAAAACATCTTAATGTATGTAACCTGCTTCTTTGAGTTCTTCAATGATTGAATGAATCTCATTTGTGTGGCTCTGATTGCCAGCTTCTAATTCAGCCATAAGTAATCGAAGACTATCAACTAATTCGTTAGGATCATCCCAATATACATAGTCCATACGCATACCTTTTCTTGCAATTTTGTATTTAGGCAAGAGGCCTGAGCCACTAATATTTCTGTTTATTGATTTATCGAAATACGGACTTATGAAGTCTTTATATTTGTTACTGTTGCTCTTACGCAGAGGTTGAGTTTCACTATAATTTCTTCTAAAAGCATTCGTCACTTCTACGATTTTTCGATAATTTTCAATATAATTGGAACCTATGTGCATCAAGTCAGATTGTTTCTAAAGAGCAACTGAAGTAAACCTGTTGTTTTTGAATAGTTTACATTTTGAACTTTCACATAAGTTTTTGTAAAATCTATAGGTGAGTCACCAATTTTCATTACATTATCTTCTATTCGTACCCCATACATATTATCGAGTGAGTTAGGACGTTCTTCTAAGGTCTGTAGGTAAGTTTGTTTAATTCTGTTTCTTCCTCATCATCATCCTGTCCGATTTCATCTGTTTCAAATGATGCATCTACTATTTTAGTCTTTACAGTTTCATCAAGATCACTTTGTGATTCCTCTTCATCTTCATTATCTGAGCTAAGTTCTTGAAAATAACTTGGCTCTTGCTCCTCCTCGGTATTTTTTTTAATTACTTTCTTTTTATCTGTTTGTGCAGCATCAACGAGTTTTTCAAGGGGACTTACAATAGGCTTAAATGTTTCACCTAACACCTTTTCTACATATGTTTTATCTTGCCTCAACTGCTTGTACTTTCGCTTAATTGCTTCTCTCAATTTTACAATTTGATTGAGAACGTTTTCCTCTTGCTTGAGGTGTGCCATATTGTCTGATGAACAATTGAAATCATACTAATCGGTTTTGCTTTGGGGCAGCTATATTTATAAGAAATTGATCGAACCCCTTTTTATATCGACAGCTACCAAGTGCCCTCTCTTTGTCGATAACATGGAATCCATATTTATCATTATTCCAGCAACTTGAACACAAATCCCTAAATTGAGCATATGACATATCTGTATTTACATGGTCATTATACACATGCTTTAAATTCATATCATCTTGTCGAAATAATACTAATAAATTAACATTCTCTCGTATTAGGTGCTTTGGAATGTGAGCATAAGATTGACATAGATAGAAGCAGTCCACATTTTTGTGTCTTCCCATACAAAAGAAATTTTTAATGTTTTCTTGTTTTTCACACGCTACATCATCAAATATCATAATTGAATTTGGAAGTACATCTTCTATTGATATTACTTAGTCACGATCCTTGAATGGGAAATACTTAATTCCATTTATAGGCTTCAACAGCGGCTGGAAAAATTTGTACTTGGGCTGTTCCAGTGATTTTGAGTAAACATACACATTCTCAAATTTTAATCCACTAGGCTGAGTAATAAGAGAAAGTAGTACATTAGTTTTACCGCAACTTGATGGACCGCAGAATACAGCTCTAATATTATTGGGAAGTAATTCTCCATGATGCTTTTTTAATTTTTACTGCGTCATTAATTTATCAAAATTCACAACAGGTAGTTTAACATGTTGCTCTTTGAACTCCATGTTCAATGTTTGACGTTTCAAAGAAAACTAGCCTTGAACGTATATATACATCATACTTATATACATTTCCAGTTAGTATGTATTTATCCTCCGAGGTGTTAACATGATTGAGCATAAGCAGCGTAAACGCAATACGCGTAAAGGTCGAGGCTTAGTCAATACAGTCATCAATAAACTTCCATTTGAATTACATCTGCCTGGCTATCAATACTGCGAACCTCGGACTAAACTTGCAAAGTGTCTTGCTCGAGGTGACCCTGGAATTAATCCTTTAGACCAAGCTTGTAAAGAACACGACATTACCTAGTCACGGAATCGAGAGAGTGTTGAGGCTAGAAACGCTGCTGATAGAGTGTTTTTGCTAAAGACGCAAGTATTGGTGAGAAAGCAGCAGCTTATACTGTAACAAACGCTATGAAATTAAAATCAAAGTTCGGTATGGGGCTGAAAAAGAGGCCAACCACTACACTCGCTAAAGTAGTTAAAGCAGCCTCAAAACCGATTTCCCATAGTAGTGATTCACACAAGGTAATTCAAGCTGCATTGAAAAGTGCTCGAGATGCTGTAAAGAAGGCTGGTGGTAAAGCCAAAGTTCACATTCCTCGTGTACTACCAGTTCCACGAAAAATCGGTGGATTTCTACCTTTTCTGGTTGCATTATTTGCGGGTCTAAGTGCAACTGGTACACTGGCAGGTGGCGCTAAAAGCTGCTAAACGGCAACATGAAGAAAGTCAAAGACATAACAGTGCGATGGAAGCTATTGTTAAAGCTCTTGGTAAAGGTCTCTACCTTAAACCACACAAAACAGGTTATGGTATCCATCTTAAACCCTACAGCGGACGTGGCAAAAAAAACTTCGATGTAAAATTGCCTCATAGAGCACTGACGCTGAATTGATAACGTATGCTCGTATTATGCAAATTCCATACTTTCGAGGTGTATTCATGCGAAATACATTACCAGCAAAAGGATCACATTACCACGAATCAGCAATCGTTAATCTCGATGATGAAAGAGGACTTGGTACACATTGGGTAGCCTATCGAAAACGAGGTAATGACATTGTGTACTTTGATAGTTTTGGAGACCTTCAGCCACCTATAGAACTTCTGGATTACCTAGGCATTAGCACCGTAAAGTATAATCATGATAGATATCAAGATTACAACACATACAATTGTGGACATCTCTGTTTAAAGTTTCTGAGTGAGGCTATATAAAACGATGTAAATGTTATGCGCAGTCAGTATTAATTATGCAGTCATGGGTGAATTATTGATGCTAAGTTTATCTGGAACGTCATCTATACTAGAAGCTCAATACTTTCCACCAATTGAACTCTTGCCAAATAAAAGATACGCTCTAGGATTGGTTGAACTTTTAACCTTCAATTCAATACCCAATATTGATATCGGAAATAACAAGTTTTACGTCGGAGAAGAGATAGTAACATTACCAACTGGTAGCTGGGAGATTGAAGATATTGAGCGTCATCTACAGAGAATACTTACATCTAAAGGCATAGTACTCAGCCTTAAACCTAATAATAATACTCTTCGTAGTACTATAAAGTGCAGTCATACGATAGATTTTCAACCTGAAGATTCTATTGCAAGATTATTAGGTTTTACACAGCGTACTCTTTCAGCAAATATTACTCACGAATCAGATTTACCTGTAGCTATTCTCAAGGTTAACGCTTTACGAGTTGAATGTAACATTACAGATGGAGCCTATATAAAAGAACGGAAAGTACATACAATACACGAATTTTTTCCAGCTGTTCCTCCAGGCTATAAGATCATTGAAATTCCAACACAGGTTATTTATTTACCAATTAAAGTTCATACTATCGATAATATACAGTAGCGAATTGTCGATCAAGACGGAAACTTTGTGAATTTTCGTGGAGAAATTATAAAAATTAGACTACACATCGAAGCAGCATCATAATTATGGGAATCGTATATAACCGTAAAAGCTATATTAAGAACAAACCATGTCTCCAGAAGATCAGTCATCAACGAGCAGTGAAAGAGCTAACACCACAAAACATTCGCTTCCTAAAAAGACTCGGTCTGCAGGTCAAAAGAAACGTTGGAAGAAAATAATGTGTCTGTTTTTCTGCTGTTCAAAGATGGAAGATATATTGAACGTACAATCACCCGTGGAATTCGACGAATCTGTCGCTCATTATCAAGTGCATGCACATCAGCCTTACACTTCATCCGCTTTCAATAACAGCGATGAAATTCGTATCGCCATACAACATCAAGATCTCTGTCTACTACCTTCACGTAGTTCATTACATATTCATGGTCGATTAACCAAGGCAGATGGTACAGCTGCTGTCAACACTAAGCTTGTAAACAACGCCCTCTGTCATCTTTTCGAAGAAATTCGATATGAAATTAATGCTGTAGAGATTGATAAATGTAAAAAGGTTGGCTTGGCAAGTCTAATGAAAGGTTTGGTATCGTTCAATCCTACACAAAACTTGGAAAACGCAGACTGGATTGGTATTGGAGAAACTCAGAAAATAACTGATAATGCTGGTTGCTTTGATGTGTCCATACACTAAAAGTATAATTCTCGGCTTTGCGGAAGACTATCGTAAAATCATAGTCAATTGTAAGCATGAGGTTGTTCTAACAAGATCAAAGAATGATGTAAATGCTATTGTGCAAAGACAAGCAGAAGAGTTTAAAATTAATCTAATTAAAATTAAATGGTTAATGCCGTATGTGGTATTATCCGACAAGCATAAAATACGTCTCCTTCATTACCTACAGACGGAAAAATCAATTGCTACGAGTTACCGTAGTTGGGAGCTATACGAGTATCCATTACTCCCAACCACATCGAAGCATTTTTGGACAGTAAAGACATCGAAACAGCTGGAAAAATTCCGATTCGTCATTCTAGGCTTTCAGACTAATTGTAAAGGACAAAGTGGATCTAACGCTAGCCGATTTGATCATTGCAATATAAGTAATGTGAAACTATTTCTCAATTTCCAATACTATCCTTATGGAAATTTCAATCTCAACATTGATCAAAATCAATACGCTTTATTATATGATATGTATGTAAGCTTTCAAAATGTGTATTATGCAAAAGAGGCAGAACCTATGGTCAAGAAAGGAGAGTATATAGAGCATGCTCCTCTAATTGTCATCGATTGTTCAAAGCAGAATGAGTCGTTGAAGCATGCTCCAGTTGACGTTCGTTTTGAATTCGAAGCTAAAGAAAAGTTTCCAGCACAGACATCAGCCTATTGCCTGATTCTACATGATCGTATTATTGAATATAATCCCATAAGTGGGGATATTAAAAAATTAGTATAAAAGGTCTTGAAGTGCTTTTATAAAATTAGTATACAAACAGGTGTCAAGCAGAATGGAGTATGTACTAGATGTAGAAGGCTTTTAGCGGGCTGTGAATGAGTTTGTAGTAAAGGAACTGGTGATAGTTTCTCTAACCTCAAACTTGACAACACAAGTTTTCCTTTTCAAGCCACCAATGCCATGGCATAAACTTTCAATGAAATATAGAAGAACAACGGTTTGGTTGGAGCGAAATTATCATGGACTATCTTGGAGCTCTGGCGAAATAGCTTACGAAGAATTGCCCAACGTATACTTCGATCAGTCTTGCATAATGCAACTGCAGTTTATGTGAAAGGGCTTGAAAAGAAGCAATGGCTCGAAAAATTTAATTTTAATGTGTATAATATGGAGGATTTACATTTTCCTTCACTGCAAAGGCTGAAATATGATATTTTGGAACAGTTCTGTCCTCAACGTAAGCTAGCCGTCAAAGCAAACTGCGCACATCGGAACGTTTTACTATTGAAAAAATTTTATTATGATAATATTCCATCGCTGGACAGATTACTAAGAATATTTTTCAAGACTGAACATCTATCGTTTATGGATCCTATTGACATTGCTCAATTGTCGCTAAGTTTTCTTACAACCTTCGGTGCAAACAGTATTGAGCAGGCATGGGATAAATTACCTGAAGATGTAAAACTGAACCTAGAAGTTTAAAATGTTTAAGATGTCGTGAACATAATATTATGAGTATAATGCATCCTCTAAAAAGAGATTGCATTCATTGTATGCAAAACTTTAATAAAATAAAAAATGAAAATTAAATTTATTATCTGTATTAATTTATTTCTACTAGCACTATCCGTATCCTTAAAATTTCACTCTTATCGAAAAAAAGGAAGACGCGATTGCTGCTCTTGCGTTATGAGTTATCAAATATACCTTCGTTAGAAGTGCGCATCAAGGTTCTTTTAGCTCTATAGCGTTATACTCACACAGCATGCTACGCGCATTATTTCGAATGGCGATTTCGGTATATGAGCGGATTAATGGGGATGGGGGTTCTAGAAGTTCACAGGTGGCGGTTGTGACGTCACACGTTTGCGCATATTTAATAATTTTAAATTCTGTCAGTAAGACGAAAGAGAGTAGCTAAGGAAATCACAATTGAAATAATCCAGTTCCAAGAATCGGAACGATAAGATACGTGCCCAAATATCGGATCAAAGAAGAGACCGCTATGGTAAAGAGTCATGCCCTTTGTCTCGCTATGATCACAACGACGAAAGCATGCTCGCACCGGTGTGCTGAAAGTATACGCAACATATCAAGATATCAACTGTAAACCAATTCTCCAGTGTAGAATTCCAGGAAATACTGTTATCGATTTTAAGAGCCGTTGGCAGGAAACCGTTTAATTTGATACCCTTTCGGCATGCGCTACGTCTTTCATAAAGATAAGAAGAACAGTATATGCAGCTAACCAAAACAGTATTTCAATACAACATGTAGAATTCCAGGAAATATTATTGTAATCAATTTTCGGGGGCAGTTGACAGGAAACGGTTGCAATTTGATAACGTCTCGGTATACCCTATGTCTTACTTAAAGATAAGACCCGTGCCGCAAAAAAGCATTTGATGGCGAATGTTCTAGAACACACGAGCGCACCAAGTGGTCGCTTATAACGCGCGATGTATAAGCTTACACATGCGCCCCGTGCGCGGAAAATCGGCTGATGAGCACCGCGCACCTCTATCACCTAACAGCGCGCGTTACAAGCTATTGGCGTGAGCAAACGCGGTGTATAGGCTTATCCGCACGGCGGTATTATCTGATGCAAACCGCGCCCGCGCCGCGCCGCGCCGCGCCGCCGCCGGCGGTCGTTGGTGAGAAAGATTAACGGTCATTGGGATTTTTTCCACGAGAACAAATATACTCAAAGAATGCATGGCTGATGAGTATGTATGCTGCGTGAATGTGTAGTTATCATTTCGAATATTGATTCATCAGTAATGTTTAATTTAACTTTTGTAGAAACTGATTTTTTCTTTTTGCTCATATCTCGCAAACGGTTAAAGATATGGGAACAATAATCGAATTTTTTGTTCTCTTACAAGAAACGATTACATAGATTTCCATTCTACTAGTATGGTTAAATTTTATTTAAAGTAATTATTTAAGAATTTTTATTCTGTAAGGCGAACGAAAGTACATAAGGAGACCGCAATTAAAATAATCACGAATTCCGAGAATCGCTGCGATAAGATGCATACGAATATCGGAGTGGGCGGGATAGGGGAGAGCTGTGGATGGGCGAGTGGTTGGGAGTCCAGAAGCCCCCTTGTTTACCTACTACCGAGTGTCACGGCCAGTTACACACCGAAAAGGATTGCGTGTAGGCGTCACTATCACTTACGGTTTAAAATGGTGCGAAAGAATTACTTTTTCTCTCAAGAATCAAGAAATACTTCTGGAGCGAGCTCGAGCGCGTGCTGCTTTCTCTAAAGTGAACTATAAGATGGCCGCCTGCTCGCCGAGGTTTGCTAATCATCACGTCGATGCAGCTCCAATTCTGCATCGATGCGCAATTTCGCGTTTGCGAGCGTGAGAACTGTGGGTTGCATTGGAAAGAGGGTAGGATAGGCAGATTATGCCTAAATATGCTTGATTTAAATATATATGATTTATCATTAAAAATATATTACTTATGTCGACTGCAACTTACTATCAACTGATGAGAATTTTTCTATCGGTCTTACAGTCTTATAAATTAAATTAATTAATATTTATGGCAGTCAGATTGCCCTTGTTTATAATCACCCCCGCAGAATCTGAAATAAAAACTTAATTAAAACCTGGAAAAGAAAAACTTTATTAGCAAAGGACTATCTGACTGCCCCCCCACCACCAAATTGCCCAATTGCCCAACCTTTCGAGCCCGCTCCGGCTCCTCCTCAAGGACTGAAATGAAACCCGCGATACACCTCCTTATGTACCCATACCCACTTATTTCCTCTTACCCCCCCCCCCCCCCCCCACCACCATCCACCGTCCCCTCTCCAACTTTCCATTCTCACTTAAATTAATAAAGAATTATAAATGTTACCTAATTTACTTGACTCTACCATTAAATTTACATTATTCTGAATCCTTAGAATGTGAATACTTTCAAGGCGTTCCCTCTTATATTTATTCTTAATCCCTTCTTCCAAAATATCCACACTCCCAAAATCGAAAGAATGCAAACTATTTAAACAATGTTCTTTCAAACCCGCTGTATAATTTGTACTACGTAAACTATATTGATGTTCATATATTCTCTTCTTCAAATGTCTACCCGTTTTACCAATATAACATCCATTACAATCCCTACAATTAATTTTATAAACTACTCCCGATTTTAAACCTTTATCATCTTTGCCTTTACAATTACTAAATAAACTTTCTAAATTATTATTGTTTCTAAAGAAAACTTGAATATTATGTTTACTAAAAACCCTTATAATCCTTTCCGACAAACCTCTAACATATGGTAAACTAAAATATGCGTTCTTTCCATTTCTATTCCTTGTTTGATTATCTGCCCGCTTCTTCAATCCACCATTATAAATTTCTCACACTCTCTCATCAATCATTTTAAATTTTACCGGATAACTATTTTTAATAAATGTTTCTCTAACTAAATTAAAATTTTTTTTTCTAAAATCTTTATGTGACAATTTAATCGCTCTATCAATGACACCTTTGATCGCACCTGTCTCGTTTCCGAATTGGTGGTGAGAATCAAAATTTAAAAATCTACCTGACCATGTAGGTTTTCTATACCAATCTAATTTCACTCTATTATTATTAACTCTAATGACTCTAATATCTAAAAAAACTCAATTGATTATCTGACTCGACCTCTTTTGTGAATTTAATTCTACCATGGATAGAATTAAACACATCCACCACATCAACCACAAAAAATTCAGATGTAACTGCAAAAATCTCATCAACATATCTTTAAAAAAAAAAAATAATATCGATCAAAGGTGTCATTGAAAGAGCGATTAATTTGTCACATAAAGATTTTAGGAAAAAGAATTTAAATTTAGTTAAAGAAACATTTATTAAGAATAGTTATCCGGTAAAATTTATTGATAAAATGATTGATGAAAGAGTACGAGAAATTTATAATGGTGGATTGAAGAAGCGGGCAGATAATCAAACAAGGAATAGAAATGGAAAGAACGCATATTTTAGTTTACCGTATGTTAGAGGTTTGTTGGAAAGGATTAGAAGGGTTTTTAGTAAATATAATATTCAAGTTTTCTTTAGAAACGATAATAATTTAGAAAGGTTATTTAATAATTGTAAAGACAAGGATGATAAAGGTTTAAAATCGGTAGTAGTTTATAAAATTAATTGTAAGTATTGTAGTGGATGTTATATTGGTCAAACGGGTAGATATTTGAAGAAGAGAATATATGAACATCAATATAGTTTACGTAGTACAAATTTTACATCGGGTTTGAAAGAACATTGTTGAAATAGTTTGCATTCTTTCGATTTTGGGAGTGTGGATATTTTGGAACAAGGGATTAAGAATAAATATAAGAGGGAAAGCCTTGAAAGTATTCACATTCTAAGGAATCGGAATAATGCAAATTTCATGGTAGAGTCAAGTAAATTAGATAACATTTATCATTCTTTATTAATTTAAGTGAGAATGGAAAGTTGGAGAGGGGAAGGTGGATGGTGGTGGGGGTAAGAGGAAATAAGTGGGTATGGGTATGGGTATATAAGGAGGTTTATCGCGGGTTTCATTTCAGTCCCTGAGGAGGAGCCGGAGCGGGCTCGAAACGTTGGGGTAATTGGGCAATTTGGAGGTGGGGGGCAGTCAGATAGTGCTTTGCTAATAAAGTTCTTTTTTCCAGGTTTTAATTAAGTTTTTATTTCAGATTCTGCGGGGGTAATTATAAACAAGGGCAATCTGACTGCCATAAATATTAATTATTTTAATTTAATTTATAAGACTGTAAGACCGATGGAAAGATTCTCATCACATATATGATTTGCTGACATTTTGTATATGTTTGATTTTTTATAATTTTGAAATAAAAAATAATTTTTGTTATGAATTTATTAAGTATATGAAGCAAGTCATTCCCGGACGAAAGTGCGTTAATTAATCAGTCTAGAAAAGTCGAAAATGATCGTCTTTCCATGCTGATATAAACTCTGCGCAGCCATGTTTTTACTTTCGCCCTATACTTTGATAGCGTTAGCGACTTCACGTCATTCTTGTAGTTTGCAGGTTATATTTTTCAATTTTATTTTACCTGTCGCAATTGGTTTTTCCCGATGCGCGCGTTTATGTGTATTCGATGCCCGCCCAACATTTGCAGCACGAGCGTAGCGAGTGCTGCTGGTTGGGGCGGGCATCGAAAATACATGAACAAGCAGATTGTCACATACTCATGTGAGTCAAGAGAAAGAGGGATAGAGAGATAGATAGATAAATAGATAAATCTTTATTCTGCCTTTTCGGCAAAAATTAGGAAATACATTAAAAGTTATAAAATTATAAATTTCAGTCAATTACAATAGAATACAATAACAATTTAGTTGATTATGTCGTAAAATACATAAGAGATATAAAAGATTTATCAAAAACATAACAATGCAAAAGAAAACTAAAAAGATAATCTTCGAAATAATAAAGAGGAGAACATGTGGTAAATAAAATACTTATAAAAATACTTACACGAATATCATAATGTTCCGCCAATAGGCTAAAATAGAGAGAGATAAAGAGAGATAGGGAGAGAGAGAAAATATTTCCAAATAAATAAACATGAATTCATAGTAGAGCATCCTTTTTGAGAGCACCACGCTCCCGATGCGAGACAGTTCCGCGCCGAAGTCGCACACTTTCGTGACTTCCGCGCGGCAAAGTCACAATCCGCTGTATCGTTTATGGGGTTAAACTATTCAAAACATTGTTCACAGAGCTTTCGGTTGCACGTGAAACAAGTGACGCACGCAGTGGGCAAAAGCGCTACTTCGTCTAGTGTAAACAAACGGTGAAAACGCGTACTTTCGCCCGAGGAATAGAGAAAAATAATTTTTTGTTTGTTAATTGAAGTGTATAAATAAAATAATTCAAAAAATTTCTTCTTTGGAACTAAAAAAAAATTTGTTATATGATTAAAAATATCTAATTTCCAATATTAATCTAATTTTTATCTAATTAGCAAACCATTAAAACGTTTTTTATGTTAATTACTTCAAGATTATTGGAAGATTATTTAATAAATATCAAACAATTTTTAATTTAAAATATTTGTATTTACAGAGAAAATAGAATTAGCAGAAAGGATATTAAACATTCCTGAAGAAAAATTCAATAATACATGAAACAAAATATAATAATATGACTTACTTCATTATTGTCAAATTGCCCATAATTTAATAACAAAAATGATTTTTGAAGGATGGTACATGTCAGAAAAACAACGGAAGCAGAAGAACAAGCGACACCAAGAGCACTTGCTAAACTGGAGAGAGCCACAGGAACATTCATCGAGTCTTTTTTCTGGAAAGCAGACTTCCTTTACATTCATATAAACATCCCTGTCAGGGATTAATTTTGACGCAAACCAAGAATACTGGATCATATTTTGAAATATGGGTGCAAACAGTTGATTATGAATCAGTGCATGCATATAAAAATACTTACATTATATGCTCCAAATCAGGAAAATGGTCATCCACTTAGAAGCCCGTAATAGAACGGTCTCGCGACGCGTAATATGCCCGTCGAGCTGCTTTCGATTTCGCAAGTCAGAGCAGCCATCTTGACTTGCGCTACCGTGCCGAGCAGATCATCCGACCACTCTCTCGTGTTTTACCGCGTTCGCGACGAGTTTTTTGATATACTGCGTGTACGTAGGAATGGAGGCGCCAACGCGAGTGTGTGTGTGTGAGAGAGAGAGAGAGAGAGAGAGAGAGAGAGAGAGAGAGAGAGAGAGAGAGAGAGAGAGAGAGAGAGAGAGAGAGAGTACATTCACAGTAGCGCGTGCGCGAATGAAATGCTCCCGTGAACCTCGGCCCATAGGTATCACCAGTATAAATTGGAGGTGACCTGTATGCATCCCGGGCTTGGTAAAGAGGCACATTTAGTCTCTAAGCTCGCACGAGACGATCGCGCGCGGGGGAATCCAGCCCATTGTGCTCTCGCGCGAGGGAGCGCTATGCAGGAAACGCAGAAAACGCTCGAATACGCGCGAAACATTCACGCACGAGCTTAGTCCGGGAGTACGTTCGAAACACTCAGGCGCGATGTGATTCAGCGCGAATCTCTTGGACACGGGATTAGTTCGTGAGTCCACACGAAACACTCGCGACTCCGTGACTGAGCACAAAACTCTAGCGCGAGAGATGACTCCGTGCGACTGAGCGAAACGCTCGCGTGCTAGGTTAGTCCACGAGTTCGCAAAAAACGCTCGCGCGCGAAGTTGAACCGTGGGCCTGCTTGAAACGCTCGCGCGCCAAGTGTGAGTCCGCACAAAACGCTCGCACGCGAGGAGAATCCGTGGGTCCGCAGGAAATGCTCGCGCGCGCAGTTACTTAAGTAGTGCGCAAGAATTGCTTGCGAACGATGTCAGTTCACGGGAAACGCTCATGCGCGAGGTTAGTCCGTGAGCTTGCTCGAAACGCTTGCGCTCGGAGTGAGCCCGCGTGAAAAGCTCGCGCGCGAGGTCAGTCCGCGCAGAACGCTCGTACAGCAGAGGTACGCGAGTAGTCTGCTCGTACGGATGGGAAACGCTCGTACATTAGGGGAACGCAGGACGTCTGATCGTATAGATCGGTAGATAGATCAAATTACTCAATTTGTGGATGTGATACTTACATCAAGGGCTTGATCTGATGAAACGGAACTTCAGATAACTAGTTGTTTTGTTAGAAATAGCAGTAGTAATCAGTTGTGCTGCTACAATTAATCAGGACAAAAAGGAGCATCACCGTCAGATTGTCAGGGCAACAATTTTCAGATAAGTATGAGTAACCTCAAAAGTTTTTGAGGAGACTCAACGTATAATATCTCATTTTTTTACTTAAAAAAAAAAGAAATAGGTTCTTTGTGTTTTTTTTTCTTTTTTAGGATGTGGAAGTACACAGGCAACCTCATCTAACGTGAAAGAGCGATGTCATTGAGATGCAGTGGGAAGTTTGTCCAAAAGATAGGATTGTTTGGATTGTGAATATCAATTCACTTAACTTTTGCTAGATAACATTAAAAGTTTCATGAAAAGAAAAAGTCAATTCAAAAAGTTTTTTCGAGATATTTGATTTTTTATACCCCTGGTAGAAAATTAACCATAAGTTGACCAGAATATGTTTAATTTTCTGGTAATTGGCCAACTTATGGTGAAAATTCTGGCCAGAAATCCCGCGTGCTGGCGACAGTTTCTGGTCAGAATCTGACGAATTTCTGGTGAAATAAAATCATTATATTTTAGGTTATGCTCTATATACATAATGATGCTCACTGCAACACTCATGTGAATGCAACAGGCATAATGAATCTGTCATTTTTTAGTAAATAGATTTTTTTCGATTGTACTCCATTTTACATCAAAGCGGAGCAGTAATGAAAAAAATATAATTACAATGATTTTCAATGTATCATAAAATTTTCATTGTGAAAATAAAAATATAATTAGAATTATTTTCAAGTAATATATCATAAAGACATTACCTCCGACAATGTAAGCTAAGCTACAAATTCCTAAACCCATTTTATGCATCGGTAAAATATTTATAGCACTGTGTGACCTAAATCCGCACTTAAGTCACGGCTAGCTGTGACTTAAGTAGCCCATTATTACACTGTGAAATAATGAATTTACTTAAGTCACAGGCACGTAATTAACGCCAATTATCAACCAAAACTATTCAAAAATACGATTTTACATATAAGAATGAACAGGAAAAGAAGTAAAACTTCATTAATAGTTGACAAACCACAAAGAATAAATAAAAATGATGATAATAAGGCTTTATAAATATTACTTATGTCGACTGCAATTTAATATCAACTGATAAGAATTTTTCCATCGGTCTTACAGTCTTACAAATTAAATTAAAATAATTAATATTTATGGCAGTCAGATTGCCCTTGTTTATAATCACCCCCGCAGAAACTGAAATAAAAACTTAATTAAATTCTGGAAAAAAACTTTGTTAGCAAAGGACGATCTGACTGCCCACCACCACCACATTGTCCGACGTTTCGAGCCTGCTCCGGCTCCTCCTCAGGGACTGAAATAAAACCCGCGATACACCTCCTTATATACCATGCACCCATACCCCCTTCTTTTCTCTTACCCCACCACCCTCCACATTCCCCTCTCCAACTTGCCATTCTCACTCAAATTAATAAAGAATGATAAATGTTATCTAATTTACTTGACTCTATCATTAAATTTACATTATTCCGATTTCTTAGAATGTGAATACTTTCAAGGCTTTCCCTCTTATATTTATTCTTAATCCCCTGTTGCATTATTTGCAACTGTAAATAGTTTGCATTCTTTCGATTTTGGGAGTGTGGATATTTTGGAACAGGGGATTAAGAATAAATATAAGAGGGAAAGCCTTGAAAGTATTAACATTCTAAGAAATCGGAATAATGTAAATTTAATGATAGAGTCAAGTAAATTAGATAACATTTATCATTCTTTATTAATTTAAGTGAGAATGGCAAGTTGGAGAGGGGAATGTGGAGGGTGGTGGGGTAAGAGAAAAGAAGGGGGTATGGGTGCATGGTATATAAGGAGGTGTATCGCGGGTTTTATTTCAGTCCCTGAGGAGGAGCCGGAGCAGGCTCGAAACGTCGGACAATGTGGTGGTGGTGGGCAGTCAGATCGTTCTTTGCTAACAAAGTTTTTTTCCAGAATTTAATTAAGTTTTTATTTCAGTTTCTGCGGGGGTGATTATAAACAAGGGCAATCTGACTGCCATAAATATTAATTATTTTAATTTAATTTGTAAGACTGTAAGACCGATGGAAAAATTCTTATCAGTTGATAATAAGGCTTGTCTATATTATAGGTTAGTTTCATCTGCTATGGGATAGCAGACCGCGCGTTTTTTAAATATTCAATATTAAACTGTATTGATTTTAGTTTTAAAAGTCTTTCTCTTTAATGATATAACATATACAAATCTTTCACTTTCATAAACTTCAACTTATTGTTAAAGATACAAATCAAATTGCCAAGAATCTAGTTTTATGATTTTTTTATGTATATATTCAATATTCTAGATTCAATAATAACCGTATTCTATATCAGGTATTTTATTATTTAAATAACGTTTTATTAATTTTTTTCAGGGCGGGGGGGCTGCGCCCCCCCGACCCCCCTCCGCCCCACACTTCTCCCACTCCACTTATGTCACACGAGCTATAAAATAGTATACGATACTCGTGACTTAAGTGGCTCATTATTACACGGCGTTTAACTCGGGCGCTAACCTCACGCCGTGCAATAATGGGCCACTTAAGTCACACATATCTTAATATACTATTTCAATATTTTGTCTTTGGTATATAATACTAATCGGGTGATGGATTATCATGAGATAAAATTTATATCCTTCATATTTTGGTAATATTTATGATTTGAAAAGTTGAAAATATGAAAATTTCCTTATTTCAAGGTTTCTTATATCTGTTATGATTTTTACCATTTAAAAATGACTTGTTGAAGTAATTTATTGAAGTGCAACTCTTCGAAAGACAGTAACTCTCATAATGTAAGCTAAGCTAGAAGGTTCGAAACCCATTTTATGCACAGGTAAAGCATTTTCAATATTTTGACTTTCGTATATAACCAACCGGGAAAAGGATTTTTATGAGACAAAGATTATATTCTTTGTATTTTGGTCATAGTTAGGATTTTAAAAGTTTCAAATATGAAAATTTCCTAAATTTAAGTTTTCTTATATCTGTTGATTTTTACCATTTAAAAATGATTTATGGAAGTAAATATCTTTTCCGAGTATCCGGTTGCTATAAATTTCAGAGATATTTGAGATTAAAATTTTCAACATTTGTTTCAAATCGTCATTTCTTGAGCTTTATGAATAAACATGAAATTTATAAGACCATTTGTATCACTGACAAAAAGAATGACTTGAGACAAAATCTCCGGTTTGACAGTTAAAGAACGTGCACTTGAATAGCGTCAAATACCGGCGGATTAATAGTTAAGAAATCGGACAGTTGGCGTAAATACTTGAAAAAGTTCAACTTTACGGACGCTATTCCTCAACAGTTATAAGGAATGATTTGTTAATAAATATTACTTAAAAGCTTTTATTAATACATAGGTACTTAAGTGAGAGAGCACTAATACTTGAATCCAATGGAAAGCGACGAAAATGTCCAGTAAAGCTGTCAAAGGGTTAGCCGCACGTAGCAGACACGCAGACTCACATGTCGCGGAGCAATGCGCTTCCTTGTTTTGCTGGTATACAACATGCGAGTTTCGAGCTCGTTTTACATGCTCTCCTAACCTTTTGATTTTACAAGTATAACAGCGATTTATTAACATTCAAGAATTTATTACTTTACAGTAAGGATTCGCAACGTCTACCATAAAACGAATCCGAGTATTAACAGTTAATGAATATTCCTTAAATCTTAAAGAATGTTTATTTGAGTCAAACGTAATTAAAAAATTTCTTCGCAAATGAATCGCGCATTTCTCTCAAACCATTTTCTTTGTCAGTATATGTAGTATATGAGGAAATCTACAAAACTGTCACTCTTTTTGTGTGACAAAACTATCGACATTTTTTTTTAGCAGCACTTTTACCGTACATGATTTCTTTCGTTCTGTGTACCTTAAATTATGTAAAAATAATGCTGAAAAAGTGAAAAACTTTTGTGACACTTCTAATAAAAATGATTTTTAAAAAATGATTAAAAATTACTCTTGAAAAAAAAAATGCAGGAAATACTACGTCGATGTACAGAATCTCGCCATCCACGGTCTTCGTTGTTTTTCAACGTTTTTTGTGCATTTTATGTTTTCTTCAAAGCTAAACTTTCAAAAAAATCAAAATTTTTTAATTTGCAAAATAACAAATGAAAGCTCTCGTTTTCTATTTCAATTTTTTTTTCAGAATTCCTGTATTATTTTTCCTGACAAAATGGCTGACATTTCAAAAAGGGTCATTTTTGAACATTTTTTAAAAATCATTTTTAGTAAACAAAACCGTGTCACAAAAATTTTTTAACTTGTTCAACATTATTTTTACATAATTTAAGATATAAAGAACGAAAACAATCATGTATGCCAAGTGTACTTTTGGAAAAGTTTTATAGTGAAAATTACAAACATTCGAGACAAAATTACCAGTTTCTACAGTAATGGATGGACAGACTGCCAACTTCAAATTTATTACCAAAGTACCTTGGTAAAATTGCTTCTTCCTAGAGGAAGCTTTGTGATAGTAATTTTTTGAGTTGTTGTAAAAACATGTTATAATTGTTTTTTGAGATGTTAGGAATCATAATACATGGTTTTTGAAAAATGTCTGTATGGATGTGTGTGTGTGTGTGTGTGTGTGTGTGTGTGCGTGCGCGCGCGCGCGTGCGTGCATGCGTGCATGCGTGTATGTGTGTGTATGTGTGTGTGTGTGTGTGTGTGTACGCGTGAATCTCAGCTTCTACTCGGTCGATTTTAACCGGACAGGTCTCATTTTTTTCGTTTTCTTGTGTGGTGGTGGGTCAAAAATCCTTTTTTTTTATTGGGCCAATGCATTTTTGTTTTATTTCGAACTTTCGATTTTCTAAAAATTTATTTTTGCTTTTTTTAACGATAGGATCGAGATATTTTAATCGGGTAGGTAGCATTCGTAAGAGAATAAAAAAGCCTATATTTTCAAAAAAAAATTATTTTTCTAGCTATCACGGTTCTTTTGTTATTAACAAAAACGTGTTTTATTTTAAAAAGCTCATAACTCCCAAACTAAACGGTCAACTTTTTGGAGAAAAATCATGATAAAAATTTGAATTCTATCTGTTGGTTAGTTCTTGAGAAAAAAATTGAAAAATGAAAAAAATGAGTTTTGTATGTCCAACGATTACGGGAGTAAAATGGAGTAAAATTGATTTAATCACTTCCAAATTTCTTGTGGAGATAGATTTTGTATATTCTCGGTCGAGTTCTTTGGGCAAAAGGATTGGTCCATAAATTTCAGAGATATTCGAGGTTAAAATTTTTTTAACCTTTTTTTCAAATCGTAGTTTCTCGAGAACGGATTTATGTATCTGAACCGGATGGGTAGCATTCGAAAGAGAATAAAAAACCTATATTTTCTAAAAAGAAAACATTTTCTAGCTATTACGGTTATTTTGTTATTAACAAAAACCTAAAAATTCAAAAATGATACAAAATATAACCTCCTAATGATGTTATATATGTATATATTATGTTTAATCTAGGGCATTCTTGCCCGTTGATCTAAATAAATAAATAAATAAAGAAAAACATTTTTAAATTAATACTTTTTAACCTTCATAAATGAATTTAATTATAATTATGTCATAAATGATTGCAAAAATTATAAATTTTGTTATTAAAAATTAATTAAAGAAATCAGCAAATTGAGTTTGAGGAAGCTACGGGCCAATGAATTGGCAGCGGTTTTTTTTTAGTTAATGTAAATTTAAAAAATTATTTTTTTATCCATATTAATGGATATGTAATATTTTAATATAACATAGAAACAGAAACAAGGATGAAAAAACATTAAACTGAAAAATTTTTGTTACGGTCCAAGCGGGATTCAATCCGACGATCTTTGGAATGAGAGTCCGACGTCCTACCGACTGTGCCACAGAGGCTGTTAAAGTCAGTCTTTTGAATCACCGTTATTACTTACTTACTGAAATCTGTTCGGCATTCAATCCGATATACATCGAATATCCACAATAGAACTTAACTAGCTGAATATTTCCATAGTATAATCTATGTTATTAATTGACCTGTTTAATTGAAATGGGCCTAATTAGCTAAAAATATAACTAAATTCGCAAAGTGAAATGTGTATTGTTTTCATTTTAACATCGCCCACGCCTCTAGTATCAATCTCTTGAAATACAATAATGCGCAGTGCGCATGCGCGAGTAGACAAATACCAGGTTACTTGGTAAAATTTATCGGCCTAGTAAAATTTAACAGTTCTTCTTAGAAAAAATCTCTAGGTAACTTTGTAAAACTGACTAAATCTCAATTTTTACCAGTATCTTTGGTATAATTTTTAATTTTTAATCAGATAATTTGGTATTTTTTAAGTGGTTATGGTAATTTTTCCTGGAAAACTTATAAATTGTATTAGAAACCTGGGAATATCACGGCTTTTAACAGTCTGTCCATGCGCTACCAAGGCACTCTGGTAATTTTTACTCTAAAATTTCTCTCCATGTAGATTTCCTATACATAGGCAATATATGTGTAAAATTGCATTAAGAAAATATGATTTGAGGTAAAGGTTATTAAGTAATTTGAATGAAGATTTTGAATTTAATATTATAATGAATTATTTTATTCATTTTTTATAGATAATTTAAAAATTAATACTTTTTAATCTTAATAAATGAATGTATTTAGAATTGGTGTAATAATTTTAAATTTTAGCATTAAAAATTAATTAAAGGAATCAGTAAATTAAGTTTGAGGAAGCGACGTGCCAATAAATTGGCAGTGGTTTTTATGAATGTGAAGGAAGTAAGCAGCATTCTAGAAAAAAAAACTTCATAAATGTTCTGTAGCTCTCTCCAGTTTAGCAAGAGCCCTTCGTGTCGTTTGTCTTTCTGCTTCCGTTGTTTTTATGACACGTACCATCCTTCAAAACGTGAATTATTATTCAGGAATCTTTAATATCCGCTGTGCAAATTCTATTTTCTCTATAAATACAAATATTTTAAATTAAAAATGGTTTTATATTTATTAAATAATCTTCCAATAATCTTGAAATAATTAAAAAAAAAACCTTTTAATGGATTGCAAATAAAATAAAAATTAGATTAATATTGGAAATTAGATATTTTTAATCATGTAACAAATTTTTTTTTAGTTCCAAAGAAGAAATTTTTTGAATTATTTTATTTATACAATTAAATTAACAAACAAAAGATTATTTTAGATCAACATAAAAAAAATAATGTGACTTACTTCACATACTTGATAATTTAATAACAAAAATGAGTTTTTTATTTCAAAATTATAAATAATCAAACATACACAGAATATCAGCAAGTCATATATGTTTAAATGAAGTATACTTAGGCATAATCCGGATAACCTACCCTCTTTCCAATGCAAATCACAGTTGACTTCCAAGTGGTGCCATCTCTACACTTTTAATAGAACTATATACTATCGATTCTTTCATCGACTGCTGTCAAATCGATCAGTACCTGAGGACGTTGCCTGGAGCTGATACCTCGTAAGGAAGAAAAAAAAAACATCGATCAGTAGACTGTAGGCTGTTTACCCCTCCAGAACATAATGACAACAGCAGACAACGAAAAACTTTATTTCGTAATCAGTGACAGTTGACGTTTTCTATTCGCAACTAATTGTTTTGTGTTTTACAGATAATTTTTTAACAATGGAATGAAGCTATTTCTGGATAAAAGACGAGCAAAAAGAAAAAAAAGTTTTTAAAGTGCTTGTGAGAAATCAGCAAGATTCAAGCCTCACTTTGACTTCAAAATAAATATTCCCCATCAGATATGTATAATTTTGTTTATTCTATAGTGTTTCATTGTGTAAAGTAAAGAATGATACTTTGTGTCTTTTTTTCTTATGTTTCAGGATTTAAAAGATTGGTTAAAGTTCACGTTCGATATGCCCAAATCAAAACATGATCAACCTATCATTTCAATTATTTTTAATTGGATTATGGATATACTTATTGATAAATATACTTAAGGACTCATTGATAAATATACATGACTGTACAAATAATAATATTGTTAATAAAACTTCCTACGAAAGTATAAAATAAGGCAAGTATAGACGTTTTTTCTGTATAATCTATAAAATAATATTTATGATTTTTTAAAAGAAGTCAAATAAATACTAGTAAAAAAGTCTTTTACTTCTTTGAGTCAATGTATGCTCAACAAATTATATGTAAGTACATTCAAATTGTTCACTACAAATCAAACAAACGAAAGTTATGAAATCAATTATCGATAGTCAAGTAATGCAAACCATTCTCCGAAAAACTGTATGACTATGTTCTCAGAAATGTATTCAAATTTTTTCATTCTTCTATACAAATTAAACACAAAAAAGTACTGAAATCAATTACTTGTAGTCAAGTACCGGCCATAAGAACTTTTCGTACCTCGCGTATAAAATTACATTTTACTTAATTACATAAAGTACTACATAACGCCCAAGAGGCCCAATAGCTCACACACTCCTACAAAACTTTATAGTACCTACGTACTTTACGCCAGTGTGGGCGAAAATTATTTTAATTATATAATTATAATGCCTTCTTTTTATTTCTAAAATTCATAAGAATTTTTTCAGGTATTTACGAAAAGTCAAAGCCTGTATAAAAAATTACAGTTACCAACACATCACTATTTTTCATTATTCCTCCTCAATTTTGAACTTTCTATAATATTACGCATCTTGGAAGGACAAGAGAAGTCTAGAGCTGCTCTTGCAGGGTTGATCCTCAGATCTCCCGTACATACTTGGCGGGCCCGACGGTTTGGAGTTGAAGGTATAACATGGTCATTTTCATATAAATATTCATATGTTTAAAGAGATAAAATGTATAAATGAGTTGCTTCTACATATTAACTACTGATCTATGAATCTATCACTTTGTTTTTAAATAGAAAGTACAAACCCGCGTGAAAATATATAAAATCTCATATGATATCCCATAATATATAAAATTGCATATGACATCACATATAAGATCTCATACGAGATATGCGCTGTCTGAAATTCTCCTATGAGATCTTATATGATATTTACACGGGAAAAGGATATAAAATATGTTGCTTATAAAACGCGTAGTAAAATGTAAAAGACTTTTGAGTAGGCTATAAATTTATATGAATTTTTTATTTTATTCTCGTGTAAAAAGGACGGGCACAAGGAAAAATATGTTTAATAATGAAATATAAATCATGATTCTGCACATTTACGGATATGTTGTATTTAACGGCATCAATTAAAAATTAGAGCCAATGTAATTATTTATGGTGGACTTATAGGTATAAATATTGTTAATGAATTTATGCAAAAATTTAGTATTCTACATTTAAGTAGCCCATGTAACTGCAAACCGTCGGGCCCACCAAGTATGTACGGGAAATCGGAGGATCAACCCTGCTAGAGCAGCTCTAGACTTCTCTTGTCCTTCCAAGATGCGTAATATTATAGAAAGTTCAAAATTGAGGAGGAATCATTAAAAATATTACTTATGTCGACTGCAATTTAATATCAACTGATAAGAATTTTTCCATCGGTCTTACAGTCTTACAAATTAAATTAAAATAATTAATATTTATGGCAGTCAGATTGCCCTTGTTTATAATCACCCCCGCAGAATCTGAAATAAAAACTTAATTAAAATCTGGAAAAAACTTTGTTAGCAAAGGACGATCTGACTGTCCACCACCACCACATTGTCCCTCATGGACAATGTGGTGGTGGTGGACAGTCAGATCGTCCTTTGCTAACAAAGTTTTTTCCAGATTTTAATTAAGTTTTTATTTCAGATTCTGCGGGGGTGATTATAAACAAGGGCAATCTGACTGCCATAAATATTAATTATTTTAATTTAATTTGTAAGACTGTAAGACCGATGGAAAAATTCTTATCAGTTGATTGAGGAGGAATAATGAAAAATAGTGATGTGTTGGTAACTATGTAATTTTTTATACAGGCTTTGACTTTTCGTAAATACCTGAAAAAATTCTTATGAATTTTAGAAATAAAAAGAAGGCATTATAGTTATATAATTAAAATAATTTTCGCCCACACTGGCGTAAAGTACGTAGGCACTATAAAGTTTTGTAGGAGTGTGTGAGCTATTGGACCTCTTGGGCGTTACGTAGTACTTTATGTAATTAAGTAAAATGTAATTTTATACGCGAGGTACGAAAAGTTCTTATGGCCGGTACCTGACTACAAGTAATTGATTTCAGTACTTTTTTGTGTTTAATTTGTATAGAAGAATGAAGAAATTTGAATACATTTCTGAGAACATAGTCATACAGTTTTTCGGAGAATGGTTTGCATTACTTGACTATCGATAATTGATTTCATAACTTTCGTTTCTTTGATTTGTAGTGAACAATTTGAATGTACTTACATATAATTTGTTGAGCATACATTGACTCAAAGAAGTAAAAGACTTTTCTACTAGTATTTATTTGACTTCTTTTAAAAAATCATAAATATTATTTTATAGATTATACAGAAAAAACTTCTACACTTGCCTTATTTTATACTTTCCTAGGAAGTTTTATTAACAATATTATTATTTGTACAGTCATGAACAAAATTATTACCATTTGTAGAGAGTGCTTATTGACTAGATGAGATTAGAATAAATAAAAGGACTATAGACAAATAGAAAATACTTTAAAAAATAGTTTTTAAAAGTGTTTATAATAATTGTTTCAAAAAAACATTTAAGCTTTCAGTCAAGTTCTTTGTAGAGAGTTGGACAGTTGTTGAGAGCAAGATTGTTTGGATAAAAACATTAAACTTTTATTAGTATTTCAACAGAGGATTTAAAGTTGTTAAGAAAGATAACAATAATATATTTTTTCTTTGTAGCTATCGCAAGGAATAAAAGAAAAAAGTTCTCAGAATTACAATTCAAATCTCTGTATCACCTGATTCTCTTGCTTTTATAAAACTCGAAGCTCAAAGTTGGCTGAGAAGTTGCGTTCTCATGTCAACTACCTTTTCCATAGCAGCCGGTGGTACAAAGTTTTTTAAAAACTACTCTTTCGCATCTATTTCTCTGAAATCACCTAATTCTCTAGCCTTTACGAAATGCGAAGCTCAAAGTTTGCCAAGTCAACTACCCTTACGTAAGAGCACCTGATACTAAGTTTTTTCACAAAACACTCTTATGCATCCATTTGCTCTTGTTTTTTTGACAAATTATTATTACATTATGCTAAAATTTACTTCTAGCCTTCTATTGCACATTCTAAAGCTGGAATTAGTTTCATTATTTTGGTATCCACATATTTCTTTTTCATAATATTTTTTTTTTCATGATATACATAATCTTGTAAAATTAAAAACACAACCAGTTGATGAATTAAACATTATTATTATCTGAATCTTGTATAGAAAATTAAGTACTGAAAACTTCTCTGAAACATATTGACATCTTCTACCGTGAAAAAATCATAAAATAGATTAACTGAGCACTTTCATTCCTTGAAATTTTCGCAATAACACATCATTTTTGCTCTTTTCAGTACTTCCATGTTCATTAGACATAATTTTTTTATTGGCACTTGAATAAATATGTACAACAGCACAGCACTGTTATCGACTAAGTTTTTTAAAGATGACAGATGCTTTTTAAACCAAGACTCAGACCAATATTTCAAATAGGCATCATAAATTATATTGTATATTTATATCCTCACGTGTCACTCAGAAATATTTTCTTCTATGCTAAAGCTTATTATGAAGTGTATGAACCCCATAACGTGTAATTATTTATTAATGCACACTTGTTCTATTCTCAAAACATTTGAAACTGATTTTTAATAAAAGTTTTAAAATTTGATTATAAACACTTCATATAACACGTCATACCAGTACTATATTTTATTTATTATTACACAAAACACTGAAAATTATATTGTATATTTATAATATAACCTCGCGTGTCACTCAGCAACATTTTCTTCTATGCAAAAGCTTATTATCAAGTTTATGAGCCTCATAACATGTAATTATTTATTAATACACACTTGAGCTATTTTCAAAACATTTGAAACTGATTTTTAAGAGAAATTTTAATATTTGATTATAAACACTTCATGTAACACGTCATACCAACACTATGTTTTATTTATTATTAGACAAAACACTGAAAATTATATTGTACATTTATAACCTCACGTGTCACTCAGCAATATTTTCTTCTATGCAAAAGCTTATTATGAAGTTTATGAACCTCATAACATATAATTATTTATTAGTACACACTTGTTCTATTTTCAAAACATTTCAAACTGATTTTAAGTAGAAGTTTTAAAATTTGATATAACACTTCATGCAACACATTTTACCAGTATTTTATTTTTTTTATATTACACAAAATACTGATTAGATGTCATTTTTTAATCACTATGTTATTTGTTATCAATAACATTTGATTATATATGCACTTCATGCAGCACATCATACCGGTATTTTATTTTAAAAATTGTTGTTTTGGTCAATTCTGACCAGATCCGTTGGGAGCAGGAAAGAAAATAGACTACGATGTTAAGTAGTTGCAACGTTTCGTCGACGGGTTTGTCGACCTCTTCAGGCTAAGTTATCGCACAGCGATCCGTCGAGTAATGTCATTACTCGACGGATCGCTGTGCGATAACTTAGCCTGAAGAGGTCGACAAACCCGTCGACGAAACGTTGCAACTACTTAACATCGTAGTCTATTTTCTTTCCTGCTCCCAACGGATCTGGTCAGAATTGACCAAAACAACAATTTTTACATTTGACAATGGGGAGTAAAATTGTGAATACAATTACAAACTCAAGGTATTTTATTTTATTTATTATATGAAAGTAGAAGTCTCGAACGTTCGTGGTGGAGGTATTAGTTTAGTTTGAAATCAATGATCAAGACGAACAAAGTTTCGTTGCAATTATTTATTGCCGACGTTTCGACGTTTTTATTTAACGTCCTCAACAAGACTTGTTAAAAAAATTGTTAATCAACCCATTGTGTCTTTATCAATTTCGTTAGAGAGATTGATGGCCAACAGTGCCAAATGGAAGTTTTTTTTTTTTTTTTCTTTTTTTTATGGATGGAATGGAAAAAAAACTTCCATTTAGCACTGTTGGCCATCAATCTCTCTAACGAAATTGATAAAGACACAATGGGTTGATTAACAATTTTTTTAACAAGCCTTGTTGAGGACGTTAAATAAAAACGTCGAACGTCGGCAATAAATAATTGCAACGAAACTTTGTTCGTCTTGATCATTGATTTCAAACTAAAAAAAAAAAAAAAAAAAAAAAAAAAAAAATTTATTTATTACACAAAGCACTGATTAGATGTCATTTTTTAATAATCACAACATTTTTAGTATCAATATAATTTTCAACTAGATAGACGAACTATGAAAATCACAATTTTCTTTTCTTATTTTGAAAAACTTACTTCAATACATAATACTTTTTTCTTACTTTGAATCCAATACTGTCTAAATAAACATCTTGGTTGTTTGTTTTAGGTGTTATTCATTGAAAGCAATGAAACTGTCATTTTCTTCATTGACATTCAAGTCCTCTATTCGTCCTGTCAAATATGAAGACAAATTTTGAATATTCTTCTAAAATTCTATCTCATGAAAAATTTTCATGTTGAGGATACATTTCTTGAAAAATATTGTCATAAATAGTATTTGCCTGCTCTTCCATAGGCTAATATTGGTTTGGTTTTTATTTCTTGAGTAGTACTATATTCTTACTATCTTCTTTGATATAATTCTATTCCCAAGCGTCTGTTCTTGTTTAAAATAACTTTTTCTTGTCCATTAATAAATAATAAAATAACCAGCAGAGTCATGAGGACACTCGTTCATTTTTGCTAATTCAAAATTAGATTTTTCAGACAGTACACAATTAGAACACTTCAACATTATTGGCTATGTTATATATTCAAAATAGAATGAATAAGGCTTTCAGCATTTGTCTACATTGTACAACCATCCAAGTCAATTCAAAATCGAATTGCAATGACTGTAAAACAATCTTGTATAATCTGTAAATATAAAAAAATTCACACAAAGTATCAATTTTTAAAAAATGATTGTAGCCATTTAACATTTAGCTGTTTTAATACTTATCTAATAAAAGTTATTTGCCCCTTTGATGCACGTAGGTATACATTCTTATTAGTTTAGTTGGCTTTCTTAGATCTTTGAATAACTACTATTTCTAACCTATACATACTCTGGCGCTGACGCTGGTGCTCTCTCTCTCTCTCTCTCTCTCTCTCTCTCTCTCTCTCTCTCTCTCTCTCTGTCTCTCTCTCTGTCTCTCTCTCTCTCTCTCTCTCTCTCTCTCTCTCGCTCTCTCGCTCTCTCTCTCTCTCTCTCTTTCTCTCTCTCTCTCTGTTCTGTCGTCATCGCCATTCATTCATTATTAGTATATGTGGTCGGACAAAAATGCTATAGTATGTACTGTCGGAAGAAAAATGTATAATTTATGACTCTTATGGAGAAACATGGAGAAATTTTAGAATCGGAAACCAGACATAAAATTGTTCACTATTTAATATCTCTAATATCAGAACATCTTTTTACATGAAACTTTTTGTGCAACATAGTATGATAAAATAGCATGCTGTTATTTTAATTTGGGTGAATATAAAAGCGATTGAAAATTGCAGTAAATATTTCAATTTCTCGGGCATCCATTTCAATGTATATGTAGCGCGGTCGACCCTCAGGCTTCTTCTATCTTGCCTTCAGAGCGCTCCCGCGCTCCTTGATTTACTGTATAATCTTTACATTAGACTCCAAATTGAGTAAGTTTAGCCAATAAACCATGCTTCCCAGTCGATGATTGGTTTCATTGGAATTAAACCAAGAGTATTGGCAAAAATGGCATTTAATGTATTCAAATAACGTAATATAAAATACCTGCGGGTATTTTTTTTTAAATTGTTATATATTTTACCACATTATATCATATTTTAACAAATAAAAATTCCTTACGGTTTGTTTACAAGCATAAAAGCAAGGTTTAGCCAACAAATGGGTGATTTGAGGTGAAAAAATCACTTTATTATTTAAAAATTCAACCTCTTATAACTAAAAATGATGAAGGCGTCTAGAATTGTAGGGCCTTTCATTATAAGAATATATAAGAAGTCATATTCTACAACCTAGATTGAATCCATCACCCTGATCTGGTATACACTCCTTGTATGTCAGTTAAATAAAATAGAAAAAAATATGAAAAAATCGAAAGTAATTTTTATTGTCGCTGGGTTTGGAGATTTGTCAGAACAAGCTAAATTTTCTGAAAGGTCTTGAAATTTCCTATCATCCATATTTTTTCGGTCCAATCGGATAATACTAAGTCGTTTCACAAAAATAAAGAAAAATATGGAAAAATATGAAAAATTTCTTAAATAATTTTTTCCCCGTAAGGTTTAAAAATCTGTTAAAAGTAGGAGCATATCCTAAAAATACTTTTGATTTTCTATCCATATCTATTTTTTTCGTCCCAATAGGGTAATATTAAGTTGGTTAAAAGAAATAAAGAAATAAAGAAATAGGGGTTTGAAACATAAATGATCGCCACGAGCCAGACACTTTCTTTATCCAAACACTTTATTTGTCGACGTTTCGGCTCTCGCAGAGAAGCCCCTTTCAAGAGTTATAAAAATCTTCCGTTAGATACGCATTCGCAGTCATCAACTCTAACGAGCATCCTATCAAATCGATTTCTTAAATAAAGAAATATATGAAAAAATCGTAAATAACTTCTTGTCGTGTTAATTAAGTGGAAATATCTTTAGCAAAAAAAGTATGTAAAAGTAATATAATTCATCTAAAAATCTGACTATTACTTAAATAAAATACTAATTTTATAAAGTGTAAATGCCTAAATTTATTTCTGATTGGTAATTATGAAATAGAAAGAATGTTTATTTTTATCAATAAAGTTAGCAAAAACTACAAGGGTAAATAAACAACTTTAGTATAACAAATAGCATATGTTGATATCCTATTTAATTTGTAATAATAATACTTTTTAAAATAATGTATTTAAGACAAATATGGTTTGCAAAACAAATACAATTTTACATACAAAAATATATATTTAAAAAAATAATTTGATATATGAACTATTCTCTTTGAGAAAGCATTCTGCTAAGGCCCAATGTACATACGCGCTACACGATGCTGCGAGGCGCCACGCTGTTGCATTGATTACGTAGGTGATTGGCTAATATTTAAATATTAACCAATTAGTTTGTGGTCTACACGTAATCAATGCGACAGCGCCGCATCGCGCCACGCAGCGTCGAACAGCGCTTATGTACATTGGGGCTAAATCAGTTAGCAGCAATTTTTCCATGACATAGTGAGGGGAGTTTTATCTATGTTCATCACACTAAAAGATTGTTAAAATTAGAGTATTCTATACCTTAATTCCATGGCATTTCTGGATGGAAAAAATATAGGACGCCGAGCTTTATTCACTACGAAAATAATGCAAATATCGCATCAGACATTCGATAGGAAAATTCCTACGTAGTTGCCGTACGATTTCGTCTACATATTTCTCTTCGTGTAGGTATATATTATTTCTATGGTTTAAAACTACACCAATGAGTGACCGCGAAAATTTAAATATTCAAATTGTGAGTATTTAAAGTTAATCTACTGAAAAAAGTTTTTTTTTAGTTAAAAGGATATTATTTGTAGAAATAAATAATAAAAAAATCCATTAAATTAGATGATACTTTACCTTTTTCTTAACTAATTTGTATTTGTTATACTCGCGGCTTTATGGCACGGCCTTTGCTATAAATCAGGGAGTTTAGTATCCTTGTATTTAAAACTTATAGAGTAGTCTTCACACATGAAAAGACGTAAATAATCGGATATCGTGAAAATAGCCTGTTTAAAACGAAATGTCAGCGTATATGAATTTTTAAAATGAAATTAATAAATGAGAGCATCTTTGTCACAATGACAAATAATTTTTAAATATATAATAAACATGGATAAATTTTTTTTATGAGGTTTGGATCACAATTTAGGCTTTTATATTGTACTTTTAGAACAAAAATTAAAAGAATCGTAAAAAAGAATACCTTTAAGCTGAGGTAGCCACCTTTAAATTTTAATGTACAAAGACCATCAACAGGATGCTAATTTTTAAGGCGTATAGAAACTTTTAAAGTGGTTAATTTAGGTATTTTGAAAATTTCGAGAAAATTTTGGTTTTTCGTGGACAACCCTACTGAATACGGATCCGGTGTCAGATTTGTAAAATTCAAAATGGTAAGCTTTTTCGAGAACATCAGATAGATTGAAACCTTTCATTTATATTAAGATTGATTATTCAGCTACAGAAAAGAAATGACTTGACATGATGATAAGACCCATCCAGGTATTGTAATCCTCAGAATCCGAATTAGCCATCAGAATTAGCCTGATGAGTAATGAGTTTTTAATAAAACAGGTAAAAAAAAAGGTCAAAATTTAGGAAAAATCTTGTTCTGAAAATGGAATTCACACTTTATAACACTCGTTCTATTGACACTATAAGATTACAAAGGTAACATATTCCCATATTTTCAATTTTCTGAATACAAATCCCTCATCAGAATTGGTCCAATGCTAATATAGTTCCAGCGAAATTAAACATTAAAAGTTGGTTTCATAATGAATAACCCACATTCTATCCACATAGAAAATATACCGAGGTTACGTATGTTTGTTTTCGTTTTGATGAATCCGAACTTGACATTAAAAACAACTCAGGACGGATCACCTTTCACAAAATTCACAAAAAGTCTATTCCAGTTTTTTAGTATTACATATTCTTTTTTTTTTCAAAAGTTCTATGCTAAGGATTTCGCTTAATTTATGTCCCTTTTCTCTTTGATTTCCTCTTGAACATCCAGCAAAAATCAGTTATCATGTCAGTTCACTCTGATATAGTTGCTTCATTACTTTAATATTACGATCAAACCGCTTGCCTCGTACTTCGCTATAATTTCCAAGACTCTTGGAGAACTTATCAAGTATAAATCAAGGAGATGTAATTTCAAATTCATTAAACTCTACCCGCTTTTTAAAGTTATTCACCACCATGGTTACCATTTCTTTGAAGTGAGAACTCTTATTATTGCCTAAGCAACTTCTCTCTACTGCTTTAAAATTTTCCCAAGTATCCTTTCCAACGTTAATCGTTTTAGTGATGAATATTGTATTTTTGCATAATATAAAACTTTCAGGTCCATCAAAGACACCGTAGTCAAAATTTTATCCCTCCAATTTATTAATGATCATTCAAAAAGCTCATATTAACGGTAACTATTTTCTACTGTCAAGGGGTGGATTTTCGGGCTAAGGCACGTTTCACCTGCGTACCTTAGCGGTTCAATTCCGTATCTCTCGGTTCAACTCCCGGAGATGTAATAGCCAGATTAGGTAACAGACGCTACAACGTTGTGCAATGTTACCCTAACCTGGTGACTTACCGTGCAACACGCAAGTCGACGACTTGCGCTTTGTTTCTCACCAGTGACTCGAACTCTCCTCTCGTTCACTGGTTCGTGTGCCGGCTGCTCAGATGAAACGATACGTATTCCCTTACGTAACGACCGCGGAGGCGGCGGGGAACGGGGAATGACTAGGTCGCGAAATAACAACTCGAGCAGTTAAAGTTAATAATAAAGGGCTATGATTTATTAAATAAATGAAGTTGTGGTTTGATAATAGGTCAGAAATATAAAAGGATTGAATTTCGATTCGCGTATTCCCTATCTAAACGGTGCGCCAGCACGTTACCTCTGACGTCAGCTGCCTTGGAGACTGACATCACGCTCACGGTAATTTACGCCGCGCACGTGAGGTATAATACGCCTCACGTGTGCGGTACTCTACGCGCGCGCTCACCGAGTAAAGCGACGAAGTGTGAGAGCGGTCGCGATCGCCGCGCGACGCACACACATATAAGTGTAAGAGAGAAGGTAGATGGCGGGTTTACACGTGTGCGCACCTGTTGTGCGCACTCACCGGCTTTGAAAAAGCCGGTGGTTTGACCTCGCGTTTAACCTTGATGAAGTGCGAACTCGATGCCTACACTCTCTCCTCGCACTTGCTCTCACCGCACGAGAACGCCTACTCGAAGCCGATGTCCAGGTACGACGAGCCTGGACGAGCGGTTACGCGTTATTACTCGCGTCGCGGATGATGCGTGCACGCTTAACATGTTAGGTCTTCGGCAAATTTGACTCGGTGGCCTAGCATCCTCGCGTGCATCCTCTCGACTCATCTGACATCGTAGCTCGGTTCTTCATGATCTCTCGAACTGTAGCAACGCCAGGCGATCGGCTCTTCTGCTCGCGGAAGTCACTTTTACTTACAGTACGGCAGGTAGAATCATTCTGCCGTACAGTCTCGGTATACTTCACGTACTTCCCACGTAAGTACGTGAAGTCACACTTTTCCGGCAGAGTAAATGGCACACTACTTCTTTACTGAGGTTGAACGAGTGACAAAACACATTGTCACTCGCGAAATTCGCGATAACAAAATCCGCGAACTCGCACGCGTATATCTCTCACGAGCAGTAACAACAAGATGGAAGCCGGGCTCTCTCGCGCCGGCTCGCTCCTCGTCTCGTCGATGCAGCTCCAATACTGCATCGACGCGCCCTCTAGCGTTCTCTATCATGAACTTACTAATTATCGACGTCGGTACGGCAGGCCGTGACACCTTCCACCCAGACGTCGCTTATCTCCAGATGGGCGACTCTGTACACCAATCCGACGTCGGTTGTACCTGAAAAGTCTGAGACAGCTTTGTCTCCGACTACCCTTGTCAGCTCTCGAGGTTTTGAGGTTTGCCTCGAAGCTGCGTCAAACTATCGCCAGGTAAAAACTTTCTTCACTCTTCAGTAACTGAAGATTTAGCTTCGGTAGAAGCTTTCTGTTTCTCTAGCTCTACAGGCTGATCTACTTGTAGAGCTAGCAATGCGTGCTTCGCTTTGCTGTCATGGTTGTCTACCAAGACAGTAATGTTCGCCTCTTCGCGTTGGCGGCCTCTCGTTGGCCACTGCTCCATGTATAGCCGGCACGCTGGCGTCTGGTACGTTTTCCAGCCAGACGACGGTGGTGAAAGCCAGGTCTTCTTCGTTATTTTCTGACCTGATCAGGCCCAGCGTCCGCTGGCGGCTGGGTTTTCGCAAACGGCAGGTTGCTCATCGCCGTGTTCTCTCTCTTCTTCTTCCTTTTTTCTTCTTCTCTTCTTAAGATCAGTTCCTACCCTCGGAGATTCTTCGGATTCTCGAAACTCGGAATCGAACTTCCGTAGCCATAGTGCTGGACAGGCGAAACGACCTATCGAGCTAGCCATTGCGTTTATCACGCCCGGCTGGTATGAGTCAGCGCATTGCGGGGTGGCCTTCCCCTAGGGTATGCTAGACTTAGCTAGGTCGTTTCTAAAGTCATCGCTCACGTTATCTGGAGTTAAACACACTCCAAACCAGGCATCGTTACCGTCGATTCGACAAACAAATCGGGAACGGTATGCCTGGCGGTACAAAGCGGATGCGGATCTAAGCTTCGACGCATTTACAGCACTTGCCGAAACCTTTAGTCACTTTTATCAGTCACTGGTGTGACCGGCCGGGAAATGACCTGTCATCGCGGCTTAATTTTGGGCAAAATTAGTTGGCCAGCGATGCCACGTGAGAGGGTCGCCTGAGCTGGCCCAGAGGCATTCGGCTTCCGGTCGAGGGGTCCTATCCCTCCGAGGATATTATACTCTCTTCTTTTGGCCTGAACGTCGACGGCTTGGTGGATTTTCCTACCTCTCTTTCCACCACTCGTCGAACGATAACAGCGGTACGATGTTTTTCGGCTCCGAAGTATGTTACCTGCCGTCGCTGGAATCTACCGTTGACCTGTCCTGCTCGTCACTTGACGTGAGCTTCTTTGGTTAAACGGTATGTCTCAACGTCTATTCTTCAGCGACGACAGGCTGTGGCTCTCTCGGCTTCTCAGTAGCCTATCTCGCCACAGCCATAGCAGCGAATGAGATCTGAGGGCTGTCCTTGACCTTGTCGACGGTCTTCCTTGCCCTCGTAATGAGGTATTTGTTTCTCCTTCAAACAATTTCATGGAGCTTTCACTTCGACTGCTATGGTACTTAGAACTGTCAATGCTCACGCCGTTTTCTCTTCTCAGACGTGGCGGCCTCGTTTGTCTTCTTTTTCTTCCGAAAATCATCGTCACTCTCTTTTTCCTCGTCACTGCTAAACTCTTCGTTACTCGTTCCTTGCTTAGCAGTGACTTTCCATATGGCGATGTCTTTTTCTTTTCTTTATCGCCCTCTTCGCTGTTGCTTGCGGCATTTCTCTCTTTCTGATGCCGCATATCACCAAGGTTTTGACTTGCCTTGGTGAGTCCCCCCCCCCCCCCTCCCAGGCTCTACCGTGGCTTTTAAGCAGCGGTTGACTCCTGCTTATCAGCGGCACCTGGGAAGAGAGCTCCACCTTTCATGAAGGTTGCCCCTAAATCTTCTTGTTTCACGTAAAGGGCTTGCACTTCTTCTAGTACAAATTCTTCCGCGTTTTGTACCAGTTTTATCTTGTCGTTGGCCATTTCCTTTAAGTGCGTGTTAGTGATTCAGAGCGTGTTCGTGTGTGCGTTTTCTAACGGGGATCGTTCCCTAAGGCGCACCTTCTTTATATAAATAAATAATGAAATATATAAATAATTTATAATATTGGTTTTGTCTACCTAATCTACACGCTCTGAATTGTACCTCGAGTCGCAAACGGTTTGATACCAGTTGTTCGATTTCAAAACGCACTGGCTGGTTTTTTTCTTAAATGGCCAGTAATTGGTACTTCGATCCCGATTTAACACCAATTACTGGTTTGTTACTGTCTTCCGCTTTATTATATTTTTCACAAAAAAAATTATGCGATTACAATTTTATATTTTTCACAAAAAAATATAAAACAGGAAAAAAAAAATTCTACCAGCCAGTTCACCGCGGCTTCGAATCTACCCCTCAGTTCGATTCTTGTTCACCGGTTCAATTCTTTTGAGAGTATCGCATCTACTAGCCTTCACTAGGCTAGCAACTGGTATCGATTGAACGCTCGTCACAAATTTTGTCGAGTGCTCAATCCCGTGATGCTTCTCTTCACAATTTCTCAACATCACAAAAACAATAAAAATCTCGCTCGCAAACTAATTTCGCCTAGGCGCACCGTATATAACTATTTGTCACGATATTTTATAAAAAAAATAGCAACTTTGTAGCCTACAGCAATTTATCTTGATTTTTCTCAAAAATCTTCGAACTTCTACCCCCATAGGGTTTGCTGTAGGTTGGTTGTTGTACTTTAGTCACTTCCTTGCTAAAAATCTAAAAAAAAATCGGAAAAACGCAAAAAGAAATTTTTGGGATTCGAACTTTGCTCCTTCGACGTCAAAATTTTGCGATATTCCCAAGCACGCACACGTTTAGGGCGCCAGTTGTCACGGGGTGGATTTTCGAGCTAAGGCACGTTTCACCTGCGTACCTTAGCGGTTCAATTCCGTATCTCTCGGTTCAACTCCCGGAGATGTAATAGCCAGATTAGGTAACAGACGCTACAACGTCTTGCAATGTTAACCTAACCTGGTGACTTACCGTGCAACACGCAAGTCGACGACTTGCGCTTTGTTTCTCACCAGTGACTCGAACTCTTCTCTCGTTCACTGGTTCGTGTGCCGGCTGCTCAGATGAAACGATACTTATTCCCTTACGTAACGACCGCGGAGGTGGCGGGGATCGGGGAATGACTAGGTCGCGAAATAACAACTCGAGCAGTTAAAGTTAATAATAAAGGGCTATGATTTATTAAATAAATGAAGTTGTGGTTTGATAATAGGTCAGAAATATAAAAGGATTGAATTTCGATTCGCGTATTCCCTATCTAAACGGTGCGCCAGCACGTTACCTCTGACGTCAGCTGCCTCGGAGACTGACGTCACGCTCATGGTAATTTACGCCGCGCACGTGAGGTATAATACGCCTCACGTGTGCGGTACTCTACGCGCGCGCTCACCGAGTAAAGCGACGAAGTGTGAGAGCGGTCGCGATCACCGCGCGACGCACACACATATAAGTGTAAGAGAAAGGGTAGATGGCGGGTTTACACGTATCCGCACCTGTTGTGCGCACTCACCGGCTTTGAAAAAGCCGGTGGTTTGACCTCGCGTTTAACCTTGATGAAGTGCGAACCCGATGCCTACACTCTCTCCTCGCACTTGCTCTCACCGCACGAGAACGCCTACTCGAAGCCGATGTCCAGGTACGACGAGCCTGGACGAGCGGTTACGCGTTATTACTCGCGTCGCGGATGATGCGTACACGCTTACCATGTTAGGTCTTCGGCGAATTTGACTCGGTGGCCTAGCATCCTCGCGTGCATTCTCTCGACTCATCTGGCATCGTAGCTCGGTTCTTCATGATCTCTCGAACTGTAGCAACGCCAGGCGATCGGCTCTTCTGCTCGCGGAAGTCACTTTTATTCACAGTACGGCAGGTAGAATCAGCCTGCCGTACAGTCTCGGTATACTTCACGTACTTCCCACGTAAGTACGTGAAGTCACACTTTTCCGGCAGAGTAAATGGCACACTACTTCTTTACTGAGGTTGAACGAGTGACAAAACACATTGTCACTCGCGAAGTTCGCGATAACAAAATCCGCGAACTCGCACGCGTGTATCTCTCACGAGCAGTAACAACAAGATGGAAGCCGGGCTCTCTCGCGCCGGCTCGCTTCTCGTCTCATCGATGCAGCTCCAATACTGCATCGATGCGCCCTCTAGCGTTCGCTATCACGAACTTACTAATTATCGACGTCGGTGCGGCAGGCCGTGACACTACGAAGAATATATATATATATATATATATATATATATATATATATATATATATATATATATATATATATATATATATATATATATATATAATGTAATTCTAGTAATAAAAACTTTATTACTTTTTTCTCCTGTTGATATTTTCGCTTTAATAATATGTTTAAATAATTTAATTAATTCAAGTCTACACGGAAAAAATGTCCTAGAGTGCCTACAGGAGCGCCATGAATTACTATAGAATTTTCCGTATATAGAGTCGTCTTCTCATTGGGGCAGTGACTCGAGGCTATTGATATACTCATTCTACTAATTTGACGCAATAGCTACAGAAGTCGATTGGTGTAGCCATAGCCTAACCTCTCTTACCGGGATTGGTATACTGAGTGCGACAAGTTGGTAGAGTTACTACTGAAATTTGTGAGGGCGCTGTTGCAGCAGCTGTGGCGTAGTAACTATACGCAATTTTTTTCCGTATACTACCGCTATATTAACCTACAGGTACACTAACAAGGGAAGGATACTTGGTATCCGCCTCCAGTTTTCATGAAACTTTGCAGGGGGTTGTTAAAGTATCGAAAAATAATCGACATGTGTTTTTTTTATCGGCGGAGAACGACGTCTAGGAGATGAAAACTGCCCTTAAAGTTCACCCCTAAAAACCGTTTTTTTTTAAAGCTCGAGAAGGAATCCGAATTTTTTAATAAAACCAACGTCTATTTGTTTCTTATAAAAAGACGAGTATTTGGGCATAATTATAATACTGCGGGGTTGCATCACCTATTTTTTATAAGGGTAACTATGATTTTTTCCCCTTGTGTTTTTGATATAAAAATGTTTTAATGAGCTAAATTTGATTAAAAATTTCCATGTTATAAAGAAAATTAAAAATTATAGTTGACCTGTTTCGATGTTAAAAAAAAAAAAACACGTGGACGGGGTGAATGACCCCTAATTAATTATCCCTTAGTGATTAAAAATAAATGAATCACAACATTCTTTTTGAATTTTAATTTCGAAATGCTTATTTTGACTAATATTTATCATTAAATGTGAAATAAATAAAAAGTGTTTTATCAATAATTGTTTGTGCTGTTTCTAAAATATCGACATTTTGTTAAAAAAGCTATGTTACAATTAGTCATGTAAAATACTTTATTTACAATACATTGACTATTTCTATCATTTTAAATAAATAAATCACATTTCAACTATGGTTTTTTTAATTTTAGCTACCCTCTTCATTTAGCATTGCTTTGACTAGGGATTCATGAAAGAACCACCTTAAAGTTCTTTCCAAAAATAGTTTTTCTTCATTTTTGAATGAACCACATGCCTGTTTGTTTCTTATCAAAAGAATTTTATATATAAGCACATTTTTTATGCTGATAAAAAAAATTTACAAAAATTTTGCTGATAAACAAATTTTGCAATGTTCATAAAATTCAAAATTAATATTGCTGTGCCCTTAGATTTCGTAAGAAAATCACATTAATGGGGTTAGTTATCCTAAAAGTTTTGCAAAAAATCATATTACTCGTCGGTTTTCGGAAAACATTTGGCAAAATTTAATGTTCAAGGACATATTTAAAATAATAATATTAATAAAAATATAGATCACACCAAAATCAATATGTATTAAAACTATTTTACTGTTGTCTATAAATATGTTTAAAATTTAATATACTGACTAAAATTTTTACTAATTTTTTTGTTGATAAAATTAATTACAAAATTTTTTATAAATAAAAAATGTATTTAGAATATTCTGTAAACAATCTCATTTTTTTACTTCATTAGGAGAATATTTTGTAGAATTTAATGTTAAAGGACCAAATCGAAAAATTCTCTTTTTAATAAAGATACATTTTTTTTCTATAATGCTTAAACCGAATTGTTTCTACATTAATTCTTGTACTGTTAAAGTCACAAAAATTTAATTTCGTTTCAAAACAAAGATTTTATTCCTAATAAAATATGTAATAAAATTGATTTTATCAACTTCACGCTATTATTTGCCAAACCATCACGGCTGTAAATATTTTTCCTTCAACGATGTACATGAAAATATTGGCAATTTAAAAACCCGCTGCCAATTCATTGGCATGTAGTTTCCTCCAAATTAATATATCGTTCCTATATTTATAGTATTTTAAATATAAAATATATTTATTCATTATACTTTTTTTTCAATGATTTAATAATTCATTAATATTTAAAAAATTGCATATTTCATTCTTATTATTGAAATTATTTATTATTTGACACTTATTTTACTTAAAAAAAAGTAATATTTTAAAAAGAAAAATTAAAAAATTGCTATCTACCCTGAGATCAACTTACTCACATTTTCAAAATCATATACAATAACTCCATTTTTTACATTATAAATATATTATTATTCAATAATTGTGTATCGTTACTATAAATAATAGTGTACATATTATAAAAATTGAAATTATACTTCGAATTTTTATTTTTTTAATGATCCGTTATAATTTTCGTCATCCTCTTCTCTTATTTTCAATAAAATATGGTTGATTGTTGATTTTATCATTTCTTACACCATCCTAATTAAAAAAAAAAAGCAAATAAAATATTATGTAAACACAAATATCAGGGGCAGCTAATAAAAACATTTACATAACTTTATAAAGGCAAAATAAGTGTATTGTCACGGGGTGGATTTTCGGGCTAAGGCACGTTTCACCTGTGTACCTTAGCGGTTCAAATCCATATCTCTCGGTTCAACTCCCGGAGATATAATAGCCAGATTAGGCAACAGACGCTACAACCTCGTGCAATGTTAACCTAATCTGGTTACTTACCGTGCAACACGCAAGTCGAAGACTTGCGCTTTGTTTCTCACCAGTGACTCGAACTCTCCTCTCGTTCATTGGTTCGTGTGCCGGCTGCTCAGATGAAACGATACGTTTTCTCTTACGTAACGACCGCGGAGGCGGCGGAGAGCGGGGAATGACTAAGGTCGCGAAATAATAACTCGAGCAGTTAAAGTTAATAATAAAAGACTATTGTTTATTAAATAAAAGGTTAAATGAGTTAAATGAATAATTAATAATTTAGACAGTGGAAGTGTCGCATTGAAATAGGTTAATTTCCCTACCTAACGGTGCGCCAGCACGTTATCTCAGACGTCAGCTGTCTCGAGGGCTGACGTCACGCTCGCGGTAATATACGCTGTGTACGCGCGGTAACATAAGCCTCGCGTCTACAGTAATATACGTAGCGTACTCATCGTCTACGCGAGTGAGAGAGCGGTCGCGCTCGAGTTATGTAGCAAGCCCCGGTGGATCACCAAGGAAAGGTAACACACACACACACAGGTAACACTCGCCAAAGTACGTAATCGAACAAAGAGTGTTGATTAGAATAATGATTTATTAAAACATCGTTACAGGTTGGATGCCCGACAGAGACTGGCAATCGTCGATGCGAAGTGCAGTAAGAGAGTATAAAGAGAGTATATGTATAAAGTATATATGAAAAGTATATATTGCATCTTCATTGTCTTCTGGCTTCTCTTTGTCCATGCAGATTCCATTCGGAGCGATAAGGAGGCTGGCTGGCCGATGCGTCTAAATACCTATGTGGTGACTCATATAACTCCTCCATGGCCAAGTTCAATGACGTCCTCGTCTTTGATATCCTTATCTTTGGACTTTTTGGTAAGTTGCGGCCGTTGTTTCTTGACTTTTATTTTGTATATTAAGTAAATCGATGTAATCGTTATGAACAGCAATACTAATATAATTGAACTTGTAGACAGGACGAATTCGGTTCTAATTTGATTAGAAACTGGCATATTTAGTGTAGGTGATGTCAAAGTTTTTAGAGGTTCGAAATTCAACTGGTGGTCTTTGATAACTAAAGGTGAAATTAGGCTGGATTGTTCCATTTCACCAAGATTTTCGTCAAGTCGGTATCCCTGTACTTGTACATCATTTCCTTGTATTTCATATGTTCCTCGGATCATCAATTGGTCATTATCATGTTTAACCTTGATCGGATAATTACTCGATACTAGCGTTAAATTTTCAGATAATTTATATGTCAGTATTAAAGGTGGACTAATTGAAATGATAATCGGTTTGACTCTTTCCGTTATAATTTGTTGATATAAAAAATTCTTTTCATACATCTGTCGGCACTTATTAGCAAATAGTTTTATAGATGTCCCGGTCAAAATCCATGGCGTGGTGATAACTTCTGTCTGATTGTTGTAATTGATTACAGCAAGTCTTTGATGGAGTGAAAATTCGATAGGATTAAGGATAGGGATTTTGATGGTGTATACAATAAGATTTTGTGTGAATGCAATTGATCTCTGAGCAAAGCGAAAATCTAGCAAATTATGGTAGTGTAATATTAACTCTTTCTGTGAGTAGATTGCCAATAAATGTACACGTATATCCGATATTTGGTCATATGTTAACAATTCTAAGTCGAATATTTGTTCATTGAAAATAAATGATCTTTTAATTTTATTAAGTAATCCGAGAAAATGTTGCTCCTGGGTTATGAGAGTTATGATCGCTTCAAATAGATTTGATTGCAAAGTTTGGTCATTTACAGTTTTCCACATGTCTTTTAAATTTTTATTAATTATATTCGTATTGTTATTTATTTTTTTACTTATCGTATTTATTATGCTTATTGACTTATTTAAAGTAAATATAATGGCATTATTATTTGTAGATTCCGGTGTATTTCATTACATAGAATTTCGGCTTGCTTTAATAAACTTGATTCTCTTAATTCGCCTTGGTTAGATAAAATTGTATAGCTAGCTTTTATATGTTTGAAAGTTTTCAAAAGCGTAGTAACGTCGATGTTGAAATGTAGGTAATGATAACTTCCAACTATTCTTCCAGTTCCTTGTTGGTAGTCGTATTGCGTCTGATTTTGGTTGATTTCGCTACTCTCCACGAGCAGAGCTATGAGCATCAAGATTAGTGCCGTCTTCATTGTCCTGTAAAGAAGAAGTTTTTCTTATTCTTTTGGCACTTCTTAAATTGTATCGGCGTTCTTGACCATGTATATAGCAACCTAACGAGGGGCCTTGTTGTGTCTCTACAAGTAATTTTTGATATCGTGGTGCGGTTTTGTCGCGTTGTTGTTGATGTGTTTTCATGTAAATTTCTTTATTTTCTAACGATTTGTCACGACTATTAGGTAACTTTTGTTGCTCTTTTTGGTTTCTATATAGCGTGTCATAAAAAGGTAAAATTTCATTTTTTCTGATTTCATTATATCTTTCTATGGTATCGGCATCGGGCTCGATAATGTGTTTCTGTAGTTCGTCATAAGGTCCATATAACAGTGTAAAAGGCGTATAGTTAGTTGTAGAGTGTATACTGATTGTATATTAAGAGAGCGGTGACCATAAGATTTTTCACTGTTTCTTTTGGATTTTGATTGGATAAAATACTTAATTTTTCCTTTAGGGTTGAATGCAGTCTTTCTATGGGTCCATTCGATGTGTGTCTGTTTATCGTTGTTTGATGATATTGAATTTTATGTATGCGGCAAAACTCCTTAAATACTGTTGAGTTGAATTCACTTCCGTTGTCTGTCGTAATTTTATCCGGAAAGTTGTAGTGTAAAGCAAAGTGTCTCAATTTGTTTATCATGGTCGTGGCATTTCCATCTGGTAGATAATAGGCTTGAGCATATTTGGAAAAAATATCTATAATTGTTAAAAATTTATCCTTGTTGAAATGAAATACGTCCATGTGTATATGTTCGACCGGTCTTCTAGCTATAATAGGGCCGTATGTTTCTGTTTCATATGGGTTTCTCTCATACTTATGCTCTAGGCATATCTCACATTGATTTATAAAATTTTGAATAAGTCGATCCATATTAAGTGTATAGAGTTTTCTCTTAAAGTGTAATAAGGTCTCTCGAATACCGTTATGAAAAATCATAATCAAAAGATTATGATATGTCTCGAGTTCTTTTATGAAATTATTTTTATCAATCGTAGGTGTATACGTGGTTGTTTTGATTAGTTTTAATTTTTCATTGAAATGATTCTTTAATATTCTATACGTAATTCTTTCCAATTCTTCGGTCGTAAAGTAGATACCATATTGCTTATCGGGTTTAATATTTTCCTTGAAAAATTTAAGTAAATGTGTTTCTGCGTTTGATTTATTAATTTTCACCGTGTATTGTACTTTAAGTTTATCTTTGTTTACTTTTAAGTTGTAATCATTTCCTCCTTTTATGATAATGCTGTAATTAAAAGCGTGAACATTTTTGTCTGTTATAGGTAGTGAAAAGGACGGATTTTCTTCAGCTGTATGGACTGTTGCCATGTCGTCGTCAAATATTTCGTCCATTTCTTCAGGTGTGACAGGTGCATCGTCAGGTGTTTGAGGCAGCATTGAGAATGAGTCTTCTTCTATTGTTTTATTAGCATTAATTTCAATTCGACTCAGTGCGTCGGCGACATAATTTTCAGAACCCTTTTTGTATTTTATTATGTAATCATATTCTTCTAATCTTAGTCTCCATCTAATCAGTCTAGCGTTAGGCGGTTTTAAAGAATAGAGCCAGGTTAATGGCTTATGATCTGTTTCAATCGTAAATTTCTTACCATAGATATATGGTCTAAATTGTCAACATGCTTCCACTATTGCCAGTAATTCTTTCTCTATCGCCGGATAGCTTTGTTCTGCTGAGTTTAATGTTCGTGAATAACACGAGATAAGATGTTGTTCTTGGGATAAAACTGCACCTATTGCTAAGTTTGAGGCGTCGGTTGTGATAGTAAATGGTTTGGTGAAGTCTGGGTAGACGAGCACTGGTGCGTTAGTGATCAATTCTTTGAGTTTCTCGAACGCTTGTTTATAGTCTTTATCTTCTGGATCTATTTTTTCTTTTTTCTTGAGTGCTTTTGTCATTGGTTTCGCTATTTTTGCGTAATTTTTTATGAACTTTCTGTAAAAGCCGGTTAGTCCTAAAAATATTCTAACTTCTTTTTGGGTTTTAGGTATCGGATATTTTAGAATTGCTTTGATCTTATCAGGATTTGGTTTGATTCCGTCTGCTGTTATTATATGGCCTAAAAATGGAACTTCTTTCCTTAGAAATTCACTCTTATCTAATTGAATTTTTAAACCATATTTCTCTAGTTCTTCGAATATTAGCTTCAGATGTTGTAAATGTTCTTGGAGTGATTTCGAAAATATTACTATATCATCCATGTAAACGAAGCAGAATTTATGTAGATATTTCATTAAAATTCTATCCATCAGACGTTGAAAAGTAGCCGGAGCGTTTTTTAAACCAAACGGCATTCTGACATATTCATAGTGTCCGTTTTCTACGGTAAACGCTGTCTTTTCAATTGAATCTTTGTTGACGGGTACTTGGTGGAAACCTTGTGCTAAATCTAATGTACTAAAGTAAGAACATTTGCCCAGATTTTCTAGAATGTCGTCCGTTCTAGGTAATGGATATTTGTCTTCGATGGTGTTGTAGTTTAATTTACGATAATCTATTACCATTCTCCATTTTTTTCTTCCACTTGCATCTTCTTTCTTCGGAACTATCCATACGGGGGATAGGCCAGTCAAATTAGTTTTTCCACCAACTTAACTGTAACTAGACGTTTGCGAGCGGATTCTGGTCGGGGGGGGGGGCATCAGGTACAATGATCCGGTGAGTGCGTCCAAAAATTATGTCAGGATCATTTTTTAAATAATGAATTAATGATCGAAAAGTCAGTTTTTTGACGACAGAAGAAAAACTACTGACTTTACAGAAAAAAATTAAATATAAACTTTGTAGATATTGAAAAGATCTATCAAACGCTATTTACAGATTTAAATTTAGTTAATTTGTTTATCTGCAAATCGCAAAAAACCGCTGAAAATAGCCATTTTAACGATTGTTTATAACTCCGTTAAAAAATTTGCTAGGTGCTTTATAACTCGCTTTAGTAGAGCTCCTATAGTACTTAATAAGCAGTTAAAATTTTAGCTAAAAATATTCAATAGTTTTTGCATAATTCCATTTATTTATTAGATTTTGGTCATTTTTGCGCGATTTTTCCCAAGCCGTGGGACGTCGTACGAGGATGCAGTAAACGGATTTTGAAAGCTTAACATCTCTACTTTCACGAACAATGAATAGCTAAGCAATTATTTCAAATTTAGTTATTAAAAATCGCAAAATAAAAAAAAGTCATTTTTTTTGTTATAAATAAAAGCAATTGCGACTCCTGTATTTGTCGGAGATAAACAACAGTAGGTTCGTTGGAAAGCTCGCATTTTTCCCCAAATTTCAACGTCCCTACGAACTCTCTAAGTGCTCTAGATGCCGAGATAATTTTTTTTTTTTGTAAAAATCGCCGTGTCTTCAATTATCAATATTAAGAAACGAGGCAGGCGCGAAAAATCGAATTAATAGTTGTACTCGCATAAAAAAAATATTGCGTCACATTAATTGCAAAATTACATTGTTATAAATAATCACAAAGGTGCGGGTCAAAAATGGAGAAGGCTACAGTGTCACGCGAAAAAAACTGAACATAGGAACTTCAAATCCGACGCGCTCGAAAAATTTTTTATATCTCGGTAACTTATTGACATAAACACTTCATTTTTTTTTAATTTGGGATTGCTCGCGAAAATAATAACATCTGGCCTACTTATTTCCCCGAAAAAGTTTATTTAACAATACTTAATTAACAATAATTATTTTAATTAACTTTTTAATGTTTTTTTTCATAAATAAATAATTAATTACATTTAATTTAATGCAATGGTACATATTACTAATTAATTTAACTTATTTCTATTTAATTCTGTGTATGTGAGTATATGTGTGCGAGAGTAGTTTTGAAGTTTGCCGCTCTTTTATGTGTTCAGAATAATGCGTTCAGAAAGACATTCAAGATAGAATCTTTGCTTCGTCCTTTGTGCGCATGTCCCCTCCAAATGGAGCGTTGCTTTTATTTGTGTTAGTTTGACAGTTGAGCTGTTAGTGACGCTATCCAGCACGTGAACAGAAAAATATTTTGTTTCAAATACTGTTTGATAGTGTTTATATACTGTTTCAATTATTGAATGATTTTAAGTGCATTAATGTTCTTCTGATTTCTAGTGCAATTACGAAATCTCACAATAATTTCTGTACGAAACTTGTGTAGTTTGTTTTTTAACGACAATTCGAATCGGTTTAAATTTACAACTGCAATATAGCAACAACTGCAGAGATATATTTTACGGAGGTTTAGTGCATATCGCACGCAGTACATATATAAAACCATTGGTAAGTACATTAGCATTATAATTATTTATTTATACTGTTTTTAGAAAATTGATTCATAATTTATTTGTCATTGTCAAAAAGAATATATACAGTTCTTTTATGTTTGTAGTGAAGATACATAATAAACTCCAATCTAGTTTCAATATTAAATTAGAACTGCAAAAGAAATATTTTATGGAGATTTAACGAGATTGACGCACTGCATAATCGAACCATTGGTTAGTACATAAGCATTATAATTATTTATTTATAGTGTTTTTAGAAAATTGATTCATAATTTATTTGTCATTGTCAAAAAGAATATATAGAGTTTTTTATGTTTGTAGTGAAGATACATAATAAACTGCAATCCAGTTTCAATATTAAATTACAACTGTAAGAGAAATAATTTTTGGAGATTTAACGAGATTGACGCACTGCATAATCGAACCATTGGTTAGTACATAAGCATTATTATCATGTCGGGATAAAATTTCGCATAATGTAAAGTCACAGGGTAACTAAGAGAAAAGCATAATACTATAATGTATCAGAGCGCAGCTGAACGTGTGTACTACTTCACACATGGACACACACACATACGTAATTTCACGGGGAGAGGGATCATGCATACATATAACACTTTGTTTTGAATCAAGTTCTTTGCTTTTCTCTCCTGTGACTTTAAACGGGTCGGTATAAAATCATATACAAGCTATTGTATTCTTGTCTATCTTTCCGAATTATATTTTGACAAAATTTTTAATCTCAAGTATTTTTAATAAGTGTATTTATGTATATATATGTCGATAAGTGTATATAAATCTTGTAATTGGAATACGCATTTACATTTATTTATATTTATATACTATAAAGGGATACGGATTTGGGGCTAGTCGGCGCATAGGTTCCTGCCATACCGGCACTGGCTGCGACAGTTAGTGTCGTATGTACCACTGTATTGCCAGTGCGGTGATAGCCCGGCGGTACGGGCACTTGCTTCTCACCCGGGTGAATCGAGTTCAATTCGCGATGTCTCCATTTTAGTTTTTTTATTTTTATCCTTAATCCGTTACAATATATTTTTAAAAATTTATTTTTTTAAATTTATTATAAACGTATACTTATAAATGTAAAAATTGTTCCAATTACAACTTTTATGTATACTTATTTATTTATCAATTATTGATTAATTATGGTCGTTACAATATATTACTATTTTTTTTTTTAATTTTCAAATAATATATAGTAGTTTCATATAGTTTCGATAATTAAAAAAATTAATTGATATCATTTTTATTTTTTATGCGCATTGTATTATTTCAGATTGAAGCTTTTTGAAAACATGGAAACTCACGATGAGAATATCTGTTTCCTGTGTGACAAAATTATATCCCCGACCAGCAACGAAATGTCAAAGAAAGAGCCATTGAATCATTGATTGCAGCAAGCTTACAGAGAAAAGACAACAAACACAAACAGCTTGAAAAGTGTGAATCATTAAATATTCACAAGAATTGTCATGGCAATTATGTTAAAGAGTCAAAAATAAAGGCTGCGCAAAAAAAGCTGTAACTTCTAAAGTAAGTTCAAGGAGAGGTAGTATTAGCTTACGAAAATTTGACTTTAGTAAGTACTGTCTTTTTGCGGAGAAGATGCGTCCGATGAGTATGAGGCCAAACGGAAGATTCAAACTAAAATGAATCTTTACAAAGTTCAACATGTTTTAAGCAATACTCTCCAAAATAATATTATGGAAAAAATTAATTCGCGATTAGAAAATAGTAATTTACAAGATATTCGTCAGGAAGAATATAGAAATCTTAAGAAACGCATAGAAAACGTAGATTTAGTGGAACGGGCCGCTCGTTACCATGATCATTGTCTTAGGAAATTTTCAATTCTTAGACTTACTCAGCAGCCTAGCCGACCGATGAGCGAAGGTACATCCGAAGCTGTAGAGTATATAATATCTTATTTGTGCGAATGTAGTGAAGACGAATGTCAATTTTCGATTAAAGATATTTTAAGTGAATACAAAGGAGAAGTTCCTATGAAACTAGATACAATACAAAACAAATTATTAGAATATTTTGGTAGCACAATTACGATTTATAAAGTAAAAAATGATTTAGTGGTTTGTTTTGCATCTGTAAGAAATAAAATTCTCTCTGAGGAATGGTACAGAAATAAAAACTCAGATGAAGATAAGGAGAGTGAAAGGATAATCGAGACATCGGCGAAATTAATTTTGAATGATATTAGATCAAAATATTACGACAGCTAATTATCCTGCTCCCAATTGTTTTTTACATAACGTTGATGATGACATACCACGGTCGTTACGATTATTTTTAGATGTTTTAATTAAAAGTCACAAATGTTCAGAAAATTCTTATGTTATGTGGGATAAAAGAATTACAACACTTTGTCACATTATAATAAATTCAGTGAGACCTCGGTCATTTTTATCCCCTATATTGCTAGGCCTGTCATCGATGATGTATAAGAAACATGCTTCCAAAAATCTAATTGATTCGCTAGCGTATATTGGCTTGTGCGTTTCGTACTATAAAACGCAACTTTTCGAGTCCTCTATAGTTTGCCAACCCGAAAGTTACGATGCAGGAAAATCGTATTTCCAATTTATTTATGATAATGCGGATCATAATACGTGTACTATCGACGGCAGAAATACGTTTCATGCCATGGGTGGAGTGATCTGTGCAACTCCTGCCTCTGAAATATCGAGCAGTACGAAAATAGAGCGCCTGCGTCGTATTCCATCGGCAACTAATGTAGGCACTTTTGGATTTGTTCCTTTAAAGAATTTTCAAAGAGGTATTCATGCAGGCCTTAAGAATATCAAAATTGAAGACTTCAATGGAACAAATCCAATTGTGAACAATCAAGTGGAGGATTCTGATTTATTGTGGTTTTATGGTAATTACGTACGGCGGGAAAACATGAGCGGCTGGAATAGCTTTATGGAACTATGTACGCAAGTAAAACCATTTCACATATCAAGAATAATTCCGGTTCCATTTGTCAATGCACCGCCAAGTAATTACGATACAATTTTTACTGTTTTAATTGAAGCTAATAATAAATGCAAGAGCCAAGATAAAAAAAAATGTTTTCGTCACTTTTGATCAACCTCTATATCAAAAGGCTAGAGAAATCATTGAGTGCTGTAAAGGAACTCAAAACGAAGCAAAGATAAATAAAGTTATTGTCAGGCTCGGAGGGTTCCATATGCTTATGTCCTACCTTGGCGCAATAGGTTTTATAATGGAAGGTAGTGGATTAAAGGACGCATTTTGTGAACTTTATGCTGAAGTTTCAGCCGAAAAAGCACTAACTGGCCATGCCTATTCTAGAGCGATCCGGGGGAATATTTTAATTCAAAATGCTTTGGCGAATATTCTTTTTTCTTTGATCGATCTCTCAGATGAAGAAGTACTTGTTCTGAATAATTTGTTTAACCTCGTAGGAAAATCGGAGTTCCATACGTTGCTAAAAAATGATCAGTTCAAAGAAATAAAAAACAAGTTTATAAATAAATTAGAATCGATAAAAGAAAATGGCCCAACTGCACGATTATGGATTCTTTATTTTAATATGGTTGATCTGGCTAAGCAATTTATTCAGGCTGAAAGAAGCGGAAATTGGTCTAAACATTTGCAGTTTGTCCAACAAATGTTGCCTTATTTTCATGCCAGCGGCCATAATCTTTACGCTAAAAGCAGCCACCTATATTTGCAAGATATGAATAATCTTGAAAATATAATGGATGTTATGGAATATGACAAATTTAGTCGTTCAGGTTATTTTACCATAAGGCGAATTGAGAAGTTTCGATCTGGTACATGGTCGGACATGATTATAGAGCAAATGCTAATGAGACCGATGAAAGTTAGCGGTGGATTGACTCATGGACGTGGGATAACTGAAAGTACTTTATGTAAATGGATTCTGTCAACTATCGTTCTGATTGAAGTAACGGATGCTATGGAGCAATTTTGTAACATCACTTACGTTACTTCGGATCAACACGTAGACGCAAGTAATTCACGAATCACGAGAGATTTACAGGACTCCAAAAAGTTGACAGAATTTTTCAAAAATCATAACCCATTTCCCGTGACCGATAATATATTATCGATTAGTACTGGGATAATAGGTGATGATAAAATAAATTATTACAACGCATTAGAAATTGGTTTGTCTTCAATGAACAGAATTATTGGTGGTGATTTTGGTTCGGTGAAATTTCACAAAAAGGACAAAGTGCTATCATTGAAAGCAGTAAATTCTTCTGTAAAAATTGATAACGAAGTCGTAACAATTGACCCAACTCTTATATTCCAGAGAATATCATTAAATATTCAAAACAAAACAGATATGCATAAGTTTTTAGAATATGAACTTGCTCCCTACCCTCTTTCTCTTTTTGACGAAGGCGGGATGCGAAAAGGAAGAAAATCATCATTCTATGATCATTTTTCGAAGATTTCTGGTGTATCTCGTGGTCCAAATGATTTGTATGTGGTTGATGGGGGTTTCCTTTTGCATAAAGTTCGGTGGGATACTAATAAATCCATAGACTTTATTATTAAACAGTATGTTGATTACACAACCCATAATTACAGTCGAAATTCCACCATAGTTTTCGATGGTTACCCAGAGGGTATAAATGTTAAAAGCACAAAAGCAGCCGAGAGGTCACGGAGAGAGAATAAAAATTTAGGCCGATAAGTAGAATTCAATAGAGATACGATTATTACGATTTCGCAAGACAAATTTTTGAGCAGGAATAAATATAGAAAAAAGTTAATTGAATTACTGTGCGAAGAGTTTGAAAAAGAAAAATGTAGTACAGTCGTAGCGGAAGAAGATGCTGATTTTCTGATTGTGAGTACTGCTGACAAATGCAGCGTAAGCGGTACAACTTGGATAATTGGAGAAGACATCGATTTATTGGTAATATTAACGCAGCACTCACCTATTAATACTATTTACTTTTTGAAACCTGGAAAAGGAAATGTGAATGATTGCATATATGACAGCAACAGTTTTAAATATTTGAAAGTAAAAAAGTATCACAGGATGTGATACAACGTCTTGTTTTTTCAAACAAGGCAAAAACAAATTAATAAAGACGCTTTCCGATGATGTAGTTCTACAGCAAAAAGCACAGCATTTCTACGATCCCTACGTCACTCCTGATGTTTTAGCTTCGAGTGCTAACGATATAGTTAGCCAAATATATGGCACCAAGAAAGATAAAAAGACTCTACATGAGAAGCGGTTTTTTAACTTTCAAAAATCAGCTTTGAAAGATAGTTTGAAATTAGAAAATTTGCCACCGACTGAAGGTGCTACTAAGCAGCACGCATACAGATCGTACCTGCAATTACAACAGTGGCTTGGTTATAAAAAGGATCCAACAGCGTGGGGTTGGAAAGAGCGCCAAAATGTCATCTACCCAGTGCACACGCTGGAACCGCTTATTCCCGATGAGCTACTGAGCAAAATTAGTTGTAGATGCGAGACGGGATACAAAAAGAAAACATGCAGTTGTCGTAAATATGGGCTGCGATGCTCTCAAATGTGCTCGTCATGTCATGGTGATAGTTGCACGAACGTCGAAGAAACCACGATAGACGACAACACAGACATCGGTATTAATGATGATACGCAAGACGAAGAGTTGATTTTCGAAAAAATGATGCAAATGCCAATGCAAGATGATACTCAACATGTAGACGAAGAAGAAAACGAAGAAACAGAAGAAGAAGAAGAAGAAAAAGAACACGCTTCACAAATACACACAGATGCACCACACACAAAAAAGCGAAAAATGCCAATACAATAGACATTTGTATGTTGAATAAAATTTTTTTTAAAGTGAATATATTATATTTTATTATTTAATAACTAATAATACGTACCCAACCACACGTATATAATTAATTAATTATTTATTTATGAAAAAAAAACATTAAAAAGTTAATTAAAATAATTATTGTTAATTAAGTATTGTTAAATAAACTTTTTCGGGGAAATAAGTAGGCCAGATGTTATTATTTTCGCGAGCCATCCCAAATTAAAAAAAAAATGAAGTGTTTATGTCAATAAGTTACCGAGATATAAAAAATTTTTCGAGTGCGTCGGATTTGAAGTTCCTATGTTCAGTTTTTTTCGCGTGACACTGTAGTCTTCTCCATTTTTGACCCGCACCTTTGTGATTATTTATAACAATGTAATTTTGCAATTAATGTGACGCAATATTTTTTTTATGCGAGTACAACTATTAATTCGATTTTTCGCGCCTGTCTCGTTTCTTAATATTAATAATTGAAGACACGGCGATTTTTACAAAAAAAAAAAATTATCTCGGCTTCTAGAGCACTTACAGAGTTCGTAGGGACGTTGAAATTTGGGGAAAAATGCGAGCTTTCCAACGAACCTACTGTTGTTTATGTCCGACAAAGACAGGAGTCGCAATTGCTTTTATTTATAACAAAAAAAATGACTTTTTTTTATTTTGCGATTTTTAATAACTAAATTTGAAATAATTGCTTAGCTATTCATTGTTCGTAAAAGTAGAGATGTTAAACTTTCAAAATCTGTTTACTGCATCCTCGTACGACGTCCCACGGCTTGGGAAAAATCGCGCAAAAATGACCAAAATCTAATAAAAATAAATGGAATTATGCAAAAACTATTGAATATTTTTAGCTAAAATTTTAACTGCTTATTAAGTACTATAAGAGCTATACTAAAGCGAGTTATCAAGCACCTAGCAGATTTTTTAACGGAGTTATAAACAATCGTTAAAATGGCTATTTTCAGCGGTTTTTTGCTATTTGCAGATAAACAAATTAACTAAATGTAAATCTGTAAATTGCGTTTGATAAATCTTTTCAATATCTACAAAGTTTACATTCAACTTTTTTCTGTAAAGTCAGTAGTTTTTCTTCTGTCGTCAAAAAACTGACGTTTCGATCATTAATTCATTATTTAAAAAATGATTCTGACATAATTTTTGGACGCACTCACCGGATCATTGTACCTGATGCCCCCCCCCCCCCCCCCCCCCAGACCAGAATCCGCTCGCAAGCCTCTAGTTACAGTTAAGTCTGAAAAGGAGCTAAAATAATCTAATTTGACTGGCTTAGGATGAGTACGACGAGTTGCTTGGTTGAATAATTTCTTCGTCTAACAGTTTTCTGATTTGAGTTTGAATTTCTTCTTTTAGATGGTATGGGTATCTAAAACTCTTTACATAGATAGGGTGATCGTCCTTTGCTCTTATATTGTGTGAAACCGCAGAAGTCGTTGATAATTTTTTATTTTCATTGTAGAAACAGTCTTTGTACTTCTGGCATAGTGATGTAATTTTATATCTTTCTTCTTCGTTCATGTGATCAGTTCTTATCGGTAATTCTACTCCTTGATGATGATTCACTTTAACATTCTGATGATCGTCCGGTATATTTTTAAATTAATTTATTTCAAACTTAGATGTGCTAAAAATTTGAGTTTTATGATTAATATTCGCTTCCAAATTCTGCAAATCCTTATGTCCGATTAAACAATCGTACGTATAGTGCCATGTTGCTATTAAGAAAGTTATAGGTGTGTTGTCACCGTATTTACGTAATATAGGAAAGGTAAGCGCATGTGTACCTTTCGTCGTTTTGTGCACCGATTTAATTTCGAATTCGTAAGGAAATATGAATTTTGAAAATAGTTTATATGCAATTTCTGGATTGATAATGGATGATGAGGCTCCAGAATCGATGAGAATTTTAAGAGGTGGATTTGTCGTTATTAAGTGTGGTAATTCGGGTGAATTGCTAATCGAATTTAAATTTATCACGTTATTTCTGTTGTATTGGGGAGCTTGTTGAAAATTTTGGCAATTATCACTCTCGTCGTTTTCTTGATTAAATTCATCATGGTCTTGCATAGGTGAGTCATTTTGATAATCGACTGTTTCTTCTTCTCCTTGTTCTTATTGATGATGCAACTCTTCAGCGATAAAGTTTGCTGGTCCTGTGCTTCTGAAGAAGTTCGTTCTTGGCTTAAAGTTATTTTGTGCTGGTGAATTATTCGATCTATTTGTTGGATTAACGCCTTGTTTGTTTGTATTTCTTGTACCGACTGACATTGGTGTTAGTTGGTAATTTTGTTGTCTTGGCAGATTATTATTATTTTGACCAAAATTGTTATTACGATAATTTGTGGGGATAAATCCAGGTTGTGTTTGTGCCAATGCGGGTGTCGGTTGAAAATAAAATGGATTTACATTTCTTGAAGTACTTGGTAAATTATTTGAAGGGTGAATAATTTTTGGATTACCATTAGTCGTAAATGGGTTTGTACTTTTAGCATTGATTGTACCGAATATGTTGGGCTTAGGTTTGTTATCACGTTGTCGTGCGAAATTGAGGAAAGCACTTTGTTGTTCATAGTTGTCGTATTTACGGCATTTTATTATACATGCCTCAACGTCGTCTAAATCAAAATGTAGCAAGTAAAAATGGTACGGCTCCTTAATACCATTTATAAAAGTACTTTTGGCTACGTTTTCATAAAATGTATTTTTAATACTTATAACATTAGCATCTCGATTATTTAACTGTATGTGTTCCTTCAATTTATTTAGCCTGCTTTTGATTTCGTCCGCGTATTTTTCGTAAGACTGATTTATCAATTGATAACATACACTTAGTCTGTTAAATAGTAACTCCTCCGAACTTGGGTCACTAAATGTATTAACTAAGAGCGTTTTACATGCGGCATATGTAGCCGGGTTATTTGCCACTATTAGGTCTAGTGCTTCACCGCGAATCTTTGATTTGATTAATGCGAATAATGCCTCGTTTATTGCATTATCTGCAGTCGCCACATTTTCGACGAATTTGTCGCACGTTTGTATAAAGTGCGAAAGGAGTCTTGTACCTCCTTCATATATGGGGATCGCGTCGCGCCATATCGTAAGTCGCAATTTAAATTGTTTTACCGTAAGATTTTGTTGATTATCTTCGTTATTTGCCATTTTGCTTTATCTTTGATTACGCTTCACGTAAAATCAATTGCACTTAAAAGGATAGGGTTGGGTAGGATATAGGAAATTTCAAAGACTTACTAGTTTGTCTTTAATGATTTCGGGTGAATCTCTGCTTGCAGGTTCACTCCAATCTTGACGTCGTAGGTTCCGTGATGATGGACGTTGAAACGCCAACTGCTTCCTCGCTGAAGATTTCCGTCACCAGGTTGAGGAAGAATCTGAGTTTTTGCAGCTTCACGGTCCTGTCTCCGTAGCACCAGTTATGTAGCAAGCCCCGGTGGATCACCAAGGAAAGGTAACACACACACAGGTAACACTCGCCAAAGTACGTAATCGAACAGAGGGTGTTGATTAGAATAATGATTTATTAAAACGTCGTTACAGGTTGGATGCCCGACAGAGACTGGCGATCGTCGAAGCGAAGTGCAGTAAGAGAGTATAAAGAGAGTATATGTATAAAGTATATATGAAAAGTATATATTGCATCTTCATTGTCTTCTGGCTTCTCTTTGTCCATGCAGATTCCATTCGGAGCGATAAGGAGGCTGGCTGGCCGATGCGTTTAAGTACCTATGTGGTGACTCATATAACTCTCGCGTGTCGCGACAACCGACACACTTAACCTAGCCTGAGAGAGAACACGCTACTAACGCATGTCGTCTGCGCACTTCTTATGCGCACTTGCCGGTTACAAACTGCCGGCAAGCTAAATCATTGTCGGTGACCTTCTAAGGTTGATGACCCGAGCCTGTGCTCTCTCTACGCTCGCTCTCTCCACACAAGAACACCTATTCGGGGCCGCTGTCCAAGTGGCGACGAGCCTGGACAAACGGTTACGCGTACTTACTCGCGACGCGGTTGATACGTGCACGCTTATTGTAGGTTAGATTCATACGGTGTGGTCTAGATTTCTCGCAAGCATCCTCGCTGCTAGGCTGACTTCATTGTATCGCCTCTCGTGATACTCTCTGCTGCTTTCGTGCCAGGCGAACATGCTTACTGCACTAGGATGTTGCTGGTTCGGTAGTACGACAGGTAGTTCTAGCCTGTCGTACTAACTCTGAGCTCTCCTCGTGTTTCCATCGAAAATACGGTATAACACATTTCGCAGATCACAATAGTGGTCTCAGGGTGTATCACGTATGGACTCCTGAGGTTACAACTATCAAAAACTTCACAATTATCGCGGAAAACGCGATATCACCGCGAACTCACTATCGCGCACGTCTGTGTCCGAACGATAACAACAACATTGATGCCGGTCGCGTCTCCCGCGTCGGCTCGCTCGTCGTCTCGTCGATGCAGCTCCAATTCTGCATCGACGCGCCCTCTAGCGTTCACTACCAGGAACTTACTAATTACCGACGTCGGTACGGCAGGCCGTGACACCCCCCACCCAGACGTCGCTTATCTCCAGATGGGCGACTCTGTACACCAATCTGACGTCGGTTGTACCTGGACAGGCGATGTATCGCGACACACACACACATACTTAACCTAGCCTGAGAGAGAACAGGCTACTAACGCATGTCGTCTGCGCATTTCTTATGCGCACTTGCCGGTTACAAACTACCGGCAAGCTAAATCATTGTCGATGACCTTCTAAGGTTGATGACCCGAGCCTGTGCTCTCTCTACGCTCGCTCTCTCCACACAAGAACGCCTATTCGGGGCCGCTGTCCAAGTGGCGACGAGCCTGGACAAACGGTTATGCGTACTTACTCGCGACGCGGTTGATACGTGCACGCTTACCGCTATTGTAGGTTAGATTCATACGGTGTGGTCTAGGTTTCTCGCAAGCATCCTCGCTGCTAGGCTGGCTTCATTGTATCGCCTCTCGTGATACTCTCTGCTGCTTTCGTGCCAGGCGAACATGCTTACTGCACTAGGATGTTGCTGGTTCGGTAGTACGACAGGTAGTTCTAGCCTGTCGTACTAACTCTGAGCTCTCCTCGTGTTTCCGTCGAAAATACGGTATAACACATTTCGCGGATCACAATAGTGGCCTCAGGGTGTATCACGTATGCACTCCTGAGGTTACAACTATCAAAAACTTCACAATTATCGCGGAAAACGCGATATCACCGCGAACTCACTATCGCGCGCAGCTGTGTCCGAACGATAACAACAACATTGATGCCGGTCGGTAGGCAGGCCGTGACAGTATATATAATTATATGCCCGTGAACCATAAACGTTAAAACTTTAAAATATTTGTCAAAATTCAGTGAGGGTAATTCTTACTATATTCACTTCTTAAATCGTGATTATTCAAAAAATTACTTCAATACATGTTTTTATAGTTTTTCTCCAATTGCCATAATCTAGAGGTTAAGAGATTAAAATTCATAAAACTCGCTTTAAATGTAAAAAATTATGATTTTTTGATGATTTACCCATTTATTATGATGTGTTTTTTATCTGAAAACTCATTCTACTCAAATGTCAATGTCAAGAGAGGATTTGCAATAAATTTACTGAAGAAATATATTTTTTTCTATTTTTTTATCATTATTTTATTATAGTAGTACTTCCATAATTATTAAAAATGCTAATTTTTCTATCTTTTTGCTTGGGGAGGGGGTAAAACACATTTTTCTTTTTTCTTTCAAAATCTCAGTGGTAAACTATTTTTGGAGTCAGACGACAACGTTTTTTAGGTATAGCGAATGAAGATTCTAAAATGAAGGTTTTTCGCTATACCCTAATATACATAAAACCGTTCCCGAAAAATTACGATTTGAAAAGAGGGCTAAAACAGTTTCAACAGTTTTAACCTCAAATATCTCTGAAATTTATAAACTAATTCTTTTACCCTAACAATTCATGTCATAAATAATATACAAACTCTACACCTCCATCAAATCTACACCTCCAGCAAATTCCAAAGTAATTAAATTTTACTCAAGTTATTGTGCGACATAGAAACTCATTTCCAGAAATACCAAAATTTAAAATATTAAATATCTCAAAAACTAACCTATATAATCTGGATGAAATTTTACATAGGTATTGCCTATATTGCATACAAAATGGTCTATAAATTTCAAACTGATATATTAAGTCGTCATTGAGAAACTACGATTTTGAAAAATACGTAAAAAAGTTTTAACCTTAAATATCTCTAAAAATTATGAGACAATTCTTTTACCTAAAGGAATTATACGATAAACACAAAAGCTCTACATCTCCACAATATTTCAATATGATTAAACAAATTTTTTTTTCTCTAGTTATCATGTGACAAAGAAAATGACTTTAGTAAGAGTAATTGAACGATCTTCATAAAAATTCGCACCTATATTATCTATATCACACAGAAAATTATCTATAAATTTGGAGCTGATTCATCGAAGCGTTCTTGAGAAACTACGATTTAAAAAAAAAAGGTTAAGAAAATTTTAACCTCAAATATCTCTGAAATTTATTGACCGATCATTTAGCCCAAAGAACTTGATCGAGAGCTATCCAAAATCTACCGCTGCAAGGAATTAAAAAAGCGATTAAGTCAATTTTACTAAAGTAAACGTGCTTCATACAAGACGCATTTTTTTCATTTTTTAATTTTGTTCTCAAAAACTAGTCGGCAGAATCGATCCAAATTTTTACAGATTATAGCTACTTATATTCTGCATTATCATGATTTTTTGGTAAAAAAAATTGACCGTTTATTTTTGGAGTTATAAGCTTTAAAAAAGAAAAACACGTTTTTTTTTAATAACAAAAAAACTACAATAGCTAATGTAATTTTTTTTTTGCAAAATAGAGGTTTTTTATGCTCTTTCGAATGCTATCTGTCCGATTCAAATATCTCAATGTTATCATTTAAAAAACGCAAAAATGAATTTTGCGAAAATCGAAAATTCGAAATAAAAAAAAAAACGCATCGACGAATCAAAAAGAGGATTTCACCCCCCCCCCCAAAAAAAAGAAAAAAAAAGAAGACATGTCCGGTTAAAATTGATCGAATAGATCCTGAGATTAAACGATATATGTACACACACACACACACACACAAACACACACGCGCGCGCGCGCGCGCACACACACACACACACGCGCACGTACGCACGCACGCACGCACGTACACATGCACGCACGCACGCACGCACACGCACGCACGCATGCACACACATCCATACAGAAATTTTCTAAAATCATATGATTCGAACTTCTATCACGTCTATTCGTGATTCTAGAGCGATTTAACGAAAACTTAAAATTTTACTATTACTTCCTCTAGGAGGAAGCAAAAGCAAAAAGACTTTGGATGCAAGCCAAAATGTGATTATACCTTTTATTAAATTCTTCAAAAAATAAAAGTATAAATGTAAGTTAAATTATCTCTTTTGAAAAAATACTATTATTTCGAGTAGAATGGTAATTAAATTTAATGTTTTCAGTTATTTATATTGTGTAGAATAATCTACGTCTTAAGTATAATAAAAACATGGCTATTAATCCATTGATTGTAGTTTCTTTATTATTTATAACTTTCAACCCTAATAATGTTAAAGCAAGCAATGAGAAGCTAACCAACAAGAGATAATATTATATCACGTTATAGAAAATATAATAAAAGATAATTTAAAATACAGCTTACGTACAGAAGAAAAATATACTTTACTTATTGAGGAAGACTATCGTGACACACTTCCACAAGATATTGTAGAAGACGATGAAATAAATATAGATTATGCAGAGATTCCTGCTTGTTTACCGAACGAAGAAGATTTTTTTAGACAGTTTTGTACATCTCCAGACTGCGGCCTGCATGGCACACTAATATCGATGACAGAACTGGTTTTCTACGTAAAAATGAAAGATTTTGCTCCCTGTCTTGTTTATGAGCTTCGCAGGCCATTCTAATAGCAGCAACAAATAAATATTTCAAAATAATCCTGTAATATTTCTTTTAAAGTATTTATTGCTGCTATTAGTATAGTCTGCTTAGCACGTAAACGAGGCATGGTGCAAAGTCTTTAATTTTTACGTAGACAACAAGTTCTGTACTCCATATTAATGTGCCATGCAGGCGGCAGCCTGGAGATGTACAAAACTGTCTAAAAAAGTTGCTAAATCTATTAAAGCGACTCATTTTTACGTAGAAAACCAGTTCTGTCATCCATATTAGTGTGCCATGCAGGCCGCAGCCTGGAGCTGTACAAAACTGTCTAAAAAAGTCGCTGTAATAGATTTAGCAACTTTTTTAGACAGTTTTGTACATCTCAAGGCTGCGGCCTGCATGGTACACTAATATGGATGACAGGACTGGTTCTCTACGTAAAAATGAAAGATTTTGCACCCTGTCTCGTTTATGTGTTTCGCAAGCCATGCTAATAACAGCAATAATAAATTTTAAAAAAGCATTACACAATAGTTAAAGGTATTATGGATTTGCCCATAACTATGTGTTGTAGAAGATACCGACTGAACAATGTTTTCTACCTTTTTAGTCCCTTTATAATAGAGCGTGCGACTACTACGTAACTCTAAATTGAATTCACTCTGATCAGAATTATAAACGCTTTGAGCTCCATATACCTTAATTAGATTTTTAACATCGTTAACAAAATTTTCTTTGTATCCTTCTAATTCTGTTGCTTTTTTTGTAGACGATGTAGTAATGAATTTTGTTATTTTACGCGGAACAATGTAGTGTTTTCGTTTAAATATTTGTATCCATCTATGTGAAGCTTTAAACCATGAAATATTTACTTTTGCTTTCTTTTGTACAGCTTATCTTTATAATTCAATATCACGCAGAGTCATCTTTGACTCTATCGCTTCTTTAATTTTTTGAAGTACATAAGTCGTTATTGCATATAGCTTAACTTTTATGTCAACTCCTGCGTCAATTTGTAATTTCCACCGTCGCAATTGACGATCGGATGTAACTTTGTTATACTTCGACTTTACACTTTTCAACGTCAGTGGTTTTCTTTTTTCATTTTGCCAATACTCCACTAGTCGTTTCTTATATTCAAAATCTAAATCTTCTTCGTTCGATAAACAAGCAGGAGTCTCTGCATAATCTGCATTTATTTCATCGTCTTCTTCAATATCTTGTGGAAGTGTGTCACGGTAGTCTTCCTCAATAAGTAATAGTATATTACGATACGTGGGCCGGAAATTGGATTTCCGGGCCGTGCGTGGTATGACGCCCGAGGCGAAGCCGAGGGCGTCATAACGCACGGCCAGGGTATCCAATTTCCGGTCCAAGTATTGTATACTATTTTTCTTACTCCCCGGCCGAAAGTACGTTCTGTAATTGTTAAATAATTGATAAAATTGCGTTGTCGTCTGCTAGCTGCGTTTGAGTGTTAGTTTTTCTTTCGGCCCGCTCGATAGCAGTGCCTCTGTCGGCCGCTTTGGGTAGCTCGGTCGATATTACCAACTGTTTTTTCTTTCGGCCCGGCGTAGAGAGCTGGTTTTTTGGGCTACTTTCACTATTGTACAGATGGTCTGATGCCCGCCCGACATTTGCAAGACCGAGGCGAAGCCGAGGTTTTGCTGGTCGGGGCGGGCATCAGAAACACATTCATTAAAAAAAGACAACACCACTTTTTATTTCAACTAACTCTTTTTTCTCGTCACACGTGCACTTTCCTCTGTCTATTTCGTACGTGTCTAACCTTCACACCTCACAAACATATTTTCCTCGGACGCTCCCGTCCATACGTTTACTTAATTGTTTCTACACGACTCGAAAGTACGTGTAGAAAACAAGAGGGAAAAACAATAACCACGATCAAACAAAACCACTTTTTATTTCAACTAACTTTTTTCTCGTCACCCGTGCACTTTCCTCTGTTTATTTCGTATGTGTCTAACCTTCACACCGCACAAACATCTTTCCTCGGACATGCGCGCGGGCGCTGAAGCGCCGCGAGTCAGGAAATTTCGGCAGCCAATCAGAGCGCGCGGTTGGTCTAAAATAGGATGCGAAAGTTTCTCTTTCGGCCCGGAGATGCGGACCGAAAGTACGTACTTTCGGGTGGGCGAGTAAGAAAAGAATATTCTTCTTCTGTCCGTAAGTTGTATTTTACATTATCTTTTATTATATTTTCTATAACGTGATATAATATTATCTCTTGTTGGTTAGCTTCTCATTGCTTGATTTTAACATTATTAGGATTGAAATTTATAAATAATAAAGATACTACAACCAATGGATTAATAGCCATGTTTTTATTATATTTAAGATCTAGATTATTCTACACAATATAAGTAACTGAAAACATTAAATTAAATTACCATTCTACTCGAAATAATAGTATTTTTTCAAAAGAGATAATTTAACTTACATTTATATTTTTATTTTTTGAAGAATATAACAAAAAGTATAATCACATGAATTTATGTAATTTCGTATGTTACCAGTATAAAGAATAACTATGAACTGACCACACTCGCATAAATGGGCATATCTCTAGAACTTTTCATTTCGATGATGGTGTATGGTTTCACACATCCAAAATGAAAAATTTAATAATTTAAGGCAATAATTTATTAGATAATATCATTTTTTGACAGTTACTCTAGTGTCTTCATCAATTAAAACCTATACCCGATTGTTCCGAACACCAAAACTAGTGAAAAACCGATAAGCCGATGTGATGATAACATTTTTTTTTTCTTCTAGTTACTGTAACTTTTTCAACGAACATAATATCATGTTCAAAATTTTTTTCTATGAAGATAAGTATATTAGCAATTAGGAAAGCTCATATAGATAAGTGTGTCACGCACAGTAAAAATGCAAAAAATTATCAAAACAGTGATGGCATGATTTTCGAAATTCATCTTGATTTTTTCTTTTTTGCTACAACTTTTTCAACAATCTTTTAATCAAGTCAATCGTAGAGTAGCGCATTCTACACACAATAATCTATAAAATAACACGATAATAGGATGTGTGCCTCTAATAGAAAAAAAATTATAAGCAGTTGAAATTCGGTTGCTGAAAAGAAACTCAAACAAAAAAATCACTATTTTAACTGGCACACTTATTGGTTAATCATTATCGGATTCTGAATAATGGTGAACTACACTAATTGGTATAAGTAATGTCACTGTCACTCCGTTAACAGTATATATATGTGCAATTCTACCGAAATAGACAAAAAAGGGTATAAAAAAAAAAAAAAATCATAATTTCAGGCACACCTACCACACCAGATTTTTTCGGTTCTTTGGGGGTCCCAGAACATGAAAAAATTGGTGAACACTCATTATCCGTTGCCAAGCTTTTTTTGCCGACGAAATCAATTTTTCTTCTGGAAATTTTGACATGGGAAAAATGGACGAAAAGTAGTCATTGATGATGAACCAATAACAAGCTATTGAAGAAGCCAAACCAAATTTTACAAAAAATCGATTAAAGTTGAAGAACGGAGCTTCAATTTAAGATGTGAATCTTTAAAATCGGTCGATTCTGTGCAAAGCTACGTGAATTTGAAAAATTTGAAGAATTACGTGGGTTTGAAAAGAATCGCTTATTTTTGTCATTTTTCACCATTTTCAAATTCACGTAGCTTTGCACAGAATTGGAGGATTTTAACGATTCTCATTTCAAATTAAAGCTCTATTCTTCAACTCTAATGACTTTGTCGTGGAATTTGGTTTGGCCTCTTTAATCGTTTGCTATTGGTTAATCATAAATGACCACTTTTCGTCCATTTTTCCCATGTTAAATTTCCATAAGAAAAATTGATTTCGTCGGCAAAAAAGCTTGGCAACGGATAATGAGTGTTCACTAATTTTCTCATGTTCTGGAACCCCCAAAGAACCGAAAAAATATTGTGTGGTAGGTGTGCTCTAAAAAATTTTTTAATTTTTTTTGTTGATAAAAATGTTTATTTCTTATGTTGTAAAGAATCGTCAAATTTTAGTTTACAAATCGTTAAATTTGTATTAATATTTTTCATTATTAATAAAATGTTTATAGAAAAAATAAATCTTTTTGTGAATAACGTATAGTGTATTATTCTTGAAATTACACCTTAAAAAATATTTTAAAAAAATTTTTTTTAAATTGAATATTATATTTTTTAACACTCCGTGCGCAAAGCTAATTTTCGCATACGCTCCGATAAAAAAGTATGCGCTAAATTAAGCTCTTCACACGTCGTCAAAAAAATTGTGTTCGATACACGAGTGAGAAAGTAATTTTACCTTCGTTTCGCTCGGGCGCAAACGTCCACACGGGGATAAAATCACTTTTTTGCACTTGTATCGAAAATAACTATATCAATCTTTATATGGATAGAGCATTTTATAGCATGGTGTGACCTAAATCCGCGCTTCACGCCTATTCGTGCCTTAAGCAGTCCATTTTTGTACCGTGCGGTAATGCCCGAGCGTAGCTAGCAGCGGATTTAGGTAAACGTGCTATAAAATATGTTACGACTCTAGTGCCTTCAGTGACCCACTACACGACGTGAATTATCACCCTCGCCACACTTGGGCGCTAATTTCACGCCGTGCAATAATGGGCCACTGGAGGCTCTATTTTTCGATACTAGTACGATAAAAATGACTTGCGCGACAATCACACTCATGTGAGAAACATTTTTATCGCTTGTATCGAAGATTATTTTTTTGATACTGCGTGTATGAAGTGCCATTTGTGCGCATACTTGAAATATACACGTATAAAAGTGGCACTTTGTGCTCGGAGTGTCAAAAGCTACTATTATTGAATGGAAGTATATTTTATATACGTTGAAAACGTTTTTCCATAGTTTATATTTTGAGAAACCACCATCACGTATTAACGAGTTTTAAAAATGAGTCACCATAGTTTTTTCGTATGTTTTATAACTAAAGAATACAGATTATATTGATTACGGAGATGTGCCCCCAAATTTTTAAAATCTTTGTCGATTCGTCGAAATTAAAACGTTCTAGAGATATGCCCAAAAGAGTCTTTTGACGATTTCTGGAGATTTTGGCTTGCATCCAAAGTCTTTTGCTTTTGCTTCCTCCTAGAGGAAGCTTTGTAATAGTAAAATTTTAAGTTTCGTTAAATCGCTCTAGAATCACGAATAGACGTGATAGAAGTTCGAATCATATGATTTTAGAAAATGCCTGTATGGATGTGTGTGCGTGCGTGCGTGCGCGCGTGTGTGTGTGTGGGGGGTGGGGGTGAGTGTGTATGTGTGTGTGTGTGTGTGTATGTACATATATCGTTTTATCTCAGGATCTATTCGATCGATTTTAATCGGATAGGTCTCTTTTTTTGTATGGGGGAAGGAAATCCTCTTTTTGATTCGTCGATGCGTTTTTGTTTTATTTCGAATTTTCGATTTTCGCAAAATTCATTTTTGCGTTTTTTAAATGATAACATTGAGATATTTGAATCGGACAGATAGCATTCGAAAGAACATAAAAACCTATATATTCCAAAAAAAAAATTACATTAGCTATTGTAGTTTTTTTTTGTTATTAACAAAACGCGTTTTTCTTTTTTAAAGCTTATAACTTCAAAAATAAACGGTCAATTTGGTTGACCAAACAGCCATGATAATGCAGAATATAACTAGCTATAATCTGTAATAATTTGGATCCATTCTGTCAACTAGTTTTTGAGAACAAAATTAAAAAATGAAAAAAATGCGTTTTGTATGAAGCACGTTTAGTTTAGTAAAATTGACTTAATCGCTTTTTTAATTCCTTGCAGCGGTAGATTTTGCATAGCTCTCGATCAAGTTCTTTGGGCTAAATGATCGGTCAATAAATTTCAGAGATATTTGAGGTTAAAATTTTCTTAACCTTTTTTTTTTTTAATTGTAGTTTCTTAAGAACGCTTCGATGAATCAGCTCCAAATTTATAGATAATTTTCTGTGTGATATAGATAATATAGGTGCGAATTTTTATGAAGATCGTTCAATTACTCTTACTAAAGTTATTTTCTTTGTCCATGATAACTAGAGAAAAAAAAATTTGTTTAATCATATTGAAATATTGTGGAGATGTAGAGTTTTTGTGTTTATCGTATAATTCCTTTAGGTAAAAGAATTGTCTCATAATTTTTAGAGATATTTAAGGTTAAAACTTTTTTACGTATTTTTCAAAATCGTAGTTTCTCAATGACGACTTAATGTATCAGTTTGAAATTTATAGACTATTTTGTATGCAATATAGGCTGAATCATGTTTTCAGCCATTGCTTATGACTGTGTAACTTCGTGTCGAATCCACTTGAAAAGACACTGCTGTGAAAATAGAAATTTGATCATTAACTCAATGATTTGAACGTATACTTTGCTATCAGTAGAAAACATTATAACCTACTTGAAAGACAATTGTTGTCATTCAATAACAAAAATTACCATTGTATCAGACGGTGCCACTATAGCCACTTTAAAAATCGCTTTCAGTTATACGAATTAAAACGAGCACCATTTGATATAAAATGGTTGTTCTCTGCTACTGAACATGGCAAAGGAGCTATAGATGGTGTGAGTGAATTTATAAAGCATTATGCTACTTCGCATAATCTTCGAGAGTCCGATGAAAAATCCATTCAAAATGCTAATGATTTTGTAGAGCACGTTCAAAAATATACAGATTCAATTAAAATAATACATTTACAAGACGTTGACGTAGAAGAGTTTAGAAAAGTAAAAAATGTTGATTGGCTTGCTACTCCTAAGTATCCTGGAATTCAAAAAACTCATTTATGGATTAAAGAAACGTGCAATGATAAAGGACATTGTTTAACAGCAAAGACCGCTGACTGTTCCCTTACTGAAGTAAGAACAATGAAGCAGAAAAAGAAAGGTAGATATAAAAATAAAAAATCTAAAAGACAAAAATAAAAAATATAACAGATACTATGTGTACTTGTATATTGCTTACGCACAAAGATAAAAACCTTTATATTGACTGTTATACCATTGACTACATGTAAGGGTTAAGTGTGAAAAATTTGTTTGTGTATTATCTCATTAATGATCGCTATTCCTGGGCACGGGTCGGGAATTTCACAAATACGTCTAGATAGGTATTTGGGTCCTCTATCAGGACAAAAAAAAATTGAGCAAAAAAAAATGGTGTTTTTGAGAAAAATGCACTTTTCTGAAAAGTGCATTTTTCAGTAAAAAGTACATAATTCGTGCATTTTTTATTTTTTTTTTAAATAACATAAAGAACGTGAAAGAGAGCTCAAACCTTAGTGAAATTATGTGTTACACGCTAAAAAGCTTAAAAAACTGGTGAAGCAGTAGCGGTTTGAAAATTACATTGAAAACATTTTTTTCTAAGTAAGGTTTTTCTCGGAATTTTTTGCCATTGCTGAACGCATGAAATTTTGATGCAACAAAAAAATAAAAATATACGGGTCAAATAATTTTTGGAGAAGAACATGAATACTTTAATTCCAAAATGATCGGTGACATAGGCATACGCGGTCCACCTGATTTGAAATGGATTCGGCCATACCTAAAACACATTGTCTTCTGACTCCAAAAATAGTTTACCACTGAGATTTTGAAAAAAAAAGATGTGTTTCACCCCCTCTCCAAGCAAAAAAACAACAAAACTGTCTAAAAAAGTTGCTAAATCTATTACAGCGACTTTTTTAGACAGTTTTGTACATCTCCAGGCTGTGGCCTGCATGGCACACTAATATGGATGACAGGACTTGTTTTCTACGTAAAAATGAAAGATTTTGCACCCTGTCTTGTTTATGTGCTAAGCAGGCCATGTTAATAGCAGCAATAACAAATTTTAAAGAAGTATTACACAATAGTTAAAGGTATTATGGATTTGCCCTTATACTATTCAACTAACAATATCAGCAGAGGAAAAACTAATGTCTCCGCAATTTATAGTTTTAAAAGTAGTTAATTGCATTAGGGGTTTCTCACTCCGACCATGTCTTTTTTTGAACCCTGAAACAGGACAACTATAATTTTTAATTTTCTTTATAACATGGCAATTTTCAATCAAATTTAGCTCATTATAACATTTTTATATCAGAAATATAAGAGAAAAAATCATATTTACCCTTATAAACAATAGAAGATGCAACCCCGCAGTATTAAAACAGTGCCCAAATACTCGTCTTTTTATAAGAAACAAATAGGGTAAGTGTGCCAGTTACTGTGCCCCTTAAGGCGATGTCCATAGTATTTAATCAATTACTATTTTTTTTTCAATTTTTGATCATCTTAAGACCTTTATATAATAATTATATATTCTGTGAGCAGAATAAGCACCTTTTTAATACAATATTATGTAAGGAATATTAAATAATTAATAAAATAACAGCATAAGCCTTTGCATCAGTTACTGTATCATTAATTTAGTTACTGTGTGTCAGTTAGTGTACATTGTTTTAATTACTGTGTGTCAGTTAGTGTACATTGTTTTAATTACTGTGTGTCAGTTAGTGTACATTGTTTTAATTACTGTGTGTCACTTAGTGTACAGTGTTTTAATTACTGTACCTTAGATTCTGGACACTGTATTTAATCCTGTGTCTTTTTTTCTCACTCATCTGCATCTGCATAAACTATATAAAATATATTTAAACATGAAATTTGTTTTTTTTATTATATTTAGTAGAGTCCCTGCTGGAAATCATCCATTTCTCTCCCATTGGTGAATCGATTTTTCGAACCTTTTCTAGTGTTTTCACTCAATTTGGCTTTCATAAAATGGGAGAGAAATGGATGATTTCCAGCAGGGCTATGATTTACTACGTATAGAAGTACTTACTTATTATAGAAGAAAATAAAATAAAGATGGGAATAAAATATATTATTTTTAAATATATTAAAAACAGTGTTATTTGCTCTGTGGGTAAGCAACAAACGTCGAAGTTGACTTGCACAGGTGGCGAAGCATGAGAAAGTAAGGTTAGCGTAGCCTACCGCGAGGGGGCACAGTGACTAAATACATTAATGAAAACTTGTCCAGTTACTGTGCACAGTAATAGAAACATGCCGAAAATTCGTTTTAGTTACTGGATTATATTAAATTAAACAATAATATTAATCAAAACTACTTTTTTATTGTTCTTTTGTCAAGTAGATGGGTTTTATAAACAATAAGTGTATTTTTTTATTATGAAAAATGTTATTTTTATAGTTTTTCAATCACTTTTGTATAGGCATATTCTTAAGCGTTTCGATAAGAAAATCATAGGAATCGCGATGAGAAATTTAATAAATTATTTTAAATATATTATAAGAATAAGTAAATCATACTGTGGGTTTAACAATAAAAAGCATGAATTGAACAGTATATAAAAATTTAGATATTTATGATTAAATATGATTATACTCTACTATAAATGAAAACGATTTAAGGGCACAGTAACTGGCACACTTACCCTAGATGTCGGTTTTATTAAAAAATTGCGATTCCATCTCGAGCTATTAAAAAAAACGGTTTTTGGGGGTGAACTTTAAGGGCGGTTTTTACCCCCTAGATGTCGTTCTCTGCTGATAAAAAAAATACGTGTCGATTATTTTTCGATACTCTAATCACCTGCAAGGTTTCATGAAAATCGGATGCGGACACCAAGTATCCTTCCCTTGTAAGATTTCTAATTAGCATGACAAAAGCATTAATTTTTAGGTCTAATTTATCACGGGGTAAATTATCGTTAACATTGTTTAATGTTTTTATTGGAAAAGTTAGATGAATGTTCTCATCAATTTGATCAACAACTTTACGACTAGCATAGTCTGTACTATAAAAAGTTTTTTTATATCCACTTCAAAAATTCTAATTTTTTTTTTTTTAAATTTGATTTCTTCATTATTCCAATGCAAACATCGTTAGTTTTTCAATTATTAGGCATTATAAAGGGATTGATTTAAGGTAGCTCATACGGACTAGTACACTTAAAGCTATGAAATTTTTTTACCAAGATTCATTTACACATTCCAATCTTAAAACTGATATGACAAGAGAAAGGTCTCTTTACATAACGGACAAAATTTTTGTTACAAAATTTACAATGTTTCAAAAGTACATTTTGTCCACTAAAAAAAATTCAATAAATATTTATAATCTTTTTTGTCTTTCATTCAATTTTAATTTGCAAGGTCTCATTTTCTTTCTTGTTCAATTTCAGGGGGAGGTACCCATATCAAAATTGGAAAATTTTCAAAACCTGCTAAGTTATATGCAATTGTTTATAAAATTCAGTGACAAATCTACAAACAATTGCATATAACTTTGTTATGTAAAAAAATGTCATAGCTTTAGGTCTACTAGCCTGCATGAGCTACCTTAACCTTCTCCAATTTGTAATAAAAGTTTCAGAAAATTATTATTTTGAGAACAAATGAGTTTTAATTTAGAAAATTTTAATCGTAGTTTAAAATCTTAAATTGTGTTTCCAATTATGACGCTTAACTAAACAAATGGTTGTGTAATGGGAATATTGGTTGAAAATCTCCACTCAGAATCACCAATTTTCCACCGAAAGGTGAATCATTTATGAATAAATCTGTTAATTTTCTATCATTAAAAATATTACTTACGTCGACTGCAACTTGCTATCAACTGATGAGAATTTTTCCATCGGTCTTACAGTCTTATAAATTAAATTAAAATAATTAATATTTATGGCAGTCAGATTGCCCTTGTTTATAATCACCCCCGCAGAGTCTGAAATAAAAACTTAATTAAAACCTGGAAAAAAAACTTTATTAGCAAAGGACTATCTAATTGCCCCCCACCACCAAATTGCCCAATTGCCCAACGTTTCGAGCTCGCTCCGGCTCCTCCTCAGGGACTGAAATGAAACCCGCGATACACCTCCTTATATACCCATACCCACTTATTTCCTCTTACCCCCACCACCATCCACCTTCCCCTCTCCAACTTTCCATTCTCACTTAAATTAATAAAGAATGATAAATGTAATCTAATTTACTTGGCTCTACCATTAAATTTACATTATTCCGATTCCTTAGAATGTGAATACTTTCAAGGCTTTCCCTCTTATATTTATTCTTAATACCTTATTCCAAAATATCCATACTCCCAAAATCGAAAGAATGCAAACTATTTAAACAATGTTCTTTCAAACCCGATGTAAAATTTGTACTACGTAAACTATATTGATGTTCATATATTCTCTTCTTCAAATATCTACCTGTTTGACCAATATAACATCCATTACAATCCCTACAATTAATTTTATAAACTACTCCCGATTTTAAACCTTTATCATCCTTGTCTTTACAATTACTAAATAACCTTTCTAAATTATTATCGTTTCTAAAGAAAACTTGAATATTATGTTTACTAAAAATCCTTCTAATCCTTTCCGACAAACCTCTAAGATATGGTAAACTAAAATATGCGTTCTTTTCATTTCTATTCCTTGTTTGATTATCTGCCCGCTTCTTCAATCCACCATTATAAATTTCCCACTCTCTCACCAATCATTTTATCAATAAATTTTACCGGATAACTATTCTTAATAAATGTTTCTCGAACTAAATTTAAATTCTTTTTCCTAAAATCTTTATGTGACAATTTAATCGCTCTGTCAATAACAGCTTTGATCGCACCTGTCTTGTTTCCGAATTTGTGGTGAGAATCAAAATTTAAAAATCTACCTGACCATGTAGGTTTTCTATACCAATCTAATTTCACTCTATTATTATTAACTCTAATGACTCTAATATCTAAAAAACTCAATTGATTATCTGACTCGACCTCTTTTGTGAATTTAATTCTATCATGGATAGAATTAAACATATCCACCATATCATCCACAAAACATTCAGGTACAACTGCAAAAATGTCATCAACATATCTTTTAAAAATAATTGGCTGAAAAACCAGCTTAGACAAAGCAACACTTTCCAATTTTTCCATTACTAAATTCGCTATAACAGGTGACAAAGGTGATCCCATTGGACAACTATATCTTTGCTCATATAAACTATTATCAAAAGAAAAAATTGTGTTTTTAAAAACCAAATTAAGTGCCTTTAAAAATTCATCTTTTGTTAAACTAGTATGTACTTTAATTTCAGACCATTGATCTTGTATAATATCATTCAACAACTCTAGAGGTATATTTGTAAACGAAGACACTACATCCAATGAAATCATCCTATGATCATTCGGAATAACAATATCTTTCATTATATCATAAAAACTCCAACTATCTTTAATATATGAATTTGTTTTACCCACTATCTTGAACAATATATTAGACAAAAAACTCGCCAGTCTATAAGTCGGAAAATTTATCGATGATATTATTATTCTATATGTCAACTGTTCTTTGTGAATCTTAGGAAGCCGATAACATTTAGCTACAGTGCTATTTTCACATTTTAAATATTTAAACATACTATCCTTAATATAAGCTTTGTTTTCCAATGCATCAATAATTCTTTCAATTTATCTTTTTGGGAGTGTGGATATTGTGGAACAAGGGATTAAGAATAAATTTAAGAGGAAAAGCCTTGAAAGTATTCACATTCTAAGGAATCGGAATAATGTAAATTTAACGGCAGAGTCAAGTAAATTAGATAACATTTATCATTCTTTATTAATTTAAGTGAGAATGGAAAGTTGGAGAGGGGAAGGTGAATGGTGGTGGAGCAAGAGGTAATAAGTGGGTATGGGTATATAAGGAGGTGTATCACTGGTTTCATTTCAGTCCCTGAGGAGGAGCCGGAGCGGGCTCGAAACGTTGGACAATTGGGCAATTTGGTGGTGGGGAGCAGCCATATAGTCCTTTGCTAATAAAGTTTTTTTCCAGGTTTTAATTAAGTTTTTATTTCAGATTCTGTAGGGGCGATTATAAACAAGGGCAATCTGACTGCCATAAATGTTAATTATTTTAATTTAATTTATAAGACTGTAAGACCGATGGAAAAATTCTCATCAGTTCATAGTAAGTTGCAGTCGACATAAGTTATATATTTTTAATGATAAAACTAAGGCCTATTAAGGCGGTCTTACACCTAAAAAATTTTGAAAAAATCAACTTTTTTTTTATTGAATTTTTTAATTACATATGTTATTCTGAACCTAACAAAACTATTGGGATCAAAAATTAAAAAAATAAAAAATGATATTGTTAAAAGAGCTTTCTATCTTCAAAATGACAAAAAAATGATTTCTTTTTATTTTGCCTTTTTTATGCTTTTACGCTTCTGATAGGAAAACGTTTACATAAATGTGTTTTAAAATATCAAAACACATTATTTAAGCCATACTAGTATAAGGATAACAAAATAATGAAATTTACATACGGGATTTATTGTAAAAATAAAATAAACGATATTGTGGAATTCGAGATCCAGTGGAATCGTCTTGTGACAATTTTGTACTTCTGTTCTAGTAAAGTGACCATTCCGTGACCAAAATTCAACAGCAATTTACTATATATAAATACTCCCTTTTGTACCTATATATAACTTGTCTGCTAATACCAGTGTAAACACAGTTGCATAGCTGACAGCTCATATAAGCAAATATACATATAACCATGTGATTTGAACAGTTTGTTTTGCAGAGTTTTTGCTTTCTGATAGAGAAAGATTTTTTTCTTAGTGCTTAATTATTTGTATTCACAAGTGAATTTAGGACCAAAAATTTAATGTATTGTGTATGTGAAGATATATGGCTGAAAAGTGTAAGTGTAATTATAATACAAGCGTGTAGTGACAGTTTTGTTTAAATTTGGAAAGTAGATTCAGTTCAAGATGGGAATGCTGTATGAAATTTAATACTGAAAAACATGTGCATTGGCAAGATTGAATTAAGTATTTTAAAGAAGAGACAGTAAAAATTTGTATCGCATAAAAATAAATACATCATTTTTCTAAGAAAGATGAAAATGACATATTAAGTCTAACTCACTATAGGGTATATAATTCAATTCAGAAGATTTGTGAATTGCAATAAGGGTCAAGATGTATCTATACACATAAAAGCGACAAGCCTGCTCACAATAATACATGCTTAAATTCAAGATATATTTAATATTTAATATATGTAATCAAGTGATCTTGAAAAACTGGGATTATCGGCTTTTATGTACTTACGTACTTTTGTCTATGACAGTGATGGCTTCTTAAGTTTCGATTTAGATGATTGGGATTTCATATTTCATAAGACCTGGCGCATATTCTATATTTATCTTAGTATTATAAATAATAATCTAACTGAGTACAATGTGTTAAAACGTGATTCAACAGTACATGAATCAAAAGTACAAAAGAAGGACAGACTGAGCAGTAATTTTTAATGGAACGACTACTGCTAGCTTAGCAATAACTTTTAATGGAACGGATGCATGCAAGGTGCCAGAGCTTCTGTTTTAACCATTTTACATGTGAGAACAGAGGACAGATATACAGAAAAGTGAGTTTCAAGAAGGAAAAGAATGGAGATCAAATGGCTGATTATTTTTGGAGTTTTATAGTATTTTTCTTTGCAGGCTTATTTCTCAAAATGTCATTTTTAAAAGTTCGGCGTCATTTTATAAAAAAGCTACTTGATGGATTTTCATGGGATAAGGCCTGAATTACTTGAAATTCATTGAACTATGGCAAGAAGAGTAGGAAATATTAAAAAAAAATTTTTAAATTATTTTAAAATGCTAAAAATCACTTAATTTTAAGAATTTTTGTGATTTTTTGTGATTTTTAGCATTTTAAAATTATTTAAAATTTTTTTTTTAATATTTCCAACTCTTCTTGCTATAGTTCAATGAATTTCAAGTAATTTATGCCTTATCCCATGCAAATCCATGGAATAGTTTTTTTACAAAATGACGCCAAATGAAAAAAATTAAAAATGCTATATTTCTGAGTAAAATTGGTCTACAGACTAAGTCTTGGGCCATTTTGTTAGAAACAGTGTATATTTTTAGGATATATATTGTATATGATTTAAATAACATTTTTTTCTTCTCTTATAGATGATTTTGGCCTCAGAAGCCACTAGGTGTAAGACCGCCTTAAAGGTGGGTTAAAATGTTTTTTAGAGATATATATGGGATTTATGGGAAGGTGGTCAAAGGTTATTGCTCAAAATGGGTAAAAATGATTTTAAGGTTTGTAATTTTAAAGGAGCAACTTACTTTTCTTCTTAGGTGTAAAAAATCAAATATTTTTCCTACCCATATTGAGAAAAATTTTGATGATAAGGGTTTTTATCGGGATTACAACAAAAGAGTTTTTTATGATCTACGGAAAAATATTTCCTTTTTCAAGAATAAGTGACTTAATTTAGAAATTAGAGATTTGAATTTTGAAATTAATCGTTTGAATAAATGTTTATTAGAGCTTGAAAGATATTTATATAATAAAGTAGAACAGAATGATTTGCAAGAATTTTTTCGTGATCAAAAGAGGCACTTTGAAAAAGTAAAATATAATCATAGGAGTAAATTAAAAAGAAAATTTGAATATTTAAAACATAAAAAACACTCTCAGGTCAAACAAACTAACAATGTGAATAAATATTGGTTTAGAAATCTAACGGACAAAGTAATACCAGAAGAAGTGGTAAATATTATGTCAAAGGGTGCTAAATTTGGAATATCATATTCAAGTAAAGCTCTTCCGATCAAGAATATCATCGCTGAAGTAGAAAGTAATATTAGTAGTTTTAATCTAGAGTTTAAAAAAGAATGTAGGAGTTCTTTAGTTAAAGTTATTAATAATTTTAAAAGAGAAAATAGATTTGATAATTATTTGAACAGTAATTTGTTGCATGAATTAAAAATAAGGAAGAAATTCTTGAGAGAGAATCCGAATATGATCTTCCAAAAAGCAGATAACGGAAATGTAACGGTAGTTTCAGATAAAAGGGATTATATAAATAAAATTCAACTTATGTTGGATGATGATATCACTTACGTGAAAATTAGGAATCCACATATCAATAGACTACAACATAAATTGAAAGAATTATTGATGCATTGTAAAACAAAAGCTTATGTTAAGGATAGTATGTTTAAATATTTAAAATGTGAAAATGGCACTGTAGCTAAATGTTATGGGCTTCCTAAGATTCACAAAGAACAGTTGACATATAGAATAATAATATCATCGATAAATTTTCCGACTTATAGACTGGCGAGTTTTTTGTCTAATATATTGTTCAAGATAGTGGGTAAAACAAATTCATATATTAAAGATAGTTGGAGTTTTTATGATATAATTAAAGATATTGTTATTCCGAATGATCATAGGATGAATTCATTAGATGTAGTGTCTTTGTTTACAAATATACCTCTAGAGTTGTTGAATGATATTATATAAGATAAATGATCTGAAATTAAAGTACATACTAGTTTAACAAAAGATGAATTTGTAAAGACACTTAATTTGGTTTTTAAAAACACAATTTTTTCTTTTGATAATAGTTTATATGAGCAAAGATATGGTTGTCCAATGGAATCACATTTGCCACCTGTTATAGCGAATTTAGTAATGGAAAAATTAGAAAGTGTTGCTTTGTCTAAGCTGGCTTTTCAGCCAATTATTTTTAAAAGATATGTTGATGACATTTTTGCAGTTGTATCTGAATTTTTTGTGGATGATATGGTGGATGTGTTTACTTCTATCCATGATAGAATTAAATTCACAAAAGAGGTCGAGTCAGATAATCAATTAAGTTTTTTAGATATTAGAGTCATTAGAGTTAATAATAACAGAGTGAAATTAGGTTGGTATAGAAAACCTACATGGTAAGGTAGATTTTTAAATTTTGATTCCCACCACCAATTCGGAAACAAGAAAGGTGCGATCAAAGGTGTCATTGACAGAGCTAATAAATTGTTACATAAAGATTTTAGGAAAGATAATTTAAATTTAGTTAGAGAAACATTTATTAAGAATAGTTATCCGGTAAAATTTATCGATAAAATGATTGGTGAGAGAGTGTGGGAAATTTATAATCGTGGATTGAAGAAGCGGGCAGATAATCAAACAAGGAATAGAAATGGAAAGAACGCATATTTTAGTTTACCATATGTTAGAGGTTTATCGGAAAGGATTAGAAGGGTTTTTAGTAAACATAATATTCAAGTTTTCTTTAGAAACGATAATAATTTAGTAAGGTTATTTAGTAATTGGGAAGACAAGGATGATAAAGGTTTAAAATCGGGAGTAGTTTATAAAATTTATTGTAGGGATTGTAATGGATGTTATATTGGTCAAAAGGGTAGATATTTGAAGAAGAGAATATATGAACATCAATATAGTTTAGGTAGTACAAATTTTACATCGGGTTTGAGAGAACATTGTTTAAATAGTTTGCATTTTTTCGATTTTGGAAGTGTGGATATTTTGGAACAAGGGATTAAGAATAAATATAAGAGAGAAAGCCTTGAAAGTATTCACATTCTAAGGAATCGGAATAATGTAAATTTAATGGTAGAGTCAATTAAATTAGATAACATTTATCATTCTTTATTAATTTAAGTAAGAATGGTAAGTTCGAGAGGGGAAGGTTAGATGGTGGATGGTGGTGGGGGTAAGAGGTAATAAGTGGGTGTGGGTATATAAGGAGTATCGCGGGTTTCATTTCAGTCCCTGAGGAGGAGCCGGAGCGGGCTCGAAACGTTGGGCAATTGGGCAATTTGGTGGTGAGGGGCAATCAGATAGTCCTTCGCTAATAAAGTTTTTTTCCAGGTTTTAATTAAGTTTTTATTTCAGATTCTGTGGGGGTGATTATAAACAAGGGCAATCTGACTGCCATAAATATTAATTATTTCAATTTAATTTAAAAGACTGTAAGACCGATGGAAAAATTCTCATCAGTTGATAGTAAGTTGCAGTCGACATAAGTAATATTTTTAATGATACTATATAATTGATAAGTAATTACGCACGCAGCGGATGGGGAGGGGGGGTATCGTTAATATCGATAGCAGCCAACCTACGTCGTCGTTTGTCGACACAAGGCCGAGTTGGAAACAATCAACTGTAACACAATACAGAAGGGATATCGGTCGAGTTGTCAAGAAGTAGAACATTTCATTCTCCGGCGAGAGGAGCCAAAGCATTGTCGCTTTCTTAACACGGCTCGAAGATTGCAGACAATTGTCCCAATTGTCGGACGAAGAGATGTTATCATCATTGTCCGAGTTTTGCAAAGGCACCGCGGCTACTTGGTTTCGTAACCAATGCTATAAATGGCGAACGTGGGATGACTTCACATGGACGGCACGCAGGTGGTACGGAACCAGACGACAATACCAACAGAGGTTAGCTCGGAAGCCAACACGGACACAAGGCGCGGACGAACCCGCGCGTGATTACATAACCTGTCTCTTGGTGATCATGAAGAAGCAAGTGCCAAGACCGAGCCAAAGTGAACAACTAGACCTGCTACACCGAAATCTATTGCCGCAAATTCAGAGATTAATTCGAAGAGCCGATCTAGACTGCGTCACAACTCTACTCGACATGGCAAATGAAATTGAATAAACACTAGAATGTGAAAGAGCATATCAACCGCCTCCTCCCCAGGAGTTATCTCTACTGCCAGAGTTGGCGTATAAAGGTAAGAGAGGTGGGAAAAAGACGACGAATATTTCAATTAACGCCGAGGCCTAAGATTTTACTGGCTCAAAGAGACATGATAAAATTAGCGAGCAGTCAAATCATTAAAAGAGTAAATGAAGTCTTTGCTACAGCACATGAAGTCGCTGGGGCAGAGATCTGAAGAGGTTAACCTCGAGCAGAAAAGAGGTAACTCTTCGAACAATGGCAAACCGAATCTGCATAAGCAGAGAGGTAAATTGGACGACGGCGGAGGCCCGGACGAAGCGGCCGGGTCGAACGAGCGTTCGGCTAACCGAGGTCCCGGAGCATACAATCGGCCGAAATTCGACCCGACGAAGCCGATAACTCGTCAAGCTTGCGGCAGGGTTGGGTTCATGATGAAGTACAGCACTGATCGTTTGAGGAAAAGCCAACTGGATCGGTTAGTCACAACTGGCGCCACTCCCATAGCAGCAAAGGCAGTCTCTACGTCCGAACAGGAGGGGGCTGCCGAAGCGCCGTCTGCTCGCACCGAAAAAGCGAAGCAGGAGGTGATAGCGGCGGGAAGAATTGAAGAAGAGGCATCGATGAAAGAAGATCCGTCGCCCGACGGGACAATTGCTACGTCAGGGCGAATTTTATTCGCGCATTTCAGGCTATCCTAGACCCCATAAATGACCGTCTGTATATAGAGAAGACTGAAAACTATGTACAGCTGGAAGTAGCAGGCATGGCGGCGGGGACAGCAACATTTGATGCACACCAGGTTGAACGTCGGGCGTGGAATCAACATCGGAACCTTGCGAGCCGGAAGACGACGTTACAATCCGGCATCGGACGAAATGTGGAGAAGAAAAGGGAAAACTCTACCGACGACGGAAGAGGCAGGGAGCGAGCCGTTTATTACGTGCAATGGCAGCGAGCCCGGATATGAGAGAGATCGGAGCGCCTGTCCAAGCGACTAAGGCTACGTTAGGATACCCGAGAAGAGGTAGACCACGGAAAACACCACTCTCGGCACAACCGAAGGAGACCGCAGCACTGCCCGCGTCGAACGATACGGGCCGGGGAGCGATGAAGAAGCCGAGAGGCCATCCGAAGGGCTCGCATAAAGGCGTAATTCTACCCACGGAGATTTCGTTGTCGCCGCAACCAGCCCGAATGAATCAAGAAATCAAACGCGTCTAATGATCGGAGGTCCTCTTGTCTGTCCAGTTGCCAGTTTCACCGCCGAATGTGGGAAAGCCTTAGGTTATTCAGGAGGGTAGCCTCAACCATGCCCGGAGAAATGAATCCGGTTAACCATACCTGTACTCCGGGCCACTAATAAATGAATTGTATTCATTTTGAAAAAGAATAATATTCATTCTTAGACCATTTCTCAGGCCCTTCCTCGCACGAACGATAGAGTCTCGTGCCGCGATTTTGGAAAAACAGTGACAGTCCTCACCGTTGTGCAAGTCCTGGCGCGAAGAAAAGCAGCAATGGCGTACTGCAAGCCGAGGAAGCATGTATGCGGCTGAAATAAGGAGGCGAGGCTAGAATTCGCTTAGCAAGAACGCGAGTGGAGGTGTGATCCTATCACCCGGTAACCAAGGGCAGAGAGTACGCCAATCCGCGCTACGAGAAGTCACGAAGACGACGGGGTCAGGGGAGCGCGAGGACAAGACAGCCGCTGTAGAAACCCGCCCTCCCGCCTGTTCGCGCCGGACAACTGTATAACGAGAGTCCGAAATTTATAATTCTACGCGAAGACTGGCCAGCCAGCTAGGCTTTGAGACAATTAGATCTGATAACAAGCGCGCGTAGAAGCGAATTGTATTTTCTCTCTCTTCCGGATAACCGTACGTTTGTATATTTTAGTTAGCAGAGTGGGAACGGCTAGCCTCGTTCACGAATACTGGGTTCGACCTGCGCGACATTTTCTTGTTTACGTTTGTTGTCTGGCGAATAAACACCACTTTTATCTTACTCAATCTGTGTTCTCGAATCAATTTCCAGTGTTGCATTATTCCATTTGTCGAACATTTATTGTTAAAAAAATTGATTTGACGTGATTTGTGCCCGTTTTCAGTCGCAAGCCGAAGCTCACTGCCTACGAATACCAGAAAGCCGAGCAGAAGCTCGGCATTAACAGCGGCTACTTTTGCTAAAAGAGTAATATCGGCAAGGTCAGCCCTGTCACATGATATTATCTCGTTATGTGCCAACTTTCATTACATTCCGATCAATTATTGACTTAGGGATAGAAATCTCTTAAAACTTTTAAAATAAAATTTTATTAAGCTTTTTTACCGCCGCAAGGCATGACTTCGCAGAAGCAGTGTGCACCTTAAAGGCCCTCACCGCGCCACCCAGCGCCACCTCACCCGTTAGGGCTGTCGACTTCTTTCTTTTTCTGCCCTCCGAATGGAATCAGCCTTCCCACAATGGACGTGGCGAGTGTAACCACCGCGTCCCAGCCCTCCGATGAAGCGAACAGGCACTGGCCAATACCCTCCGGCGTCAGGGGATCTTCCCATGAGGCACGAAACTGCTCCCTCTCATTTTGGAACCTAGGGCATCGGAACAGTATATGTTCCACATTTTCATCGGTTCCAGGGCATGCCGGGCACTGCGCGCTTTGGTACACGCGGATACGATGTAAATAGCTGCGGAAGCAGCCATGCCCGGTAAGCACCTGGGTGAGATGGAAGGTGACGAATCCATGTCTCCTGCCTATCTACTCCTCGACTTCTGCGATAACGCCGTGGGTTCACCGGTCTTCTCCTGCTGAATCCCATCGACGCTGCCCCTTTTCACTTGCCCTCCTGAACAGTTGGTCATGGCAACGCTCCTGGCCCATGTCGTCTTCTTCTGAACGCCCACATTCACGGTACTTGATGGCTCTCTCGGTTGCCAGGTCTACGGGAGGAAGTTCCGCAATCACCGAGAGGGCGATGTCCGATACGGTACGGTAGGCACGGGCCACTCTTAGCGCGGCCGTTCGGTAGGCCCGTCGGCAAGTAGCTCCGTAGCTCATAAGGCTATTCAAGGCATCAGCCCAAATTGGAGCTCCATATAATATCACGGAGCTCACCACCGTAGAGAGGAGGGACCGTCGCGGCTGCTTCGGCTCCCCTATGTTCGGCATGATGCCCGCCAGTGCTTGAGCCACTTTCAATGCCTTTAAGCCAGTGTTCAGGAGGTGCTCCTTAAACGTCAGCCGTGCATCTAGTGTAACCCCAAGATATTTGATAGTGTCTACCGTCCTGATCTTTTTATCTTCGATCGTAAAGGTGGCGTTACTTCCTCTTTTTCATTCGAGAGATAAGCACCGCCTCCGTCTTTTCCGCCACCAGGCTCAGTCCATGGTCGCTCAACCATGATTAGCGCAACGTTGTCCGCGATAGCCACCATCGAGACTCCCTCTGGGAGTGGTTGCCTAAGCAACCCGTCATATAGGACGTTCCAGCCAGGAGGTCCCAAGACCGAACTCTGCGGCACACCTCCTGTGATTTTACAGGAGTGAGTGCCGTCATCGGTGTCGTAGAGCAGAGTTCGGTCTGTTAGGTAACTCGAGATAACCTTACGGAGGTAGAGCGGTACCTTCAGTTGTTCCAAGGACTCCATGATGTGGTCCCATCTGGCCGAGTTGAACGCATTTCGGATATCCAGACCAATAACGCCGCACATTCGCTGTGTACATTGACTGCCGCAGATGGCCTTCGAAGCTAACGTAGTCACTCGGCCAATGGCATCAATAGTTGAGCGACCCTTCCGAAAGCCGAACTGGTTATCGGGCAGGTCTCCTCTCTCAACACCCGCTCAAACAATTTCCTGACAATATCTAGCATACAGAGTGGTCGGTACGAGGATAGCTCCTCCACGGGTTTCTTTCCTTTAGTGAGGAGCACCAACCTCTGCACCTTCCAATGCGCCGGGAACATTCCTTGCTGTAGACATGGGTTGAATGTGTCCACAAAAATATGGGGAACATTCAGCGCAACGGTTTTTATGGCCAAGCCTGGAATCCATCAAGTCCTGGGGCTTTTCGGATAGAGATTTTCTTAGCGGCCATCTTCACCTCGGCTTCCGTGACACCTGGTGGCTCGACTGCACAAGCTATTATCATCAGGCCAGTTCCGGCTGGCCATTCCCGGTGTTCTCGGAACAAGTGGCGAACCACCCTGTCGAGAAAAACTGAACAGGTTGGTGAATTGGGGCACCTCGGCTTGATCATGCTCACGACCGTTTTGTACGGACGCCCCTAGGGGTTCCGGTCCACCTCCTCGCACAGATATCGCTAGCACTTACTTTTGGCACTTTTGATGGCAGCCTTGAGCTCTCTTCTTTTTGTCTCATAGACCGCGCGTAGCTTCTCATATCGCGACCCCCGAGTTGCTAGTTGATGTAGCCTCCTAGCTCGAAGGCACTCTCGGCGTATTGCCGCGATGTCCTCGCTCCACCAATAGACTGGAGAGCGTCCCCGAGGGTTAGTCTTTATGTACATTGAGGCATTGCAAGCCGCTGTTATGGCCCGTGAAAGGCTTCGAGCTTTGTCCTCTGCGGTTCCTTCTAGCATTGCTTCCTCTAGAGAGCAAAGGACTTCTCCGACGGGGAGCAGGGGCTTTATCGAGGTACGCGTTGACAGTCACAGAACCATACAAGTAATTATTTCTCTTCGAATCATTCCGATTTTTTTCGTGCTATAACGCACATAGGCTTTAAGGAGATAAACAATATTTGAAAAGACGATGAATAAAGTTGAAATTATTGGAAGGAAAATGGTTAGTTCGGCGGTTTTGTGACCGTCATCCTTTACCTCAATAAAGCCCCTGGACACTGGCTGCTTGGGTGCCACTATAGGATTTTCTAAGTTTGACACACTCAGGGGTTACTGCTTCTGACCCGGTCACCGTGGTGATAACTTGTGTCACCTCTTCCGTGGAAGTAGTCTCGTCCATTTTCTTAATGATTAGGACTTCCTTGTGAGTCAGCGTCAGGACTTCAGCTGACCCCTTCAGGGTGGATGAGACTATTGCCTGAAGCTCTTGGGTTGAAGCACCTGGTCCTCCGAGCTCCAGGAGAAGTTCTCCTGCTCGAGTGCGCCTAATACGCGTGACACTTTCCCCAAGCTCTTTCAGGTCTGGCGCACCTTTAACCTTTCGAATGATATCGGCATACGACACCTCTCCCGATGCTTTAATTTGGAAGGCATCAGGTCAAGCAGGTCTTAGTCCGGCCTTCGGCTGTACCTTCAGTATGTTGGGCTTGCGAGCATCCCCGGTCTTTTTCTTTACCTTTTTCCTCTCTACCGTCTCCTAATCAGCATCCATATGCTGCTGTTCAGGTGCTGCTGGTATTGATTGAGACGGCTTATCATAGCAAGTCTTCTGCATTCTTGCCCTCTTCCCTTCCTTGGCAGTTGGAGGTGAAGGCCTCTCACGATTTGTAGGCACCCGTGGTAAAGCTTCCCTGTGGAAGAGAGGCGAAGTTGGAGATGTTCTGTCCTTACTTAGTCGTGCCGTCTATGCCGACCCTACATTTTACCGGGATTTGGCATACACCTTAAGCGGTCTGGCGGTACTTCTGACCATTCCCTCAAGCTTCATATGGAGATTCGTCGTCTCCAAGATAAACTGTACAAGCGACTCGATGCCTGCACTGAGCCGCTTGTAGGTCTTCTCAGTCCTCTGGTAGTGTACATGGTTCTCCCCAAAATCCGTGGAGCCAGCGCTAACCATCGGGACTTTCACGCGATCGGAATCGACGGTGGTTTTCCCTCTTTAGCGGGGGTACCCGCTTGGGGTACTACGTCTGTCTCGTACTCTACTTCCATTTGGTTGACGGTATAGTGTATTTGGCTACCCTCAAAATCTGTGGATCCAGCATCAACCACCGGGGCTTTCATCAGCAGGGGTGCCCACTTGGAGTAATACGTCTCTCGAATACACTGCTTCCATTTTTTATTTGTATTCGGGATTTCTTCCCCTAGCTAGTTTTGCTCCACACCGGGTATTTTATTTCCCCGGTAATGATGGAAACGTAATTTTTTGTAAATAGGTTATATTTTTAAATTAAGAAAAAATATTGACCTGAATATTTTTTTGCTTATAACGAATATGGACTACTATAATGTAATACTAAATTTTTATGTTTTTTTATTGATTATTTTTGGAGAAAAAATAATTAATAAAAAGAAGTGATTTTCTTTGCGCTGCATAACAAGTAAAATTATCTTAATTGCTTTGAAATTTTGTGTAGGGGTAGATTTTCGACACCTTTCGGATCAGTTTTCCAGCCTAAAGAATTGGTCAATAAATTTTAGAGATATTTGAGGTTAAAATTTCGTTAACCTTTTTTTGACATCGTAATTTCTTGAGAACGTCTGAATTTATTAGCTTCAACTTTATAGACAATTTTGCATGTGAGATAGGCAATATGTGTGAAAAATATTATCAACATCATGATAACTGGCATAAAATTGGTTTAACTGTTTTGATATTTTGTGGAGATGTAAATTTTGTATATTGCTATTGTATGAATTATTTGTACAAAAGTATTGGTTCATAAATTTCATAATTTTCAAAGCTTATCTGGCTGGCTAGCCATTGCGTAGAATTATAAGTTGCGGACACTCGTCGTACGGTTATCCGGCTCGAATAGCTGAGAGGTCGGGTGCCTACCGCAGTTGACATCTCCTCGCACTCCCCTGGTCTCGGCGTCTTCGTGGCTACCCGTAGCGCGGATTAATTTACTCTCGGTCGTTGGGCACGGAGTGGTAAGCGCACACGTGCACTCGTGTACTTGCTAGGCGAATTTTATCGCCGGCCTCTTATTCCGGTCGCGCACATGCTTCCGCGGCAACGGTCCGCGTGCTCTCTCCCCCTCTCTCTCACTCTCCCTCTATTTTGCTAGGCCGTCGGTACGCGTACACCGTAGCCACTTTTCTTTGGGCTCGGACTAGCACCGACAGCGAGAACCCTCACCATTACACCCCCTCCCCCCTCCTAGACGTTGCGTACGCGATTTTTCCAAAATCGCGACACGAGACTATGGTTCGTGCGAGAAAGGGCCTGAGGAGAGATCTAAGAATGAATTTCTTCTTTTCCAAAATCAATACACATAATTTATTAGTGGCCCGCAGTACAGGTACGGATAACTGGTTTCACTTCCCACAGACACGCTTGAGGCTATCCTCCTGGATAACTTAAGGTTTTCTTGGGTGCTGTTTTCCGCCGCCTACCTCTTCTCCAGTGTCCTAACGTAGCTTTAGTCGCTTGAACAGGCGCCCCGGTCTCTCGCATCCAGGCTCACCGCCATTGCATCGCACGCAATAAGCGAGTTGCTCCGCGCATCTTCCGTCATCGGTTAAGCTTCCCCTTTTCTTGTCCATATTTTGTCCAACACCGGATCGTAACGTCGTCTTCCGGGCGGCACGGCCCCGTTTTTGATTCTACGCTCGTTCAACGTGATGAACACCCACTTTTGGCACAGCGTTTGTCCCGAACGGGACAGAAGATGTGCCAAACCGTGGTACAACATTCGACCCTACTTTCGGCGTAGCGTATGTACTTATCGGGTCAGCTGGAGTGCCAAATTTTTTTCAGTGTATCGATGGCATCGATATTCCCCCTTCTAGCCGCTGCATGCTGGTGGCTGTTGCAATGAGGCGGGCTGACGAGTCAACGTACTATTTGTTGCTTCAACTTGGTCACAATAATAGTGCCGCGTGAATGTGTCTTGGAACTCCACATGTCTTTGTCATGTTCCTTGTTATCTGGCCGTACCTGCATTTGTTGTAACGTTCACGTGTTCATTCAAAGCTGTTACCTCGCTAATTAGTTCTGCCCTTTCGGTCGCCAAATCTTTATGGATATGGAATATTTCGCCGTTCATATCGACCAAGGATAGACTTTTATTTGGATCGGTGTTTCTCCACTGGTTATCCGTAAGAGGTTGCCCACCTTGACCATTAACCACGTGGTTTTCGGTTGAGGGGATGTATATTTTTGTGACGTATCTCCTATTTGCACATCTCCGGAAAGGTTACCCTGGCGAATATCTCATAGACTGATGATCCACTCGCTTCCGTTGGTCTTTGATTCTATTGCTTCGGCAATTAATATTCGGCTCAGCTCTTCTCTTCTTATTTGTGCCGTTCTTTTATCTTCACCGACACAAAATCTGCTGCCGTATAATTATCGAGCATCCATTTAGACAGTCTATGGCTTCATATGCAACTCGTTCACACCTGGCCCACGCATTATATGCGTTCCGACACGTAGACGCGAAAAACAACGGTGCACACCATCTAGACTCCATGATCAGCCACCCCGACCACCTGAACCACGCATTGTATACGTTGCAACACCTAGGCGCAAAAACCTGCGGAGCGCACTTCCTAGACTCCATTATCAGCGATCTCGAACACCTACACAACGCATTGGATACGTTTCGACACCTAGACGTGAGCTACGTACATCCATTATTTTAGACTGTTTCTTAGGTTAATTCTACCTGCCCTCTGCCAAGCAAATATCTCATTTCACTGCCAAATAAAAACTGCTTGGGTCGATGAGCAGAAATTGCTTTGCGCCGCTTACTTGGGTTAGGAAAGCAGATTTTGCTTGAGGCTTCGGTAGAAATAAACTTGTTTTTCAGTTCGCTCCTTCTACGTTAGTCCAGACGTAAAATAGTTACTCATATGCTCGGCATAACACCATATATAGTAGGGGTTGCTGGAGCATTCACACTCTCTTCTCCTAGGCAGCTCACTCCCTGGCAGCGGACACACACACACTCTCAAAATTAAATCATACCTGTTATTTTATTCATATTTTATACTTTTTAATTAATCTTCATAAATAAATGAAATTAGAATTATGTCATGAATTGGTGAAATAATTCTAAATTTTGGCATTAAAAATTAATGGAAGAACTCATTAAATTACGTGTGAGGAAGCTACGTGCCACTGAATTGGAAGCGGTTTTTTTATAGTGATGCTCTTGATCCCTGCTATCCCAAAACATAAAAAGCACGGATATTTTGTAAAACCTGATTGTGGTTCTTGTATGATCGATATCGTCGGCTTGGTAAAAGACAGCACTGATTCAGAATACGATTGGAGAAGGTACCAATTCGGAAGCTGGATGGAGAAAGTACCAATTCGGAACCCTGTTGGAAACGGTACCAATTCAGAATCCGGTTGGAAACGGTACCAATTCGGAAGGCGTTTCGAAAAGGTACCAACTCAGGCACACATTTTTTTTATTCAAATTTAAGTTGGCAACACTAACAAAAAAAAAAGAATTTTATACTACGAAATATATTTTCATCAAAAATGGTTCATAAGTATACATCGAGTAGATTTTTTGATAAGCTCATCATTGATAGGAGATCTATTTTTACGTGCGATGAAAAGAAAGTGTGCTCCACATTACGATTTTTGCATGTTACTTTCAGCGACACTACAATATAGCTGGAATGTATAGCATACGAGTTTAGCCTAGGTGTTTTAGGCTGCGTACGTAGATGCACGGACTAAGGATCCGGCGAGCTAGCCTTGAATCCGAGGCCAATTCCGTCGCGATTAACATAGCGAAATTCTTTTGTTAAGAGCTCCTCCGCATGCGGAGACAACTGCACTTTGTCTACGTTGCACTCTAGCGCGCTATATTTGGGCTGAACAGAGGCACAATATTTTACAATGCTGCTAATTTTTATCGCTCTGCTGCAACGTGACAAATGTTTTGTTCAACGGGAATAGACTATATATTAAGAAATGTATGTCTGTTAATGTTTACAATATTTCACCAAAATTGAGGTAGTTATAAATTTTCATACGATATTGTAACGAATGAAATTTACGATATAATCGTTATAAAAAAAGTACATAAGGAAAAATAATTCGTGTGTGAAACTTGCATACTTCACAAATTTGATGAATTTTTCATAATCAGTATCAAACTTCACACAATTTGTGTATAGTAAATTCGTGTTTTAGATAAAAATTTGTATTAAAAACGGAACTAGATTTTCCAAGGTATCCAAATTCGGGGTCAGATTTTCAAAATTCAAGATGGCGGAACCAATATGGCGGATCACATATAAAAAAATTCAATATTTTCGAAAACAAAAATCTCATCATATTCTACGTAAAATTACAAATAAAAACCACCCTTGATGATTTATCGATTAGTTGCGTCGTTTTCAAATAATAAATTCTGAAACTTGGGCTTACAAGACGTTTGGTACTATGCTTCGCCCTGATGAGTGAAAAGTAAGCGTACACATAGGTGTTGTAAGCCAAAGTTTCGGATTTTGCTTCCTCATAGAGGAAGCTTTGTAACGGTGAAAAAATTTTTCGAAAAAAAAAATGTTCAAAAAGATGTTTTAAGCTGATGTTATATACCGACATAATTTTAAAAAGAGTACATCTCATGAAAATACCAATAGAATCATCCATAAAAAATTCTGAGTATAGTATTTACATATACGGAGCGCCTGACAGACGTGTTTTTCCAAAAAAATGATTAGAGTTTATTTAATTAAATAAAAACCGTACTGTCGGTAAGTAGGAATCTGCAATTGACCTATTTCCAAAACGAGCACAGCTAACGAAAATACTAATAGAATCGCTCAAAAACATTTCTGAATATAGTGTTTACATGTCCGGAGCGTCTGACAGTCGTCTTTTTCCAAATAAACGTTTGAATGTTGATTTAAAAAATATTGAAATCAGGGTATCACATCACCTTAAGGCGATATGTGTATATTAGTTGATTTTGATCATTTTTGTTTTCGTGTGTGTGTGTGTGTGTGTGTGTGTGTGTGTGTGTGTGTGTTTGAACTCTTCATATCTGCGAAACGAATCGACCGATTTTCGTCGGGTAAAGCTTATTCTCTTCGTCTCGCGGGAAAAGAAAGGTACCTTGATGGATTTGAGTTTTTATTGATTTTCTTTTGTTTTATAACCAAAAAACGATTCTGAATTTTTAGTTTTTTTGATTTTTTCATATCTTACAGTCATTATTACATAATATAATAAACTTCTCTTGAAAGGTATTTAAATTACCTATATTTTCCTTTTTTAAAAGGACCCCGCACACAATGTATGGAAAATAATCATTCGGTCAAATTGGATCAAACTTGGGGAAAAGATAGATCTTGAGGTCCTGAACAAAAGTTCTCATGGGCAAAACCCCCCAAAATTTGACCGAATGATTTTTTCCTATACATTGTGTGCGGGGTCCTTTAAATTATCTTCACTCTGTCATTTGTTATTAAGGAAAACTTTTTTATATTTCATAAATTAATTTCTCAAAAAATACTTTATTTATCGACTTGAAATTTTAACCAGTTGTTACACTAATTTAAGACTATATGTGGTTAAAATTTCAAGAGATTATCTTCATTTGTTTTTTAGAAAAAAATTATTTTAGAAAAAATTTGTGTTTTCGTTGTCGCACGATAACTAGAGCAAAATTTATCCAATCGTCCTGAAATTTGGCACAGATATAGCTTTTATATACCTTCAGATCGAGTTCAATGCCCAAAAAAATGGGTCCATTACGAAAAAAGATATTTGAGGTAAAAAATTTTTTTTAAAAATTATTGAATTGCATTTTCTCAGAGATTACTTGATTTATCGACTTAAAATTTTAACCACTTATTAAACTTATAGAAGATATATAGATATATAGAAGATATATAGAAGATACTATATTTGGTTAAAATTTCAAGAGATGATCTTCATTTGTTTTTTAGAAAAGAATTATTTTATAAAAAATTTGCCTTTTCGTTGTCGCACGATAACTACAGCAAAAATTATCCAATCGTCCTGAAATTTGGCACAGATGTAGCTTTTATATATCTTCAGATCCAGTTCGTTGCCCAAAAAAATCGGTCCATTACGAAAAAAGATATAACTCACAGTTTAAGCTGAAACTGGACCCATGACCTTCTCCTACTTATTCTAACCGTACAAGATAAAGTATTAAATTTTAAATATTAGAAGTAAAAATTAATTAAAGGGATCAATAAATTAAGTTTGAGGAAGCTACGTGCCAATGAATTGGCAGCGGTTTTTTTACTCTAAATAACGCAACGAATCGAAAAAATCATGAAGGATGGTTTATATGTATGTATTGTTAAAACTTAAATAAATTAATTTATTCTAGTGAAATAACAATTTTATTAACAATTTAATTATTAACGCGGGTTGACGAGCGTAGCGAGTGCTTAACCCTTTGAGGGACACATTTTTCTACACGATGCACCAGAAAAAATATATTAGAAATATGAAAAAAAAAACTGAGACCATATAGGTGGGACGTATACGTCCCACTGACCCGCAAAGGGTTAATGGATTTTAAATTACATTTTCTTGATTTATAACTCGATAAGTCCTGCGAAAATCTTTGAGACCATAGCGAAGAACAAGGCGAATGATTCAAACGGATGTCTACCAAGAACTAAAAAAAAAATTCTTTGAGATTTCCAGATTTTACAGACACTTAAATAATTTTTCTAGACTACTAACAGAGAACTCATTGAAAATCTTTTATTTCAATTTAAATTCTTAATTTAAATTTTAAATATATTAAATATACACGTTTAATATTTTATTCTTAGCTTTATAATCTTTAACATCATTAAATTTATTTTAGAGATTTGTTTTTTCGTCCACAATTAATTAAGAAGAAGAAGTTTAGTTGATTTTGGTGAACAATGCTTTATTGTATAAACAATGTAATTTTGCTTACTCCTAGAAGCTTTGTGATAGTAAAAAAAAAGTTTATGAGATAATGTGTTAGAAATGTTATTTAGCAAATTTGGAATCGAAATACACTATTTTTAGAAAATGTCCGTATGGATGTGTGTGTGTGTGTGTGTGTGTGTGTGTGTGTGCGTGCGGGCGCGCGCGCGTGTGTGTGTGTGTGTGTGTGTGTGTGTGTGTGTGTGTGTATACGCTGATATCTCATGATCTACTCGACCGATTTTAACAAGAGAGTGATCATTTTTTTAGATTTTGCTTTCACAATTGGGGTCAATATTCTATTTTTGTAAAATTTAATTTTTTTTTTATAGCCATTTTTTTAATTTTCAAATTTTTTATTTTCGATTTTTTTAATATTTAGAACAAATATTGTTTATATATCATGAATTCTCTGTATGTAGGATAAAATTATCTACAATTTCAAAAAAAAAGTCGGTAGCTATATTTCGTCATAAGTTATTGATGAAAATGTAATTTTTTGTAAATAGGTTATATTTCGAAATTAAAAAAAGATATTAATATGAATATTTTTTGGTTATAAAGGATATTAAGTACACTATAACTTACTAAATTTTTAGGTTTTTTTATTCATTATTTTTGAGAAAAAAATAATTTATAAAAAAAAGTGATTTTTTTTTGTCGTTCAATAACTATAGTAAAATTAGCTTAATCACTTTGAAATTCTTTGTAGGGGTAGATTTTGTATACCAATCGAGTGAGTTCTTTGGGCAAAAGGATTGATCCATAAATTTCGGAGATATTTGAGGTGAAAATTTTGTTCAATTTTTTTTAAATCGTAATTTCTCGAGAACGGCTATATGTATCTAAATGGGATGAGTGGCACTCGAAAGAGAATTAAATTACCTATATTTTGTAAAAAAAATTAATTCTCTAGTTATCACGGTTCTTTTGTTATTAACAAAAACGTAAAAATTGAAAAATGAAAAAAAATGAGTTTTATATGTTCAACTATTACAAGAGTAAAATTGTCTTATCCGCTTCAAAATTCATTGTAGAGGTATATTATTGATAGTTCTCGGATGAGTTCTTTTGGCAAAATGATTGGTTCATAAATTTCAGAGATATTTGAGGTAAACACAATCAAAGAACAACTTTAGAATATTTTTTTTATTTCGAACCAATGTACGACGAGAAGCCGTTGACAGTGGACTTGAAGAAGAAAAATTTGATGAAGAATAGAACTTGAAGAAGATTGTTTTCCATTCATATAAGAATTAAAATCACAAACAAATAAATTACAAATCGAACCTCAATGAATAGCCACGAAAAAATTACAAGTTAATATTTTCCATAAAATTTTTCCAATTTTTTTCGTGAAAAATTTATTTTTCGAATTTTAATTTAATAAAAGGAATCAAAAAATTATTTTGAGGAAGCTACGTGCCAATGAATTTTTTAATTGTACGTAAATGATATTCTATACTGACGATATCTTTTACATTGTTATAAACAAGGTTTAGCCTGAAAAGGGTGACAAAACGTGATCACCGAAACGTTGATTATACAATAAAGAATTGTTCACCAAAAAATTCATTTATTTTTATTAAACCAGAACAAAATTACATAGAGTAAAGTCCTCAGAGATAGATATTAACTACCTGTACGAGGGCTGGTACATGAATACTTAAGACTATACTTATACAGTAAAGCTTATATATTAAGTATTAAATATTTAAACCTTAAACATTTAATATTGTCAATAGAATTCTCAAAACTTAACGCAAGTAAAACAATATGTATACATTTGTTTATTATATATATTTTTTAGTTTATTTTTTAGTTCATGTTTCCTATTAACACTTTTGCAATAGAGCTTTTTTAAAATTTTCAATCTCACTGTCAAAGTTTGTATCACTTAAATTAAAAGTTTGTTGATCCCTCTTGCGTATTTTTGGTAGGCGAACTGAGGCTGAGGTCTTGTTGTGAGTAGAATCTAGATCTTGTTGTTATCGATGTAAGTGAAGACGAACTTCCAAGCCTGGGTTTTGCCAGTATTAATTCAGTTCCGCCCACCTGAGTTTGTAATGTAGTTGGTGATTTAGTTAACTCTTGCGTCCGTTTCTTGAAGTTATCTACCTTACCGAGGTATCTCGGTAAGTCAGGTTTTATTATATATTCAGTAGTGTTCATAGCCTTGTTTACCTTAGCATTCAAAATTTTGCATTCTTGTCTGTCAGTGGTAACATGATCAGTATTATAGTCGTTTCCAAATGTCTTATTTTATTGAGAAGCTACAGTTGACGCAGCACTGTTTCTCTGATGTGCACTTTTCTGTTAGATGCGTTCCCGCACATTTTAAACAGGTTGGGCTGTTCTTACGCCTTTGGCCATTATGACCCAATCTACCACACTTATAACATGGTTTCACATTTATTATATCGTAAACTTTGCAATTCTGATAACCAACGAATAATCTGTCTTTATTTTCTTTAATATGTTTGTGCATTTCACCCGTTATTTGCATGATGACCGTTACTTTACTGCTTTTGTACGTGTAATACGTTACCCTTTGTATCTAAATTTGAAAAATTTCTTTGGTTTATGTCATTTTCGATTGCTTTTATATCAGACTTGAATTCATTTTCGATGCCAGTTATTCTTATGACAGGCTTACTAAGCTGTTCTTCATCGACCTTGTAGAGGTGGTTGAGCTTGGCGTCTAGTAATCTTTTTGCTGTCTTGGCACTTTCCTCGTTCATGCATGTTATTGAAATTACATCTTTACTTTTGATATCAATTTTTTTCGTTTGGATTGATTTTTCTTTAAGTAGATAGTGGAATACTTTTTCCTTTATCACCGATTTCTCTTCTTTGTCTTTTCTTGTCACTACAATTTTCGGCACTTTTTTGAATTGTGGTATGTGTATCTTTTTTGACATTATATCTGCATATGTTTCCTTGTATTTACTCGATCGTTCTTTTTCTTTCGTTAGAATTTCGTTTAAAAGCAGATTTTTATGTTTCAATTCAGTATTTAGTTATTAGTGCACTTACTTTATCACTGTCCTTGTCTTCGCATGTAGTCTCATCCAGCTCATCAACTTGCATTCTGTTTTCTTGAAGGAGGCCTTCATAGTTGATTTTAAGTTTACTGTACTCTGATTCTATTTTCCTATAGTTTTTACTAAGATTCTCAATCGCTTTAGTTTTGGTTTGCAGATCTTCTTGTAGTTTTAGTAACACAGCACGTGTGGGATCTTGATTTGAGGTTATGTTCAAATCGTGTTCATCACAAACAACTAACACACTGTTTATGTATCTTACATTTTTTTTTTCTATTAAAGTCACTTTTATGAAAAACATTGCAACACCATATACATACTACCGTTTTAACCGCTTGCGTATTGTGACATCGATAGTATATATCGGGAGGGACTGCCTCCGGTGGCAGCCCACTATCCTCCATCTTGGATCTATTATGAAAAATCAACTAAACTTCTTCTTCTTCATTATTAAATTAAATTTAATAGATTAAAAGAAAATATACTATATTAAGATTTTTTCAAATTGTCCTTTCGTTTTCTAATTCTTCTTATAGCATTTCCCATAATCATTCGTTTTTTCGACTCTAATTCTTGCAAGGCGACTGCTTTTCCCTTCTGCGCCTTCTTTTCTCCTTCTTCTCCCTCATGTTGTGTCTTATCTTCCAAAGCTTGTTTATATAAGCAAATCTCAGAAACTTTTAAAATTTTAGTAACTCCAAAATTTTAGATTTTAAAGGCTATAACTCAAGTTTTTTTACAAAGCACATGGCTAAACCAAATCTCAAAATATTCAATTTCAATAGAGGAATAAAATTAGAATTCATCTTAATGGTACAGGAAGACTTTTTACAAAAAATTACAATAAAAAGCGAAAAATGTGGTCATTTTGGTGATTATTATGTGTTTTTCGATCTAAAAAAAAGATCACTTACTAACATTGTCATATATTTACAGCTTTTTCTTTATAACAATAGATTCAATTTAAGCTCTGGTAGATCGATGTGCTATGAAAAATATAGGGCTTTATCTATAAGAGTTTTTATTTTCCAATATTTAAGAAGTAATAGGTTAACATCTCTTAAATCTGGGCTATTTTTTCTAGCACATCGATCTACCAGGGCTTAAATTGAAGCTATTGTTATAAAGAAAAAGCTGTAAAAATTTGGCAATGATAGTAAAGTGACCTTTCTTTTCTAGCTCGAAAAAGAAATAAAATCACGAAAAATTACCGATTTTTTGCTCTTTTTGTAATTTTTCGTTAAAAAGTCTTCCTCTACCATTAAGTTGATTTTTTTATTCCTCTATTTAAAAATTAAGATTTTGAGCTTTGGTCCAGTTATATGCTTCGTAAAGAACTAGAGTTATAGCCTTTTAAATCTAAAATTTAGGAGTTACCAAGATTTTAAAAGTTCCTGGGATTTGCTCATATATAGAAAAGACGACATTCGTACTTCTTATATTAGAGTTTTGGTAATTTTAAAATCTATTAAAGGTTCATCCATTGAACTTACAGTATCACATATTACTCGTTGAACGATTAAGAATTATTCATTCTGATTTTCAACATTTTTATTAATAGAAAAACTTCGTTCTGTCCCCGCATTTCCATGTGAAAGAATCATAACGTGTTTGATAAAAGTAAATAAAAAGTAAATACATTCTCATAGTCTTTTATCCATGCATTTCCTGAACATTGATCCAAAAATAGTCAAGTCCACTTTCGTTTCCTTCAAATGTTTTTAAATTTTCTTTAGTAAATTTAAATTCTTTTTTAAATTCTCTTTAAAGAAATAATGTATTTGGACTCTTTCTCAATTTTTTCAGCAATTGTTCCTTCTAATAATTTATTTTCAACAAATTTTCCTAGGACAACCGAAATTTGTTGTTCTGCAACATTACTATCTAAAGTATTTGTAGGATCAAAACAAGATAATTCTTTCACTAAAGAAAATTTTAGTGGAGATTTCAAGGCTATTTTTCTAAAAAATAATTTCATCATTTTGGTACATTCATTTTTAAAATGGAGCTTATCCATAGGAGAAATATCTTTGATATTTTTTAATACATCTTTGGTAGCACATCCTATTTGTACCTTATCTGCAGTCAATAAATCGTCGCTTCCGAATAAAAAGACCCTATCTCGGAATCAGGTTGGAAAAGACCCAATCTCGGAATCCGGTTGAAACAAACCCTATCTCTGAATCCGGTTGAAAAAAAATTGAGTTGACTGATTTAAGTTGGCAGCATTGGCAAATTTTTTAATATTTAATATGAAAAATATTTTATATTGTTATAATATATTTTTTATGGATTAAGCAATCAATTTAAAATTTTGCGGATTAGATAAGCCCTCTTCAACCGGATTCCGAGATAGGACCTTTTTCAACTGGATTTCGAGATAGGGTCTTTTCCAACCGGATTCCGAGATAGAGCCTTTTTATTCGGAACGACAAAATTATTACTATCACCTAGATCTATTTTTAAAATATTCTACTCAAATTTTTATAACGATTAAAGTTCTACAATGCGTTTCATTATATCTACACGGAAAGAAATACCTTATGAAAAATTACTAGAATCTCAGGTAAAGATGGGACATACTCACACTCTTGAGCAATTTAGTATACTTCTACTAATTATTAGCATAGTTCTGTTAAAAATTAACAGAAAAAGTTTTAAAATTTATTATAGATACAATTAATTTTTAGTAGATAATATGATAAAAACTTTAAATCTAAATTTTAACAGAATAGAAAATAATTTTTACCATATTATCTACTAAAAATTAAGAGGGTGTGGTACTCATGTACTCTGTTTTACCGGCAGAACACGGTAAATTCTATATTATTAACATAAATATATCGAATTACGTCTTATAAAGAGATAGTTGCCCTGCGCAATGTAATAATCTACCAGCCTACGCAGTTTTGAGCTCAAATATCAACGGCATTCTAAAAAATTTTGCGAACAAAAATAACCGAAATTTCGTTCGCAAAACTGTTTAGGGTGCCGTTGATATTTGGGCTCAAAACTGCGCAAGCTGGTAGATTATTACATTGCACAGGGCAACTATCTTTTTATAAGACGTAATTCGATATATTTATTTTAATAATATAGAATTTACCGAGTTCTGCCGGTAAAACAGAGTGCATGAGTACCACACCCCCTTAATAGAATTAGTTTAATTTTTAGTCTAAGTTATACTAAAAATTGAATAGACAGTATAGTAATTTTGTTGGCGCGAGGGCTGTCGGTAAAACAGGGTGTACCATATATAGACAAGTCGAAACCTTATTTATAAGTGCGGCAGTGGCCGAGTGGATAAGAGCGCAGCTTCTTAATCGGAGGGTCGAGGGTTCGAATCTCCTTCTCCGGAGTTTTTTTTTCTCATGAATTTCAACCTCTCGTCAAAATTACTATAATATATTATAAAACTTGGTAGAATGCAAGTATGTCCCACTTTTAATTAGCACTCTAGTCATTTTTAGTGGATATTCCACTAATTTTTCATAAGGTATTCTTTTCCGTGTAGATATAATGTCGAAAGTCTGTCAAACAAGAAAGCCGTTTTTGGATCACCTGACTGGAATTTTGTCAAAAAAAGCGCGATTTTGTTAACAAAGCCTTGAAAAAAAGCTAATTAAGCACTAAACAGTTTATCGGCCACATCTCTACTATATCATAGCTGTTAGAGGTTGGTTCCATCTTATCATTCTTCAATTTTTCAATGTACGTTGACAAATTTCCGCTACAGCAACATTTTCAAGTCAGCGAACCCCACAAAAATTTTTTGGAAATACTTTTTTTTTTATATTTATGCATTCAGCTCTACGCGTAAGGAAATAATTCTATAAATTAAACAATGCTCTCAAAAATTCGTAAATTTCCCATTTTACGGATAAAACGCTTGCTTTAAATGCATTGTGAACATGCAAACCACCCGAGTCTATGTCAATTAATTTTTAATCCCCATAATTTTGGAAACATTTTTCTACAAATTTTTAAAATTTAAGATTGACATTAGGTTCGTCCATGCATATTTAAATGATTTTCTTTTAAAAAAGTAGACCGTATATTCTCGTCAAAAACTTGAAGTAAATCAACTGCCCTACTTCAACCCAGAAAAGCTGACGTAAAATAATGAGTAGATACTTCATTTCATTTACTGTCCCAAAATCGAATCTATATATGACTGAATTCATCTCAAATCGGACAGCCAGAGTATGCCTACCACACCGATCATTTTGGAATCAAAGTATTGCTGTTCTTCTGGAAAAAATAATTCGACACGTATTTTTTCATTTTTCGATTGCACTAAAATGACATCCGGTTGGCAATGTCAAAAATTTTTTACAAAATCCTAACTTTCAAGTTTTATTTTTCAAGGTCATTTTCAAACAGCTGTCAATTTACGAGTTTTTTAAGTTTTTGAGTAAACTATACGCGATCTTACTCAGATTAGCGCTTTCTTCCATATCCTGCATGACATTTGCATAAAAATAAAAAATGCATAAGTTATGCAGTTTTTACTAAGAAATGCACTTTTTGGAAAAATGCATTTTTTTCAAAATCCGCATGTTTTTTTTATAAAAATTGAGATGAAGATAGGGGATGTTAATACCTATCCTACTGAAAAATCTCACGTGAGATCTCAGGTGAGTACTCACATGAGATCTCACGTGAGCTCTCACGTCAAAATCTCAGCTCAAATTCTGGTTCAAGAGCTGCTAAAATTCCTTCAATGATAAAAAATCAGTTTCTGGAAATTGGGAGTCGCCTATTACGTTATACCACCCCCCGGATAAGTTCAAAAATCTACGTTTTGAAGCGTTTTAGCCATTTTTTATATTTTTAGAAATTTGACACACGAGATCTCAAGTGAGATCTCACGTGAGATCTCATGTGGAATCTCATGTTTCAAATTTCTCACGTAAAATCTCCCGTGAGATCTCATGTGTAAAATTTCTAAAAATGTCAAAAATGGCTAAATCGCTTCAAAACATAGGTTTTTGAACTTATCGGAGGGTAGCGTAAACTAATAGGCGACTCCCAATTCCCAGAAACTGATTTTTTATCATTGAAGGAATTTTAGCAGCTCGCAGAGCAGAATTTCTGATGAGATTTTGGCGTGAGATCTCAAGTGAGAACTCATGCGAGTTCTAACCTGAGATCTCACGTGAGATTTTTCAGTAGGGTATTAAATCGTGTGTGTCGTGTGTAGTTTTATCCACAGAATGAGCAAAAAAATAAAATAAAATACAATAAAATTTTCATTTATTACGATGTTAGTCAATAATAATCAATATAATCGAATGTTTGTAAATATCTAATTAATACACACACACACACACACACACATCCGTGTGGGGTTGGGTCTATTAAGCTGCAGTAGGTAGTATAGCGTAACCCAAAATAAGTTATCAGATAATTTTTAACTAATATTTAGCTAATTTATTACCACTAGTAATAATTTTTAGCCAGTGCCAATCGTTTATCACCTAACACGCTAGCTTAATGTTTAAGCCAGCGGAATCTTGCACTATTTCCGCTAAAATAGAGTTACGGAAGCGATTCAGGCGGCAAAATTTGTAGCTCGGCAAGCACTTGAAAATAGAACTGCTTAAAATTCCATGGCGTTAATTTTTAACCACTCCCACCCCTAAATAACTCGATAATTCCTAAAAACACACTGTACTCTGAACGTAATCACTTGCGCGAGTACAAAATGACTCAAAATGCATTCTTATAATTTATTACCACCGAAAATAATTTCTAGCCACCCCCTAAAATGCAGTAGCCTCTTTATACACGAAAAATACTATTTAAGCCAGCGGAATCTCGCACAGTTTCCGCTAAAATGGAGTTACGAAAGCGATTCAGGCGGCCAAATTTTTAGCTCGGCAAGCACTTGCAGATAGCATTGCTTAAAATTCCAAGGGGATGATTTTTAACCACCCCCACCCCTAAATAACTCGATAATTCCTAAAAACATACGGTACTCTGAACGTAATCACTTGCGCCAGTACAAATTGGCACAAAATGCATTATTATAATTTATTACCACCGAAAAAAATTTCTAGCCACCCCCTAAAATGCATTAGCCCCTTTTTACGCGGAAAATACGATTTAAGCCAGCGGAATCTCGCACAGTTTCCGCTAAAATAGAGTTACAAAAGCGAATCAGGCGGCAAAATTTTTAGCTCAGCAAGTACTTGAAGATAGCACTGCTTAAAATTCCAAGGGGATGATTTTTAGACACCCCCACCCCTAAATAACTCGATAATCCCTAAAAACAGGCGGTACTGTCAACGTAATCACTTCCGCGAGTACAAAATGGCTCAAAATGCATTATTATAATTTATTACATCCGAAAATAATTTCTAGCCACCCCCTAAAATGCATTAGCCCCGTTTTACGCGAAAAATACGATTTAAGCCAGCGGAATTTCGCACAGTTTCCGCTAAAATAGAGTTACAAAAGCGATTCAGGCGGCAAAATTTATAGCTCGGCAAGTACTTGAAGATAGCACTGCTTAAAATTCCAAGGGGATGATTTTTAGACATCCCCACCCCTAAATAACTCGATGATTCCTAAAAACAGACGGTATTCTCAACGTAATCACTTGCGCGATTACAAAATTGCTCAAAATGCATTATTATAATTTATTACCACCGAAAATAATTTCTAGCCACCCCCTAAAATGCATTAGCTCCTTTTTACGCGAAAAATGCGATTTAAGCCAGCGGAATCTCGCACAGTTTCCGCTAAAATAGAGTCAAATATAGCTCCATTTCTCACCTGTTATTCATTTTTCGCCTGTCTTAAGGGTAGAAATGTCCATTTCTCACCTGTTTTCAGGATAAAAATAGTACATTATGTAAGAAGGTCCGAAAGTAGCAAATTTTTCCCATGGGTGGGTTTACTACCAGAGCGACAAGATTTTTCTTGACGGTGCGTTTACTGCCCGAGCCAAGTAAAAAAGTAATTACCCGAGGGAAAAATCTTGTCGCGAGGATGAGGTTGAAGCTAACAGCGCTCGTTCGAGCACTTGTCTCTAAAATTTTTTTATAAATCTATTCGGAAAAAAACCATAGAAAACATAAAATATAATCAATTGAACATTTTTCCATATGTTTGTACCCAATAAAACCCTTAAAACACTAAAATAAGGGATTAGTGGGGCAAGATGGGAACCCAGCCCTGCAGTAGCACACCTTCGAAAACTTCTATCTCGAAAATGAGATCTTATACCCCGCCGCATTTTTAATATGTCTTTTATAATGATAAAACAAGTCTAAAAAAAAAAAATTGGCAGAAAAATCGCATGTTCGGAAAAAAGTGCTCGAGCGGAATGATCGCCGTCAGATGGGCGTATAACGTGGAATCGACGCATTAGGAAAATTCTATCGTAAAAACGAGACCTTATACCTAGCCAAATATTTTATATGTCTTTTATAATAACAAAGTAGACTTAAAAATGATTAAGAGCAAAATCGCATGTCCGGAAAAAAGTTCTCGAGCGGAAGAATCGCGGTCAGATGCGCGTATAACGTGGAATCGACGCTCAGTCAACACATTCGGAAAATTCATTCGCGAAAACGAGATCTTATACCCACTAAATTTTGCATTTGTCTTTTATAATGATAAAACAAGCCTAAAAAAAATTATCAGAAAAATCGCATCTCCGGAATAAAGTGCGCATGCGGAAAGACGGTGGACAGATTGGCGTATCTACGTTAAACCGACACATTCGGAAAATTCTATCGCGAAAACGAGTCCTTATATCCCGCCGCACAGTGGGCCAGAAACGTAGAAAAAATTTCTAAGCCTTGCTTGAACTGGTTTTTGAGGATAAGATTTTTTATAATAGTGGATTTTTTTTTTGTTTTGATGTGGAGAATAAGGATCCGGTGCCGATCGTATATTATTTTCCCTCTAAACCTCGTGGGATACGAAAATACTGGACTAAATCGGTTATTGACGATTGTTGTAATTCGTCAATGCTAAAATACTTATTGTACCTCTCAAAAATAATATTCTTTAACGTACCAGAAAGCATTTTAAAGCTTAAAAAAAGTACTTTAATATAATTCCTTATTCGTACAATTCTGACCAATTCTGGGAAAAGCATTATACACGGAAAACAATAATTCTTACCACTAAAATAAAAAAAAATTGATAAATGTTTTTTTTTTTTTTAGTGGTAAGAATTATTGTTTTCCGTGTATAACGCTTTTGTTATTAAGAATTGAAGGCGACAATTTAAGACTTTCTAACCAAAAAATTCGGATTCAGCGTGTCAAAATATATACGAAAAACTTTGGTAGACTCGAAGATCTAAATCGGCCACGAACCATAATAGTGCCAACCGCTGAAGTAATACGGCGTAGTCGTCCGCGGCCGAGCCTTACGGGCCGTCTAATTCTCCGAAAACAACAGAAAACTACAGAAAACACTAAAGGAACAACTCTATAAATAAGACATATAATACTTTCTTTATACAAGCGTTTACTTCTTTAATTTAAACTCACTACAATTTTTACGATGACCTTCAAGCTTTCAGTATAAATGTTTATATGAAAATAAATGTTTATATCAATGTTGGTGTGTAGTCCGAATTTACTACAGCTTGCCTGTAGTTCAAACTACAGGAGCTTTTGATAAGGACGAGTAGAGTGGGGATAGCGGAAGAGGCATCAAAAAGCTCGGCCGGTCAGCGCGCAACGGCGCAATACACGCGGTGGCGATCGAACATCGTGTCGGCGCGTATTCGGCTGAATTCGGAGAATTAGACAGCCCGCAAGACGGCCGCGGATGACTACGGCCGTATTAATCCAGCGGCCACACCTATGGTTCGTGGCCGATTTAGATGTTCGAGTTTACCAAAGCTTTTTCTATATATTTTGTCCCGTTCAATCCGAATTTATTGGTTAGAAAGTCTGAAATTGTCGCCTTTAATTCTTAATAACAATTTTTTTAAACAATATGTAGAAATGCGTTTTTTGCTAAACAAAAACAAAAAAAAAAATACTATCGCATTCTTTGAGTCATTTTAAAGAAAAAAGTCTCTTAAAGGTTTTGTGCTAAAATACACTCCATAGGCCCAAACAAATTCTCAAAGTTTGAAGAAAATGCGATGTTTTGAAACTTCGAAGGTCTACAGTTCAGCTTGCACTGCATCCATTGTAACGTACAGTAACTCAAATTGGTCATTTAATCATATACTTTAAGCCTATAATGGTCTGTGATGGTATTAAGAATGATTTAATAACCTTTCAGTAGTCGAAAGAAGCACTGATAACGCGCGCGCGCATGGGGCGAGCCCTATTATATATCGTTCATGGCCATGGTTCGTAGTATCGTGTTAGTTCAGCGTAGATTTCACGTTATACGCCCATCTGTCCACGATCTCTCCGCATGAGCACTTCATTCCGAACAAATTTTGCTTTTAATTTTTTAAGCTTGATTTATCATTATAAGAGAGATATCAAAAATTTGGAGGGGTATGAGATCTCGTTATCGAGATAGAATCTTCCGAAGGTGACGATTCGACGTTATACGCCCATCTGACGGCGGTCTTTCCGCAGGAGCAATTTTTGCGGACATGTGATTTTGCCGCCAATTTTTTTAAAGCTTGTTTTATCACTATAAAAGACATCAAAAATTAGGCGGGGTATAAGATCTCGTTTTCGAGATACAATTTTTCGAAGGTGTTCTACTGTACGGCTGGGGTCCCATCTTGCACCACTTATCCCTAATTTTAGTGTTTTAAGAGTTTTATTGGGTAAAAACATATGGAAACTTATTAAATTGATTATATTTTATGTTTCCTATGTTTTTTTTACCGAATAGATTACAAAAATAAAAAATAAAAGTTTTCGAGAAAAGTGCTCGAATCAAGCGCTGCAAATTTCAACCTCATGACACGGCTTACTAGGATCGAACACCAGACAACTACAGTTTTTTTGTTAGAAATAACTGTAGAAGTCATGAGTTACTGCTGCTAGAGTTCATTAAGAAAATGGAGCATCACCGGAACAGCGTTTATCAGGTAAGTATGAGTAACCTCGACATTTTTTTAGGGAACTTTCTGGACGTACTATGCCACACTTTTTACTTGAGAAATTGGTTCATTGTGTATGTTTTTCATTTACTTTCTAGGGTGGGAAGCCTCATTTGTCAGAGAAGCAATAGCATTGATACCAAATAACAATTTTCTCGAACAAATAGGATTACTTGGGTTTTAAATACCAATCGCCTTAAATTACCGCAAACAAAATTTTATTGTCTTAAAAGTAAGATAAAATGACGTCTATTAAGCTAGCACGGCTGCTCTCCAACGCCCTCTCAAAAACTAGTTGTTAATTTGTTGCTAATTTGTTACTAATTTGTTACGCTAATCCCGATTTTGTTGCTCCAGCCGTTTCCGAGTTATTCAGGCCCTGCTAGCTCAAGACTTAAGCTAGCACGGCCACAGTTATAACTTTTGAACGACAAAACTTTTTTTGACGGGACAGGTGGCATAATTTGTTGCTAATTTGTTGCTTCAATATAGGCTAGGTCCCAAATCTTAAAAATCAAAATGGCGCTTAGTGGCAGTACCCAGCCATCACCCGACTTAGGTAATTTTTTTAAATCATGAAAAATTCAACAAAATACTGTGGGATATTTTGTTGCTAATTTTTTACGCTAATCCCGCTTTCGTTGCTCCAACCGTTACCGAGTTATTCAGGCCTTGCTAGCTTAAGAGTTAAGCTAGCATGGCCACAGTTATAACTTTTGAACGACAAACCTTTTTTTGATGGGACAGGTGGCATAATTTGTTGCTAATTTGTTGCTTCAATGTAGGCTAGGTCCCAAATCTTAAAAATCAAAATGGCGCCTAGTGGCAGTACCCAGCCATCACCCGACTTACGTAATTTTTTTAAATCTTGAAAAATTCAACAAAATACTGTGGGATATTTTGTTGCTAATTTGTTGCTAATTTTTTACGCTAATCCCGCTTTCGTTACTCCAGCCGTTACCGAGTTATTCAGGCCCTGCTACCTTAAGACTTAAGCTAGCACGGCCACAGTTATAACTTTTGAACGACAAAACATGTTTTGACGGGATAGGTGGCATAATTTGTTGCTAATTTGTTGCTTCAATATAGGTTAGGTCCCAAATCTTAAAAATCAAAATGGCGCCTTGTGGTAGTACCCAGCCATCACTCGACTTACGTAATTTTTTAAAATCTTGAAAAATTCAACAAATTACTCTGGGATATTTTGTTGCTAATTTGTTGCTAATTTTCTACGCTAATCTCGCTTTCGTTGCTCCAACCGTTACCGAGTTATTCGGGCCGTGCTACCTTAAGACTTAAGCTGGCACGGCCACAGTTATAACTTTTGAACGACAAAACATTTTTTGACGGGACAGGTGGCATAATTTGTTGCTAATTTGTTGCTTCAAAATAGGCTAGGTCCCAAATCTACACAATCAAAATGGCGCCTAGAATAATTCAAAAAACTATTATAGGATAATTTATTGCTAATTTGTTGCTTTGAGATCGGGTTGGACCCAAAATCGATAGTCCAACGGGAAAGTAAGAAATCGACTTTGGGGCGCTATAAATTGTGTTTTATTTAGTAAAACGATAAGTAGAAAATTCAAAACTGTGGCAACCGTTGAGGCTAATATGTTGCTAAATTATAATTCCCGCAAAATTGTAATTTTTTGCTTCAAGATAGGCCAGGTTTGGGGTCCAAAAAACGATCGGAAACGCAAGAAAACGTGTTTTTGGACACTGTAAATGGTGTTTTATTTCGTAAAACGGTAAGCAACAAATTCATAGCCGTGCAGAATGTTGTCTTTAATATGTTGCTAAGTTGTGCATAATAGGCTAGGTCCCGGAGTCGAAAGTCGATCGAAAACGCAAAAAAACGTGATTTGGTCGCTGTAATGGGGTTTTATTTAGTAAATCGGTCAGCAACAAATGTGTAACTGTGCGCCATGTTGTTATTAATATGTTTCTAATTTTTAAGACTGTTTTCGAATTTGCTGCTACAAAAGAGATTAGATCCCGCAGTGGAAGTGGATTGAAAATGCAACAAAACGTGTTTTGGTCGCTGTAATGGGGTTATATTTAGTAAATCGTGAGCAACAAATTTGTAGCTGTGCGGCATATTGTTATTAATATGTTGCTAAGTTGTTACACTATTTCTGAATTTGTTGCTTCACAATAGGCTAGATTCTGGAGTCGGAAGTCGATCGAAAACGCAAAAAAATGTGTTTTGGTCGCTGTAATGGGATTTTATTTAGTAAATCGGTGAGCGACAAATTTATAACTGTCCGGCATGTTGTTATTAATATGTTTCTAATTTTTAAGACTATTTTCGAATTTGTTGCTACAAAAGAAGCTAGATCCCGGAGTCGGAGGTCGATCGAAAACGCAAAAAAAACCTGTTTCGGACGCCACAAATGGGTTTTACTTAGTAAATCAGTGAGCAACAAATTTATAACTGTACAGAATGTTGTCTTTAACATGTTGCTAAGTTGTTACGGTATTTCTGAATTTAATGCTTCACAATAGGCTAGATCCGGGAGTCGAAGTCGATCGAAAACGTAAAAAAACGTGTTTTGGTCGCTGTAATGGGTTTTTATTTAGTAAATCGTGAGCAACAAATTTGTAGCTGTGCGGCATGTTCTTATTAATATGTTTCTAATTTTTAAGGCTATTTTCGAATTTGCTGCTACAAAAGAGATTAGATCCCGGAGTCGAAGGTCGATCGAAAACGCAAAAGAAAACCTGTTTTGGACGCCGCAAATGGGTTTTACTTAGTAAATCGGTGAGTAACAAATTTATAACTGTGCAGAATGTTGCTATTGGGAGCAATGACTTTGTTAATATGCTGAAAAGTTTTTAGGCTTTTTTAAATCTTGAATAATTAAACAAACAACTATTGGATATTGTGTTACTAATTTGTTGCCAATTTGTTACGCATACGGCGATTTTGTCGCTCGCATTATTTACAAAAAAAAAAAAACGCAGCTGTAGGTCAATTCTTAAACCAGATTATGGACGTTTGTATTTTCTTAGCGATCAGAGATAGCTACACCGGATTTCGCCCTGGCAGGCGAAACCTGCTATTTCTAACGTTAATGGCTGGGTAAATATGGTAGTGACATTTCTGGCGCGGATCTTCAGATGCATTCGCGATTGTGTCTAGAAATCGGCTTGAGTGACAAAAACGGGAATATAGTGTAAAAAATTAGCGAAAACTTACCGACGAAGTCTGAGTGAAACCCCCAGTGTAGCTATCTCTAATCGCTGAGGAGATACAAACGTCGATAGTCTGGCTTATGAATTGAACTACAGCTGTTTTTTTTTCGGAAATAATGCGAGCGCCAAAATCGCCGTATACGTAACAAATTGGCAACAAGTTAGTAACAAAATATCCAATAGTTGTTTGTTTAATTATTCGAGATTTTAAAAAGCCTATAAACTGATCAACATATTAACAAAATCATTGCTCACAATAACAACATTCCACACAGTTATAAATTTATTGTTCACCGATTTACTAAATAAAAAATCATTTACACCGTCCAAAATACGTTTTTATCGAGTTTTCGATCGATTTTCGGCTTAGAGATTTAGCCTATTTTAAAGCAACACTCAGAAAACGATCTTCCTGTACCAACGAGAATCTGCCTGTCGGAGGCGAATAATATTTACATCGTATGGAAGTAGGAATATCCGCTTAGTATAATGTCACATCGCAATAAGAGGAATTCCTCCCGTATATATAATAATTATTAACAAAAAAATAAATAAATAATGAATGTAAAAATAAAATTGTTGTACATGAATGGAATAAAAAGACTTCGTTATTTTAAGTGTTTATATACTAGTCCTAGTGTCATCTGTTATCAATAAAACTTGTCTTACACTGCAATTTAATGATATTTATAAAATAGAGTTTTGGGGACCTAAGACCCAAAATATCATTCCTTCATTACTGACACATAATATTCTTGTAATAAAACATAAAATTCTCCTCCTGCAGGAGTAATGGCCTCATATAACAGGAGACCACGGTTCCTGTAATCGAATTCCGATGCTACGGAGCGGGAGGAAGTCCTTTTTATTGCAGGAAGATTTTTTCAAGAGGAATTTTATTTTGGTACCGGAGGATCCTTTTTCTGAGCGAACAAATTCAGAAATAGAGTAACAACTTAGAAACATACTTGTTGGGAATGTGATACATATACATTGTGCGAAAGGAACCTCAGCGAGTTCAAGCTCCATTACAATACAGACAGCGCGCGCGACACACGTATGCACACATGTAAGTCTCCCCTCCCTAGTGTGTCTGTGAGTAAGAAGGTAGCTCGAGCAGCAGCGAGCGATGCGCTATACTCTCTCTCTAGTCTCGGACGCCCAGCATGTAACATCTCGCGCATGGCGCAGGCAAGCGCCGATTATCATAGTAATTACACTTACTTAATAAACTAGTCATTCTTTTAAGTCGAATAAAGAGTTCTTTTCACTACACCTTTCCACCAACTCCAACATGGTAACAGAGCGTGGTTAGTATTAAACAATTCTTTTCTCTACCCGACCCTCGGGAAAGGCAGAGAAAGACACGTGCTCACAAAAAGTTCACAGTGAAAAATAGTGAAGGAAAAGTGCAAGACTAAGAAAAATACAAATGTGAATAAAGAATAAAATATATCATCAAGTGATAGAAGAAAGAATTTTTGGAAAATTGTGAAAATTCAGGCCGATGCGAGCAGATTAGATTTCTTGTGTGAAGCACGCGGCACGGTGCAAGAATAGAGCACGTGGCAGAATTTGAGGTTATACACGTGGTAAATGGACACTAAAGGACAAGTGAAAACCAAAGAATAAGTAATACTAGAAGACATTGAATACGAAAGCAAAGAAATAATTGAGAAAAAGATTGCCGAAAAACGTTTTGTGAAAATAGTGCAGAAAATAATTACGCTAAATAAAGTAATAAAAGTGTATGAAGATATTAAGTTAAAAAAAGTCGAGATGGCTAAGCAAGCAAAATTCGAAGATATATTAATTCCCATTTTTGATGGTGAAAACTATGCAAGTTGGAAATTTCGCTTAATGACTCTATTAGAGTATAAAGAGTGCAAAGAGCAAGCTGAAAGAGAGCGGGCTGAGACAGATAAAGCAGATGAATGGAAGAAAAAGGATTTAAAAGCAAGAAATATATTAATAAGCACTATTACAGACAAGCAATTAGAATATGTTTGTGAATGCGATACAGCTTACAAAATGATGGAAAAATTCAAGAGCATGTACTCTACTAAATCTACAGCGCTGCAAATAATATGCAGAGGTCAACTAGAAGATATTAAACTAAAAAATTATCTCATAATTATGAGAAAGTTGAACAATTCTTTGTAGAGTTCGAACAAGCGTGCAACAAATTTAAAGCAGCTGGAGGCACACCACCCACCACCAGAAAAAGAATAAATGCGGTATCTAATTAGAGCACTACCAGCAAGCTACAGCTTTATTGGGAGTCTCATTGATCTCGTCCCAGAAGCTCAACAAACGGTAGACTATGTTAAGTCTAAAATTCAAGACAGTGCCTGATGACGAGAAAAGGAAAAATGTAAGTACATTCAACGCCAAGACAAAGGGACAGTGTTATAACTGTGGCCGCGGAGGTCATTTCAAAAAGGACTGTTGGACACCACCACAGGCCAGCCAGAGCAGAGGAGCATCACAAAGCAGAGGAGCATCGCAGAGCAGAGGTCGAGGCCAACGAGGATCCCAACGAGGATATCAACGAGGCAACTACAGAGGTCGCGGTCGTGGCAGAAGAGCAGCCCAGCAGAGGCAAGAAGACTCCAGTCAACCCAGCGAAGACTCAGCAGCTGAGACCTGGATGATCGAGGTCAATCACGACGAAGTGAAAAGTGAAATTGTGAGTGATGTGTTCTATAGTGAAGTAGAATCTAAGTTTTCACCTTATCATAATCTAAGCTTCGGCGAAGATTGTGAGAATAAAAATAGGATAACGAATGTTTACAATTATAATTGCGAAAAGAATGGTAAATTCAACGAAATCAGTTGGTTGTTAGATAGCGGATGCACTGATCATGTTGTGAATGATGAGAGAATGTATGAAAAATTTATTGTATTAAAAAATCCTATTGAAGTAAAATTGCCAGATGGCAAAAATTTAAAGGCCACAAAAGTAGGCAATATAAAAACATATTTCAAAAATTATCATAATGAAAAATTAATTGATTTAAAAAACGTTTATTTTGTAAAAGGAATTAATAAAAATCTATTAAGCGTTTCAAAAATTACAAGAAACAGTACTATTGTTTATAGAAATGATAAAGCAAAGATTTATAACAAAAATAGAGAATTAGTTGCGGAAGCAAACAAAATAAATGATTTGTATGTCATAAAAAGTAAAATATATAAGGATTTTGAAAATGATGTATATGTAAACTCTGTAAAATTAACTGAAAAAGAAAAGTGGCATAGAGCATTAGGCCATGTCAACTTTCAATATCTAAACAAGTTAGTAAAAGATAAATTGGTAGATGGCTTACCAGATAAATTAGAAAATAATGTAATGAAATGCGCAAATTGTATTCAAAGTAAAATGGCTAATGTACCGTTTGAAAATGAGAGAAGTAAAACTTCAGAAATTTTAGAGTTAATTCACAATGATCTAAATGGTCCACACAGAACAACAGGTTCTAATGAAGAAAAGTTTTTTCTAAGTTTTATTGATGATTACAGTAAATGTAGTAAAGTTTATTGTATTAAAAGCAAATCAGAGACTGCAAGTTGCTTTAAAGAATATGTAAATTTAGTTGAAAACAAATTTAATAAAAGAGTTAAAAAATTAAATTGCGATAATGGCAGAGTACTTGAATAAGGAAATTTATCAATTTATAAATGAGAAAGGAATTGAATTATTACCTTTCCCACCCTACGTCCATCAATTAAATGGAGTAGCAGAAAGATTTAACAGATCAGCTATGGATATAGGCAGATGTCTGTTAAGAGAGGCCAAAATACCATTAAGATATTGGCCAGAAATTGTTAAAACAGTATCTTATTTGAAAACGGTACAATAGCCAACTCAAACGAAAATAAAACTCCTTTTGAAATATTCTTTGGAAATAAACCAAATGTAAAAAACTTAAAAATATACGGAAGTAAAGTCTTCGTTAGAAAACCAGAAGCTTTGAGAAAAGGAAAATGGGATGATAAAGCCCAATTAGGTATATTAGTAGGATATACGCACAATGGTTATAGTCTTGTTAAATAATAAGTTAATAAATACCAGACATGTACAAATTGTGGAAGATGGCACTGAAATAATCTGTTTGGAAAAGGTTAACTATGAAAATATTATTGAATTAAATTTAGACGAATCAAACGATTCAACTAGTGAAACAAGTAGTATTATTGAAAATAATTATGACAATGAAAATTTAATTCATAATAACGATGAAATTGAAAATATTGAAAATGAGAATGAGAACATCGATAATGCTTTTAATCGTTCAAATGAAAATTTAAATGTTAAAAGAACATCAAACAGAAAGAAAAGTCCGGTACAAAGATACGGAAACCCTGTAGTATATTATATTTATATACATTATGTAAATGCAAATGTACCGAATTCATTTGAGGAGGCGTTAAACTCCAGCAAATCTAAAGAATGGCAAAAAGCTATGAATTCAGAAATTGAATGCCTAAAGAAAAATAATACATGGGTTGTAGTTGAGAAACCTCAAAATAAAAGGATTATTGATGTAAAGTGGGTCTATAAAAGGAAAAGCGATGACTCTCTTAAGGCTAGGTTAGTTGTTAGAGGTTTCCAACAAAGAGAATATCAAGAAAATGTTTATTCGCCAGTAGGAAAAATGGAAACATTAAAAATTTTGTTAAGTCATTGTTGCGTAAATAATCTGTTCATAGAACAAATGGATGTAGAAACAGCGTTTCTTAACGGAAAAGTAAAATCAGAAGTTTATATTCATGAACCACAAGGTTATGAAACCGGCAAAAATAAAGTTTGCAAATAATTAAAAGCACTATACGGATTGAGAGAAAGCCCAAAGGCTTGGTATGGGACATTTGATAAATGCGTGAGTAAACTCGGATTTATAAGAATCAATTATGATTACTGTTTATATGTAAACAACACAGACGATGATACTATATACATTTTAGTATTTGTAGACGATATCTTAATATGCCGTAAAAATAAAGATAGAATCAATGAAGTTAAATCTGCTTTAATGAAAAGATTTGTAATGAAAGATCTAGGAAAAATTAAATCATATATAGGAATCGACATTGATTATAATAACAAGAAAGGTATAATGACTTTAAGTCAACAGAAATATATAGAATCATTGGCTGCGAAGTACAACTTAGAAAACGCGAAACTGTATGATACTCCGATGGAGACAAATTTAAAACTTGAACAGGCTAACAAAACCGATGAAACAATAAAATATCGAAATTTAATAGGTGAATTATTATATATTGGCACAGGTACAAGACCTGACATAACTTACAGCGTGAACTACTTAAGTAGCTTTCAGAGTTGCTACGATTCAACACATTTTAAATACGCGATGCGAATATTGAAATACTTATAGAAAACGAAACATTTAAAATTGACTTATTGTTGTAATTCGAATCAGGATAAACTTGATTGTATGGTCGACTCAGACTTTGCAGGAGATAACATTGACGGAAAGTCAACCACCGGATTTGTTATTAGAATGTTTGGAAATATAATCTATTGGAAAGCACAGTAACAAATAACTGTGACTAAAAATTCAACATTTGCTGAATACATTGCATTGTCTGAAGCGACAACAGAAATATTATTTGTAATTAATCTCTTAAAAGACGCCTTTAATACGACATTTGAAAATCCTGTTAAAATATACGAGGATAGCTCAGGCGCAGTAGCTATAGGTAAATTCGGTAACTTAACAAAAAATTCTAAGCACATTGAAGTACAATGTCATTATGTAAATGAGAATTACGAGAAGGGTATTATCGATATCGTAAAGATAGAAACTGAAAAAAACATAGCAGACATATTCACTAAGAGTCTATGTAAGAATACATTTATTAAAAATAGAAACGCGCTAAAACTAATATAAGATATTAATGTAAGCGCACAATATATATGTAGGAGGCGTGTTGGGAATGTGATACATATACAATGTGCGAAAGGAACCTCAGCGAGTTCAAGCTCCATTACAATACAGACAGCGCGCGCGACACACGTATGCACACATGTATGTCTCCCCTCTCTAGTGTGTCTGTGAGTAACAAGGTAGCTCGAGCAGCAGCGAGCGAAGCGCTATACTCTCTCTCTAGTCTCGGACGCCCATCATGTAACATCTCGCGCATGGCGCAGGCAAGCGCCGATTATCATAGTAATTACGCTTACTTAATAAACTAGTCATTCTTTTAAGCCCAATAAAGAGTTCTTTGCACTACACCTTTCCACCAACTCCAACAATACTAACAACAAAATTGTGCATAGTTTTGAATCTGTTGCTCACCGATTTACTAAATAAAATCCAATTACGGCGGCCAAAACAAGTTTTTTTTTTCATTTTCGGTCGACTTTCGACTCCGGGATCTAGCCTATTGTGAAACAACAAATTCAGGAATACTATAACAACTTAGCAACATGTTAAAAACAACATTCTGCAAGGCTATGAATTTGTTGCTTACCGTTTTACGAAATAAAACACCATTTACAGCGCCCAAAAACACGTTTTCTTGCGTTTTCGATCGATTTTTGGACCCTAAACCTGGCCTATCTTGAAGCAAAAAATTAGAATTTTGCGGGAATTATAATTTAGCAACATAATAACCTCAATGGTTGCCGGAGTTTTGAATTTTCTACTTACCGTTTTACTAAATAAAACACAATTTATAGCGCCCCAAAGTCGATTTCTTACTTTCCCGTTGGACTATCGATTTTGGGTCCAACCCGATCTCAAAGCAACAAATTAGCAATAAATAATCCTATAATAGTTTTTTGAATTATTCAAGATTTTAAAAAATTACGTAAGTCGGGTAATGGCTGGGTATCGCCACTAGGCGCCATTTTGATTATGTAGATTTGGGACCTAGCCTATCTTGAAGCAACAAATTAGCAACAAATTATGCCACCTGTCCCGTCAAAAAATGTTTTGTCGTTCAAAAGTTATAACTGTGGCCGTGCCAGCTTAAGTCTTAAGGTAGCAGGGCCTGAATAACTCGGTAACGGTTGGAGCAACGAAAGCGGGATTAGCGTAAGAAATTAGCAACAAATTAGTAACAAAATATCCCACAGTAGTTTGTTGTATATTTCAAGAATTAAAAAAATTATGTAAGTCGGGTGATGGCTGGGTACTGCCACTAGGTGCCATTTTGATTTTAAAGATTTGGGACCTAGCCTATATTGAAGCAACAAGTTAGCAACAAATTATGCCACCTGTCCCGTCAAAAAATGTTTTGTCGTTCAAAAGTTATAACTGTGGCAGTGCCAGCTTAAGTCTTAAGGTAGCACGGCCTGAATAACTCGGAAACGGCTGGAGCAACAAAATCGGGTTAGCGTAACAAATTAGTAACAAATTAGCAACAAATTAACAACTAGTTTTTGAGAGGGCGTTGGAGAGCAGCCGTGCTAGCTTAATAGACGTGATAAAATGGCACACAATCAAATGCATTCTTGAACAGAGGAAAGAAGATCTGGTATTTTGATTTAACATTAGAGGTACAAAACAGAAATAATACAAATATCGTGAGAAGTTGAATATATTGAGAGAATACAACTTTTGAAATGAACAATTTTACTTGATTTTTTCAACACATTCCTATCCGTATTAATCGTGTGAAGCTTTTACGGGACGTCCCCACCGTCTTGGCTTGGGCGCGTTTGGTCCTATAACACCCTTCCCTATAACCCTTCACTATTCCTGCATTTGTCCAGGGTTCGTACTTGTGCACACCTCCTGTAGTGTGGGAAAACCTTAATGCCAAGGAAAAACCCACGAACAGTGAGCAGAAGAGTCAAACTTGAGTATGTTAGAGTAAACAAGCTCAAGTTATCCTCCTTCGGCTGCCGGCTAAACTCATTAATGTTCTCTCTGTAGATAAAATTTTTTTTTTCTTCAGAAAAAAATGCCAATGCATATTTGGGAGTGGCTAGAAATTATTTTCAATGGTAATAAATTATAATAATGCAGTTTGAGCCATTTTGTACTGGCGAAAGTGATTACGTTGTGAGTACCGTGTGTTTTTAGGAATTATCGAGTTATTAAGGGGTGGGGGTGGTTAAAAATCAACCCGTTGGAATTTTAAGCAGTGCTATCTTCAAGTGCTTACCGAGCTTAAAATTTTGCTGCCTGAATGGGTTTCGTAACTCTATTTTAGCGGAAACTGTGCGAGATTCCGCTGGCTTAAATTGAATTTTTCGCGTAAAAAGGGGCTAATGCATTTTAGGGGGTGGTTAGAAATTTTTTTCGGTGGTAATAAATTATAATAATGCATTTTGAGCCATTTTGTACTCGCGCAAGTGGTTACGTTCAGAGTACCGTGCATTTTTATGAATTATCGAGTTATTTAGGGGTGGGGGTGGCTAAAAATCATCCCCTTGGAATTTTAAACAGTGCTATCTTCAAGTACTTGTCGAGCTATAAATTTTGCCGCCTGAATCGCTTTCGTAACTCTATTTTAGCGGAAACTGTGCGAGATTCCGCTGGCTTAAATCGTATTTTTCGCGTAAAAAGAGGCTAATGCATTTTAGGGGGTGGCTAGAAATTATTTTCGGTAGTAGTAAATTATAATAATGCAATTTGAGCCATTTTGTACTGGCGCAAGTGATTACGTTGAGAGTACCGTGCGTTTTTAGGAATTATCGAGTTATTTAGGGCTGGGGGTGGTTAAAAATCAATCCCTTGGAATTTTAAGCAGTGCTATCTTCAAGTGCTTGCCGAGCCAAAAATTTTGCCGCCTGAATCGCTTTCGTAACTCTATTTTAGCTGCAACTGTGCGAGATTCCGCTGGCTTAAATAGTATTTATCGCGTAAAAGGGGCTACTGCATTTTAGGGGGTGGCTAGAAATTATTTTCGGTGGTAATAAATTATAATAATGCATTTTAAGCCATTTTGTACTGGCGCAAGTGATTACGTTCAGAGTACCGTGTGTTTTTAGGAATTATCGAGTTATCTAGGGCTGGGAGTGGTTAAAAATCATCTCCTTGGAATTTTAAGCAGAGCCCTCTTCAAGTACTTACCGAGCTATAAATTTTGCCGTCTGAATCGCTTGCGTAACTCTATTTTAGCGGAAACTGTGCGAGATTCCGCTGGCTTAAATCGTATTTTTCGCGTAAAAAGGGGCTAATGCATTTTAGGGGGTGGCTAGAAATTATTTTCAGTGGTAATAAATTATAATAATGCATTTTGAGCCATTTTGTACTGGCGCAAAAGATTACGTTCAGAGTAGCGTCTGTTTTTAGGAATTATCGAGTTATTTAGGGGTGGGGTTGTTAAAAGTCATCCCCTTGGAATTTTAAGATGTGCTATCTTCAAGTACATGCCGAGCTATAAATTTTGCCGGCTGAATCGCTTTCGTAACTCTATTTTAGCGGAAACTGTGCGAGATTCCGCTGACTTAATAGTATATTACATACCTAGGCCAGTAAAATAAGAAATGTCTCAGATGACATGCAATTGTCGGCCGAGGCGAAACCAAGGTTGATAAACATGTGATCTGAGGCTTTCTTTTTTACTGGCCAAGGTGTGTATACTATTTTTCTGCTCTACGGCGCCGGAAAGCGGCATCTTCGTTTCGCGCAGCGGCTGGAAAGTTGGCGCTTTCCAGCCGGAGGGCAGAAAATCGTATTTTTCGCGTAGAAAGGGGCTAATGCATTTTAGGGGGTGGCTAGAAATTATTTTCGGTGGTAATAAATTATAATAATGCATTTTGAGCCATTTTGTGCTGGTGCAAGTGATTACGTTCAGAGTTCCGTGTGTTTTTAGGAATTCTCGAGTTACTTAGGGGTGGGGGTGGTTAAAAATCATCCCCTTGAAATTTTAAGCAGTGCTATCTTCAAGTGCTTGTCGAGCTAAAAATTTTGCAGCCCGAATCGCTTTCGTAACTCTATGTTAGGGGAAACTGTGCGAGATTCCGCTGGCTTAAATCGTATTTTTCGCTTAAAAAGGGGCTGATGCATTTTAGGGGGTGGCTGGAAATTATTTTCGGTCGTAATAAATTATAATAATACATTTTGAGCCATTTTGTACTGGCGCAAGTGATTACGTTCAGAGTACCATGTGTTCTTAGGAATTATTGAGTTATTTAGGGGTGGGGGTCGTTAAAAATCAACCCCCTTGAATTTTAAGCAGTGCTATCTTCAAGTGCTTACCGAGCTTAAAATTTTGCTGCCTGAATAGCTTTCGTAACTCTATTTTAGCGGAAACTGTGCGAGATTCCGCTGGCTTAAATCGTATTTTTCGCTTAAAAAGGGGCTGATGCATTTTAGGGGGTGGCTAGAAATTATTTTCGGTCGTAATAAATTATAATAATACATTTTGAGCCATTTTGTACTGGCGCAAGTGATTACGTTCAGAGTACCATGTGTTTTTAGGAATTATTGAGTTATTTAGGGGTGGGGGTCGTTAAAAATCAACCCCCTTGAATTTTAAGCAGTGCTATATTCAAGTCCTTACCGAGCTTAAAATTTTGCTGCCTGAATGGCTTTCGTAACTCTATTTTAGCGGAAACTGTGCGAGATTCCGCTGGCTTAAATTGTATTTTTCGCGTAAAAAGGGGCTAATGCATTTTAGGGGGTGGTTAGAAAATTTTTTCGGTGGTAATAAATTATAATAATGCATTTTGAGCCATTTTGTACTCGCGCAAGTGGTTACGTTCAGAGTACCGTGCATTTTTAGGAATTATCGTGTTATTTAGGGGTGGGGGTGGTTAAAAATCAACCCCTTGGAATTTTAAGCAGTGCTATCTTCAAGTGCTTGCCGAGCTAAAAATTTTGCCGCCTGAATCGCTTTCGTAACTCTATTTTAGCGGAAACTGTGCGAGATTCCGCTGGCTTAAAAATTCAGCTAGCGTGTTAGGTGATAACAAACGATTGGCACTGGCTAAAAATTATTACTAGTGGTAATAAATTAGCTAAAAATTAGTTAAAAATTATGTGATAACTTAGTTTGGATTACGCTATACTGCCTACTGCAGCTGAATAGACCCAACACGTGCACCGGCATCAGTAGCTCAGTGGTCAGAGCACTCGTCGCGAAAACGAAAGGTCCGGGGTTCGATTCCCCGCCGAGTCACGCCATGCCGTTTTTTTATCGAGTCCTCCTCAATTTATTTATTGTATGCGATTATTAGATCGTAACATAAGCCAATCAATATTTTTTGCTTTTCTGAATTGTTCTATTTCAACGTCTTGTAAATGTATTATTTTAATTGCATCAGTTTATTTTTGAACGTGTTCTACGAAATCATTAGCATTTTGAATAAAGTTTTCGTGGGACTCTCGAAGATTACGTGAAGTAGCATAATGCTTTGTAAGTCCACTCATACCATCCTTTGCCGTGCCCAGTAGCAGAGAACAACCAATTTATATCATATGGTGCTCGTTTTATTTCATATAATTGAAAGCGATTTTTAAAGTGGCTAGCGGCGCCGTCTGATACAATGGTAATTTTGTTTATTGAATCACAACAATTTTCTTTTAAGTAAGTTATAATTTTTTCTACTGCTAGCAAAGCATACTTCTTTCATGTTCTGCATGACATTTGCATAAAAATAAAAAAAAAGTATAAGTTATGCAGTTTTGACTGAAAAATGCACTTTTTGGAAAAATGCAATTTTTTCAAAAACCCCATGTTTTTTTATGAAAATTTAGATGAAGATAGGGGGTGTTAATACCTACCAAATCGTGTGTGTCGGATATTGTAGTTTTGTCCATAGAATGAGAAAAAAATAAAATAAAATACAATAAAATTTTATTAATTCAATATAAACAGATATTTATATATATGTAAAGTAATACACACACATACACACACGCGTAAGCAGTATACAGTATAGGCGGTATACAGAATCATATGTGCGTGCTTGTATGAGCTTATTATGTACATATACATTTGTACGCTAGATGGCGAACGTTGAGCTTAACACTTGCCAATAACTGTATGGTTTTAGCTATGTATGACTGTAGTATTTTTTAATACAATACACAGTTTTTTGAAATTGATTACATATCTCTATTAAATTAAAACAACCACTGTCTGAGTATTTTTCAAAAGATAGAATTAAATGTACCAATTTCTTTGGGAGACATAAGAAAGCCTACTATCTATCGAATAAAACATGATTCAAGCATTTGGATGATCTCGTTTATTCATTGAAATGTCGCTATCCTAATTTACTTTTGACACCGTCTGCAAGTAAGGTAAAAGTACCCATTATGAAACATCGCTCAAATCGTGACCCCTTTATGGAACAGTTTAAAATATAGTAAAATAAAGTCTATTAATGATACAGATAAACAATATCAAAATTTTATCTGAATAGTGAAAGTTTATTATATAATATGCAAAGAGATTCACAGTTCTACATGATAATTATAATTTTAAAAAAATATATGACTGCGTGTATTCTGAGCTCGACTCAAATATGTGGCTGTTGAAGTCAATGTTGCTGCTTTCATACGTTTTATTTTATTAACTGTAACTATGCACTCCAACACTTTTCAAATATCAATCTTTTTACAATATGCAGTTTTTTACTCATAGATTAAAGTTTTACAGTCGTTTTTCTGCAACAATAAAGATTTTCAATAAATATTTTAGTGTTTTATAATTGCCACATACAAACGAGTGTAGTCCGAGTTTATGGAACAGCCAAAGGTGGCGTTCCCACCTCGGGTACCTCTACCTCTAAGCCTGTCCCCTTTATGGAGCACGTTTTCGAAGCGAGTGCGAAAAGGGATTTTTCAGTTATTAACTATTTAGCTTCACTATTAACTCTTCAGTTATTGTATTTAGACGTGTGTGAACAATTACTTAAGTTTCCTGCACCATTTTACTTATAGGTAGGTCTATATTTATATATGTGAAATTTTGATTATGAAACACAATTACAATAACCTAACCTATAAATTTGATAAAACATCAGTTAGTGAGTTATATTTCTTTAAAAATTTGTTTCTTAATTTTTACAGATTTTATGAGACAAACAAAATGGGAGCAAATAAAAAAATAAAGGCACAAGACAAGAAAAATAGAAAGAGTACAGAAGAGTGTAAAGAGATGAGAAAAAAGAGTGTTAAGTACAAAGTCATTCGTAAGAAAGTCGAACCAAACAAAAGGAAACAGAAAATCAAAAGAAAACTGTATTCTGCATTGGAAATGCAAAAAGCAATCAATGGAGTTAATGTTCGTGGGATATCTATACGAAAAGTTGCAACTAAATTCAATGTTCCAGCCACATCTGTCTACAGAGCCGCAAAGAATCCACAAGAATCTACTTCAAGACCTGGCCCGTCTCAAGTTTTATCAACTCAAATAGAAAACGAGATAGTAGATTGGATTTTGTATAGAGCAGAAATAGGTAGTCCACTGACTAAAGTTGAATTATTAGATAGTGTGCAAAAATATATTATTTCTCTTGGCGATAAAATCTCCAAGACTCCATTTACTAATGGAAGACCAGGACGACACTGGTTTGAGAAGTTTCGTGCTCGCCATCCTCAAATAACTATCAGAACACCTCAGCATTTATCAAAAACACGAGCTTCTGTAACAGAAGAGGATTTAAGAGATTGGTTTTGTGAAATTGAAACATATTTGAAAAATAAAGATTTAGAGAAAATTCAAGCTTCAAGAATTTTCAATTGCGATGAAACCAACATTCAGCTTATTCCAAAATCAGAGAAAATCTTGACAGAGAAAGGAGCTGCTTCAGCATACAAAATTGTGGATGGGTGTGAGAAAGAAAGTCTCACTGTACTGTTTATGTATGGTGCTGATGGTACAAGAGCTCCTCCGATGCTTATGTTCAAATATGCAGATCGAGTGCCACCAAATATTATCAAAAGTTGTCCAGGCGGTTGGGGTATTGATCATTCTGAAAATGGATGGATGACTACAGAGACCTTCTACGAGTACATCACTAATGTGTTTTACCCATGGGTAGTCGATCAGAAGATTGAATTTCCCATTATTGTTTACGTAGATGACCATTCCTCACATGTTACCATCCCCCTAGTGTCCTTTTGTCGACAAAAAAAAATTGAGTTGATCTGCTTGTTTCCAAATTCAACACTCAGCCTTTGGACATAGCATTTTTTCACCCGTTCAAGGAAATATGGAGAACAGCAATTATGAAGTACAAAAACCAAAATAATATTACAAGGCTCAAGAAGGAACATGTCGCAAGTGTGCTTAAGGAAGCGCTTGACTCTTTTGAAAATGAGAAGAAAACCATTCAAAATGGTTTCAGAGCTGCTCGCTTAGTACCGCTAAACCCTGATGCAGTTCAGTTTAATGTGCTACAGAAAAAAAGAAAAGAAAAAAACAAAAAGAGTGTCCACCAGAAAATTCTAGTCAAGAGAATGAAGGTATAAAGCAGCATCTAGTATCACTCGAACAAAATCTTCCTCAAAATTTAGTAGAAAGTTTCAAAGAAGCGGAGGTCACTGGTATATAGGATAAGGATGGAGAAGATAAAAGTTTGTTCGAGTACTGGCTTCGAATAAAGAAAGCTAGTGGTGGTAATCAAATAATCAGAATAATTTAAATTGATTATTATTGTAATCAAATACATATTTACAAATTTTATACAATATTTACGAACTAAATTTAAGTTTTATGTACAACCATAATCAATTGTTTAATCTAATTTTTATTTTTAGATAAAACTACAATTAACTATTTACAATATTTTAAAAAATCTTATCTTATATTTTTTATACTTATAGATCATGTTAAGAAACCGAGTCCTACCATTGTAAGTGATGTGTGCCTGACAACCATAGAGCTATTGTCCTACCTCATCCTATTCCTGAAAGTATACCTATTAATCTTGTAAATGAGAGTAATTTGAATGCACCGAATGATTCACTAGTAATAGAAATAGATTCTACGGTTCAAGAATCTGAATTAAGTGCTGTTATAAATGATGGTAGTAGTCTAAGTAGTATAGATCATATTACTGAAAGTACGCCTGTTGATCTTTTATCTGAAAGTGATCCATTATTAATGAAAATATATTCTAAGGTTCAAGAATCTGAATTAAGTGTTGTTATAAACAGTGATAGTCTAAGTAATATAGAATTAAGTAACTGTTCAAATGAGAAGAATGGCATAGCAAATAAAGAGTGGATACTTGATAACTGTGAAGTAACAGAAAATTTGATTGAGAAACTAAGTGAAAAAGGTTCGTATAATACAATTGAAAATTATTCATGTATCTACATTAATATATTTCTTATGTTTCATATTGAATTTTTTTAGAAGTTTTTCTTGCACCTGCACATCCAATCACTGATCAAACACAAACATCTATCGTACAAACAGTCAAAAATGAGATTTGTGAAAGAAGTGTAATAATGTCTGAATACATAAATCTTCACTCGAGTAATTATGAAAATAACTTAAAGAATGATACAGTCGAAGAGACTATTAGTACTCATAATGAACAGTTGAGTAATCGTAAGGAGAATTTTTTAACGGTTATAGATCAAAATATACAAACAAAACTCGAAAAGTTAAAGAAAGAACCAATGAAGTCTAAAGTAGGTCAAGAAAATATCTTGAACTCGTCTAAAAACTCAGGTAAGCTATAATAATGTAGTTGGTTTATACTGCAATAAACATGTATTTATTTATTTATCTATTTACATGTTTTATGTAATTAAAAATTAATCTTTAATTAAAAATTAATCTATCCATTTTTTAGACATAATTCATGATGAGAAAAAGTCTTTCGCCAACGCTTTTACTTTACCACATGAATATCTACCAAAAAAAAGAAAGCAAAATTAACTGCCACTGGAAAACCTAAACCACCTGCTGTAGGGACCTCGGGTGACTGGTGGAAAATTCAGGTGGAAAAAGAAGAAGCTCAGAAACTAAAACAAGAACAGATAGCTAAAAGAAAGTTGTTACAGAAAGAAAAGAAAAAGTTGGCAGAGGAGAAAAAGAAGTACCTGCAAGAAATGCAAAAGAAGATAAACAATATTCAGAAGAAAATCAAAACTAAAAAATAAGTTAATTCTCATTTCACATATTCGAAAATATGTATTAAGTATATTCTCTGTTATATGCAATTATTTTGTTCATAATTTTATGCTGCATTTATGTTGTTTAATAAAAAAAAATATAAAAAAATCTAAATCATTATTTGTGTATTATAAACTACCTATTATTAATAAAATAGTACCGACTCATTAAATAAAACTGATTTTTATTCTATTCCAAAATGGGGACATCGATTATGGAACGGGGGGACAATCCGTAAAAATGTCGTTCCATAATACGTACTTGGTGTCGGTTTGGTTTTTTACTTGTAATAATTACAATTCGTGTTCAATTTGCTTTTTAAGGTCTCATTTTAATCTTTGATCTTTGCCTCATCGATTGATATCCAAAAATTGTAAATTTTACTCCTTTACAATAGTTTTAATCTCAATCCAAACTCTAAACTAGCAAAAACTGTTCCATAAAGGGTACTTTTACCTTATATGTAACGATTGTTATAAGTTTGCTTTAAAATTGGTGGATGGCACTGACGATGAATTTGCCGATATCGTAGTCGATGTAGCAACTGAGAATGAAGTTGGCGATATTGAAGTTGATATAGACGAAAATGTTTTACCAAGTACTCCAGAATGCATCGAAGAATTTAATAATGAAATGAGTAAATCATTTTTAAGCTCTGTATCATCACTTAAAAGAAAAAACCTTATGCGTGAAAAATCTACTGAAAATTACGTGAACCAAAAGAAAACAAAACTAATTTCAACATTTTCTGGTACCGTCGATGCTAAGTTAAAGACACTCTATGAAGTTTCTGTTGAATCAAATGAATCAACCACAGCTCTATGTCATTGTACGGAATGGGTACAAAATATTGAGTTAGTCTTACAAAAATGTTCTACGGTATCAGAAAAAATAAAAATTCTGACTTTGCTACCTTCATCCTTTACAAAACATGAAATTTTATCTTTATTTCCAGAAATAACAATGTATATGATCAACAAATCGAGAAATCTTGTTAAAGAAAAATAAATTTATTCAGAATCAGATGCATATTCAGGTCATCCGATTGATGAAAACATGAAAAAAATTGTTATGGAATATTATATAAATGATGATTTTAATTGTTCAAGACAATGTCCTAATAAATGTGACATTGTTACAATTAAAGTTAACAATAAAAAGAGAAAAAAGTTAAGCGTTTTCTTACTCGAAGTTTAAAAGAGACGTAAAAAGTATTTAAAAATGATAATCCAGAATTGAGAATTGGAAAATCGAAATTTTCTAGTTTGCGACCAAAATATGTCTTACTTAGCCCCATCAAAGAAGTTTGTCTCTGTATCTATTGCGCAAATTATGATTTATTTCTTGCGAGCTTAATTAATTTTAGAGGGAGTAACGTCACAGAGTTGGATGAAAATCGGTCACAAATAATAAATGCAACAATGTGTTCTGAGCCATTTGATTTATGTTATTTACAAGAATGTAAAATATGTCCAGGAATTAAGGGAATTGCGTTTCATGTTTTAAAACTGCAAGATGTGGAAGGCACAGAAGAAATTACATATGCTTTGTGTGATAGTGGAAACTTGATTAAAAAAACACTATCAATTTCTGCTTTTAAAGATGAACTTTCGGTTTGGACCATGAAGGTTAGTACTCACACGTATGTAAAAAATATGCAACGCAAAGCTATAAAAGCAGAAAGAGAAAGTGCTAAAAAAGGCTCACATCATTTAGTTCTTCAAATAATTTATCTTATCAAGGGTATTCGACACAAAGTTTCGCAGCCATAAGTGATGACCGACAACATGATTCAGCGTATGCTTTGCTAGCAGTAGAAAAAATTATAACTTACTTAAAAGAAAATTGTTGTGATTCAATAAACAAAATTACCATTGTAGCCATGGCGCCGCTAGCCAATTTAAAAATCGCTTTCAATTATATGAATTAAAACGAGCACCATATGATATAAAATGGTTGTTCTCTGCTACTGGGCACGGCAAAGGAGCTGTAGATGGTGTGGGTGGACTTACAAAGCATTATGCTACTTCACGTAATCTTCGAGAGTCCCACGAAAAATCTATTCAAAATGCTAATGATTTCGTAGAGCACGTTCAAAAATATACTGATGCAATTAAAATAATACATTTACAAGATGTTGAAATAGAACAATTCAGAAGAGCTAAAAATATTGATTGGGTTACAACTCCAAAGTATCCTGGAATTCAAAAAACTCATTTATGGGTTAAAGAAACATGTAATAATAAAATACATTGTTGTATAGCAAAAACTGCCGATCATTTACTAACGAAAGTTAAAACAAAACAAAATAAAAACAAAGGTAGTCATAAAAATAAAAACTACAGAAAAATGAAAATGAAAAAATAAAAAACAGCTATAGCGTGTAAGTACAAATGTGTATATGTATATTACTTACAAGGAGAGGGTTTCAGCTGCAGGAAACGGATTTTAGCGGGCATTGGAGAGTCAATTTCTGGTACCTAAAAATGAAGCCCAGTGCTCACATTTCCGTCAAATGGGCCCTTTTTCTTGAGATATGAGCAATTTAATCTCAAATATCGTCTATTTCATTAAAAAATGATGTCTCTTCTATTGAGTGTCACATTGTAAATATTTAAGATACGAAAACGAGGAAGAAAAATTATAAAAGTAGACAGTAGCAGCTCAAATTTAAGCCCTGATTTATTAATTGATCTTCCAGGAAGTTACAAGCAATCAAAGATAGGGTACGAAAATGGTTAAAAATACGATCCATTTAATCGGTTAAAATGAAGACAAATTTTTAACCATTTTCGTACCCTATCTTAGATTGCTTCTAACTTCCTGGAAGATCAATATTTTTTAATGAATCAGGGCTTAAATTTTAGCTTTTACTATCTACTTTCATAATTTTTCTTTCTCGTTTTCGTATCTTAAATACTTGCAATGTGACAGTCAATAGAAGAGACATCATTTTTTGACGAAATAGAGATTTTTTTTGACGATATTTGAGATTAAATTGCCCATATCTCAAGAAAAAGGACCCATTTGACAGAAATGTGAGCACTGGGCTTAACTTTTAGGTACCGGAAATCGACTCTCCAATGCCCGCTAAAATCCATTTCCCGTAGCTGAAACCCTCTCCTGGTTAGATATAGAAAATTTTATTGTATTATATTTTATTTTTTCTCATTCTATGGGCAAAACTCCAATATCCGACACACACGATTTGATAGGTATTAACACCCCCTATCTTCCTCTAAATTTTCATAAAAAAAAAAAAAAGCATGGGGTTTTTGAAAAAAATGAGTTTTTCAAAAAGTGCATTTTTTAGTAAAAACTGCATAACTTATGCATTTTTTTATTTGTATGCAAATGTTATGCAGGACATGAATGAAGGCGCTAATCTGAGTAAGATTGCGTACAGTTTACTCAAAAACTTAAAAAACTCATAAATTGGCAGCTGTTTGAAAATGACCTTGAAAAATAAAAATTGAAAGTTAGGATTTTATAAAAAAATTTTGACATTGCCAATCGGATGTCATTTTAGTGCAATCGAAAAATGGAAAAATACGTGTCGAATCATTCTTCGAGAAGAACAGCAATACTTTGATTCCAAAATGATCGGTGTGGTAGGCATACTCTCGCTGTTCGATTTGAGATAGATTCGGCCATATTCATTTGCTGCATTTTACATATACTATTTTAACTTTTTACATATACTATATTTATTGCTATACTGCTACGATAGTTGTAGCACTTCTAACTGCTACAACTATTGCATCACAAGTTTCAATCAGAGTTAGCAGTTCTGTACGGAAAAATTTTTTTAATCCGTATACGACGCTTTTGATTTACTTAACTGTAATTTATTAGCTATTAAACTGTCAGAAAACATTTTTGCTAACACTGCAATACTGGATTCAATATCACGTAGTGAGCTATGTCGCGTTATGTTATGCAAGATCCATAAAATTTCAGTTTCTTGAACATCTTCTTTGTTAATATAACTCATTATTGCACAAATATTCGAGTTTTTCTTCATTTTGTACATTAGAAAATTTTTCAGACTTCTCAACTAATAAAGATGTTTGCTTTTCTTTTGTATTTAATGAACTCCTTAATGAATTCCTTATTTTAAACTAGGATTCGCCATATTGTTATAATCGTTTCTAAATTCTTTAATAGGAAGTGAAGAGGCTTGACGCAATTTTATAATTGAAAGAGGGGAGACTTTCATTCCAACAGATGATTGGTGTTTTTTTAGATTTGGCATGACTGAGAAGAGCTTGTCTTCCCATGTTACTTAAACTTCCCCATGTTACTTAAATATGCCGTTGCATAAACTGCATTTAACGATTTTGGAATCCCTTAGAACTGCTTGAACGCAAGGATATTTGGTAACAAAGTAATTTATGAAACTACATTTAAATTTATTGCCCTTGATGGAATCTATTTTTTAATCCTGCCAATCAATATAAATTCTTTATACTGCATATTTCTTGAAGAAATAAAATTAATGTTATTTAAAATTAAATAAATTATTTTTTAAATTACTTTAATTAATTAATTTAATTATACTTTCTTAAGGTGATCTTCTACATAATGGCTCCTAAGGCAATGATTATCTGAAAAAGTAAATTCAAATATAATTGTTATAAAACAAAGTATATGTATTACTAATATATCTTATTTCTAATGCAAAATCCTAAGTGAAACGTCTCTAAACCCACTTGATGCAGAATATGTTATTAAAAAAAAAAAAAAAAAAAAAAAAAACAACTCGTGTGAATATTTTCTTGGCAGGTAGTTGTTGGGTTTTGATGAGACAAGTTGCGAAGTACTTCCAAAACACGTACCTATGACATGAACTGGAATGAAGCTCTGGAATGAATAAGTTTTGTAAGTTCCTTGTTGATGCTAAAACCGATAAAAATTCCGATGAAATTAAGAAAAAAAAACCGCGGCTAATTTATTGGCACGTAGCATCCTCCAAATTAATTTATCGTTCCTACACGGAGAAAAATGGTGTAACAAAAATTACTATATTTATAGTAATCGTGGGACAGACTTAAATTATCATAAAATTTACTACAATTTATAATAAAAATTCCTATGTTCTCAGTAATTTTTGCTATGTACATAGCAATTTTTACTATAAATTGTAGTAAATTTTATGATAATTCGAGTCTGTCCCAAAGTTTCTATCGAACATAGTAATTTTTCTTACATTTATAGTAAATTTTCCTAAACATTTCTTTCAGTGTATATGTATAGTATATAGTTGAAATATAAAATATGTTTATTCATTCTACATCTTTTTTCAAAGATATACAATTTTAATTAATATTTACAAAAATTAAACATTTTTCATATTCTGGAAATGCTTTATTAGGTGCCACTGACATTATGATAACACATAATTTCTATGCTAAAATATTAATAATAAAAAAAGCCTACCTACCCGAAGCACAACTAACACACACTACACCGTCTATAAGAACCTCTTTTCTACATTCCTATTATCTCACAATCATTGTGGTACAGTACTCTGCATAATAAATGATGTTTCTTGATGAAATTTCACACATATATTGCCTATACCACACACAAAATTGTCTATAAATTTCATATTTCCATTTATAAAAGAGAGAACGTGATTAATATCGAAATACAGCTAAAAGTATTGTTAAATGTATTTCTCAGCGTGTAATTAATTGGCTAACGCATCTGGCTAATTTCATGTTTAGGCGAAGCGGGCTGTAAATTAACCTCAATAAAAAACAAAAGCAAATATATAACATGAAATTACGATATCAAAAGAGGGCTAAAACAATTTTAACCTCAAATATCTCTTAAATTTATAAACAAATTCTGAGACGAATTCTTTTACCCCAAGAAATCATATAATAAATAATATACAAACTCTACATCTCCTCCATATTTCAAAGCAATAATAAAAAAATTTTACTCCACCTGTTATACGACAAAGAAAGTCATTTTTAGAAATACCAAAATTTTAAATATCAAATATCTCAAAAAGTAATCGAACGATCTTTATAAAAATGCACACACATATTGTCTATATCACATACACAATTGTCTATAAATTTGAAGCTGATACATCGAGCAGTTCTCGAGAAATTACGATTTGAAAAAAAAAGGTTAAAAAAATGTTAATCTCAAATATCTCTGAAATTTAAGGTTTAATCATTTTGCCCAAAGAACTCAGCCGGAAGCTATCCAAAATCTACCCCTTAAAACAATTTCAAAGCGATTAAGCCAATTTTACTTCAGTTAGCGTGCGACATACAAAACTCATTTTTTGTTTTCGTTTTCACTTTTTTACTCAAAAATTAGTTGATAGAATGGATTAAAATGAATGCAGCCTATAGCTATTTATATTCTGCATTATCATTTTTTATTGTTTTTCAAAGCAGATTACCATTTAGTTTGGACGTTATAACCTTTTCTAAAAAAACATGTTTTTGTTAAAAATAAAGGGCTTTTGACACTGTCAACGATAAAATCCTACTAGAAAAACTTGATTGTCATGCAATAAGAGGTAAAATACTAGACTTAATGAATAGCTATCTTTCAAGTAGAATTCAAATAGTAAGATTAGGCAATAAAAGCAGTACCAAAAGAGTAATAGAAACGGGAGTTCCACAAGGAACAATACTTTGACCACTGTTATTTATACTATACATTAATGACCTATTGTTAGATATGCCGAGTAACACAATTCTCTCATATGCGGATGACACTGCTGTCATTTCGGGTGACGACACGTGGTCAATAGCACTGGATAAAATGAACAATTTCTTAGACAAAATAGCAAATTGGCTAGCAGTGAACAAACTATCATTAAATACGAGTAAAACTGTTTTTATGACCTTTGGCAATTATTGTGACAGTGTGCCAAAAAGAATTAAAATTGAAATACATAAGCAGGAAATTAAAAGAGTTTCAAATTACAAGTATCTTGGAATAATTTTTTATTACAACATGAAATGAGATCAACATATTCAATATATCATAAACAAAACTAAATATCTAATTTTTATCTTTGCCAAAATAAAAAATTATATGGTCATAAAATCACTAATGATCATGTATTATGCCTTTTTTTATAGTCATATAAATTATGGTATTATTGCATGGGGAGGCGTCTACAAAGACAACATGAAATTATTGCAGAATATACAATCAAGAATATTAAAAATTATACAGAAAAATTCCTTCGTGAGTGATATACCATTAAATATAAGACAAGTTTTTACTTTAGAGTCTTTAGTTTATCACTATCCAGATTTGAAAGAAATTTATGAAAAAAGTACTTCTTTAACGCGAGCCAAAATTATCCAATTGCCAAAAATACAAAAGGCTGTTAGTGATAAAAACAGTTTTAGGGTAGCAATTAAAACTTTTAATTGCTTATCTAATGAACTAAAAAGCTCTATTTTGAGAATAGTATAAATATTGCACTCCAATTGTTTATTAATGTGTAATGGATCGATCTGACGGAGGCAGGTAAAAGAATAAGAAAAACAAAGTTTTTTCTTTATATTTTCTTTATATTTTTGCAACGTTTCGTTGGCATGATCCGCCAACCTCTTCAGGCTGTAATTTATTAATAACAAAAAATAATTTTTTTAAACATTATGAAAAAGAAAAAAAAATACACTATCACTTTGGTTACAAGAAACGTAAATACCTTATTCATATAGAGCACATGGCATCGATACAAGCGATACAGTGGTGTACAGTCGTATTTATAGTCGAAAGATGCGTGTGTTTACAAACAAGGAGAAAATAAGCAGAGTAATGCATAGTTCAATTTAAAAGGCGGAGTAACGGAAAATAAGAGCTATTTAATGATTTTACATCTTCTTTTTTGTTTATATTGTTTTTATCACATTTAATGTGAATCATTTCGGATAGAGTGCGTTTTTTATAATTTACTTCGTAATCTAAAATTCTACTATTTTCCCAGTCAAAATCATGTGAAAACTTATTCATGTGTTGTTTCACTACTGCTTCTGGATTATTGGTTTTTTGGTGTTCTTTAATTCTAGTTTTTAAAGTCCTTTTGTGGTTTCTCCTGTATATGACGCTGGGCATGATTTGCAAAAGAACTTGTATACTATGTTGGTTCGATCCCATTTCTCGGTATGGTCTTTTCCTAGTTTGATAACTGAGTTGAAACTTTTTTTAACTATAGGTAGAGCGCGGAAGTTGAAGGGTTTTAAAATTGATGCTAATTTATTAAATTGATCATTAAACGGTAAAGAAATGTATGAAGAAGATCTATTGCGTGATGGTACTATTTTTTGTGATTGTTTATGTTTGATAGTGTGCATCCTGATGCGTGTATAACGGTTGATAAATTTATTAGCTTATTTTCTCCTTGTTTGTAAACACACGCATCTTTCGACTATAAATACGACTGTACACCACTGTATCGCTTATATCGATGCCATGTGCTCTATATGAATAAGGTATTTACGATTCTTGTAATCAAAGTGAGTGTATTTTTTTTTTTTTTTTTCATAATGTTTACAAAAATTATTTTTTGTTATTAATAAATTACAGCCTGAAGAGGTTGGCGGATCATGCCAACGAAACGTTGCAAAAATATAAAGAAAATATAAAGAAAAAACTTTGTTTTTCTTATTCTTTTACCTGCCTCCGTCAGATCGATCCACTACACATTAATAAAAAGCTCTATAGCAAAGGAGTTAATAGAAAACATATACTGAAGAATAAATTAAAAAAAATATATAATAAACTTAAATGTATAAATTTTGTTTGTTGCGTTAAGCCTTAAAAGTTTATTAACAGTATAAATATTGTTTGTTGCATTAAGCCTTAAAAGTTTATTAACAAATATTAAATATTTAACTGTTATGCAATTTAAATATTTAATACCTAGTATATAAGCAGTAGTATATAAGTACTCTTAAGTAACAATGTGCCAGCATTTTGTACAGGTAGTTTATATCTACTCTAAGTAATTTTGTTCTGGTTTAATAAATAAATAAGTAAAAGAACCGTAATAATGTAAAAATTGTTTTTTTGGAAAATATAGGTATTTTTATACTCTGAACTGGTATTTGTCAGATTCAAATATCTCAATCCTAGCATTAAAAAAAAAATAGGGGATTGGTTGAGCGACCATGGACTCAGTCTTGCTACAGAAAAGACCGAGTCGATGCTTATTAATGCATATAGGAGTCAAAATAGATACGCGGCTGCCTTTGAAAGACCACCTTAGGAACGAAGGACTAAAGGCTTAAAAAGTGGCTCGAGCTATCGCGGGTATCATGCCGAACACAGGATGGCCGAAGCAGCAGCGGCGGTTCCTCCTTTTCTCAGTAGTATATTCCGTAATTCCGTATTCCGTATTTTGTACGGAGCCCCAATCTGGGCTGATGCTATAAGTAGCAACCCGAGCCACGGTGCCGCTTGCCGAAGGGCCTGCAGGACAATCGTGCTGAGAGTGGCCTATGCCTACCGTACCGTGTCAGGCATCGCTCTCTTGTTAATCGCTGAATTACCACCCGTAGAGCTAATGGCGACCGAGAGAGCCGAAATGTACCGCGAAGGCATGGTTGCAGAAGAGGTTGACTTCTACCAGGGACAGCGTCGAAACCGATGGTCCAGGAAGACCAGTGAAGAGTGGCAGCGCCGATGGAATGTAGCAGGCGAGGGTCGGTGGACCCACCGCATCATCCCATGTATCGTGGAGTGGACCAGGAGGAGACACGGACTCGTCACCTTTCATCCCACCCAGGTACTCACCGCGCATGGCTGCTTTCGCAGCTACCTGAAGAGAATTGTAGTATATCAAAGTGCGGAGTGCCCGACATGTCCTGAGGCTGACGAGGATGTGGAGCATGCTTTTTTCGTGTGTTCCAGGTTTCGGGAAGAAAGAGAATGGGAAGGCCCCTTGTCTCCCGAGAGCATTAGAAGGTACTTACTCTCATCACAGAGAGGATGGGATGCTGTGATTTGTCTCGCCACCGAAGTGGTGGCCAGACTGAATCGTATTTCAGGTTTTCCAGGTGCGGTAAATACCCTGAATTTCACTGTGATATCATATTGTTGAAACAACGATATCAGGGTTGACTGATTTTTCTTGGATGTTAAAGACGGAATCAACCAGGAGAGGGACACAAGGTAGGCAAAATCCTCAACATTGAACTTTTGAAAAAAGAACATGTGTAACAATAAGAAACTGGAATGGAGAAAATTTATGATTTTAATGTCGGGTTTGGATTCAGCAAAACGATAAACATAAATATACGTTACCTCAGTATATTTCTTATATGATGAAACATAGATTATTCAATATGAACACAACTTTCAGTGAAAAAGAGAATTTGCAACGTATTGCTTCCTCCTAGAGGAAGCTTTGTGATAGTAAGTTTTTGAGTTGTTGTAAAAACATGTTATAATTGTTTTTCGAGGTGTTAGGAATCAAAATACATGATTTTTGAAAAATATCTGTATGGATGTGTGTGCGTGCGTGCGTGCGTGCGTGTGTGTGTGTGTGTGTGTGTGTGTGTGTGTGTGTGTGTGTGTGTGTGTGTGTGTGTGTGTGTGTGTGTGTGTCTACGCCTGGATTATAGCTTCTACTCGATCGATTTTAACCCTTTTTTTTTTGTGTGTTATAAGAAATAGTAAACGCAACACGTGCGAAATGTACTATTCTCTAGCTCTCACGATTCTTTTGTTATTAACAAAAACGTGTTTTTTTTTTTAAAGTTTATAACTCCAAAACTAAACTGTCAATTTTTTTGAAAAAAAAAAAATCATGATAATGCAGAATATATATAGCTATAATCTCTAAAAATTTGAATCCATTTTGTCGACTAGTTCTTAAGAAAAAAAATTGAAATATAAAAAAAATGAGTTTTGTATGTCCAACGATTACGGGAGTGAAATTGACTTAAGGAAAAGCCTTACCTAACTGCAGATTTCTGCACTTGATTTTTCAAATTTCTGAACCAATTTTCATATTATCAAAATTATTGAAGCACACGCACAATCTATATAATTCTAAGAATGTGCGTCAGCTTCAATATAAGCAAAAATATGTAAATTGAGATAGATATTTGAAAAATCAATAAATGTCGATAAGCATGTACAGACTATACAAGTAAGACATCCCCTTAATCGCTTCGAAATTCCATGTAGAGGTAGATTTTTGATAGATCTCGGTCGAGTTCTTTGGGCAAAATGATTAGTCCAGAAATTTCAGAAATATTTGAGGTTAAAATTTTTTTAACATTTTTTCAAATCGTAATTTCTCGAGAACAGCTCCATGTATCAGCTCCAAATTTATAGACAATTTTGTTTGTGATATAGATAATATGTGTGCGAATTTTCATCTAGACTGTACGATTACTTTTCAAGATATTTAATTTTGAAAATTTTCGTATTTTACAAAGTCATTTTCTTTGTCGCATGATAACTAGAGAAAACAAAAATTGGTTTAATCATGTTGAAATTTTATGGGGATGTAGAATTTATATATTATCGTTTAAGTCCTTTACGTAAAAGAATTATCTCATAATTTTTAGAGATATTTAAGGTTAACATTTTTTTACGGTTTTTTTCAAAATCGTAATTTCTCAATGACGACTTCATGTATCAGCTTGAAATTTATAGACTATTTTGTATGCGATATAGGCAATACCTGTGTAAAATTTCATTAAGATTATATGGTTATTTTTTGAGATGTTTGATATGTAAAATTTTAGTATTTTTGAAAGTGACTTTCTTTGTTGTCGCACAATATAACTACATTAAAATTGTTTTAATTTCTTTGATATTTGATGGAGGTGTAGAGTTTGTATATTATTTATTAGAAGAGTTCTTAGGGTAAAAGAATTCGTTTATGAATTTCAGAGATATTTGAAATATAATGGATCGATCCGAAGGAGGCAGGTAAAAAGAAAAAACAAGTTTTTACTTTAAATTTGTGCAACGTTTCGTTGGCATGTTCCGCCAACCTCTTCAGGCTTATTTTACCTAGCACATAACGTCAATGTGAGGGTTAAAACTATTTTAGCCCTCTTTTAAAATTGTAATTATTCGGAAACGCATTTATGTATACTAGAAAATGGAAATGACATGCGCTATGCGCTATGCGCGCGTGTTGTGTACCTGCTTTTGTTTTCAAATAGCCGTTTATTATTTTTAAGGTTAGAACCTTTTTCTTACATCTGAAATTCCAGAAAGATCATACAAATACGGATAGGCATACTACTAGAGACAAGTACCCTATGTGTGAAATTTGTGGGTTTGAAGTTTGCAACGTTGGAGTTCAACGAAATAAAAAAAACTAATTCATTTTGCTTCACGTTTATATTAAATAATATTAATTTTGCGTGTAGATTTAGTGTTTATAGTATAAATTAACTTTAAAACAAAGGTTTAGATAAAATTTCCATTGTTTAATCATTTTCATTAGTCGTAAAAAATTATTTCGTTGCATTCCAACGGTGCAAACTTCAGACCCATTGAAATTTCACAAAGAAAATATAATTTGAAGTAAAGGTTATTTAGAAATTTTAAAAGGTTTTGACGATAATATTACAATCAATTATTTTATTTATTTTTCACACATAATTTAAAAAACAAATCATACCTATTATTTTATCCATATTTTATACATAATTTAAAAATTAATACTTTTTAATCTTCATAAATGAATTTAATTATAATTAAGTCATAAATTGTTGCAAAAATTATAAATTTTGTTATTAAAACTTAATTAAAGGAATAAGCAAATTAAGTTTGAGGAAGCCACGGGCCAATGAATTGGCAGCGATTTTTTTCAATGAAAAAGTGAATTCTTAACTATTTTTTAATTTGGCTAAAACTTTTTTTTACATTGGACCAATTATTCTGATGACGTGACCAATTCAGAGAATGGGAAAGCATGGAAATATGTCACCTCTAATTTTTTAATTTTATGAAAAAAGGGGGTAAAAATTCATGGGGTACATGAATGACTAGTCACGAAGTCAAGGCCCTTTATTCATTCATTAAATTGCGTATTTTTTATATCCTCAAAGATTTAGTTTGATGAAAAAGGGAATACAATAATATAAATTAATTGGAATAATGAGTCCTTAGGGAATATCAGAGTTAATATTTGACTATATATGTACAGCCATTTATACAGATATATCAGTTTCCATTGTTTTTTAAATTAATTTTATATTAATTTAAATTTGATGGAGTTGAATATTGAATTAAATCAAACACTGAATTATAATATAAAAAAGAAAATGGAAATCTATAGTATGTAATTCGCAGTGACGTAGAATAATACATTTGCGTGGAAATTGGGCTGCGGCTGAGGTTGTTTAATTTTCATTTAATTTTTACACATATTTTTAAATATGAAGAAAGGTGATATCGAAGGATTTATTGCAATACTGTTTTGCATTTGTAAAACTTGTGTCTGCTCTTAGAAAGGTGGAGTCATTTGCGAAAAGTTTTGTGGGGTCTAAAATATACGAATTATTAAGTCATTTTTAGCAAGTTAATGAGCAAGATATTGTATAAAACAATAAAACAGTAATAGAAGCAACAATAGCTACGTACTCAGTAAGTATACTGAATGAATTAGGGGAAAAGTGAGAAATGATGTGTCAGTACACTTGCGTATAGTAAAAGCAAAATAAAAAGGAAAACAGACAATGTAAAAGATGACACGCGAATATAGCATATCATTACGAGTTTTATGTACAGAATGCACGGTGTTCGTATGTATATGAGAGCGCGCTTTATTATGGAAGATCTGTTAAATCCTTTTTGGTCCCTATTTTGACTATGTTAAAAAAATAAGACTTTGATTAAAAAAAAACTGATGTAGAAATAAGACCAGATAGGGCTCAACAGATTCTTCAGATTAGAGTACATAAAAATGTATATATCATCGGCCTTACAGTGTACTTGAGGCCAAATTAGTGTCTTCGTGTTTGAGCTGGCCGTCTAGTGCGAGTCCCCACTTGTCTTTGTTGTTGACTAGAAGAGGTGTCATCGAAAACACTTTGCTCAGCGTGAAACCCGGACCTACTGGACAGCCATCCCTGACAAATATGAGTACATTAAGACCATCGATTTCTTGTACGCCCATAAAACTATCGATCAATTACGTTCACCTAATCTATTATCTATTTATCTATATTTTAGCAATCTTTCATTTAACCTTATCCTCTCTAAATTTTTGAAAGAGAGTGTCCTAAGGGTAAGGACCTAATATGCACACTGTGAGAAAATATGTAAATAACTTCTTCACTAATGTAATGTAAAGCGAGGATCTCGATCGAAATATACAGGGTAAAAATCAGCACAGCTGAGTGAGTTCCACAACCAAGTTAGGCGTTAAAAGTTTATCGGTTTACAGTCTGATTGGTCAGCGGTCAAAGGCAAAAGAACAAGAGTGCATGAGCAGAAAATAGAAAGCGATATGAAAAGTAAATAATAGATTATAATGATGATGATCGCGATATAAATAATAGTAATAGTAGTAGTAGTAGTAGTAGTAGTAGTAGTAGTAGTAGTAGTAGTAGTAGTAGTAGTAGTGATAGTAGTAGTGGTAGTAGTAGTATATACCAGTAGTAGTAGTAAAAGTAATAATAATGGTAATAATAATAATAATAACAACAAAAATAATATTAATAACAACAACAACAATCATAATAATAGTGATAATAGTAATAATGAAAATAATAATGATAGTTAACAGTTCCAGCGGGCATTCCATCCACCAAGAATGCTACATTACTTCAAAGAAATGAAAAGAAACAGAAAGAAAATGGAAAAATTGAGAAGTTAACTCATAGATATAAAAGTGAGCAGGCAACGACGATAGGTGCCGTCTCGAGCCATTTTTGGAGCATTAGCTGCACTCACATGGTGCTAGAGGCAAGGTTGGTGTCCTCGTGCTTAAGTTGCCCATCAAGAGCAAGACCCCGTTTATCCTTGTTGTCGGCAAGCATCGGCTTAAGGGAAAAGACCTTGCTCAACGTGAATCCTGGCGCTACCCCTATACTGCCAGTGCAATCATTTTTATTTTTTCCACTTAATTAAATAAAGGTTAAGAGTACAGAAGCATATGTAAGAGCATATGTAGAGCTCTTACAAGCTCAGATATTTGAGAAAAAGGAGGGGAACTTTGATTCTTGGAAAATGAAACTCGCATCGAGAGAGCTAGGAACTAGAGATTGGGGGACGAGTTTTAGGGTTAGTGGAGAAAATACTTACTCGCTCTCAACTTCGGCAACGGTGCATTTATATTGGGCGGTGGAGAAGAGGCATATGTCAGCGAACTGTCTTACTGAGACCTTAATCTTCTTAACTGTTCTGTTGCTGTTGTTAGCTATATGAACATTGACAGCGATGTTTTCTCCATGGTGGTATAGTTCCTTATCGAGTGAAGCTTCGAGGTGAAGCTTACTCGGGGACATCATGAAATCTTTACTAACTTCCGTAGAGGGCTGCTCCCCTTGCTTTGATGGAGCGTACATAATCTTTCGTATGGCTAAACGAACGCTGTTACGCTTGTGGGGCTTATCTTCTTGTGTCTCGCCGACGAAGGCCTTGAGTTCGTAATCAACGCCGCATGGCTTACCTGTGTCGCCAGGCGCTGGCTGCAACGTTACCGAGGCAGGGCAGTGTGGTGGCAGCTCAAAGTAGAACGGGTAAGCGTTGCTGCCAAGTTTCTTGATAAGTCGTTCTTGCAACCGAGTAAGCTCTCTAGGCTGAGAGTCGGGCTGCATTGGATAAATTTGTTTCGCCGCCAGATATAAATCCTTGCGAAATGTTAACCCCAGTACGTCTAGATCTTCCCGTCCGTACTTAAATGCCGCCAACACGTGTCCAAATACCTTTCTATCCTTTACATAGTCAGGATCTATGAGTACCACTCCGTCTGCAAATCACCAATCCTTATCTTAGCCTTTTCTTTTTCTTTATTACTCTATTTTTATCGGCTAACCTACCTATTGGATCGACATGACTGATATGATCGACAAAATCCCGCTTCCCAAGGTATACTGTGATCTTGCCATTGGGGCTGGACTTTTTGAAGACGCGAGTAGCCTGCCGCCTGTTAACACTGTCGGCACTGCTGTCCATTGCCCAAGCTGGCTCTTTACTTGCCGACACGGATTTCTCAGACTCGAAGCTCTATCGCTCCTCCTGTAACACATAAAACACATTTCTTGTCACTACTTGTTTAGATATTTTTCCCTTTACTCTCTCTTTTCCCATGTTTCATTATCTTTTCTCGTGCTTCATTCCATCGCCTATATTACTTGATTAATTACTATTTAAAAATAAAAATCAGGATTCTTTGAATGGACTTGAATTCAATATTTTATTCCATACATCTTCTGACCATACCTACGTGAGCTCAGACAATAACTGAGGTAATGTAAAAAAAAAAAGCATTTATATATGGGTACTCGAATAAAATTTTCCTACTAAAATAATCCTAAAATTTGTAGAGGAATTACCATTTTGAACACGAGCTTCGTTTACGTTTAAACCATGTTATTCAAAAACATAGTTTTTGTTTGGACTCTGTATCATTCTTCAGAAATGACCTCACAGTTTATTGAAATAAAAGTATCGAAATCATAAAACTTCGTCTTCAAAAATACCAATATATTTTATTTCAATTTTTGCCAATATTTTGTACACTTTTGTATATATTGTAATGGATAAACAATTCCCCGGCTAATCAGGTTTATGTAGCTACAAACAATGCATGGGATGTTGAAACTCATGAGCCTCGTACAATGCGCATCGCACGCAGAGTATACGTGAGAACGGGGAACAATTAGCAGTCGCGAGAATATACAATAAAACAGTAAATTGGTTTAAGTGATGGGCTGTATGCGATACGCAGATCCGCGGACGTGTGAAGAAAGCCAGATTGGCCACGAGATAGAGAGAAAATTCGAGCCGACACTTACGATAGCTGCGTAATCGTTGTCGCCGGCCGTCCTCTCGCAAGCTTCCGGTACCTCGCGTACTATAGCGTAGTTGTCCCGATATTTCGGAAGTCGTCTGTGTAATAGAGGAGCGCCCGCGCTGTCCAAAACAAGACTTCTCTCTCTCTCTCTCTCTCTCTCTCTCTCTCTCTCTCTCTCTCTCTCTCTGTCTCTCTCTCTCTCTCTCTCCCTCCCCTAGGGCTGCAGGGCCTTGACGAGTGTAGCGTAGCTGGATTTAGGTGAGCGACCTGGTGGGGAGGCTTAGACTGTGTAGGGCTCGGGTTCTGAAAGGTCTTGTCCTGTATGAATGAGGTGACCCCGATAGGGGTCAGCCCAGGCAATTGTGAGGCGGTATCGAGGGATACTAGTCCAAGTGGATGTAAGGGGCAGCCCCCCGGGACAAGACCGCCTCGATCGAATCCGAGGGAGGACAGCAGACCTCTCAGCCAACCAAGAAACAGCCCTCCAGTCAGCGATCCCGTTTCACACGAATGCACACTCTCCATACACACATTACCTGAGACACACAAACCGCGGATTACCTACCTCTGCACTGAAGGGCGCTATTTTCGAGGCAAGGGCGAGGGTACAGCCTAAAACTGGGGATGACACTTCCAGGTCGCCGGATAGTAGAGGGGCCCAGAGTGATCTGGCCAATCTGCTCTGGCTGCCCTATCAGCCTGTGTAAAATCCCCCCTTGTGTAGCAGTGCTGGATGGCGTCCAGATAGAGCCATGCTGCATGAGGGGAGGGGGTGCTCTGTTCGAGGCCACGCCCTCGGCCTGGGTGATGTCCGTAGGCCGCTTTCTCGCTCCCCTCATGCTCGGCCGTGGATGGGGGGCTAAGCCGACCACCCACACATACAGACCTAATTCCGTCCACCCACATACCCAAAATGAATGAAAATGGAAAGAAAAAAATGTAAATGTGTCAACCCGAAAGGTTGGGCTCTCTAGCCCTCAACAAAGGTACAAGGCATCGAAAAATGCATCCGGCACTTGGGTGTCTGGTCAATCGGCTGGCAATATCGAGGGGGCGACAGGTGGAGAAGACGTCAGTGCGTCTGAGCAGCATTTGCTGGCCGTCGGCAATACCGGCGTTGCTCACAATGTTACTCCTTCCGGGGGGATGGATCCGGTAGGAGACGATGGACGGGCGAGTGCACTTTTGGACACCAATACCGCCATCGTAAAATCCGGAGTCTTTCCCCCATCGAAAGGGGAAAAACAGGCAAGAAGCCCAGGAAGAACGCCTCGGGGGCGGCATGGCGCCGTCACAGGAGGGCCTCCGGAGGGGGCCGGTCAGACGACGGTGCGCCGATGACACCGAGAAAGAGGTGTCATTCGGATAGTTCAACCCCGAGGGAGGTTAAGAGATAGGCCAGCGAAGGGGCCACGATAAATTTTATCAGAGCGATGGCCAGTGATCTCAAGCCGGCCATTATCCCTGCGGATTATCCGGAAGGGCGCCTTAGCGAGGAACAGGGGGGCCCGTGGTGACCGCGGTGGACTCGGCTATTGACGAGTACCAGGGCGATCATATTCCACGGTTTCTGGACAATTGCTGGCAGAGGGGGGCGCAAGTCTTCCACTGCAACAGCCAGGAAGACAAGGTGTGGTTAACGGAAGCCGTCAGCAAATTGAAGTCTTAGGAAGGAGCCCAGCTGCGAGTGGTGGATTCTGGTAAGCTCCAGAAGCTGGCTAGGGTGGTGATTTACGTCCCGGGGAAACACACCCTCAAGGTCGTGATGAGGCGCCTAGCGAGACAGAATCCAACACTGGAAGCTGGGAAGTGAAAGGTCCTCGGCTTCAGAGGTCGAAGATAAAGTAAAAAAGAGGATTGAAACGGCGGTGTACGCCCTGCTGAAGGGATCTGATGTTGATTCTTTCAGGAAGATCGACTTCAGGCCCTTCTGCGGATCGGCACGGGCGCACTGCACCATCAGGACCGCTAAGGAATTGATGATGCAGGCAGAGGACCGGGCGAAGGCGCCCATGCAAGTGAACGCCTCCTCCACAGGGAAAGAAGTGGTAAACTCGGCTCCTGATGTTCAAGGAGGCAAGAGAGGCGCGCGGGGTGAGGGGACTCGGGGACAGCAAATGTTGCTAACTCCACTATCCCCTTCACTCAGATTAACTTGTAATACTGCAGAAGCACAAAGCGGTATTGGCTAAGCGTTTAGCGGAAGTGCACGCAGGCATAGCACTGATCCAGGAACCCTGGGTCAGCAATGGGAGGGTAGTGGGTCTTGAAACTTGTGGTAAACTTATTCTTGAAGCCGGGGACCCACCCAGAGCCTGTGTGGTTCTCAAAGGCGTGACCGGTGAGGTACTGCGATAAAAATCTTGCAACGGCAGTAGTCTGGATTAGGTGGAGTACCGGGGAAATGGTAGAGCTGGTCGTGGGATCGGCGTATTTTCCCTATAATGTTAGGGAGGAGCCACCCCCGGCCCTGGTGAGGGAGTTAATAGGTGACTGCGAGCGGCAAGGCAAACATCTCATTTTGGGATGCGATGCTAACTCGCACCATACGGTGTGGGGCAGCTCAGACTGCAATGGTAGAGGATAAGGTCTTCTAGAGTTCATCTCAGGAACGAATCTGGACATACTGTATAGGGGGCGGAAATCCACATTCAGGAATAGGAACTGGGAGGAAGTGATTGATATAGCAATCGCCTCCAGAGGCGTGTGGGCGTGGATCAACGACTGGAGAGTCTCGGGTGAGGTATCCATGTCGGACCACAGCCTCATTTGCTTCGAAGTTAGTGGAATGGTACGGCAGGTGACACAATGGAGAAATCCGAGGAGAACTCGCTGGGCGGAGTACAAAGCGAAATTGGCGGTCGGACTAGAGAACTTACCGAAGGAGCTCGATTCGGTTGAGGATGTCGACAGGACGACGGCTGGGGGCTCTCTTGGGGGAAAAGATAAATCAAGCTTTCGAGAGCAGCTGTGACCTGAAGGCAAAAGAATTGACCGGAGGGGTACCCCAGTGGAATGATTCGCTCAGTAAGCATCGGAAGAAGTTCAGGAGTCTCTTCAACAGCTCGAGGAACATCAGAGATGAGGAGACTCTCCGGGCCTTTAGGTCGGCTCAGAGAGAGAGTACAAGAAAGCCATTGAACAGGCAAAAAAGGAAGGGTAGAGGAAGTACTGTAATGAGAAGAGCAGTATCTCGGATACTGCGAGGCTCGGCAGACTTCTGGCCAGAACAGCGACGGGGCTGATTAAGCTCTCATCTGGACAATGGGCAGGGAGCAGCGAAGAGGCACTGGGCCACCTGCTGACCACACACTTTCCGGGTATGGCCCTAGAGCCACCGGAAGATGGGATCAGCGAGGTGGGGAGTGCAAAATTCGAGGCGGATGCGGAACAGGTAGTCCAGGCGGACAGGATCAGGTGGGCGGTGAGCACGTTCGAACCATTCAAGACGCCCGGGGAGAACGGAATTTTTCCGGTCCTTCTTCAGCGCGGATTGGATGAGCTTCTGGAGCCTCTCACTATCATCTTTAAGGCGAGTATTAAGTGGAGCCACACTCCCGCTTCGTGGAAGGTGGCAAGGGTGATGTTTCTACCCAAGTCGGGAAGGCATACATACGAGATGGCAAAAGAGTATCGATCTATCAGCCTTACGTCCTTTGTCTTGAAGACACTGGAGAGGCTGGTAGACCGCTTCATCAGGGATGGACCATTGGCAGAAAAGCCGTTACACACCACGCAGCACGCGTATCAGGTGGGTAATCGATGGACTCTGCTCTGCGCGGAGCAGCGGAGCGCATAAGCAAAGGAATTAAGAATAGGGAAATGGTCCTGGCAGCTTTCTTGAACGTGGAGGGAGCTTTTAACTTCACAACCACGGAATGCATTTGCAAGGGTGCAAGGGCGCATGGTGCATCTAGTGGCATCAAGAGATGTATACGAGCACTGCTGGAATGGCGAAGAGTCGTTGCAGGGTAGGAGACCAGAGAGGCGGAAGGGTACGTGAGTAAGGGATGTCTGCAAGGGAGGGTCCTTTCTCCGGCCTTATGGGCTTTGGCCCTGGACGAACTCTTACAAAGGTTAAATGAGGCGAGTTTTTATACTCAAGCCTATGCGGACGATCTACTGTTGTTGGTCTCGGCAGATGACGAAACGGTATTGGTGGAGCTTATGCGGCAAGCTCTTTCAATAGTGGAGGATTGGTGCCGGGAAGTTGGGCTCGTTGTTGGGCAGGTTGTTTGGGGAGAGGTTGTCGATCTCAAAACAGGCGAAGTATTTTGGAGTCATTTTTGACTCGAAACTGAATTGGGCGCAGCACCTGAGAGTGGTTAAAAGGAGGTTCATAGTCTCCTACTGGACGTGTAGGAGGATCTTCGGCTTCGCGTGGGGACTCAGCCGCACACGATCCTGTAGCTCTTTACCGCTGTGCTGCGCCCCAGGTTGCTTCATGGGGCAACCAGGTGTGAGCAAAAGGGAGGCACTAGGCATCACGGGAACGCGTGCTTCAGTACCCCTGAGAGCCAGGGAGAGGCTGCTTGGCATTCCGCTACTGAGACTGGTGGTCAAGGCGGAGGCCTGCAGAACAGAAACACGAGTCCTAAGTGACCTGAGAAGATGGCAACATTGGGACAGGGAGCTGGTGCATGTCGTGGGAAAGGATCTGATAACTTTTGGTAGGGATAAAACACCTAAAAAGTTTGCCTTTGGCAGAAACCTTGAGGTGACCATTCCTGTAATCATAGACTGTGTCAAGGTTGCCCTCAATCAGAAGGACCTGGTCTGATACATGGATGGCTCTAAGAGTGATGTGGGTATTGGGAGGGCGGCATGGCTAAAGAGAAGCACGACTGAGCTTGTACTTTGGCTGGACTCGCATGTCACCGTTTTCCAGGCAGAGGTAAGAGCAATAAGGGAATGCACAGAAACCATGACCTCGGACGGGTTAGAGGGGAAGCGAATCACCATCTGCTCGGATAGCCAAGCGGCACTTCGGGCTATGGGGGCTGCGGAGTTTCGTTCGGAAGAGGCGTGGGGCTGCAGGGTAGCATTAGATAGGCTATACTCCGTGAACAGGTTACTCTGTATTGGGTACCAGGGCACGCGGGAGTAATCGGCAATAAAAAGGCGGATCGACTGGTAAAAAGAGGCGCGACCCGACGCTAGGTGCTGACCCGCAGGATACCAATGGCAGAGAGCGTGTTGAAAGGAACGCTTGACAGTTGGACAACTGCGAAGGCGATAGAGGAATGGCAGCGCTTGACGAACTGCAGACAGGCGAGGTACGTCTTGGGGGAAGAGGCTCCAACTGCTTGGTGTAAGGAGATCCTAAGGCTCCTCAGGAGGAGCATCAAAGCAGCGGTAGAATGGTTGTCAGGCCACTGTGAGGTTGGACACCACCAATATAGGTTAGGTCTCGTGAATACGGATCAGTGCAGGAGATATGGGAAAGAGGAGGAGACCTCAGCTCACCTTCTGTGTCGCTGCCCAGTGATGGTAGCAATCAGACAGAGGGTTTGGGGACTCTTCTTCCTGAAACCACACGATCTTAGTGAACTTGATTTAGCATCGATATGCAAAGCGATCGTGCTGATTAAGGCAAAGGTAGGTAGTGGATGATAAACCAGGGGTAAAGCATAATGGACCTCGGCCTAAGTGCTAGGAAGACAAGTCCCCGAAAGGGGCCGCTGACCGTCCCCGTTATCACTATGACTAACTATGACTCTCTCTCTCTCTCTCCCTCTCTCTCTCTCTCTCTCTCTCTCTCTCTCTCTCTCTCTCTCTCTCTCTCCGCTCTCTCTCGGCTGGATAATAAGGGATCCTTCGGCGTCATTTGCACCTGTAACAGCTATATGATTAGAACAGTACATGATTTCGACGGTAAGAGAGGAAAGTGACGGAAGAATAATTTTCTTTCATAATATTTTATTCAAGGACGAGAAATATAAGACAGTAACAAAATGAAATACATAATCGGCTCTAAATTATTTTAAGGTAGTATAGAAATACCGTTCAGTTTTTTATAAAACTTAACATACTGGTAAATATTATAATATAACAAATTTTTGTGCTAGGGTAAAATGACCAAAGTTATTAGTATTTTCATTATCACGAATTTGACATGGTGTCTTATGGGGAATAGCTCTTGTAGGTTCAATTAATTATTTTGTAAAAATTACCGTTCAGTTTTTGTTGAGAATTTTTGTAGTAAGAGATGAATATTTAAAGAATATTTATCATTGTTGAAAACTAGATTAGGTAGATATGCGTATTAAAAAAAAATTAACTGGAAAAAATGTTGAAACCTAAAATTATATAACTGCAAATGCAGATATTGTTTATTAAACAAATAGTCATACAAAGTGCCTAATGTTTGTATTTTTTATTTAATTTTAATGTACAAAAGCTTAATTTGATTCTTGAATAATCCATTTAAAGATCGGCCGTTGAAAGTTTTAATTAATTTACAACGAGTAAAATCTAGTTGTTTATAGATTCGATCACATTTTCTTAAATAATAATTGATTGTGTAATCGATTATATAATATAATTTTTTTGCCTGGGGGGCCAAAAGTACCACTTTTGCTCCCGGCACCCGATCGCGAAGGTTGTATTTTTGGCCTCGCCAGGCAAAAAAATCGTATATGGAACTCGGGAGCAAATAAAGAATGCCTCAGATCGCATGTTTGTCACCCTCGCCTTCGGCTCGGGTGACAATTTCCGTGCGATCTGGGACATTCTTTACTTTTACTCCCAAGGTGCATAATATACTATATATAATACAATTTTTAGCAAATTGTAAAATTTTTCGTTTGCATCGGAAAAAATAATCATAGAGAAAAACATAAGAAATTAATGATTTTCCCGTGTTTCATGGAAGTAAAACCTTGTAAATGACAAGTAAAATTGGAATTTCAATTATTATAGCTGCATTACACTCCTGCCAGAAATCCGCAAAGATATTAGATTCGATTTTGGAAAAGAAAAAGAAAAAAATAGTTTTTGAGGGTCTCTTGGCGTTTTGTAGAAAAACAAAAAACCAAAAATGAAAAAAAATGTAGTTGTGATAGTTAAAAATGGACGTAAGACGAACCAAATTTTAATGTGGTAGATTTTATTTTGGATACGTTCCGGAAGTTATTTGTGTACTCCCCTCTTTAAGAACTACAAGTATAAATTAATTAATATATATTAAGCAAAACTGACGGACAACGACATAAGTTGGATAGATGCATACCATCAAAATCCAAAACATTCACCCAATGGTTCATCTAGGATCGTCAACAAACATTCGAACATCTATAGATCTACTACGTGTGACGGTTAAAATTGCTAAAAAAAAATTTGTTGTTGATACGCAGTAAGGTTGAAATTGGATAAAAAACAAGAAGCAAGATAAAAGTTACAAATGTTCCTCCACGCACACCGAATTGTCAGTCCAAGGAATATTTCTTTGGAATTATGATAATCATCATGCGATCCATGGTACGACACTGACGAGCAACGTAAGGTTCAAAGAAAGTTTTGTGAATTGAATTAAATGAACCTAGAAAGGGGCAGTAAGGAGAAGGAAGTAGCAGAGACGATAACCGCGATCCCTCGCAACGACCATACCAGGAGAATACGCACACGAAAGGTGGGGGGAGAGCAGCTCTAGCCCTTGCTATAAGCGTAGGCTGCGGCAATCGTCCCATGTGTGCTGACTCTACGTTCGCATGTCGTCCTGATCTTCACGAGCGAAAGCTGGCAATGCTAGTATGAAGGAAAGGAGTGCCATCATGTGAAATGCAACTGCACAGATTCTATAAAGAGATACAAAATCTTTTAATCAAATCTATAGTATTTTATAGAAATTCTTGAGAATATGAATATCTCCTATACAGTTTAGGGTACTGTGATGGTATTAAATGTTGATCATTTAAAAGAAAGATCATTTGAAAAAGTTCTTCTGTTTGTCAAGGATTTTAATTCCATTAAAGTTAATATTATGTTTAGTTTCTCCCACATGCACGGCCAATGCAGATAACCCTTTAACGTCTTTAATATGTTCATTAGTGCATTTTTGAATTTTCTCTTGTTCATGCCGATATATGTGGAAGTACACTTCTGGCAGTTTATTTTGTAAATAATACCGTTAGTATCTAATTTACTTAGGCGGTCTTTATCCAGGGAAATCACGCTACTGATTATTTACAGTTTTATTGATATCTTGTCGAAGGCGTAGGTTAGACTGTCAGCAGCTGATACTATTATTCGAACCGATTGTCTACTTTGTGTACTTTTACTAGAGCATATTGATGGCTGAGCGGAAGAAGAACGTATCTCGGCGCGAATGAATATGAAGAAAGCTGCAATATTAGACCCTAACGTTAAAAAAACCGAAGTTCTGGATATTTTTAGGTTTATTTTGCAAAAAGTCTTGAAAAAGACTATTTTAAAACGGTAAACACTTAACTCTGGCGAGTCTTAAATATCATTTCAAAAATAGAAAATAAAACTAGACAAAATGAGTTTTCGTTTGCTTTTTTAAAAATTAAAAAATGATGAATGAATTTTAGGAATTAAACAATATATTTTTATACTCAAATTAAAACTTTCAAAACTTTGAAATGAATTAATAGTTTTGAATTCTTAGAAAAGCAAATGAAAGCTCATTTTGTCTAGTGTTATTTTCTATTTTTGAAATGATAATTAAGACTCTCCAAATTTAAGTGGTTACCGTTTTAAGAAGAGGCTTTTATCAAGACTTTTTGCAAAATAAAGCTAAAAATGTCCAGAACTTCAGATTTTTTTAGCGTTAGGGTCTAATAGTGAAGCTTTCTTCATATTTCTTCATCCAAAAATCTATCCCAAAGTTTCAACCCAATCCGTGATCCAGACCCGGCCCTCGCCTAGTAAGTAATAAAAATTTTATAAACCGCAGCAGTTTGAAAATAACAAAACATAATTTCAGTGTCTGAATTGAGGGAAGTAGTTTTGAGCATTACAGATTGCATGCAATTTTAATGCATTCGAAAAACAAGAAAATGCGTCAAATCATCCCAATAGAAAAACGATATACTCAAATTTCAATAGTATCGGTGATGATATATAGACATAATCGTGCTGATCAATCTTAGATGGATACAATTATATGTGAGTTACAGAAAGACTGTTAATTATCAATTTTCTGAAGTAAAAAAAAAAAAAAAAACAAAAAAAAATAACAAACGTACGTATAAAATTAAAAAATCTAAAAGTACAAAAATGATTTTTATACTTTTAGATTTTTTAATTTTATACCTTTGTTGTTTTTCTAATGCAGAGAATGCTTATATATAGTCAATGATATAACAGTCAATATAAAGGTTTTTATCTTTGTGCGTAGATAAGTAATACACATGTACATGCGCTTACTTGTATGAGTTTATGTATTTATACATTTGTCCGCTAGATGGCTATCATTTGACTTAACATTAACCAAGAAAAGTTCGGTTTCTGCTATATATTACACCTCTAGTCTTTTTTAAAACTATCATGTTTTTGAACATTATTACATATTTGCACCTTATCAACTCAACTATGATGTCTCAATATTACTGACCGGAGAGAATCAAATGTACAGATTCTTTACATAAGCACAAAAAAATCTGTTACAAATCTAATTCAATACATTTTAAACCACTTATAGATCTTGCTCATCCATTGAAGCACCTCTATCCTGCTTTACCTTTGACACCCTCTACATATCAGTGTAAAAATCGTTACAATTGTGCTTTAGAATTGGTGAGTAGTACAGAGAATGAATTTACAACGGATAATGAAGTTAACAACAACGTAGTCGATAAAGATGAAGATTTTTTACCAAGTACTCCAAAACACATCGAAGAATTTAATAATGAAATAAGTACATCTTTCTTAGGTTCTATATCGCCTCTTAAGAGAAAAAATCTTATACGTGAAACATCAATTGAAAATTACATAAAAAAGAAGAAAAAAAAATATACTTTCAACATTGTCTAATACCCTCGACGTGAAGTTGAACAATGTTTATGACGTTTCTATAAAAGCAAACGAATCACCTGCATACCGTTGTACAGAATGGGTACAAAAGATAGGTTTAGCCTTGCAAAAGGGTTCTACGATATCAGAAAAAATAAAAATTCTAACTTTGCTACCCTCATTCTTAACAAAAAATGAAATTTCATACTTATTTCCAGACATAACAATATACATGATAGAAAGAGCGAAAAGTAAGACAAGAAAAAGGAGTTTATTCGGAACCAGAAGCATACACAGGCCATCCAATTGATGAAAGCACCGAAACAATTGTTATGAAATATTATATAAATGACAATTTTAATTGTTCAAGACAGAGTCCTAATAAGAGTGACGTTATTACCGTTAAAATAAATGATAAAAAAGAAAAGAAAGTTAAACGTTTTTTTACTCGAAGCCTGAAAGCAACGTATAAAGCATTTAAAAATGATTATCCTGAATTGAGAATTGGTAAATCGAAGTTTTACAGTTTGCAACCAAAATATGTCTTACTTAGCCCCATCAAAGAAGTTTGTCTCTGTATCTATTGCGCAAATTATGATTTATTTCTTACGAGCTTAATTAATTTCAGAGGAAGTAACGTAACAGAGTTGAATGAAATTCGGTCACAAATAATAAAAGCAACAATGTGTTTGAGCCATCTGATTTATGTTATTTACAAGAATGTAAAATTTGTCCAGGCAGTAAGAGAATTAGGTCTCGGGTTCTAAAACTGCAAGATACAGAAGGGACAGAAGAAATTACATATGTTTTGTGGGATAATGGAAACTTGATTAAAAAAACATTGTCAATTTCTGCATTTAAAGATTAACTTTCGGTTTGGACCATGAAGGTTAATACTCACATGTATGTAAAAAATATACAACGCAAAGCTACAAAAGCAGAAAGAGAAAATGCTAGAAAAAACCCACATCATTTAGTTCTTCAAATAGATTTCGCTGAAAACTGGTCTGTGATTCATAATAAAGCTCTTCAAGGAAATCATTGGGTCAAGGATCAAATTTCTATTTTCACAGCAGTGTTTTATCAAGTGGATTCGACACAAAGTTTCGTAGTCATAAGTGATGACCGAAAACATGATTCAGCGCATGCTTTGCTAGCAGTAGAAAAAATTATAATATACTTGAAAGAAAATTGATGTGATTCAAAAAAAAAAAAAAAATTACCATTGTATCAGACGGCGCCGCTAGCCACTTTAAAAATCGCTTTCAATTATATGTATTAAAATGAGCACCATATGATATAAAATAGTCGTTCTCTGCTACTGGGCACGGCAAAGGAGCTGTAGATGGTGTGGGTGGACTTATAAAGCATTATGCTACTTCACATAATCTTCGAGAGCCCCATGAAAAATCCATTCAAAATGCTAATGATTTTGTAGAACATGTTCAAAAATATACAGATGCAATTAAAATAATACGTTTACAAGACGTTGACGTAGAAGAATTTAGAAAAGTAAAAAATGTTGATTGGATTGCTACTCCTAAGTATCCTGGAATTCAAAAAACTCATTTATGGATTAATGGAATACGTAATGATAACGTGCATTGTTTTACAGCGAAGACCGCTGATCGTTTGCTTTCTGAAGTAAGAACAATAAAACAGAAAAACAATGATCGTTATAAAAATAAAAAATCTAAAAGACAAAAATAAAAAAATAAAATACATCAAGCGTATAAATGCATACAAGGAGGTGCGTGTGTACGTTCACGGATTTTGTACATACTGCGGGCTTATGCATACCTGTGTATTACTTACGCATAAAGATAAAAACCTTTATATTGACTGTTATATCATTGACTATATATAAGCGTTAAGCGTGAAAAATGTGTTTGTGTGTTATCTCATTAGTGATCACTATCCCAGTGCAAATACCGTGAATCTCACAAATACGTCTAGATAGGTATTTACGTCCTCTATTACGATAAAAAAAATTGAGCAAAAATAAAATGGGGTTTTCGAGAAAAATGCATTTTTTTAAAACTTGCATTTCTTTAGTAAAACGTGCAGAATTCGTAGATTTTTTATTTAAAATTAAAATGCAACTAAAAATAAAAAAATTCATGTGAAATAACTTTTGGAGAAAAACATAAATATTTTAATTTCAAAATGATCGGTGACATAGGCATACGCGAACCACCTGCACGGAAAGAAAAATGAGTTGGAAATATTGCTACTTTGGGATGTATGAACTATGAAATGAATAAGAACCATAATATGCTATTGAAAAGTGTAATAGTTTTTAAAAATTGAGAAAGTACTATTCTCAATTATTCAGCTGTGAATAATTTCAATGTTTCAGAGATGATAATTCTTTTTTTTTGGGAAACATTATAACCTTGCATTGTTATATTGGACCGCCTCCATATTTAGAATCGTTTCTCTACACTGAAAAAAATTTGGCACGGCGTCTGTTTCCATCGCAGTTCGTCAGCGCCCCCTTCGCTGCGTGTCTCAGACCACCCACTTTTGGCACAGCGTTTGTCCCTAACGGGAGAGGAGCCAGTACGGGGCGCGCGATGCTTTTACGGGACAGGAGCTGTGCCAGTACGGGGCAGGAGATGTGCCGAACCGCGGTACAACATTCGACCCTACTTTCGGCATAGCGTATGTACTTATCGAGTCAGCTGGAGTGCCAAATTTTTTTCAGTGTACGAAGCGTAATGCGCTGTCGTTCTGAAAGTGGGCGTAGCTGATGTTTCCTACGCATGGGAGAAATTCCCGCCCAAGCCTTCGAGACCGCCACTCTCGGAACTCGCGCTCTCAGTCTATCTTGCGTTTTGATATTTATTATTCCCAGTGTCAGCGCGTTGCACTTCTGAAAGCGCACTAGTAGATAATATTATTAAATTATTATTATTATTATTAAACAATATATAAACTTTTATTAAGGATCCCGTTACTAATTTAAAGTCAATTCCATTAATAATCTAGTTCCAATAGAGCTTTTTATTTAAATTTAAATGATTTATTCTTTTAATTTAACTAAAAATATTAATTGATAATACTCAAATCGTGCGTTAACCTGCCGATATTGTATATCTAAGCCTATAAAGCAGATTTAATGTCAATATAAGTTATAGACTCAATTATTTTGCTTAGAAATTAAATGTAAAAGAGATCTATACATTTTACATAGGTTTACTTATGTAAGAATCTTTCACTTTGCAGGAATGATATTTAGGTAATGTTTAAAATTCCAACCACTTACTTTGTAAGTAATTTAAAATATTTTGAGATTTTTTCGTGGTTTACATTATTACAATTAATTCGAACTACAAAAAACTATAGAACAGGGGTAGATACCAGCAAGTAAATAACGTTAAAATTTTCATCACTTCTTCTGTTTCCACCAGGGTTACTCTTAATATTATTACGGAATTTGATATTATTAATTAATTTGGTTATATAAAATATTATTTTTCAAGCTCTTGTTCGAAATTATTTTACCGAATTTTTTTATCGTATTACATATTTTAGAATTAATTTCGAAAATATTTTACAATAATGGTCAGTTCCGTCTACTACTAAGATCATAAAATGTTACGTTAACTATAGCCGGAATATTTTGTAGTGGATTCGTTCTGGGTATTTATTTTAAATGTTATAATGAGTAGATAAAATCTTAAAACGCCTATAAAAAATTGGTTTTGAAAAAAAAAAGTTAGACCTAATCTGAGGAAGTTATGGCAGAATCACTCATATATAACTTCATATATTTCATTATATTTTTTCAGGTGAGTTCGGCTTCAAATGCCTATAGGTTTATGACCCCTTTAATTCAACTGTCACTGCACACTTGTATTACACTTTAAAAACTTTTTTAATGTGCCTTCATATATAGTATACTAAATGTCCACTTTTATATCCATTCATGAACGCAAAAAATGAAAACTAAGAAAAGCAATCTGTGTAAAGAAGGTGGTAGTTGCATCACAGTTGTTTATGTTAAATCTTTTATTAACGAATCCATTTCAAATGGAACAGTCAGAGTATACCTACCACACCGATCATTTTGGAATCAAAGTATTGATGTTCTTCTCGAAAAATGATTCGACACGTATTTTTTCATTTTTCGATTTCACTAAAATTGTATCCGGTTTGCAATGTTCAAAATTTTGTACAAAATCCTAAGTTTGAAATTTTATTTTCCAAGGTCATCTTCAAACTACTGCCATTTCACGAATTTTTTAAGCTTTTGAGTAAACTATACGTGGTTATACTCAGTTTAGTGCCTTCTTCCACCCCCTGCATTATATTTGGATAAAAATAAAAGAATGCAGTTTTTAGAAAAATGCATTTTTCACAAAAATTCCATTTTTTTAAAGAATTTTTTTTGGTGGTAGGGAATATAAATACCTATCAAACCATTTATGTCCGATACTGTCATTTTGCTCAGGATTTTTTTCGTCTTATACGGTAGGCCTTGGTAGTCAATATAAATTGCGGTGTTTACATCAACAAGTAATATACATGTGGCCGAAACCATCTCAAATCACACGGAAAAAATATGAGTTGGAAATCTTCCTACGAGTTACTGGATTGGTTATATCTGAAATTGGAGAGGTAAAAACTCCAGAGGTAGACATAATTTATGCTCATGGAAGAAGACTTACTTCTCGAAAGATATTGGAATAAAATCTTCTCTATCAGGTAGTCAACAACTTTCATCTATTGTTAGCTGTTTTACTAACAGATAAAGCAGTCGAAAGTTCTTGTTTTTGGATGAATCCGCTCCTAAGCGTAGTGCGCTGCCGTTCTGAAAGCTGGCGTAGCTGATGTTTCCCACGCATGGGGGAGATTCTGTCCCAAGCTTTGGAGACCGCCACTCTCGGAATTTACGCTCTCAGTCTACCTTGCGTTTTGATATTTATTATTCCCAGTGTCAGTATGTTGCACTTCTGAAAGCGCACTAGTATATAATATTATTAAATTATTATTATTATTAAACAATATATAAACTTTTATTAAGGATCCCGTTACTAATTTAAAGTCAATTCCATTAATAATCTAGTTCCAATAGAGCTTTTTATTTAAATTTAAAGGATTTGTTCTTTTAATTTAACTAAAAATATTAATTATTAATACTCAAATCGTGCGTTAACCTGCCGATATTGTATATCTGAGCCTCTAAAGCAGATTTAATGTCAATATAAGTTATAGACTCAATTATTTTGCTTAGAAATTAAATGTAAAAGAGATCTATACATTTTACATAGGTTTACTTATGTAAGAATCTTTCACTTTACAAGAATGATATTTAGGTAATGTTTAACATTCCAACCACTTACTTTGTAAGTAATTTAAAATATTTTGAGATTTTTTCGCGGTTTACATTATTACAATTAATTTGAACTATAAAAAACTATAGAACAGGGGTAGATACCAATAAGTAAATAGCGTTTCATAATAGAGACTAAAATTGCCATCACTTCTTCTGTTATAAATAAAACAGAAATCAAGTTTTCTTTTTGATTATTCAGTTCTCGTGGACTAAAAAATACAGTTCGAGATTAATGCATAAGTTGGAATTTTAATCTCATAATATTTTTCGCTTTACCGAATGAGGTAAATAATGTACTCAAAAGCACTAAAAAAACCGCTGCCAATTCATTGGCACATGACTTTCTGAAACTTAATTTAGTGATTCCTTTAATTAATTTTTAATGCCAAAATTTAATATTATTACATCAATTTGTGACACAATTCTAATTACAATCATTTATTACGACTAAAAAGTATTAATTTTTAAATTACGTATAAAATATGAATAAAATAACAGGTGTGATTTAACTTTCAAATTTTATGTATAAAAAATTAATAAAATAATTTATTATAATATTAAATTTGAAACATTTCAAAATTAATGAATAACATTTATTTCAAATTACATTTTCTTGATGATATTTTACAGTTATATTGCCTATATATACCACATGCATTGATAAAAAGAATGGTTTTAGAGAAATACACGATTTATTTGCAAAGAAACTTTTTCATTACGCTTGATTCAATTGAAAATTCTTTAAGATATTAGGAATATTCATTGACTGTGAATACTTGAGTGCGTTTTGTAATAGACGTAATAAATCGCTGTTATACTGCTAAAATCAATAAGGTTAGGAGATCGCGCGGAATGCGCCCGAAACTCGCTGGTTGTATACCTGCAAAACAAGCAAGCGCGTTGCTCCGTGTCGTATACCTGCGAGTTTGCGTTTCTGTGCTATGTGCGTCTAACCCTTTTACAACTTTACTGGAATTTTTCGTAGCATTCCGTTGGATTCAAGTATTAATGCTCTCTCACCTATGTATTAATAAAAGTCAAATACAGCTTTTAAGTAATATTTATTAACCCTTAACTGTTAAAGAATAGATTCGGTACTGTTAAGGAATAGATTCGGTATTACTTGATTTCTTAACTAGTAATGAGCCGGTATATGACGCTATTCAAGTGCACGTTCATCAAACCGGAGACATTGTATCAAGGCATTTTTTCTATCAATGATACAAAATGGCCTATAAATTTCATGTTTATTCATACAGCCGTTCTCGAGAAATGTGATCAAAGTGATTAAATCAATTTTACTCTATTATTCGTGCGAGAAAGAAAATCACTTTTTAAAATACAAACATTTTCACTGTCAATTCTATACAATGTACACAAGGTTGTGAAAAATTAGAATTTTCACAAATTTTTATGTAAAATTTTCAATTCAGTAAAACGACGATTTTACACAAATTCTCGTGTAAAACTTTTACACAAAGTTTTTATAATTCATTTACACAAATTTTTATGTGTAATAGGAAAATTTATATTCTACACAAACTTTGGGTAAAATAAAGATGCAATTTTTGAGGTGGCTCGGTCGCGTATTCTAAAAAAAAATATTAATATTATTCATTTGTGGAGTTTATAAGTTTTCTTGAACCATTTTTTTTAGTATTGACCGAATTAGGTAACGTATCACGCAATTCAGACCTTACTTATACGGGAATAAATTCACTTTAATTACTGATCACAGGCCGCTAGTTTGGTTGAACAATCATAATGATCCAGGATCTAGAGTCACGCGTTGGCGTTTAAAACTTTTAGACTATCAATTCGATGTACTCTATAAGAAAGGTGAATTAAATCTGAACGCGGACGCACTGTCGCGCAACCCGATTATAGAAAAAGTATGCGTAGCTACACAAGTCAGCATAGGGGTAGAGGGGCGCCATGCTGTCGCTGGCGAACAGACAGTAGAGCCGCCCCAGGAACCGCAAACCCAGCAGGGGGACGGCGCGCCCACCTTGCATGCAATGGCCACGCGTAAGCGTGCGGGCCGCCAAGCCACTGAAAAGTATAAGCAAGCCATTAAAGCTCTCGCGCCGCGTAAAAGAAAGGAAGCCCCCGCGGTCGAAGAGGTTCAGGAATGCGCGTCCTTTGTCGAAGATAAGGAGACGTCTGCGTCTCTCGTACCGCAAGCTGCGGATAGCAATAAAAAAGAAACGCTGCACAGACCAATCTCGCCATCTGTCTCTGCGTTCACGCCCGAGGGAAGTGAGCAAACGGTTATGTCAGGAGAGCTCGCGTGCCGGGAAACATCCGGGCGCGACAACATCTCGGTGTTTAAAGGTCCCCTTTCCGACATGACTTTCGGGGACGAGGACGCGGTCAATGAAAAAAGTGTCGCGCTGAAAGCGGTCGGTCCTCAAGACAATATAATCTATTGTAGAGAGAAATTGTTTATGAGGAAGGATAGTTACCTTTATTTTGTGAGCACGGACGGAGAACTGCTCGATGAGGGGTCTAGGCAATTAAAGGATTTAGGGAAGCTTCCGCATTTCGAGAATTTAGTAACGGGAGAGCCTAAAATCATTAAGGCCAATAAAAAAATGCATTTTGTATTACCACTTAGGGGCAAAGGTAAAAATAGTCACCTAATCTGGTCAAAATGTTCATTTTACACTTTTGCAACCCTATAAAACCAATATCACCTTTAGGGCGTTCCTAATTTTACTTAATGGTAGTATAATTAGTGTACTTTAAAGCTTTTCTTATAACTTTTGCCAAAGCATTTACAGAAGCAGATAAAAAATATTCTACTTAAGGTGGCCGAATGACCTCAAGTCACCTTATTATAAAATTTCATAAAAAAATATAAATCTTAAACATTTATATTATTATTATATTATATGATTCAACCCGTGTAATACACGTGTCAAATCCCTTTCCGATTAATGATTTCTTCGAATAACTGATGTAAATTAGCAGTAACTTAAAATTGTCCCTTGCACTCACAAGGAAGGGTATCGAACCCGAACTGACCGATTTAAAAAATTTCGATATATGTTGTAGATCATGAAAAAATATGAGACGCGTGTTTTTTCTTATCTGCGGAAAAACATATTTAGGGAGTGAAAACCACCCCTAAAGATAACCCCCAAAAACGGTTTTTTAAATATATCTCGGCTTCTACTGCGTATTTCAGAGTAAAACAAAATAGAAATTACTTCTAATAAAAAACAAAGATAACTGAAGCAATTTTGACCCTAAGGGTTGCAACCCTTATTTTTTATTTTCAAAAAGCTAATTTTTTGATCATGTATATTGAAAATAAAAAATAAGGGTTGCAACCCTTAGGGTCAAAATTGCTTCAGTTATCTTTGTTTTTTTATAAGAAGTAATTTCTATTTTGTTTTACTCTGAAATACGCAGTAGAAGCCGAGATATATTTAAAAAACCGTTTTTAGGGGTTATCTTTACGGGTGGTTTTCACCCCCTAAATATGTTTTTCCGCAGATAAGAAAAAACACGTGTCTCATAGTTTTTCATATACCCTTCCTTGTCAGTAAATTTATCTTACTAAAATTTGATAAATTTATACCCCATATAAGGAATAAAACTTGGTATTTTAAAAAAGAATTTTCTCTGATACAAATGTAATTGTGACTCAATTTTGAAATTCATTTAATAAAAGCTCAATTAAATTTCCAAGATTATTTTTTTATATCTCAAGATACATAATGCTATTTAAGCTCAAAGCTGTGCTATCGAGACTTTTTTTCTAATTCAGGAATTTCAATAATATCTAAAAACTTCAAAATTATATTACGCAGTTTTTAAAGTATTCTCTTTGTCTTACAGTATTAAAAGTATTCTCTCACTGTTATGAAACTGTTTATTTAATAAATGTCGCCATGTTTTGAATAATAATTTAACGTATAAACAATATTGCAAGATGAAAACCTCGATCAAAACTATGAATAGTATATTACGACACAAGGCCAGAAAGTTGGATTTCCTGGCCGGCGCCATTTTGACGCCCGAGGCGAAGCCGAGGGCGTCGATGCGCGCCGGCCAGGGCATCCAACATTCCGGCCAAGTGTCGTATACTATTTTTCTTCATCCCCAGCCGAAAGTACATCCATATAGTTAATATCAATTAATAAAATAGCGTTCTTAGCTGCTAACTACGGCACGGCCATATGTATAAGAGGCCTGCTTCAGCGCCACTTTACATATCGCGGAACATAAGGCTCCACTTCTGCTTTTTTTGATGCCCGCCCGGCTTTTGCAAAACCGTGGCGAAGCCGAGGTTTTGCTGGTCGGGCCGGGTATCAAAAACACTAATAAAAGATGCTTGAAAAACGTGATGGACCAAAAATATGTACATACTTAATCGCAGATGCTGATTTTAACTACCGCCCAACTTCTTAATGGTTCCTCTGTTTGTCCTTTTCTATCCCATACATTATAGAATGAAAGTCAAAAAGCTGTCACATATAAGTATATAGCTACACCATGTTTTGAAACTCAAAATGTAAACATCATATCTATATATATATATGTATAGAAACTTTCTGACAGTGTGTGTGCAATATAAGAACATAATTGATTGTCAGAGTTATAAATATATTATTCAATATATTAATAATAACATAACATTAATTTGATACACCTATATCTTTTCAATTTTCCGATTTTACAAATGATTTTCTTGTCATCACATTTGGAAGGGTTAGCATAGTTTAGGTTACAACACGTGCGCTGTCGCGGACGTTGCCATGCAACGATCAACAAAGAGCGGCCACAAAAGTCGCTCTTCCCGGCGCGAAATCGAGCCGGGAAGACCGTACTTTCGGCTAGGGGATGAAGAAAACTATTTTACTTGATATTTAATCATTTGTCGTAGCAAGAATTGGAAAAAAAAGAAATATAATAAAACTTGGAGATTTTTTTAATGTTAACATTGCAATTATGACACAAATGGACGCATTTTATATGCACCGGTATGTAAAAAGTAGCTAGGAACGATTTTTCTCAGATTCAGAATTATTCATCTGAAGAAAAAAAAAAAAAAACAATGGAGCTTATTCTCGAGACGGTTCCATGCGCCGTACCAACCTAATTCCTCCATCACTAACTTAACGCGCAAAACAAAACGTATTGGCACACGGTATCAACACATACAAACAATCCTTAGCAACCGATGGGAGTAATAGGAGAATGAAAGAGATGCGATTGGCTAATAGATTGGCTTAAAAATGGCGGCGCCCATAAATTGTTCTGTCTTTTATATTTGGAAACAGAAGAAGTGATGAAAATTTTAACGTTATTTACTTGTTGGTATCTACCCCTGTTCTATAGTTTTTTTTAGTTCGAATTAATTGTAATAATGTAAACCGCGAAAAAATCTCAAAATATTTTAAATTACTTACAAAGTAAGTGGTTGGAATGTTAAACATTACCTAAATATCATTCTTGTAAAGTGAAAGATTCTTACATAAGTAAACCTATGTAAAATGTATAGATCTCTTTTACATTTAATTTCTAAGCAAAATAATTGAGTCTATAACTTATATTGACATTAAATCTGCTTTAGAGCCTCAGATATACAATATCGGCAGGTTAACGCACGATTTGAGTATTAATAATTAATATTTTTAGTTAAATTAAAAGAACAAATCATTTAATTTTAAATAAAAAGCTCTATTGGAACTAGATTATTAATGGAATTGACTTTAAATTAGTAACGGGATCCTTAATAAAAGTTTATATATTGTTTAATAATAATAATAATTTAATAATATTATATACTAGTGCGCTTTCAGAAGTGCAACGTACTGACACTGGGAATAATAAATATCAAAACGCAAGGTAGACTGAGAGCGCAAATTCCGAGAGTGGCGGTCTCCAAGGCTTGGGAGGGAATCTCCCCCATGCGTGGGAAACATCAGCTACGCCAGCTTTCAGAACGGCAGCGCACTACGCTTAGGAGCGGATACATCCAAAAACAAGAACTTTCGACTGCTTTATCTGTTAGTAAAACAGCTAACAATAGATGGAAGTTGTTGACTACCTGATAGAGAAGATTTTATTCCAATATCTTTCGAGAAATAAGTCTTCTTCCATGAGCATACATTATGTCTACCTCTGGAGTTTTTACCTCTCCAATTTCAGATATAACCAATCCAGTAACTCGTAGGAAGATTTCCAACTCATATTTTTTCCGTGTGATTTGAGATGGATTCGGCCACATGTATATTACTTGTTGATGTAAACACCGCAATTTATATTGACTACCAAGGCCTACCGTATAAGACGAAAAAAATCCTGAGCAAAATTACAGTATCGGACATACATGGTTTGATAGGTATTTATATTCCGTACCACCAAAAAAAAATCTTTAAAAAAAATGGAATTTTTGAGAAAAATGCATTTTTCTAAAAACTGCATTCTTTTATTTTTATCCAAATATAATGCAGGGGGTGGAAGAGGGCACTAAACTGAGTATAACCACGTATAGTTTACTCAAAAGCTTAAAAAATTCGTGAAATGGCAGCAGTTTGAAGATGACCTTGGAAAATAAAATTTCAAACTTAGGATTTTGTACAAAATTTTGAACATTGCAAACCGGATACAATTTTAGTGAAATCGAAAAATGAAAAAATACGTGTCGAATCATTTTTCGAGAAGAACAGCAATACTTTGATTCCAAAATGATCGGTGTGGTAGGCATACTCTGGCTGTTCTATTTGAAATGGATTCGTTAATAAAAGATTTAACATAAACCACTGTGATGCCACTACCACCTTCTTTACACAGATTGTTTTTCTTAGTTCTCATTGTTTGCGTTCATTAATGGATATAAAAGTGGACATTTAGTATATTATATGTGAAGGCACATTAAATAGTACATTTCGATACTAGTGCGAGGATTTGATTTTCCCCTCGTATGACTGTTTGCACCCGAGCGAAGCGAGGGTGAAAAGGTCACACGAGGAGAAAATCAACTTCTCACACAAGTGTCGAACCGTATTTTTTGACACGACGTGCGAGAAGTGAGATTTTTGCACGCATCGTTTAACGCAGCGTGCGAGAAATCGAACTTCTCGCACGGAGTTTCAAAAAAAGTTTTTAAGGTGTAATACAAGTGTGCAGTAACAGTTGAATTAAGGGGGTCATAAACCTATAGGCATTTGAAGCCGAACTCACCTGAAAAAATATAATGAAATATGTGAAGTTATATATGAGTGATTCTGCCATAACTTCCCCAGATTAGGTCTAACTTTTTTTTTTCAAAACCAACTTTTTATAGGCGTTTTAAGATTTTATCTACTCATTATAACATTTAAAATAAATACCCAGAACGAATCCACTACAAAATATTCCGGCTATAGTTAACGTAACATTTTATGATCTTAGTAGTAGACGGAACTGACCATTATTGTAAAATATTCTCGAAATTAATTCTATAATATGTAATACGATAAAAAAATTCGGTAAAACAATTTCGAACAAGAGCTTGAAAAATAATATTTTATATAACCAATTTAATTAATAATATCAAATTCCGTAATAATATTAAGAGTAACCCTGGTGAAAAAAATTTTTGTGCCGTAGAGTGCTAATGTGTGTGAAAATGTATAAATATGTGCCAAAGTATGTCAAACTATGCGAAACTGTGCAAAAGTGTGCTCAAGCAGGTAGATTTCGGACATTTTACACAAGTTTAGCACAGATTGGCACACCTTTGCACATTTTAGCACATTTTGGCACAGTTTAGTACAAAAAGCTTTTAGCCATTAAAAATAAATTTAGCTTGATTATTTGGCACAGTTGTGCACAGTTTAACACACTTTTTTTTAAATACTTCGGCACAGTTGAGCACATTTATTAATAATATCAAATCTTTTATTCAACCGTTTATAGTCATTACACTCAAGAGTTACTAATTTTAAAAAATCAATTGAGTTTAGCTATAGTCAAGTGTGTCATTTATTTCTAATTGAGATTACCTGTACTTAAATATTGAAAATTATTGTTAATAATAAATTATTTATATTTTTCCTTATATTATTTTAATAAGTGAACAATATTTTGTGTGCTTAACTGTGCCAAATTGTGTGAATCTATGCAAAAACTATGCAAACCTGTGCCACAGTGTGTCAAACTGTGCACTATTGTGCCTAATAATAAACCTAATTGTATTTTTAGCAACTGAAAATTCTTTGTGCCAAACTATGTGAAAATGTTCTAAAATGTGCCAAAGTGATGAGACTGAAGTTAGCAGCCGCTACCAGCAGCCAATCCGAATTTTGCAGTGGTTCTCAATCAAAAAGAACTATCTCTCATTATTGAGACATACAATGCTTTATTGATGGATTTTTCTCTATAGAACAATAAAGTATAATTAAATAAAGCCAAAATATACAAAATTTATTACTCAATGGTTTAAACAATCAAAATATATCAAAAAAAGTTCCAGTGCCTCAAAAACTCATATACACTCACGAAACAACAACACAGACTTGTTAACAAATGAATATACACACTCCCAACATCTCTAGAAAATTTCTAAAAAAGTATCGTGACATGAACATGCTTAATTGTTTACTTATAAGTCCGTAATTGAACAAATCAAGACGGCTGCCGGCCGATTACGCTCGTCTTTCGACTCGTAAAATAAAACTAGGCTGGGTCATTCTCTGTAAATGGGTAGACCGACTCCTAATGATCCCAGAATGTTGCAAGAAAAAGTTATAAAAAATGAACACCTCCCATTATTTATTTCTAAGCATTTTATTGCAAAATTCGAGCAGGCTGCTAGCGTATCGGCTCGGTTTTCTCCGTTTTTCGGCTGCTAAAAAAAACTAGGCCTGTTCATTCTCTATAAATGGATATACAGACTTCTAATGAGCCCAGAATGTGGCTCAGAAAGTTATAAAAAATGAACAGCTCCCATTATTTATTTATAAGCGTTTTATTGCAAAATTCGAGCCGGCTGCTAGCGTATCGGCTACGTTTTTCGACTGCGAAAATAAAACTAAGACTGTTCATTTTCTATAAATGGATATACAGACTCCTAATGAGCCCAAAAAGTTGCTCAGTAAGTTATAAAAAATGAACACATTTCATTATTTATTTATAAGCATTTTATTGCAAAATTCGAGCCGGCTGCTAGCGTATCGGCTTCGTTTTTCGACTGAGAAAATAAAACTAGGCCTGTTCATTTTCTACAAATGGATGTATCAACTCCTAATAAGCCAGGAACGTTGCTCAGAAAGTTATAAAAAATGAACACCGCCCATTATTTATTTATGTTACGTTATGTATTTTTGTTCAAAAATAATCTAAATTTTATGTGTTAAAAACGAAATGTATTGAATATAACTTAATACAACTGAATGAGGAAATAGCGAAAATGCAACGACCTCTAAGAATTTCAATAGCAAGCAGTGATATTCCAGGTGAACGTCCGCTGTTTCGTTACTGAAATTCAAGTGCTGACCGCGCAGCAACGCGCTGGCTGCCGGAACGTGGCGAGTCGCGACGCCTGGAGCCACCGCGTTGCAGCGAGGGCAGCACGTCGCGGATCTATTGCGCGAGCGCCGCGTTACCGACGCTGGAAAATAGTATGAGTGCGAGAGAGAGAGAGCGACCGAAGAATGATGTAGGGGGGGAAGAGAAAACGTGGACAATACGAAGGTGTGAAAAGGAAATTAATTTATTGGGTAGAGTGGAAAAACCAATTAAGAGAGAAAGATCGGTATAACGTGTGCGACGAAGAGTGTAAAGTCTTGTATTATATTTATATAGCACGAGTTCAATTGAGATAATTATTGTACTTATTTACGTATTCAGTAAACCCGCGTAAACGATATCGAAAGAAGGAAAGATCGAATTTTATTGTTTTATAATAATAATAATAAAGAATTAGATATTGAGCCAAGTCGAGACGAAAAAGAGAGATTGAAGCAAGTGTATAACTGAGGAAATAAAAGGAAATTAATACATTATTCAGGAATTTGATTTCTCCTAAATCCTTCCCTCCAATATTATTCAGGTAAGACTTTATGTTACTATTTTAATTAAACACGTATACACATACAACCAGATTATTCGGAAATACGAGGGTCATTTGATAAGTACCTAGCCTACAAATGAAAACACCAAAATTTTACAAAAAATAAAATTTATTTTTCAATGTAGTCTCCTTTTAGTTGAATACACTTGGTCCAGCGGTGTTCCAATTTTTTTAACCCCGTTGAAAAAAATGTTTTCTCTTGGTTTGCAAAATAGGCCTCCGTGGCGGCGATTATTTCGTTATTGGAGTGGAATCTTTCCCGGCGAGCGAATTTTTTAGGTTCGGAAACAAAAAAAAGTCGCACGGAGCCAAATCTGGAGAATACGGTGGATGGGGCAGCAGTTCATAGTGTAATTCGACCAATTTAGCCGTGGCGAGTGCAGAAGTGTGAGCCGGTGCATTATCGTGGTGGAAAAGCACTTTCTTTTTAGACAAATGGGGCCGTTTTTCTTCTAACACGGCGTCAAATCGGCTCAGTAGTTCGGCGTAGTACTGTCCTGTGACCGTTTTGCCCTTCTCCAGATAGTCAATAAAAATCACACCTTGAGAATCCCAGAAAACAGTGGCCATCACCTTTCCGGCCGACGGGACCGTCTTCGCCTTCTTCGGAGCAGGTTCACCGGATAAGGTCCACTGTTTTGACTGCTCCTTGGTCTCTGGAGTGTAGTAGTGAATCCATGTTTCGTCGACGGTCACGTAACGACGCAAAAACTCTTTTGGATTGCGATTAAACAGCTCCAAACACTGCTCTGAACTGGTCACACGGATGCGCTTGTTGTCTGCAGTCAGCAAACGCGGCACCCACCTTGCTGACAGCTTCCTCATGCCTAAAATCTCATGTAGGATATGCCACACGCGTTCTTCTGAGATGCCTACTATCGCAGCTATCTCGTGCACCTTTAATCGGCGGTCTGACAAAACGATATCGTGTATTTTTGTCACGTTCTCCTCCGTAGTGGCTGTTTTCGGAGCACCTGGGCGTGGATCATCAAAAACCGACGTACGACCACGTTGAAACTCGTTATACCAAAATTTAACGGTCGCCATCGAAGGAGAAGCATCCCCATACACTGCATCCAAGCGTTCTTTAATTTCACTGCGCGATTTCCCTTCCAAAAACAAGAATCGAATCACCGACCGATATTGTTCTTTCTCCATTTTTTCAAAAATCAACGGACACATTTGCTTTCACACGCTCTCAAAAATAAACTACAACTCCGATCCGGCTGAAATTTCGTCTGTAACCGTTTACAGGAAGATACTGCACTGTAGTGTATTTCTGGTGCGATAGTGGCACCATCTGGCGGTGAGGCTAGGTACTTGTCAAATGACCCTCGTATATAGATATAACTATATGTAGATAACTATACATTATTTTTGATTAAATTTTATTCATTCTTATTATCCCCGGAAGTAATAATTATCTGCGTTGGGAATCGATTAAATTCAATATTTGGGAAAAGGGTTATTTTAATCAAAGAGCCTTCATAAAGCATTCCAAATAAGGATAAATAATTGTGGAAATTTATATTGTAATTAATCCGAGTCACGAAATCTTTTCTGAAAACTAAACTCTCTTGGAAAAACGCATTACGGGATATCATTAAAGTCAAAGGTTTTTCTTATACACGTTTCATTCAACAATTAACATTTTATATTTTTAACGTAAGAATTATCAATTATTTATTTATTTATTTAGTATTATTAATAATCTAGTGATTGTCTTAATAAACAAATTTAAACCTTATAAAACTGTCGCTAGTAGAAATATCCTTATTGTTTTGAGGGATTAATAAATTTTAAGTATATTAAGAATTGTCACTATTTCCTTAATCTATTGTGATACAAATCGTAAAGACGCTTTTAAGGGGTTTTCCTTAATGATATGAAGACTGAGTTACCCTATATAATCGTTAATTCGGATCTATTAGTGTTCTTATATCTCCAATTCTTGTATCATCTAACTTTAGGCTTCTAGAAAACCCAAGGATCGAGCCCGTTACCCTAATAGTTTATAGTCTTCCCAACTAAATCTAACATTATTTTCTACAAAGAGAAATTATTTCAGCTAGAGCATTTATTTAGAATCTTTATAGTAATTGTGACCTAATACTACTTGACACATACGCAAACACATATACATATATATATATGTACTTCCAATTATTATGATAACCACATTTTTTTTATGTCTAAACCCTTATCTATTTTCCCATATTAATATTAACGTTAGATACATGTTGTTTAGTATGAGAATTTGAATGGAGTATAATTTTCATTAGACTCCATCTTTATTTTGGTGACATTGAGGTGAGAAATAGAGGTAAGGAATGAGAGACGTCCTGGGGCGACGACCGAATTTTATTATTGTTACGGAGAGATATTTCTAACCTCTCTCGTAACAGTATTTTTGGTAGCAGAGCGTGGTTTGTCGCCCTAACCTCAAAATTTCACTTTTGTGTTTCCCAGGATAAGAACCCTTATTTTTCGATTTTTACTTTTTGGACCTCAGTCAAGACCACGAACCAACTCTATTTTGAAATATTCCCTACCCCTTGCGTAGTGACTACTCTATCGAACTGCGTTCGACGAATAAACTTGTGGTACTGCCAAATTAACCAATTCTCCCTGGCTGGAGAGAATTAGATATCGGAAGAGTAATAGCAAGCGCCAAGATGCCGGAGACGAACAATGATGCCGGTCAACCATCCGGACTTGATTGCTCTCAATTGATGGTCACGATGGCACATACCATGGCCATGCAGTCTGCTGTAGCGGGTATACCAGTTTTTGATGGGAGCAATCTCGCACTAAAAGATTTTATACAGGATGTCCGTAATGCAGCATCAGATATTGACCCTCCGTAGCTCGCATCCTTTTTGAAGAAGGTGTTGAGTCGGCTTCGCGGAGCTGCAAGAAATTCAACGTTTGGCGTGAGTTTTACATCCGTCAATGACCTCGTGCGACATTTGAAACAGCGTTTCGCACCTGGAAAAACCTTCACATACTATTGTGCCCAATTGAATGATCTTCGGTTGAAACAGGGCGAGACTGTGGGAGACTTCCGGGACAGGCTTAATATCCTGTTCATGGGCGCAGAGAACGCCCTTAGAGAAGATAAGGGTGATGCTTACCACGAAGCGATGATGGTACCCATGAATGGAGCTGCTGTAGATATTTTTATTAGGGGTTTGCCCGGTAATATAAGTGCTGCAGTAGATGCATCACACCCTGCAGACTTGGACGCAGCCTTCAAGGAAGCGGTGCGTATCGAGGCCAGGATACGTTCAAGGATCCTTCCCGATTCTCGTCAATCCAACCAGTTATCCCGATATGGACAGAACGATGAACTCTCCGCAAATGTAAGAAGGCCTAATTATAATGACACAACCTCAAGTGTATTATGAAGATGGGTTGGAATACCCCGAACTCGAGATGATGTTGCCTGAATCGCCCTTCGTAGGATACATGGTGCCCGGCCAACAGGATGGACAGGGAGGAAGAGGCTACAATCAGTCTAGGAGAGGATATCAAAGTTCTAATCGAGGATTTCCTCCTCGTAGGAGTGGCCCTAGTTCATATCAAGGAGGGCGAGGTGGAACCAACTCATATCAAGGAGGCCGAGGTGGTCCCACTTATGCTTATCAGGATGGAGGAAACCGACCAGGAAACATTGCCAATCCAAGGCTTTATGACCCCAATGGCCCACCTGCGCTTCACCCTCATCCACCGTACCCTGTTCCTTCGACCAGTCAATCTGCGTATGCGCCCACAAATTCTCAATCAACGGTTCCTTTAAACTCGCAGGGGGCTCGTCCCGAGGTGAAGGAGGCGAGCCTTATCACTCAACAAGTGTCGACAACGGGATCATCGAACCCTGCACTCCGACCATAAGAGACAACAATGGGGAATCGAGTTTACCTCACACAAATCCCCCGGCGTGCCGGATTGCGTCCTGTGGGCCTGCTGGAAACCACGACGGGAGGGAAGATGACCCAACAGTAATCAGGGTACGCGTGCCCGAAGGTCGTCGACCGTGGCTCCATTTTATGATCGACAACGGAGCCGCAGTTAACGTTATCAAAATTGGTGCCTTGCGCCAGGATATTTTAGTAGATACTGATCGAGCGACTCCACTCATCGGTACAACTATCGTTAACTTACGAGACAGACCTATCACGTTCATAGTAGCACAAAACAACTTCCCTATTGAACAAGACGGGATCCTGGGGCGTGATTACCTCAAGCAAGAGCAGGCAGTTATATCGTATCACTATAATACGTTGATGATAAGCGGAGATGTCATGCACCCAATCCCTTTTATCAACCCCCATACGGGCCAGAGTATAGGCGAAGAGGCTGATATCAAGATTATCGGATCCAGTGAGGGACATCATATAGTGGAGAAGGAAAATGTAGAGGAGGAAACGTTGAGTATCCTCACGAGAAACATCCTACTCGGGGAAGATGCTCCGTCGAATACAATTCAAGAATCGACATACACTCCTCCATCTCCTGCTAAAATTATGTATTCGATCCCTCGTCGGTCTCGGAAAATCATTCAATTAGAAGCTGTAAATAAAGATCTATCTGAAGGATACTTGCCTCGGATAGATGTCGGTTATGAGGATGTATGCCTCGGCGAAGGTATCGTCATGGTCCAGGAGAACGGATTTTGTCATGTGATGGCCATTGATACCCGAAATGAAGACGTTTCCATCGAAGTTGATGCCAAGGAACTCATTCCTTTTGAATATGCTGCATTGGACTTTGAGCCCGGAGCCGAAGAGGACATTCCCGTAAAAGCAGATAATCCCGTAGTAGACCGAGATGCTCGCGTGCGAATACTGCGCGACATCATTCAGATGAAACATCTCAATGATGAAGAAAAGGGAAGCATGGAAAAACTTCTTGAGGACTTAACGCATATCTTTCTACTGCCTGGAGATCCGCTACCCTGCACTAATGCAGTAGAACATCGTATTCCCTTGGAAAACAATTTACCTGTAAATACAAAGCAATACCGACATCCTTTAGTACATAAGGATTTTATCGAAAAAGATATCCAGAAAAAGCTTATGGAAGGAATTATTGTACCATCGAACAGTCCGAGTAATTCGCCAATTTGGATCGTTCCAAAGAAACCAGATGCTCAGGGAAATCTACGTTGGAGAATGGTAGTCGACTTTCGTGAATTAAACCAACAAACCATAGGGGACGCATACCCCCTCCCGAACATTACAGACATTCTCGACCAACTCGGTGGGGCAATGTACTTTTCCGTCTTCGATCTTGCCTCTGGTTTTCACCAGATCAAAATGGCTCCCGAAGACCAATGGAAGACAGCGTTCTCAACTCCGGGAGGTCACTACGAATACAAAAGGATGCCTATGGGACTTAAAAATGCCCCTGCAACATTCCAGCGTCTCATGGACCAGATTAAGAGGGGGCTTGATTGCAAGGAAACCCTCGTATACATGGACGATGTTATCATCCATGCCCGAACCCTCGCAGACCATGATAAAAGAGTGAGACAATTCTTTTCCCGTCTCGCCTATACTAATCTCGTCCTGCAACCTGAAAAGGTTCATTTCTTGCGTAAAGAGGTTGCGTTCCTAGGCCATATAATCAGTGAACGTGGAGTTGAACCAGATCCGGAAAAGGTAAAGGCGGTGAGGCAATTTCCTCAGCCGAAGGGCGTGCGAAATATCAGAGAATTTTTAGGTCTCACGGGTTATTATAGGAGATTATTAAGGACTATGCCAAAATTGCGAAACCTTTATATGATCTCCTGAAAAAGGATCAGGAATTTAATTGGGAAGAACCACAAGGAATAACTTTCAATGCCCTCAAGGAACGCTTGTGCAATGAACCAATTCTATTATTTCCCGATTTTGCCAAACCATTTATGTTAACTACCGATGCCTCCGACGAAGCTATTGGTGCCGTGTTGAGTCAAGTCCAGGACGGGTCAGAGTATCCAGTAGCATACCTCTGTCGGACACTTAACAAGGCTGAAGGCAATTACAGCACGACTGAGAAAGAATGTCTCGCTCAACCATTACGCCTTCAACCATTTTCGCCCGTACCTTCTATGCCGAAAATTTACTTTGGTTGCAGATCACGAGCCATTAAATTGGATGCATAGTCGGAAAGATTCCGGCCAGCGCCTTATGAGATGGATGTTTAAATTCACTGGTTATGAGTACACTTTTAAGTACAAACCGGGAAAATTAAACTGTAATGCGGACGCCCTCTCTCGGAACCCTGTGGAAGAACCATCTGAAGAGGACATTAACCAAAGTCTCTCTAGGATACGAGTCATGATCCTCGAGGAGCGTAAAACACCAACAGCTCGAGGGAGCAACCAAGGTCTGATAGTTATTATTCAACGATTACTGACACCCCCGGTGGGATCATCAGGAGGACGGTCGTCTCGACCACGACTTCCATCAGCCCCGCAGCCTCTCACAACTGGAACGGCTGCTCAAAAAGGGCGTGGGAGACCTGCTGGATCCAAAACTCGCAAGGTAGCCCCGACATTAAATGACAGTATTGTGGCGCAACGCACGCGTGGAAAATTAGCCCTCAAAGCTGAAGATAGTGTTGGCTCTAAGGATAAATCTGAACCACCCGAATCTGGAAAGTCAAATACGGAGGCTCTTAAAGCCAGAGCGGGAACATCTAACGGGAACGAACGTGAACCCTGTGCGTCCAACGAGACTCCACCCCCGAAGACGGTTCACAACCCGGCCAAATCACGGGTAGATATATCATTAGGCCCTTCTTTCACCCGCTCTCCTGGTGCACTTCTCTCGTCTACGGGAATCGAATCCGAAGACTCTGATACCGATGGCCGATCTCCCATTTATGATCCCCGACGGAGCTGTCTGAGAGTCGAAGAAACGGACACCGATGACGCAGAGAATGCATCCAATTATGAGAAGGAAGAGACCGATCATGATTCGGAAATATCCGCCAGAGACAAAGAAATCGAGGTTACCGTTGCTCAAGATAGCGAATCAAGTAATGAACCAAGACACACTACTCTATCAAAAGAAGAAGTGTTACAATCAGCGCGAAAATTTGAAGAGAGCTTGCAATTGCACCAAGACAGGGCTGAGCTAGAAGAAGACGATGAAGAGATAATAATTCTCCTGGCGCACTTCTCTGATGGAGACAAGGTGGATGGAAACATGCAATCCATCCTAGACGAGATGGATCCCATAGACCCAGTCACCATGGATGACTCAGTGATGGTGGAAAGGATTCAGGAAATGGTACAAAAGACTCTCAATGAATGCAGTCGTGAAGATGCGACTAGCGAATCCGACAAAAATATGGAGAGAGATGGGGTTCCACCACCCTCTCGACTATCGTCTATTGAACCCAGTACCCCTACGGCTAAAAGTACTCCCAAGACGGAAGCACCGAACCGTCGGTCTGTACACTTTCCCAACTTAAAAAACCTAAGCTGGGGCAGATATTGACCACACCTTTCAAAAACCATAATGTGTTTTCCTTAATTGTTAAGGAAAGGCATTATGACCCTCTGGATTGCGCACAATTGAAACGGACTCTCAAAGATTTTAAAACCATACTTCTGAGGAAAAACCTAACAAGTTTCCGTGTATCTCGGCGAGGACATCTGATAGATGATATGGATCCTGGGTTGTTCACCGAACTATTAATAAGCATTTTTGGTGAAACTCAGACTACTGTCACGGTATGTTACGGTAAGGTAGAATTGCCCTCCCCAGAAGAGAGAAAACAGATTATCGAAACTCTCCATGATAGTCTTATAGGTGGGCATAAGGGAGTCAACCAAACTTACCAGAAAATCCGGGAGAGATACTATTGGCCTGGCATGAGAAATGACATCTTGGATTACATCCGCCGATGTCCAAGTTGCCAGGAGAAAAAGATAGAAAGGATCAAAACACGGGAACCCATATGATTATCACAGATACTCCAATTGAGGCCTTCGACAAGGTTTCCATCGACACCGTAGGAAAACTGCGTACAACCCCCAGAGGAAATTGTCATCTACTGACAATGCAGTGTAACTTAACAAAGTACTTTATTGCAATACCTATTCCCAACCTCAAAGCTTCAACCATCGCCGACACGCTTGCCAAATACCTGATTTGCCAATTTGGAGCCCCAAGAGCCATCTTATCTGACAGAGGAACTAGTTTTCTGTCCGAAATCGTCGAAGGATTGATGCGCCTGTTCCGAATCAACCACCTTACCACGTCTCGTTATCACCCTCAAACTAACGGTTCTCTAGAGCGAAGCCACGCCCCGTTGATGGATTTTGTGAGAGCCTATTCGGAGAAGTACGACGATTGGGACAATCTCGCGCCATTTGCTACATTCACGTATAACACCAGTGTTCATGCCAGTACCAACTTTACACCATTCGAACTTGTGTACGGTCGATTGGCAAGGTTCCCCACCCGCATCCCCGCGGTGGAAGAACTGAGAACTTATAACCTGTACCTGCAAGATCTGATTACCCGATTGGGTGAACTCCAAGTTATAGCTGGGGAGAATCAGATTAGGGCTAAGGAAAAATCCAAAGAGCGCTACGACCGAAAGATCAAACCCCTAAAAGGGTCGGTAGGTGACTACGCATGGGTTAGACGAGAGCCCAGGGTATCCAAATTTGATAGTTATTATAACAAGCCTCTAAAAATCAAGGAGATATTCGGTAGAAATAATGTGCTCCTAGAACTTCCCAATGGAAAAACTATCCGAAAACATATTGACAAATTAAAGGTCGTCCCGCCCTTGGACAGTTCTGAGTCAAATTAATGTCCTTTGGAATTCCTCCCCTTTTATCCTTCCTTATATCCAGAGTATCTAAACTAATAACCATCGACAGGTTATCTGACCTATGCCTGTTTTCTTTCAGAATGTGTGCTATACTTCGTTGTTTCACGTTCCTTCTGTCGACTCTATGGATGGTCACCGCGACAGGAGTCCACTACGAGCTGTCTCCGATCACCTCCAATCCTGGTATTTACTATGAGAAATTGCCCTCGATCAGGATCCAGAAAGGGAGCTGAAAAGTGATAATCCACCTGGATTTGCAAACCTTTCTTAAGGAACATGGTCCCACTCGTAGTTACGATGAACAACTGAAGCAGTGCATTGCTCATTTCGACGCCAAGCATTGTCAGGCTGCTCTCAACCAAGAACTCATCGAAATCAAGCTAAAGACGCTCCAACACGTACACGATGACATCCGAAGAGTAGCGGCTCATATGGATGCCAGGGAAATGGAGATCCCCTCCCCCATAAAGGACATCCGCGCAAAGAGAATGGCTCCCCTTGGCATTGTCGGCAGTATAAGCAAAAGTCTTTTTGGTCTAATCACCACTGACGATGCTGACCTAATTAATAAAAATATCGACCAATTGTTTCAGGACCAAAAGAATCTTGTAAAACTTTCGACGGAGAAAACTCACCTCCTTTCTGCCGGCCTTGAAGAGCTTTATAATATTACGGCGTCACATCGCTCCTTAATCAAGAAGATGGAAATAGCTCTTAATACCAACATGAATTCACTCGCCCAAGGAGCAAATGACAATCACCTCACTTGGGAATTTACCGCGTTCGCCCGTCAGATTGAAGCAAAGTTAGACCACCTGATATATTACAACCGCCAGCTCGGCGATATTCTCAATACCATAACCGATCGGAAACTGCATCCCCGATTAATGCACCACGATATGCTCCATCGGATTGCTTTGGATATCCAGCAGATGGGAGAGGATCGAACTTTACCAATACCATTGCACCACCTCCGTGCAGAGGAAATAGCTAGAATTGCGACATTGGACGCCACCTTTCATCAAGGAAGAATTCTAATCTATCTAGCAATACCTCTGACAGAAAGAGCGAGCTATGAGTTATACAAACTCCACCCCATAGGTATTCCCCAACAAGCTCATAATCAAAGTCTAGGGGTAGCATATGTAGCACCAACATACCCTTACCTAGCCATAACCTGCGAAGCTGCATGCCAACACACTACGGGCGTGTTTGTGCCGCCAAGGGTCCGATATCTTTGGTCACCGGGCAGAAGGAGTGCGAACTTGAGCTACTCCTAAACCGACACCCGGATGCGCTAAGATCATGTGAGATAATGATTTCTACCTTGTCACCGCCCCAATGGAAATATCTGGAGATGGATGGAAGTTGGTTGTACTCTTTACCTAAGGAAGAGACCATCAGAATCACATGCCTCGGAGAAAGTTATTATACCCCCACCCTCAAAGGTATGGGCATTCTACGGATGGCCAATGGCTGTTCTGCTAGAACTACCTCAGTAGAACTGTCAGGTAACGAAGATCGCACAACGAAAACTCAATACATCTACGAACCAGAGATGAGATTAAATATAACAGATATACGCCCTGAGTTGTGGCACCATATCAACATCACTAGATCCCAAGACCCAGAAGAGAATATACCTTACCCACTGGCCACGAGGAAAACAGAAAATTGGGACAACATCGTCTCTCATATGAAAGAAATAGGGGCCCACACGAGAACTACTACTTTTACCCATAATTTGGTATATGGAGGTATAGCTGCCCAAGGTATAATAGCTCTCACAGCGACGGTAGCTTTCCTTCTAATTCGCAAGAGAGGGGGAATCAAAAATCGACTGCAGGAAAGGAATGAAGTCAATCCAATAGCTCCTCAAATCCCTCTCACCTATGTAGCTCTCCAACCCATGCCTTCTAGGGCAGTATCAACTCCAGCCTTGATGTACCCCGCCCTTCCACCCCAATTGGCTGAGATTGACTAACCCCATCTTTCCCTTTCAGCTCGGACATGGCCTCCTTGACCTCGAATCCCTCGGACTTTAATGTGACCTTTAATAAGGACCTCGGACTTGATGGACTTATCACCTGCTTTAAGCAGGCCGGACCTATCATTATGGTACAAATAACAGCCGAAAGCCTCACCACTCAAACAGCCAAAATCATTTTCAAAAATAAACAAGATGTGGAGGTATCCGAACAATATAAGGATCTGTGGTTGTTAGAGGACTCAGTAGACATCAAACCGACCAGCGAACTCGTGTCCAACAGCCCTTCACCGCGGCTAATGTCGCAAGTCCACGTTGTCAACCGGAAGCGTCATCGATCGCCGGAGCCCTCAGAATTGACGGAGAAAACTCGTCTCTTTTGCTAAATACCTTGGTCAAGGATCGAAGGAGATAAAGACCCGACCACGATTAAACACGAACAGGAAGAATTATTTTTCAATCATTTCGCCAAATTTGGTATAATGGAATACTGCAATACCATCCTCGATCGCAAGGGTCGGCTATCTCATGGATTCGTTAAATATCACCAGGAAGACTCCGCTCGGCGAGCGCTTCAGCAAAGCGACGTGCGCTATCGTGCCATACCGGCACAACGCCAATACGCCCGTACAGTATACGTCATGAAGATAACGCATCCTACCTGTGGTTTAGAAATCGACCGCAGGAATTACACCTTACATGAAAGGACCTGCGAGCGCCAACGTGCTATAAAATCTGCCGAGACCTCTCAAACGGACGACCTCTTAGGACTACATTAATTAACCACATGTAAATAACTACTAACACCATCTCTTCTGCTGGACGACTTTTCCCTAATGTACATTCCATTTTCCCCCAAAAAAAAAAAAAAAAAAAAAAAAAAAAAAAAAAAAAAAAAAAACCCTGAATATGCTTAACTACGCAGTTGCCTTAACCATGTTTAATTCTGTTATAGGAAATGGCCGCTACCTCTCTTGAGATCCTGTGTGTATCACTAACGACCCCCAAAGAAGTAGCCATCCTATGCTACATGGATCAAGGAATAGAGGTTAAGGAAAATTACCTCAGGACTTATGGGAATTTGCAAGAACCCTTACTTATACAAGAAACAACAGGGATCTTTTCCATTTTCGCTACCTATGGAACAAAGGAGATAGCCAAAAGAGCTAGCGAGAACTTGAAGATGCTGTGCCCAGAATGGCCCCAATCTCACAACCATGGCATAATCGTGCCTCGGGGCCAGGGTTGGTTGTTCCCTGCTGTAGATCCTCGGAACTGTCAATATAGTAGGCTACTCTTCATACCAGGAGGATGTTGGGTAGCCAACCAATATTTGGAAAGATCACTAGCTTCCCGAGGCCAAAACAGATTAAGATCCAGGTCGAATTTAGGTACGGATTATTCTCATTCCTCCGATTACCACCCGCTGTCGAAAAGGTATCGATTATAGAATACATGTATCGAATGATCTGGAGACAACCTCTGAACAGGCGTAATAAACAATATACGTTTATCTTGATCGACTCCTGGAACAATCTCTAAAATCTCTACAGGAAGTAGCAGTTTTCTCGCTACTCGAGCTCCTCTTTCTTATTCTCCATGTTAGCGAAAAAACTCCCAAACGTCGGGACTTTTTGGACCTTTATCAATCACAAACTCCGGATAGAAGAAGGATTACAACAACTGAAATTGCAGGGACCTATCTTCACAAAATCTTCCATTATCAACATGCAAATAACCTATAGCGCGTCAAAATTTTCAATAATTTATATTGTATATTTATAGTACTTGCCGGGGCGGCAAGCAAAACAAGAGGGGGATATTGTTACGTTATGTATTTTTGTTCAAAAATAATCTAAATTTTATGTTAAAAATGAAATGTATTGAATAGAACTTAATACAACTGAATGAGGAAATAGCGAAAATGCAACGACCTCTAAGAATTTCAATAGCAAGCAGTGATATTCCAGGTGAACGTCCGCTGTTTCGTTACTGAAATTTCAAGTGCTGACCGCGCAGCAACGCGCTGGCTGCCGGAACGTGGCGAGTCGCGACGCCTGGAGCCACCGCGTTGCAGCGAGGGCAGCACGTCGCGGATGTATTGCGCGAGCGCCGCGTTACCGACGCTGGAAAATAGTATGAGTGCGAGAGAGAGAGAGAGAGCGACCGAAGAATGATGTAGGGGGGGAAGAGAAAACGTGAACAATACGGAGCTGTGAAAAGGAAATTAATTTATTGGGTAGAGTGGAAAAACCAATTAAGAGAGAAAGATCGGTATAACGTGTGCGACGAAGAGTGTAAAGTCTTGTATTATATTTATATAGCACGAGTTCAATTGAGATAATTATTGTACTTATTTGCGTATTCAGTAAACCCGCGTAAACGATATCGAAAGAAGGAAAGATCGAATTTTATTGTTTTATAATAATAATAATAATAAAAAATTAGATATTGAGCCAAGTCGAGACGAAAAAGAGAGATTGAAGCAAGTGTATAACTGAGGAAATAAAAGGAAATTAATACATTATTCAGGAATTTGATTTCTCCTAAATCCTTCCCTCCAATATTATTCAGGTAAGACTTTATGTTACTATTTTAATTAAACACGTATACACATACAACCAGATTATTCGGAAATATATAGATATAACTATATGTAGATAACTATACATTATTTTTGATTAAATTTTATTCATTCTTATTATCCCCGGAAGTAATAATTATCTGCGTTGGGAATCGATTAAATTCAATATTTGGGAAAAGGGTTATTTTAATCAAAGAGCCTTCATAAAGCATTCCAAATAAGGATAAATAATTGTGGAAATTTATATTGTAATTAATCCGAGCCACGAAATCTTTATCTGAAAACTAAACTCTCTTGGAAAAACGCATTACGGGATATCATTAAAGTCAAAGGTTTTTCTTATACACGTTTCGTTCAACAATTAACATTTTATATTTTACAACGTAAGAATTATCAATTATTTATTTATTTATTTAGTATTATTAATAATCTAGTGATTGTCTTAATAAACAAATTTAAACCTTATAAAACTGTCGCTAGTAGAAATATCCTTAGTGTTTTGAGGGATTAATAAATTTTAAGTATATTAAGAATTGTCACTATTTCCTTAATCTATTGTGATACAAATCGTAAAGACGCTTTTAAGGGGTTTTCCTTAATGATATGAAGACTGAGTTACCCTATATAATCGTTAATTCGGATCTATTAGTGTTCTTATATCTCCAATTCTTGTATCATCTAACTTTAGGCTTCTAGAAAACCCAAGGATCGAGCCCGTTACCCTAATAGTTTATAGTCTTCCCAACTAAATCTAACATTATTTTCTACAAAGAGAAATTATTTCAGCTAGAGCATTTATTTCGAATCTTTATAGTAATTTTGACCTAATAATACTTGACACATACGCACACACATATACATATAAATATATATGTACTTCCAATTATTATGATAACCACATTTTTTTGATGTCTAAACCCTTATCTATTTTCCCATATTAATATTAACGTTAGATACATGTTGTTTAGTATGAGAATTTGAACGGAGTATAATTTTCATTAGTCTCTATCTTTATTTTGGTGACATTGAGGTGAGAAATAGAGGTAAGGAATGAGAGACGTCCTTGGGCGACGACCGAATTTTATTATTGTTACGGAGAGGTATTTCTAACCTCTCTCGTAACAATTTATAAGCATTTTATTGCAAAATTCGAGCCGGGTGCTAGCGTATCGGCTCCGTTTTCTCCGTTTTTCGGCTGCTACAAAAAAAATAGGCCTGTTCATTCTCTATAAATGGATATACAGACTCCTAATGAGCCCAGAATGTTGCTCAGAAAGCTATAAAAAATTAACACATTTCATTATTTATTTATAAGCGTTTTATTGGAAAATTCGAGCTGGCTGCTAGCGTATCGGCTTCGTTTTTCGACTGCGAAAATAAGACTAGGCCTGTTCATTTTCTATAAATGGATGTATCAACTCCTAATAAGCCAGGAACGTTGCTCAGAAAGTTATAAAAAATGAACACCGCCCATTATTTATTTATAAGCATTTCATTGCAATATTCGAGCCGACTGCTAGCGTATCTGCTACGTTTTTCAACTGCAAAAACAAAACTAGGCCTGTTCATTCTCTATAAATGGATAGACAGACTCCTTATCAGCCCAAAAAGTGGTTAAGGAAGTTTTCAAATAACGAACAGACGTATTCTTGTTTATGCACATACTGATTGTGCACATATTAATTGTGCACACTTTAAAATTGGCATATATCTATATATATAGATCTGTACCAATGCTATCTGTGCACAATAAATATGTGCACAATCCTTATGTGCACTAACAAGAACATGCCAACGAACACCTCCCATTATTTATTTATAAGCGTTTTATTGCAAAATTCGAACTCGCTGCTAGCGTATCGGCTCAGTTTTTTGACTGCGAAAATAAAACTAGTCCTGTTCATTCTCTGTAAATGGATAGACAGACTCCTAGTGATCCCACAAAGTTGCTCAGAAACTTATAAAAAATGAACACCTCCCATTATTTATTTGTAAGCGTTTTATTGCAAAATTCGAGCCGGCTGCTAGCGTATCGGCTACGTTTTTCGACTGCGAAAATAAAGCTAGGCCTGTTCATTTTCTATAAATGGATATATCAACTCCTAATGAGCCTGGAACGTTGCTCAGAAAGTTATAAAAAATGAACACATTTCATTATTTATTTATAAGCGTTTTATTGCAAAATTTGAACCAGCTGCTAGCGAATCATGTCCGTTTTTCGACTCGTAAAATAAAACTAGGCCTGTTCATTCTCTGTAAATGGATAGACAGACTCCTAATGATCCCAGAAAGTTGCTCAGAAATTTATAAAAAGTGAACATCGCCCATTATTTACTTATAAGCATTTTATTGCAAAATTCGAGCCGGCTGCTAGCGTATCGGCTCCGTTTTCTCCGTTTTTCGGCTGCTACAAAAAACTAGGCCTGTTCATTCTCTATAAATGGATATACAGACTTCTAATGAGCCCAAAATGTTGCTCAGAAAGTTATAAAAAATAAACACCTTTCATTATTTAGTTATAAGCATTTCATTGCCAAATTCGAGCCGGCTGCTAGCGTATCTGCTACGTTTTTCGACTGCGAAAATAAAACTAGGCATGTGCATTCTCTATAAATGGATAGACAGACTCCTAATGAGCCCAGAAAGGAAGTTTTAAAACAATGACCACCTCCAATTATTTATTTATAAGCGTTTTATTGCAAAATTCGAGCTGGCTGCTAACGTATCGGCTCCGTTTTCTCCGTTTTTCGGCTGCTACAAAAAAACTAGGCCTGTGCATTCTCTATAAATGGATATACAGACTCTTAATGAGCCCAAAAAGTTGCTCAGTAATTTATAAAAAATGATCACCTTCCATTATTTATTTATAAGCATTTTATTGCAAAATTCGCGCCGGCGGCTAGCGTATCGGCTTCGTTTTTCGGATTCGAAAATAAAACTAGGCCTGTTCATTCTCTATAAATGGATAGACAGACTCCTAATCAGCTCAGAAAGTAGTTAAGGAAGTTTTAAAACAACGAACACGTCCCATTATATATTTATAAGCGTTTTATTGGAAAATTCGAGCTGACTGCTAGCGTATCGGCTCAGTTTTTCGTCTCGTAAGATAAAACTAGGTCTGTTCATTCTCTATAAATGAATAGACAGACTTCTAATGAGCCGCGAAAGTAGTTAAGACAGTTTTAAAGCAACGAACATCTCCCATTATTTATTTATAAACGTTTTATTGCAAAGTTCGAGCCGGCTGCTAGCGTACCGGCTTCGTTTTTAGACTGCCAAAATAAAACTAAGCCTGTAAATTCTCTATAAATGGATATACGGACTCCTAATGAGCCCAGAATGTGGCTCAGAAAGTACGGAGCAACTATTTGGGATCATTAAGAGTCTGTATATCCATTTATATAAAATGAACAGGCCTAGTTTTATTTTCGCAGTCGAAAAACGTAGCCGATACGCTAGCAGCCGGCTTGAATTTTGCAATAAAATGCTTATAAATAAATAATGAAAGATGTTGATTTTTTATAACTTACTGAGCAACTTTTTGGGTTCATTCGCAGACTGCATATCCATTTATATAAAATGAACAGGCCTAGTTTTATTTTACGAGTCGAAAAACTGAGCCGATACGCTAGCAGCTAGTTCGAATTTTGCAATAAAACGCTTATAAATAAATAATGAAAGGTGTTCATTTTTTATGACTTCCTCAGCAACATTCTGGGCTCATTAGGAGTCTGTATATCCATTCATAGAGAATGAACAGGCCTAGTTTTTTCGTAGCAGCCGAAAAACGGAGAAAACGGAGTCGATACGCTAGCAGCCGGCTCGAATTTTGCAATAAAAGTGTTATAAATAAATAATGGGAGGTGTTAATTTTTCATAACTTTCTGAGCAACGTTTCGGGATTATTAGGAGTTCATATATCCATTTATAGAAAATGAACAGGCCTAGTATTATTTTCGCAGTCGAAAAACGTTACCGATACGCTAGCAGCCGGCTCGAATTCTGCAATAAAACGCTTACAAATAAATAATGGGAGGTGTTCATTTTTTATAACTTTCTGAGCAACTTTGTGGGATCATTAGGAGTCTGTATATCCATGTACAGAGAATGAACAGGCCTAGTTAATTTTACGATTCGAAAAACTGAGCCGATACGCTAGCAGCCTGTTCGAGTTTTGCAATAAGACGCTTATAAATAAATAATGGGAGGTGTTCGTTGTTTTAAAACATCCTTAGCTACTTTCTGGGCTGATTATGAGTCTGTCTATCCATTTATGGAGAATGAACAGGCCTAGTTTTATTTTTGCAGTCGAAAAACGTAGCCGATACGCTAGCAGCCGGCTCGAATTTTGCAATAAAACGCTTATAAGTAAATAATGGGAGGTATTTATTTTTTATAACTTTCTGAGCCACATTCTGGGCTCATTAGGAGTCTGTATATCCATTTATAGAGAATAGGCCTAGTTTTTTTGTAGCAGCCGAAAAACGGAGATAACGGTGCCGATACGCTAGCAGCCGGCTCGAATTTTGGAATAAAATGCTTATAAATAAATAATGGGTAGTGTTCATTTTTTATAACTTTCTGGGCAACTTTGTGGGATCATTAGGAGTCTGTCTATCCATTTACAGAGAATGAACAGGCCTAGTTTTATTTTACGAGTCGAAAAACGTAGCCGATCCGCTAGCAGCCGGTTCGAATTTTGCAATATAACGCTTATAAATAAATAATGAAAGGTGTTAATTTTTCATAACTTTCGAGCTACTTTGTGGGATCATTAGGAGTCTGTATATCTATTTACAGAGAATGAACAGGCCTAGTTTTATTTTACGAGTCGAAAAACGTAGCCGATCCGCTAGCAGCCGGTTCGAATTTTGCAATAAAATGCTTATAAATAAATAATGAAAGCTGTTCAGTTTTTATAACTTACGGAGCAACTATTTGGGCTCATTAAGAGTCTGTATATCCATTTATATAAAATGAACAGGCCTAGTTTTATTTTCGCAGTCGAAAAACGTAGCCGATACGCTAGCAGGCGGCTCGAATTTTGTAATAAAACGCTTATAAGTAAATAATGGGAGGTATTTATTTTTATAACTTTCTGAGCTACTTTGTGGGATCATTAGGAGTCTGTCTATCCATTTACAGAAAATGAACAGGCCTAGTTTTATTTTGGCAGTCGAAAAACGAAGCCGATACGCTAGCAGCCGGCTCGAATTTTGCAATAAAATGCTTATAAATAAATAATGAAAGGTGTTCATTTTTTATAACTTACGGAGCAACTATTTGGGCTCATTAAGTGTCTGGATATCCATTTATATAAAATGAACAGGCCTAGTTTTATTTTCGCAGTCGAAAAACGTAGCCGATACGCTAGCAGCCGGCTCGAATTTTGCAATAAAACGCTTATAGATAAATAATGGGAGGTGTTCATGTTTTATAACTTTCTGAGCCACATTCTGGGCTCATTAGGAGTCTGTATATCCATTCCCGTGTAAAAAAAAATTAGTCTGGCACTGGTCTGGGAGAGGTCTGGCTAAACTAGTCTGGCTAAAGTATGGCTTTAGTCTAGCTACGGCCACTATGCCAGACTTATAAATTTTGTCTGAATAAGTCTGGCAAAAATGCCAGACTTTTTGCCAGACTTATAATTTTTTTCTCAAATAAGTCTGGCAAAAACGCCAGGCTTTGTGCCAGACTTTTTTTCGGTCAGCTGCGTCCCAGGACGATGTTCTAGGTCCTGCAGCGTCAAATCAACCTCACCTCGAGATGCGTCATTTCCCAGGCGTGGAGCTCGGCAGACGTGAAGCTCATACCCGTGCTACTCTAACGAGTAACCCAAATTGTACCGGTGCCGCCGATATCGCAGTCATTGTCCTCATCGTAGCCGCCGTCACCGTCGTGCCCACCGTACTATCGAGGTCTATTTAATGCTGCTTCAGTCTGGATCTGCTGCGGAGATTTAAGGCAACGCTAGCTAACCTGAAAATATATACCACAAAGTATCTGGTTTTTGTGGTATAAAAAATTATTTTATTGAAAGCGTCAGCTTATCTGATAATTCTGCAATTGCTGTTCACCATGGCTCGACATCGAATTCAATTTCTTTCGTTTTTAATTTCTCTGTAGGCATGCACGGCGAAAGATATTCATAACCCAAATTGAAATAATATTTTGAAGTCTATAAACAACATGAAATTGCCGTATCATGTGTTTTGTCGACAGCCCAAATATGTGATCAGAGCAACATATTCAATACAAAGAAAGCTGAACTAGCTTCACGACGTTTATGGACTTCAAAATATTTTCAACGCACTACACGAATTTAACTTTGTGATTTCTTCACAACTGCGCACCTTACAGAAGAATGAAAAGCACGAGGAATTGAGTTCTATACATCGGGTCTCGGCGAACAGCAATTGCAGAATTATCAGATAAGTTGACGTTTTCTATAAAATATTTTTGTATACCACAAAAACTAGATACTTTGTGGTATATATTTTCAGGTTAGCTAGTGTTGCCTTCAATCTCCGTAGCAGAACCAGACACAAGCAGTATCAAATAGCGCTCGATAGTACGGTGGGGACGACGATGACGGCGGCTACGATGAGGATAATGACTACGATATCGGCGGCACCGGTACAGTTTAGGTATGAGTCACACGTTCGCCGAGCTCCACGCCTGAGAAATGACGCATCTCGAGTTGAGGTTGATCTAGAGGCAGGATCTAGAGCATCGTTCTGGGACGAAGCTCACCGAAAAAAGTCTGGCAAAAAGTCTGACATTTTTGCCAGACTTATTTGAGAAAAAAATTATAAGTCTGGCAAAAAGTCTGACATTTTAGCCAGACTTATTTGAAAAAAAATTTATAAGTCTGGCATAGTGGCCGTAGCCAGACTAAAGCCATACTTCAGCCAGACTAGTTTAGCCAGACCTCTCCCAGACCAGTGCCAGACTAGTTTTTTTTACACGGGTTTATAGAGAATGAACAGGCCTAGTTTTTTTTTAGCAGCCGAAAAACGGAGAAAACGGAGCCGTACGCTAGCAGCCGGCTCGAATTTTGCAATAAAATGCTTATAAATAAATAATGGGAGGTGTTCATTTTTTATAACTTTCTGAGCAACTTTCTGGGATCATTAGGAGTCTGTCTATCTATTTAGAGAGAATGAACAGGCCTAGTTTTATTTTACGAGTCGAAAGACGAGCGTAATCGGCCGGCAGCCGTCTCGAATTTTGCAATTACGGACTTATAAATAAACAATTAAGCATGTTGATGTCACGATACTTTTTTAGCAATTTTGTAGAGATGTTGGGAGTGTGTATATTCATTTGTTAACAAGTCTGTGTTGTTGTTTTGTGAGTGTATATGAGTTTTGAGGCACTAGAACTTTTTTTGATATATTTTGATTGTTTAAACAGTTGAGTAATAAATGTTGTATATTTTGGCTTTATTTAATCATACTTTATTGTTCTATAGTGAAAAATCCGTCAATAAAGCATTGTATGTCTCAATAATGAGAGATAGTTCTTTTTGATTGAGAACCACTGCAAAATGCGAACTGGCTACTGAAAGCGGCTGCTAACTTCAGTCTCATGCCAAAGTGTGCTAAACTATGCACAACTGTATCGAAAATCAAATTATATTTATTTTCAACAGCTGAAAATGATTTATGCCAAACTGTGCAAAAGTGTGATACATTGTTCCAATATATGATAAATGTGTGCAAAATGTCCGAAACCTTGGGCACAGTTTGGCACAGTTTTATGATTTGAAACCGTATGGAACATTAGTTTTATTATAAGAAATAAAAAAAATCCGAACACCAAAGATTTCAGTTCAATTAAAAAAGTTTTCAATATTTAATAATCTTTTATGGGACGGAACTGACATTTTTAAGTTTAAAAAGCTCGCATGTCGCGTATACTCAATATTTCCTATTCTCCGCGTAGGTAGTTCTTATATCCACCAAATACCATAAAAATGCATTTTACTTACCATTAAACATAATCTAAACAGCAGATTACACGAAGGACGGAACTGACTAAAATATTTGTACGCTGTGAAATTAGAAAAAGAAGTAGTTCGCGTTTGCGGATTTTCGCGTTTGCTAGATGGCGTTGTGGAGCCAAGTAGCGCTGTTTTCAAAGCAATTAATGCTATTATCAACATTTTCGTGCAAATCGCTGGACAAAAAGTATCCATCGTGATTTAATAGTAGTTTGTTGAATTTGACCTTGAAAATAATGGAAACATATATTAAAAACTCTGCAATTTACAATGTGTCTGCGGGAATTAGGCTTCTTCGCTTGATTTTCACGTGGCACAAGGTTTCATATTGTAAATCTTGTTTTGGACAAGGGACGGAACTGACATTTTGACTATATTTTATTGATTTTTTTTAACAGACAGTTAAAAAACGCTTTCTGTAGATCTTCCAAGAAAGTCAACGTCATTATATTCACATTAGAGCCTGTGAAACATTTATTTTTATTCGCACATCTTTATGTAAGTTCTGGACGCCATCTGGGGTAGTTATGGCAGAATAACCCATATACGAATAATATATTATAAGTAGGCAAAATTTATGATAAAATGGTCCAAGATCTAATCTGTAGCCCAATTTTACTCACAAGGAGAGTGCATAACCGTTGGGAAGCGGATCTTAACAATTTACAAAATCCTAACTTTGAAATTTTATTTTTCAAGGTCAACTTCAACCTGTTGCCATTTCACGAGTTTTTTATGCTTTGGTATAAACTAAATGACCTTTTAATCAGTTTAGCGTCCTCTTTCACCCCTTGCATCATATTTGGATAAAAATAAAAAATGCACGAGATATGCAGTTTTTACGAAAAAATGCACTTTTTAGAAAAATGCATTTTTCCAGAAAACCCCATCTTCTCTTTGATGAATTTTTTTTTTGTGGTAGAGGATATAAATACCTATCAAACCATATCTGTCGGATATTGTAGTTTTTCCCACAGAAAGAGAAAAAAAAATAAAATAAATACAATAAAATTTTCATGCATAACAATGGTAGTCAATGGTAATCAACATAAACGGATATTTGTACATATGTTTGTACACACATATACTCACTAGCACTTGCACGCAATAACTATTTTTTATTTTTTGATTTTTACTTTTCTATATTTTTATTTTTATGACTACCTTTGTTTTTGTTTTGTTTTGTTTTAACTTCCGTTTGTGAATGATCGACAGTTATTGCTGTACAACAATGTGCTTTATTATTACATGTTTCTTTAATCCATATATGACTTTTTTAGATTCCAGAATACTTTAAAGTTGTAAGCTAATCAACATTTTTTGCTTTTCTAAATTGTACCATGTGAACATCTTGTAAATATATTATTTTAATTGCGTCAATACATTTTTGAACATGTTTTTTGCAAAATAATTTGGGTTTTGAATATCTTCTTTAAGGGGCTTCAGAAGATTATGCGAAGTAGCATAAGTAATGCTTTAAGTCCATCCACACCATTCACAGCTTCTTTTCCGTGTTTAGTAGTAGAAAACAACCATTTTATGTCATATGGCACTCGTTTTTAATTAATATAATTGAAACCCGTATGCAAATAATAAAGGTAGGGTACCGTAGGGAACTGTAGAAACCCGTAAGAAACCGTATGAAGCTGTAGGAACCCGTAGGAAAATGTTGATTTCCGGACAATTTTTTTTCGGTTTCGTACGTTTTTGTACGTTTTTGCGCGGTTTTATTCGTTTTTATACGATTTATAAATTTTCTTAAATTTACCTGTAAAAACTTAAACTTAAGAAAATACAAGAAAACAAAAGAAAGCGTATAAAAACGTATATTTCCGTAAGTTTTAAAGAATCTTACCGATTTTCTACGTTTTCTTACGTTTACGTACGGATTAATGCGGTTTTATATGTTTTAATACGTTTTATTAAGATTCATAAATTTTTCGCATATATAACAAATTTTTTGAGTGGAAATAAAATAAAATCGTACAAAGCCACACAAACCCGTAGGAAACCATAGGAATTAACCGTACAAACTGTTCGAAAACCAACACTTTTGTAGGGTTTTGTACGGTTTCTTACGGTTAGCTACGGTTTCTCATGGTTTATTACGATTTCCTACGTTCGTTTTTTTCATACGGGAGGCGATTTTTAAAATGACTAGGGGCGCCGCCTGATATAGGAGTAACTTTTTTTTATTAAATTAAAACAATTTTCATTTAGGCAAATAATGATTTTTTTGCTATCTCAAGGAGAAAGCTTGGTAACGGTAAAAATTTTCGACATCGAGATTTCGATGATTTTCGATATTTCTGAGCTCCCAGAGTCGAGATATGTATTTTCTAGAAAATGTCTGTGTTTGTGTGCGTGTGTACGTACGTTCGTGCGTGCGTGTGTGTGTGTTATAAATTGTCCGCAGCATAATTCGAAACAGGCCAGAGATATCAAGTTTATCTTTGGCAGGTATTTAAAGCTTATTTTGAAGTTGTGCAAGTTCAATTATATAGTTGATCGGATAATATTAAGTCGGTTAAAAAAAATAAAGGAAAATATCGAAAAATCGAAATTTTTTTTGATAGCCGAATTTGGATATCGGTGGGAAGTAGGCCCATTTTCTGAAAGACCTTAAAATTACCTATCAATCCATATTTTTTTCGGCCGACTAGGATATTATTAAGTCGATTAAAAAAATAAAGAAAAATATGGAAAAATCGAAAATAATTTTTTTTTACTCTGGGTTTGGAGATCGGTCGGAAGTGGGCCCATTTCCTGAAAGGTCTTGAAATTTCCTATCTACCCATATTTTTTTCGTCCCAATCGGATATTATTAAGTCGGTTAAAAAAAATACAGAATAATATCGCCAACATGGCGGAGGAGGCAGAACTGCTCCTGCAGGACCCTCCGCCAATTACTTATTACAAATGTCATCCTTCGCAGTTAGTGTCGTGTGTGATATGTGGAGTATGTAATGGTGTTTTCCATAAAAGTGATTACAACAGGAAGAGTGTACAAAACTACTTGTCTGGTTTATATGTAATATGTGATGAACACGAGCTAGATGACATAACCTCTAATGAACCACATGTTGCAATGGTGCTACTACAGAGGGAATTAGAAAACTCGAGAAAGCGAAATAATTTGATAAATGAAAAATTTGTGTTACTGAAGAAAAGCAATACAGACTTAAAATGGAAATTAACACAAGCTAAAGAAGATTTGAAACAAATAAAACTCAGTTTCCCAGAAGAAGAAAAAAATCTACTAAAACAGATAAGTACAGAAGTGCTTAACAACAATCACATGCTAAACCAAATATTAGACAAAGAAAAGTACATCAAAAACAAAAAGCCTTTGCAAAAGTGCTAGTAAAGGATAAACCTCTAGAAAAGAAAATACCAAAACTCATAGTAAAAAGAAGGGAGAATGATAGCAAAGAAATAGATGTGCCAGACATAAAAACATATATATATCTCACTATATAAATAAAAATTCAACTATACAAGCAAATATAAAAATCAAGAACAAAGACGAAGCCATAATAAGTTTTATAAATGAGGAGAGCTTGACACAAACTGAAAGTATACTAAAACAAAAATATACTGCATACTACAAAATCGAAAGAGAATCTATTAAAAATCCCAAGGTAAAAATAACAGGCTTTGACAATTTTGAAAACATGGAAATTAAAGAAATAGAGCACAATATTAATAAAAGAAACTTTAAACATCTAAATAGCAAATGCAAAGTGATACATATATTTGAAAATAATAAAACAAAAATGAACAGTATATTAATTGAAATAATATCGGAAGTATACAACCAAATTGTAATAAATTCAGAGTTCATATTGGTTATCAAAATTGCAGAGCGTTCGATGATTTGAATCTAACACTGTGTTTCAATTGTGGAAGATTTGGACATAGTGGTAAAAAGTGTAAGAATGCGAAAATTTGTCTAAATTGTGCTGAAAAACACGCCACATTTAATTGTACTACCCCAAACGACCACAATTGCGTCAATTGCATATACAGTAATCATCAATTTAAAACTAAATATAATACTAAACACGTGGTAAATGATACTGAAAAGTGCGAGGTTATGATGCACAAGATAAAGAAGTTAATTGCCGAAACAGATTACCCAGTAAGACCGCACATTCTAAAATACGTAGGTAAAGTAAACCTCAAATCACAGTTACAAATAACTGAGGCAGCAAAAGGTAACTTACCGGCCGCAACCACACCAACAAGACAAAACAATATAATCAGTCCGGCAGCATCAACCGGTAATTTAATGGCCGCAACCTCACCAACAACTTTAAACAGAACCATAAGCCCTCGAATGGCTAGCTTCACAGACTTAACAACAGACATTCAATCTACTGATTTCTGAATATGGATCAACATCTGAACTTTGAAGTTATTTCTCAAAAAGAACAGGCCTTTGATAATGTACAAACACTCAATAAGAGTATAAAAAAAATAAGAATTTGATTCTATGTGTAAATATTAGAAGTATAAAAAAAAACTTTGAAAAACTTAAACTTTTATTGAATGTTTAGCCGTAAGGCCAAGTGTCATTATTTGTACCGAATCTTGAAATGTGCAATATACACCACTGTACGACATATCAGGTTACAAAATTTACTATAGTGAGAGTAAAATAAACAGAGCTGATGGAGTAATGATGTATATAAAGGATGAGATATTTGAATACACAGAAATTATAATAGTTGACAATATACGTATATTAAGCTCGCTTATAAAACTAATTGGTACTGAAACTATTAGGATCTCTGCGATCTACAGATCCCACGATATAAAAAAGACTGAATTTGTTCATAAAAAAATTCCTCAGAGATCAAATAAATACTAAGAACCATTGTATAATCGGGGATTTTAACATTGATATATTAGACGAAAATTTTAGTAAGTCTGAATCATCAGATAACATTATTAAATAATATAATAAATAAGATAATATTAAACAAGAATTTTTAAATAATCTCATGGAACATACATTTACCGCATGCTTTTCTGGAATAACAAGGCCTTCAGCTGACAATAAAGGTGGTACCTGCATCGACAATTTTTACATAAAAACTAACAATATAAATATTAATTCACTTAAAATAACGAATCCATTTAACGACCATTACCCACTACTTGTAACTTTAGATAAATTAGAAATAAAACAGCCGAACAAGTCTAATTTGAAATCAATTAATTACAATAAGTTAAAACATGCTACAAATAATACTAGCTGGTATTCAATATTGTCTATGCAGGATCCTAATTTTGCAGTGAACACACTAATTGAGATGATAAGTGACTGTATCAATACTGCCACTACTGAAAAACAACTAAAAAATAAACTACCGAGAAAAAATTGGATTAATAGTGCTATCATGGTCTCGTGTGTTACTAAAGAGTCACTATATACCTTATGGAAAAAAATCCCGCTTCCGAACTCTTAAAAAAAGAGTATACAAATTACGCAAAAATATTGAACAAAGTTATTAAAGAAGCGAAAATTAAATACGAGAAGGATATAGTAAAACGAAATAGTGGAAACTCTAGGGAATTATAGAAGATAATTAAAAATAAAATGGGAAAAAATAGTGCTCAGGATACTACAATAAATTATATACATGAGAACAATCAAAAAATTGAAAATAAAACTGAAATAGCAAATGCTATGAACACCTATTTTTGTGAAACGGGACCAAATTTGAGTGCGAAAATTGCTAATACGAGTAATAATAACATGAAACTTCCAGATAGGAACCTAAAATCAATTTTCTTTCGTCCTACAGACATACATGAAATATTCAAAATAATTAATACAATGAAAAATAGATCTGGTGGAATAGACGGTATTAATGCTAAATCGTTGAAAATACTTTTGGAACATATAAGTCTGCCCTTAGAATAAACCTTTAATTTATGCATCGAGAAATCTATCTGGCCTGACGCGCTCAAGAATGCTGAGGTAATCCCTATCTGCAAGTCAGGTGAAAAATCCTGTATCAGTAATTATAGACCAATCTCTCTAATATCAAACATTGCGAAAATTTTTGAAAAAATTATTTACAATAGATTATATCTCTAGTAGTTAAGCTAGGCCGGTTCTGCGACCCCCCACCACCTTCCCCATCCACGACTCCCCTCCCCCACCCCACCCCTCGTCAATGGGGCAGGACGTCACAAACCTTCTAGAACATTCGAGGGGCAGGCCCCGCAATGACGTCATCGAGCCTTCTCGAAGATTGTACAATAGCCCTCAACGTTTTAAAAATGCGCAATTGTGCGACCCTGCAGAAGGTGTCAAATTACGGATAAACAATTTTTATCCCAATTGACGTTATTAAATATTACTAATCGCAGTCGCCTCACGGGCAGCCCCCATCCCTTTGCCGAATGTTCGATGATGTATCATGCGATAACGTCACATAATGAATAAGCACGAAAAACCCATGAGTTTTTCGACTGCGCGCTGGCCGATCAGAGCTGCCGTATACAACTCTCTCTCTCTTTCTCTCTCTCTCTCTCTCTCTCTCTCTCTCTCTCTCTCTCTCTCTCTCTCTCTCTCTCTCTCTCTCTCTCTCTCTTTCTGTCTCTCTCTCTCTCTCTCTCTCTCTCTCTCCCTCTCTCTCTCTCTCTCTCTCTCTCTCTCTCTGTCTCTGTCTCTCTCTCTCTCTCTATCTCTCTCTCTCTCATGGATCGGGTTGATCGAGGTTGCGGTGTGCATCACGGAGCGTACTGTATGAGATGTAAGTAGCATCTAGGTGAGGGATGAAAGTTTACAGACTGGAGCACGCAGTCGTTGCGCATTGCATGACATCACAAACTTAACCTGCGGTAGATCGGTTCCCACGGCCATCCACGACCCCCTCTCCCACCCCGCCCCTCGCCCAACGGCATGACATATTACATCCATTTCCTGTCAACAAGTTTTGTAAGAAAGCCTGACTCACCCCTACCGAATGTTCTAGATCGATCTATGATTTGTCACCTCCTGCAGGGTCATCGTGCAGATTGTGCAAAACGTTAGGCATGCATCCGCCCCCCCCCCCATTAAATATGGTACCGTATGCTGTACTACAGAAGAATGAATCATTACTATGATAATTGCTCTGTCGCGTATTAAAGAGCAGAGAGGCTGTACACAAAAGTTTTAAAATACACCATAAAACCCATAAGATCATATATTCATGAATCATGTACCATTAGCTTCCAAAATCCGATAAAATATCGAAAACCCCATAAAAACCCCATAAAAACACCATAATTCTGAAAATTTTTGATGTAGGTACACTTCCCATGGTGCAAAGAGGCTATACACAAAAGTTATAAAATACACCATAAAAACCCCATAGACACCCCATAAGACCATATATTCATGAATCATGTACCATTAGCTTCCAAAATCCGATAAAATATCAAAAACCCCATGAAAACCCCATAAAAACCCCATAAAAACCCATTGAATCTGAAAATTTGGTATGTGGGTACACTTGCTATGGTGCAGAGAGGCTATACACAAAAGTTATAAAATACAGCATAAAAACCCCATAGACACCCATAAGACCATATATTCATGAATCATGTACCATTAGCTTTCAAAATTCGATAAAATATCGAAAACCCCATAAATCTGAAATTTTTTTATAAATATTACGCCGTATTCCGAGAGATGAAATAATGCGCATGCTGTACAACGGAATCTGCTCGAGAGTCAGCTGATGGGTGAGTATGCAAGGCAGTCTGTTGACGAAATGAGATTGATATGCGCAGACGTTTCGGTAGGGAAAAATAGTCACCGCATGTGTTTCTTAGAATTTTACATCTTGTGTCTTGTAAATACTTTATGTGTTATATATTTCTATAAGGTTCTAGAACGAGATTATCCGAGATTTTTACGTCTTGCACACCCTATAAATATGACGTGGCTGCTGCAATTCTTTCAGTATAGAACAGAATCTCCAAGTGATCATTATGTCTGCAATCGACTGTAAGAACGTTGTAATTTTAATGTTGGAAGCCTTTCGTTTCGTCTTATAAAATTAAGGATTATTAATTTGTTAATAAAAATTTTATTTGACAATGTCAATGGGTAGATGGCCCGATAATCACGTCTCATGAGGAACCCAAAATTTGATTATTTTTTCGATATCTTGAGCCATTTACGAGATACAGAATGAAATGGATTTTAGCATGAGTTTATCGTATATCGATGCCCCGTATATGCAATGCGTTATCTATCGCACCTCCTCTTTGTTCCGATATTCGCAATGCGCGATTCTTGGAACTGGAGAGTATTTCAATTGCGATCTCCTTATCCACTCTCTTTTGTTTCATTTTATAAAATTTAGGATTATTAATTTGTTAATAAAAATTTTATTTGACAATGTCAATGGGTAGATGGCCCGATAATCACGTCTCATGAGGAACCAAAAATTTTATTATTTTTTCGATATCTCGAGCCGTTTACGAGATATAGAATGAAATTGATTTTAGCATGAGTTTATTGTTGAGATTTAAAATAATTTACTATACATTGAGACGTATAAATGAAATTTTATAACAGTAACAATGTGACATATCGAAAGGGTATCAAATTACAGCCTTTTCTTGTCAAAAAGTCTTTGGAAAGAATTTTTGCGGTATATCAAAGGGTAAACGCTTTAGTCAACAGTTCGAATGATTTCATGGTATCAAGTTAAAAAAAATGTTGTGAAGAAATCTATATGATGAACAAGTGTGTCATATTGAAGAGGTATAACATTACAGCCATTTCCTGTCAACAACTCCTCTGTAAAAATTTTTATGTGTTTGCGGTATAGGGTATAAAGCAGTCTTCATCAACACTTCTTAGAATTTGAATTGAAATAATAATGTCTGGTATGCAAAGGATATCAAATTAAAAGGGGATCTTGTAAACAGTTTATGTGAAGGTTCTAGAACGAGATTATCAGAGATTCCAATCAATTCTTGCGTCATACACACCCTATAAATACGACGTTGCAGTTGCTATTCCTTCAGTATAAAGCAGAATCTCTAAGTGATCACTATGTCTGCAAACGACTGTAAGAACGTTGTCAATATAATGTTGGAAGCCTATAGGCTTCTAGCATATACACAAGTTAATCCTGAGGAAGTAATCGAGTGGATTAAACTTGGAAATAAGAATTTAAGACTCTTGAGGTTGCTGAAGTGTCGCTGAAAAACAAAAATTTATATCCACTATTGGTCTACTCAAAGGTGTACAAGACAGACTAAAGTGTTTATTAAAGAGTGGTGCGAGTTTGCGTGAAAGACGTGGTGATAGAGTAAGATGGCAAGATGTGGAGTGTGCCTTTAACCCTTTCCGGCATACATTTTTCTATTGACTATTCTGGCTTGAAATTTCTTACTCGGGAGTTTTTGGGGTCGCTGAATTCGAATCTACTACCAAAATTTCGATTTTTTCAAATCCAAGATGGCAGATTCAAGATGGTGGATGAATATCATAAAAATAGCACATTTTTGGCTGTAAATTTCTTACTCGGGGGTTTTTGGGGTCGCTGAGTTCGAATCTATTACCAAAATTTCGATTTTTTCAAATCCAAGATGGCAGATTCAAGATGGTGGAAGAAAATCATAAAAATAGCACAGTTTTGGCTGGAAATGAGTACTCGGGGGTTTTTGGGGTCGCTGAATTCAAATCTACTACCAAAATTTCGATTTTTTCGAATCCAAGATGGCAGACTCCAGATGGTGGATGAAAATCATAAAAATAGCACATTTTTGGCTGGAATTGAGTACTCGGAAGTTTTTGGGGTCGCTGAGTTCGAATCTACTACCAAAATTTCGATTTTTTCAAATCCAAGATGGCAGATTCAAGATCGTGGATGAAAATCATAAAAATAGCACATTTTTGGCTGGAATTGAGTACTCGGGAGTTTTTGGGGTCGCTGAGTTTGAATCTGCTATCAAATTCTTTATTTTTGTAAATAAATTGACAAAGAAAAAGAGCCGCTCTTTGCCGAACCCGGAGACACGAACGAGGACGTGGCGGTTATGGTCTCCATTTTTTTTTTAATTTTTGTTTTTTTTTTTAATTTTTGTCTTTTTTTTGTATTTTTTTTTTTTTTTTTTGTATTGTTTTATTTATGATTTTTTATGCATGATATTTTGAAAAACAGTTTCTTTTTGGTTGTAAACATAAACCAAGGTTACATGTACTGCAAAACCATTGTCTTTTATTTTCGTTTTGTTTTGTAGTGCAAAGTGCACATCGTTTTTTCTGTTCAACATATGCTGGCACGGACGACACGAACGAGGACGTGGCGGTTATGGTCTCCATTTTTTTTTTGTATTTTTGTCTTTTTTGGTATTGTTTTTTTTTTTTGCATTGTTTTATTTATTATTTTTTATGCATGATATTTTGAAAAACAGTTCCTTTTTGGTTGCAAACATAAACCAACGTTACATGTACTACAAATCCATTGGCTTTTATTTTCGTTTTGTTTTGTACTGCAAAGTGCACATCGTTTTTCTTTTCAACATATGCTGGCATGTGAGCTGCCTGAGAACGTCTCTTTTCAATCGACACTTGGAGTTTGTGCGTACTGATAGACGTAGGTTGACGCTTTCTTCCTTTTTTAGGCGATATTTTGTGAGCAACCAATTGATCAACTAAAGCCAATCTAAATTTCTTCAAGGTCATTGTCTTATCTTTGTTTATTTTTGTAAAAATAATAAAAGAGTTTACAATTGAAAGATCAACAAAATGCCAGAATAATCTCAGCCACCATTTCTTAGACTTTCGATCTATTTTATACGTTGATATCAAGTGATCAGCCTTATCGACGAATCCCATATATTTGTTGTAATCAGAACACATAACTGGACAATCAATGAGATTCAGTGAACCATCTTTTTGCCTTCGATTTACTGTTGTCATTTCACAGGGGTCATGGTAATTCGATAAAAAGTGAACTCCTTTTTGTCCATCCATTTGATGTAGCGCATGCCAGTTTTGGAGGTTTGAAAGTCATATTGCCCATGTTTCATTTGTTTGTCAGCAATCACGGCTTTTGGTAAACCCTTACGATTAGAACGCACAGTTCCACAAGCAAATATATTTTCTCCTTTCAACGTATGCAAAAGATCAATACCAGTAAAAAAATTGTCAAAGTACACATGATGATTCTTACCAACGAGTTCACGCGTCAGATCTTTAACAACTCGTGCCCCTAAATTCTTTTCACGGTTATCTTTCATACCTGTATAAACTTGGAATTTGCAAACGTAACCAGATTCATCTGCGCGAAGCCACATTTTGTAACCCCGTTTTACTGGTTTAGCTGGCATGTATTGTTTGAGGCTACTTCGACCTTTAAATTTCACCATAGATTCATCTATGGACTGAAATTTGCTTGATTTCCAGTATTTTTTAAAAGTTTCTTGTAATCTATCCAGAAGTGGCCTTAGTTTATACAACTTATCGTAATTTGGCTCACCCCTTTTTGGTTCAGTGCTATTATCAGAAATATGAAGATTACCTACAATAAATCCAAAACGATTTACAGTCATCAATGAACTTATGAATGCGTCATGTAATTTCGGATCCAATGACCAATAATCCCGATACGAAGGAAATTTCTTTACCCCCATCAAAATATTAATCCCTAAAAAAATTATTAGTTCATCTTTACTTATAAGTGTATTATTCTTATTATTTTGCTGAATATAAATATTTGTTTGTTCAACTATTAGATCCAAAAGGTCTTCAGGAAAGAGACTGAAAAATATGTCTATTGGAGATCGTACGTTATCCGGGATATTTGGACCAAAATCAGCAGTAAAAGGACAGTCTGCTCTATTTAGTGGATTTTTTGTCCATTCTACATTATCAGAATCTGTTTCATCTTCACTTATACTTTATCATCATCTTCATTTGTATTTTTAACTTCTACACCCTCCTCGACCTCTTCGTCACTTGAATCCACAAGTCCATCCACAGACTCAGCATCACTCAAAATATCAGTAGTTTCCATTTTGCACAAATTATAATATTTTATAAATATTATGTCTGTACGTCTTTTTGAACAATACTCCAAATATTGATGATAAGTAATGATTTATAAATGAGATGTAATCAAAAACAGAATTGAGGATGTAGGATTTATTTTATATGAAAATAAGATACTTTTACGAATTATATTTTATGAATATTCTGTATGTTTTTTTTTCACAAATACTTCAAATATTACCGAGTCAATGTAAACTTTTATTTCAAAATGATAACAATTTGTTATTACATAAATCTAGATGAAATTAAAAATATAACGAATTCAAAGATTTATTTTACACGAAAAGATACTTGAACAAAAACAGAAAAATCCAAATTGTGAACTTTATATTTTATTTGTAATTGTAATTTCATAAATTTGAGCCTAATGGTAGATATTGTACTTGTGATATTACGATTTTTTTTTTAATATTAATTTTTTCAATTTACAAGAGACCTTGTATATTCTATTTTTTACGTAAAATCCTACAGAATTTTTTTAATTTCAAATCCTAGAATTTTTCTAAAAAATTATACGCTATATTAGAATTGTCATTTTGAATATTTCAAATCTGATAAAAGATTTATAATCAGTGTTCCAAGAAACTACCTTGTAACAAAAATCAAAATAAGGTTTCCGTGGGTAGATTCTTTGATAATGAATTTTTTGATAAATTATTTGCCATATTGCATCCGCCATTTTGAATTTAAAAAATATCATAATGGATTCGTAATTAGCGACTTCGAAAACGCCTATATAAGAAATATCGTGAAAATGCAATCAAAATTTTCTTCAATAATACATTTTTTGATATATTATCCGCCATATTGGATCCGCCATTTTGAATTTAAAAAATCTGATAATGGATTCGTGATCAGCGATCCCGAAAACCCCTATGTAAGAAATATCGTGAAAATACAATCAAAATTTTCTTCAATAATACATTTTTTTATATTATCCGCCATATTGGATCCGCCATTTTGAATTTAAAAAATCTGATAATGGATTTATGATCAGCGACGCCGAAAACCCCTATGTAAGAAATATCGTGAAAATACAATCAAAGTTTTCTTCAATATTACAGTTTTTTTTGCTTAATTATCCGCCATATTGGACCCGCCATTTTGAATTTAAAAAATCTGATAATGAATTCGTGATCAGCGACCCCGAAAACCCCTATGTAAGAAATATCGTGAAAATACAATCAAAATTTTCTTCAATATTACAGTTTTTTTGCTTAATTATCCGCCATATTGGTCCGCCATTTTGAATTTAAAAAATCTGATAATGGATTCGTGATCAGCGACCCCGAAAACCCCTATGTACGAAATATCGTGAAAATACAATCAAAATTTTCTTCAATATTACAGTTTTTTTGCTTAATTATCCGCCATATTGGTCCGCCATTTTGAATTTAAAAAATCTGACAATGGATTCGTGATCAGGGACGCCGAAAAGCCCTATGTAAGAAATATCGTGAAAATACAATCAAAATTTTCTTCAATAATGAATTTTTTTCGAAAAAAAGGTGATTTTTCTGTATTTGTTTATTTTTATAAACAAATTAACAAAAACTATAAATAATTATTACATAAATTATGATTCTATAACATATCAAGATCACAAAATTACAAAAAACCCTAGGTAAATCGTATAAAAACTACTTTAAATGGGCGAAAAAGTGTGTAAGAAAAGGTGGGTCCTGGGAGACCCGCTGTGCCGGAAAGGGTTAATGAACGGCTTCGATCTGGAGTCATTACAAACATAAAAAACTTGGATATTACTGCATTCATGAAAGATGCTGCAGCATTGTATAAATCTAGAATAAATAATGCTTTAAAAAAGGAAAAGGCTCTTAAAGTGTATACTATGTTATCAGCTGAATATGTCATAAAAAAAGCTGATGAAGACACAGTAGAAATAAGTATTTCAATACCAAGACTGAATCGATTTTACCAACAACAGATTTGAAACAGTGGTTCACCGATAATGTACAATAGCCCATTCAGAGAGACATGGAGGAATTTCAAGAGAGAGACTCTGGCTGGACACTTCGTGAAATTCTTAATTTATCTGTGAATATCAACAAGTATAATCCGATGCAAGGTAGCTCATACGTTAGTCTACCCCCACAAATACAAGCAAAACATGCATGTGTTAATGTACACAATTTTGACGATGAATGTTTCAAGTGGGCTATACTATCAGCTTTACATCCATAATGCAAATGCTAGCAGAGTATCATCGTACAAAGCCTATGAAAATGACTTGAATTTTAGGGGAATCAAGTTTCCTATGAGACCTAAGCCAGATAGAGAAAAATGGTTCAGACAAAAGTTATAGGGGACACAGGGGGCCAAATAATGGCGCTAACGTCTTTGACCTTGAACTTGACCTTTGAGGTTATTTCAAGGTCAAAGTGCACTGAACAAACTCTGGCACGAGAGACGTCTTTATTCCTTTACGGAGGTCGTCTTAAGGTTATGTACGTCTGTTGTCCCGCGCGGCAGGTCTGTTGTGCGGCAAGGCACGTCTCTTACCTCAACAGGGACGTGGGAGCTCCCTTAGCAGGAACAACAGATATACGCAATCGTCGAGGCGACTTCTGTTTTTGTTTTGGAACCTCTGTCATGCCAGAGTTTTTTCAGTGTGGTTTTTTCATATGGAAACACCTAGATTTGAACCCAGATTCGGAAAGAGGGGGAAATTTTACGTTCAAAATCATCTTGAGAAATTTTTTCCAAGGTCATTTCAAGGTCAAATCTAGGTCAAACTCAGAAAAGTCCGTTTAAAATCGTTTTTTTCCATGAACCACAGGCTAAGCTGGTTCAAATTGATCGTAGGCTTAAGGTGATGTGATACCCTGATTTCAATATTTTTTAAATCAACATTCAAACGTTGATTTGGAAAAAGACGACTGTCAGGCGCTCCGGACACGTAAACACTATATTCAGAAAATTTTTTGAGCGATTCTATTAGTATTTTCGTTAGCTGTGCTGGTTTTAAAAATAGGTCAATTGCAGATTCCTACTTACCGACAGTACGGTTTTTATTTAATTAAATAAACTCTGATCATTTTTTTGGAAAAACACATCTGTGTGCGCTCCGTATATGTAAATACTGTACTCAGAATTTTTTGTGGATGATTCTATGGGTATTTTCATGAGATGTACTCTTTTTAAAATTATGTCGGTATATAACATCACCTTAATAGAGGAACCCACACACCCCAAACCCAAAACTTACACATCCTAGTAAACAAAACTCAAACTCGCACATCCTAACCCCATACACTTCATGCCCTCACATGCTGAACTGTTACACCCCGGTCCCACAACCATACCCCACACCCCCCAGTCCCACACATCCCTACCCCACGCATGCTAATCCCATACACCCCAAACCCACACATCCTGAACCCTGAAAAATTTTTCTCAAGGGCAACATGATTTTTTAACGGAAATTTTAAGATCGTTGAAGCTTCTGTTATAAATGTATTAACCTTACTTTTTGCGCTACCCAGAAACAACGACGTGGACGTAGTAAGGATTGTGTCCTTTGGGGTGCTTAATTAAAGTGAGTCCCCTTGCCTCTCACTGTTCGGGGTGCTTGATTATAGTGAGTCCCCTTGCCTCTCACTGTTCGGGGGGCTTGATTATAGTGAGTCCCCTCGCCTCTCACTAATGTAAATAAATTTTTATTTAACCTCGAAGCAAGTGTTCGAAATTACGACCATTTGCTTCAAGGCACATAGTCAAACGCCTTTGAAAATGGCGAACTGTGTTCTGCAAAGTTTGTCTCGGAATGGCAGCGCATGCTCGACGAATCCTATCCTGCATATCTGCTCTTGTAGTGGGTTGTTGCTCAAAAATAGCATTTTTCAAATACCCCCATAAACAAAAGTCTGATGGTGAAGTATGGGATGAAGAAGCAAGCCATTTCGCCGGACCTCCTCAACCAATCCATCTAATACTAAAGTGTTTATTAAAAAATGCTGTTATTATGAGCGTGAAATGTGGTGCTCCACTATCCTGCTAGAACCTGAAAAATAAATTTAAAAGAACCATTGACGGAACCTATTTTCTTCGTAGATGTGTTTTTAATGATTACATTATCAAAATTAGTATTTCTGAAATTCAAACGCTACTAATTCACATTATTTACATAAAACTAAAAAATAAAAGGAAGTTTTAGTTTTATTTGCAATTAAAATAAGAAATAATGCTTTATTGAATTGAATACCTTTAATGTTTTAACGATTATTTTATTTTAAAATTTAAAATTAAAAAAGTGTGACAAACGAAGTATTTATGGCAATTACAGTTAGCTAATTAAAGTTACCGTAATTTTCCAATGTTTTTCCTTTTTAGGCGCGACCGTATACGGGCGAGCCTTATAATTATTAATATTTTTGATACCATTTTACTATTTAAATTTAATAGTAATTAATAGCTGACTCTGAAATGGCTGACTATCCGCCCAACGAGATCGTTGATATGATTTTGGTTTTAGGAGCAAGCCAAAATAATTATCGTGGTGCCGTAAGACTTTATGCTGAACGCTATCCTGACAGACGACATCCTTACGATAGAGCTATCAGACGTTTAACTCAAAGAGCTCGTGGTGGACACATGGTTCATCAACGTAGGCGCCATGAGTATGATGAAAATGATAATCGAGTTGTAACTATCCTTGCAATAATTCATCTTGACCCACACATTAGCGCTCGTCGAGTCGAAAGGGAAATTGGTATTCCAAGAAATACTTTTTTAAGAATTGATGGTGCTTCAACATCACGCGTATCATATTACTTTGGTTCAAGAGCTACAGTTTCAGCATTTCCAACAGCGTATTGTGTTTTGCCAATGGGCTTTACAAATGATAGAAAATGTTACAGACTTTTTTAACTTTGTTCTTTTTTCTGATGAGGTACAATTTCAAAGTGACGGGGAACTGAATAGGCTGATTCCGATGAGGCACAATTTCAAAGTGATGGGGAACTGAATAATTGCCATTATTGGTCTGATGTGAATCCTCATTGGGTCAGAACTGTAAACCATCAAAGACGTTGGAGTATTATGGTATGGTGCGGGATTATCAATGGATATTTGATTGGCCCTTATTTTTTTGAAGCAAATGTAAATCAACATACCTATTTGACGCTAATAAGAGATGAACTACCTGGATTGATGGAAGATGTTGATTTAGAAACGCGACGAAGAATGTGGCTCCAGCAGGACGGCGCAGCACCACATTTCGCTCGAATTGTAAGAGCTTTTTTTAATGAGCACTATGGTAGCAGATGGATTGGTCGAGGAGGTCCGGTTAACTGGCCTGCTTGCTGACCCGATCTTACATCACCAGATTTCTATTTATGGAGGTATTTAAAAAATGCTGTTTTTGAGCAACAACCCACTACAAGAGCAGATATGCAGGATAGGATTCGTCGAGCATGCGCTGCCATTCCGAGACAAACTTTGTAGAACACAGTTCGCCATTCTCAAAGGCGTTTGACTATGTGCCTTGAAGCAAATGGTCGTCATTTCGAACACTTGTTCGATGTTAAATAAAAATTTATTTACATTAGTGAGAGGCGAGGGGACTCACTATAATCAAGCACCCCGAACAGTGAGAGGCAAGGGGGCTCACTATAATCAAGCACCTCGACCAGTGAGAGGCAAGGGGACTCACTTTAATTAAGCACCCCAAAGGAAACAATCCTCACTACGTCCACGTCGTTGTTTCTGGGTAGCGCAAAAAGTAAGGTTAATACATTTATAACAGAAGCTTCAACGATCCTAAAGTTTCCGTTAAAAAATCATTTTGCCCTTGAGAAAAATTTTTCAGGGTTCAGGATGTGTGGGTTTGGGGTGTATGGGATTAGCATGCGTGGGGTAGGGATGTGTGGGACTGGGGGGTGTGGGGTATGGTTGTGGGACCGGGGTGTAACAGTTCAGCATGTGAGGGCATGAAGTGTATGGGGTTAGGATGTGCGAGTTTGAGTTTTGTTTACTAGGATGTGTAAGTTTTGGGTTTCTCTATTAAGCCTACGATCAATTTGAACCAGCTTAGCCTGTGGTTCATGGAAAAAACGAGTTTAAACGGACTTTTCTGAGTTTGACCTAGATTTGACCTTGAAATGACCTTGGAAAAAATTTCTCAATATGATTTTGAACGTAAAATTTCCCGCTCTTTCCAAATCCAGGGTCAAAACTAGGTGTTTCCATATAAAAAAACCACTTTGACCTTGAAATAACCTCAAAGGTCAAGTTCAAGGTCAAAGACGTTAGCGCCATTATGTGGCCCTCTTTGTCCCCTATAACTTTTGTCTGAACCATTTTTCTCTATCTCGCTGAGGTTCCGAGAAATCCGGGTGCGGCGATTAAAATGGGTCACCGTGTATATTGAAAAAGTGTAATGGGAAATTCACAGTTACACCACTTCACATTACATCGTGTAAAAAAGAAATCCATGTTAATCTTCTTCTAATACAAAATAATTATGTAGATGAGGAGGAGGAAGAGCTGGAGGAAGATAATTCAGTTATATCCCACTACGTTTGGATCAAAGACTTATCTCGCTTAGCATCTTCACAACTTTCAAAACGAAGTCATAAACAGTTTATTTGTGACAGATGTCTACATTACTTTAGAGATAGCTCTAAATTAGAATATCATGAACAAGATTGTAAACAAATTAACAAATGTAGAGTAAATCTACCAATACCAAGAGATCAAATTTAAAAATTTTAAAATTATAATAATAAAGAGAAAGTACCATTTGTCATTTATGCAGATTTTGAGTGTCTCTTGAAACCTATACAAGATGGAAACGCCTATCAAAAGCATGAGGCATTCAGTGTGGAATATTACTTAAAATGTAGCTATGATAACTCTTTATTATATTATCGTAGCTATAGAGAACCAAATCCTGCTGAATGGTTTGCAAAGGAATTGCAAGATTTAGCTGAGAATGTAGAGACTGCATTCAAATGTGCATTACCAATGGAACCATTAACTTTGGAGCAAGAACATGCTTTTCAAAATACAAAAATTTGTCACATGTGTGGGGAACTCTTAGGTGAGAAGCGTGTTCGAGATCATTGTCATCTCACTGGAAGGTAAAATTTTATATATATAAATATATATATCGCACGCACACACAAATAAACACTTTACAGTCAATGTGTATTTTATGTTTGAGATATCGAGGTGCTGCTCACGAAGATTGTAATCTAAATTATAAAGATTCACGCAGCATTCTAATTATTTTTCACAATTTAACAGGCTATGATTCTCACTTTCTCATTAAAGATATTTCTCAAAGCTTTCCCGGACGAGTAGATTTGTTACCTTTAAACAAAGAGCGCTTCATCTCATTCACGAAACACATTGATGGCAGTGATATTAACTTCAGATTTATTGATTCCTTTCGATTCATGGCTTCATCATTGGACAAACTGTCATCTTATCTTGGCGAACTTGATATTTTGCGACAAGAGTATTCTCAAGATGATCCGCTAATCGAACAGAAATTTCAATTACTCAAACGAAAAGGAGTATTTCCTTATGATTATCTAGACTCTGAAGGAAAACTTAATGTTTCAAAACTACCATTGAAAGATGAATTCTATAGTAAATTGAATATCTGTCACATATCAGATGAGGATTACGAACATGCAAAAAATGTTTGGACAACATTTAATATATCAAATTTAGGCGAATATTTAGATTTATACTTAAAAACAGATGTATTACTCTTAGCGGAAGTATTCGAAAATTTTCGCAATAGCTGTTTTAAAGCTTATGGTTTGGATCCAGCACACTATTATACAACTCCAGGTCTAACTTGGGATGCCATGCTCAAGTATACCAAAATACAGCTTGAGTTGCTCACTGATATTGATCAAGTTATGTTTATTGAGCGTGGAATACGAGGTGGAATAAGTCAGTATTCGAATCGTTATGCCCGAGTCAATAACAAATACCTGGGTAGTGACTATGATGCAGAAAAGGAGTCCAAATATCTCATGTATTTCGATGTAAACAATCTTTACGGCTGGGCTATGCAACAGTCATTACCATATGGTGGCTTTCAATGGATTGAAGATGTAGAGCATATAAATTTTAATATTCCAGATAATGCTCCAATAGGCTATATACTTGAAGTCGATTTGGAATATCCAGAAAATTTACATGATGCGCACAAAGACTTACCATTTTGTCCGGAACATAAAAAACCACCAGGTTTCTCACAAGCTAAATTGCTTACAACTGTTGAATCAAAATCACGATATGTACTTCATTATCGTAACTTAAAGCAAGCTTTAGCCAATGGATTAAAACTAACGAAAATTCATACACGGAGAGAAATTTTGTAGTGAAAATTACAAATATTCGAGACAAAATTACCAGTTTCTATGGTAATGGATGGACAGACTGACAATTTCAAACTTTTTACCAAAGTGCCTTGGTAACATTTTTTTTTAGTTAATTTAAATTTAAAAAATTAACTTTTTTTATCCATATTGATGAATATATAGTATTTTAATATAGAAATAGAAACAGAAACAAAGATGAAAAAATATTAAACTGAAAAAAATTTTTACGGAAGCGGGATTCGATCCGACGATCTTTGGGTTGAGAGTCCGACGTTCTACCGACTACGTCACGGAAGCTGTTACCAACAGTCATTTGAATCGCCGTTATTACTTACTCAAAATATGTGTATTGTTTTCATTTTAACGTCACGCACGCCTCTAGTATCAATCTTCTGAAACACAATAATGCGCAGTGCGCATGCGCGAGTACACAAATACCAGGTTATTTGGTAAAGTTTATCAGCTTTCTTAGTAAAAATTCTTAGGTTACCTTGTAAAAATGACTAGATCTCAATTTTTACCAGTGTGTCTGGTAATTTTTATTCAGATAATTTGGTATTTTTTTTAAGTGGTTATGGTAGTTTTTCCTGGGAAACTTATAAATTGTATTAGAAACCTGGGAATATCACGGCTATTGACAGTCTGTCCATGCGCTACCAAGGCACCTTGGTAATTTTTACTCTAAAATTTCTCTCCGTGCAGAGTTTTAAAATTTAATCAAAGACCTTCGCTCAAAGAATATATCGATTTAAATAGTAAAATGAGATAAGCAGCTAAAAATGACTTGGAGAAAAATCTTTACAAGCTAATGAATAATGCCGTTTTTGGTAAGACTATGGAAAATGTTCCAAAAAGGGTCAATGTTAAATTACTGACCAAATGGGAAGGACGATATGGAGCAGAAGCTCTTATTGCACGACCAGAATTCCATAGCCGTACAATCATTGATGAAAACCTTGTTCTCATAGAATTAGAGAAGACTGAAGTATACATGAATAAGCCAATTTATGTAGGTCTTTGTGTACTGGATTTATCAAAGACTATAGTATATGATTTTCACTACAACTACATGAAAAAGCAATTCGGGGATCGCTGCAAACTGTTATATACTGATACTGATAGTTTAATATATGAAATAAATGATGAAGATATATATAAAGTGATAAAACGTGACATTTCAAATTTTGATACTTCTGACTACCCAGTTGATAACATTTTTGGAATTCCTCAAGTCAATAAGAAAGTTGTAGGCCTAATGAAAGATGAATGTAATGGTCAAATTATGACTGAATTTGTTGGATTGCGTAGTAAAATGTACAGCATTCGTGAAAATGAGCAAGATCATGTTAAAAAAGTTAAAGGTGTTATAACTGGAGTTGTTGATAGAACCATTACTTTTGATGACTATGTTGATTGTCTATTAAATTTGTCAACACAACACAGAGAGCAGTGTGTAATACAATCTAAAGCACACTTAGTACAAACTGTAAGACAAAAAAGTTAGCTTTAAGTCCCTATGATGATAAGCGATACTTAACACCTGGGGAAACAGATACTTTACCTTAGGGGCATTATAAAACTATTGAAATTAATGATGATTGATTGTAAATGTAGGTTTATAAATAAAAGAATTTATCTTATAGATATACATCACATGTTTATTTATTTAACCTTTACATACCTGATTTGCTTATCCAACTATTGTGTGAGTTATCAAATCCTAACCATTTAACATACATCTTATTTCCACGCTTCTTAAGCACCTTCTCCACAAGGTAGACATATTTAGCTTTGAGCAGTTCTTGTTCATAGAAATCACCGGCGATGGGTTGATCTCGATAGTCTTTTAGCTTATAGGTAACTGGATTAGTAGCCATCACTTGATTTATTGTAAAAATTTCTGTTCACCAATTAGGTGTATAACCCTTCTCAAATACTTGCTTTATCTTACTAACTTTTACTATATCTCCAATCTTAAATTTTGGCTTTTTCACTATTTTCGCCTGTTGAGCAAACTTCGCAAGTACTCCTGCCCCATTGGCATTCAATACATGGAATGCGATAACAGTGAATCCCCACACTCATAGAAATACTTAGAATACCATATTGATATTTCACATAAGAATTGCGTTCAATCTGTAGTACACATGCTGCGTAAGTATGTGGTTGTAATTTGATACTCTCAGTACGCTGTGAAAAATAAGTTACAAAGCTAGATCATCAAATGAAATACGTTATGTATGACAAATCGGTAGAAAGAATTAATTGTAATCTAATTCGCACGAGTCAGAATGCGTGCTACGTAAATCTGTTGACGGCATTCGATACCCTTCCAGTATACCGCTTTCGTAATTCTGACTTAATTTTATAAGACAAAGGAAACGGTCCACAAGGAGATTGTGATTGAAATAATTCCAAATTCAAGAACCGCAGCTACAAGAAAAAATCTGATTTTTGCTCATATCTCGTAAACGGCTCAAGATATCGAAAAAATAATGAAATTTTTGGTTCCTCATGAGACGTGATTAATAATCCTAAATTTTATAAGACGAAACGAAAGAGAGTGGACAAGGAGAGCGCAATTGAAATACTCTCCAGTTCCAAGAATCGCGCAGTGCGAATATCGGAACAAAAAGGAGGTACGATAGATAACGCATTGCATATCAGGCGTTTTACGTCAAATGTCCCAGTGCGGCGCGCGAGCGCCAAATCCTGCTATATCTAGCTCATGTTTACGATACTAAAACGTACTTAAAAAAATTTTATGATAAGCATTTCCGACGTATTTTTTACTCAGCTTTCCAATGGTGTAGGCAGTTATCCCGAAATTTTCCATTTTCGCCTTCAAAAAGTACAAAACGTGTTATATCTTAAAAAGTGTATTTTTGATATTTTTTTTGACCCTCTAGATCGAAAGCTGAGCATTTTTTACGTAGGAAAGGATAGTTTCCAAAGAGTGCCCGAAAGGTTTTCTACGAGAAATAGAATGCGAAAGAGTAGATGCATCGCCTTTCCGACGCGCGGGACTACGCGGTACAGCGCGCGGGCTGCGCTCGCCTCGTTGCCTAATAATAATTTTTTATAATCTTTAATTCTTTACCTGTTTTTTTTTTATTCTTGAATAACGCATGGAGTAATATTTTATTAATTATTTCATAAAAAAATAAAATTTCAAAATTAACAGCAATATGTGCAAACTCCTGTACTAACGTTTGTTTTTCAGTGTAGATAATTTTTTTTGTTTTTTTTTTTTTACGTGCTATATCTCGAAAAGAATATTTTTAGTATTTTGTTTTACCCATAATATTGAAAGCTATCCTTTTTTTAGGTAGGAAAGGATATTTCCCAAAAAGTGTCCAAGATGTTTTATGCTATGCAAATAAAACGCGAAAGATTATATGCACGGCAGGGCGAAAGCATATTCTACGCTACGCGCGGTACAGCGCGGTTTGCCGTGCGACACGGAATCATTTATTTTTCATTCGGTAGGTGGCGTCCACACTTTTTACTCTGTATGCAAATTGTCACGTCAAAAGTATATAATTACCATAACTTTTTATCTTTTTCCTCCTCGAATTTTTTCGAATTTCTCGTTGATAGCAAAGAAAAAGCGTGCCATTTCTGTTATAAACGATTAAAATGGATTCACATTGGAAATTGAAATGTATAAATCCTTTAAATAAAAATGATCACTCTGCATCTACGAATTTGACTGATTTTCCAACACTTTTAAGAAGTGCATTTCCTTTAGTACCTGAAAATGCTAAAATATGTTTAACCTGTCGACGCCAAATTTATAATCAGAAATTAAATTTACCTCAAACTGATCCTAAAAAAGCTAAAATAGTGTGCGATGATGAATATCATAAAGCTGGTGTTGCAGTTCTCCAACAAATTAAGAAAAAATTTTCAGAGTTAACAAATAAGCAAGAAAGAATTCAGCCATTAACTCTTGCACCGGAGTTTTGGTCTCGTAAGAACTTGATGCGAGAATTCAATTGCAGTGAACGGGAGGCTCGTGAAGTGAAAGATTTGGTAGCAAATAGCGGTATATTTTGAATACCTGCTAAGAAACGTGGCAAACTACTTCCAGCTGATACTGTAAATTCTGTCAAATCTTTTTATGAGAGAGATGATGTAAGTCGAATCATGCCGGGTTCAAAAGATTATCTATCTATTAAATAGAGTAATGGCAAAAGAGAACATCTTCAAAAAAGACTACTGCTTGGTAATTTAAATAAATTGTATAATTTATATAAAAAAGAAAATGAGTACGTTAACATTGGTTTTACGAAATTTACAAAATGAGGCCACCATATTCTGTTTTAGCTGGGAGTAGCGGTACACATAATGTATGCGTGTGTGGGCATCACGAAAATGAGAAGCTCATGCTAAGTGCTATGGACATAGAAAATTTAACTAAAGACACCCAATTTCCCCTGAAAAACTATCACGATTGCATCCAAGCAATTGTGTGTAATGATTCACACAATAGATTTTATTTGGGTAACTGTTTGGATTGCCCCAATACGTCTATATTACGAAAACATTTACTTAAATGTTTTGATCAAAATGATATTTTTCAAATCGAGTATCAATTGTGGTTTCAAACAGATAGGTGTACAATAGCTTCCAAAACTGTAAATGTGCACGAATTTATGGACATACTGGGGGAGAAATTAATGAAATTAAAAACTCACGATTTTTTTGCTAAGAAACAATCACTTTTTGTAAATAACGTAAAAAGCAATCTTCAAGAAGGAGAATTTCTCGTGTGTTGCGATTTTGCAGAAAATTATGCTTTTGTTATACAAAATTCTACACAATCCTTCCACTGGAATAACAACCAAGCAACAGTTTTTACAGTTGTAGTGTACTATAAACAAAACGATGAACTCAAACATGTAAGCATTGCTGTGATTTCCGACAACTTAAATCATGATACCATAGCCGTTTATGAATATCAAAAAATAGTAATATCTTATCTTAAAACTAATTTGCAGTCAAGAAAGTTTATTATTTGACTGATGGAGCAGGTCAGCATTTTAAAAATAAATTCAATTTTCAAAATCTTCTTTTTCACGAGAAAGTTTTTGGAGTTACAGCTGAGTGGCATTTTCATGCCACAGCACATGGCAAAGGTGCGTGCGATGTTGTAGGCGCGAACCTAAAAAGAGGTGCAAAACGAGCGAGTTTACAAGTTTCTTCTAGTAATCATATTTTAACGCCAGAAGAGCTGTATAACTGGGCTAAAGATTACTGCAAAGAAACGAAAGTTTTTTATAGCAGTAAAGAATCGTATGAAGAAACGGCTTTGAAAATAAAACCAAGACTGAACTAGGCTAAATCTATACCAGGCACGTTACTGTATCATGCTATTATTCCAATAGATGAAAGTACATTCAAGCTCAAAAAAACCTCTCTTAGTTCTGAGTATAAAATCTTGCCTAAGAAAGCTGTGAAACCAAAAACAAAAATTATCTACACTGAAAAACAAACGTTAATTTAAAAATTTTATTTTTTTGCCTAGCGGACCGAAAGTACCACTTTCGCTCCCGGCGCCCGATCGCGAAGGTTGTATTTTCGGCCTTGCTAGGCAAAAAAATAGTATACGCTCCACGGGAGTAAAAGGCCGAAGGCCTTCGGCTCGGGTGGCAATTTACACGAGCTGTGGACTGTCCAAGTTTTTTCCTCCCTTGGTGCGTAATATACTATTTTTATGAAATAATTAATAAAATATTATTCCATGCGTTATTCAGAATAAAAAAAAAAAAAAACAGGTAAAGAATTAAAGATTATAAAAGATTATTATTAGGCAACAAGGTAAGCGCAGCCCGCGTGCTGTACCGCGTAGACCCGCGCGCCGGAAAGGCGATGCGACTACTCTTTCGCATTCTATTTCTCGCAGAAAACCTTTCGGGCACTCTTTGGAAACTATCCTTTCCTACGTAAAAAATGCTCAGCTTTCGATCTAGAGGGTAAAAAAAATATTAAAAATACACTTTTTAAGATATAACATGTTTTGTACTTTTTGAAGGCGAAAATGGAAAATTTCGGGAAAACTGCCTACACCATTGGAAAGCTGAGGAAAAAATACGTCGGAAATGCTTATCATAAAATTTTTTTAAGTACGTTTTAGTATCGTAAACATGAGCTAGATATAGCACGATTTGGCGCTCGCGCGCCGCGCTGGGACAGTTGACGTGAAACGCCTCATATACGGGGCATCAATATACGATAAACTCATGCTAAAATCCATTTCATTCTATATCTCGTAAACGGCTCAAGATATCGAAAAAATAATTAAATTTTGAGTTCCTCATGAGACGTGATTATCGGGCCATCTACCCACTGACATTGTCAAATAAAATTTTTATTAACAAATTAATAATCCTTAATTTTATAAGACGAAACGAAAGGCTTCCAAAATTAAATTTACAACGTTCTTACAGTCGATTGCAGACATAATGATCACTTGGAGATTCTGTTTTATACTGAAAGAATTGCAGCAGCCACGTCATATTTATAGGGTGTGTAAGACGTAAAAATCTCGGATAATCTCGTTCTAGAACCTTATAGAAATATATAACACATAAAGTATTTATAAGACACAAGATGTAAAATTCTAAGAAGTGTATTATACCCTTTGATATGCAGTCAGATATATTTGTTCTCTAGACGGTATCCTTTGAAAAAGTATACGAGATAATTTTAATACAGATGCGGTCTCCTTTTGAAAGGCTATACTACCGCTTTGATATACTTGTAAACAATTTATCGAAGATATACTGACAGAGGAATTCAATGTCATAGGCTGCCAGATATATTTACTCTCTAGACGCTACCCTTTGAAAAAGTATGAGACACTTGTAATACAGAGGCGGTCTCCCTTTTGAAAGGCTATCCTATCGCTTTGACATACTTGTAAACAATTTATCGAAGATATGTTGAGAGAGGAATTTAATCTCAAAGGCTGCTACGCAAAAGGTGCCAACAGCTATACGATTATTATGCGTAAGCACACTAAGCTGTGAGAGCATAGGGAGTAGGGTGCATGGATCATGATGCGTACCTCACACTGCGCTCTCGCGCAAGGTGTTTATTAGAAGATATGAGATAACCTTATGGTAATATAATATCCTTAAAAGTTTCAGCATAAACACATGCGGTGACTATTTTTTCCTACCGAAACGTCTGCGCATATCAATCTCATTTCGTCAACAGACTGCTTTGCATACTCACCCATCAGCTGACCTTGAAACCCTCGAGCAGATTCCGTTGTACAGCATGCGCATTATTTCATCTCTCGGAATACGGCGTAATATTTATAAAAAATTTTCAGATTTATGGGGTTTTCGATATTTTATCGGATTTTGAAAGCTAATGGTACATGATTCATGAATATATGGTCTTATGGGGTGTCTATGGGATTTTTATGCTGTATTTAATAACTTTTGTGTATAGCCTCTCTGCAACATGGCAAGTGTACCCACATAACAAATTTTCAGATTCATGGGGTTTTCATGGAGTTTTTGATATTTTATCGGATTTTGGAAGCTAATGGTACATGATTCATGAATATATGGTCTTATGGGGTGTCTATGGGGTTTGTATGGTGTATTTTATAACTTTTGTGTATAGCCTCTCTGCACCATTGCAAGTGTACCTACATAAAAAATTTTCAGATTTATGGGATTTTTATAGGGTTTTTATGGGGTTTTCGATATTTTATCGGATTTTGGAAGCTAATGGTACATGATTCATGAATATATGATCTTATGGGTTTTATGGTGTATTTTAAAACATTTGTGTATAGCCTCTCTGCTCTTTAATACGCCACAGAGCAATTATCATAGTGATGATTCATTCTTCGTAGTACAGCATGCGGTGCCATATTTAATGGGGGGCGGATGCACGCCTAACGTTTTGCACAATCTGCACGATGACCCTGCAGGAGGTGACAAATCATAGATCGATCTAGAACATTCGGTAGGGGTGAGTCAGGCTTTCTCACAAAACTTGTTGACAGGAAATGGATGTAATATGTCATGCCGATGGGCGAGGAGGCGGGGTGGGGGAGGGGGTCGTGGATGGCCATGCAGAACCGACCTACCGTAGATCGAGTTTGTGACGTCATGCAATGCGCGACGACTGCGCGCTCCAGTCTGCCAACTTTCATCCCTCACCTACATGCTACTTATATCTCATACAGTACGCTCCGTGATGCACACGGCAACCCCGATCAACCCGATCCATGACAGAGAGAGAGAGAGAGAGAGAGAGAGAGAGAGAGAGAGAGAGAGAGAGAGAGAGAGAGAGAGAGAGAGAGAGAGAGAGAGAGAGAGAGAGAGAGAGAGAGAGAGAGAGAGAGAGAGAGAGAGAGAGAGAGAGAGAGAGAGAGAGAGAGAGAGAGAGAGAGAGAGAGAGAGAGAGAGAGAGAGAGAGAGAGAGAGAGAGAGAGAGAGAGAGAGAGAGAGAGAGAGAGAGAGAGAGAGAGAGAGAGAGAGAGAGAGAGAGAGAGAGAGAGAGAGAGAGAGAGAGAGTTGTATACGGCAGCTCTGATGGGCCAGCGCGCAGTCGGAAAACTCATGGGTCATTCGCGCTTATTCATTGTGCGACGTTATCGCATGATACATCATCGAACATTCGGCAAAGGGATGGGGGCTGCCCGTGAAGCGACCAGAATTAGTAATATTTAATGATGTCAATTGGGATAAAAATTGTTTATCCGTAATTTGACACCTTCTGCAGGATCGCATAATTGCGCATTTTTAAAACGTTGGAGGCTATTGTGCAATCTTCGAGAAGGCTCGATGACATCACTGCGGGGCCTGCCTCTCGAATATTCTAGAAGGTTTGTGACGTCCTGCCCCATAGACGAGGGGTGGGATGGAGGATGGGGGTCGTGGATGGGTGAGGTGGTGGAGGGTCGCAAAACCGGCCTACCTTATCTACTACCTCTTTTTTGAAAAACATAACATAATATCACAAAAACAGTACGGTTTTGTTAAGAATAGAGGAACAACTGATGCATTAAATTATATATCAAATATCATATACAAAAATCTAGATAAAAGCAAACCAATAATTGTTGCTTACTTAGACTTAGCCAAAGCATTTGATAGTGTTAACCATAGAATTCTATTAGATAAGCTTGAACGTTATGGAGTAAGAGGTAGTGCCTTAAAACTGATGACTAACTATCTCTCAGATAGGCGGCAAAAAGTTAAGATTCAAGACTATAAAAGTGAATCCAAAGAAATTACTACGGGTGTTCCTCAAGGAACTATATTAGGACCATCACTTTTTATACTATATGTCAATGACCTACTAGGAGGTATGCAAAACGACACAATCATGTCCTACGCTGATGACACGGTTATCATCTCAAGTGAAAACACGTGGTCCTCGGCTCAGGAAAAAATGTGTGCTTACCTTAATCATGTGGCCATATGGCTTGCCCAAAATAAATTGTCACTAAATATAGATAAAACGGTCTATATGACTCTCGGAAACTACTCTGATAGTGTGCCTAACAGACTAAACATCAGCATAGGATAACAATTAATAAAAAATGTAGAAAGCCATAAGTATTTAGGGCTACATTTTGACTACAATATGAAATGGGATAAGCACATAAGATACATTATTAAAAAAACTAAATACTTAATTTTTATTTTCGCTATGATAAAAAATATGATGGACTCAAAAACTTTAATGATTATATATTATGCCTTCTTACATAGTATACTTAATTATGAGGTAATTGCTTGGGGTGGAGCATACGACAATTATCAACATGAAACTAATTCATTCAACACAAAACAAAATACTGAAAATCATAAATAAAAATAAATTTTCCCAAATTAATCCACCTCTTGAAATAAGAAAAATGTTCCAGTTAGAATCAATATCTTTCCACTATGCAACTCTAAGAGATAATTATATAAACAGTACAAGCAAGACCAGGAACAAATCAATTCAACTACCAAAAAGTGATCAACGAATTAGTGATAAAAATAGCTACGATGAAGCTATAAGGATCTTTAATAGGCTCACGAAAGATCTCAAAATTATGTCATTCAGTAGACAAATTATAGAGAAAAAATTAAAAATGTTCATATTAAAAAAGGCGATAACAAATTAAATTAAATATTAATAATTTAATATTAACAAAAATGTTATTATCTGTTATATGGTATAATAATTTCTACGCGATGTTTTAATAAATCTATATGCGATGTTGACTAAATTTTAAGCGTCTACCATATCCTAGTATGTAAGAATATATTATTTAGCTTTTAAGTTTTTCCTCTTTTGTTTCTTTTGTACCAGACCTACACACAGGCAATACTATTTGCCTCGGTAGGATTTACTTACTTATGTATATTTACTATGTAAATATATAATAATGTAATTGTAAATATTATCTGGAAATAAATAAATAATAAATATGAAAGAATCAAAAATAATTTTTTTTTGGCTCTGGGTTTGGATATCGGTCAGAAGTAGGCCCATTTTCTGAAAGGCCTTAAAATCTCCTATCGATCCATATTTTTTTTGGCCTAATTGGATAATATTAAGTCGGTTAAAAAAATAATGAAAAATATGAAAAATGGAAAATAATTTTTTTCGTCGCTGGGTTTGGATATTGGTCAGAAGTGGGTCCATTTTCTGAAAGGCCTTAAAATACCCTATCGATCCATATTTATATCGGCCCGATCTGATAATATTAAGTCGGTTAAAAAAATAAAGAAATATATGGAAAAATCGAAATTTTTTTTTTACGGCGTTGGGTTTGGATATCCGTTGGAAGTAGTCACATTTTCTTAAAAGTCTTGAAATTACCTATCAATCCATATTTTTGTCCGTCGAAACGGATAATATTAAATCAGTAAAAAAAATAAATAAAAATATGAAAAAAATGTAAATAATTTTTTTCATCGCTTATACAGAAATTGTATTTAACATCCTAGAGCTACCACTACAAAATTAAAGAAAAAAACGCCTGAGTTAGAGGATATTTGAAACTTTCGTCGAGTTATATGGTTTTTGAAACCACTCTATGAGTTGGTGGATTTTCGAAGTCTTCGATGAGTTGGCGGGGTTTTGAAGCAAACACCTAGTTAGCAGGTTTTCGAAGAAAACGCCAAAGAAATTTCGAAGAAATGCAATTAATTTATAAATTTAATAAATAGCATATGATAATACCTTAAACTTTTTAATTTGCAATTTAATAATTACTACATAACTATTTGAAATATAATTTTGTTGATCATTTTGAATAATTGTATTTATGAAAAATCAGATATGCAGAAAGAATGAAATTTTATATTAAAATGTACATTTAAAAAAATTATTTGATGGAATTTATGAATTCTCTTTGAGAAAGCATTCTGCAAAAGAAGTTAGCAGCGCTTTTTATTGCTAGCAATGAAAACGCTGAGTCATGTTTTCTGTCATCGCTTATGACTACGAAATTTTATGTCGAATCCCCGTGATAAAATGGTTGTTCTCTGCTCGGCGTATATCCTCTTAAGGATAAAGACCACTTGAGAAAATTTTTTTTTCCCTGGCACCTAAATTAATATTTTCATCCAGCATGTTGTATAGTACATAAAAGACAAAAATTTCACCAATTTTGAAGACTTTTTATTAACAATTACATTGGTACACACAAAAAAAAAAGAAAAGTAGTCTGTACTTTTGACCAGACCCACCTATCTTCATGTATTTTTTTTCGCGCTGAATTCGAATCTGGAGTCCGTTTAAGCCCTACACCTCGAGATTTTGAGTAAATTGCAAAAAAAACGCCAAAAGTTGCGAAAAATCGCGAGAAGTGTCGAAAAATCACTTTAGTGAGTACGAGAAAATTCATGTCGTAGCCAGAAAGCAGATAAGGTAGAATCCTGCCGTACCGCATACTAATTTTACGCTATAATTAAATAATTAAGAACATACCATACAAAATATGTGCGATCTCGCTTTCCTGTTATCACAACGAACAATTATCACCCTCAAGAAGAATAATTGGTGATCTATTTTTTGCAAACAATGGAAAATACGGCGTAAGGTGGAGTGAAGCCGAAGCCGACCAGCTGGATTTTATCTTCCTGGATATTTGTAAAAAGAAGCACTGCACGCTACAAACATTTGTTATCCCGCATCACTTATACGATTTAGAATATGTATACACCATGCACGCACTTTTTAAGTAAATTCTATCGATAAACAATGTGAAATACGACGCGAGGTGGACAGGCCAAGATGACGCCATCATACTGAATAATGACAATCGCGACGGCTAGGCGGCGCTCATAGTATGTTCTCTAGAGCAACAAGGCACTTATACTGCGCATGCGCAGGCAATATGGCCAAAGCGTGCACCAATTCAAAATTAAGTTGCTAGCCTAGCGAGATATAAAAAATAATAATGTATTTTGATAGAATCGATTTTACTATTACAATAAAAAAAGATAGCCAACCCAATATTTAAAAAAAATGAAAGGTTATTTTATTCTTATTGCTATGAATCAGCTTAGAACCACGAATGAAATGTATACCTAATTTTCGAATAATAAGAACATTATCCTGATAGGTCTTCATCTTTTGGCGCCTTTTTCCAGTAATTTATAAGAAAACTTTGTTTCGTTTGAACTAGGCTCTAAAACACAACGTTACGAGAAATTTAGACAAATTAATATCAATAATATCTCAATAACTCTGTGATATGATTTCTACTAAAATAAAGCGAAAATTTTTAACTTAGTCGTGAAAACATTTGCTGAGAATACTAGCTTCGGAGAAACATTACCTTCGGAGTAAAGGAATGCTTTTGAAATACTTTTTGTCAAGAACCTGTACAGGGTCGTGACGACTTCTCGGTTACAATTTCATAACATTTTTAGGTCGGCTTCTATAAAACAATACTAATAATTATGTCAATTACTCTGTGAAATAGATTCTATTTATATTTATCAAGAATCATTGACTTCGGAGTAAAGGAAATACCTTGGAAATACTTTTTGTCAAGAACCTGTGCAGGGTCATGACAACTTTTCGGATACAAGTTTATGACTTTTTGGGTCAGCTTCTATAAAACAATACTAATTATTATGTCAATTACTCTGTGAAATAGATTCTATTTATATTTATCAAGAATCATTGGCTTTGGAGTAAAGGAAATACCTTGGAAATACTTTTTTTCAAGAACCTGTGCAGGGTAGTGCCGACTTTTCGGTTATAATTTTATGAATTTAATTTAGTTATAATTTTATAAGAATCTTTTTTTTGTTCCAATTTGTCTATGATCTTTAATGTATCATGGATTCTGGCAATATTTCATTTAATTGTTACGTAAATTATAATAATATAATTTCCTTGATAGTAGATTTTGTTGTTATTGTTTTGCACAATATAAATTTACTCATTTACATGAAAACCTAGCAAGAGCGATAAAAAAATTGTCAATTGCAGCTGTAATCCCGAATTTCAGAGGCGTTCACAACACGGAATTATTGTGGCCATCTTATCGTTCATTGATATTTGGATCTGTGGTGATGATTTATTTTTCTCACCTATTATTTCTTTCAGAAAGTGATTATTTTTAAGTTATGCTTCAAAGAAGTTCGATGATATTTGGGTGATGTATAATCTGATAAGTGAGTTACGGCTGAAAAGTAACATGTCTATATAATACCTATTCAAGATAAGTAAATAATACAAATTTCCATACTTATTATTGACAAAAAAATGTTGCATTGGTTAAATATTTCATTTTCAGTTTGTATAAGATTCTATTTTTTAAAAATAAATATTTCATTACTTTGGAATAGACCGCGAACTAATGTAGTCTTTTGAATCATTCAAAAGTGATTCTGCAAGTGAGTCTGCAAGTGGGGCATGAGATGTAACCGCTGCGCCATCTATTTCTCATATAACTTTATTGTGGTTATGTTACTACTTTTTGTCTTCATGGCTAGTGTAAGGTTATGAAATATTAATGATAACTTATGATAAATACGAGAAAATCTGACAAACCTTTAATTTTTCACTTTAAAAAACAAAAAGTCTGAAAATCGATGAGCACCTTTACCACATTTAAGGTTTAGGTTTTTCATAATAAAAAAATACAAAATTAATGCTGTTCCCTTTTTCTTAAAGAATGCTTAATAGAAATATTTGATTTTTTTTCTTGTTTGTATCTATTATAATCTTATAATGCCAATTTTAGTAACAAAATTATTGAATTTTTATTTCTAAGAGATAAAAATTCATAAAAAACAATAATGTAAACCACCAAAGAGTGACATTAAAGTAGAAAAAATATAAGATATCAAAAATATGCCAAAAAGGCTAAAATTGCTAAAAATGGCATCTTCACCTTCTATAGATTAAAAATGCATGAATACAAATTTTTTTTAATAATTCTTATCATATTAGATATTACCATAGATGAAAATATATAATCATCTACTAAATTTTTTTTCCCTGGACTCCAGCAACCATCTAGACATACCCTTACCTATATAGTACATTAGTATTTATGACAGTTAATAAATTAATCGTTTTAAATTTAATATACTGCAGTATAAAAAAGATGATCAGCTTTAGCGACTTAAAGATACTTTTTACACAGTTTTTGAAGAGAGAACAATGGTTTATAGCGAATAATTCTATTTTTTATGTTGGTGCATTTAAAAAATGTCTGTTGAAAAAAAAGTTTTCGCAACAGTATTATAAAATGAAAAGTACACATTTCCTCTAATAATCAAAGCACATCTTTCAAATTCGGCTCATTTTATTTGTTTTTACTCCTACAATAAGCAAAAATTTTTTTTAATTTATCTAAGGTACGCTACGACTACCCGAGTCAATAAATGAGTTCTTATTATTTATGGTGAAAAAAAATTCCAAAATTTTAACCTTTCGGTACAACGATATGAAATAAAGCACATCCATGGGTCATGAAAAAAAATAAAATTTTTGTGTTCTTGTGATATTCTACTATAGCCTGAAAGTTTAAAATTATTCGCTCAGGTACGTAGAACTTTAAATATTTCTATGCAATTTAAAAGTTTCCAATAAATTTTCTGATTTTCCATTATTTTCCGTCACATTAATCATTATATTTTTTTCAAAAATACTTATGTTCAAAAAACATGTGGAGTATTTTTTTTTGAGCCATCCAAAAACATTTGATGACTTGGTGATTAAAAAATATATTATTGATTGGACGATATCTAGAAGTTCTACAAAAGTGAAAAGTTTGTGAGATTTCCTCATATATGTTTTCAAGCCAGCTAGTTTTAAAAATAGCTTTTATTTGAGTATTATTTGGAAGCAGGTTCAGTGGGCGCGCACGCCTACGACGACCAATGAGAGAAGCGAGCGCGTGCGCCTGACCGCGGTCGAACGCAGTCGAATGCGGTCGTACGCGTTTATGTGTCCAGGGCCCTAGGCATGTGCATGGAACTGTGGGACTTGCTGTAACCTGTACGGCGCAGAGCATAGAGCAGGGCACGGAGCAGAGCACGGAAGTTTTTCACTCGAGGTTTTTTCGAGCTCTCGTTTTGCCGCTGTCGTCACGTGATGATGTGATCTCGCACGAGTGAGACAAAAGAAGCGTGACTCGTGAGCGGCACTCATGCTGCAAGAGGGCCGGTCGTTCGCATAAGGATTACGTCTATAAAGTGATAATTGAGGTTAGGTCCACTGTTTAGGACCTGCACTACTTATCGGTGAGATTAGTAATCACTCAACAATTAACAGTCAACGTGCCAGTGATTCAGTTCCATGGTACTTTTCTTGCAGGCACAATGTAAGCTTTCAGGTTTTCTCACTGCTAGTAAGCCTACAGGCCTGTACTGAATTGCACTGGGGAGCTGCACTGTAGAGACTTATGCTCTTCTCGTCGAGACAAGCCAGAAGATTCTGCCTTGCCTTGGAGGTTTGAAGGATAATTTGTTACTGCAGCCCTATATGAAATATGCTGGAAGGTTCCATGATGGTAGGCCAACTTCGATACACTGTTGTGAAGAGCTGGCTGACTGAGGACCTGGTGTGAAGAGCTGCTACTAACATCAGTTAAGATATATTTGAAGTAGTCGACAAGCTGGATTAATTTCTTATATTTGTGTCTGTGTTTACGTTGGCGGTGTTCAATTTTTCAACTTTTGGGATACTCTCTCAGGCATGATGTTGGTGCCTTCTGAATCTTCAACAGGTGAGTAAATTTTCAATGGTATAATTCTCTGTTTCTAGATTCTACAGTAGTTCCGTGGTTTTTCAGGTGATAGAATCAACGTAAAGAAGGGGACGGCAGGCCACGTAACTCAAGTGTTAGCCAGTAATATAATCAGTATTGATGAGCTGGATGAAGATGTTAAAAAGGGGCGAGCTGTTAGCTTTATTTTCTTCATCTATTTTTGCATATCGCATCAAGAAACGGAGATCATATGAGTGTCAAAGATGTCTTCATCTAGGATGTAACTACTTTGTCCCTCAGACTGGCTGAGGCTAGTTGTATTATTCACCAATAAACTTAAAATAATGTTAATAACATACTATAATTTCTAAATAGTAGTCCTGGTGTATATAATAGTAATAATTGCTATCTTATAACGTTTGGTTAATACATAATTATATAAAGTTATTTAATTATTACATATGCCACTTTGTGTATGTGTGTGTGTGTGTGTGTGTGTGTGTGTGTGTGTGTGTGTGTATGTGTGCATGTGTTTTTGAGTTTGTCAGTGTTCATATCTAGTTGCATGTGTCTATTTTGTACTATTCAATCTTGACAGTTTTTTATGACTTCTTTTTCTGCCTTCTTTTCCGTCTTTCTCTCTTTTATATTTGGTTTTTCTATTTCTTTTTCTTCTCTCTCTCTCTCTCTCTCCCTCTCTCTCTCTCTCTCTCTCTCTCTCTCTCTCTCTCTCTCTCTCTCTCTCTCTCCCTCTCTCCCTCCCTTTCTCCTCTTCCATCTCGCTCTTCTTTCTACCGCATCCAAGACTTCATCTATAGAAAATGTTTCTTCGTTTCCTATTGCTTCTTTTTTTCTTTTATAGATATTGTTTGACAAAGGCTTCTTCAAAGATTAGCTATTCCATTGCTATTGTTTTTTTGTTTTCTATTCTTTTTGTAGTTCACTTTTCCACCCCCATTTGTTTTACAATCCACTCTGTTGATTTTACGTTCTTCATTTCCTTCTTTTTATTCTTATTTTTCCTTCTCCTTTCTTCCTCTATTTTCATAGTGCGTCTCTGTCCTCTGCTCTTGACTCATCGTGTATCTTTTTAAGCTTTTATATTTCTATCTTGTTTATTTTTTCTTCTATTTCTAGTTTTTGGATTTTGGCCATCGCCTTCTCTATACTTTTTCTTAACTGTCTTCAGCGTTCATTCTTCTTAGTATTTCGCCGTCAAGCCTTTTAACTATATTTTCAGTGGAGGTACTTCCTCTTCTATTTTATTTCTATTGCTCTCTTAACCTTTGGTTAATGTAATACAATATGATTTTTATTGGAATTAATATTTTAGAAAATCTTCTTTGCTGCTAGTTTTTGTGTTTGCGTCAATGTTTGTACATGTGTTTTTTTTACATATTCTTATTTACACAAGTTTAAATTAAAATTTTATTTATTTCATTTACAATACAGAAAGAAACCTGCTAAACTAAAGAGCACTTACAAACAAGAGAATGTTGCTGTTAATGCAGTGTTTGACCTCAGCTTTTCAGCTGGTCCCGTAATCAATGCTACTGTAGTGGTAGGATATCAGGGTTAGTAGATTATACTGAATACAATTTTAATCAACCTGACAAATTACGAGTATTATGTTTAATGTATATTGTTTATTTTCAGTTTACAGATTGCTTAGTTGGTTATCAAGCAAAGTTACTAAGAATAATTTTATGTATGCACTTGGTTTCACTGCCTCTGATTTCCACCTTCACACATCAGTGTAAGTATCAAAATAAAAATTTTTTTATATTTATTTCTTCATTTAAATTAAGTATTTGTTTTTCTTAAAGAAAAATATTCTAAAATTTAAAAGTCTTTCACTATTCTATGAGAGATTTTATTGAGAGGTATAACATTTAATATGATAAATTTTATAGTGATAATGGTCGTGAGTTTGGAGGATCTATCCCCCATAAGATCAAGCCAGTTTAAAGGATACTATTAACCTTGCCTGGAATTCGTGCAATGATGTAACACAGTTTGATCTTGGTACCAAATATGATCTGAATCGTGAAGTCAGAATGAGGGCCAAAATTAACTTTCAACTGCAAATTGGTTTGGAATACCGGCAGAAATTGTACAGTGGTTAGTATAATATTTATAATTAAATTTTGTTGTTCAATACTATATTAAGACACAAATATTAATATTCTAAATTTTAAGATTCCCTAGTTTTTTATAAAAAGTTTGTTTATAGTGATTCATTTAATTTATTTATCTCATAATTATTGATTTGAAATAAACATATACTTAATTTTTGGATTTTTTATTGGATAGATAGGCATTATGAAAGAGCAACACTTGTTTAGTAATAAACTTATACTTTGACAGTAATTTCATTTCCATTTAAGTTGTTTATGTCAATATTTGTTTTTGTATAGTGTGTACCTAAATTAACCGAATCAAAATGACCTATTTTACACTATATTATTTTACAACTTCTAACAAACAAAAAAAAAGATATAAAAAAGCTCTTTGTGTTTTATGTATATGTCTGTCTGCGCATGTTTATGCATTCTTCTTCGCTTCTTCCTTTTCATTAACATGCTAGTCTTCTTGGCCTCTGTCTACTTTGTGCTGATTTCGAGTCTGTATTTATTTTAATACTATAATTCAGTAAATTATTATATTTTGTATACTACAGCTAAACATCTGCTGCTGCTGCTTCAAACAATTTGACTGACAACTTCGAATGTGGTCTCTTTTATACACCTTCCTCATCAGCTGCTTCAGAACACTGCCTGGCCCTTCCACTACTGTGAACATCGATATCTGCATATGAGGCGTTTCACGTCAACTGCCCCAGATCGGCGCGCGAGTGCCAAATCGTGCTATTTCCAACTCATGTTTATAATACTAAAATATACTTTAAAAAATTGTTTGATCAGCGTTTTCAACGTGTTTTTTCCTCAGCTTTCCAATGATATAGGCAGTTTTTTCGAAATTTTCGATTTTCACCTTCAAAAACTACAAAACATCTTATATCTCAAAAACCGCGCTGGGGCAGTTGACGTGAAACGCCTCATATCATAGCTCAATTGCTGCTCTCTCATGTAGTTTACTATTGGTTAGTCGGAAGTCCAGTTATTCAGTCTCAAGTAAAGGTACACGTATACGTGTACCTATAGGCCAAACCATCTGAAAAATCCAGAGCTGTTTGGGGTAAGTCGCTCTGATAAAGACACTGATTGGTAAGGTTGTACCGTTCAATTTAATAACTTACATCCACATACTTGTTACTAATACGTATTAGAAGTTAATTCATTGCTTATTTTTAACTTGATAACTTTAGAGAAGTATACCAAATTAATAGTTTAAACTTGCAAAACCAAAAGTCTATTGAATAACTTTTTATTTATTTGTTTCTAAGATATTTTGTAATTGCATAGTACCACATCTTTAAATTGTATTTATAAAGACCTAGAAAATGTAAAGCCATTTTTAAAGAAGCAGTATAGAAAAAAAATTCAATATTTGCAAAAATCTGGTAAACCTTAAATAACTCATTATGTAAGTTATTTATTAATAGGCACACACATCTGCAGTTGACTTCTTGAAAGTACATGTTAAAACAGTTGTGAAAAAACTTTTTTCAAATCATTTAGAGAAAAGCCATTTTTTTAATCGCATAAAGAAGATAATAATTTGTACGAGTACCACTTGAGTATGTCTTTAATTTTAGTCTTTCTCCTTACCATACGTAATTTGTACGATTCTAAATTGAGTTTTGATACCAAGATGATATTCTTCTAACCCCATTTAAGAACTGCAACCTGCACAGAATTCCATATAGTCAGTATATCTAAAGATATCAAAGAGTAACTCGAATTTGAAAAGTACCGCGGAATTACTCATATAACAATATCACGCTCAATAGGAGGTTGACCATCTTTTCCAACAAAAACAAAAGTAACTTCATTTGAAGTAGATTTGTTATATCTATTCTTATCTAAATTATCGTTACGTTTGATAAACATTGTAATTGTTCTAGGCATGCAGTCACTTTTAACGCATCGTTGAATTTCTTCTAATTCTACTTCATGCATCATTTTATAGGCTTCAGCATAAGGATTAACACTTCTTAGTAAGTTATCCAAGTCACGTAACAATTCCAATTTAACATTTGAACTTTTTGTATAGCCTTTTCGTTCTACTGTAGCCATTTCATTATCTAAAACGTATAACTGTCAAAATTTTCGTGCTTCATTTTCATTTGGATGCAAAGCATAAACATTATGACATATTTGCCCACATATTCTGATTACTTGTGGCCCGCTGCCAGAAATTTTGTCAAATTTAGCACCAAAACTTGCAAACGCTAAAGAGTTGTTATATAATCGAATATTCTTGCGAAAGTTAATGCTATCTTCCGATATTCCTGTAGCTAATAGTTTTAATTGATTTGGATAAGGAGGATTTTCCGGCAATTCTACTTTTCCTTGATGACAACAATTAGAAAATTTTATTTTTTTGTTGTATTCGAAAGTAAAATGCATACAATATTTACAAATTTCAGTCATAGAGCCTAAATAATTTTCATTAATCAATTTTTCATTGAATTCCATATTCGCTATTCCATGCCGACAATATATGATTTACTTATCGATGCTAAACTCTTTTGCGATAATTCATAGGCTTTCTTTTTACGCAATGCATCTTTTTGACGTGGTGGGTGCGTACGTGCGTGCGTGCGTGCGTGCGTGCGTGCGTGCGTGTGTGTGTAAACTTTATATCTGGGAAACGAATCGACCGATTTTCGTCGAACAAAGACTATTCTCTTCACCTCGCGAAAAAAACTCGGTACCCTGATTTATTAGAGTTTTTATAGATTTTCTTTTTTTTCTATTAACAAAAAACGATTTTGATTTTTTTTTTATCGACTTAAAATTTTAACCACTTATTAAACTCATTGAAAACTATATTTGGTTAAAATTTTAAGAGACTATCTTCATTTGATTGTTAGCCAAAAATTTTTTTAAATAAAATTTGCGTTTTCGTTGCCGCACGATGACAAGAGTAAAAAATTATCCAATTATCCTAAAATTTGGCACAGATGTAGCTTTTATATATTTTCAGTTCGAGTTCTTTGCCCAAAAAAATCGGTCCATTACGACCAAAGATATTTGAGGTTAAAAATTTGTTCTTTAAATTTTCGAATCGTGTTTACTCAGAGAATACTTGATTTATCGACTTAAATTTTTAACCACTTAATAAACTCTTTAAAGATTATATTTAATTAAAATTTCAAGAGATTATCTTCATTTTTTTTTTTTTTTTTTAAAGGTTTTTACATTTACCTGCATTTATTTACATTTTAAAATTCTTACTAGAGTTGTAATTAATTAAACTATTATTAACTAATAATAATAATTAATTCATAATTCGTAATTAAATTAACGAATGATATTTGAGAATTATATTTCTGAATGATATTTTGAATGATATTTGAGAGGAATTAATAATTTGTAATTAATTAAACTATTATTAACTAATTAACTATAGTAATAATAGTACACACTGCACCCGTGCTAGAGTCCTCTTCACTGTCTTCTTTCCTAAATCTACTTGCTTTTTATTTCCCTTCCTTTTAATTATTCGATTCTGCTCCTTTTCTCATTTCGAAGCTGCGAAATTTGAGGCATTTTATCGGAATATATACACTTTGATAAAATAAATCATCATCAAAAAACATTGTGATAAATAATAAACTGAAATCATTTCAATGCCAATTAAAATATTAATTAACAATAATAACAATTATTAATTATTAATTATTAATTTGTAATTAATTAAACTATTATTGTAATCGAATTAAAGGAGGCTTGGGAGCCAGAATTGGTCACATTATGAAAATTTGTTTGCAATCGTTTATTCACATTTTATAATGTAAGAAACGGCATCATATAAAAATATGAATCTTAAAGTAACTAAAAAAATTTTTACCGACGAAATTTTAACATTGCACAAGTAGTTATCTTTTCATAAAAAAATTATCTGATTTGTTTAATGTCAAATTGGAAGGATTGACATTGACTAAATAAAATACATTCATTGTAAATAGTACACCCTGCACCCGTGCTAGAGCCCTCTCCACTGTCTTCTTTCCTAAATCTATGCTTTTTATTTCCCATGCTTGCCTCTATCGGCCGCATTCAAGATCAATTTGCCTCTATTTCTATGTTACAATGAAGTTTGTTGTTCAGAATTAACATCTTAACAAAATAGTTAACAGTATACATTAACAAATACATTTATGTTATGATTTACACTACACAATTATTGTAGTCGACTCAAGAGAACACAGCTGCATTGTAGGCGCGCGCAGCGCACCCAACATTCTAGTGTATTAAAAATTTTATTTTTTTGCTTGATGTATGTGTTACAATATAATATAATATTGAAAACCTACTATTATCGAGTATTACACATTCGCCAATATATAACTTTACATTGTCCCACTATTGGCAGTTTATCTCACTTATGAATAAAGTTTGACTAACCCATAAGATTAACATTGCCCCAGTATTAGCTTGGCTTTGTCCCAGTTTTAGATTTACATAAAAAATTGTGTCCCACTAAACGGTAAATAATTTTCATATCTAATGTATTTTTTTAATTTTTATAATATTGTTACATTCACACACACACACACACACACACACACACACACACACACACACACACACACACACACACACACACACACACACATACAATAACCAATAATAATCATCATTACAAAAGAATAACATATAACTTTATTCAAGATCATAAATACGATTTGAAATCTTATTGATAACAAACTCTCAAGTCAATTAATAAAACTGAAAACTAAATCGAGTCGAGAACAACAACAAACTTATCGCTTAGCAAAGCTTTCGTTCTTATGTTCGATGATGGTAGATGAACACATAACATTATTCCTCCTTTTTTCAGATTGTCGTCCCGACAATCTTAAGATCAAATGAAAGAGAAGGCATCTTCTTTAAGCGGGCTGATACTTCGCACACGGCCAAAGGGCCCGTCTCTTGAATTGGTCCATCTTGAATTCTTGAAAATATCTTGAAATCGTCGTGAAATCGTTTTGAAATCGTCTACTTTTAAGCGGGTTGATCCTTGACTCATCCAGTCAGAGGACCCGTCTCTTAAAATGTAGAAATGTTATTTTTGGGTATCATCATGGCATCATCAGTGGGTAAAGTCTTGTTGGTAATTCTTGGACATAAGTGGGGAGTTGGTATGCCGTGATACCTCACCTCTGTCCCTGCTCTGGCATTTGCCCTGTGTCTCACTGGAAAAACCACGGCTCAAAATAACCGTGAGTAGAGCAGAAGAAATTACCTATCGTGGTAAGTCGTCATTGATCAAAATGAATGATCTTTTTGTGTTTTGGTGTCTTCTGGATGCAGAAAACGACATTATTGATCTTCTTAACAGACAGTTTCCGAACATAGCTTCTATAATTTGAATATTCTTCTCCTTCGGGAGGATATCCTCGAATAAAATCCAGAGGAAGTCTCAAATCAGTCCCGGTGTACATCTCCGCTGAAGTGGTCTCAATTGTTTAGTGTACTGATGATCTGTAAACTAAAAATACACAGGGAAATCAAACGATCCCAATCTTCTTGGTTATCTGATATATATTTAGATAAGTATTCGAGTATCGTCTTATTGTCTTTCTACCTGATCAGTCGGTTATATGTGCAATGGTGTGGCCCTAGTTTTTCGAATTCCTAGCAGGTTTAACTAGTTTAGAGTCAAAGTTATGACCCTGCTCGGTGTGAACTTAAAGAGAAAGCATATATACGTATACACAATTGCAATTAAATTGAACTGATTTAAATACTCAGACAAAGGCGACGTACTATCAGTTGGTTATCATAAATATCAGATTTTACGTTATAACCTAACCTTAAATCGATTGGTATTACCGAATTTTCAGCAAGTGATCTCGTGTTTCCAAATGAATTATCATCTAACCTAATACGCTGTGTGTTCTTGTTACTCGTGTAGACTACGGAGGTTGTTGATGTTGTTTGTGTATTAGAATGTAGGGTTGTACTCATCTGGTTTAATTTTAAAACTCCAAGAGCGTTTCATGAAGAAGAGTAGGTTGGAGTACACCGACCGTCGGTGAAATGTACATACGTGTATCAGTCCCCAAGCGTGCGCTACCAGCCGCCAAACGCATGCCATCAATCGGTGTCGGTAGTATTAGCCGCAGCAGTTTCGGCAGTAGAAACTTCAGCAGCAGCCCGTGCTCTGGTCTTCGATCGGAAGGGTACACACAGCGGTGTATGCGTCGTTTTTTTTTTTTGCTGATTTTTCAAATCCGCCAATTTCGTCTTCAAAATCCCGGACGAACCCCCAAAATGCACTCACACACACATACAATAATTAATAATAACCATAATTGCAAAAGAATAACATATAATTTTATTTAAGATCATAAACACACACAATAAAACATGTTATCAACAACAACGTCTCGAATCAACTAACTCGAATCGAGAACAACAAAACTAGTCGCTTGGCAACGTTTTTGTTCTTATGTTCGATGATGGTAGACGATACATAACAATATTTTAAAACAGTATTTCATTTGTGAAATCAATTAAATATAGTATAAGCTATCTGTTCAGGGTTGTTCCGACTTGCCGTCTACGCTCATAGTCGATGACCGTTAGCAGCTGGCGACGCCTGCGGCGCTTTCCGTAAACGTCAACTGCAGTGTATATAAGCAAGTGCAATTATGCAAAGAAGAAATAATTTTTCCTTCTTTCTAATGGTAAAAGAGAGCTTGAAAAAACTAACAACGAAATCTATTCCCTGGAACATTAACAAAATCGCGACGGTATAGTCCTGTCTAAAACGAGAATAGATTTCGTTCATTCGTTGCTAGTTTTTTTCTAGTTCTCTTTGATCATTAGAAAGATGAAAAAAACAATTAATACAAATGGTATAAGCCGTTTACTATTCCGTTTGGTATTCAATTTTCTAAGATAATGAAAATAACTTAATCGCATACTAATAAAATTCAAGAGATTTTTAAAATTAGAACCACCATAACTTTGTGTAGGAATGAAATTGTGTAATTTAGAAATCAGCAAATTGATTAATTGATGCTTCTTATTTCTAGTTTCGTTTTCTGTACACTGAGAAAAAAATGTCTTTGAAAAAGAAATCGAACATTTAAACGCTTAAAATGAAGACAAATTTCGAATCGCAAATGCACGCAAAAATTCGTTTCCGAAAGAATGTACACTCTTCTTGTTAGTATTATTTCCCTAGCGGAAATAAAAAATGTTAATAACTGTAAATAACTGTAAAAAACTGTAAAAAAACTGTTAATAACTGTAAATAACTGTAAATAAATGTTTGAATTGAGACAGTAATAACAGTTATTTACAGTTATTTACATATATTTACAGTTATTTACAGTTTTTTTTAAAATAATACTGTAGAAATGAAGGTACTGATAAAAGTTATTAACAGTTATTAACAATTTTTTACACATATTTATAGTTATTTACAGTTATTTACAGATATTTACAGTTATTTACAGTTTTGTTGATAAAAATAAAGTTGTTATTATAGCGAAAAAAATTTACTGTGTATAAACTGTAAATATCTGTAAATAACTGTAAATAACTGTAAATATCTGTAAAAAATTGTTAATAACTGTTAATAACTTTTATCAGTACCTTCATGTCTACAGAATTATTTTTAAAAAACTGTAAATAACTGTAAAAAACTGTAAATAACTGTAAAAAAACTGTAAATAACTGTAAATAACTGTAAATATCTGTAAATAATTGTAAATAACTGTTATTACTGTCTCAATTCAAACATTTATTTACAGTTATTTACAGTTATTTACAGTTTTTACAGTTTTTTACAGAAACGATTTCCGCTAGGGTTAGATTTAATGAATGAAATGAATAATGATTAAACTAGAGGCCATTTTCACATGTTTTTAAACAATGATTTAAAAAAACTATAACGTTAAAAAATATCTTATTTACTTTCATTTTTTTTAATGATTATTACTTTTTTTGCATATTTTTTTATGACCTTTCGTGAAAAGCTTCATGAGCATGTTTGAGGAACGTTATTCTTTGTATAATTTCATTTGTTTATATACACTGCAGTTGACGTTTGCGAAAAGCGCCGCAGGCGTCGCCAGCTGCTAACGGTCATCGACTATGAGCGTAGACGGCAAGTCGGAACAACCCTGTATCTGTTGCAATTTTTATATGACAAAAAACAATAAACTACTATTTTTAATTCGTGTATATAAGAGTTAGGTGGTCGTAAATGTCCCAGTAATGAATATTTTACCTTATATCTTTCTATTAAAAAATTATTTCTATTAAAGTCGATTTATTTATTTCTATTGAAAATCGACGGTTGAGCGGAAGAAGAACGTATCTCGGCGCGAGGATAAAGACCGACGTATTTTGGCGCGCGGATGAGGAACGACGTGTCTCGGCGCGAGGATGAATGAAGAACGACGTATCTAGCCGCGCAGACGAAGAACGACGTATCTCGGCGCAAAAATTAAGAACGATGTATCTTGACGCGCATTTTTTTTCTTCAAATTTTGTAGTCAGCACTGCGCGCTCGCGTTGTACTTCGGCGAGCGTCGTCTATACATACTCCATACTGACTATACATACCGGGCTTTGTAAAGCAAAGTTTGTTAAACACAACACGACCGCTGTGTTATTTTGTGTGTCCGCTAGCAGTCGAGTATTTTTATACATAGAGAAAAAAAAATATTTACATCTAACCAACCATACTTTGAAAAATACAAGCAAGTAGTATTGGCCACAAAACCCAAATTATGTAAATATTATAAAATATTTCATATCATTACCTTCTCCTCGTTTTAATAAAAAATATCCGTTTTTTTCATATTTAATTCACATTTCTTAATAATTAAGAAATAAATTTACTCGATAGTTGGCAAATAAATATGGGGAATCGAAATAATTTTAATAAAATTATTTTAAAATAACGTTTAATAATAGAATATTTAGATTAAAGGGAAGAAAGATGCATCAAATCTATGGGGCCTTTAGTATATTTCGCGGCATGGGAAAAAGAATGTCACATCTCAATTCCGAAGTTATTCAGGTGGTTTTTCGAACCACTGATTTTGATTTTGAGATCTATTTTAGTGTACAATGCAACGCGTATGCGCAGTAGACGTTTTTTGTGCAAATTAAAGCCTTTAGCGTTAATCTGAGGGTGCCCAGGGGATTTTTCGAGTTGCCGAGCTCGTTTTCGAGGGATATTTACCTATATGACTAAATGCGCATGCACAGGAGAAAAACAGAAATTACACACACACACGCACGCACGCACGCACGCACGCACGCACGCACGCACGCACGCACGCACGCACGCACGCACGCACGCACGCGCGCACACACACACACACACACACACACACACACACACACACACTTTATCTAATACTTGAGGTGTCAAATTATATCTAATGAAAAATTCAAATCCTATAGATTGTATCTATGAAATGTACATAATTAAAATTTATATATGGGCAATATGATCATCATCAAAATATAACCGAGCGAGTGATGTATCTGTTGCTAGTTAATAATTAAATAATAGTAAAAAATCATTATTAAAACATTGCTTCTTGTAAATATTCAATTTTGTTTTGAAAATGCACATTTTATCCAGTAAGTGGCATGTGCCAAGAAGCAAATATGTTCCTAAAAAAAAAGAGAACACATGCAAATGATGGTGGATAAACGAAAAATTGATAGGGTAGATGTCCGTATTAGTGTGGGTTTAAGAAACTCTTCAGTTTTGTCGCATAATAATAGACTATTTAAGCTGTCTCAGAGATTGCGGGCAGGTTTATATTGATAATAAAAGTAATAATCTACACAAAACAATTTTTTTTATAGAAAAATATTAATATTTACGAAAGTTACAAGTAATATAAAAAAAAAAATTTGTACGCATTTGTGTGCCCTAGCAGACAACAAAGTATATTTTTGTGTGCCCCGTATTAATGTGGCTGTACACGTTTGTGTGCCCCACATTAGTGTGTCTTGATAATATTATCATTGCCAACAAAATTATTTTATTAACTGTAGTGCATTTATAATCAATTTCTAACCCTTGTTTACATTGAATGTTAATTAATTCCAATACGGTAAAAACTGCTGAAAGTCATCAATGCGATATGAAACAACGTTTGTGCGCAGACAATCTAACCTAACTTTTCTGTTCAAGCGCCGATACGAGCATGCTCGTATTGTATTTGTGCACACACAAATCTGGACAAGTCGTTTTTCACTGCCCTATAAGTAGACACCATTAATTAAATATTAAAATCAATTGAAAACCTTTATATTAAGGTTTATTATATAACATAATATTATTTTATGTTGTAATCAATTGTATCCCACATTAAAATCTTTCCGTAACATTATTTATTGTTACTTTTAAAAATGTCATTTCTTAGCAAGTTTGGACAAGGAAACACCGTGACACACCGCAAACCGTGAAATATATTTTTGAAAGTTCTTTTTTAATGTTATAGTAAATGAAAACAAATTAAGTAATTAATTCTATTTAAACTTAATTAACTATACTTTATGAAAAAAATATTGTAGTGTTACTTTTTTACTCGTTCATTTCTAGGATATGTTTTAATACTAGGGCACACAAATATGGACAGGCACACTAATACGGACCGCTACCCTAGTGGTAGAGGCCCTGAAAAGACAGCGGTGAAAACAAAACTAAACAGCCCTGTTGATATAAGTGAAAGTGATGAATTCATTCTGGTTCACACAAGTTTCTTTTGTAATTTTTAAAAAGAAACAATTTGTAGTGCTTGTTCTAGAAAATGTGATAGTGCTTCAATAACTGAGAGAAACGGACTGAGTGTAAAATTAGTGTTATAATGTAAACATTGTGAAACTGTTATCAGAGAAAATTTTATAAGTTCAGCGCGAAAAAGTAAATGAAGATAAGTAGGTCTGGTCAAAAGTACAGACCACTTTTTTTTTGTGTGCCGATCTTATTTAAGTTATTGTTAAAAGAGTGGTTAAATATATAAAAAACTGAAAAGGTTCCGAGCGTTAAAATTTTTGTCATAGCCTTTTGCGGTTGAACATACATCATTCTTATAGTAAAAACTCAAAATTTACACGGTGATATAAGAGTTAAAGTGAATACTTTTTTATTTGGCTTATTGAAATGAATTTTTTAAAATAAACATTAAAAATTTGTTAAATTTTTTGACAAATCTGCAGCTTATGGCCAATCTTCTACCAAGGTCAAAGGTATTCATAACACCTTTTTTATGAATTTGATCTTTTATTCAACGTTTCGGACATTTTTGGCTATGTCCCTCTTCAGGAATCTAATGAGAATTCAATACACACGTTTTGTAAACCAATAATTAAACAAATTACAATTGAAAATTGAAAGTTATGTACAAACTTACAAATAATTAAATTATTGTGGTCAACGTTGTTTTGCGGGCAACAATCCGCTCGTCAGTAACGATATATTACAAAATTCACGCTTATATAGTAAAATTATTTGTATGTGAAAATCGGTGTATCACACAGCCAACTATGCTCAGATTCGGAGTGGGGTAAAACCCATTGGGAACGTCCGAGAGCGGAGAGAGGTAGCAGGAAAGCACGTCTCGAAGGAAGTGGCATCAATAGTCTTGACTAGAAGAACTTGTGTGTGAATAGTGTATATCTATGAGAGATGTTGTTAGACTTTCGCCATATGTGCGCTCCTAATACCTCTTCACATCGATACTTTGACATCATATCAAATAGAGACCAAAAATTCGCAATTATTTATCAAGGTGTTATACGTTTTTTGTGACAAAGTTCAAATGGTTTGGAACTAACCGATAGAATCTACACTTATATCTCTATAGTGTTTTTCATTATATAGTTCGTCAGTCAGTTTAAAAAATTTTTTTCTTATATCAAAGCCGAATATTATAAAAATTAAATGTAATACTAAATTTAAATTTATGTCTTTCCGATTTCGCAAATAATGTTCTAAAAGTTCGCTCTCTGTGATATGCACACCATCAAGGAGACAATTCATCACGTATGGTAAACCAACACATAAACCATCATATCACACAGAGCGAACTTTTAGAACATTATTTGCGAAATCGGAAAGACATAAATTTAAATTTAGTATTACATTTAATTTTTACAATATTCGGCTTTGATATAAGAAAAAAATTTTTTAAACTGACTGATAAATTATATAATGAAAAACACTATAGAGAAAGGTGTAAATTTTTAATTAAGTGTAGATTCTATCGGTTAGTTCCAAACCATTTGAACTTTGTCACAAAAAACGTAAGAAAAAACCACATGTTTTCTAAAAAATGTAAAAACAAACAAAACAAACTGATTAATAATATAACTTTCCGATTGTTAAATATCGAGATTATGGACCTACATACCAAAATGGCAAAAATTAAAAAACAGATTGATGGGACTTGCAAAAATATAGAGATTACTGTTGGAAGAGATATTGTTTCTTTGTTTGTAGATTATTATACAACCAAACTAACATTTATCATGAAAAAAATTACATCAAAATTAGATAAAAAACTTGATAGAATTTTTTTCAAAAAATATAATAGAGAAATAGAGAAAGATAGATATAGAGAGGATATGCTAGTAATACCAGTGAGGTCAACCACCTTAACAATAACATACAGGTTTCTGACCGGTGCACGTCAAATAATATACTCGAGAAATGGTGTGTTAATGTCTCGGACATTGAACTTCCGACGTATGTCACTGATGTACTGAAGCTAGGTGAAAAGTTCAATTTTAATAACAGATTTGATAGCAAGTTAGCAGTACATTATGTAAAGAATTTTGAAACCTTTTTAGCAAAATACACTGACGACGTGAATACCCAGAAATTAAGAGGGACTTTTTTAAACATGATAAAAAAATTTTAAAATAAAGATCTGGCTAATAATTCATATATTGATAAAAAATTTAAAATAGATTTAGAAAAAACAAAAAATTTCTTAAAACATAACCCGGAAATTTTAATAACTAGAGCCGATAAAGGTAATGCAACTGTGATATTGAAAAAATCTACCTATGTAGAAAAAACTGAACCATTGTTTTGTGATGGTAAATATTACGAGAAAATTAAAAAGAATCCCTTACCTGGGCTTGAAAGGAGAACTAATGATGTAATCAAATGGTTAAATAAGTTGGATTTTACTGGAAATGGGAAAAAGTTGCAGCCAGTTTTGCAAAAATTTAACATCTCAAAAGCGTATGGTCTGGTAAAAATACATAAAACTGGTTTCCCCGTAAGACCAATAATTTCTACAATTAATTCTCCTACATATTCCTTATCAAAGTTTTTTGCTAAATTTCTACAAAAAAATTTAAAAACTCCTGTTTCTCATATTGATAATAGTTCAAAAATTAAAAGAAAAAATAGATAATATCCAAATTCCGTTGGATCACGAGATTATTAGTTTGGATGTTGTTAGTTTGTTTACTAATGTTCCTGAATATCTAGTTTGTAATGCTATAGAAAAGAGATGGCACCAATTACATAATAAGATAAATATTAATTGTTCTGAATTTCTACATGTTATAAAGTACATTTTAAATAATAATTATTTCCAATTTAATGAAAAATTTTATAGACAGACTTTTGGATTAGCTATGGGTAATCCCATAAGTCCGATTCTGTCTGATATAGTTATGGAAGATCTAGAATCTTATTGTATTAACAAATTACAATCAAAACCGATATTTTACTTTCGATATGTAGATGACATTGTGCTGTGTATTAAAAAGAATAACATAGAGGACACACTTAATATTTTTAATTCCTATGATACGAACTTACAATTCACTGTTGAGCGATCGCAAAATAATAGGATTAGTTTTTTAGATTTAGAAATTATTGAGAATCAACAAAGAAAGATTATCACAAATTGGTATTGAAAACCAACCTTTTCAGGACGATATTTGAATTACAATTCATACCATCTTCAAAGTAATAAAATAGCTATTGTTTACTGCCTCGTTGATCGAGCAATAATGTTATCACATAGTAATTTCCATAAATTCAATATTTCTTTTATAAAAAAAGTCCTACAGCAAAATGATTACCCACACGACACAATAGATTTTCATATAAAAAAACGGTTAAAAAAGATAAAATGTGATAAAAATAGGTTACAAATAAACAGTTGCAATAAAAAAAGATACATAAGTCTACCGTTTGTTAAAGAACTTGAAGTTTTCATAAAAAGTTTTTTTAAGAAATGTAATACAAATGTCGTTTTTAGTACAACTAATAAATTAAATAATATTATAATATTAGGGAAGGATAAAAATAAAAAATGTAATAATGCGAATGTTGTTTACAAAATTAAATGTAACAATTGTAATGCGTCATATGTAGGGCAGACAAGCAGAAGACTGAGTGTAAGATTAAAAGAACATCTAAAAAAATATTCGGATGGAGACCAAAATTCGTCATGATTTATACACACTACTGATAATAATCATACAATAAATTTTCAGAATATTCAGATATTAGACACCGAGTGCAACAGAGGAAAACGACTCTTCTCTGAAGCATTATTTATTCATACTCAAAAAAATTGTATTAATAAACAATTTGAAATAAACAGACTGCCAAATGAATATAACACCTTAATAAATAATTGCGAATTTTTGGTCTCTATTTGATATGATGTCAAAGTATCGATGTGAAGAGGTATTAGGAGCGCACGTATGGTGAAAGTCTAACAACATCTCTCATAGATATACACTATTCACACACAAGTTCTTCTAGTCAAGACTATTAATGCCACTTCCTTCAAGACGTGCTTTCCTGCTACCTCTCTTCGCTCTCGGACGTTCTGTTGTCTGTGTGATACACCGATTTTCACATACAAATAATTTTAGTATATAAGCGTGAATTTTGTAATATATCGTTACTGACGAGCGGATTGTTGCCCGCAAAACAACGTTGACCACAATAATTTAATTATTTGTAAGTTTGTACATAACTTTTAATTTTCAATTGTAATTTGTTTAATTATTGGTTTACAAAACGTGTGTATTGAATTCTCATTAGATTCCTGAAGAGGGACATAGCCAAAAATGTCCGAAACGTTGAATAAAAGATCAAATTCATAAAAAAGGTGTTTCTTATTAATACCTTTGACCTTGGTAGAAGATCAAGGAACGCGAGAGTGTTCCGAAGGCAAGTATAGAAGAGCCTTAGGACGACCGCGTGATGATATACATTGAAATGGATGTACGAGAAATTCTATGAGCTTATACACCTATTGCGCTAGTTTTAACTATATAACATATCCCTCTTAATCGAAAGCCATTTCATTGCTCTACTCTAATCAGAAGATTTTATTTAAAAAGATTATCTCATTCAAAAGATATAAGGGACTGAATTTTTTTGTCGGCTTTCCGATTTCTTAACTTTCTCCATGGTATTCAGCCTCGCATCCGGTTTTTCCCGACTTCCTGTGACGTCACATATGTATGTATATATACACACATACAATCACCAGGAATTAATGGCCATGAAGAGTTAAGCAGTGATAATGGCCGTATAATAATAAAGAAAGACAAGAGAAAGAGAAAGATAAAAATATAGATAGAGAGGGAGAGAAGAAGAGACATAAACATATGTATATTATTATATACAGTATATATGTTTATTAGTACATAACCTCCCTCTATGTATATACCTCTTTATATGTATATACACATACATATAAACATGAACATAATATCTGTGGCTTTCCGGAATAACGACCTAACCCACTTGTACGTGTTTTCGAGAAATCGACGTTTTAAAATATCTGTCATGACACTTCATATGTAAGATCGAATTGCGCGAGATGAGTCATAACAATGTAGACTTTTACAAAGGTATAGAGTACTCGGCTCGGACCTCGGCTTTACCTCGGCTCGGACCTCGGCTTTACCTCGGCTAGGACCTCGGCTTGGACCTCGGCTTTACCTCGGCTCGGACCTCGGTCGAGCCTCGGTTGGACCTCGGTCGAGCCTCGGCTAGAACTCGGCTCGGACTTCGGCTTTACCTCGGCTCGGACCTCGGCTCCAGCCCCGAATTTGCCGCGGCTCGAGCCGAGGTACAGCCGAGGTGCTGCCGAGGCTAATCCGGGGCACACCCGCGGCTAGCTTCAGGTGAATTCGGGGCTCATCCGAACTGTACCCGAGGAACTCGAGGTAAAGCCTTCGGGGTAGCCGAAGATGACGTCTAGGTGGTGCGCTTCGTAGTTTTTTACCTCTAGGTATTGGAACGCATCGAATGCGTAGTCTAGGTCTTTGGGGTGGCCGATGACGGAGTCTAGGTTGTGCGCTCCGTAGTTTTTGGCGATTAGATCTCAGGGTGCATCTAATACGTGGTCCAGGTGTTCGGGGTAGCCGATGATGATGTCTAGGTGGTGCGTACCGTAGCTTTTTGCATTTATATGTCAGGGCGCATTTTATAGGAGGTTCAGGTGTTCGAGGTAGCCGATGACGATGTCTAGGTGGTGCGCTCTGTAGTTTTTTGCATTTAGATGTCACGGCGCATCTAATAGGAGGTCCAGGTGTTCGGGGTAGCCGAGGATGATGTCTCGGTGGTGAGCACCGTAGTATTTTGCATTTATATGTCAGCGCGCATTTTACAGGAAGTCTAGGTGTTCGAGGTAGCCGATGACGATGTCTAGGTGGTGCGCTTCGTAGTTTTTTACCTCTAGGTATTGGAACGCATCGAATCCGTGGTCTAGGTCTTTGGGGTGGCCGATGATGGAGTCTAGGTTGTGCGCTCCGTAGGTTTTTGCGATTCGATCTCAGGGTGCATCTAATACGTGGTCCAGGTGTTCGGGGTAGCCGATGATGATGTCTAGGTGATGCGCTCCGTAGTTTTTTGCATTTAGATGTCACGGCGCATCTAATAGGAGGTCCAGGTGTTCGGGGTAGCCGAGGATGATGTCTAGGTGGTGCGCACCGTAGTTTTTTGCATTTATATGTCAGTGCGCATTTTACAGGAATTCTAGGTGTTCGGGGTAGCCGATGACGATATCTAGGTGGTGCGCTTCGTAGTTTTTTGCATTTAGATGTCAGGGCGAATGTAATAGGAGGTCCAGGTGTTCGAGGTAGCCGATGACGATGTCTAGGTGTTGCGCTCCGTAGTTTTTTGCATTTAGATGTCAGGGCGCATGTAATAGTAGGTCCAGGTGTTCGAGGTAGCCTTTGACGAGGTCTAGGTGGTGCGCTCCATAGTAGGTTCATTTTCTTCGACTGTGGTTATTACATGCAAGATCAGAAGTATATTTGTACTTTGAAATGAAAATATAAATAATCAGATAAGTAGCAAACTTTTATATAGTAGAAAACTGTTATTAATATAATAATAAGTATTGTTACTTTGTGAAATTTTGTTTTTATTTTTACAGAGTATCAGAACGTATGAATGATATGGATAAGAAGATCTTGATTGAACAGTTTATAAGTAGAACTGTTAAAAAATACATAAATTACACGTGTCAAATTTAAAGAACCCACAAGACATTCTATAGAAAAAGCAGCTTAAAAGAACATTCGAATTTAAAACTTTTGTTAATACCAATACTACTATTTAATAATGATATTAAAAATATACTGTAATAAACTGTCATAACGTTATCACGTTATGTAAGTATTAACTGTACAAATAATAATATTGTTGATATAAAACTTTCTGCGAAATTATAAAATAAGGCAAGTACAGACATTTTTTCTGTATAATCTACTCTCCCTTCGTCTCTTCTCCCCTCTCTCTCGCTCTCTATTTCTCCCGCTCTCTTCCCTCTCTCTTTCTCTCTCAACATCCGTCAAATTCTGTACCAAAACCTTTAATAAGAGTTTAAAATTTTTTTTTTAAATAATCAACATATTTAAAAAAAAAAAATTTTATTTACGTTTTAACAACACAATTTATCTAGTCCTTTAATTTCTTCTAATCTCATCTATTTAATAAGCATTCTCTACAAATGGTAATAAATTTTTTTCATGACTGTACAAATAAAAACTTTCTATAAAAATAAAAAGAATTATGTTTTTTTCATATGATTTTACAATTAATAATATTGTTAATTTATCATCATACCTAAGAAAATACATGTTTGATTAAATTATTTCAAAAAATTTAACTAATATAATCATTTTATAGAGCTCCTTGAAGAAAAATTTGACTGTTTCTTCAAATTTAAAACTTTTATGAATAACAATACAGCCATTTAATAATAATATTAAAAATATACTATAATAAACTCTCATAACGTTATCACATTATGTAATTATTATTTTCTCTTAAAAAGTTGTGAAATTTATCTAAAAAAACATATTAGGACCACCCCTGCTAGAGCAGCTCTAGACTTCTCTTTTCCTCCCAAGGTACGTAATATTATAGAAAGTTCAAAATTGAGAAAGAATAATGAAAAATAGTGATGTGTTGATAACTATGTAATTTTTTTATATAGGCTTTGACTTTTCGTAAATATCTGAAAAAATTCTTATGAATTTTAGAAATAAAGAGAAGGCATTATAGTTATATAATTAAAATAATTTTCGCCCACACAGGCGTAAAGTGCGTGGGTTCTATAAAATTTTGCTAAGTAGTATTTTATGCCCGCTGGCTGAATAATTTTGAAGTTACAACGTGGGCGTAAAATATAATTTTACACGCTAGATACGAAAAGTTCTATTATGTCAGTCAAGTTAACTTATGGCCGGTACTTGACTACAATAAATTGATTTCAGTACTTTCTTGTGTTTAATTTTTATAGCTCAGAAAGATGAACAAATTTGAATATATTTCTGAGAACAGTCATACAGTAGTTTCTGAGAGTTGTTTGCATTACTTGACTATCGATAATTGATTTCACAACTTTCATTTGTTTGATTTGCAGTGAAGAATTTTTTTAATGTACTTACATATAATTTGTTCAGCATACAATGACTCAAAGAATTAAAAGACTTTTTCATTCGTATTTATTTGATTTCTTTTACAAAATCATAAATATTATTATTTTATAGATTATTTGTACAGTCATGAAAAAAATTATTACCATTTGTAGAGAGTGTTTATTGAATAGATGAGATTCGAAGAAATAAAAGGACTAGATAAATTGTGTTGGTTTTTATAGATTATACAGAAAAAACGTCTATACTTGCCTTATTTTATACTTTCGTAGAAAGTTTTATGAAAAAATTAGCTTTTAAAAAACGTGTTGATTCTTCTAAAAAAATATTTAAGCACTCATTAAAGTTTTTGGTATTCAGTTTGCCGGATGTTGAGAGAGAGGGAGAGATAGAGAGAGAGCCAGAGAGAGAGAGAGAGAGAGGAAGAGAGAGAGAGCGAGAGAGAGAGAGAGAGGTCGGATAGAGAGGGAGGGAGAGATAGGGTGGGAGAGTTCGCCATAAGCTGCAGATTTGTCAAAAAATTAAAAGAAAAATCTACCATTTGCTGCTATTAACAATTTAAAAATTTGTTAAATTTTAAACTTATTTTTAATTGTAAAAAAGACAAAAAAATCTAAAAAGCTTTGTATAGAATTATTTTAAATACATTCAAGAATATGCACCCCAAACTTCAAGAAGATGCACAAAAAATGAAGACGGTGGGAAGATTTTGAATATTGAAAATATCAATACTGAGAAAAATGCATTTAAAGTTTAATGTAATTTAAAAACAAGACTTACCCCTGAAATGATCAGTTTGGTTATGTTTACTATCAGATTTAAAAAAAAAACTACATTAGAAGATAAATCTTTATTTTTTTAGTGATGAAGTTCATACTTGCATTGTTGGCGTACTTCTATTCTTTAAAATGTTGCTGCTTCTTACTATCTCAGCTTCCTTACATAGCATCGCACATTTCAATATATCTGTAGGTGCTTGGATAAACATCACCAGCTCTTAATGCGTGTTTCATCAAATCCTGAGAAATAAATCTCGCACTTAAGTAAAAGATTATAGTATGCCTGCCAATGTACTTGCCGAATTCTGATTGAAATGAAGCAGCAGCAATAGAGTAGGACAAAAAAACTTGGAAAGAACTTCAAAATCCACAAGTCCAGTGATAATGTCTACAGCAATTCCAATACCCTGCAGCGAGCGATAACATCTTCTTTACCATATACTACCATAAGAAACTGCTATTTCAAGTAGATTGTTAGCACTTTTTTGCCGCTACTGGTAGACTCAGTATATTATTTGATTTATTCAGGATGCTAATGGCCTAGTTTCTACCAATCTGAGGTGTTGAAGGTTGTTAAATGTTAAGAGTGAAGTTGCGTGTTTAAACGCTCTCCCTCTCTGTCTACCATTATGGTGGGGGTAAATGCTCGGCGTGCTTCGCAACGCCGCGCGGAGCGCTCGCTCACTTCGTCGCAGCACGGACAAGAGAAAGGACTCTCTAATAAAGTAACTATTATTCTCAAAACCGACGTTTTCAATCTCCCCATCCACTACATACTCAACAGGTTATGGGCCCAGGGCGCTGTGAGGCTGCAGATCAGCCCCAGGATGGCGAGGCCTCGGCGGCGATGGCAAAAGGTATGTACGAAAGTGCGCAAGCGAAGGGCCGTTGCAGCGAGCGAGCGGCGTTGCGACATTTTGATCTCGCCGAGAAGGAGAAAAAAAAAAAAAAAAAAAAAAAATGAACGTCGTTTTTGCGATCGCGTTTTCGTGCTTTGGCAGGTCTTCCGGAGGCGTGAGTGCGAATGTTGGGTGTGACGCGAGTGTTAAAACTAAAAAGCGCCAGAATGTGATCGCGAAAACGAATGTCGAGCAGAGTGTAAGCGTCGGTTCGCGTCTGTGGAAACAAATGTCGAACAGCGAGTGAGCGCCGGGTTACAACTATAAAAATGGATATCGATCAGCGAGTGAGCGTCGGTTCGCGATTGAAAGAGCGAGTGTCGAGCGGCGAGTGAGAGTCGATTCACGACTGCAAGGGCGAATGTCGGACGAGTGAGCGACGGTTTGCATTTGTAAAGGCGAATGTCGGGCGAGTAAATACGCGTGTGTTAAAGGGACGGAATGCAGGTCGGGAAAATGGTCGTGTTGGGCTTTACGGGCGGACGCATTCGTGGAGTTCGGCGCGGCATTTCCGTCGAAAGCCAAGATGGCTGCTCGCCGGTGATCGGCGTGGGCAAGCGGTGTCTACATTCTCTTTACTTAGAATGTTCCAGCAATTGTATCAGCGACGGAAACCAGAGTGGAGCGACTAGTATTGATACAGAATGGTGCTAGCTGTCAAACTGATACTGACAATAATCAGGCAAATAGTAACATGTTAAGAGGTAAACCATCTATCAAAATTCTTGATAGAGCGAATGTAAAAATAAAGCGAATAATGGTAAATAGAAAATTTATTAATGAGAATGTTCTGACTAATTCAAATAAAATCTTTGTAGAAATAAGTGCTCAACTAAACTCAGTGATAGCCAGGATGAAGAGGGTAGAGCAGCGACAGCTACAACTTGACAAAACTATCTCCGACATGCGTCAGGAGAATAGGGAGCTCATAGAAGACCATGCTGACAGAAACTGGAACAGTATGGTAGATTATGTCCAGGAGCAGGTGGGTGCCCGAGCCACTGATAAGGAAACATCATTTGACGAAAAAGAATGCGTCAACTCGACTCAGGTGCCATCTCAGACAGGTTTTAATAAAACTCAGATTACGCGAATAATTAAGAGCGAGTTAGCAAAAATTAATCAAACGAACGAGTCAGCGAATGGTAACTTCCTCAATGTTTCAAGAGAATTGACCGAAACATTGAAGACTCAGCTTTCGGGTAAAGATACAACATTTGAACTTGATTATAAATTAACGATTAAAACTAAATTTGAATTCTTCATGGATTATTTTACATCTGAACTAAGATCGCTAGAACTACTATATGTTATTGATTCGAACGTTAAAGCGAATGAAAGGCTAAGTGAAACAGTTAAAGAAAAACATAAATTCAAGGTACGCGATATTCTAATTAATCGTATCGATTCAGAATATCATTCTAAAATAATGGAAATTAAAGATCCTGTCGAAATGTTGGATAAAATTAAAAACATCAAACATTGTGAAGTCAATCTAACCTTGACTGCTATTAGAAAGCAGCTACACAATATAGTGTATACTCCATCGAAAGAGAAGGCGACTGTTTTTATCGACCGATTCGAGGAGATTGTAAGAAATTACAAAACTTGTCTGGGATGAGGCCTTTGTCAGAGGATGAAAAGCGAGATGCATTCCTCACTGCAGTAGCAGTGAATGTGCCTAGAGTACAGGATTTGAATATCATGGCTCAAGAAACAGGTGGTTTATCGTACGATAAAATGAAAAATACTATTTTGCAGATTGAGAGCATTAAGAGATCAGCGAATGGTGCTCCCAAGGAAAATAAAAATACAGCGACGGCAATGGCAGCGAATGTGAAGCCAAACTACAGTGGCTTTAGGTGCTACACCTATGACTCCTACGGACACATAGGCAAGAACTGCCCAAATGCAGGCACTGGTCTTCGCATCTGCTTTGAGTGCAAGCAGTTAACCTCCCACACTGCAGAGCAGTGTCCGCAGCGAGTGACAAAAGGCGGCAATTCAAAAAGGTATGATAACAGAGATAATAATGCGAATAATAAGCGGAAACACGGAAAAGACAGCGAAAGTAATCCTAAGCGACAGAAATACAATAGAGCGAATAGGCAAAATAACAAAAGTAACAGAGGTAATAACAAATGGAATAATAGAAGGAAAAGGAGAAATGACACTAACAACAAACCCAATAACCAAAAGGATAACAAAGAGAATAACGCTGGTGAGTACCGACTAAAAGAGACAGACAAAAACATGAGAATGTTAGAGACGGACGTTAGTTATGCACTGTACGTAACGACTGTAGCGAAATCAGAAAATAAAAGAACTTGTCTGGCGAAATTTCTAGCTGACCCTGGAGCGACAGAACACTTAACTAACTCCAAACTGATTTTCAAGTCTTTCTGTAAAAAGGAAAATGAAATCAGATGTGCGAATGAGAGTGCGAATGCAAACATTAAATCGGAGGGAGAAGGCTTAGTTCAAGCCTACACCGAAGGCAACAAATTAATCGAATTGGAGAATGTAATTTGTGCTGAAAAATTGTCTGAAAACTTAATGTCGCTAAGAAAATTCGTAGATAAGGGCTTAAGCGTTTATTTAGATAACAAACAAATTAACATCTTTGATCCTAAATCGAATGAAACACTTGTTACTGGAATCTATAAGAGACCGTACTGGATAATAGAACTTGAAATTAACGATAGTAAAACAAAGGATGAAGCGAATGAAAATAAAGTAGTAGCGTATGTAACAACCAAAAGAATGAAACGGGAGAATATTAATCAAACAGAACTTACATCAAATGATCAACAAATAATTGAAGCAAATGATACGAATGAAGCTAATAATATGAATGATTGTGTGCATGAAACTGTTAATCACTGCGATAATACTAATGAGACTGATGTAGCGAGTGGTAATATTGAAAATCTCACTGAAACAAATGTTCAATGTTCCGACTTCGAAAACACGATTGTTAATAGAAAAGTGTATCAGGCTAATGATTACGAATTAGTAGAGAATGTTAAAACTAAATCGAATGAAAGATTAAAATGCAACTTAGAGAATGTTGAGAATGATAAAAATAAAGCGACATGTAATAAGGCTATGCTCTGGCACGCTAGAATGGGTCATGCGTCAATAAAATATTTACAAATGCTACAAAAGAAATATCCACAATTTAAAGATCTGAAAGATACGGTATTCGATGATTCTATTTTAGACTGTGAAGTGTGTATGATCTTGAAAATCAATAGATTACCTTTTAACCAAACTAGAATGAGAGCGACTGAACCACTTCAAATAATTCATTCTGACACAATGGGAATGATAAGTCCAGTTACTTATCCCACGAAATACAAATTTATCTCGGTATTTATAGATGATCATTCTAGACTTGCCATGGCTTATCGTATGAAAATAAAAGATGAGACTGCTGTGTGTTTTGATCAGTTTGTTAAAAGTGCAAGGAATCTATTAGGCAGAAATGCGAAGGTTTGTTTTCTGCGTTCTGATCAGGGCACTGAATTTACGGGCAGTCAAATGGCAAAAATACTTGCAAAATACAGGACAGAACTTCAGTTAGCTTGTCCTGACACTCCTCAACACAACGGATTGTCAGAGAGGTTTAATCAAACCATACAGCGAAAAGTTCGATCTTTAATGTATGATTCAGGATTACCGGAAAATATGTGGGATCTGGCACTCGGTTCGGCTGTGTACGCTTATAATCGAACACCTCATGCTTCAATAGATATGAACACTCCGATTCAAGTATTCAAACCAGAGTATAAAGTAGACCTAAATCAGATCAAAAGATTTGGATCTCTAGCCTACATGAAAATTCAGAGGAAAGTAGGTCCTAAGTTCAGAGCGATTGGTAAGCGAGTGATCCTAGTAGGATACAAGGAAACTGGATTTGTCCTGTTGAGTTCTGAAGAAGGAAAACTGTTTGAAAGTAGAGATGTTAGATTGAACGAAAAATCAGTGTTTAGAGATAAATACAAACACAGAGAAATGAACAATTGGGAAAAATTAGAGAATGAATTTGATTCTGACAAATGGTTTGTAGAATTTGAACAAGAAAAGGCGACTGAAATATCAAGAACGGAGGGAGAAGCAAAAAGACGCAGAGGTCGGCCAAGAAAACACAAAGAGACTGATAACGAATGTACAGAGAATGTTGCGAATGTCCACGCCTTATTGGCATCGATCAATGATGATCCTGTCAACTTCAACGAAGTTCTTAAGCGACCGGATAAGCGACAGTGGCTGTATGCTATTAATGAAGAACTGGAATCAATGAATAAAAATCAAGTCTGGCAATTAGTAGACAGATCATCTATTGAAAACAAATCCAGCAAACCAAATATCATAGACTCTAAATGGGTCTTTAAGAAAAAGACTGAATCAGATGGGAAAATCCGCTACAAAGCCAGATTGGTCATCAGAGGCTTTAAAGACAAGAATGAATATGACTTACAGGAAACGTATGCTCCTGTATCTCGCTTGCCGTTAATTCGAATGATATCGGCAATTGCAAATAAGCATGATCTCAACATGTGTCAGCTGGACGTAAAAACAGCCTTCCTAAATGGCGAATTGGAAAAGGAAGTATTCATGGAGATACCTGATGGGTTCGAATGTTCTACCGATGTTAAGCAAATGATGGTTTGTAAATTAGTAAAATCACTTTACGGACTAAAACCAAGTCCAAAATGCTGGAACAAAAAGTTCAAAGAGAATGTAATACAAATGGGACTAACACCAGATGTGGATGAGCCGTGCTTGTTCACCTGGCATCTTGAACATAAAATATTGATTCTAGTCTTATATGTGGATGATATCATAGTTATTAGTAACGACAGAAATAAAATGACCGATGTAAAGCGACAGTTAAGTGAATGTTTTGAAATGACTGACATTGGCGAACCGAAAACTTACTTAGGACTAGAAATCACAAGAGACAGAAAAGCCCGAAAATTATCAATTAAGCAATCTAAATATATTGACAAAATGTTAAATCGATTTGGTGTACAAAATTGTAAACCACGAAACACACCAATGATCTCGAATCAAGTAGCGAACAGAGAAAGAAGACAACGAGAAACAGCGAATGATAAAGAAATTATAAACCTTATTGAAAACAAGAATAATCGATTATACAGAGAAGCGACTGGATCATTGTTGTACTTGGCGAATGGATGTAGACCAGATATTGCGTATGGAGTGAATGTTATCAGTAGGCATCAAGTCGATCCAACTGAGGAAGACTGGAAATTAGTAGAGCGAATGTTCCAGTATCTTCAGGGTACAAGAAACTTAGGCTTAAATTACTATGGAAACGGAGACAGCCTGCAAGGATACTCTGATGCAAGTTTCGGCGACTGTAAGGACTCAAAAACAACGAGTGGTCTTGTAGTTCAATTGTATGGAGATACTATACAATGGAGAACGAAAAAGCAACAATATGTGGCCTTGTCAACCTGCCAAGCTGAATATGTGGCAATGAGCGACTGTGCACAGGAATTAATAACTATATTCAATTGCTTAAAGAGAGTGTTAAACAATGACTTTAGACCAATGACATTATGGTGTGATAACAAAGCTGCTGAAGCGAGTGTTAAGACTGGACGAAGTAGCAAGCTAAGACATATGACTGAAATAAAGGAGCATTACGTTAGAGAATGTGAACAACTGGGATTTGTGACTGTAAATTGGATTTCGACAAAGCGACAGTTAGCAGATTTATTAACGAAATCCTTAACTTTTGACACACATACAAAACTAACGAGACTGATTCTAAATGAACAATAATACAGAATATACATGTTTGTATAATTTATGTTTCAGAAAACAATAATCAGTGAATGTTCGGCGAAGGTTTAAATTGAAGATTTAGAGAATGAAATCATAATTAGTATATAAGAAACTAACGAAATTAATTATTTATTTTGTATTAAGCTGATTTATTTGTTCAAATATAAACTACGAGTGAGTTCAAGCGAGTGCGTTAATTGTAAGCGAAAGAATTAATGAAAAATGTTAAAAAATTTATTTTGTATTGTAAGCGAATGAAATGTAAATATTGTAAGCGAATGAAATGTAAATATTGTAAGCGAATGAGATGTAAAGCCTGAAATAAGTATGAGCGTGTAAACCACGAGAGGGAGTGTTAAGAGTGAAGTTGCGTGTTTAAACGCTCTCCCTCTCTGTCTACCGTTATGGTGGGGGTAAATACTCGGCGTGCTTCGCAACGCCGCGCGGAGCGCTCGCTCACTTCGTCGCAGCACGGACAAGAGAAAGGACTCTCTAATAAAGTAACTATTATTCTCGAAACCAACGTTTTCAATCTCCCCATCCACTACATACTCAACATTAAATAAAACACCAGTTTTTATTCCTGGACGTTTCGGACACTTATTTCATGTCCCTCTTCAGGAGTATCTTAGTATTACAAAATTTAAAAATTAAAAAAATTTTTTTATATAACAATTATCTTTTAACTTCAGGCTCAACAATAACAGTAGGAACTTACATTTATCTAGAGTAAAAACTTATTTACGGGAGAACAATCCGCTCGTCAATAGCGTTATAACGAAAGAGTTCGGCTTTATATAGTGAGACTGCATTAGTATGTGTGTATATGTATGTACATTACTCGACTGCTCTGACAATGTAAGTATGAGACAGGTGGGGCGTAACATCACTGTATAACGTTATAGCTTATGTGGAGATAAAAATTCGCATCCGTAAATCAGACTTTTGTACTCTTTAGGCAAAATATTAATTTCGAACTGTTTATTCATAAAATTTCTCTGACTGTGTATGGCTTCAGAAATAATCTTTTTTGTGTGTTATATTCCGTATCTAGAATTTTAATATTATTAAAATCAATTATGTGGTAATTCTCATTTTTATGTAAAAACAGCGACGACTTGTTATCTCCGTCAATATATCTCTTTTTGTGTTCTTTAATTCTTATGTCTAATCTTCTACACGTCTGTCCCACATAAGATGCATTACAATTAGAACAACTTATTTTATATACAACATTATTATTATTCATTTTTTCATTTTTATCTTTTCCTAACCTAATAATATTATTCAATTTATTGACCATACTGTAGGTTACATTAGTATTGATTTTCTTGAAAAAACTTTTTACAAAATATTCCATTTCTTTAACAAACGGTAAACATATACGTAATTTATTTTCAACTTTGGAATTTTTTGATGTAGTATTAGTAAACTTTATCGTATTTAATCTCCGTTTTACATAAGTATCGATGAGTTTTTTCGGATAATTATTCTGTAATAGAATTTTTTAATAAACGAAATATTTCTGTTATGAAAAGATTCATGTGATTAAACAGCACGGTCTACTAAGCAGTAAATAATTGCATTTTAAAAACCCACTACCGAATTTGGAAAGAATATCTAATGATTTAATAAAACGGTTAAATAATATGGATTTCACAGGTTTTGGTAAAACATTGGAACCTGTATTACAAAAGTTTAATGTTTCAAAAGCCTATGGTTTAATAAAAATCCATAAAACAGGTTTTCCCATTAGACCCATAATTTCCACTGTCAATTCGCCGACCTACAATATTTCAAAATTCTTTGGAAAGTTTCTGAAAAATAATTTAAAACCCCCATGTTCACATATAGATAATAGCTTAAAATTAAAACAAATTGTTCACGATTCATTTGAAATCGAAATTGTAACGCGATAGAATATTCTGTTCACACGACACACCGACTATTTACATACTCACACATACACTTTTACACTCGTACACCAGCTACACTATACACTGCGCGAGCGAGTCTATTAATAGCTCTGCTCAAACCCCCACTCTCGCGACATACCAGTCGTCGCGGTTCTCGCGGAGCTGTAACCGCGAAGCATTTTCTCCAGTTTCTGATCGGCCGCTAGCCAGTACACAGCGTGCACGTTCACTCTCGCCAGCACTAATAAAACGCCAGTTTAACCAGAACCAATTCTTTATTTAAACGCCGCCTCCGCTAACCCTTTCCCTCACTATCCTCCGTGTAATTGACCCAGTAGCCCTATCGTAAGAAACACAAATAATAGAGGATATCCAAATACCTCCAGAACGAGTTGTTATTAATGTTGAATGTATAACGCCATCAATTTTTATATTAAATAGTTGAGGACGATCTTTGGAGGCAAAATGAAATGATCTTATTTCTTTATGGCAACGTTTCGTTGGCTTAGTACACCAACCTCATCAGGCCTTTATTCAAAACACAGAAATAAATTAACATATAAAACTTTTTTTTAAAGACAATTAAACCACAAAGTGTAAATACAAAAATCAAAATTACCGAAATTATAAACGTATATATCATACGTCGATCAGATGTTATTCTCGACTGAAAACAATAACACGTACACTGTATTTATATACGCTGGACAATGTTTACATAAAGAGTTATACAGCATCAAGTTCTTTAATAATAGGAAAATACATTGTACTTAGTCTTTGGATATCTTCCTTTTTATTAATACTATTTTGATTGCTTTTTATATAGATCATTTCGACAATCAGTCTTTTTTTGTAATTGCTTTCAAAATCTAAAATGGATGTATTTTCCCAATCGAACTCATGTTTGTTTTCTAATCGATGTGTACTGACAACAGACTCTTTATTTTTGTTTATTTTATGTTCATTAATGCGTGTGTGTAACGATCTTTTAGTTTCTCCTATGTATGTAGCAGAGCAATTTAGGCAATCAAATTTATACACCACATTAGTACGATCCCATTTTTTGGTTATGTCTTTGCCTAACCGAATGATCGAAGACAAACTTTTATTCAATAATGGGATTGTACAAATGTTATAAGATTTTAACATATTAGATAGACTATTAAAATCTTTGGTAAACGGTAAAGACAATTTTGGTAATTTTTCATAGCAATTTTGATGCGTATTATATGTATAACCATACTTAAGTTTTTTAAATCTAATTTCGATATGGTTTTCTATAAACCACATAGGATAATCATTGTTACGTAAAATCTTCTTTAAAAGTTTTATATTGTCTAAGTGAAAATTAGAATCTGAGAGTAAAAACGCCCTATCAACTAGGTTAAAAATAATATTCTTTTTTTGCTGTGTTGGATGATTTGAAAAATAATTGATTACACGTCCCGATGATGTCGGTTTTTGGTACAAATTTGTCAAAATTTTATTATCAGTTCTAATTAATGTCATATCTAAAAAATTAATTTTTTTATTCTCTTCTAGTTCATAAGTAAACTTTAAATTTATGTCATAAGCATTAAAAACTTTAATCACTGTGACAATGTGTTGTTTTTTAACACAAATAAGCGTGTCGTCAACATATCTGTAATAAAAAATAGGGATACAGTCATAATGTAGTTCTAATTCTCGTAAGCAATTCTTTTCCAAATCATCCATTACAATGTCCGCAAATAATGGTGAAATCGGTGAACCCATCGGGGTTCCATAAATTTGTTGATAGGTTTGACCATTAAAAGTAAAAAACGTATTATTAAACAGAAAAGCGGTGCATTCTTTTAATTCATCAAGCGGGATCTTACAGTGATTATGGATGGAAACCGCTCTATTTGGTTTCTATAGGAATAGAAAAGAGATGGAAAAAATTATATAATAAAATTAATATGAACTGTACTCAATTTCTAAAGGTTATTAAATTCATTCTTAATAATAATTTTTTCCGATTTAATGGAAAATTTTATAGACAAAATTTTTGGTTCTGCGATGGGTAATCCCATAAGCCCGATTCTATCAGATATTGTTATGGAAGATTTGGAAATCGAATGTATAAATAAATTGAAATCAAAACCGATATTCTATTTTCGATATGTTGACGATATTATATTGTGTATAAATAAAGATTGTATAGATGAAACGTTAAATGACTTTAACTCTTATGACGATAACTTACAGTTTACAGTTGAACGACCGCAAGAGAATAATATAAGCTTTTTAGATGTACAATTTATCGTCGATAATAACAGACACATTATTAAAAATTGGTATAGAAAACCGACCTTTTCGGGAAGGTATTTAAATTTTCACTCGCACCATCCGTTGAGCAATAAAATTGCAATTATTTACTGCTTAGTAGACCGTGCTGTTAAATTGTCACATAAAGTCTTATGAAAAGATTCATCTTTTCATAATAAAAATATTTCGTTTATTAAAAAATTACTATTACAGAATAATTATCCGAAAAAACTCATCGATACTTATGTAAAACGGAGATTAAATACGATAAAGTTTACTAATACTACATCAAAAAATTCCAAAGTTGAAAATAAATTACGTATATGTTTACCGTTTGTTAAAGAAATGGAATATTTTGTAAAAAGTTTTTTCAAGAAAATCAATACTAATGTAACCTACAGTATGGTCAATAAATTGAATAATATTATTAGGTTAGGAAACGATAAAAATGAAAAGATGAATAATAATAATGTTGTATATAAAATAAGTTGTTCTAATTGTAATGCATCTTAATGTGTTTGAAATTCCGAACGTTCAAAGTTGAACGAAAAAACTAAAATTTGCAATTTACATTATAACCGGTTTAAAACCATAAAACAGGGTAGGAATGGACCAAAAACCGTGTAAAAACTAATTTAGCACTTCGCCCCCCCATAAACCACCCCCAAAACCACCCTTACAGACGAGTCCCAATTTTCCCACAGCGACACACACGAAAACTAAAATTCCCAGAGTCGCAATAACTTCGCTAGGAAAAATTTTGCAACTGGTATTTGAAGGAAAGGTCCCACACGACCTAAAAAAAAATTATGAAGGAAATCATTTTTCCGGAAAAACCCTTCACGACGATATACAGTTCGAAAACGGGAAAAAAATTCCCAGAGCCGCAATTACGTCGTACGGAAAAAAGTTTCGACGGTTTCTTGTAGATAACGTTTCTAAATACTCGGAAAAAATTAAGAACGAAATAACTTTTCCGGAAAAGCCCCTCCAGGGCGATATACTGTGTCTTAAACATGAAAAAAAATTCCCAGACCCGCAATTACGTCGTTCGGAAAAATGTTTTGACGGTTTTCTGTAGACCAAGTCCCCACATGCTTAGAAAAAAATCATGAACGAAATAGCTTTTACGGAAAAGCCCCCCCCCCAGGGCGATTTACAGTGTCGAAAACGGGAAAAAAAATTCCCAGAGCCGCAATTACGTCGTTCGGAAAAATGTTTCGACGGTTTCTTGTAGATAAGGTTTCCAAATGCTTAGAAAAAAATTATGAACGAAATACCTTTTCCGGAAAAGCACCCCAGGGCGATATACTGTGTCTTAAACATGAAAAAAAATTCCCAGAGCCGCAATTACGTCGTACGGAAAAATGTTTCGACGGTTTCTTATAGATAACGTTTTCAAATGCTTAGAGAAAAATCATGAACGAAATAGCTTTTCCGGAAAAGTCCCCCCAGGGCGATATACAGTGTCGAAAACGGGAAAAAAAATTCCCAGAGCCGCAATTACGTCGTTCGGAAAAATGTTTCGACGGTTTCTTGTAGACAACGTTTCCAAATGCTTAGAAAAAAATTATGAACGAAATAGCTTTTCCGGAAAAGCCCCCCCAGGGCGATATACTGTGTCTTAAACAAGAAAAGAAATTTCCAGACCCGCAATTACGTCGTTCGGAAAAATGTTTTGACGGTTTCCTGTAGAACAAGTCCCCACATGCTTAGAAAAAAATCATGAACGAAATAGCATTTCCGGAAAAGCCCCCCCAGGGCGATATACTGTGTCTTAAACACGAAAAAAAATTCCCAGAGACGCAATTAAGTCGTTCGGAAAAATGTTAAGACGGTTTCTTATAGATAAAGTCCCCAAATGCTTAGAAAAAAATCATGAACGAAATAGCTTTTCCGAAAAAGCCCCCCCATGGCGATATACTGTGTCTTAAACACGAAAAAAAATTCCCAGAGACGCAATTAAGTCGTTCGGAAAAATGTTTTGACGGTTTCCTATAGACCAAGTCCCCACATGCTTAGAAAAAAATCATGAACGAAATAGCATTTCCGGAAAAGCCCCCCCAGGGCGATATACTGTGTCTTAAACACGAAAAAAAATTCCCAGAGACGCAATTAAGTCGTTCGGAAAAATGTTAAGACGGTTTCTTATAGATAAAGTCCCCAAATGCTTAGAAAAAAATCATGAACGAAATAGCTTTTCCGAAAAAGCCCCCCCATGGCGATATACAGTGTTGAAAACGGGAAAAAAAATTCCCAGAGCCCCAATTACGTCGTTCGGAAAAATGTTTCGACGGTTCCTTGTAGATAACGTTCCCACATGCTTAGAAAAAAATTATGAACGAAACAGCTTTTCCGGAAAAGCCCCCCCAGGGCGATTTACAGTGTCGAAAACGGGAAAAAAAATTCCCAGAGCCGCAATTACGTCGTTCGAAAAAATGTTTCGACGGTTTCTTGTAGATAACGTTTCCAAATGCTTAGAAAAAAATTATGAACGAAATACCTATTCCGGAAAAGCACCCCAGGGCGATATACTGTGTCTTAAACATGAAAAAAAATTCCGAGAGCCGCAATTACGTGGTTCGGAAAAATGTTTCGACGGTTTCTTATAGATAACGTTTCCAAATGCTTAGAAAAAAATCATGAACGAAATAGCTTTTCCGGAAAAGCCCCCCCAGGGCAATATACACTGTCGAAAACGGGAACAAATTCCCAGAGCCGCAATTACGTCGTTCGGAAAAATGTTTCGACGGTTTCTTGTAGATAACGTTCCCACATGCTTAGAAAAAAATCATGACCGAAATAGCTTTTCCGGAAAAGCCCCCCCATGGCGATATACAGTGTTGAAAACGGGAAAAAAAATTCCCAGAGCCGCAATTACGTCGTTCGGAAAAATGTTTCGACGGTTTCTTGTAGATAACGTTCCCACATGCTTAGAAAAAAATTATGAACGAAATAGCTTTTCCGGAAAAGCCCCCCCAGGGCGATATACAGTGTTGAAAACGCTGGGAAAAAAAATTCCCAGAGACGCAATTAAGTCGTTCGGAAAAATGTTAAGACGGTTTCTTATAGATAAAGTCCCCAAATGCTTAGAAAAAAATCATGAACGAAATAGCTTTTCCGAAAAAGCCCCCTCATGGCGATATACAGTGTTGAAAACGGGAAAAAAAATTCCCAGAGCCCCAATTACGTCGTTCGGAAAAATGTTTCGACGGTTCCTTGTAGATAACGTTCCCACATGCTTAGAAAAAAATCAATAACGAAATAGTTTTGGAAAGCCCCCCCAGGGCGATATACTGTGTCTTAAACACGAAAAAAAATTCCCAGAGACGCAATTAAGTCGTTCGGAAAAATGTTAAGACGGTTTCTTGTAAATAAAGTCCCCAAATGCTTAGAAAAAAATCATGAACGAAATAGCTTTTCCGGAAAAGCCCCCCCATGGCGATATACAGTATTGAAAACGGGAAAAAAAATTCCCAGAGCCGCAATTACGTCGTTCGGAAAAATGTTTCGATGGTTTCTTGTAGATAACGTTCCCACATGCTTAGAAAAAAATTATGAACGAAATAGCTTTTCCGGAAAAGCCCCCCCAGGGCGATATACAGTGTCGAAAACGGGAAAAAAAATTCCCAGTGCCGCAATTACGTCGTTCGGAAAAATGTTAAGACGGTTTCTTGTAAAAGAAGTCCCCAAATGCTTATAAAAAAATCATGAACGTAATAGCTTTTCCGGAAAAGCCCCCCCATGGCGCTATACAGTGTTGAAAACGGGAAAAAAAATTCCCAGAGCCGCAATTACGTCGTTCGAAAAAATGTTTCGACGGTTTCTTGTAGATAACGTTTCCAAATGCTTAGAAAAAAATTATGAACGAAATACCTATTCCGAAAAAGCACCCCAGGGCGATATACTGTGCCTTAAACATGAAAAAAAATTCCGAGAGCCGCAATTACGTGGTTCGGAAAAATGTTTCGACGGTTTCTTATAGATAACGTTTCCAAATGCTTAGAAAAAAATCATGAACGAAATAGCTTTTCCGGAAAAGCCCCCCCAGGGCGATATAAAGTGTTGAAAACGGGAAAAAAAATTCCCAGAACCGCAATTACGTCGTTCGGAAAAATGTTTCGACGGTTTCTTGTAGATAACGTTCCCACATGCTTAGAAAAAAATCATGAACGAAATAGCATTTCCGGAAAAGCCCCCCCAGGGCGATATACTGTGTCTTAAACACGAAAAAAAATTCCCAGAGACGCAATTAAGTCGTTCGGAAAAATGTTAAGACGGTTTCTTGTAAATAAAGTCCCCAAATGCTTAGAAAAAAATCATGAACGAAATACCTATTCCGGAAAAGCACCCCAGGGCGATATACTGTGCCTTAAACATGAAAAAAAATTCCGAGAGCCGCAAGTACGTGGTTCGGAAAAATGTTTCGACGGTTTCTTGTAGATAACGTTCCCACAGGCTTAGAAAAAAATCATGAACGAAATAGCTTTTCCGGAAAACCCCCCCAGGGCGATATAAAGTGTGGAAAACGGGAAAAAAAATTCCCAGAGCCGCAATTACGTCGTTCGGAAAAATGTTTCGACGGTTTCTTGTAGATAACGTTTCCAAATGCTTAGAAAAAAATTATGAACGAAATAGCTTTTCCGGAAAAGCCCCCCCAGGGCGATATACTGTATCTTAAACAAGAAAAAAAATTCCCAGACCCGCAATTACGTCGTTCGGAAAAATCTTTTGACGGTTTCCTATAGACCAAGTCCCCACATGCTTAGAAAAAAATCATGAATGAAATAGCTTTTCCGGAAAAGCCCCCCCAGGGCGATATACAGTGTCGAAAACGGGAAAAAAAATTCCCAGAGCCGCAATTACGTCGTTCGGAAAAATGTTTCGACGGTTTCTTGTAGATAACGTTTCCAAATGCTTAGAAAAAAATTATAAACGAAATAGCTTTCCCGGAAAAGCCCCCCCAGGGCGATATACTGTGTCTTAAACAAGAAAAAAAATTCCCAGAGCCGCAATTACGTCGTTCGGAAAAATGTTTCGATGGTTTCTTGTAGATCGAGTCTCCGAATGCTTAGAAAAAAATTATGAACAAAATAGATTTTCCGGAAAAGCCCCCCCAAGGCGATATACTGTGTCTTAAACATGAAAAAAAATTCCCAGAGACGCAATTAAGTCGTTCGGAAAAATGTTAAGACGGTTTCTTGTAAATAAAGTCCCCAAATGCTTAGAAAAAAATCATGAACGAAATAGCTTTTCCGGAAAAGCCCCCCCATGGCGATATACAGTGTTGAAAACGGGAAAAAAAATTCCCAGAGCCGCAATTACGTCGTTCGGAAAAATGTTTCGACGGTTTCTTGTAGATAACGTTCCCACATGCTTAGAAAAAAATTATGAACGAAATAGCTTTTCCGGAAAAGCCCCCCCAGGGCGATATACAGTGTTGAAAACGGGAAAAAAAATTCCCAGAGACGCAATTAAGTCGTTCGGAAAAATGTTAAGACGGTTTCTTATAGATAAAGTCCCCAAATGCTTAGAAAAACATCATGAACGAAATAGCTTTTCCGAAAAAGCCCCCCCATGGCGATATACAGTGTTGAAAACGGGAAAAAAATTCCCAGAGCCCCAATTACGTCGTTCGGAAAAATGTTTCGACGGTTCCTTGTAGATAACGTTCCCACATGCTTAGAAAAAAATCAATAACGAAATAGTTTTGGAAAGCCCCCCCAGGGCGATATACTGTGTCTTAAACACGAAAAAAAATTCCCAGAGACGCAATTAAGTCGTTCGGAAAAATGTTAAGACGGTTTCTTGTAAATAAAGTCCCCAAATGCTTAGAAAAAAATCATGAACGAAATAGCTTTTCCGGAAAAGCCCCCCCATGGCGATATACAGTATTGAAAACGGGAAAAAATTCCCAGAGCCGCAATTACGTCGTTCGGAAAAATGTTTCGATGGTTTCTTGTAGATAACGTTCCCACATGCTTAGAAAAAAATTATGAACGAAATAGCTTTTCCGGAAAAGCCCCCCCAGGGCGATATACAGTGTCGAAAACGGGAAAAAAAATTCCCAGTGCCGCAATTACGTCGTTCGGAAAAATGTTAAGACGGTTTCTTGTAAAAAAAGTCCCCAAATGCTTAGAAAAAAATCATGAACGTAATAGCTTTTCCGGGAAAGCCCCCCCATGGCGATATACAGTGTTGAAAACGGGAAAAAAAATTCCCAGAGCCCCAATTACGTCGTTCGGAAAAATGTTTCGACGGTTCCTTGTAGATAACGTTCCCACATGCTTAGAAAAAAATTATGAACGAAATAGCTTTTCCGGAAAAGCCCCCCCAGGGCGATATACAGTGTTGAAAACGCTGGGAAAAAAAATTCCCAGAGACGCAATTAAGTCGTTCGGAAAAATGTTAAGACGGTTTCTTATAGATAAAGTCCCCAAATGCTTAGAAAAAAATCATGAACGAAATAGCTTTTCCGAAAAAGCCCCCCCATGGCGATATACAGTGTTGAAAACGGGAAAAAAAATTCCCAGAGCCCCAATTACGTCGTTCGGAAAAATGTTTCGACGGTTCCTTGTAGATAACGTTCCCACATGCTTAGAAAAAAATCAATAACGAAATAGTTTTGGAAAGCCCCCCCCAGGGCGATATACTGTGTCTTAAACACGAAAAAAAATTCCCAGAGACGCAATTAAGTCGTTCGGAAAAATGTTAAGACGGTTTCTTGTAAATAAAGTCCCCAAATGCTTAGAAAAAAATCATGAACGAAATAGCTTTTCCGGAAAAGCCCCCCCATGGCGATATACAGTATTGAAAACGGGAAAAAAAATTCCCAGAGCCGCAATTACGTCGTTCGGAAAAATGTTTCGATGGTTTCTTGTAGATAACGTTCCCACATGCTTAGAAAAAAATTATGAACGAAATAGCTTTTCCGGAAAAGCCCCCCCAGGGCGATATACAGTGTCGAAAACGGGAAAAAAAATTCCCAGTGCCGCAATTACGTCGTTCGGAAAAATGTTAAGACGGTTTCTTGTAAAAGAAGTCCCCAAATGCTTAGAAAAAAATCATGAACGTAATAGCTTTTCCGGAAAAGCCCCCCCATGGCGCTATACAGTGTTGAAAACGGAAAAAAAAATTCCCAGAGCCGCAATTACGTCGTTCGAAAAAATGTTTCGACGGTTTCTTGTAGATAACGTTTCCAAATGCTTAGAAAAAAATTATGAACGAAATACCTATTCCGAAAAAGCACCCCAGGGCGATATACTGTGCCTTAAACATGAAAAAAAATTCCGAGAGCCGCAATTACGTGGTTCGGAAAAATGTTTCGACGGTTTCTTATAGATAACGTTTCCAAATGCTTAGAAAAAAATCATGAACGAAATAGCTTTTCCGGAAAAGCCCCCCCAGGGCGATATAAAGTGTTGAAAACGGGAAAAAAAATTCCCAGAACCGCAATTACGTCGTTCGGAAAAATGTTTCGACGGTTTCTTGTAGATAACGTTCCCACATGCTTAGAAAAAAATCATGAACGAAATAGCATTTCCGGAAAAGCCCCCCCAGGGCGATATACTGTGTCTTAAACACGAAAAAAAATTCCCAGAGACGCAATTAAGTCGTTCGGAAAAATGTTAAGACGGTTTCTTGTAAATAAAGTCCCCAAATGCTTAGAAAAAAATCATGAACGAAATACCTATTCCGGAAAAGCACCCCAGGGCGATATACTGTGCCTTAAACATGAAAAAAAATTCCGAGAGCCGCAAGTACGTGGTTCGGAAAAATGTTTCGACGGTTTCTTGTAGATAACGTTCCCACATGCTTAGAAAAAAATCATGAACGAAATAGCTTTTCCGGAAAACCCCCCCAGGGCGATATAAAGTGTTGAAAACGGGAAAAAAAATTCCCAGAGCCGCAATTACGTCGTTCGGAAAAATGTTTCGACGGTTTCTTGTAGATAACGTTTCCAAATGCTTAGAAAAAAATTATGAACGAAATAGCTTTTCCGGAAAAGCCCCCCCAGGGCGATATACTGTATCTTAAACAAGAAAAAAAATTCCCAGACCCGCAATTACGTCGTTCGGAAAAATGTTTTGACGGTTTCCTATAGACCAAGTCCCCACATGCTTAGAAAAAAATCATGAATGAAATAGCTTTTCCGGAAAAGCCCCCCCAGGGCGATATACAGTGTCGAAAACGGGAAAAAAAATTCCCAGAGCCGCAATTACGTCGTTCGGAAAAATGTTTCGACGGTTTCTTGTAGATAACGTTTCCAAATGCTTAGAAAAAAATTATAAACGAAATAGCTTTTCCGGAAAAGCCCCCCCAGGGCGATATACTGTGTCTTAAACAAGAAAAAAAATTCCCAGAGCCGCAATTACGTCGTTCGGAAAAATGTTTCGATGGTTTCTTGTAGATCAAGTCTCCGAATGCTTAGAAAAAAATTATGAACGAAATAGATTTTCCGGAAAAGCCCCCCCAAGGCGATATACTGTGTCTTAAACATGAAAAAAAATTCCCAGAGCCGCAATTAAGTCGTTGGGAAAAATGTTAAAAGGGTTTCTTGTAGGTCAAGTCCCCGAATGCTTAGAAAAAAATTATGAACGAAATAGCTTTTCCGGAAAAGTCCCCCCAGGGCGATATACAGTGTTGAAAAGGGAAAAAAAATTCCCAGAGCCGCAATTACGTCGTTCGGAAAAATGTTTCGACGGTTTCTTGTAGATAACGTTCCCAAATGCTGAGAAAAAGTTTATGAACGAAATAGCTTTTCCGGAAAAGCCCCCCCAGGGCGATATACTGTGTCTTACACATGACAAAAATTCCAATATCCGCAATTACGTCGTTCGGAAAAATGTTTTGACGGTTTCTTGTAGACCAAGTCCCCACATGCTTAGAAAAAAATCATGAACGAAATAGCTTTTCCGGAAAAGTCCCCCCAGGGCGATATACAGTGTTGAAAAGGGAAAAAAAATTCCCAGAGCCGCAATTACGTCGTTCGGAAAAATGTTTCGACGGTTTCTTGTAGATAACGTTCCCAAATGCTGAGAAAAAGTTTATGAACGAAATAGCTTTTCCGGAAAAGCCCCCCCAGGGCGATATACTGTGTCTTACACATGACAAAAATTCCAATATCCGCAATTACGTCGTTCGGAAAAATGTTTTGACGGTTTCTTGTAGACCAAGTCCCCACATGCTTAGAAAAAAATCATGAACAAAATAGCTTTACCGGAATAGCCCCCCCAAGGCGATATACTGTGTCTTAAACAGGAGAAAAAATTCCCAGAGCCGCAATTACGTCGTTCGGTAAAATGTTTCGATGGTTTCTTGTAGATCATGTCTCCAAATGCTTAGAAAAAATTTATGAACCAAATAGCTTTTCCGGAAAAGCCCCCCCAGTGCGATATACTGTGTCTTAAACATGAAAAAAAATTCCCAGAGCCGCAATTAAGTCGTTCGGAAAAATGTTAAGACGGTTTCTTATAGGTCAAGTCCCCAAATGCTTAGAAAAAAGTTATAAACGAAATAGCTTTTCCGGAAAAACCCCCTGGGCGATATACTGTGTCTTCAACATGAAAAAAAATTCCCAGAGCAGCAATTCCGTCGTTCGGAAAAATGTTTTGACGGTTTCCTGTAAACCAAGTCCCCACATGCTTAGAAAAAAATCGTGAACGAAATAGCTTTTCCGGAAAAGCCCCCCCAGGGCGATATACAGTGTCGAAAACGGAAAAAATATTCCCAGAGCCGCAATTACGTCGTTCGGAAAAATGTTTCGACGGTTTCTTATAGATAACGTTTCCAAATGCTTAGAAAAAAATTATGAACGATATAGCTTCTGCGGAAAAGCCCCCCCAGGACGATATACAGTGTCGAAAATGGGAAAAAAAATTCCCAGAGCCGCAATTACGTCGTTCGGAAAAATGTTGCGACGGTTTCTTGTAGATAACGTTTCCAAATGCTTAGAATAAAATCATGAACGAAATAGCTTTTCGGGAAAAGCCCCCCAGGGCGATATACAGTGTCGAAAACGGGAAAAAAATTCCCAGAGCCGCAATTACGTCGTTCGGAAAAATGTTTTGACGGTTTCTTGTAGACCAAGTCCCCACATGCTTAAAAAAAAAATCATGAACGAAATAGCTTTTCCAGAAAAGCCCCCCCACGGTGATGTACTGTGTCTTCGACCCACTTTTGAACCTCTGAATAACATGTATTTTATATAGAACGTTGAGATGAACTGTCCCAATGAGATATCGCAAGATAGAAAATGACTGCATTTCGTTTTTTAACCTCAATGTGTCTACCAGCTGGAGTAGGTACAAAGCGGCTCGGCCAGCACAGCTTGCGAGATTCGGCTGGGCCCCAATATACGAGTTCCGCTAAAAACCAGCCGGCGAGCCCCGATTTTTGTACCTATCCCTATTTCGTGTGCTCTGTTATTTAAACGCGTCCGAGAACGCGTCATACCAATAAGCTGATACGAAGACAGCATTGAAATAATTTTCTTTCAAAAATTAATCTATTTAGCTTTTATAAGATTTAAGTGTCAAATTTTTTTAGTCAGTACTAAGATTGCAATAATGCTTTAAAAAGTACAACATGTGATTTGGAAAGATTCATTACTTTTTCTTATTCGAAGTTGCTAAGAAACAATAATATTTTTATAGGGAAAGATAATGTATGATAGTAATTTGAAGTATAAAAAGTAAAAAGTGGTTATATGTTATAAAGCTACTTTCACACTTACACAATAACCATTCATGACAAATTTCAAGATATTTCTCGTATTTTAAATGACTTTGTCCAGTAATACCACACGCAATAAGCATTTGTGCGTGCCGATAGAGCGTAAACATAACGTTTGTTAGGTTATACGTGGCACAAAAGTGATTGTACAAACTACGTTTTTTCGTGTAGAAATATTTCATTACGTTATAGAAGAGAGTGTTATAACCTTCTTTTTATTATATTATACTTTTACTGGCAATAGATTTTGGAAGTGAATTCAAAATTAACGTCAAAAAGAAGAAAATTGCATAAGAAGCCGATGAAAAATATATCAATGAACTTCCAAATCGTAGCACCGGTAAATTAATATATTTTTGTAATAAATATGTGAAACGCTAATATATTATCATAATTTGTATATTTGTAGGTTTGATTATATTGAAAATGATATTTCTTATGATGATAAAATACACTAATCGGGAGCACACAAACGTGTACAAGCACATTAATTGGGGGAATACAATTGCGTTCATCGCCGTCTCTTGGGGCACACAAATGTAGGCAAAAATGATTTTTTTTACTTTTAATATAACTTTCGATAGAGTTGATATTTTGTAGAAAAAAATATTTCCGTATTTAGATTAAAATTAAACTATCAATATGTATTAATTTCACATTCGTGCATTGTTAAATTAGTTCAACAAATCGCGATATACCGGGAAGCTTCCTTAAACGCTAATCGGAACAACTACCCTTTGCGCTTTTTTCAACTCTCTCATAATCATATGCTGAGTCTCTTGGAAAAAAACAAAGAACATATATCGATAGATTCTCCCCCTCTTTCCAGTGGTGCTATTGTTTATTCTCTGAAATGTTTTTATGCGGTCAGAAACTTGAGTTGAAAGTTCTGGCCGATTTTTCTAAAAGAATACTATTTTTTTTTTTAAATAAATTTTTTCATTCGAAAGTACAAATTTTCATCCTCGAAACCCAAAAATTTCAAGTTGGAGAAATGAAGGGTTCATAAGTCATAACATTTAAAAGCCGGCGGCGAGTCGCTGCGCGTGCTTTGTGCGCTACGCCGGAGTGCGCTGTTGCCGACGTATTTCACTATTTCGTTGTTTCATACTTAATAAATATCGTATAATAATATTTTTAATCTTTTTTTATTATAAGTCAATACTTTGTGTTCCATCTTTTGCAATTTTTTGTTAATTTACTAATATCTTGTATCTGAATTTAATTGAATAGGTCTTGTCTCAAATTTAGATTTCTTTACTTTTGGGTACGTGAGTATACTGCTAAAGTTTCCGATCCTGAGAATTGTTATAGTTCAAGCCTCTTAACGTGTGCTGACAGTTTAATAGAATTAAATAATAGAGTTACAGGTACTCTTTTTGCTGATTTTAACCTTTGTTTTAATTTTAATTCATCGTTTCTAATTCATCATTTGAAGACATCTTTTTTCTCTTTTATATAAACTTAAAACTCATACTTTTATTTTCAAACAGTGAAGTTCATATTTATAAACCTTGAGGGAGTACTCATCAGGAGAAGAATTTTTAAATTCTCTTTTAGGTTTCTTGGAAAAGTACGTCTTTTTTACCAAGAAGCGGCAAAATCATTTCACTGCAACACTAATCAGTGTAGTTTGGCAGCATTGGTCCTTTATTATAGAGAATTAAATTTTAAAACTTAAAAAAGCATGATACTTTTTTGAGACAATTTATCTCGTGCTGCCGTAGCAGTTTATCTAAAAAATTATAATCAATTACCCTAATAAAAAACTCTCTTGATTTCGCCAAAGAAGGTATTTGTTTCACTGATGGAACTGGGCAATACTATAAAAACAAATACGACTTCCATAATCTTTTTCATCATTTTGAAGATTTTTCTGTTCAAGCAGAGCAGCGCTTTTACGCAACCGCGTACGGAAAAATGGATGAGAATTGATTGTTTCTGCAACTTGAAATTTTGGGGTTTTGAAACTGAAGACTTGTACTTTCGAATGAAAAAAGTTCAAAAAAAAAAAAAAACATGTTATTCCTTTAGAAGAATCGGTCCGACCTTTCAACTCAAGTTTTTGACCTAAAAAAAGCATTGCGGAGAATAAACAATAACATAACTGAAAAGAGGAGGAAAAATGTATCAATATATGTTCACTGTTTTTTTCCGAGAGACTTATCATATGATTGCGAGCGAGTTGAACAGAGCGCATTTTACGCGAAAAAGGCTCGGCTCGCGCCCGCTGGCTGGTTTCTTGCGGACGCTTCGATATGCACTATAAGTGTACCGATCAGCACGAAGTGCCTCGCAGCTCGCGAGTCGTCTGCGTCCGAATACGCACTATGAGTGTACTGGTCGGCGCGGAGTGGGGGAATTGGGAGAAAGACGGGCTCGGCCAGCGCAGCACGCGAGAGCTAGCTGCGCTCGAATATATATATATATACAAACAGCAAGCTGCCGGAGTGGACAGGGGAGCGGAGCCTGGGGCCGTGTGCTGCGACCTCGGTGGCAATGTTGTCATATGAGCGTGCGCGTGCTGACTGTCGCTTTGACACTTGGGAGCCGTTTTTCAGTTTCTAGCGATTCTACCTGGCCCAGGAGTCGGAAATTTTTTCGCTTCTGTCTTCCCATTTATGCAATTGGATAAAATAACCATCGCTTTTTATAGAGTTTGATTCGTAGACCCTAAATTTCGAGGTTAGAATTTGCTTTTTAAAAACCTTGATTTTAATGCATTTCTTTAAACCAAAACTTAATTTAAACAAATATAAACAATCTATTGCGATCAGAATAATTGTTTCTTCAAAATTCGGTCAATTATAAGATTTAAATGTTGCATTCGACATTTACGAAGAACCAGTATTCAAAGAGTTATGAATTTTTTAAATATTAATTTTCAGTATTTAAGAGATTTTTTATTATAGTCAAAAAATTAAACATCGAGTAGAGATCATTTTTTACAGTTGCTTACCGTTTACCATCTAAAAAGAGATGTGCATAGTGAATATTACTTTGTATTATAAATAATTCACGTTAATATGCGAGTAAATCTCAGGAACTCTTAACTTATTGGGAATTCCGAAGTTTAAGCAGTCAAATGAACTAAAGCTCAAAATTTTTGCCCTTCAATAAAAAATAAAAAAACAATTATAAATAATGGTAAAGAATCAGCTGCGTACACAAAATTAAAAGAAGGTCGAAAAATCAGTCATTTTTTATGTTATTAATGTGCTTTGCCCATCGATATATTTATGTATATAGGAACAGGAACACACTTACGATCGTTGCACAATTTGTTTAGCTTTTCTGTGTGCCAAAATCTTTAATTTGAGCTCTGATACGTCGATGTACTATGAAAATTAGCCCATATAAAAGATTTATTCACCATATCCTGTCCGAAAGTCCACTTTTGCTCCCGACTGAAAAACGCGAGTATGATATTTTGGCCAGGGTATGGTATGATAATAGTATATCTACTATTCTCAAAATTATTTTCCTCTTATGTCTCGAAAAAAAAAAAAAAAAAAAGTAGAGGTACGCTCATGGGTCAAGTTTTAATTGTTCTTTTAGCTTTTCCGAACATAAAAAGAAATATGTACAAGCTCAATTTAACGGTATTATTTTTTGGCGATACTTTCAAGTCAATTTTGGATTGAAAAAAAATTCAGGAAGAAAATGTCACCTTTTTTCTAAACGACGAAACTTAAAAAAGTGATTTAATTTTGAAGACACATCTACAGGACAAAGTTTTTCTTGTTCTTTAAGCCTTTCTGAATGTGAAAAAAAATTATTTATAAGCCCGGTGATTGAATGGTATATTTTTTGGCGCTACTTTTAAATCTAAAAATTAAGGATAATTTGGTCTTTATTCTAAACTACAACTCTTATAAATACTGGCATCTGCGTATTTGATCTTTGAATAGATAAGAATCTACACTGAAATTATTACTTTAAAAGTTTCTGTTTTCTAAGAAATAATCGTTATTACAATTATATGTGAAAATATAAAATATCAATCTTCTTTCAAACATCACATCAGTTTTACGTATTTCTTATGATTGCTAAATAAAAAATTAAATGGAATGACTAATGTTCTTTATTGACTTAGTTATTTCAATTATAATATGCATTGAATTTGTTGTGTAATTATAAATAAATCGATTGGCAAGGCACATTAATAACATAAAAAATGACTGATTTTTCGACCTTTTTTTAATTTTGTGTACGCAGCTGATTCTTTACCATTATTTATAATTGTTTTTTTATTTTTTATTTTTTATTGAAAGGCAAAAATTTTTAGTTTAAACTTCCCAATAAGTTAAGAGTTCCTGAGATTTACTCGCATATTAACGTGAATTATTTATAATACAAAGTAATATTCACTATGCACATCTCTTTTTAGATGGTAAACGGTAAGCAACTGTAAAAAATTATCTCTACTCGATGTTTAATTTTTTGACTATAATAAAAAATCTCTTAAATACTGAAAATTAATATTTAAAAAATTAACATTCAGAAAGGCTTAAAGAACAAGAAAAACTTTGTCCTGTAGATGTGTCTTCAAAATTAAATCACTTTTTCAAGTTTCGTCGTTTAGAAAAAAGGTGAAATTTTCTTCCTGAATTTTTTTTCAAACCAAAATTGACTTGAAAGTATCGCCAAAAAATAATACCGTTAAATTGAGCTTGTACATATTTCTTTTTATGTTCGGAAAAGCTAAAAGAGCAATTAAAACTTGACCCATGAGCGTACCTCTAATTTTTTTTTTTATTTTTTTCGAGACATAGGAGGAAAATAATTTTGAGAATAATAGATATACTATTACCATACCATACCCTGGCCAAAATATCATACTCGCGTTTTTCAGTCGGGAGCGAAAGTGGACTTTCGGACAGGGTATGGTGAATAAATCTTTTATATGGGCTAATTTTCATAGTACATCGACGTATCAGGGCTCAAATTAAAGATTTTGACACACAGAAAAGCTAAACAAATTGTGCAACGATCGTAAGTGTGTTCCTATTCCTATATACATAAATATATCGATGGGCAAAGCACATTAATAACATAAAAAATGACTGATTTTTCGACCTTTTTTTAATTTTGTGTACGCAGCTGATTCTTTACCATTATTTATAATTGTTTTTTTATTTTTTATTGAAGGACAAAAATTTTGAGCTTTAGTTCATTTGACTGCTTAAACTTTGGAATTCCCAATAAGTTAAGAGTTCCTGAGATTTACTCGCACATTAACGTGAATTATTTATAATACAAAGTAATATTCACTATGCACATCTCTTTTTAGATGGTAAATGGTAAGTAACTGTAAAAAATTATTTCTACTCGAAGTTTAATTTTTTGACTATAATAAAAATCTCTTAAATACTGAAAATTAATATTTGAAAAATTTATAACTCTTTGAATACTGGTTCTCTGTAGATGTCGAATGCAACATTTAAATCTTATAATTGACTGAATTTTGAAGAAACAATTATTCTGATCGCAATAGATTGTTTACATTTGTTTAAATTAAGTTTTGGTTTAAAGAAATGCATTAAAATCATGGTTTTTAAAAAGCAATTTTATTAAATTGTAACCTCGAAATCTAAGGTCTACGAATCAAACTCTATAAAAAGCGATGGTTATTTTATCCAATTGCATAAATGGGGAGACAGAAGCGAAAAAATTTCCAACTCGTGAGCCAAGTAGAATAGCTAGAAACTGAAAAACGGCTCCCGAGTGTCAAAGCGACAGTCAGCACGCGCACGCTCATATGACAACATTGCCGCCGAGGCCGCAGCATACGGCCCCAGGCTGTTTGTATGTATATATTCGAGCGCAGCTAGCTTTCGTGTGCTGCGCTGGCCGAGCCCGTCTTTCTCCCAATTCCCCCACTCCGCGCCGACCAGTACACTCATAGCGCGTATTCGGGCGCAGACGACTCGCGAGCTCGAAGGCACTTCGTGCTGATCGGTACACTTATAGTGCATATCGAAGCGTCCGCCAGAAACCAGCCAGCGGGCGCGAGCCGAGCCTTTTTCGCGTAAAATTCGCTCTGTTCAACTCGCTCGCAATCATATGATAAGTCTCTCGGAAAAAAACAGTGAACATATATATATTGATACAGTTTTCCTCCTCTTTCCAGTTATGCTATTGTTTATTCTCCATAATGCTTTTTTTAGGTCAAAAACTTGAGTTGAAAGGTCGGACCGATTTTTCTAAAAGAATAACATGTTTTTTTTTTTTGAAATTTTTTCATTCGAAAGTACAAGTCTTCAGTTCCAAAATCCCAAAATTTCAAGTTGGAGAAATGAAGGGTTCATAAATAATTAAATTAAAAAGACGGCGGCGCGTTGCAACAGTTTAACCTTTAGAGTGCCGGCATTTTTACGTTAAAAATGAATATTTTTAAAAGGTAAAATTTATTTATATAAATATCTAATATGTCGAAACGAGTTTTCAAGGTCACAGCTGGCTCATATATAAGTCAGGTCGGCAGTCTAAAGGTTAATAAAATGAAATGATAGAGTTACAGGAACTTTTTTTGCTGATTTTAGCCTTCGTTTCAGTTTTGACCATATAAATCATTTTTCTCTTTTATATAAACTTAAAACTAATTCTTTTATTTTCAAACAGTGATCTTCATATTCACAAACCTTGAGGGAGTTTTTATCCAAAAGAAAATTTTTAACTTCTCTGGGTTTCTTGGAAAAGTTCGTCCCTATTGATCAAGAAGCGGCACAATTAATTCTCATGCATTTTTCTGTACGCGGTTGCGTGAAAGCGCTGCTCTGCTTCAACAGAAAAATCTTCAAAATGATGAAAAAGATTATGAAAGTCGTATTTGTTTTTATAGTATTGCCCAGTTCCATCAGTGAAACAAATACCTTTTTTGGCGAAATCAAGAGAGTTTTTTATTGGGGTAATTGATTATAATTTTTTAGATAAACTGCTACGGCAGCACGAGATAAATTGTCTCAAAAAAGTATCATGCTTTTTTAAGTTTTAAAATTTAATTCTCTATAGTAAAGGACCAATGCTGCCAAACTACGCGGATTAGTGTTGCAGTAAAATGATTTTGCCGCTTCTTGGTAAAAAAGACGTACTTTTCCAAGAAACCTAAAAGAGAATTTAAAAATTCTTCTCTGGATGAGTACTCCCTCAAGGTTTATAAATATGAACTTCACTGTTAGAAAATAAAAGTATGAGTTTTAAGTTTATATAAAAGAGAAAAAAGATGTCTTGAAATGATGAATTAGAAACGATGAAATAAAATTAAAACAAAGGTTAAAATCAGCAAAAAGAGTTCCTGTAACTCTATAATTTAATTCTATTAAACTGTTAGCACACGTTAAGAGGCTTGAACTATAACAATTCTCAGGGTCGGAAACTTTAGAAGTATACTCATCTATCCAAGAAGTAAAGAAATCTAAATTTGAGAGAAGACCTATTCAATTAAATTCAGATACAAGGTTTTAAGTTGTTGATCTCAGCTAATGGTAGAGTATTGTAGATAATTATTTTATGAAGCTAATGGCCATATCTACCAGTGAAAGGTGATTTTTTAAAAATTAAAAAATAAAAAACACCATAATCTTCGACGTTTCGGAGACTTTATTCATATCTCCCTCTTCAGGAATCTATAATTAATAATTTAAGAAATTTAACACACTGTTTTTTTAAAAATAACACAAATATACGACGACTTACAATCCTTAATTACATATCGTAATGTCAAGTAGTTTATGCGGGCAACAATCCGCTCGTCAGTGATTTTAGAAAACAATTTTCTCGCTTTATATATTCAAGTAACATTTAAATATGTAAGTGCGTATCTAATTCACCACTACAACATAAACAATGAAAGAGTGGGAGAAAGGCAAACCGTAAGAGTCGAAGAGAGCGAAGAGAGGTACCAGGGCGACACGTATTGGCGAAAGTAACCTTAATAACCTTAGTCTCTATAATACAAGACTATGGATACTTCATTATACATGCGTTCCTAGTAACCTTTTAGCTAACGTACATGGATGTTATATTTCTTTAGAGACCAAAAATTCACAATTATTTATCAGAGTATTATATACATACGGTAGTCTACTAATTTCAAATTGTTTATTAATAAAGTTATTTTGTGTATGAATAAATAGAGCTTCGGAGAATAATCTTTTTTCTTTATTGCTTTCGATATCTAGTATCTTTACGTTTTGAAAATTAATTGTGTGACTATTATCTTGTGTGTGAATAAATAATGATGAATTTTGATCTCTATCACAATACTTTTTTGATGTTCTTTTATTCTAACATTCAGACGCCTACTAGTCTGCCCTACGTATGACGCGTTACAATTGTTACAATTTATCTTATAAACTACGTTTGCATTATTATATTTTACATTTTTGTCCTTACCTAATTTTATAATATTATTTAGTTTATTAATCGTACTAAAAATTACATTAGTGTTACATTTATTAAAAAAGTTTTTTATCGAACATTCCATTTCTTTGACAAATGGTAGAACAATAAATTTGTTCTTATTTACATTATTGAAAATTAGTGTGGTATTCTGTGAAGTGTTATTATTAAATTTTATCTTTTTTAACCTTTTTTTAATATGATAATCTATTATGTCTTGTGGATAATCATTGTTTTTTAATAATAGTTTTATGAACGAAATATTTTTTTCCTGAAAACTACTATGTGATAATTTTATTGCTCGATCAATTAAACAATAAATAATAGCAATTTTATTACTTTGGGGATGGTGAGAATTGTAATTTAGATACCGGCCTGAAAAAGTTGGTTTTTTATACCAATTTGTAATAATATTTCTATGATCATTTATAATAATGTCAATGTCTAAAAAACTTATACTATTGTTCTTGGGTTTTTCAACCGTAAATTGTAAATTCAAATCGTACGCATTAAATATCTTTAACGTATTATCAATGTCATTCTTGTGTATACACAGTACAATATCATCCACATAACGATAATAAAATAGCGGTTTAAATTGTAATTTATTAATACAGTAAGATTCTAAATCATCCATGACTATGTCTGACAGTATTGGACTTATTGGATTACCCATGGCTGATCCAAAAGTCTGTCTATAAAATTTTTCGTTAAATTGAAAGAAATTATTATTTAAGATAAACTTAATAACATGGAGGAATTCAGAACAATTAATGTTAATTTTATTATACAATTGATGCCACCTTTTTTCGATAGCATTACAAACTAAATATTCTGGGACATTCGTAAACAAACTGATTACATCGAAACTTATGATCTCATGATCTAATGGAATATACAAGTTATCGATTTTTTCTTTTAATTTTAAACTATTATCTATGTGAGATTTAGGAGTTTTAAGATTATTCTGTAGGAATTTTGCAAAAAACTTTGAAACAAAATACGTTGGCGAATTTACAGTCGAAATTATAGGTCTTACTGGAAAACCAGTTTTATGTATTTTGATTAATCCGTATGCTTTCGATATGTTAAATTTTTGTAAAATTGGAAGAAACTTTTTTTCATTACCCATAAAATCTATTTTGATGACGACATTGAAGGCGCATCATCAAGATGGAAATTTAACACACACGGTAAACCAACACAATACACATCGAGAATTATTAAAACACTACTTAATAAATAGAAAGGACGTAAATTTAAACTTAGTACTACATATAGTTTTCACAATATTCGGCTTTATTATAAGAAAAAAATTTTATAAACTAACGAAAACATTATACAATTTAAAATACTATAGAGAACATTTGAAATTCTTAATTAAATGCAGATTTTATAGTGTGGTTCCCAATCATTTGAAATTTATTACTAAGAACTTAAGAAATAATCACATGTTCTCAAATAAGTGCAAAATTAAACAAAACAAATTAGCTGATAATATAATCATTCAACTGTTAAACATCGAGATTATAGATATTCACATGAAAATTGTACAAATAAATAAATTAATTGATAAAATGTCGAAAGAATTGCATAATTTCGTAGGTATAGATATTTGTTCTTGGTTCATAGATTATTACAATACTAAACTCACATTTGTTATGACTAAAGTTACAATGAAATTGGAAAAAAAAACTCGATGTTCTGTATTTTAGAAAATATAAGAAAGTGATAGATAAAGATAGATATAGAGATGAGGATAATACTAGTGTCAATAATATGATCGGGGTCAATCTCCCGAATAATAACACACAGGTCACCAACCCTTGCATAGCAAGTAAATGGTGTGTTAATGTCTCGGGGATTCAACTTCCAACGTACGTTATAGATATACTAAAGTTGGGTGAAAAGTTTAATTACAATAACAGATTTGATAATAAGTTAGCATTAAATTACGTAAAAAACTTTGAATCCTTTTTAAAAAATGACATTGATGAAGAGAATATCCCAAAGTTAAGAGCAAAGTTTCTTAACACGATTAAAAAATTTTATAATAAAGATCTTGCTACAAATTCTCATGTAGATAAAAAGTTTAAAATAGATTTAGAAAAAACAAAAAAGTTCATAAAACATCACCCAGATATCTTAATAACTAGAGCTGATAAGGGAAATGCAACTGTCATAATTAAAAAGCCCACATATTCAGAAAAAACAGAACTATTATTTTGTGATGAGAAATATTATGAAAAAATTAAAAAGAATCCGTTGCCTAGTCTTGAAAGAAAAACTAATGAGTTAATTAAATGGCTCAATAAAATAGATTTTATGGGTAATGAAAAAAAGTTTCTTCCAATTTTACAAAAATTTAACATATCGAAAGCATACGGATTAATCAAAATACATAAAACTGGTTTTCCAGTAAGACCTATAATTTCGACTGTAAATTCACCAACGTATTTTGTTTCAAAGTTTTTTGCAAAATTCCTACAGAATAATCTTAAAACTCCTAAATCTCACATAGATAATAGTTTAAAATTAAAAGAAAAAATCGATAACTTGTATATTCCATTAGATCATGAGATCATAAGTTTCGATGTAATCAGTTTGTTTACGAATGTCCCAGAATATTTAGTTTGTAATGCTATCGAAAAAAGGTGGCATCAATTGTATAATAAAATTAACATTAATTGTTCTGAATTCCTCCATGTTATTAAGTTTATCTTAAATAATAATTTCTTTCAATTTAACGAAAAATTTTATAGACAGACTTTTGGATCAGCCATGGGTAATCCAATAAGTCCAATACTGTCAGACATAGTCATGGATGATTTAGAATCTTACTGTATTAATAAATTACAATTTAAACCGCTATTTTATTATCGTTATGTGGATGATATTGTACTGTGTATACACAAGAATGACATTGATAATACGTTAAAGATATTTAATGCGTACGATTTGAATTTACAATTTACGGTTGAAAAACCCAAGAACAATAGTATAAGTTTTTTAGACATTGACATTATTATAAATGATCATAGAAATATTATTACAAATTGGTATAAAAAACCAACTTTTTCAGGCCGGTATCTAAATTACAATTCTCACCATCCCCAAAGTAATAAAATTGCTATTATTTATTGTTTAATTGATCGAGCAATAAAATTATCACATAGTAGTTTTCAGGACAAAAATATTTCGTTCATAAAATTATTATTAAAAAACAATGATTATCCCCAAGACATAATAGATTATCATATTAAAAAAAGGTTAAAAAAGATAAAATTTAATAATAACACTTCACAGAATACCACACTAATTTTCAATAATGTAAATAAGAACAAATTTATTGTTCTACCATTTGTCAAAGAAATGGAATGTTCGATAAAAAACTTTTTTAATAAATGTAACACTAATGTAATTTTTAGTACGATTAATAAACTAAATAATATTATAAAATTAGGTAAGGACAAAAATGTAAAATATAATAATGCAAACGTAGTTTATAAGATAAATTGTAACAATTATAACGCGTCATACGTAGGGCAGACTAGTAGGCGTCTGAATGTTAGAATAAAAGAACATCAAAAAAAGTATTGTGATAGAGATCAAAATTCATCATTATTTATTCACACACAAGATAATAGTCACACAATTAATTTTCAAAACGTAAAGATACTAGATATCGAAAGCAATAAAGAAAAAAGATTATTCTCCGAAGCTCTATTTATTCATACACAAAATAACTTTATTAATAAACAATTTGAAATTAGTAGACTACCGTATGTATATAATACTCTGATAAATAATTGTGAATTTTTGGTCTCTAAAGAAATATAACATCCATGTACGTTAGCTAAAAGGTTACTAGGAACGCATGTATAATGAAGTATCCATAGTCTTGTATTATAGAGACTAAGGTTATTAAGGTTACTTTCGCCAATACGTGTCGCCCTGGTACCTCTCTTCGCTCTCTTCGACTCTTACGGTTTGCCTTTCTCCCACTCATTCATTGTTTATGTTGTAGTGGTGAATTAGATACGCACTTACATATTTAAATGTTACTTGAATATATAAAGCGAGAAAATTGTTTTCTAAAATCACTGACGAGCGGATTGTTGCCCGCATAAACTACTTGACATTACGATATGTAATTAAGGATTGTAAGTCGTCGTATATTTGTGTTATTTTTAAAAAAACAGTGTGTTAAATTTCTTAAATTATTAATTATAGATTCCTGAAGAGGGAGATATGAATAAAGTCTCCGAAACGTCGAAGATTATGGTGTTTTTTATTTTTTAATTTTTAAAAAATCACCTTTCACTGGTAGATATGGCCATTAGCTTCATAAAATAATTATCAGATACAAGGTATTAGTAAATTAACAAAAAATTGCAAAAGATGGAACACAAAGTATTGACTTATAATAAAAAAAGATTAAAATATTATATGATATTTATTAAATTATTATATGATATTTATTAAATTATTATATGATATTTATTAAATTATTATATGATAATTATTAAGTACGAAACAACGAAATAGTGAAATACGTCAGCAACAGCGCGCTCCGGCGTAGCGCACGAAGCACGCGCGGCGACTCGCCGCCGTCTTTTAAATGTTATTATGAATCCTTCATTTCTCCAACTTGAAATTTTTGGGTTTCGAAATTAAAAACTTGTACTTTCGAATGAAAAAATTTATTTAAAAAAAAAATAGTATTCTTTTAGAAAAATCGGCCAGAACTTTCAACTCAAGTTTTTGACCGTATAAAGCATTTCAGAGAATAAACAATAGCACCACTGGAAAGAGGGGGAAAATCTATCGATATATGTTCTTTGTTTTTTTTTCCAAGAGACTCAGCATATGATTATGAGAGAGTTGAAAAAAGCGCAAAGGGTAGTTGTTCCGATTAGCGTTTAAGGAAGCGTCCCGGTTTGTCGCGATTTGTTGAACTCATTTAACAATGCACGAATGTGAAATTAATACATATTGATAGTTTAATTTTAATCTAAATACGGAAATATTTTTTTCTACAAAATATTAACTCTATCGAAAGTTATATTAAAAGTAAAAAAAATCATTTTTGCTTACATTTGTGTGCCCCAAGAGACGGCGATGAACGCAATTGTATGCCCCCAATTAATGTGCTTGTACACGTTTGTGTGCTCCCGATTAGTGTACTTTATCATCATAAGAAATATCATTTTCAATATAATCAAACCTATAAATATACAAATTATGATAATATATTAGCGTTTCACATATTTATTACAAAAATATATTAATTTACCGGTACTACGATTTGGAAGTTCATTGATATATTTTGCATTGGCTTCTTATGCAATTTTCTTCTTTTTGACGTTAATTTTGAATTCACTTCCAAAATCTATTGCCAGTAAAAGTATAATATAATAAAAAGAAGGTTATAAAACTCTTTTCTATAACGTGATGAAATATTTCTACACGAAAAAACGTAGTTTGTACAATCACTTTTGAGCCACGTATAACCTAACAAACGTTATGTTTACGCTCAATCGGCACGCACAAATGCTGATTGCGTGCGGTATTACTGGACAAAGTCATTTAAAATACGAGAAATATCTTGAAATTTGTTATAAATGGTTATTGTGTAAGTGTGAAAGTAGTTTTATAACATGTAACCACTTTTTACTTTTTATACTTCAAATTACTATCATACATTATCTTTTCCTATAAAAATATTGTTGTTTCTTAGCAACTTCGAATAAGAAAAAGTAATGAATCTTTCCAAATCACATGTTGTACTTTTTAAAGCATTATTGCAATCTTAGTACTGACTAAAAAAATTTGACACTTAAATCTTATAAAAGCTAAATAAATTAATTTTTGAAAGAAAATTATTTCAATGCTGTCTTCGTATCAGCTTAGTTCTATGACGCGTTCTCGGACGCGTTTAAATAACAGAGCACACAAATAGGGACAGGTACAGAAATCGGGGCCCGCTGGCTGGTCTCTAGCAGAACTCGTATATTGGGGCCCAGCCGAATTTCGCAAGCTGTGCTGGCCGAGCCACTTTGTACCTACTCCAGCTGGTAGAGACTTTGAGGTTAAAAAACGATATGCAGTCATTTTCTTTCTTGCGATATCTCATTGGGACAGTTCATCTCGACGTTCTCTATAAAATACATATTATTCAGAGATTCAAAAGTGTGTTTAAGATACTGTACATCACCCTGGGGGGAGTTTCCGGAAAAGCGATTTCGTACATAATTTTTTTCTAAGCATTTGGAAAGGTTATCTACAAGAAACCGGCGAAACATTTTTCCGAACGACGTATTTGCGGCTCTGGGAATTTTTTTTTCATGTTTAAGACACAGTATAATGCCCTGGGGGGGCTTTTCCGGAAAAGCTATTTCGTTCATAATTTTTCTCTAAGCATTTGGGAACGTTATCTACAAGAAAACGTCGAAACATTTTTCCGAAAGACGTAATTGCGGCTCTGGGAATTTTGTTTCCCGTTTTCAACACTGTATATCGCTCTGGGGGGACATTTCGGAAAAGCTATATCGTTCATGATTTTTCTCTAAGCATGTGGGGACTTGTTCTACAAGAAACCGTCTTAACATTTTTCCGAACGACTTAATTGCAGCACTGGCAATTTTTTTTCATGTTTAAGACACAGTATATCGCCCTGGGGGGCTTTTCCGGAAAAGCTATTTCGTTCATAATTTTTCACTCAGCATTTGGAAACGTTATCTATAAGAAACCGTCGAAACATTTTTCCGAACGACGTAATTGCGGCTCTGGGAATTTTTTTTCCCGTTTTCGCCACAGTATATCGCCCCGGGGGGGCTTTTCCGGAAAAGCTATTTCGTTCATGATTTTTTTCTAAGAATGCGGGGATTTGTTCTACAAGAAACCGTCGTAAAATTTTTCCGAACGACTTAATTGCGGCTCTAGGAAAATTTTTTTCATGTTTAAGACACAGTATATCGCCCTGGGGGGCTTTTCCGGAAAAGCTATTTCGTTCATGATTTTTTTCTAAGAATGCGGGGATTTGTTCTACAAGAAACAATCGAAACATTTTTCCGAACGACGTAATTGCGGCTCTGGGAATTTTTTTTTACGTTTTCGACACTGTATATCGCCCCGGAGGGGCTTTTCCGGAAAAGCTATTTCGTTCATGATTTTTTTCTAAGCATTTGGGAACGTTATCTACAAGAAACCTTCGAAACATTATTCCGACCGACGTAATTGCGGCTCAGGGAAATTTTTTTCGTGTTTAAGACACAGTATATCGCCCTGGGGGGGCTTTTCCGGAAAAGCTATTTCGTTCATGATTTTTCTAAGCATCTGAGCACTTGTTCTACAAGAAACCGTCTTAATATTTTTCCGAACGACTTAATTGCGGCTCTGGGAATTTTTTTTCCCGTTTTCGATACCGTTTATCGCCCCGGGGGAGGCTTTTCCGGAAAAGCTATTTCGTTCATGATTTTTTTCTAAGCATTTGAGGACCTGATGTACATGAAACCATCCAAAGATTTTTCCGAAAGACGTAATTGCGGCTCTGGGAATTTTTTTTCGTTTTTAATATACAGTATATCGCCTTGGGGGGGCTTTTCCGGAAAAGCTATTTCGTTCATAATTTTTTTCTAAGCATTTGGAAACGTTATCTACAAGAAACCGTCGAAAGTTTTTCCGAACGACGTAATTGCGGCTCTGGGAATTTTTTTCCCGTTTTCGACACTGTATATCTCCCTGGGGAGGCTTTTCCGGAAAAGATATTTCGTTCATGATTTTTTTCTAAGCATGTGGGGACTTGGTCTACAAGACAACGTCAAAACATTTTTCCGAACAACGTAATTGCGGCTCTGGGAATTTCTTTTCATGTTTATGACACAGTATATCGCCCTGGGGGGGCTTTTCCGGAAAAGCTATTTCGGTCATAATTGTTTTCTAAGCATTGGGGAACGTTATCTACAAGAAACCGTCGAAACATTTTTCCGAACGACGTAATTGTGGCTCTGGGAATTTTTTTCCCGTTTTTAACACGGTATATCGCCCTGGGGGGGCTTTTCCGGAAAAGCTATTTCGTTCATGATTTTTTTCTAAGAATGTGGGGACTTGTTCTACAAGAAACCGTCTTAACATTTTTCCGAACGACTTAATTGCGGTTCTGGGAATTTTTTTTCATGTTTAAGACACAGTATATCGCCCTGGGAGGGCTTTTCCGGAAAAGCTATTTCGTTTATAATTTTTTTCTAAGCATTTGGGGTCCTGTTCTACAAGAAACCGTCTTAACATTTTTCCGAACGACTTAATTGCGGCACTGGGAATTTTTTTTCATGTTTAAGACACAGTATATCGCCCTGGGGGGCTTTTCCGGAAAAGCTATTTCATTCATAATTTTTTTCTCAGCATTTGGAAACGTTATCTACAAGAAACCGTCGAAACATTTTTGCGAACGACGTAATTGTGGCTCTGGGAATTATTTTTCCCGTTTTCGACACTGTATATCGCCCTGGGGGGCTTTTCCGGAAAAGCTATTTCGTTCATGATTTTTTTCTAAGCATTTGGGAACGTTATCTAAAAGAAACCGTCGAAACATTTTTCCGAACGACGTAATTGCGGCTCTGGGAATTTTTTTTCCCGTTTTCAACACTGTATATCGCCGTGGAAGGACTTTTCCGGGAAAGCTATTTCGTTCATGATTTTTTTCTAAGCATTTGGAAACGTTATCTACAAGAAACCGTCGAAACGTTTTTCCGAACGACGTAACTGCGGCTCTTGGAATGTTTTTCCCGTTTTGGACACTGTATATCGCCCCGGGGGGGCTTTTCCGGAAAAGCTATTTCGTTCATGATTTTTTTCTAAGCATTTGGGGACTTGGTCTACAAGAAACCGTCAAATATTTTTCCGAGCGACGTAATTGCGGCTCTGGGAATTTTTTTTCATGTTTAAGACACAGTATATCGCCCTGGGGGCGCTTTTCCGGAAAAGCTATTTCGTTCATAATTTTTTTCTAAGCATTTGGAAACGTTATCTACAAGAAACGGTCGAAACATTTTTCCGAACGACGTAATTGCGGCTCTGGGAATTATTTTCCCGTTTTCAACACTGTATATCGCCCTGAGGGGGCTTTTCCGGAAAAGCTATTTCGTTCATAATTTTTTTTTTGGGTCGTGTGGGGCCTTTCCTTGAAGTACCAGGCGCAAAATTTTTCCTAGCGAAGTTATTGCGACTCTGGGAATTTTAGTTTTCGTGTGTGTCGCTATGGGAAAATTGTCTTGTCTGTAAGGGTGATTTTGGGGTGGTTTATGGGGGTGGCGAAGTGCAAAATTAGTTTTTACACGGTTTTTGGTCCATTCCTACCCTGTTTTATGGTTTTAAACCGGTTATAATGTAAATCGCAAATTTTAGTTTTTTCGTTCACTGTGAACGTTCGGAATTTCAAACACATGCATCTTATGTGGGACAGACGTGTAGAAGATTAGACATAAGAATTAAAGAACACAAAAAGAGATATATTGACGGAGATACGAAGTCGTCGCTGTTTTTACATAAAAATGAGAATGACCACATAATTGATTTTAAGAATATTAAAATTCTAGATACGGAACATAACACACAAAAAAGATTATTTGCTGAAGTTCACATGTACAGTCAGAGAAATTTTATGAATAAACAGTTCGAAATTAATATTTTACCTAAAGGGTACAAAAGTCTGATTTACGAATGCGAATTTTTACCTCCACGTAAGCTATAACGTTATACAGTGATATTACGCGCCACCTGTCTCATACTTACATTGTCAGAGCGGTCGAGTAATGTACATACATATACACACATACTAATGCAGTCTCACTATATATAGCCGAACTCTTTCTTTATAACGCTATTGACGAGCGGATTGTTCTCCCGCAAATAAGTTTTGACTCTAGATAAATGTAAGTTCCTACTGTTATTGTTGAGCCTGAAGTTAAAATAATTGTTATATAAAAAAATTTTTTTAATTTTTTAATTTTGTAATACTAAGATACTCCTGAAGAGGGACATGAAATAAATGTCCGAAACGTCGAGGAATAAAAACTGGTGTTTTATTTAACAACCTTCAACACCTCAGATTGGTAGAAACTAGGCCATTAGCATCCTGAATAAATCAAATAGTATACTGAGTCTACCAGTAGCGGCAAAAAAGTGCTAAAAATCTTTGACGACGTCTGGCCTGAAATACGTTCGTCTCTCACACAATTACAACCAGTGTGTCAATCACCATGGATAATCTGAATACCGTTCAACGAAGACATCTTCAAGGCGACAATACACAGCGTAAAGACTTACTTTGTTATTTACTTACAAACCGGAAAGATTCTAATATTTGTTTAATTATGCATTTGTTTTATTTAGTTTTTGATTTCGATACAAAAAGCAGTTTCATAGGCTAACAAAAGTTCTATATAGTGTAAAACGATTGAGTGAAAAGTGTAAATTTCTTGTGTTGTGCAGATTTTATCAAGTTATTCCCAAGCATTTAAATTTCGTTACAAAAAACTTAAGAAATAATTACATGCTTTCTAAAAACTCCAGAACAAAACAAAATAAATTGATTGATTATATAATTTTTAGATTCTTAAACATTGAAATCAGTGACATTCATATAAAAATTTCTAGTAAAAGAAAATTAGTAGAAAAAGAGTGCAAAAAATTAAAAAGTATAGTGGGGAATGAGTTGGTTGAATCTTTCGACGACTATTACACAACAAAATTAAATTTTATAATAATGAAATTTCGATGTAAATTAGAGAAAAAACTTGATAATATCTATTTCAAAAAGTACAAAATCGTATTAGAAAAAGACCGTTATAAAGAAAATACGATCGCATGCCATGGAAATATCAAACCAGCAAAACATTGGCACACGGAGCGATGACCACTCAATCAATGAAGGTGCAAAATGGTGTGTCAATGTTTCGAATATTGAACTTCTGGTGTATGTAATCGATATTCTTAAGTTAGGTGAAAAATTCAATTTTAACAACAAGTTTGACCAAAAGTTAACGTTAAACTATGCAAAGAATTTTGAAATGTTCATAAAAAAGTATCCGGGAAAAACCGAAATCCCAGAAATAAGGGACACCTTTTTGAGTACAGTTAAAAAATTCTATAACAAAAATTTGTCAATACAATCTCATTTTGACAAAAAATTTAAAATAGATTTTACAAAAACCAAAGAATTCATAAAAAATAACCCAGATATTCTGATAACCCGGGCTGACAAAGGTAATATTACAGTCGTTATTAAGAAATCAACTTATTACGAAAAAACTGAAGCTTTATTTAATGATAATAAATATTATGAGTGTATTGACAAAAACCCACTACCAAATTTAGAAAGAAAATCTAATGATTCAATAAAACGGTTAAATAAGATGGATTTCACAGGTTTTGGTAAAACTTTGGAACCTGTATTACAAAAGTTTAATGTTTCAAAAGCCTGTGGTTTAATAAAAATCCATAAAACAGGTTTTCCCATTAGACCCATAATTTCCACTGTCAATTCGCCGACCTACAATATTTCAAAATTCTTTGCAAAGTTTCTGAAAAATAATTTAAAACCCCCATGTTCACATATAGATAATAGCTTAAAATTAAAACAAATAATAGAGAATATCCGAATACCTCCAGAACATGTTGTTATTAGTTTAAACGTCGTCAGTCTTTTTACGAATGTCCCAGAATATTTGGTTTCTATAGGAATAGAAAAGAGATGGCAACAATTATATAATAAAATTAATATGAACTGTACTGAATTTCTAAAGGTTATTAAATTCATTCTTAATAATAATTTTTTCCGATTTAATGGAAAATTTTATAGACAAATTTTTGGTTCTGCGATGGGTAATCCCATAAGCCCGATTCTATAAGATATTGTTATGGAAGATTTGGAAATTGAATGTATAAATAAATTGAAATCAAAACCGATATTCTATTTTCGATATATTGACGATATTATATTGTGTATACATAAAGATTGTATAGATGAAACGTTAAATGTCTTTAACTCTTATGACGATAACTTACAGTTTACAGTTGAACGACCGCAAGAGAATAACATAAGCTTTTTAGATGTACAATTTATCGTCGATAATAACAGACACATTATTACAAATTGGTATAGAAAACCGACCTTTTTGGGAAGGTATTTAAATTTTCACTCGCACCATCCGTTGAGCAATAAAATTGCAATTATTTACTGCTTAGTAGACCATGCTGTTAAATTGTCACATGAAGTCTTATGAAAAGATTCAACTTTTCATAACAAAAATATTTCGTTTATTAAAAAATTACTATTACAGAATAATTATCCGAAAAAACTCATCGATACTTATGTAAAACGGAGATTAAATACAATAAAGTTTACTAATACTACATCAAAAAATTCCAAAGTTGAAAATAAATTACGTATATGTTTACCGTTTGTTAAAGAAATGAAATATTTTGTAAAAAGTTTTTTCAAGAAAATCAATACTAATGTAACCTACAGTATGGTCAATAAATTGAATAATATTATTAGGTTAGGAAAAGATAAAAATGAAAAGATGAATAATAATAATGTTGTATATAAAATAAGTTGTTCTAATTGTAATGCATCTTATCTGGGACAGACATGTAGAAGATTAGACATAAGAATTAAAGAACACAAAAAGAGATATATTGACGGAGATAACAAGTCGTCGCTGTTTTTACATAAAAATGAGAATGACCACATAATTGATTTTAATAATATTAAAATTCTAGATACGGAACATAACACACAAAAAAGATTATTTTCTGAAGTTCACATACACAGTCAGAGAAATTTTATGAATAAACAGTTCGAAATTAATATTTTGCCTAAAGAATACAAAAGTCTGATTTACGAATGCGAATTTTTATCTCCACATAGGCTATAACGTTATACAGTGATGTTACGCCCCACCTGTCTCATACTTACATTGTCAGAGCGGTCGAGTAATGTACATACATATACACACATACTAATGCAGTCTCACTATATAAAGCCGAACTCTTTCGTTATAACGCTATTGACGAGTGGATTGTTCTCCCGCAAATAAGTTTTGACTCTAGATAAATGTAAGTTCCTACTGTTATTGTTGAGCCTGAAGTTAAAATAATTGTTATATAAAAAAATTTTTTTAATTTTTTAATTTTGTAATACTAAGATACTCCTGAAGAGGGACATGAAAAAATGTCCGAAACGTCGAGGAATAAAAACTGGTGTTTTATTTAACAACCTTCAACACCTCAGATTGGTAGAAACTAGGCCATTAGTATCCTGAATAAATCAAGTAGATTGTTACTTGACATAGCAGCGTATGCTTCATTTACATCTTGATAAGCACTCTGGAGTACATTATCCTTGAGGGCATGGCTTTTTTATGCAGCGCTTTCAACTGGAATTGAAATGCAGACTTATACAAATACTGCATGTTCATTTTACACAAACTCTCTCTAAGGCACCAAAACTTAAACCAATAAGAACTTATACTATCTAGCATTTTTTGGTTTATTAAATAAGGAGACCGTTGCTTGGATCTTGTACAAGGACTTGAATGATTCTCACTAACTTCTCGCCGTTTCTCCCATTTCCCGCTCTCGCCTCCCTCCCCCCGAACCCCAACAGTTTTACCAATGGCCTACTATTTCCCTCGTTTAACAAGTCACACATGCCTCTCAGTGTTAGTTGATTTATCGGAGACAACACTCGTCTAATCCGATATCAACCATTAGAGAATTACACAAGAGTTGGTTGTAAGTTACGGTTTGATCGCTATTTTACCTTTAATTAAATATAATATTTTTCTTAACAATTTTTTTTTAATTTCGAATTTTCGTAACGTTTTCCTTAAAGTTTGGTGCAGTTCGTGCTTTGTTATGTGCGGCAGGACCGAATGTTATGTTAATGACTGAATAACTGTTTATGGTAAAATTTTATGGAATTCTCCGACATGTTTTACTTATAAAAAATATCATGACGTTGTGTACAGTTACCATTTTTATATATGTTGTAGCCCTGAAGAGGGGAGTATACTAATGCTCCCGAAACGTTGGCAAATAATAAACAATATTCGTTCAACTTTGGTTCGTTTCATGTCCGTCTCTCAAAAAAAAAATCTCCAACTACCCAGCCACAAGCCCTACACTTTAAAGAAAAGAAAAAAGGAGAGTCACATTGATTCAGAAATAACTTCACTAAGTTCTCACTACACTGAATGTTACACAAATATTTTGGTCACACTGCTGAATACACTAGAAATTATTATCCTATATTGTTATCAACAGGTATGTCTTCCACTCTTCTTTCAGTCTTTCCATGAATTATAGACAAATTAGCTTGCCTCTTATTTGGCCGTGCTTTTTCTGGACACCAACTGTTTACATGCATTTTTACTTTAATTTCATGTCTAAAAATGCTTCAAAAGATAATCAACGAAAAGCCGGTATTTCAGCTGATCTTTTTTTTTTTACTGTACATTAAAGGTTGGGGGTTAGGTGGCCAGAAGTGGGCAAAACAATGTATACATAGGGTTAACAGTAATTAGTGCTGCCCTCTAATGGCCAAAATATAAAATGGTTCAAAAAATGGCCGACAAAATGTCTACACAATAACTATGCAAACAAATCGAGTAATGTAGGCTAAAAATTAGTAAATACAATTTTGTAAAAATACGAAATAAAATATTAGATCATTAAATTTACATATGGAACATGTTTTTTCTTAAAATTAAATAGTTCTAGATTATATTTCTACAATAAAAGAAATTGATTTTTTGGTAATTTTCAAGTGATCTCTACCCTTAAAAGAATGATGACGGAAATGTGGAGCCGAAATAAAACCTTTGCGATTGGTCAAGTTCGTTTAAAAGCAGCCTGTGATTGGTCGACGGTGTAGTTTGCTTTCTGCTTAAGGTCTTAGCTGATTGGTCAAAATAAAACCTACAAAGTTTGGAATTATGAAATATTTAAACTCAAAATATAAGTCATAAATAGAGAAACAGGGGATCTGCTACGTTAATATTAAACTAGTAGATCATATCACGTAACTTTTTACTCTTTTAAGTTAGCAACTCGACCACAACGACGTATTTTGATGCTAATTTGTTGCTAAAAGGTGGTGGAGTTTAAAATTCTGATAAACCTTGGACCCATTTCCAAAGTACACGTCCTCGCCAATTAGTTCAGGGATCGGCAAAAATGGATTATTCGTTGAAAAAAACACGTAGTATTTTGATGCTAATTAGCTACGGCGTTTTGGATTTTGTTGTTCTGATTGATATGCTCTGATTTCTAGGTTAATATTAAGCTAGAAGATCATATCGCGTAACTTTCTACTCTTCTAAGTTAGCGACACGACCAGAACGGCATATTGTGTTGCTAATTTGTTGATCGAAGGTGGTGGAGTTCAAAATTTCGAAAAACCTTCAGCGACCCATTTCCAGAGTATACGTCCTCACCAATGACTTCTGGGATTGGAGAAAATGGATTTTTCTTTAAAACAAAAATTTAGTATATGGTTGCTAATTTGTTTCTAATTTGCTACAACGTTTTGGATTTTATTGCTTTGATTGTATATAGGAAACAGGTGATGTGCTGGACGTCTTTGAAGTTGGCAGGTCAACTTCGGAAAATCGACATTATTATTATGAGATAATTTATCGCTAATTACCCGCAAATTATCTGTAAGAGTCAAAAATTTGCCGCACCTTATTTAAAAAAAATACAGGATGCACTGCCAGCTTAATATTAAGATCACAGGATACTACCGTAAAATCTATAAATTAAAAAACTGATTAGAGAGAAATGTGCCGCTAATTATCCGCAATTTATCTGTAAAGGTGCGAAATTTTATTTATACGCACATACGCTTTACGCACTTTATTTATAAAAAATAACCAGGTGCACTGTAAGCATGATATCAAGATAGCAGGACAATATAATATTCACTAAACAAAAAAGAACTGATTAGATGGTAATTTTCCCCTAATTATCCGATATTAATCTTTAAAGATCCGAAATAGAGGGCTACAAGGCTATGTAATAACTTTCCAAAAAATAATGGCGTAATTATGGTAAAATTGAGACAGAAAAAATCATTTTTTGTCGAAAAATTGGAATTTTGACTTTCGTTTTCAAGGTTAAAAATTAATGAATAGGGAATCGGAATAATTTTCCTCTAATAAGTATTACTTGAACTTTAAAATGCCTTTTGAATCATTTTAATATGCCCCATAGTGCGGCGGAGCTCGGTGAGCGAGTGTGCTCCGAAATTTCGGAGTGCAAGAGAATACCCCAGAGAGGAGGAAGGGTAAGCTTTTCGCGTCCGCTAATTGGCCACCGTAAGGGCAGTGGCCAAATCAGCAGAAGAGGCTCAGCTTTGGTTTTTTCAAAAGTGTACGGACGCAATTCATGACTCCAGACTAGTGGTGCCCCGTCGGCATATTGTGGAAACTGAGGCGCGAATATGATTAAGATTTAAAACATTGCCGAATGAGCTTACGTTTGACGAATAAATAATTCTTTTTTAATTTAAAATAATTCATATAATGATACTGCTATTATGATTTAAGATTACAATAGCATTTTTATTTTGTATTAAATCGTAATAACGGTCATTAAAAATATTACTTATGTCGACTGCAACTTACTATCAACTGATGAGAATTTTTCCATCGGTCTTACAGTCTTATAAATTAAATTAAAATAATTAATATTTATGGCAGTCAGATTGCCCTTGTTTATAATCACCCCCGCAGAATCTGAAATAAAAACTTAATTATAACCTGGAAAAAAACTTTATTAGCAAAGGACTATCTGACTGCCCCCCACCACCACATTGCCCAATTGTCCAACGTTTGTCACCTGTTAAAGGGAATTTATTAATGGAAAAATTAGAAAGTGTTGCTTTGTCTAAGTTGGTTTTTCAGCCAATTATTTTTAAAAGATATGTTGATAACATTTTTGCAGTTGTACCTGAATGTTTTGTGGATTATATGGTGGATGTGTTTAATTCTATCCATGATAGAATTAAATTCACAAAAGAAGTCGAATCAGATAATCAATTGAATTTTTTAGATATTAGAGTCATTAGAGTTAATAATAATAGAGTGAAATCAGATTGGTATAGAAAACCTACATGGTTAGGTAGATTTTTAAATTTTGATTCTCATCACCAATTCGAAAACAAGACGGGTGCGATCAAAGGTGTCATTAACAGAGCGACTAAATTGTCACATAAAGATTTGAGGAAAAAGAATTTAAATTTAGTTAGAGAAACATTTATTAAGAATAGTTATCCGGTAAAATTTATTGATAAAGTGATTGATGAGAGAGTGTGGGAAATTTATAATGGTGGATTGAAGAAGCGGGCAGATAACACAGACACACAAAAAAAAAGTGGTCTGTTACTGAGACTTGACATACCCACTCTTATGCATTTTCACGCGCTGAATCCGAATCCGAAGCCAGAATTGCGCCATCACCCCTCAGTTCTTTTAAATCGTGTAAAACCACCCCTAAATCGAAAAATCCGTGATATTCCGCTTTTAACGTTCGGAAAATTTTTATAAACTGCCTAAAACTTGCTGCAGATCTAAAGCTATACACATTTTGAGGCGCTGAATCCGAATTCGAAACGAGATTTACGACATTCCCTCTCTTTTTTTTCAATCACGGAAAACCACTCCCAACATCGAAAAATTCGAAAAATTCAGCTTTTACCCTTTTAACATTTAAACCATGAACCCTTAAACTTATAACCTTTAAATCCGAAACCTTAAAACCCTTAACGCTTTAACCTGGAACCTTTTGAACCCATACCCCATAAATCCTGAACCCCTTAAACCTGAACTTTTAAATCCTGAACCCTTTAACCCTGAATCCTTTAATCCTCAACCCTAAAATCCTTAAACATTGAACCCACAACCCTTTAACCCTTAACCGTTGAACCCTGAACTCTTAAACCCTTAGAACGTGAACCCTTAAGCCCTCAACCCTTATACGATGTAACAGTAAACTCTGAACCCTTAAAACATCAACCTTGAAACCTAATGGTTTGACTGTCCCTCAAAACCCTTAAGAAGTGAAAACTGAAACCCTCAGCTCTTAAACCCTCAACCATTAAACCTTGCATCTTCAAAAAACAAATTCAATTCTCTCTTTTTCGCTTATAGCGGATTCTCTTATCCTCAAATCACCTGTGTAAAGGATTTCTGGATCTTTTTTTATCACTTTGATTAGTTTCTCTTTTCAACATCCAGCAGTAGTCAGCCATCATATTAACACCCCAAGTGCCTTGATATCTCCTCTCCATTTCTTTTAGGTCTTGGTGAAACCGCTCACCTTGCTCTTCGCTGTAGTCACCTAAGTTCTCAGGAAAATATTGCAAATGTGAGTGCAAAAAATGTAATTTCACACTCATCAAACAACCTAAACGTTCGTAGTTATCGAATAAATCTGTAACAATTTGTTCATATTCCTAACTTTTCTGTTTCGTTCATTGTGTTGATGAAATTAGGATCTCGAAACATTCTTCGAATTTGAGGGCCGTCAAAAATTCCTGCTTTTATTTTAGCGTTACTGAGACCTGGAAAATGATCTGACAAGTATTGAAAACATGCCCCTTCTTTATCTAATGCTTTAGTAAACTGCTTCATTAAACCAAGTTTAATGTGCAGTGGAGGAAGAAGGATTTTTAATGGATCGAGCAATGGTTCTTGAAGCACGTTGTAAGTACCTGGATCAAGCGCATTTCTTTTTGGCCATTCTCTCTTCCAGTAATGATTTATGCGATCTCTGCTGTCCGATAAACATAGAAAGCATGGAAACTTTGTGAAACCTGACTGTTGCCCTAATATGATGGATATGATTTTCAAGTCTCCACAAACTTGCCACTTGTGTTCTTCATATTTTATTTTCTCTAGGACATACTTCATATTTTCATAACTTTCTTTTAGTTTCGTGGAATGAGCTATTGGGATGCTTGCGTATTTATTTCCATTATGCAGCAAAACTGCCTTTAGACTTTGCTTTGAAGAGTCTATGAAGAGTCGCCATTCACTGGGCTTGTAAATATTAGGTTTTAATTCATTAATCAGACTCTTTACATCTGTGCAATAAACTAATGTTTTATCCTCATCTACAGTGAAATATTTTGTAAACTCTTGTTCCCGTTTTCTATAAACAGAAGATTTAGTTCCAGGTTCTACTAATTCCCGCCTCTTAAATTCCGCTGCCATGAATTCTGCAACATCTTTAGAGACGCCAGTATTTCGAATATAATCGTTTAAATCTTTTTGGTTAAATGGTTTAGGATTCCATGGCTTAACAGAATGTGGAACATACTCGTCTTCACTTTCATCCATTTCACTTTCACTAATTCCCATTGATTCGCTCTCACTGTCATCTTCATTTTTTCTTATGTCGTCTTCTTCAATATCTTTTTCCATAAAATCTTCTTCTACATTCATAAGTTCACCAGCATCACAAATAGTTTCCTCTCTTTCAAATTCATTGGATGTACGAATATCTGATTCCATGATGGGTTTTATCATTGAAGAGACATTAGCATATTTTATTTTAGATTTATTTTTTGAGTTGAAGCCACTTGTAATAATTTTGCAAAAATAGCAGTCACCGCATGACTGTGGTTTCTGCCATATAGTTGGCGTGGTAAATTGTAACACTTTCTTTCCTTTGCTTTTCTTCCATTGATTCAACATCGTTAGACAAGTACAGCACATCACTTGAGGAATCCACCATGTATTTCCAACAGGTATCTGCATTTTGAAGCAGTCAAGAAAAATTTTTCTATTTAAATCCGTAATAGGTCTGCGGTACTTTGCTACCTCAAATTTATCACATATGTAGCAAAACCGATTTGGTTTTCCAAGGCAATCGTGGTTACTTGAGGGGTTTCTTGTGGCATTATACTCAACACTGGCCAAGTTATCCACCTGTGAAGAGCTGCGGACGTATGATGACGACAACTGCGGGCCCGCTTGCTCACCCTGACCAGTCGCCGATACTGGGTTTCGGAAGCCCTGCATCGTAATATATATATTACTTATATCTGCCATGACGGTGAAACGCCCTTTTCCAGGAACTTTGCCAGAATATACAAAAAATTTATACAAAAAACCGAAGTGAAAAAAAAACCAGCAAAAAATTTATCCGTTGCCCACCGTCACCACGGGGAGGTGCCCTCGGTGCAGATATAAGTGATATATATTCACGATGCAGTGCTTCAGAAACCCAGGGCGACTGGTCAGGGTGAGCAAGCGGGCCCGCAGCCGTGGTCATCATACCACCGCAGCTCTTCACAGGTGGATGACTTGTCTAACGATGTTGAATCGATGAAAAAAAGCAATGGAAAGGAAGTTTTACAATTTACCACGCCAACTATATGGCAGAAACCACAGTCATGCGATGACTGCTATTTTTGCAAAACTATTACAAGCGGCTTTAACTCGAGAAATAAATCTAAAATAAAATACGCTAATGTCTCTCCAACAATAAAACCCATTACGAAATCAGATATTCATATATCCAATGGATTTGAAAGAGAGGAAACTATTTGTTATGCTGGTGAACTTATGAATGTAGAAGAAGATTTTATGGAAGAAGATATTGAAGAAGACATCATAAGAAAAAATGAAGATGACAGTGAAAGTTGTAATGATGCACCTGATCAATAGACGCATCGATACGAAATCGCGATCATAAGAAGCTTTCTCTCTCCTAGCATGCGTGCGCTAGAAAGAGAAAGCAGCCGAACCTGTCAACGGCATGGGAGAGCGAGCGTACGAATGTGTACATACATGTACACACGCATGTATACAAGTACCGGAGCTCGTACAGCGAGGAGAGAGAGCAGGCGACTGAGTAGTCGGCTTCCCTCTCCACCGAGCGCCGCGACCACGCGTCGCATACGACGCGCAAGCTATAACGCGCCCCACCGCGCTGCTTCTACAGCACACGGCGAAGCGGGTATAAATACCGCCTCGTGCGCCGTGGAAAGGATTCTCTCAGCCCAGTGCCGTAATCGCTAAAGCCTGGAGCCCTGCCGACGGAGCGGAGTATATGAGCGCACTCGTTACTCTGCACCAGAAGTAGCGCTGAGATGATTCCCCGGGTATATGAGCGCACTCGTTACCCGGGTGTTGTTCACAAGTAGTGGGAGCGCACTCGCCTACTTGTGAAGAACCGTGATCACGCGTCCCCAAACTCGCGTACTCTAGTAACAGGCTTAATGCTCGTGTATTATCATTGTTTGTTTCAGATCTACGCCAAAACCGAACCGATTGTGAATTAGATTTAAGCTATAATAAATTTGTTACTTTTCTTTTATACTTAAATTATTTGGCTTTGTTGATTTATTTCAATTGCTCTCCCTTTCGAATCCTGTCCGCTTAGCTATTCTCAAAGAGAGCAATCCTCACGCATGAATCTCCGTTTCATGGCGCCCGAACAGGGACTAGTTTTTTCACGCGAAGGAACAAAATAAACTTTTCAAACAACATCTCATATTGAAATAAATTATACAAAGCAAAATAAAATTTTTTTTTCGGAATCGAGCAATACTAGTAATCATGGGGAAAGTCGGATGGGTGTACAAGCTTCGAAAAGAGCAACTCAGAGACGAACTAGCGAAATTACAAATCGATAATACGGGAAATGTAACGGAACTACGACAGCGACTAGTAGCGATAGCAAAAATAAGTCCGGGACACTTTAAAAATCAACCAGAAGACGCGGAGGAATACAATGAGGAATTAGATAAGACCCGCGATAGGGAAGAACAAACAAATAACGCATCAACACCACAGGGCATGCAAACACAATTTGTAATATAGAACCAAGATGCAAACACAGACCAGATAAATTATCTAACGGTAGAGAACGCGACCGCGAAAACCCTCGATCAAATGCGAAAATGGAACTGCCACTTCGACGGACGAGACGTTTACGGTTTTTTAGAAAGAGTTGAGGTATTACGTAAAGCATACGGCTTCACCGATGCAAATCTGCTTATAGGATTCCCGGAATTATTACGGGGGGAAGCTCAACTTTGGTACAGAAATTTAGAGCCTATAAATAGTTACGCTGAACTCAAAGAATCGTTGCGCAGCTTCTATATACCGCCGGGAGAACGACGAAATCTTGATCGACAAATAAGCGAGCGAAGACAAAAAATCGGCGAGATATTTAGAAGCTACGCCACGGCACTGAGTACGTTAATGCGCCGTCGAGGGGCATAAACCGCGAAACACAACTCGATAATATATACTATAACATGCGCGCCGAATTACGATTGCACATTCGACGGTCGGAATTCAACAACGTCAACGAACTAATCCAACGCGTAGAGGAAATTGAAGAAGTATTAGTACAAACCGGTAAAGAACGAAATGGAGAGAGATTAAGAATTAACGCTGGGAATATTATGGAAATAACGACCACGTACGACCGGAACACGTGCTGCTGGAAATGCAAACAACGCGGACATAGGAGAATGAACTGTCGGAATTCACAAAGGAAATTTTGTTCGTATTGTGGGACAGACGGTATACTAACACGCGATTGCCGATGCCACGAGAATATAGATGCGCCGGGAAACGAAAAAAGGGTCGGACCCACCCCGGGACAGGACCGGCCCACGCAAACAAGAACTCCGATATCGACAGCCGCTATTTCGTTCGAGTCAACGCCGGTCGAGAGAAATTTCGAGGCCTAATAGATCCCGGATCAATAGGATCATATATAAACCCGCGCGCGGCGAATAAATGCCTTTCGCAAGGGTGGGTAAATCAGGCGGAACAAAAAGCAGCACGGATGGCCGATGGTACCTCTGCCACTCTTGAGAGCAGTATATCTGGAGAGTGCAGAGTACAAGGCAAAAACTTACGACACCGGTTTTTGGTTATGGAAGGATTAACAACCGATTTTTTACTCGGAATGGACATACTTGTTAAACTAGAAATACAACTAATGTTAAATGGAAATCAGATCAAAACCGGGAGAACAGACGGCACCGAGGGGTTATGTTCCGTCGGAAAACCAGTAGGTTTAGCTCAATTAACGGTAGCGGAGGAGGAACAATTAGAGGAATTCATAGAACAAAAAATGGCCGAGTTCGAAAACATTCAAGGGAATACGCCATTGATTCAACACAAAATTAGGGTTATCGAACAAACACCCATTAAACAGAGATACCGACCCAGGAATCCGGCTATGCAGGAAATAATTAACAAGGAAGTCGAGAAAATGCTAGAGGAAGGGGTAATTCAACCGTCGGAAAGCCCGTGGAGCTCCCCAGTAGTAATTACGAAAAAGAAAAACGGAAAACACAGATTTTGTATTGATTTCCAAAAGATAAATCAAATTTCGGAGAAAGACGCCTATCCGCTCCCACATATCAATGCAATTTTAGATAAACTCAGAGGGGCGAAATATTTATCCTCGATAGATCTAAAGAACGGCTATTGGTAAGTAGCCTTAACCCCAGAAAGTCGAGCGATAACCGCGTTCACAGTACCGGGAAAAGGATTGTTCGAGTTTAACGTCATGCCTTTCGGACTTCACACGGCCCCGGCAACGTTTCAACGTCTGCTAGACCAAGTAATTACACCCGAAATGGCGCCGAACGCCTTTGCATATCTGGATGACATCATCATAGTAACAGATACGTTCGAGAAACACATAGAGAAATTGACTGAAGTGTTTAAACGACTTCAGGAAGCGCGACTTAAGCCGAATCCCGCAAAATGCCATTTTGCACGGAACAGGTTGACATATCTAGGGCACGTAGTAGACCGGGAGGGCTTGCACACCGACCCGGAAAAAGTGGCAGCCATTACTAGTTTACCGCCACCGGTTAACACAAAAGAACTAAAGAGATTCATGGGTCTTTTATCGTGGTATCGCAGGTTCATCAAAAACGTGTCACAAATAGCTTCACCGTTGAATAAATTACTCCAAAAGAAAATTAAATGGTATTGGGACGACGCACAACAAAAAGCTTTCGAAGAATTAAAACGTAGACTAACGGAAACTCCCGTATTAGCTTGTCCGGATTGGACCAAACCATTTATTCTACAGACGGATGCGAGTCTGCAAGGACTAGGAGCAATGCTTTCACAAAGCGACGGCACAAAGGAGTATGTTATTGCATACGCCAGCCGATCACTGAATAAAGCAGAGAAAAATTATTCCGTAACAGAGCTGGAGTGTTTAGCTGTGAAGTGGGGTATTTGGAAAATGCGCCATTATTTGGAAGGATATCAGTTTACCGTAATAACAGACCACCAATCGCTAAAATGGCTTAATAAAATAGAAAACCCATCGGGTAGATTAGCTCGTTGGGCAATGGAATTAAGTCAGTGGGATTTCGTGGTGCGTTATCGTAAAGGCAGTGAAAATACCGTGGCAGACATACTTTCACGACAACCGTTAGACGTAGGCGCAATTGACGCGAAAGAAAATGATTGGTATGCACACAAAATCACCGCCGTACAGACAAGACCGGACGAATACCCAGAATATTGCATAAGAGACGGAAGACTATACCGTCATATTCTTCATTCACTTGATTTTAAGGAGAACGATCCGGCAGACGAATGGAAAATATGCATCGCAAAATCAGAACAGGAACGCGTGTTAAAAGAAAATCACAATGATCTTACCGCCGGGCATTTGGGCATCGCAAAAACAGTACATAGACTGGCGCGTTATTATTATTGGCCGGGAATGTTTAAAGACGCGACAAAATACGTTCGAGCGTGTGGAAACTGCCAACGTCACAAAGCGCAGCAACAAGCACCAGCCGGTACAATGCATGCCACCTACGTCGACCAACCATGGGAAATGGTCTCGATCGACCTGGTAGGTCCACTTCCTCGGTCTAACACCGGACATTCGACGTTACTAGTAATGCAGGATCGACTCACGAAGTGGATAGAATTAAAAGCATTACGTAAAGCCACCGGAGCCGCGATTGCTAAAACAGTAAAAGAACAGATCATTCTCCGTTTTGGTTGCCCGAAAACTATTCTAAGCGACAACGGCAAACCATTTATTAGTCGAGACTTTGAAAATCTATTAAAAGACGCCGGGATCCATCATCGAAAGACACCACCGTATACACCGCAATGCAACCCCGTCGAACGTGCAAATCGTACCGTTAAAACCATGATCGGGCAATACACCAGTAGAAACCAAAAAACATGGGATTTGCATCTAAACGAAATAGCATTCGCGTTTAACTCCGCGCAGAGCGAAACAACGAATTATACACCAGCGTATTTAAATTATGGCCGCGAAATGATAGCTCCGGGGAGCTTGCATCAAGAAGTAAGAGTAGGTTCGGCGAAAACATTAAAAAATAGGATAGAAGAATTAAAAGACGCGATTGAAGTAGCAAAAACAAACACCGCAAGAAGCTTTAACCGGCAGCAAAAACATTATAATCTTAGAAGACGCGACTGGCAACCGAGGGTAGGAGACTTAGTTCTGAAAAAACAAATCACTCTGTCCAATAAGGCCAAAGCAATTAACGCAAAGTTACTAGATAAATTCGTCGGGCCATATACGGTAAAAAATGTATAAATCCAGTAATATTCGATCTGCGAGACGAGAGGGGAAGTTAGTACGGAATATTCACGTAAAAGACCTCAAACCCTTCGTCAATCCGGTATAAAAGCGAACGAAAATTTGTAAGGGCAGCTAGTTAACGATGGCAGCCCAAGCGTCAAGCATTGTACTCGAAACAGCGAAAGTAGAATAGTAAGCATAAATTGTACAGGTTATTAACCTTAAAAGTAAACATAACGATAAGCGAAAAATAACGACAATTCTTGCCCATTAGCTCAGTTCAAAATCAACCAGCAAATAACAAACATGCAAGAAATCGAGGCAGGGGACGTACCATATATTCCCGAGGGCACACAACACCAGCCAGCTCAGGAATATGTACCAACACCTCGACTCATTCTCGAGAGACAAGAAGTGGAGGCGGCACTCACAGCATGGAGGAGCATACCCCGGCCATACTCTCCGATAGAGGAGTCAACACCGTCGCGCGCCGCAACTACAAGTACCTGGGAAGAATACCGGAAGGCGAACGCTGCCCTTGCGGGAAAGCCGGATTTTTCCTGGGCTGCAACAGCGGGCGGTGTTGCTTCATCCTCGGGCGGCTCCGGGAAAAACCTTCGACCAAGGCGGAGAGAGATTTTTTTATACGGTCGGGAGAAGCAGCCAGCAGAACGAAGCACCAGACCACTACCAAACCCAGCCACGGGGTGGAGACACGCATACAAACCATTCAACCGCTCCACAACGTGGCTACCACACCGGTTAATAAAAATACCGAACGGACCAGAGGTAGAGGTGCCTATCGGGGTGGCACAATACCGCGTAACACATAACGGATGGCGCTGGCACCTGCGACTAGATAAAACAAACGGCAACGTTAGGCACCTGGGAAAACCCCGCCGTGTAAATATTTTTTTTTTTTTTTTTTTTTATTATTTTTGTTTTTTTGTCTAGGGAGTAAATTATATTTCCGGGTATACATGTGCAAAGAGTAAAGCCGGCGGGCTTCACTCTCCTTAGCGGGGAAATGTAACGATGCACCTGATCAATAGACGCATCGATACGAAATCGCGATCATAAGAAGCTTTCTCTCCTAGCATGCGTGCGCTAGAAAGAGAAAGCAGCCGAACCTGTCAACGGCATGGGAGAGCGAGCGTACGAATGTGTACATACATGTACACACGCATGTATACAAGTACCGGAGCTCGTACAGCGAGGAGAGAGAGCAGGCGACTGAGTAGTCGGCTTCCCTCTCCACCGAGCGCCGCGACCACGCGTCGCATACGACGCGCAAGCTATAACGCGCCCCACCGCGCTGCTTCTACAGCACACGGCGAAGCGGGTATAAATACCGCCTCGTGCGCCGTGGAAAGGATTCTCTCAGCCCAGTGCCGTAATCGCTAAAGCCTGGAGCCCTGCCGACGGAGCGGAGTATATGAGCGCACTCGTTACTCTGCACCAGAAGTAGCGCTGAGATGATTCCCCGGGTATATGAGCGCACTCGTTACCCGGGTGTTGTTCACAAGTAGTGGGAGCGCACTCGCCTACTTGTGAAGAACCGTGATCACGCGTCCCCAAACTCGCGTACTCTAGTAACAGGCTTAATGCTCGTGTATTATCATTGTTTGTTTCAGATCTACGCCAAAACCGAACCGATTGTGAATTAGATTTAAGCTATAATAAATTTGTTACTTTTCTTTTATACTTAAATTATTTGGCTTTGTTGATTTATTTCAATTGCTCTCCCTTTCGAATCCTGTCCGCTTAGCTATTCTCAAAGAGAGCAATCCTCACGCATGAATCTCCGTTTCAAAGTGAATTAATGGAGATTAGTGAATGTGAAGTGGATGAAAGTAAAGACAAGTATGTTCCATATTCTGTTATGTTATGCAATCCTAAACCATTTAACCAAAAAGATTTAAATGACTTTTTTCGCAATACTGGCGTCTCGAAAGATGTTGCAGAATTCATGGCAGCGGAATTTAAAAGGCGGGAATTAGTAGAACCTGGAACTAAATCTTCTGTTTATAGAAAACGGGAACAAGAGTTTACAAAATATTTCACTGTAGATGAGGATAAAACATTAGTTTATTGCACAGATGTAAAGAGTCTGATTAATGAATTAAAACCTAATATTTACAAGTCCAGTGAATGGCGACTCTTCATAGACTCTTCAAAGCAAAGTCTAAAGGCAGTTTTGCTGCATAATGGAAATAAGTACGCAAGCATCCCAATAGCTCATTCTACGAAACTAAAAGAAAGTTATGAAAATATGAAGTATGTCCTAGAGAAAATAAATCATATCCATCATATTAGGACAACAGTAAGGTTTTACAAAGTTTCCGTGCTTTCTATGTTTATGGGACAGCGGAGATCGCATAAATCATTAGAGGAAGAGAGAGTGACCAAAAAAAAAATGCGCTTAATCCAGGTACTCACAAGGTGCTTCAAGAACCATTGCTCGATCCATTAAACATCCTTCTTCCTCCACTGCACATTAAACTTGGTTTAATGAAGCAGTTTACTAAAGCATTAGATAAAGAAGGGGCATGTTTCCAATACTTGTCAGATCATTTTCCAGCTAAAATAAAAGCAGGAATTTTTGACGGCCCTCAAATTCGAAGAATGTTTCGAGATCCTAATTTCATCAACACAATGAACGAAACAGAAAAGTTAGCATGGCTCAGTTTTCAAAGTATTGCTGAAAATTTTTTAGGTAATCAGAAAAGTCAGGAATATGAACAAATTGTTTCAGATTTATTCGATAACTACGAACGTTCAGGTTCTTTGATGAGTGTGAAATTACATTTTTTGCACGCCCATTTGCAATACTTTCCTGAAAACTTAGGTGACTACAGCGAAGAGCAAGGTGAGCGATTTCACGAAGACCTTATAGAAATGGAGAGGAGATATCAAGGCACTTGAGGTATTAATATGATGGCTGACTACTGCAGGATGTTGGAAAGAGAAACTAACCCAGGTGATACAAAAAGATCTAGAAATCCTTTACACAGGTCATTTGAGGATAAAAGAACCCGCTATAAGCGAAAAAGAGAAAATTGAATTAGTTTTTTAAAAACGCAAGGTTTAATGGTTGAGAGTTTAAGAGCTGAGGGTTTCAATTTTCACTTTTTAAGGGTTTTAAGGGACAGTTAATGGTTTAAGGGTTGATGCTTTAAGAGTTCAGAGTTTAATGGTTCATCGTTCAAGGGTTTAAGGGTTCAGGGTTGAGGGCTTAAGGGATCAGGATCTGAGGGTTTAAGGGTTTAAGAGTTCAGGGTTCAACGGTTAAGAGTTTAAAAGGTTGAGGATTAAAGGGCTATAGGTTCAATGTTTAAGGATTCTAGAGTTGGGGATTAAAGGATTCAGGGTTAAAGGGTTCAGTATTAAAGGGTTTTAGCGTTGAGAACTTCAAGGTTTAGGGTTTAAGAGTTATAAGTTCAAGGGTTCAGGGTTTAGGGGTCAAAAGCTGAATTTTCGAATTTTTCGATGTAGGGGTGGTTTTCCGTGATTGAAAAAAAAGTAGAGGGAACGTAGTAAATCTCGTTTCGAATTTGTATTCAGTGCCTCAAAGTATGTATAGCAGTAGATCTGCAGTAATTTTTAGTTAGTTTGTACTAATTTGCCCAATGTTAAAAGCGGAATATTCCGGATTTTTCAATTTAGGGGTGGTTTTCCACGATTTAAAAAACACTGAGGGGTGATGGCACAAATCTGCATTGGGATTCGGATTCATCGCCTCAAAATGTGTATAGCTTTAGATCTGCAGTAATTTTTAGGCAGTTTTCACAAATTTTCCCAACGGTAAAACCGGAATATACCGGATTTTTCGATTTAGGGGTGGTTTTCCACGATTTAAAAAGAACTGAGGGGTGATGGCACAAATCTGCCTTTGGATTCGGATTCAGCGCCTCAAAATTTGTATAGCTTTAGATGTGCAGTAATTTTTAGGCAGTTTATAAAAATTTTCCCAACGTTAAAAGCGGAATATCCCGGATTTTTCGATTTAGGGGTAGTTTTACACGATTTAAAAAAACTGAGGGGTGATGGCGCAATTCTGGCTTCGGATTCGGATTCAGCGCATCAAAATGCATAAGAGAGGATATGTCAAGTCTCAGTAACAGACCACTTTTTTTTTGTGTGCGTGTGTAATCAAACAAGGAATAGAAATGGAATGAACGCATATTTTAGTTTACCATATGTTAGAGATTTGTTGGAAAGGATTAGAAGGGTTTTTAGTAATCATTTTCTTTAGAAACGATAATAATTTAGAAAGGTTATTTAATAATTGTAAAGACAAAGATGATAAAGGTTTAAAATCGGGAGTAGTTTATAAAATTAATTGTAGGGATTGTAATGGATGTTATATTGGTCAAACGGGTAGATATTTGAAGAAGAGAATATATGAACATCAATATAGTTTACGTAGTACAAATTTTACATCGGGTTTGAAAGAACATTGTTTAAATACCTCGCATTCTTTCGATTTTGGGAGTGTGGATATTTTGGATCAAGGGATTAAGAATAAACATAAGAGGGAAAGCCTTGAAAGTATTCACATTCTAAGGAATCGAATAATGGAAATTTAATGGTAGAGTCAAGTAAATTAGATAACATTTATCATTCTTTATTAATTTAAGTGAGAATGGAAAGTTGGAGAGGGAAAGGTGGATGGTGATGGGGGGTAAGAGGAAATAAGTGGGTATCGGTATATAAGGATGTGTATCGCGGGTTTCATTTCAGTCCCTGAGGAGGAGTCGGAGCGGGCTCGAAACGTTGGGCAATTGGGCAATTTGGTGGTGGGGGGCCGTCAGATAGTCCTTTGCTAATAAAGTTTTTTTCCCGATTTTAATTAAGTTTTTATTTCAGATTCTGCGGGGGTGATTATAAACAAGGGCAATCTGACTGCCATAAATATTAATTATTTTAATTTAATTTATAAGCCTGTAAGACCGATGGAAAAATTCTCATCAGTTGATCGTAATGACGGTATTTTTTTGTCTCCAAATTGATACTTTTTCAAAAAATTACGAGACAATAATTTTATTTACACACTGAAAAACATTTGAGAGAGCAGGTCTTCCGATTGAGAAAGTCGCTGCTCCGAAGACGGGTAGAGTTACACGACGTTATTTTGGGGTAAAATTTCTCCCAAAACGGACGACTGACAAGGGGGGCAGGTTGGTGTGAATCACCGATAACCATGAAACTTTGCTGGTGAACAGAGTATCAAAAAAACTCGACACGAGTTTTTTTATTTTTGCCAACTCGTTGGTTTAGCGGGTTCAAACCATCCCCGAATTGATAAAAATATTTTAGAACGATAAAAGTTTACCGGTGCCCGTGGCTGCGAATTAACTAAGAAAATCCTGTATTTTGTTACTTAATTTATTTATTTAATAAATAAATAATTGTTGTGCCACTCCGAGCTCGTTCTGGGATTGTTGAGGATGTTTCTTAGATAATGTATATCATTTTTCATAACGATAGGAGTTGACCGGTGTCTGTGGCGGCCGATTATCTGTGAAAATCCCGTATTTTGATATGTAATTTATTTATTTAACAAATAAATAATTATTGTGCCACTTCGGGCTCGTTTCGAGATTATTGGGGATGCTTCTGAGATAATGTATATCCATTTTTATAATGATAAGAGTTGACCGGTGCACGCGGCTGCGAATTAACCAAGAAAATCCTGTATTTTGTTAGTTAATTTATTTATTTAATAAATAAATAATTGTTGTGCCACTCCGAGCTCGTTCCCGGATTATTGGGGATGCTTCTGAGATAATGTCTATTAATTTATATAACGATAAGAGTTGACCGGTGTCTGTGGCGGCCGATTATCTGTGAAAATCCCGTATTTTATTTAATTTATTTATTTAATAAATCAATATTTGTTGTGCCACTTCGGGCTCATTCTAGGATTGTTGGGGACGCTTCTTAGATAATTTCTATGAATTTTTAGAACGATTAGAGGACCGGTGCTCGTGTCTACGAATTAACTAAGAAAATCCTGTATTTTGTTAGTTAATTTATTTATTTAATAAATAAATAATTGTAGTACCACTTCGGGCTCATTCCGGGATTATTAGGGATGCTTCTGAGATAATGCTTATTCATTTTTAGAACGATAAGAGTTTACCGGTGCCCGTGGCTGCGAATTAACTGAGAAAATCCTGTATTTTGTTACTTAATTTATTTATTTAATAAATAAATAATTATTGTGCCACTCCGAGCTCGTTCTGGGATTGTTGGGGATGCTTCTTAGATAATGTATATCATTTTTTTGTTGAATGTATAACGCCATCCATTTTTATATTAAATAGTTGAGGACGATCTTGGGAGGATCCTCCAGAGATCGTCCTCAAATATTTAGTATATCATTTTTCATAACGATAGGAGTTGACCGGTGTCTGTGGCGGCCAATTATCTGTGAAAATCCCGTATTTTGTTATTTGATTTATTTATTTAATAAATAAATAGTTGTTGTGCCACTTCGGGTTTATTCTGGGGTTGTTGGGGATGCTTCTTAGATAATGTCTATCGTTTTTCATAACTATAGGAGTTGACCGGTGCTCGTGGCTACGAATTAACTAAGAAAGCCCTGTATTTTGTTAGTTAATTTATTGACTTACTAAATAAATAATTGTTGTGCCACTTCGGGCTCGTTTCGGGATTATTGGGGATGCTTCTGAGATAATGCATATCAATTTTTATAATGATAAGAGTTGACCGGTGCCCGTGGCTGCGAATTAACTAAGAAAATCCTGTATTTTGTTAGTTAATTTATTTAATAAATAAATAATTGTTGTACTACTTCGGACTCGTTCTCGAATTATTGGGGATGCTTCTGAGATAATGGCTATTAATTTTTAAAACGATAAGAGTTGACCGGTGCCCGTGGCTGCGAATTAACTAAGAAAATCCTGTATTTTGTTTGTTAATTTATTTATTTAATAAATGAATAAATGTTTTGCTACTTTGAAGTCTGTCTAGGATTAGTGTGAGGGGTCCGTAGATGATCCCTGTCACATTTCGGAAAAATTTTTTATAAAAAAATGAAAATTTTGGTTTGGGGCCCCGAAACACTCTATTCGTCCCTGATGAGGCTAAGTTTGTGTGAGGCTAGTTTGACTGTCATTGAATATTTGTATTTGTAAGGACGGTTTTTACTCGGTATATAAACTCGAAGGAAAAAAATCAGAAACACGTGTCGAATATTTTTTGTTTCTTTTTCGAGTCATATAATCATAATAATTATTTATTACTACTTTCTGTCTGAAACTGATGCGTTTTTAATGCCGAAAATACCTATTTTTATCAATTTGGGGGTGGTTTTAGCCCCCTAAACCAGCGAGTTGTCAAAAATAAAAAAAACACATGTTGAATATTTTTTTATACTCTATTCATCAGCAAAATTTCATGGTAATCGGTGATTCATACCAACCTGCCTCCCCTTGCGAGTGTGCCATTGCCAAGGGAAACAGGTGGTAGATGGAGCGGGAAACTCTCATAAACCGGGCATAAACATCCGTTAGGGGTAATTATTCTCCCAAAATTGGGCGAGACGTATGCCAAACGCGGGTAGAGTTACACTGCCAGTATTGGTACGTTCCTTCTCCCTGATGTTTTTCAGTGCAGATTATGTATAACTTTGATACACGCTACGAAAATATGTATTTACATTTAAATATTTATAATTCTAACCCTCACCCTCAGCATTAATAAGTACAATTTATACAGTTTAAATTACTGTTTATTTATGATAGTAATATTAATAATAATTTTTTTTATACGTGGAGTTGGAGAATCCATTAACGCACCATTATACGGGTCTCGCATCCCTGTATGTTGAGCCATATATCAATCAATTATTTTAAATTAATAATTTATAGGCATACGAAAGGCATACTTACTTTCGGACAAAGTTTAGATTGTGCTCAAATTTGGTACACAGAGATTTTCGAGGTAGCTGATCAAAATTTTGCAATCAGACCATCGAAATCAAAATGAATGATCCAATATGGTGGTCAAAAGTTTGAAAAAAGCTTAGATTTTGCTCAAAATTCGTATACAAGAATTTTCGAAGTAACTAATCAGGATCATGCTATATCAGAATTTCGAAATTCGAAGTGGCCGATCCAATATGGTCGTTTAAAGTTCGAAAAAAGCTTCGATTTTGCTAAAAATAGGTATACAGGGGTTTTAGAGGTCGCTAATCACAATTTCGCTATCAGACTTTTGAAATTCAAAATTCCGGTTAAAAGTTCGAAGAAATTATAGATTTAGCTAAAAATTGGTATACACGGATTTCCGCGGTCATTAATTTCGATTTCGCTATCAGACTTTCGAAATTCAAAATTGTGTATCCAATATGGCGGTAAAAAGTTCGAAAAAAGCTGAGATTTTGCTGAAAAATGGTATACAGGGATTTTCGAGGTCGCGGATCACGATCTCGTTATCAGACTTTCGAAATTCAAAGTGTGGCGGTTGAAACTTCGCAGAAAGCTTAGATTTTGATGAAAATTCATATACAGGGGTTAACGAGGTCGCTGATCACGATTTTGCTATCAGACATTCCAAATTTAAAATGGCGGATCCAATATGGCGGTCGGAAGTTCGAAAAAAGCTTAGATTTGCTCAAAATTGATACGCTGGGGTTTTCGAGAACGCTGATCACGATTTTGCTATCAGACTTTCAGAATTGAAAATGGCGCATCCAATATGGTGGTCAAAAGTTTGAATAAAGCATAGATTTTGCTGAAAATTGGTATACAAGGGTGTTCGAGGTCGCTGATCCCAATTTTGCTATTAATCATTTTTTACTAAAAATCCACCATGTTGGTTTTTGGACTATCTAAGTGCAATGTAGAACTCACCATTCGGAAGAGAATACTCGTAAATAGTGGAATACGTGGTTTTGGAATCAATATTATTTTGCCTGTCGAAAATATATACTTTAAATTAGAAATAATTGGTGATATTCAAGAAAATGAGAAGAAAAAGTAATATAAAAGGTACATCAGGTAATTTTAAATTCATTCAATTTTTTTAGATAATTCAATATACTCATACAATTTTAATGGTAATTAAAATATTATAGTGACATAGACAGTGTGGATTAGGCCTACTTTGAAATAAAACGCATCATTCTATTTACGTCTAGGATGAAAAAAATAGAATAGAATTTACAATTTAATCACTTTCTGATAATGAGGGGTTGACGAGCGGGGCGAGTAGGGGGGCTATATATATATATAGACACACACACGCACACACACACATGTACTAGATGGGCTTCGCCCCTGCTCACTCGCTCACCTACCCCCGATCAACAAAGAACTTTCAGTGTTTAATTGATTGCATACTTTAAAACAGTAATCTAGAATGTCTAAAGTAATTTTATTGAAAGTTATGCATTGGGTAAATAAGTTTCCGCCGTTTTCAAGAGATGGCTCCACCGACAAGATTACTTTGAAATCGTCAGATGTAAAATGTCACATAGAAAGTTTAGACACCTGGCAACAACATAACCTTAAATTACTATTGACTTTGTATTGGCAGTATACATTTCTTTTGTTCGAAAATGTCGAGTTTTGTACCGAATAAGCGTCATTTGCGGGAAGTTTTGATTTATTTATGTCATTTAAAGAAATCTGCTGCTGAGGCGCATCGGTTGCTTGTAGATGTTTACGGTGATGCTGCTTTAAGTGAGAGAAGTTGTCATGAGTGGTTTCAAAAGTTTAAAAACGGCAAGTTTGACGTGGAAGATAAAGAACGCGAAGGAAGGCCAGTCAAGTTTGAAGACGCTGAGTTAGAGGCATTATTGGACCAAGACTCATGCCAAACTGAAGAGCAGCTCGTAGAAAGCTTGGGAGTGACTGAACAAGCGATTTCACGCCGTCTCAAGACCATTGGTATGGTACAAAAGCAAGGAAATTAGGTTCCGCATGAACTGAAACCCAGAGACGTCGAGCGCCGTCTTTTCACGTGCGAACAACTTCTCCAAAGACAAATTCGAAAGGGTTTTTTGCATCGAATAGTGACGGGGGATGAAAAGTGGATCTACTAAGACAACCCAAAGCGTAGGAAATCATGGGGTAAGCTCGGCCATGTACCAACTTCAACGGCCAAACCGAATATTTATGGCAAAAAGTTAATGTTGTGCATTTGGTGGGATTAGCTCGGAATAATCTATTACGGGCTACTCCAGCCTAACGAAACTATCACTGGAGAACGTTATCAACAGTAACTGTTGCAATTGAGCAGAGAATTGAAGCTTAAACGCCCCCAATATGCCAAAAGACATGACAAAGTGATTTTTCAGCACGACAACGCTCGGCCACATGTTGCAAAAGTCGTCAAGTATACTTTGGAAGCTTTACAATGGGATGTCTTACCCCACCCGCCGTATTCACCAGATAATGCTCCTTCGGACTACCACTTGTTCCGGTCGATGGCTCACGCCCTGGTCAAGCAGCACTTCACTTCTTACGAAGAAGCCAAAAATTGGGTCGATTTATGGGTAGCCTCAAAAGATGAAGAGTTTTTTCGACGTTGCATCTGAATGCTTGCAGAAAGATGGCAAAAAGTAGTAGCCAATGACGGACAATATTTTGAATAAAATGTAACGTATATTTTTTTTACAATAAATTGATAATTTTTATAAAAAAACGGCGGAAACTTATTTGTATTTACAATAATTTTATCTGTCTTCGTCTCTGTCGCGGTCTCTGACGCCTAGTCTCTCCTTGTCTGTCTCTATTTTTCTACCTTTTGATATTTACCTTTCTAGATTTGTCTTTCTGTCTCTATCTTTTTCTGACTCTAACAGTCTGACCCTGTTATTTCTCAATCTCTATCCTACTGGATCTCTCTCACTCCCTCTCTCTCACTCCCTTTCTCTCACTCCCTCTCTCTCACTCCCTCTCTCTCTGTCCGTCCCTGTCTCTATCTGTGTGTCGCTGTCTCTATCTCTCTGTTTATATCCTTATCTCTGTCTCTGTCTAATTAAATTTGTCTATCCTTATCTCTATGTCTCTGTTGAATTAAATTTGTCTATTCCTATCCCTCTGTCGTTCATTAATTATATTGTCCTTTCCTCCTCCTGTCTCTGTCTCTATTTGTCTGTCTCCTCATGTCTGTTTCAGTCTCGTTGTCTATGTCCCTTTATCTTGATCTTCTCATCACTGTCCCTCTGGCTCTGAAGTTTTGTTTCAGTCGCACCGCATGGTCTTTCCTCAATAAATTTGAATTTCTTTTTATTATATCAAGATCAAAGGATACTAAAACACCGTTGTGCGAGCCTTGCCAAGTTTTTAAAACTATCTCTCTGTCTTTATCTGTATATCTCTGCCTGTATATCTGTGTCTATCTGCGTCTGTCTTTCTGATCCGATCACTATCTCTGACTTTTCGTTTCTGTTTCCCATTCTCCATCTACGTCTCTTTGTATCTGACTCTCTATCTCGGGCTTCTTGTATCTGCTCTCAGCGTCTACCTCTTCGGTTATGTCACTTTATTTCTGCGTCTCTGACTCAGATCATAAGTCACTGACTCTGACTTCTTACCTTTTCTCTGTTTCTTTTTCTACTTTTCTTCCCCTCTCTCGCTCCGTCTCAGTCCCTGTCTCTTGTCTGTTTCTGTCTCTATCTGTTTATCCCTGCCTTTGTCTGTGTGTCCCTGTGTCTATCTCTCTCATGTTGCCCTTATCTCTATGTCTATGTCTAACTAACAGTAGATTTGGACGCTCCTCAACCCTCCTCTACCCTCCTCAACCCTCCTCTTACCCTCCTCTTGTCCGCCTCTTACTCTCCTTAAAATAATGTAATATCGTGTCGGAATTTCATAGAGTTATTATAGATAGAGTAGGTGAGGCATAGGTGCTCTTGTAAGTGGAAGCGTCCAAAAATATACAAGGTACTAATATTTTTGTAGCTGAAGATCGCTTAAAAAACTAAGATTTTGCTCTTTTTAAAATACGGGTTGCAACCCTTAAAATTGAAAATGGTGCAGTTTCATAGTCTTCTTTATTATAAATATTTTAGCGTTGGTTTTATGAAGATATCTTTATTCGTTTGAACTATTAAGAAAAAAAACGATTTTCGAGAGTGCACTTTAGGGGTAAATTTTACCCCCTAAAAGTGAATATCGGCCGATAAAAAAAACGCTACTAACTGCTTCAGCAGAATGCTTTCTCAAAGAGAATTGATAAATTACATCAAATAATTTTTTAAACGTACATTTTAATATAAAATTTCATTCTTTCTGCATATCTGATTTTCCATAAATACAATTATTCAAAATGATCAACAAAATTATATTTCAAATAGTTATGTAGTAATTATTAAATTCCAAATTAAAAAGTTTATGGTATTATCACATGCTATTTATTGAATTTATAAATTAATTGCATTTCTTCGAAATTTCTTCGGCGTTTTCTTCGAAAACCTGCTAACTCGGTGTTTGCTTCAAAATCCCGCCAACGCAACGAAGACTTCGAAAATCCACCAACTCATAGAGTGGTTCCAAAAACATTATAACTCAGTGAAGGTTTCAAATATCCTCTAACTCAGGCGTTTTTTTTTCTTTAATTTTGTAGTTGTAGCTGTAGGATGTTAAAGTACAATTTCTGTAGAACCGATGAAAAAAATTATTTACGATTTTTCCATATTTTTCTTTATTTTTTTTTACCGACTTAATATTATCCGTTTGGACGGGTAAAAATATGGATTGATAGGTAATTTCAAGACTATTAAGAAAATGTGAATACTTCCAACGGATATTCAAACCCAACGCCGCAGAAAAATATTTTCGATTTTTCCATATTTTTCTTTATTTTTTTTAACAGACTTAATATTATCCGATTAGGCCGACAAAAATATGGGTAGATAGAAAATATCAAGACCTTTCGGAAAATGGGCCCACTTCCGACCGATATCCAAATCCAGAGCCAAAAAAAATTATTTTCGAGTGTTCGATATTTTTCTTTATTTTTTTTTAAACGACTTAATATTATCCGATTAGGCCGACAAAAATATGGATTGATAGATAATTTCAAGACCTTCCAGAAAATGGGCTTACTTCCCACCGAAATCCAAATTCGGCGATGAAAAAAAAATTTCGATTTTCCGATATGTTGCTTTATTTTTTTTTAACCGACTTAATATTATCCGATCAACTATATAATTGAACTTGCACAACTTCAAAATAAGCTTTAAATACCTGCCAAAGATAAACTTGATATCTCTGGCCAGTTTCGAGTTATGTTGTGGACAAATTTATAACACACACACACACACACACACGCACGCACGCACGCCCGCACGCACGCACGCACACATGCATACATACACACAGACATTTTCTAGAAAATGCATATCTCGACTGAGGGAGCTCAGAAAAATCGAAAATCATCGAAATCTCGAAGTCGAAAAATTTCACCGTTACCAAGCTTTCTCTTTGAGAAAGCAAAAATACGTATATTCTTATTTTTCTAAGTACTATAACATATTGCAATATTATCAAAATCGGCGACTGACACTTGGGGTACCTTTCTTGTAAGTAGAAATCATGCCAAATAGATGTTTTATTAATTGGATACCTTAGAATATGGTTAGGTATTTAAGAACATATTTATTTTATTTGAAAAGGCTCATGCTTGGGATGGGCATCTTAATACAGTTATTCGGAAATTACAATTTTTTTACGTAAAAGTTGGCGTCGCAGCAGACCCCTTGCGAAATTTTTACAATGATAAGGATATTATTTCTTTAGGCAAGAACCCTAAATCCATTTCTAAACTCTGGCGGCGAAACTACAGTCTGCATAAATACACATATATTTATATATGTATAGAATTTATAAATGTGGTACTTGAGAACTGAATCAGATGTTCATTCAACCAAGTACCTATTTGCAATTTTTCAATTACCAAATTTCAATAATGAGAGGGATATTATTTCTTTAATCAAGCGATCTAATTTCATTTTCGAAAAAAATGATTTTCAAAAAAATGTCCATACAGTGAGATGTCCATTCGATGAAGTTGGTTTCGATGAAGTGTCTATTCGAGGGTCGTTGTTAATGAAGTGTCCATTCGATGAAGTGTCCATTCGATAAAGTGTCCATTCGATAAAGTGTCCATTCGATAAAGTGTCCATTCGATAAAGTGTCCATTCGATAAAGTGTCCATTTGATGAAGTGTCTACATCGATGAAGTCCGCATTTGATGAAGTATCCATTCGTGACGTGTCCATTCGATGAAATATCCAATCAATGTAGTGTCCATTCCATGAAGTGTCTATTCGATGAAGTGTCCATCTGATGGAATGCACACGCAGTCAAAAATTTTACATCAATGTTTGAATCGTAGCGTGACGCTGAAAAATCAGCGGGAAATCGCCCACCGCAGGCCTTGGCGGGCTTTTTGATCATACGAAAAAATCTGTAGGTGTATTAAAAACACTCCCCAATAAGCTTGAGCTCAACATTAACAAATGTAATCATAAGAACTCTTTCAAAAAGCTCCAACTTCTTGTCGTTCCATAAACTTCAAAATACCTTTCTTCATAGAGTATAATATACCATAAAAGATTTGGGCATTTTCTTCGACTCTAAGCTCTCATATACTACGCACATAGGTTTCATCAAATCAAATGCTAACAAAATCATTGGTTTCATCAGGACTTCCACAGACTTCTCTAATATTGAAACTATCATTACTCTGTATAAATTATTCGTGCTTTTAATCATCTTTTACTGCTGCCTAGTCTGGAGACCACACTAGAATTAATATACTATAGATATCTTTCCTACAAAATTGGATCACCAATAAGTTCAATAAACCATGACTACTCGCCCATAATGTCCATAATCAAAATTTGTACACTAAATGACTCACTACCCCGAATGAAAAAAAGAAATGTAAGTAAATTCAGAAAACCGTAAGAAATTGTACAAAACTGTAAGAAACTGTATAAAACTGTATAAAACCATTGATTTTCGGGCATTTTATGCGAATGATTTGTACAGTTATATACACTTTTATACATTTTTACACAAGTTCATACATTTAAATAATTAAAATTTTTTACCAGAAAATTTTTTGATACATGTACAAATTTTAATGAAATGTAAGAAAACATATAAAAATATACAAAACTGCTTAAAAGTGTATAAAAGTATATAAAAATGTATATAAACGTAAGAGTATGTAATATTTTACATTTTTGTACATTTTATTACGTTTTCTTATATTTTCTTATATTTTCTTACCTTCCCTTACATTTTTTTACAATTTGTTTTTGCAGAATAATTTGGAAAAATTAGTCATATTTGTAAGGATACATATAAAAATCTAAGAAAATGTAAAAGTGTATAAAACCGTAAAAACAATGTCCGAAAACCAATGCTTTTATACAGTTTTATACATTTTCTTACATTTTCATGCAATTTCTTACATTTTATTACATTTGTTATTTCCATACGGGACTATACTATTATTGCTTATTAGCCTATAAAACATCTCATAATTATTTCAACTCTCAGGAACTCAATGATATTTTTATTGTTAACCTAGACAGTACACTTACTCTCTACATAACCCACGCCGTGTTCTCGAATTCACTCATAAACACAACATCGCATATCATTCACCATACAATAGAATAACAAGACTCTGGAGTGTCATCCCCCAGCAAGCTAAGTCACTTTTCTTATAGGAAGTTTTAAAACTACCATTAAATCTATGACTGATTTTATACATAACTCATTATCAATGTATGATCAATGAGAAGATAATTTGTACTCTAGACAATTGTTATTATTGTTATGTATTATACTTATAAATGTCAATTTTTGAGTTAATGGTTTATAAAATTCTCTAACATCGTTACGCCATCATCGTTACTCAAATATATGAGTTCACATTTATATTTTACTGTAAAGGGCTATTAGCCCATATATTTAATAAATAAATAAATAAAATGATTGGTGATATGAGCATAGTTAGGCCGTTCGATTTGAAATGGATTCGGTAAAAAAAAAGTTGATATTTTTTATTCTGACAAAAGTTTAACGAAAATGTGTTACCTGGAAGGCAGTTACATTCCTAGTTTTGCACAAAAAGACATTATTGCCATGTGTTTGAAGTTCTGAACGTTCATCGTGAACGAAATATCCAATATTTCCAAAATCGATTTTTTTTATATTATCTGTTACACGGTTAAAAAAAGATCGCTATCGCAGCGAAAAAGCTTGCTGTGGCAGCGATTTTTATTGCTCGGAAAATACAACGAATTCAGATTGCTGTTTCAAAGACATAAATATTTCTGTACATATAATCAAATAAGTTTGCAACGTTAACAATCCATTTTTCTATAGCAATCTCTTGAGCCATTGTAGTAGCAAACTAAAATTGCTATTCCAATCAATTTTGTCACTGTAATGCATATGACATCTATCAATTATTAGGTTATAATGAGAATGATTTTTTTTACTTGTATAGAGAATAAAAGGAAAAGATATAGGAATTGAAAAATAGTACATTGGGCAATAGGGAGGCAAAAAAAAATTGCCGCCTTTGGCGACCGAGTGATACACGAGTGGTCAATATCATCATCCGAGTCTGAAAAAGTCAATTGCTAATGAGTTCAGGAATAAGAGGATCGGACACATCGAGTCGTTATAACGGGAGACTAAGTTCTCTTCCTCCCGCCGTTCCCTAGACTTCAAATACTCGATTTTCGATTCACTTTTCTATGCAGAGAAAAAGGGCCTTTTCCATACACATGTTGCATGACTTAATATACTTGTTCATAGCTAAAGAAATTTAGAAATACGATTAAAAATTTTTATTAACGAATTTATTAAAAATTTAATTTAATATTATAAAACATTTTCCGTAACAATATAAGAATTTCCGTCACTAATAGAATATGTATTCAATACTGTATGATCGTACAAGGAGTTAATGCGACTACAAAACCATGTATCCGACTCACACTAGATATGCATATAAATGACTACCAAAGTACTCCGTACATAATATATATACAGTCCCTACAAATAATATCTTCTTAATTTTACCAAAAGTAGGCAAAAAATTTTCATCTATGCTTAAAAAAATTGTTGACTCTAGTGTGTATTCTATTCCCTTAAAACTACTTAATACTTTTTACAAATTCGTACTCTCGAAATTTTTTTTAGTGTAAAATCGGACACTGTTACAAAATAACGCATATACACTATTTTTTTTTGAACATATACACAATACTTTAATAAAAATCCAATTTCATTATTTTAAAAGTACATATACACTGAATAAATAGTACATATTCACTATTTTGTACCAGTGTCCGATTTTGCACTGAAAATGATTTAGAGAGTATGTATAATTAGTATCAATATTGCTGAGTAAATGATTTTGAAAATCAACCTTTAAATTTATCGATAACATCATCAGGTATTCTCCACCTACGTAAGAGGTTAGACGCATATTCGACGCTCATGATGCTGAATTGACGTTGCAATACTTTTTTGTTAATGTAACTATGTGAAGGAATTAACATAGCAATCAAAATGGTTGCTCTAACGATTTCCTATTGCTACGCTAAGCAAGATAATATATCGTATGCACGCTCGTTCTTTGAACGAACAATTTTGATTGTAACAGCGATTTACTTCGCTATACAGAACAATTAGGAGTTAGAAATTTAACGAAGTTATCGCAGCGATTGCCGAATTGCTATATTGATCATAAAATTGTTTGGCAGAACAAAAGTTTGTTATCGTAGCAAACTTTTTGTTTGTACTTACAAACTTTATTGCTAATCTTATTTAACAAACTATGAATCGCTGTCTCGATCATATTATTTTTTACCGTGTAGATATATGCATAAAACATATAGAAACTGCGAAATAAATTATTTCCGAAGTGATAATCCCCCAAAATCCGCCCTAAAACCGCACTCACAAAACAATTCATGATAAAAAATTATATATTTTAAAAGTTTATGAATTTAATAAAAATTTTATGGCGGGAATTATTTCGAGAGCTTCCCAAAGGCATGTAAAAAATTACTGACACCAAAATCCATCTAGAACCTTTCGTTCAGGGGGTGTACATGGGGCAAAACAGTGGACAACGCGGAAAAATTCTGTCTCGAGCGTTTATGAATTTAATAAAAATTTTACTGCGGGAATACGTTCAGGAGCTTCCCGAAGGCATGTGAAAAAATTGCCGATATCCAAATCCATGCGGAACCTTTCGTTCAGGGGTTGCGAATGGTACAAAACGGTGAAAACCACGTGAAAAATACGTTTGACAAATTCTGTCTCGAGCGTTTATAAATATTACTTTGGGAGCTTCCGAAAGGCACGTCAAAAAATTGCCGATATCAAAATTCATCCGGAACTTTTCGCTCAACAGGTACGAATGAGTCACAACAGCTAACAATACACGAAAATTACAGTTGCAAAATTCTGTCTCGAGCGTTTTTGAATTTTAAAAATATGTCGACGCGGGTATTACTTCGAGAGCTTACCAATGACTTATACAGAAATTGCCGATATCAAAATCCATCTGGAACCTTTCGTCCAGGGGGTGCAAATGGGTCAAAACGGTGAAAAACACATGAAAAATGCGTTTGAAAAATTCTGTCTCGAAAGTTTATGAATTTAATAAAAAATTTATCGCGGGAATTACTTGGAGAGCTCCCCAAAAACTTATACAAAAATTGCCAATATCAAAATCCATTTGGAACCTTTCATTCTGGGGGTACGAATTATGAATAGTATAAAAATTGTATCGCGGGAATTACTTCAAGAGCTTTCCAACGACTTATACGAAAATTGCCGATATTTAAATGCATCAGGAACCTTACGTTCAGGGGGTGCGAATGGGACAAAACGGTGAAAACTACGTGAAATATACGTATGAAAAATTCTGTTCTAGCTTTTATGAATTTAATAAAAATTTTATCGCGGAAATTACTTCGGGAGCTTCCCAAAGGCATGAAAAAAGATTGCCGATATCAAAATCCATCTGGAACCTTTCGTTCAAAGGGTACAAATGGGGCAAAACGGCTAAAAATACACAAAAATTACGTTTTAAAAATTGTATCTCGAGCTTTTATGAATTTAATAAAAGTTTTGTCGCGGCAATTACTTCGAGAACATTCCAAAGCTTCCCTATTCCCTAAAATAAAATTTTTTTGAAGGCACAGCCATCGCATGGTAGATAGTAGACAGTCATTGGGAAGTTTTCCTTGTTCTTTCAGCTTTTCTGAATATGAAATAAAATATTCCTGTTCTTTGAGTCTTTCTCAATGTGATAAAAATTAAATTTAAATCTAAAAGTTAACGAAAATAAGACAAAAGAAAAGACAAAATGTTCCTTAATTTGTAAATTTAAAAGTAGCACCAAAGAAGTTACCATTCAATAGGGCTTGTAAATATTTTTTTTCTATTCCATTAAGTCCTGACAGGACGCACTTTTTCAAGTTTTTTCAGTCACCCTAAGCTCAACGAAAACTGTAGCAGAAAAATTTGTAACTATTCAATATTGACGTAAAATTTTATGACCTTTCCGAATCTGCTATTAGTTTTTGATACAAATTTGATCTAGATAGGTTATGTTTGCGTTTTAGCAAAAATTCGTGTTTTTAAAAAAATTTTTTTTCAAAATACCAATGTTTTCGGATCGAAATCACTGAGGAGTGTGATCAGGAAGTGAATATATCGCGTCCTCCGGCCCTTTTCATTAATGTTCACGTGATTTCATATAGAAATTCAAAATGGCAGTATTCAAAATGACGGATAGTATTTTTTGTATATAAAAATTAAGTTATTATGGATTCACGTGAAAATTTGTACAGGAGGGTTTTTGGGGTCACTGATTACGAATCTGAGATTAGATTTGAAAACTTCAAAATGGCGGATTCAAGATGTCGGACAACAAAATTAAAATCACGTGTATCTAAACAATAATTTGCACAAAGGGGTTCTTGTGTCGCTGATTTGAAATTTTGAATTTCCATATGAAATTAAGTGAACATTAAGGAAAAGTGTACGAGGGCGTGATATATTCACTTCTCAACCATACTCTTCATTGATTTCGATCCGAAAACATTGATTTAAAAAAAAAAAAAAATTTTTTAAACACGAATTTTTGCTAAAAAAGAAACATAGCCCATCTCAATCAAATTTTTATCAAAAAGTAATAGCAGATTCGGAAAGATCATAAAATTTTACGTCAATATTGACTGGTCTCAAATTTTTCTGAGACAGTTTTCGTTGAACTTAGGGTGACTGAAAAAACTTGAATAATTGCGTGATGTCAGAACTTAATGGGATATTCAGACCGGCTGAACGAACAAGAAAAACTTTGTCCTGTTCATGTTCCTACAAAATTAAATCCCTTTTTCATGTTTCGTCGTTAAAAAAAAAAGGTGAAATTTTCGTTATATTGTTAAGCCACAAAATTACAACCTTAAGATTTATCCACATCCATGATCTAGATGTGATAAACTTTCCTCGTGAGTTTCTGACTGATTTTTCGACCTTTTTTTTTAATTAAGTTTGTATACACAACTGATTCTTTACCATTATTTATATATTTTTTTTTAATTGGAAGGCACTTGGGTTACGAATTTTTAACCTAAAACCATTTTAACTAAAACCGTTTTGCCTAAGAAAATTCGTCTAACAATTTTTTCACCTAACCGTTTTTGGCCTAACAACTTTTTCATCTAATGGATGTTTCATCTAAAGGACATTTCGCCTAAAAGGACGTTTCATCTAAAAGGACGTTTCATCTAAAACGATATTTTACCTAAAAGGACGTTTTGTCTAAGAGAACGTTTCACGAAAAAAGACGTTTCCATCAACCCATTAGTTAAAAAATATATATTCATATAAAGTTGCAATTCGTGAGTTTTTCAGACACTTACGCAATGCAGATGCCAGCATAAATCATCCTTAACTAAAGAAATAATATTCTCCTTTATACTGACATCTATCTGCAAATGTCCCTCGTGGTATGTACAAGTGTTATACATTGAGCAAGTGTCTGAAAAACTTACAAATTGCAACTTTATATGAATACAAGCGATATTCAAACGCGCTTCGCGCGTACTTTTCTGTTTTTCAGGTTATGTATGCTATCTTCATTACGTTTTACTTTTAACGTATTTAAGTATTTTTTCAAAGTCAGAACTTAATCATTTTTATACTACTCTAAATGTAAAAATTCTATTAAAAATTTCAAACATTAAATTCCAAACAGTAAATTTCTCGCACCTTCTTCTTATCGACCAATCAAAATCAAGCCTTCAGATGCTTCAACATGGCCGCTCATCACTTTTTTAAGAAGGGATATATTTTTGTACTAATGGATTTATGGAAACGTCTCTTTACGTGAAACGTTCTTTTTAGACAAAACGTTCCTTTTGGAGAAACATCCTTGTAGGTGAAACGTCTTTTTAGGTAAAATGACCTTTTAGGCAAAATGTCCTTTAGACGATACATCCATTGGATGAAAAAGTCGTTAGGCCAAAAATGGTCAGGTGAAAAAATTGTTAGACGAATCTTCGTAGGTAAAATGGTTTTAGTCAAAATGGTTTTAGGCGAATCGTCCGGATACGATATATTAATGTGAATTATTTATAATACAGAGTAATATTAACTATGCACATCCCTTTTTAGATGGTAAACAATAAGTAACGGTTATAAGTTTTACTTGATGTTTAATTTTGTTACTATTATTAAAAATCTCTTAAATACTTAAAATTGACATTATAAAAATTTATAGCTCTTTGAATACTGTCTTTTTATAAATGTTGAAAGGAACATTTTAATCTTAAAATTGCCTGAATATTCAAGAAAGAATTATTCTGATCGCAAAAGACTGTTTTTATTTGTTTAAATTGCGTTTTTGTTTAAATAAGTGCATTTAAATCAAGGTTCTTGCAATTTCGTTAAATTGTATCCTCAAAATTTAGATTCTACTAATCAAAAACTATAACAAGTAATGGTTAGTTTTTCCAATTGCATCAGCAGGTCTACATATGGAGAGAGAAGCGAAAAATTTTCCGGCACCTGGGACAGCAAAAATCGCTAGAAACGCGGCTCGCGAACAGCGCAGAGACACTCAGAGCAGAGGCTATGTGCCCATTACCACGTCCTGTTTACGATTGGCTGAAGCTATTATAACCTTTCTAGATAAGGTAGTGAGCTAAGAGATAATTGGAAATGAAACTAAGCTATAAAATGAATTTTTCTTTCTTTTATCCTTAAGGCTATCGCTGCAAAGCAGTTGTGTGCCTGTTTCCACGTATGTGTATAACAACACTCGACGTTGGTTGAGTTGTAGGATAAACTGGATGAATTGAAAGTAGAGCTGGATCAAGTCCTTTTAACGACCGTGTGAGCATGATAAAGATCTTTTTGTTTGAGATTTGGTAGCCATGAATTGAAATCAATATAACTTTGCTACATAGAGTGAGGTTATGAGAATAGCAGCATCAAGGTGATATAAGCTCCCTCTCTGAATGAGATTGGAAAATAGAGAATAGGCTGTCGGAATTCAAAAATAAAGCGACTGAATTTCGAACAACCCGTTCCTAGAAACCGATGAAAACATTGAGCAAGAGGTGAGTTTGATCATAACAAAAGGTTGTCCTTTTCAGTCTGCAAATGAAAATATGAATGACCTTGACGAACGGGAATGATGATGCGTATAAAATCTTTCGGGTAATTGTTAAGAGAGAGTCATATATCGAAATAAGATATCTTTAAATAAGAAAATGAAGGCCAGACAAATGCCGAGGTAAAACATGAACCGAGACTTGGCCACGGTAGCGATCCGCTGAAGCCTCCAGACACCATACAGAAAATGGTATCTGCTACGGCCATTGGCCAAAAACCATCCCGCAACTCCCCACTCAGCCCAATGCGACCCAGCTAATCTTCTTTGAAATGATTGATTAAAATGGTGAAATGAAACAAGCTATTAAAATTGAAATGGTCTCACCCAATAGATGATGATTGCGAAGAATGGAAGTGTTGGTCGATTCAGCTGTCCGAATTCAGGGAGAGAGCCTCGTTGAGAGTGGAATAAACTTGGGCACTATCGATGAAAAAGCCAAAACCATCAACACTGATTTAAGGCGAGAATGGAAAAGAAAATGTGAAATAAGTGGATGAAAAAGTAGAAACAACTACGATTTTGAACGTGAAGGTGAATTGAGAGTAAAAAGAAATTAGAAATTTGAGATTTGAAATTGAATTGAAACGGTGATTTTCGAGCTCCGCGATCGGAATCAATGAACTTTGCTATGAGTATAAGTAGTGTCAGAATATCCCAAGCTCCTTCTCTGGGTGAGATCAAGAACTAGATGGTAGGCTGCCGAGATTCAAAAATGAGCAACTTAATTCGGAGTAACCTACTCCCAGAAACCGACAACAACAGCGAGAGAGTACTTAGGAAATTTAGATGTAAACAAAAGATTAAAATTTTCGTATTTACAAGGGGGGATTATGTGACCATGATGATTGGAGATGATGAATTTAGGAATTTTACAGTTATAGGATAAATATAAATTATGAAATATGACCAAAAAAATTATATCAGTATAATACTAAAAAATGTAGGGTATATTTGTGAAGAACTGTATAGATAAGAGCACTTATCTTAAACACCAAGGCAGTCCGGGGAATCTCAAAAGAAGGTTGAAAAGGAGGGCCGCTGAAGCTCCCCGATATCCGTGAAGGTCAGGTAACCGACGGGGCCATTGGCCAAAACAAAAACCACTCCTCAATTACCACTTACAGATCCCTACCATCGGATATGTTAAATTTCCAAAAGAGAGAACTAAGTTCAATGAATAAGAAACTAAAGATAATAAAAGAGTTGATCTCACCCGATTACTGAAGCACCAAGTATTTCAGTCCAGGTCTGTGTGAATCCAAGAGTCACATACAAAAAGAAAAAATTCTCCATGATAGATACGATTCTTCCTGAACTAGCGAGAGTTAAAATAAATTGAAATGAGAGTGATGAGAAATGCAGTTGAAGAAACGATAAGAGTGATTAAGAAGTTGAAATTGTAATTTGAGATTTGAAAATTTGAAAAGCTGTGATCCCGCTCGCAGATCACGAACCAAAGACAAACGCGCGCGCGAACACGTCCGATCGCTTCGAGAGTTCCTAGAAGTTGGCTCCCCATATAAAAAATCATCATATATTATTATATGATTCGATTGCGCGTAAAAAATGATTTAAAAAATGCAATCTAGACGTTTGCGTGTGTTTTAGTTTTTTAGATAATAATATTCATTTTTCTATGAAAAAATTGTAACTTGTAATTTTTCTAGCACCCGAACATTTTTATTTATTATCTAAAAAATTAAAACACGCGCAAACGTCTACTTGGCATTTCTATTAATCATTTTTATTTGATGATTTTTTTTATATGGGGAGTCATTCCAGCGACCGGCAATTTGACAAATCCTTTCGAGCGCCTCCGAGCACCGTCGAGGCGCGCCGCCAATGCAGCGGCCGCGCGGCCGCATGCCCCGCCTCCTTTTCCCTTCGGTCTCTTACTGTTTGCAACTTCTGCGTACTTATCTCAAGCTTAATTTTATCAAATGCAATAAAGTGATCGGTCATTCTTACGTAAAATTTCTCGCTCTACAAGTTTCATTTGAGACTTTTTTCGATATCTCTTATCGTTCGCGAGTTATAAGCGAAAAATCGTTTTCGGAAGTGGTTTTTTTGCCAAATTAGAGGTGACCCCGGCATTTTTGGAAGCTGCATTTTTAACGACTGTTTTTAGACGATGTGTTTTACCAAATATCCAAAATGCAGCTATTCCATCGAAAAAGTTAATTTCGGACCTCCGTTTACTGGCCTATTATATTAGCCCGTATAGTTCAAGCGCTGCGGAGTCGACCGAGCCGAGCTGCTGGTTCCCCCCCTCTTCGCCAGCCGCAGAGACAGTGTCAAACATCTAACAGTTCGAGCGCATAACGGACTTACGCGAGCTAGAGGCCGCCGAGCCGCACCTCAGATTTCCTCCGCTCCGCAGTGATTCGAGGAACTGATCGCGCGTTGTATAGAGTTTCGTGCGAGCACCGCCGACTCTCGGGATTCCGATCGCGGCGCTTGAAGCGATCGGTCGCGGCGCGCATCAACTGAGCAGGATGAGCAGATGGTTGAATCTGAAATTGTCAACGATGAAGCTGTCCAGCTAATGGAAGTGGAAGACCAAAGTGATATTATCGAAACAAATAAATTTAGAAAAAGGAGTTACGACATGGATGTGTCATGTGAGTACAACTCCAAGGTTAAGAGATAGATACATAATCAAGAAGCCACGAAGGTATGAGGTAAACTCTGTTGAAATCTACGAACCCATAGATTTTACAGATGCTCAAAACAGTGCTCAGGTTAATTACTGGAATCAAGCTATTGAAGAAGAACTGGAGTCTCACAATAGAAATGGTACATGGGAAATTGTCGTTCCTGCAGGAGTCCAGCTACTCGACACAAAATGGGTGTTTACGTTAAAAAGGGAGTCATCTGGCAACATCAGTCGGTATAAAGCTGGATTGGGTGCTAAAGGATTTAAACAGCGACCAGGCATCGATTTTAATAAGATCTATGCACCAGTAGCCAAATACGAGTCAATACGTATATTGTTTGGTATAGCAGCACAAGAGGATTTAGAGATGATCCAGTTCAATATAAAAATAGCGTTCCTGTATGGTGTATTAGATGAAGAGTCGTACAAAAAATACCAGAAGGTCTTCAGGTTTCTGACGTAGAGAATAATTCTTGTAAATTAAAAAGATCTCTATACGGGCTAAAACAGTCATCAAAATGTTGGAACGATAGGTTTAATAATTTTCTATGTAAATTTGATTTTAAGAAATGTGAATTGGAATAATCTATATTTGTGCGTGTCAAAAATGACAATCCATTGTATCTCGTTTTAGTAGTAGACGATGGCATAATATTTGGAAGGGATATGACTGAGATTGAAAATGTATTGAGTGCATTGTATGGAGAATTTGAAGCTACGATTGGACCAGCTGACATGTTTATTGGGATAAAGATCGTACGTGATAGAAAGAGTAAGTCAATATTATTGCATCAAGAAAATTATTCTAAAAGAATTGCAAATAAGTTTATTATGAAAGATGGAACTCCCATGAACACGCCGGCTGATCCGAACAATGTTTTACATAAAACGACTGATTATATGGATCTGAAGTTCGCATCGTTGGAGTGCAACGACTTATTTTTTACGATTGATTAAAGTTATTAAATAATGGAAATTTTATCTAAATCTTTGTTATAAAGTTATTTTATACTACAAAACACTAAATCTACACGTAAAATTAATATTAACTAGTATACACTTGAAGTAAAATGAATTATTTTTTGTCTTTCGTTGCACTCCAACGTTGCAAACTTCAGACCCATCTGATTATAATATTGTAAGCGTTCCCTACAGAGAAGCTAAAGACTCACTTATGTTTCTGGCTGTAATAACAAGGCCTGATTTAGCGTCCATAGTGAATTATTTAAGCTGATTCGTAACTTGTTTTAATGAGACTCACTGGAATAGTGTAAAGCACGTGTTGAGATATTTGCTGAGAACGAGTAGCACTGGTATTTTGTATAAAAGGGATATGAACGGATTGGTTTGGAGTGCATATGCAGACGCAGACTTTGCTGGTTGTGGGGATACTCGAAAATCTACTAGTGGTTGCATAATTATGTATGCGTCAGCACCTGTCATATGGTTCTCTCGAAGACAATCCGTAGTAACTCAGAGCACAACTGAGGCGGAGTACATTGCTGCATCTGAAACCTGTAAGGAAATTGTGTGGATAAGGCGTTTTCTAAGTGAAATTGGACTCCAATGTGCACAAGCATCTGTGTTAAATTTTGATAATAAAAGTGCTATTGCACTAAGCAAGCATACAAGCTTTAATAGAAACACAAAGCACATTCAAGTTAAATTTAATTTTATCCGAGAAAAAGTTGAAGAAGGCCAAGTTGTAATAAAATATGTTAATAGTAAAGACCAGTTAGCGGATATCTTAACAAAAAGTTTGCCTCGAGTAACGTTTAAAGATTTAAAAATTAAACTCAGCACTTTGTGATTAATTGTAGAATACATATGAACAAGGGGAGTGTTGGAATGAGTGTTCACATGTATGTGCTAGGATATGTATGTATGCTTCGTGTATATGAGAGCGAGAGGGCACTAGACTTGCGATGCCATTGTATTTCGGAGCATTGCTCCAGTATGGCTTGTAGCGCTAACGAGCAAGCGTGAATCTAATTTACAGAGCAAGTCACCTCATCAAAAGCGCCGTTACTGTATCATTCTTATAAGAAGGATTAATAATAAAGTACACTCTACACTTTTACTCAAACCATACTCATTTATTACGCACGCTCCCCTCATAATTCTATTTCTAATAGTTTTTATATTCGCTTCAAATCTAGTGTTGATGGTTTTCATTTTATCATCGGGCGGCCCAAATTTATCGCCGACTCTCGTGAGTTGCGCCGGCCGAACCATCATCTGCCTATTCCCCCATTCAGCCTCGACTCAACGTACTGATCGCGCGTATATCCTATATATATTGAGTACTTGAATTAATTTCCGCCCTCTTCGTATAAATGTCATAAGTAGTATTATTTCAACATCATATACACAGTCGGTTATGCACATGAAAGTAATATATATAACCTCGAAAATTTAGTAGGTATCATTAATCCAAGGCGTATACAACATTGTTTTTTATTGCATCGAAAATGTCAAATTTTTTGCCTACAAAGCAACACTTGCGGGAAGCGCTACGTTTTTGCTTTAATTTGAAGCAATCGGCTGCTGAAAGTTATCATTTACTTGTACAGGCTTACGGTGAACATGCTCTATCTGAAACCACTTGTAAAGAATGGTTTAGACGATTTAAAAGTTGTGATTTTGATGTGAGAGACAAAGAACGCCCTGGCCAGCCCAAAAAGTTTGAAAACGAAGAGTTGAAAGCATTACTGGATCAAGATCTATCTTTAACGCTGAAAAACTTGGCACAATCATTAAGTGTTGATGAATCAATCGTTAGTAAACGGTTAAAGTCAATAGGATATATTCATAAGCAAGGAAATTGGGTGCCACACTTATTGAAAGAAAAAGACGTGGAAATATGTTTAATGACCTGCGAAATGTTTCTTCAAAGACACAAAAGAAAAGGATTTTTGCATCGAATGGCGACTGGCGACGAAAAGTGGATTTATTTTAACAATCCTAAACGCAAAAAAGTGTAGGCTAAACCTGGCGAACCATTGCCATCAACGTCAACACCACCGCTAAAGCGTGATATCCATAGTTCAAAGGTTATGCTCTGCATTTGGTGGGGTCAGAAAGGTGACGTCTACTATGAACTTCTAAAACCGGGTGAAACAGTCACTGGCGAACGATATCGAGAACAATTGATGTGTTTGAGCCGAGCTTTGAAAGAAAAACGACCAGAATGGGCTAAAAGACATGATAAAGTGATTTTCCTGCATGACAATGCTCAGCCGCATGTTGCTAAATCCGTTAAGGAAACATTGGAAGCACTTTACTGGGATGTCTTACCACACCCGCCGTATTCATCAGATATTGCACCTTCAGATAATCACTTATTTAGATCGATAGCATATAGCCTTGCTGACGAGCACTTTCAATCTTACGAAGATATCGAAAAATGGCTTAACAAATGGATTCAGTCCAAAGACGAGGGATTCTTTCGTGATGGCATTCATGCTTTACCCAACAGATAGGGAATGGTGATAGCTAACGATGGACAGTACTTTAAATGACATGTAATTAATTGTTTAACAAAAAATAAATATTCCTTTTCTACGCAAAAAAGGCGGAAATTAATTCAAGTACCCAATATATATATTTTCGAGCGTAGCGGAGCGCGCGAACGGCGCAAGGCCCTCTTTAGCCGATTCTCACACTTCGCTCCAATTACACGGAAAAAAACTTGGAATTAATATGGTTTGGGATTATAGAAGTTCAAATCATATTTGAACTAAATCAATACATAAATTGATTTTTTTAAAGTTGAAAAACGTACCATAAAAGTTTAAACATACTTGAACTGCATGATTTCAAACAATCGCACAACGCGGTCCGATGTTTTGTATTACTATAGTTCAGTGCGCGTTGAACTTATGTCCGGCGGACGATGCGCCGCACTTCGATATTGGGAATCTGAGAGGTCCAAGCTTTGAACTACCAGAGTTCAGACGCTAATTGAACTCATAAAGTTCAAAGCTTGGACCTCTCAGAGTCTCAATATCGAAGTGCGGTGCGTCGAGCGTTGGACTATAGAAGCTCAACGCGTCAAAAATATTTGAACTCATACATTCCCAAATTTTTTTCCGTGTATGGGCGCTTTCATAGCTCGTATAATAGTTAAGTAAACGAGCCACTAAAGTCGACTTTTCAGTAAATGATATTGGGGGAGAAGCGGCATGATTGGCGCACCTAACCTTTGTCCTTGATTATTTAAATGAAAAAATAGTTAAATCATAAAATGAACTATACGTGAAGATAGCCAAACATCTACTATATTAAACTAAAAACTTTTTTACAGCATAGCATTTACAATTTATTGAATATAAACGATTTATTAAAAAAAAAAGCGCCATTCAACCCGCTGCTTGCGGATTGATTGGCGCACACGTATATGGCTTTAGACCTCTTGCGCAAATTAATGTGCTGCACTTGCCCGAATAGACTTTCCATCTTTAACATCATTTATAGTACTTTCCAACTTATCTTTGTCCCACTCGTTGTATTTTTTTGCAATCTTGCCCATCTAAATAATCATACCCTCAAAATATTTTCTCAAGGACGATATTACTTTATACACACTTGCTGCGCGAGTAAAAATATCAAGTAATGTACTTAATGAGTAGACATTATAACAAGAGAATACAAGAACGCACTCATTTTGATAAATAAAAGCTAGGTGGTGTATTTTCATGTCTGCGCCAATCAAGCCGCTTCGAACTTTTTTATTATTTCAACTTATTTCCTGATTATAAATAAATAAATGTAATAATCGAGTTTTACTGATTGAGAATTTTTCCATCGGTCTTACAGTCTTATAAATCAAATTAAAATAATTAATATTTATGGCAGTCAGATTGCCCTTGTTTATAATCACTCCCGCAGAATCTGAAATAAAAACTTAATTAAAACCTGGAAAAAAAACTTTATTAACAAAGGACTATCTGACTGCCCCCCACCACCAAATTGCCCAATTGCCCAATGTTTCGAGCCCGCTCCGGCTCCTCCTCAGGAGGAGTAAGTTGCAGTCGACATAAGTAATATTTTTAATGATCAAGTTTTACTATATGAAAGTAAATAAATTAAACTATGTTATGGCGTGATTGTTTTTATTATCATAGCATTTCAGATTTGTCAATTAAGCAATTTCGAGCATGATACTAACCACATGAAAAGTGACTCAAAAATACTTTTCTTAATATTTTATCAGAATAGGCTCCAATATTAATGGTTTTGTGTGTGTTTATTAATTTTGTATTTTTAATTAAGAAAAACTAGCTTGCATGCCGAAAATCTGAATAATAATTCTAATAATCAGGTGCGCCATCGAAACCGCCGCGCCAACCAAGCCGCTTCTCCCCTATAATTAATGAAAAATATTTCTTTTTTATTAAGTTTTTTTTATTGTTTAAAAGTAATTTTTCGAATTCTATTTTTTCATTTTTTGTACGTTAAGGACGTTCTCCGGGTCGAAACAGCAATTTTAGTTTTTATATTTTTATATAATGTTTTATTAATTTGATAATCCAAGAGTAAGTACATGTAACAAATATATACTTGAAAGAACATAAGACAATTTTTTTTAGACAAATTCAGGCAATAGTCACTATGGTATTGTTACAATTAAAGACAAAAACTTCAATAAGTTCTTTAAATTTTTTTATTTTTTATCCGATCTTAACGAAATAGAGCTTATTTTGTTCGTTAAGAAATTTCAGGGAGAGTATCGATGGGAAAAATTATGATACGAATTACCAGTAAGGTGCAATATCAATTTATTTAAGAAAAGCAAGTCAAGTTTTCGTCAAAACTTTCTTAAACAAATTGATATTGCGCCGTACTGGTAACTCGTATCATAAATTTTCCCATCGATACTCCCCCTGAAATTTCTTAACGAACAAAATAAGCTTTATTTCGTTAAGATCGGATAAAAAATAAAAAAATTTAAAGAACTTATTGAAGTTTCTGTCTTTAATTGTAACAATAGCATAGTGACTATTGCCTGAATTTGTCTGAAAAAAATTGTCTTATGTTCTTTCAAGTATATATTTGTTACATGTACTTACTCTTGGATTATCAAGTTAATAAAATATTATTTAAAAACATAAAAACTAAGATTGCTGTTTCGACTCGGAGAACGTCCTTAAAGCTAATATTGGTTATGCATTAAGTAATTAATACACTTGTAACACAATGAAATTCTTTGTAATGTGATAAAAGTAGCCTGAATAGTTATAATCAAGTATTGACGAAAACGTGATTTTTTGTAGATAGATTAATCTAAAAAATATAAACAGATATCTTGTATTGAAATATTTTTATGTATATTCTGAAAAGATTTATAACTTATTAAATTAATAAGTGTTGATCTTGATTTTTTTCAGAGAGAAAAATCATTTATAAAAATAATCGTTATATATGCATAGGTGGAGTAAATATGAGATTCAAATTTAATCCAAATTTTGTTGAGAGGGAAATTTATATCTATCGTACTAGTTCGTTGGGTAAAAAGATTGGTTGATAAATTCTATAGAGATATTTTAGATGTGAATTGTTTCCATTGTTTTTTTCAAATCATAATCACCTGAAAACGACTTTATTTGTAAGCTTGTAAATCCGAGCAGGTGTTGTACATTATATCTACGAAATACGTGTGTCAAATCTCATTAAGATTCGGCAACTGAGTTTTCAGATATTAAAAATAAAAACCTCCGCAAAATCATTAGCACGTAATGAGTAAATCAGAATTTCAAACAGACTTTGACAGAACAAAACTTATTGTTTTTACTGTTGCATACATTGTTAAGAAAAATATAGTCTTATTGTCATATCTCATTTTCAATTACTTCAAACTGAAAAAAAAAATGCCAAATCAGTCTGGGAGCAAGGTAGTTTTAGCCTGAGTCGTACTGCAGATGCAATTCAGCTATAGGAGAACTGCCTTGTTTCATTGAACTCGCTACCGTTTCCTTTCAATTGATTCATTCGCTTTCAAATATTTATGACATTTTCTTGAAGGCCTCCCGCCACTTGTCATTGAAGCATGTACAGAAACTAATGAAAATTGTTTAAAAATGTCATAACCTCTGAATGTCGAGATATTATTTTCAACAAGAGAAGTTGTATTGTGAATTTTCAATTTAGGCAAAAAGTAAAGAAGGAGAAGTTGATTAGTTTATCAATTGCGAAAATTGATTTTCAAATATTTCAAACTCACTGATCTGAAATTTTGATCGTTTTAGCCGTTTTGCACCACCAAGCGAAAGGTTCTGGGCCAGTTATTATGATATCGGCAATTTTTTTACATATCTTTGCGAAGCTTCCGTAGAAAATCCCGTGACAAAATTTTTATTAAATTCATAAACGCTTGAGATTCAATTTCTGAAATGTAATTTTCATATATTTTTAGCCGTTTTGCCACATTCACACCACTTGAACGACAGGTACCGGATGCATTTTGTTGTAATTTGACGTAAATAAAGAACACAGACTTCATGTAAACGGGTTTCTTTAGTTGGTTTATTACCTCGCCACTTATGCTTACATTTAATGCAGTCTCGTCTGCGCGCAATGCACTCGGTTTGACGGCTCCACACGAATAGAACGATAACGTGCGACGCGCGATGCCAAGAGGCAACCGTCTTTCCGGTAGGATCGACTGAGCGACGCTTCGGGAACGTTCTAAGAACGCGCGCAATTCAAAACACGAGAAGCAGAATTACAACACTCCCGCCCTTTGAGTGTTTTCATACAGCGGTCTGATTCTCGCTTCCACATTTTAATATCACAGCAATTTAAACTATATACATAATATTAACCTTGCGCTACGCACATACACACACTCGCTGTGCGCACACATCTTGTCAATCATGGCAACATACATCTTACTGCTATACATTCATCGCGTCAATCAGTTTATATTATTCGCAGGACTTGTCCATCGTCACTCTTTTCGTTTCTCTCACATTCCTACAGCACTGCGTAAGCGCTCAAAAGTACATCTTGCTAAGAGCTTGTGAACAGATCAGCTAGCTGCACCTCGCTTGACACATATGATATGCTGATATCTCCGCTCTCATAGAGTTCAGGCACATAGTGATGTTGAATATCTATGTGCTTGGTCCTTTCATGAAACTCTGGGTTTTTTATCAAGCGAATTGTACTTTGGTTATCGACATTTAACACCGTAGGACCGTCACATAGACATTCAACCTCTTCAAGCAACCTCCGCAGCCACACTACTTCTCTAGATGCTGAGCCCGCGGCGACGTACTTGACCTCAGTCGTACTGAGGGAAACTCGTTGCCTCTGTGCACACCGTGGCACAGGGTCATCACACATCTTAAATACATATCCCGTTGTAGATCGTCGCGTGCTCACATTACCTGCGTGGTCTGCATCGCTATAGCAGCTCAAAGATACATCCTCTTTACCCTATACATACAGAATACCGTACTCAATAGTGCCTTTTAAATAACGAAAGATCCGCTTGACAGCTTGCCAGTGGCATTCGCTATAATTATTCAAAAATCTACTCAACACATTAACCGAAAAAGAAATGTCGGGGCGGGTTACAATCGCGAGAAACATTAAGGACCCGATTAGTTCGCTGAAGGGCACTCTCTCATTCAGTTCGGACTCTCATTCACATGTAGATCCAAGCCTGTGTCCATAGGAGTGCAAAGCAGATTTGAGTCCAGCATGTTAAATCTTTTAAGCACGCTGTACGTGTACAATCATTGGCGAATGAACATGTTCCGAGTCTGCTCATCTCTCTCAATCTGGACTCCCACGAATACATCTGGATCACTAAGCGTAATCTTAAAATTCGATTGCAGAATATCAATTATAAAATTTAATGCTACTCGCGACTTAGTCATCACTAACCCGTCATCAACAAACAAAACCAATACTACAATTTCGCCGTCAGCAGTCCCAGTTTTAATATACCGAAGCGTCCGCGTTACAAGGTTTATGGTTGTGTTTCGTTAGGAGACGAGCGAGCGTTTGACTCCAGCAGCGCGAGGCCTGCATGAGCCCGTACAACGATTTAGCTAACTTACACACATACTCACGACCATCGTTCGAAGCATCTAGTCCTTCCGGGATCTCTATGTATATCTCCTCCTTTAGCTCGCCATATAGGAAAGCGGTTTTGATGTCGAACTGGCACATCTTCAGCTGGCTCGCCGTTGCGATAGCAAGGAGTACTCTCAATGTGTCGTAACGGACAACAGGAGAGAAAGTTTCCTCGTAATCGATTCCTTGCTGCTGTCGAAAACCTCTCGCACAGACTCAAGCCTTGAATCGATTGGTCTTGCCTCCCTTGTTGCATTGGAGCTTGAAGATCCATTTGGAGTCTATCACATTCTTCCCGGCTGGTCTTCGCACGATGGTCCAAGTACCGTTGCGCTCGTGGACCTCCAGTTCGCCGGCGAAGGCCTCCCACCGGTCTTGTGACTATGGGCATGAAGTTGACTCTTCATATGTTGATGGTTCCAGTACGTCCACAATGTTGGCCTCATACCGCTTGAGGACCTTTATGGAGCGTCTGTGCCGCAGGTTGGATTTTTCCATCTGAGCAGGATGATGACCACCACGGACAGCCTCGTTGCGGTCGGCAGCATTTTTGTCTCGCTCATCTTCTTGATTGTCTGCAGCATGATGCGTATCAGAATCATCAGCTGCCCTGGCCTCCGCTCCGTCCACGTCATGAGCTCTGCCCGCCTCCTGGTCGACAGGATCTTCATTCTCGTCATGAGAATTAAGGAAAATAAAGTTATTGACACGTGGTCTTGTCAAGTCCGGAAGTGCCTTCTCCTTGAATGTGACGTTCCTGGGCACTTGCATCTTCCTCGTGCTGGGATCGTACAACCTATAATTACAAGAATCAGCTTGATAGCCCACGTGGATGACTTTCTTGGCATTCTTATCCAGCTTCTTATGGAACTCTTTTGGAATGTGTACGTATGCCTCTGCTCTAAACGTTCTTAGATGAGACAGGTCGGGTTTCTTACGTGCCCATGCTTCAAACGGAGTGCAATGTTGACTCTTACCGTTTGGCGTCCAATTCAGCACGTACACTGCTGTGCTGACAGCTTCGCCACAAAGGAAGAGCGGTAGTTCCCTGTCTATAAGCATCGCACGTACACTTTCCATGATGGTTCTGTTGTCCCTCTCCAACTTTCCGTTCTGCTGGGGTGTGTAAACGGCTGTGGGCTCGTACTTGATCCCTTTCTTGCTCATGTAGTTCACCATGCTGTTGCTGCAGTACTCTTGAGCATTGTCCGTCCGTAGAACCTTCATTGTACGACCAAATTTATTAGTTTCATGCCTCTCAAAATCCACAAGGCAATCATGAGCATCAGATTTATGCTTCATGCTCAAGTACCTTACCCCTCCGAGTGAGTCTATTTGCATAGGGTCACAAATGTCACTATGAAAGGACTCACCTACTTGGTAGTGTCTCTTGTCCTCACCGGACTTGTTGAAAGGCAATCTGTGTGAGTTAGCGAGATGACAGGGCTCACAAAACATGTCCTCTCCTTTGTCGAAATTGATACCGTCAACAAGCTTCTTCTCGATCATCGAGTTCACGGTTCCTTTGTTCACATGCCCGAGCCTCTCGTGGAGCGTGAGAGCATCCACTGTACAGGCATTTGCTTCACGTGGTTTTGATACTCGCATACACATGCAGAGGACATTGTTTTCTTGGATGATTCCTTGGCAGATGAGGCTATCAGTCAAGAAGAAGTTTATTTTATCGACCTCAAAATCCACATTGAAGCCCTTCCTCACACATGTTCCGACAGAAAAAAGGTTTTTCTTCAAGTCTGGAACATAAGCACATCCTCGATTCGTCCCGGTATCCATTTTCCGTTGACGAGTCGCTTCATGTGTACGGTGCCTGTGCCTTTGACCTCGCACGGGGTGCCATCACCAAGCATAACGTACGCAAGCGCGCACGGTGCCAAGTCAGTGAACCATTCTTTCTGAAACGACATGTGCCGCGAGGCACCACTGTCGGACAGCCAGACGTCAGAGATGTCGCCTCTGGCAAACTCTAGTATCTCACGACAGATGGCAGCATTTGCCTGAGGAACTGTTCCAAAAACTGTCGACGTCGTTGCCACGAACGTTTGAGCGAATGAATCGGTTGATTAGAACTGTTGTTTATTTTGTTGACCTCGCCTCTTCTGCCTACAGTTCCGAGCGTAGTGTCCTTTCCTGTTACAATTAAAACAGATAATTTCGCTCTTCTGTTTCCCCTGATGGCTCTGTGTCGACTTCGCATGACCTCTATCGCCTTTAATTTGTCTAAGCGGCTTCGTGATGGCTAATACACTGACCTCGGTTTCCTTGGTGGGAATTCTTTTCTCTTCGTTGATGAGATGTTCGTAAAGGACGTGGAGCTTTCGCTCCTTTAGCTCTATATTGCTCCAGGCCGCGACAAACGCATCAAACTTCGAAGGCAATCCATCAAGAATTTTCGCAATGATAGTAAGGTCGGAAATTTTCTCTCCAATGTCCTCTAGTGTCCTTGCCTGATTCTTGATTTTGGTAATGAACTATAGCACTGACTCACCGAACGCCATCCTGTGCAGTCTGTAGGAATTTCTGATCAGCCCGAGCTTGTTACCCTCGGATTATTCTTCATGTATGAGGCACAGTTAATTCCACATTTCCTCCGCAGTTTTGCACAGGACGAGATGTTGGAGTTGGTCTGGTGATATAGATTTCGTTATCAGACTTTTTGCCTTGCTGTCCTTCTTCTTCCATTCTGCGAGTCCTGTAGCACCTTTCGGTTTACTGTCCTTCTCGATCAAGGTCTCAATACCATTTGCTTCAAGAGCGTTTATTAATTGCACGGAAAGAAATGTGGACAGTCTACACCTCGGAGAGAGCCGGGAGCCGCCCAATACAAGCCATAGCGCGATCAAAGTATAGATTAGATATGCAGAACCTCGAGGTTTCTCGGATATAGCGTAACTCGATGTTGGAAGTGTGAGACTTCCAACTTGGAGATTCAGTTGCTTTTCCCTCCAGCGCGCGCATTCGCCCGGCAGCTAATCACCGCCCGCGCTTCGGATAGCCAACTCCGCCCATTTACACCTATCTCTAAGTTGGAGCTCTCAGATTTCCAACGTCGAGTTACGATATATCCGAGAAATGTGAGGTTCTGTACATCCAGCTCGAGGTGTGGGCACTCCAATTCGGCACTAAATAAATGCGAAACTTAATATTTACAAACACCGAAACTTTTTGATATTTACGCCGTCCAATACTGGAGTTATTTCCATACCACTTTTCTTTCCATGTGGAACTTCCACAACAGGAAGTCCGAGCCGTCGAACACGATATTACCTGGGTTGGTATCAGCCATTGTCACAATCATGGACACTTCGATGCGAGTGAAAACACTTTTCGCGCTCGCGCCGGTACACAAAACTATTCGCACTCCAACCCGACAGATAGCTACTACATCGTTACCTTTCTGCGCTATCTGGGCCCATAACCTGTTGTAATTTGACGTACATAAAAGAACACAGACTTCATGTAAACGTTTCTTTATTAGTTGTTTTATCACCTCGTCACTTATGCTTACATCCCTAGTGGAAATATTATTTGTTTAAAGCTATTTAAAACTATACAACTATTCATAACTGTTCAAATCTGTTTAAAACTGTTCAAAAGTACGTATTTTTGGAAATTTAAAACAGTTTTGTACAGTTTTAAACAGTTTTGAACAGTTTTGAACTTTTGTGTGAAAATAGTATTAATCAATAAGAATTTGTTTGGAACAGTTTAAAACAGTTTTGAACAGTTATGAACAGTTTTAAATGGTTTTGAACAATTTTGAATAGTTTTGAACAGTTTTAAATAGTTTTAAACAGTTTTAAATGGTTTTAAACAGTTTTGAACTTTTGTTTTAAAATAGTATTAATAGTATTAATAATTAAGAATTTCAATTGTTTAAAACTGTTTAAAACCATCTAAAACTGTTCAAAACTATTTGAAACTGTTTAAAACTGTTCATAAATGTTCAAAACCGTTTAAAACTGTTTAAAACCGTTCAAAACTGTTTAAAATCGTTCATAACTATTCAAAACTGTTTTAAACTGTTCTAAACAAATTCTTGTTAATACTATTTTCATACAAAAGTTAAAAACTGTTTAAAACTATTCAAAACATTTTAAAACTGTTTAAAACTGTTTAAATCTGTTCAAAACTGTTCAAAACTGTTCAAATCTGTTCAAAACTGTTTTAAACGTCCAAAAATATGTACTTTTGAACAATTTTAAACAGTTTTGAACAGTTTTAAACAGTTTCGAACAAATGATATTTCCACTAGGGATATAATACAGTCCCGTCTGTGCGCGATGCGCTCGGTTCAACGGCTCCACACGAATAGAACGATAGCGTGCGACGCACGATGCCAAGAGGCAACCGTCTTTCCGGTAGGATCGACTGAGCGACACTTCGGGAACGTTCTAAGAACGCACGCATTTCAAAACACGAGAAACAGAATTGCAACAGATTTTGATATCGACAATTTTTTTATAAGTCTTTGGGAAGTTCTCGAAGTAATTCCCACGATAAAATTTTCATTAAATTCATAAACGCTCGAGACCGAATTTTTCAAACGTATTTTTTACTTGTTTTTTACCGTTTTGCCACATTTGTACCCTTTGAACGAAAGGTTCCGGATCGATTCTGGTGTTGGTAATTTTTTTATAAGTATTTGGTAAGCTCTCAAAACAATTCCCGCGATAAAATTTGTGTTAAATTCATAAATTCTTAAAATATAAAATGTTTTAAGTATCATGAATTGTTTTGCGGGTGCGGTTTCTGGGCGAAATTTGGGGGATTATAACGTCGGAAATAATTTATTTCGCAGTTTCTGTATGCCTTATGCATATATCTAACAGATAATATAAAAAAACCGATTTTGGAAATATTGGATATTTCGTTCACGATGAACGTTTAGAACTTCAAACACATTTATTGCCCTCCAATAAACATTAGATAACTAAGTACATGAAACCTACTTTCTTGCAAATAAAAAACTTTTGACTATTGTGAAAATAAATATACAAAATTATAAAAAAGAAAAGCAAGAAACTATAAAATTAAACATAACAAAGATATATTTTCATACATTTTACTGCCTTTTTAAATTCTCATTTTTGACTTTGCATTACTTTGATACATTTTTAGATCTCCACTATGCAACTATAAAATAAATTTACAATTATTGATAGCGCTGACTCGCAGATTTTATATATATGTATATCATTACTGTAGTATATTATAGAAATACTTCTATGATATTAAGAAAGTAGTCATTCAAGATTAGAATTAATTCTTGATCCAGGTACCGGTAACTCTGATGTCAGTCAGTTATAATATCTATTCAGAAAATTCAAAGTAAGATTTGAGTACATTGTTAAATATATTGTATGAAGTATTCGACAAATCAAATTAGTTTTTTAATGTACATTTATTGCTAATACAAAATTTTGTAGCAAGATAAGTGACATGAAGTCTTCAAATATGATACTCAATCCAGAATGGCTTACGGTTGTATGATTTAACATTTTTATGGTTTTTATCAGTTTTCAATGTGCTGTAGAATTTTTTCCTTCGCTCTAGCCATAAACTCTTTCTTTTAAAATTAAAGTTTTTTGTCCAAAGAATTGAAAAAAACTTTGCTGGAGAAATTTGGTACTGGCGTAGTTCTTACTTATGGTCGATGAAGGTATACCAAAAACAAACCAAAGACTTTTAAAAAGGTTCATAAAAAAAATACCGGTGTATTCTACATACAAAATGCAAACTTTTTCCCAATCAATGTTCTATATAAAAAGTTTCAAGATTTTGAGTAAGAAATGAATAAACTTGAATTTTAACCAAAAATTGCAAAAACTGAATTTTCAATGTTGTATAACTTTTTTATTTATGCAAATATCGACCTAAAATTTGAGGAACATGTTTTTTCATAAAAAACTAAAAGTAAACGAGTTTTCAGCGATTTTAAAATTTTGACATGCTCACTTCAACTGAAACATCCCCACACACACACACGCACACGCAAACACACGCACACATACACACACCACACACACACACACACACCCACACGCACGCACTCACGCACGCACGCACACACAAAACCGAGGTGGAGATGGCCGCCAAGATCTCCATCCGGAAAGCTCCAGGACCTGACGGAATCCCAGGACTGGCCATTAAAACCGCGACGCTGTATGTTCCCCATATCTTTGTGGACACATTCAATGCATGTTTACAGGAAGGAATCTTCCCGGCACAGTGGAAGGTGCAAAGGCTGGTACTCCTCGCTAAAGGGAAGAAACCCGCCGAGGAGCCATCCTCGTACCGACCACTCTGTATGCTGGATATTGTCGGGAAATTGTTTGAACAGGTATTAAGTGCCAGGCTGGACGCGGCGATACTAAAGGCAGGTGGCCTATCCGATAACCAGTACGGCTTCCGGAAAGGTCGCTCAACTATTGATCCCATCGATCAAGTGATAGCGATAGCTTCGGACGCCGTCAGCGGTAGCCGGAGTACACAGCGAATGTGCACTGTCATTTGCCTAGATATCCGAAATGCGTTTAACTCGGCCAGATGGGATTACATCATGGAGTCCTTAGAGCGATTAAAGGCACCGCTTTATCTCTGTAGTTATGTCAAGCTACCTGGGAAACCGAATCCTGCTCGACGACACCGATGATGGTACGCACTCCGACGAAATCACAGGATGCGTGCCGCCTGGGACCTCCTCAGTCCTGGGGCCCCCTGGCTGGAACGTCCTATATGACGGACTTCTCAGGCAACCGCTCCCAGAGGGGGCTTCGATGGTGGCCTTCGCTGACGACGTTGTGCTGATCGTCGTAGCGAAGAGTATCGAGGAGATCCAACACATTGGAGATGAGGCTATCGAGGTGGTAGCTGGCTGGCTGAGCGACCACGAACTGAGTCTGGCGGCAGAGAAGACGGAGGCGGTGCTGATCTCACGAACAAAAAAGAGGAAGTATGCCACCTTTACGGTCGAAGACAAAAAGATTAGGACGGTAGGCACTATTAAGGTGGACTAGGCGCGTGGTGCCGTATCAAGCCGGGGCCCCAGTGGGGGCCTTCTGTGTTTTTTGCAATTTCCGAAATTTTAATTTCAATAATCACCTCCGAACTACTTTGGAAAGTTTTAAAAAATCTGGTTTTTGTTACAAAACAGAAAAAAATCGCCATTCCTATTACTTATTCGTGTATCTGCGCGCAGTGCGCATGCGCAAAAGCACATTTACAAAGTTTATCGCTAATATCTCTTTAATTTGGTCGTTTACACATAATTATGATGACAGCATTGGAATCTACATTAAAAAGTGTTCAATTTGATACTTCATCTGATAAAAATTATCTCTTAATAATGGAATAAATACAAAATTAACGTCAGTAGATGAGCTATAGCGGTTCGAGCTCACGTAGCGGTTCGAGCTCAGTGAGAAAAATAAAAAAATAATTTTATTCATACGTTTAAATATTTGGTCGCCCTGAAAAGGGCGGATTAATGAAAAAACTAAAAAAGTTGACGCGCAACCTGAGTCTCCTGAGGCCTGTAAAATCCTATACATAAAATTTCCGGTGAATCAGGTGATTCAATACAAATAACCTCAGGCGACCGCTGCTGCTGTTGTCCTTGTTGCTGCTGTTGTTCTTGGTGCTGCGGCGGTTCTTGTTGCTGCTGTTGCTTCGGTTCTTGTTGGCGGTGCTGCTGTTGTTAACGCGGCTGTTGGCGCTGAGACTGCGCTCCTCGAGGCTCCTCAATATACTGCGCAGCCTCCACGTTATACACCAACACATAGTCCGGAGAATCCGAACTACATGCTGATATACGACGTGGGGCTTCTACCGGTGATCGAGGGGGCTCCCGTTCAGCCATTTCCTCTAGTGCAGCCGCAGCAACTGTGCAAAGCATGTCAAGGCTTGATGAACTCATCTTGACGAGTGTACCGAACTCGCGAAAGCGCTCCAATGTTATACATGAAGCGCGGACCTGCACACCGCTGCGCGAGAGCCGCCACCACCGCCGCTGCAACCGCCGCCGCCACCGCCGCCGCTCTAGCAAACGCTGTGATTGGTGCGGAGCAGCTCTTCGCCGCTGCCGCTCGGTATTGGCGCGGAGAAGATGCGGCCGCGCGCCGATTGATGAGGAATAGCTCTACACCGCGGCAGCCGCCGCCACCGCTCATTGACTCGCGGCGGAGCAGCTTCGACGATCCCTATAAATGAGACGCGTGCGGCTGCAACAACACTTATCTCGCGCGAGTGCCCGAGTGCGGGTCGATGCGCGGTCCCCCGCACTCGCTAGTTTTCAAATCGCAGTTAGGTGTTTTAACCGGCTGCATATTTGGACGTGCGAATCGCGACTCGTTTAGACCTCTCGCCACGTGCATTTTTTTTCTCACTTGTATTTTCAATCGCAGTTAGGTGTATAACCGGCTGTATGAGAATACGAAACTCTTATCGCGTACGTCTTTTACTTGCCGCGTGCATTTTTTTCTCACTTGTATTTTCAATCGCAGTTAGGTGTATAACCGGCTGCTCATTTGAGAATACGAGACTCTTTTCGCGTACGTCTTTTACTCACCGGGTGGATGTTTTCTCACTTGTATTTTCATTCGCAGTTAGGTGTATAACCGGCTATATGTTTGAGAATACGAGACTCTTTTCGCGTACGTCTTTTACTCGCCGCGTGCATGTTCTTCTCACTTGTATTTTCAATCGCAGGTAGGTGTATAACCAGCTGCTCATTTGAGAATACGAGACACTTTTCGCATACGTCTTTACTCGCCGCGTGCATGTTTTTCTCTCTTGTATTTTCAATTGCAGTTAAGTGTATAACCGGCTGTATGTTTGAGAATAAGAGACTCTTTTCGCGTACGTCTTTTACTCGCCGCGTGCATGTTTTTCTCAATTGTATTTTCAATCGCAGTTACGTGTATAACGGGCTGCTCATTTGTGAATAGAAGACTCTCTTCGCGTACGTCTTTTACTCACTTATGTTTTCAAATAACAGTTGGGTGTCCTAAGCAGCTGCATATATCTTCTATGCTTTCTCATCTATCTCATAACGTTTTGCTAATATATGTTTACACAATTCTCAGGACATACTCAATTGGTTCTTCTCAGGATCTACAAATTTCAAAAACAAACTTATTTATTATTTTAAGCGTAAAGAGCCTTACAGGACGATTTTCGACAAATTTATTATATGAAATCGTTTATATATATACATAGAAAGAAATAGTGATGAAAGTCTCTATTATGAAATGCTATTTTCTTACAGATACCCCTCTCGCTCCCCTATTATGAAACATTCTTTATTAGTGGTAATTTCAGTATAAATTTAGTTGGAAACTACGAAGAAAATCTGATAGTATATGAATTTTCTTCATAAGTACTTACAACATGCGTGGTACGTCGATTCCTTAACAAAGTTCAACTATTTTAATTCAAAACGTTATGAATAAACCTATTTTATATTTATTTCTATGCAAATATATCGACGTTTAATCTATATTAGTAGTTCTGATGTACAGTATTGGTAGATTTAGACACGATTTACAGGTTTATTTACAAATGATTAATATTTTTAGTTAAAAGCGCAAATAATTTAAAAATTTATATATTTAAACTATATTGTAAATGAGATTCAAAATAAAAACTCTTTTATACTGTTTGATAATAGGGGCATGCAGTTCGTTTGCATACATATAGTGATATAGTTAATAAAAAGTAGTAATGAAATCGGTGAATTAGTATATAATCGAAATTTATGCCTATGTTCAAAATTGATTTAAACATTTGAAAATATTGCACACAGAACAGTTTCAGTTCAAATAGCAATCGATTTATAAGAGCTTGGAAACGACGAGACTGAACAATTTGTTCATGTTCTATACATAAAAAATCGATTTATTTATTAGCGCATATGCAAAAACAAGTAACACATAAATATTTTTTTCTCATTAAATTTAAAGGTCCCAAATCACCTCTATCTTAATTTGTTATTAAACCATTACATAATAGGGGCAGTTTTTCAATCGTGTCATAATAGGGCTCTTAGAGCGATACGTAAAACACGTCATGTTTTTCTTTATACGCGTTCAGTGGTTGTGTTAGGTCATATTTTGTCGATACAACGTATCCATTCAAAACAAAACATGAGCCCATCGAGCCGCTGTTTACTTTTTTCTTTCTCTCGCTCTAGACCGCTGTGTGTTCATTACCCCTACTTATACTCGAGGCGCTGCAAGCATGCCTCACTGCGCACGCGCGCGCCCGAGCCTATAAAAAGGCTGGCGCCCGTGTTTCACTATCATTCTGCCTTTCTCAAACGTCATGGACGTTTCGAAGCGAAAAAGACATCGCTCTGAGAAGAGTCGCCTTCGGCGCAATCGGCGTCGGAAAGATTGGCCACAAATCCCGGGCATCACTCGGGGTGAGATGCGGCACATCATGTCGGAAGCGGGCCGACCTCCTCCTCCTCCTCCTCCTCCTCCTCCTCCTCCTCCTCCTTCTCCTCCTCCTCCTCCTCCTCCTCCTCCTCCTCCTCCTCAGACCTTACGCTTTTCATCACCTCACCCTAGATTTCCAACAATACCTCCTCTTCTTTCACCTCTTCCTCCCTCACCTCCTCTTCCTGCTTCACCTCCACCTCAACCTTCTCCACTACCTTCACCTTCATCTCCACCACCTCAGCCACCATCACGACTAAGCGCAGAGCTGCGGGCCTTTCTCGCCCCTATAAGGCCGGAGGAGCGGGTACATATGGCCTGAATGGCGCTGAGACAGGTGGTGGAGATGAAGGTGAAGGAACGGCTTCGCGAGTGGCGAGCGGAGAGGTCCCGCGAAAGGTAGCAAGCTTCCGTCAAATCAGCCCTTTTTAGGGCTAACATAAACAATCAAATTCTCTCTCTCTCTCGCTCTATTTCTTTCATACGTCGCGTTTTTCGCGCGCGTCCCTCTCGTTGCTGGCCAATCCCCCCCCCCCCCCGCCGCGGACGCCTGCACCCCTCTCTAGTCACTCGTGTCCATGCGCCTCTCACTGCTGGCACGCGTGCCCCTTCTCTCGCCGCGGGTGCGCGTATCCCTCTCCTCGCTGGCGCGTGCCTCTCACCGCGCGTGTTTACATGATGCTCATACTACTGGTGCGCATGTCTCTCTCATTGTTCACGGCGCTTGATTGTTTTCAGATACGAAGTCGAGTTCTTACACCTACTTGACAAACGAACTCGCTTTGTTGACCAGCAATCGCAACTGTCCAAAAATTATTTTATGCATTGCAAAATACTGAGCGATATTTCTTGGATTTTACTTTAGAACCAAAGGGATATTAGTTTAAATTAATACGAAAAAATAGCGAGTTTATAATCGATGAAATCTTTTTTTTTTTTTTACTAATTTCGCGTTTTGTCACATTAAATAGAGTATATATTACTTGTATTTTATTAACTATAAACGAGTGCATGCTTTAATCATATTCTAAAAAAAAAATATGCTCTCACTAGTTAACTAAACTGCACAATCATCAAAGTAATCGAAAGAAATCTATTTCAGGTAGTATTAAATAAAATTATTTCAAACGCTATTAAAGTAACAATTTTTTAAAATTTATATTCCTTTCATTAACTATATCAAGTTCATGTATTAGGTTTATGTTGATGAAACTAATATCAATCAAAGAAAATAATTATTCGAACGTTTGAAATATTTGTGGCCCTGAAAAGGGCCGATTGTTTTTTTTTTTTTTAAGAAATAGGTCTGATGGTTGTAGCTTGACCAATTATACTTATGATTACTACTTATTAATAATAAACATTTATTCAGATAAAAAACTATCTTGCACATTTGTACTGCTTTGGTTAAATGGTGAATATTGATATTTCAAATTACATAGTCGGTTTATAACTACCTTAATACGCCAATAAATTTTAGCTCGATAATTATTTGTTCTCTTTTTCTGTACAAGAAAAAAAACACCAAACCAGAGAGCTATCTCTTGAGAAAAAAAAGTAGTTTTAACCACATTTTAAAAATATGAGCGCCCTGAAAAGGGCGGATTGATAAATAACTAAAATAGACGACGACGACAACGACAACGATGAGTTGCATTCAAATTCTGATAGCGACGGCGACATCGATACCTTCCACAAGGAGTTACTTGAGCATCCCCCGAGCTTGGAGGCGAATACCTCGGCGGAGATAAACGCGGGGGCGACGGTGACGGTGGGGACAACGGATGCAAAGGCGGAGATGGAAGTGGTGGTGACTCAGAAGCCGAGGCTGATGCCGGTGATGGTTGAATCGCTGATTCTCGATGTAAAGACGACTGCGGAGGTGGTGAGGGCGGCGGCTCTGGCTGAAAGGCACCACTCGCTAACCACTCATGATATGAACATAATGAAGGTGTTGGTAGTGGTGACAAAATATCATCCAAGGCCCGTAGCCATCGCATCATATCATCACGCATTTTCGTCAACTCTCCACTCATTTCATCATCGCTATCGGATGAGGAAAATTACTCCGACTCAATGCTTATGTCTTCTTGCAAGGCCTGCAGATAGCTGTTAGTCTCATCGTGAACTTGCTCATCGTTCCACATCTTGACGAGTGTACCGAACTCACGAAAGTGCTCCAGTTTTATACACAAAGCGCGGACCTGCTCGCCGCTGCGCAAGTGCCGCCCGCTTGAGCAAACGTGTTGATTGGAGCGGAGCAGATGCGATCGCATTCTGATTGGAGTAGATATTCACCGCCCACTGCTACCCCACCGCTTAAGCATCATATAAATATAACGTCGCGTTGCAATTTTAACACATTCAGCAGAATAACGGGGTTGATGTCTGATGACTCAATTCTCGAAATTACTGAGAGAGACGCTTCTGATCTACACCAGCTAGTACTCAATGGCATCATGGAGCTAGAGATGATGGCCAGCGATCCACCTTCGATGGTTTTTCCTGAGGAACTGGAGCTACCTCAGTTGATGCCCGATTTGCCTCCATACCTAACGCCGCCTTTCAGGGTCTCTTCACCATCATCATCATTATCATCAATAGACCTAGAGATTGAACGATCGTCGTTGAGTGTATCGTCCTACACATCACCATCCATGAAAACTTCACCTCTCCCGACATTGACAAAAAAAGTTTATGATGTCGCGGAGAAACGGTACATAAAGGTACCGAAGAGGATCCAGTAACCTTCAGAGTACATCACAGTGTATGATGCGGCGGATAAGAAGTACTATAAAATAATAAAATTTGTTGATGAAGAGGAGACACCTCGAAAGAGAATATGTCTCCATAATGTTCGCCGTTGTTTATATAAATTTTAAGTTAACTACAATTATTATTTTTATACTTTTAATTTTTTGTATTTTATGTATTGTGTTTTTTTATAATTAAACATCAATCTGTCCTTTTAAGGGCAAAAAAAAAAATATTTAAACGTTGGAATCAATTTTACACTATATAAAACCATCCTTTTAAGGGTGAATAATATTTGACCAAGGAATAAACATTCTATTACTAATTTTGTTTACAGATAAAAGGAGTTTTATCATATACATACATCAACGTCTCCTTTTCGCACGTGCATCCTGTTTAAACTTGGATGTCATAGACTTTTTATGTTATGGAATAACAATTTATAACTTTTTGTTATGGTGTAGTAACCCTTTTTTATGTCGTAGAGTAACACCTTTTTTATAGAGTGACACCTTTTTTATGTCATAGAGTAACACCTTTTTTATGTCATAGAGTCACATGTTTTTTATGTCATAGAGTAACACCTTTTTTATGACATAGAGTAACATCTTTTTATAGAGTAACACCTTTTTATAGAGTGTCACTTTTTTTTATGATATAGAGCAACACCTTTTTATAGAGTCATACCTTCTTTTGTCATAGAGTAACAACTTTTTATAGAGTAACACCTTTTTTATGTTATAGAGTAGCACCTTTTATAGACTAACACCTTTTTTATGTCATAGAGTCACACCTTTTTTATATCATCGAGTGACATGTCATAGAGTGATGTTTTTTTATGTCATAGAGTAACACCTTTTTTACATTATTTTAATAATTTTACAAATAAAAAGGTTTATCACATCATACATGAACTATATTGAATTAGAATAGTCTATACTTATTATTCATTAACTACCATTAATTAGAATAGCTTTACTTATCAGTTCTATACATTATTTCTTACTATGAGGACCATAAAGTAATACGTAAGATATGTTTAAATTATTAACTTTAGTCTTTATTTATTCATTATATGTACATTGGAATATAATAACTAATACTTTTACTAATTTCTTAATAGTTTTTAATTACATACAAATAATACATATAGATATATCCAAATGATGCGTTCGTATCTAAATATAAGTTCAAATACTCCACTTATTTCTATATACATTTGTTCTTGATGGGCATTTCATTAGTATTACGTGACAATATGATTGAGATATTTAATTTTCATTATACACTAACTATCCAATAGTCGCACTTTACTAATCTCTAAAACTTTAACTTATATAAATAATACATATACCTCCCTTAAAGCTGTATACTTAAAATATTCGTTAACTATAGTTGAATGTAGGTGCTTGTCCCAATCCTCGAAATCATGCGATAGGAAGAGATCCGCAAGTAGTAATTTTCATTCGTACTCTAGGAGCTTTTAAATTTCTTGGGTGAATTGCTGTTTGTTTCGGAAGTTCTTTTAAGCGATTCATCATCTTCGAACAGCTGTATAAGAGTAATCAGTTGTTGTTGCATATCACTGATATACTTCTGTGTTGTAGACTTTTTGACTGCTGCAGCCGTCAGTTGGTTATTTTCTTCAGGCTTAACGTCGAACTTATCCTCTTCATGTAAAGATGATGCTGCAATATGCGGAAGCTCAACTACTTCATCAGCTGCCACTTTGTAATGACCCCATGGGAGAGTGTCTGTTTGGCCAGGCAGCAGATGGCGCTTGTCATCACGGGCACAGAGAGCGATCTTCCTTTCCTTTTCAGTGTGCAACACATGATGTCGTGATCTAATGTTTCGCTGCTCTCGAGTTATTATTATATTTTCCCACAAGTATTGCATGTAGTCGTCGAAGCTAATGGTAGCCTTGACCACAGAACTTTTAACACCTTTAGCTTTTTAAATGGGTTTTTGACCTTAAATCCGAACACTATACATTTTACTTCTTAAACCTACAAATTCCAACATTATTTCACCATTACATTCATCCTTCATTAGACCTACAATCTTTTTGTTTACACGAGGCATATTAAAGGGATTGGTCTCTGGATAATCAGATGTATCAAATTCGTGAATGTCCTGGTGCATGATCTCATAAGTGTTGACGTTCGTGATTTCATAGATCAAGCTGTCTGTATCAGTGTATAGAATTTTACAGTTGTCACCCACACGATTTTTCATGTATTCATAATGAAATCTATACACAAGTGTTTTTGATAAATCCAAAACACTGAGTCCTACATAAATAGGTTTTTGACAGATATTTCAGTGCGTAGAAGTTGTATAGCCACAAGGTTCTTGTCAAACACGTCGCAGCTATGAAAATTAGGTTTTGCGATGTATGCTTCAGCTCCATAGCGACCTTCCCATTTATTTACTAATTTTAGGTCAAGTCGTTTTCAAACGGCATTGTTAAAAAGTTTGAATAACATTTTTTCAAACTCATTCTTTGCTTCTTTTCTTTTAGCACTGTTTAAATCTATATACTTTTTAAGCCATGGGCGTTGATTAAACTTTATGGCCCGATGAACTTTAGTCAATATTAAACCATGCTTCAACGCCTGCTTCAGTGCTCTATAGTGACGTACATAACGTTCTTTGTCGTGAAGCGTAGTCATAAGTTTCTTCTGCTTAGAACCGGGAGGCGCCATGTGTTCAGCACAGAATGGCAGGTCTTTGTGAGTATCATGGAGTGTTTCGGGGAACTTCAAGTCCACTTCAACAAAGTATCCAAAGTCGCAGTCGTCGGGGATGTCGAAGAAGTTTGGCTCATTCACATTCTTCACCCATTCAAAGCCACCATAGAGCAAGGATTCAGTCATTGCCCATCCATATAAATTGTTGACATCATAATACATTAGATATTTTTCTTCCTCGTCAACATTATAACCTTCGCTCATGTATGGATTATTCGCGTTGGCGTAGCGATTACAGCATTGACTAATTCCTCCCCGTATACCACGTTCGATGAACATCAGCATGTCAATATCTGTGAGAAGCTCTAGTTGTACCTGTTCAAAATATACAAATATATATATATATATAAATAAAAAAGAAAAAACATATGAGTATACATAAATATATATATATATATATATATATATATATATATATATATATATATATATATATATATATATATATATATATATATATATATATGTGTGTGTAAAAAATCTATACTTCAGTATACTTTAGCATTGCGTCCCACGTTAATCCAGGTGTCGTATAGTAATGAGCAGGATCCAAACCATAAGCCTGAAGACAGTTTTTTCTGAAATTTTCGAAAACTTCAGCCAACAGTATTACATCGGTCTTCATATATAAGTCCGAATATTGTCCAAGATCTTGAATGTTGAACATCTGCCATACTTTTTCAGCATGTTCATAATCATCATCGCTGACACGACTTTGATACAAGCTACTGAAGAAATCATCTTTCGAAGGAAGATTGGTTTCTTTGAGTTTTTCGAATGATGAAACGTAATCATATGGGAAAACTCCTTTCCTCTTCAGTAGCATAATCTGTTCAATAGAGAATCCGTCATCTCGGTGAAAAGATTTTTCAACAATAGGAAGATTCTCTAAATATGACGCTAACTTGTCCAAGGACGAAGCCATAAACCTGAATGAATCGATGAACCGCAGGTTTATGTCTGTACCTTCAACAAACTTAGTAAAAGATATATATTTTTCTTTAGTTTGCGGTAGTAATGAAACTCGACCCGCAAAACAGGTTGCAACCTCTTTAATACAGAGATGTGAATAGTTCTTGAATCTTGATAGCTAATATTGCAGGAGCTATGTGCAGGACCTCGGTATCTGTAAATCATATAATTTATCAACATTTATTTATAACATTTTAGTAAAAAAAAATTAAATACTCACTTTCCAGTGAAGTGGCAGTGATCACGAACTTTCTGGTCGGTTTCAGAAAATGATTTCTGGCAAATATGACATAGTTGAGCAGTACTAAACTGGATTTTCTCCTCAAGCGTCATATCTTTCATAGGCTTTGGATACTTGTACATTTCTTCTAATTTTAGAGCCAGAGAGTGAAGGCTCACGAACCACTTAGCCGGAGATTCGTCTTCTTCTTTTTCTCGCCTATAGCATTTATATTCCGACAAGCTGTCATCATAGCTACATTTTACAAAGAAGCCTACACTAAACGGCTCATGATGCTGATAAGCACGTTCGTGATCATGGGCTTCCTTCAGCAAACACTCAAAATCTGCGTAAATAATCATTGGTACTTGACTCTTATTGGAAAAGTTCTTAAACTATAATATATTATCTTTTTCGTAGGAAGTAAAATTTTACATTTATTTATTTCTGAACAGTCAATAGCATGCTTTCTTAGCTTTTCATTTGACCAGAAAAAATGCAAGCATCGGTCACAGATGTAAGTTTTGTGCTCATAAGCAGACACCTGACTTCGTACGAGTCTTGATAAATTTTTTATCCATACATAATGAGTTTTAAATACTATGTCAGTGTTGTCAAGAGGCTCGTCATCTTCCTCCTCGTCTACATAATGACTTTCCACAAGAAGTAAATTAACGTGCTTTTCTTTCTTACAAGATGTCAAGTGCCGCGGTAAGACGTCAAAAATGTTTCCCTTTTTCTTCAGGTAATAGACATTTACCGAAACATCATTCTGTTTTTCAAATTTGCTAATTTGTTTAGAGTCTACTGGAAATTCAATTCCCTGAAAATTAAGTTCATCTTTATACGAAACATATGACGATACTCGATCTGAATTTTTACTAACGGGATGTAATGCTGATAGAATAGCCCATTTACAACACTCATCATCATCGTTTTTAACGTTAATGCAAGCCTCTTTATTCTTGATAAATGAAGGTAAATCTATATACGTGCTCCCCCTCATTGGATTAAACTTAGAAATATTTATCGTTAAGTTTAAAATAGATTTAAGTGACCAGCCTGGTTCTCGTTCTTGGAATTCTTCCATGTGTGCGTCGATAGGGTGCTGCACATTCACGACGAACCACTCACTTAAGTCAGTTGTTAAATATATCGGCGTTGTCTTTGTATTAAACTACATGATGTCGGTAATTTCTTCGTCATTTTTAATCAATACATATTCAGCTGCCAAAACTGTGTTAACTTTTAGAGCAGAATGTTTCTCAAGAGCTTCATTTACTTTAAGAATAACCAGTTGTTTTGCTTCTAGCATGAAAGTTAATAAGCCAAGATGCCTCAAGTTGGTTATCACACCTATTCTTATTCTATTTTCAAAAACGGAATGAATATCATCCCACACAACATTATTTTCTTGTAACTCGCGGTCTACTCGACGTTCATATAACAAGTGCCGAACAGTGTTAATGAGAGCAATAGCGGCTTGAAGTTTTTGCTTATCTGATATTTTTAAATTATTTGTAGTACTTAATGAATATTGAGTTGATTGTATAGCATTATAACAGTACTCCAACCAAGTATCAATGTCGTTTTCATCGACGACACCAGTCAAAGATGCTTGATATAACTTCCATAGCTTATTAGCAGCCTCTCTTAAGTGCTCAGCCATTTTCAACTGCTTCGGATCACTCCAAGACACGAAATGAGTTTTACAAGTCTCAGTACCTCCTTTTAAAGAGAAGATATCGATGTTGGCGAGAGGTGGCGTAGTTAGTCACACGATATGTTTTTGAACTAGAATATTCGACGGCTGTGAGCTGTGAGTAAACTAATTCTTTTTTCTTTTAAGTACAACTTCTTTATTTGTGAGTAGTAACATGACGGCTGGTAATATGGTGAGAAAAACCACTCATGCAAACTTTACGATGTTGCTTCGACTGCTCGGAGCAGCAAACTGACTTTTCCTCTCAAATGCATCTCTTTTTATATTAAAATTATGGGGGAGAAATCAATCGTGATTGGTTGTGAGCAGCATGGCGGGGATGACTTAACTGAATATAAAAAGGTAAACGAAGCTCTAAGCCTCATTCGCTTCTCCGCTCTCGTTCGAGAACCATCACAGCAGTTGCAGCAGTTGCAGCGGTCGCAGTGGTTGCAGCGGTCGCAGCAGCAATCGTTGAACCTCAAAGGCTTAACAAATCATCGTTGAAAGACGCAGCGCAGATTGGTTTTACGCAAAATATGTTTGATTGAGTACAAATATGGAATCGCATAACGCGTGAAAACCTTAACATAGATAGTATAGAAAGCGCTCATAATCAACCAACGGGAAAGATTTGCTGAGAAAGTAAACATATACAAACAGTTAAGTGTATAGAACATTGCTCAGAAATTCTTTTATTCATGCTTACATATAGACATATGAGAATAAAATATTTTGAGGCAATTAAACAATAAATTAAAAATAACATAAACATATGGGAGCGTCCGCCAGAAACCAGCCAGCGGGCGCACGGGACGCATTTTTCATGCAAAACACGCTCTGTTCAACTCGCTCGTAATCGTATTCTGAGTCTCTCAGAAAAAAACAAAAGATATATATCGATAGATTTTTTTCCTGCTCTTTCCAATGGTGCTATTGTTTTTACTCCGAAACTTTTTCTTCTGGTCGAAAATTCAAGTTGAAAGTTCAGAGACATTTTTCTCAAAGTATATCATGTTTTTTTTCAAAATGCATATGACCATTCGAAAGTACAAGTCTTAAGCTACAAAACCCTAAATTTCCAAATTGGAGAAATGAAGGGCTCAAAAGTAACAAGATTAAAAAGACAGCGGTGAGTGGCCGCGCGTGCTCTTCGCGCTGCGCTCGGACGCGCCGCACGCTCGGGCTTGGTATAATGAGCTCGTAATTGTATTTTGAGTCTCTCAGAAAAAAACAAAACACATATATCGATAGATTTTTTCCTGCTCTTTCCAATGGTGCTACTCTTTTTACTCCTAAGCATTTTCTTCTGGTCGGGAATTCGAGTGGAAAGTTCAGAACCATTTTTCTTAAAGTATAACATGTTGTTCTTCAAAATGCATAGCACCATTCGAAAGTAAAAGTTATAAGCTACAAAACCCTACATTTTCAAGTTGGAGAAACGTAGAGCTGAAAAGTAATAAGATTGAAAAGACAGCGGCGAGCGGCCGCGTGAAATCTGTTCTGCTCTTGGACGCGCCTCTGTATGCGTATATATCTATTAAACTTTAATCGTTGCATCATTTTTACTTGTTATCATTTCTGCCACTAGAGGGACCACAGAGTCGTTCCCAATACTTAAAAAAGCTCCTTGGAAGGTATTTATCACCCACTGAAAATGTTTTCTTTCTCAATATTTATTATTTTCATAATAAAAAAAAACTTTAAAATATCAAAGATTTTCAATCGCTGTTGTAACCCTTTTGATGAAGCAAAGCATTCATCTAAACTGAGATTTGTTTCTGAAAAAATGAAAGCTCGTTTTCCGAACTTAGAAGATAAAGATAAAATATGTGATTCTTGTCGATTAAAATTTGATGCGAAAATTGAGGAAGAAAATGTAGTGTCAATGGAAGAATCTAGAGAAATTATTTCTAATTTACAAAAATTGTTTAACGATGACAATTTGTCGAAAAATGAAAAAATGTTGCTTTTAAAATTACTCCCAAAAAACTGGAGTTCTCGTAAAGTTGCTAATTTTTCTAATTCATCCCGTTGGCTTGTAACAAAATGTTTGTCAGATAGTCAATCCCTTTTAGTTGATAAAAGGAGAAACCGAAAAATATCATGTGATACTGTAAACGAAGTAAAACTTTTCTATCAAAATGACGATAATAGTAGAATCATGCCAGGTTATAAAGATAATAAGTGTATACGAAATGATGATGGCACAAAGACCTATGTTCAGAAACGACTTGTTTTGTACAATCTTAGAGAGTTATATTTAAAGTATAAACAACAGTATCCCGAATCAAAAATAGGATTCACTAAATTTGCCGAATGTCGCCCTAAATATTGTGTTTTAGCTGGTGCTAGTGGTACGCATTCAGTGTGTGTGTGCATTTATCATCAAAACGTCAAACTCGTCTTAGCTGGATTAAGAAATTCAGGAGTTTCTTTTGATAAAATGGATACTTACAAAGATTGTATAGCTGAAATAGTTTGTAAAACACCAACAGCGAAATGTTACTTAAATATGTGTCAAACTTGTCCTGGTATTGAACCTCTAAAAACGGAACTTGAACTATTTCTTGAAAGGTCTGGGGTTAATGAAATAAAATTTCAAATGTGGAAAACTACTGATAGAACAACATTGTAAACTGAAATTGTTTCTAGTTCTTTATTTACTGATATCTTTTTTCCTCTTTTACATAAACTCAAAATTCATTCTTTCATCTCCAAACAGCAGTCATCTTATTTTCAAATCTTACGAGAATCCTTAAGCAAAGGAGAATTTTTAATTTCCCTAGATTTTTCGAAAAACTATGCGTTCATTGCACAAGATGCGGCACAATCATTCCACTATAATAATAATCAATGTAGTTTGGCAACAATAGTTATTTACTACAAAGGTTCAGATTCTAAAATTGAACACAAAAGATGGCGGTTTTTTCAGACAACTTAATTCATGATACTGTAGCAGTTTACCTAATTCAAGAAATTATAATCGATTACCTTAAAAAATCTTTTGATTTCGTTAAAAAAATCATTTACTTTACTGATGGAGCTGCACAACATTTTAAAAATAAACATAATTTTCAGAATCTTTTTCATCATTATGAAGATTTTTCCGTTGAAGGTGAATGGCACTTTCATGCGACTGCTCACGGAAAAAATGCATGCGATGGAATCGGTGCTTCTATAAAAAGTAATGCTAGGCGAGCAAGTTTGCGGAAAGTATCCGATAATTATATATTGACGCCACAAGATCTTTACCAGTAGGTGACTAAATACTTTGAAAATATTTTGTGCTTTTTTTCATGAAAAGATGAATATGCTAAGGCTACAGATAAATTAAGACAAAGGCTAGATTCAGCGAAAACAGTGCCTGGAACTCAATCGTTTCACTGTGTTAGATTATTAGCTAACACTAAAAAGTTAGAACTAAAACGATTTTCAACATCCAAAGATTCTCAATTACATCCACTGTAGCGGCCTGCGCGTGTACATGCGCGGGTATGCGTGTATCGGTGTGCGCGAACGAGACATGAGGCGACTCTCGGCATACCGCGTTGGCACGCACTAATACCCGAAAAGTAAACACCTCTCAACCTTGCGCGAAGGACAAGGCCGAGAGATGCTTGCGCGTGCCGACGAAGCAGCAGGTGAGCAGTATCGTTTAGGCCATTGTCGCGAGGGATAGCCTGCCTTGAGACGCGCTTCAACTCGAGTAGTGACGAAAGAGTGAGAGCGAGCGGAAAGCGTCACGGGTGCAGGGCGAGAGTGCGCCGATAAAGTGCACGCGAGTGCAGGCGAGGCGCAGGAGCGCAGACCCGAGCGACGAGGGAGAGAGAAAGAGAGAGAGAGAGAAGCGTCAGGAGGAGGTAGAGAAGAAAAGCGAGAGAGAAGGTAGCGGCGAGCCACGCAGTAGCCGAGAGACGGAGAGAGACGGCGCGCAACGGGCTTCACGCGGCCACGACCCCGCTGCACTACCAGCCGGCGAGAGGTAAGTCCTGGCCAGGCGCTAGCGCGCTCCCCCCCGCGGACGACGTACGTCCGGGGAGCGAGACTCGCCGACGCGTGCGCGAGCGCCGATCGCGCGCGGCGATCAGCCGACGTCCGCCGGAGTCGTCTTTCCGCGTACGTGTGTGCGATCGCGCGCACGCGTACATAGCGTGCGCGGGCGCACCACCCGTATCGGCGCGCATACAGGATACGCGCCGCGTGTATTAAACTTATTACGCCCGCGGGGCAATAAAGCTACAGTCTTCTTTTTAGCTTCGAGTTCGCCTATTATTTGGCGCGCATTCCCTTCCCTTTTCCACGTCGGTGGCGCGGCGGTATAGGATACCACCGGCCTCTGCGGGCGCGAGTACGCGGAACTCGCGCAGATCTGAGCAGCCAAGGAAGCACGCCCGAGAGAGACAGTGCGACAGGGAAGTCGCGCGTTGTAATACCGGTACGTACGTCTGCCGACGCAGGCAGCCGACAGCAAGCGACGGCGCGCAGGCGAGAATGAGGAGATTTCGCCGAGGGTTGGCACGAGCCAGTGCTCGTGCCTGTCAACTGCTGCGCCGTTCATCGGCAATTCCGCTTCGGGGATTTGCGGCACTGAAGGGAAAACCTACCCCGTTACACCACCAGTTAAAAAAGCCGAACCCTCTAAAACTCGAATTAAGAAAAACATGAGTATCGTGAAAAGACCAATAAAAATAATCGCAAATAAAAATAAAAGAATTAAGGTTTAAATAAAAAATTAATAGGGGAGGGCGGGGCACGTGTGACACCCTAACTTTGATTAAAAATAACAACTAAACCGTGTATTATTTGAAAATGTACAAAAACGGAATAATTAGATCAGAAAAAAATAGAATAAAATAAACTATTAACTTTTTTTTCATTTTCATTTAATTATTGATAAAATACAGAAAAGAAATTCTGAGAAAAATGCTCTACGTGCCCCACCGGCGGGTGGATTGTGGCACCCGACGGGGCACGCATGGCACGGTCAAATTTAATATTTTACTATAGGTATTTTTCAATTCTTTTTTCCAGTAATTAATACTTTAATAATTATGCCATAATCAAATTTTCAAAAATCAAATAATTAATCAGTCTATTGAAAATTTAAAATTTTATTTTTATTAAGGAATATAACAATTTTTATTTTGAAATAAATTATTTTAATAAATGATTTTATATTATAAATTCCTTCTTATAAAATATGATCACAACATAATACTTTTGTTTAATTAACAAATTATCATTATTATTACAATAAGTTTAAATTTAAAGATTTCGCATCATTTTCATCTATGTAGCATATTTGAACTACCTGACCATTGAAAAAGGCCGTTTGAGTATCTACAATTGATTCTTCAGGTATTACTTCTCTAAAGTAATTTTCATTATTTACGGAAGATGAATTATTATTAACAATTGATAAATCAAGCTGATTTGTGTTTAAGTCTTCAAGAGGTTTTTTTCTACTCTAAATATAACTTAATAAGCAGTCGAAATAATCGTTATTTACTTATTAATGTAATAATTGAAACTAAAAACTACTTAAAACTAAATTATTGCACTGCCTAGTTGTTAACCCATCTTGCTCCGTTTTTGGTTTGTAGGTTTGTAGGTTACATCACTTCGCTCGGCGGCCGCCGCGGCGCACTGATACGCCCGAGTGTGCCACGCGTGCCCCGCCAGGGTGCCACGTCATGCCCCATTTTAATAGCATTTTCATTTTTTAATTATATTATTTATAAAGATTCGTTAAAAATATTACTTATGTCGACTGCAATTTACTATCAACTGATAAGAATTTTTCTATCGGTCTTACAGTCTTACAAATTAAATTAAAATAATTAATATTTATGGAAGTCAGATTGCTCTTGTTTATAATCACCCCCGCAGAATCTGAAATAAAAACTTAATTAAAACCTGGAAAAAACTTTGTTAGCAAAGGGCGATCTGACTGCCTACCACCACCACATTGTCCAACGTTTCGAGCCCGCTTCGGCTCCTCCTCAGTCCCTCAGTCCTGACTTCCATAAATATTAATTATTTTAATTTAATTTGTAAGACTGTAAGACCGATAGAAAAATTCTTATCAGTTTATAAAGATTTTCTGAAAATAACAAAAACAGGGCTTGAAAGATAAAAGTTGAAACTATCAAATAGGTTTGGTCTCATTTAGAAAAAAAATCATTTTCTCGTTGCTCCAAGCGACTTAAAAATGAAGTCAACCTTGTTTCTAAGCACCGATTTTCAATCTTATTAAATTAAATGTTAAACATTATCTATAATCTTAAAAGTATAGAGGAAAATTCTAAAAGCATATCTAATTAGGTTTACGTAAAAATTACATTTTTTGCATTCATTAATATTAAAAATATGAGGGTGCCAAACTTACCTACCTGACACGTCATGCCCCGTCTTCCCCTATATTTAAAACGTAATATATAATGCACTGATAAAACATTGTGTAATGCTTTTAATAGGAAACAACGAAAATATGCACTACCTTTATAAAAGCACACTCGGGTCCAGCGCAAAAAGTTTGCGCAGTCACTCGCCGCTGTCTTCTTAATCTTATTACTTTTGAGCTCTACGTTTCTCCAACTTTAAAATGTAGGGGTTTGTAGCTTATAACTTGTACTTTCGAATGTTGCTATGCATTTTGAAGAACAACATGTTATACTTTAAGAAAAATGGTTCTGAAATTTCCACTTGAATTTCCGACCAGAAGAAAGTGTTTGGGAGTAAAAAGAATAGCACCATTGGAAAGAGCAGGAAAAAATCTATCGATATATGTCTTTTGTTTTTTTCTGAGACTCAAAATACGATTACGAGCTCATTATACCAAGCCCGAGCGTGCGGCGCGTCCGAGCGCAGCGCGAAGAGCACGCGCGGCCACTCACCGCTGTCTTCTTAATCTTGTTACTTTTGAGCCCTTCATTTCTCCAATTTGAAAATTTAGGGTTTTGTAGCTTAAGACTTGTACTTTCGAATGGTCATATGCATTTTGAAAACAAACATGATATACTTTGAGAAAAATGTCTCTGAACTTTCAACTTGAATTTTCGACCAGAAGAAAAAGTTTCGGAGTAAAAACAATAGCACCATTGGAAAGAGCAGGAAAAAAATCTATCGATATATATCTTTTGTTTTTTTCTGAGAGACTCAGAATACGATTACGAGCGAGTTGAACAGAGCGTGTTTTGCATGAAAAATGCGTCCCGTGCGCCCGTTGGCTGGTTTCTGGCGGACGCTCCCATATATTACACGCAAATAGCTTCTGTCATCAAATAAGTTATCTGCCTATGAATTTAACACAAGTTATACAATTTATTAGTATATTGAGAAAACAGTAATGGTTACTGAGCTGACCGAATATTATTAATTACTATAAACTTCAATGATTAACAAATCAAGATAGAAAACTTTATATGTTAGTAAGCGAAATATTGTTTAGACGTGTGCGGAAGCATAATACATATGCACTCCAAAGCATAATACATTTGTATGTATTCAAGCATATTACATGTATATGCATATTTTAACTGCTCCGAAAGAGAGAGATTTTCTTTACTGACAGCGATGACGTGGTGCGAGTGATAACGGGGAGGCACTCTCGTGAGATGACGACGGCTAGCGCACGCTCGTTATATTTATATAACTTCAATCGCTCTGCCCTCCTCCGCGAATTTTCGTCCAATTAGAGCGCGAGCGGCGACGCCGGCACGTGAACAGATTGTATAAAAATGCGAAGCGTTCACGAGTTCGGCACAGTCTGCAAAGACAATTACTCCAGTATGGCAAAGTCTTTCATAAGCAACGAGGAGCTGATCCAACGTCATTTGGCGGCGTTGGAGGATTGGGGCGTTGCGGATGAGAGTGGCCTTAGTGGTTGGTCTCCTTCCTATTCCTCAGGAGCAACACCATCGGTGTCGGAGCTCGTACCGGTTCCTCCATCGGAATGGTTGGGCGGCGGGACGTTGGAGCCAGCATCACAAACACCATCGAGCTCACCACTCAAGTTCGATGCTTGGCTCATGGGCTTGGAATCACCCGATAGCGCGACATCAACGTTCGCCCACCCATCTATATCACCACCATCGACACCTCTTTCATCGCACAAGGCATCGCCACCTCCACAGCCAACCTCACCTCTGATCTATGATCCAGTAGAGCAGTTTTATTATGAGGTACCGGCAATAGATCTTCGGTTGGCTGATGGTGTAGTACCAGTGGACATCAATGTCGGCGAAATCGAGGCAATGGACGCTGAGGCTATTGTGCTAGAGTTATCGCCTGACATAAATGGAGACGTCTATTAAAAAAATAATCGGCCCGTTTCAGGGCCACAAATATTTCAAACGTTCGAATAATTATTTTCTTTGATTGATATTAGTTTCATCAACATAAACCTAATCATGAACTTGATATAGTTAATGAAAGGAATATAAATTTTAAAAAATTGTTTCTTTAATAGCATTTGAAATAATTTTATTTAATACTACCTGAAACAGATTTCTTTCGATTACTTTGATGATTGTGCATTTTAGTTAACTAGTGAGAGCATATTTTTTTTTTAAATATGATTAAAGCATGCACTCGTTTATAGTTAATAAAATACAAGTAATATATACTCTATTTAATGTGACAAAACGCGAAATTAGTAAAAAAAAAAAAAAAGATTTCATCGATTATAAACTCGCTATTTTTTCGTATTAATTTAAACTAATATCCCTTTGGTTCTAAAGTAAAATCCAAGAAATATCGCTCAGTATTTTGCAATGTATAAAATAATTTTTGGACAGTTGAGATTGCTGGTCAACAAAGCGAGTTCGTTTGTCAAGTAGGTGTAAGAACTCGACTTCGTATCTGAAAACAATCAAGCGCCGTCAACAATGAGAGAGACATGCGCACCAGTAGTATGAGCATCATGTAAACACGCGCGGTGAGAGAGGCACGCGCCAGCGAGGAGAGGGATACGCGCACCCGCGGCGAGAGAAGGGGCACGCGTGCCAGCAGTGAGAAGCGCATGTACACGAGTGACTCGAGAGGAGCGCAGGCGTCCGCGGCGGGAGGGGAGGGGGTATTGGCCAGCAACGAGAGGGACGCGCGCGAAAAACGCGACGTATGAAAGAAATAGAGCGAGAGAGAGAGAGAATTTGATTGTTTATGTTAGCCCTAAAAAGGGCTGATTTGACGGTAGCTTGCTACCTTTCGCGGGACCTCACCGCTCGCCACTCGCGAAGCCGTTCCTTCACCTTCATCTCCACCACCTGTCTCAGCGCCATCCGGGCCATACGTACCCGCTCCTCCGGCCTTACAGGGGCGAGAAAGGCCCGTAGCTCTGCGCTTAGTCGTGATGGTGGCTGAGGTGGTGGAGATGAAGGTGAAGGTAGTGGAGAAGGTTGAAGTGGAGGTGAAGCAGGAATAGGAGGTGAGGGAGGAAGAGGTGAAAGAAGAGGAGGTATTGTTGGAAATCTAGGGGAAGGTGATGAAGCGTAAGGTCTGAGGAGGAGGAGGAGGAGGTCGGCCCGCTTCCGACATGATGTGCCGCATCTCACCCCGAGTGATGCCCGGGATTTGTGGCCAATCTTTCCGACGCCGATTGCGCCGAAGGCGACTTCTCAGAGCGATGTCTTTTTCGCTTCGAAACGTCCATGACGTTTGAGAAAGGCAGAATGATAGTGAGACACGGGCGCGAGCCTTTTTATAGGCTCGGGCGCGTACGTGAGCAGTGACGCATGGTTACAGCGCCTCGAGTATAAGTAGGAAGAATGTACACACAGCGGTCTAGAGCGAGAGAAAGAAAAAAGTAAACAGCGGCTCGATGGGCTCATGTTTTGTTTTGAATGGATACGTTGTATCGACAAAATATGACCTAACACAACCACTGAACGCGTATAAAGAAAAACATGATGTGTTTTACGTATCGCTCTAAGAGCCCTATTATGACACGATTGAAAAGTTGCCCCTATTATGTAATGGTTTAATAACAAATTAAGATAGAGGTGATTTGGGACCTTTAAATTTAATGAGAAAAAAATATTTATGTGTTACTTGTTTTTGCATATGCGCTAATAAATAAATCGATTTTTTATGTATAGAACATGAACAAATTGTTTAGTCTCGTCGTTTCCAAGCTCTTATAAATCGATTGCTATTTGAACTGAAACTGTTCTGTGTGTAATATTTTCAAATGTTTAAATCAATTTTGAACATAGGCATAAATTTCGATTATATACTAATTCACCGATTTCATTACTACTTTTTATTAACTATTTCACTGTATGTATGCAAACGAACTGCATGGCCCTATTATCAAACAGTATAAAAGAGTTTTTATTTTGAATCTCATTTACAATATAGTTTAAATATATAAATTTTTAAATTATTTGCGCTTTTAACTAAAAATATTAATCATTTGTAAATAAACCTGTAAATCGTGTCTAAACCTACCAATACTGTACATCAGAACTACTAATATAGATTAAACGTCGATATATTTGCATAGAAATAAATATAAAATAGGTTTATTCATAACGTTTTGAATTAAAATAGTTGAACTTTGTTAAGGAATCGACGTACCACGCATGTTGTAAGTACTTATGAAGAAAATTCATATACTTTCAGATTTTCTTCGTAGTTACCAACTAAATTTATACTGAAATTACCACTAATAAAGAATGTTTCATAATAGGGGAGCGAGAGGGGTATCTGTAAGAAAATAGCATTTCATAATAGAGACTTTCATCACTATTTCTTTCTATGTATATATATAAACGATTTCATATAATAAATTTGTCGAAAATCGTCCTGTAAGGCTCTTTACGCTTAAAATAATACATAAGTTTGTTTTTGAAATTTGTAGATCCTGAGAAGAACCAATTGAGTATGTCCTGAGAATGGTGTAAACATATATTAGCAAAACGTTATGAGATAGATGAGAAAGCATAGAAGATATATGCAGCTGCTTAGGACACCCAACTGTTATTTGAAAACATAAGTGAGTAAAAGACGTACGCGAAGAGAGTCTTCTATTCTCAAATGAGCAGCCCGTTATACACGTAACTGCGATTGAAAATACAATTGAGAAAAACATGCACGCGGCGAGTAAAAGGCGTACGTGAAAAGAGTCTCGTATTCTCAAACATACAGCCGGTTATACACCTAACTGCAATTGAAAATACAAGAGAGAAAAACATGCACGCGGCGAGTAAAGACGTATGCGAGAAGTGTCTCGTATTCTCAAATGAGCAGCTGGTTATACACCTAACTGCGATTGAAAATACAAGTGAGAAGAACATGCACGCGGCAAGTAAAAGACGTACGCGAAAAGAGTCTCGTATTCTCAAACATACAGCCGGTTATACACCTAACTGCGATTGAAAATACAAGTGAGAAAAAAAATGCACGCGGCGAGAGGTCTAAACGAGTCGCGATTCGCACGTCCAAATATGCAGCCGGTTAAAACACCTAACTGCGATTTGAAAACTAGCGAGCGCGGGGGACCGCGCATCGACCCGCACTCGGGCACTCGCGCGAGAGAAGTGTTGTTGCAGCCGCACGCGTCTCATTTATAGGGATCGTCGAAGCTGCTCCGCCGCGAGTCAATGAGCGGTGGCGGCGGCTGCCGCGGTGTAGAGCTATTCCTCATCAATCGGCGTGCGGCCGCATCTTCTCCGCGCCAATACCGAGCGGCGGCGGCGAAGAGCTGCTCCGCACCAATCACAGCGTTTGCTAGAGCGGCGGTGGCGGCGAATAGCTGTTCCGCACCAATCACAGCGTTTGCTCGAGCGGCGGCGGTGGCGGCGGCGGTTGCAGCGGCGGTGGTGGCGGCTCTCGCGCAGCGGTGTGCAGGTCCGCGCTTCATGTATAACATTGGAGCGCTTTCGCGAGTTCGGTACACTCGTCAAGATGAGTTCATCAAGCCTTGACATGCTTTGCACAGTTGCTGCGGCTGCACTAGAGGAAATGGCTGAACGGGTGCCCCCTTGATCACCGGTAGAAGCCCCACATCGTATATCAGCATGTAGTTCGGATTCTCCGGACTATGTGTTGGTGTATGACGTGGAGGCTGCGCAGTATATTGAGGAGCCTCGAGGAGCGCAGTCTCAGCGCCAACAGCCGTGTTAACAACAGCAGCACCGCCAACAAGAACCGAAGCAACAGTAGCAACAAGAACCGCCGCAGCACCAAGAACAACAGCAGCAACAAGGACAACAGCAGCAGCGGTCGCCTGAGGTTATTTGTGTTGAATCACCTGATTCACCGGAAATTTTATGTATAGGATTTTACAGGCCTCAGGAGACTCAGGTTGCGCGTCAACTTTTTTAGTTTTTTTCATTAATCCGCCCTTTTCAGGGCGACCAAATATTTAAACATATGAATAAAATTATTTTTTTATTTTCCTCACTGAGCTTGAACCGCTACGTGAGCTCGAACCGCTATAGCTCATCTACCAACGTCTTTTCCCATAAGGTTACATGTGAAAAGAAACGTTTTAGAAACCTAGTTTTCTCTAAAATTTGGTCGTTGACCTTGTATTTTCTTGATATAAATTTAATGTTCAAAGAATATCTGTGTTAAATTTCAGAAATATTTAACTCTGTTTAACAAAGCACCCAAGTCACCTTAAATATCTTGGGGTTGTGATAGATGCGCGACTGACGTTCAAGGAGCACCCCGTAAATGCTGGGTTAAAGGCAGCTGGAGTGGCACGGGCCCTGGCGGGTATTATACCCAACATAGGAGGACCGAAGCAGCCGCGACGAGCTACAGTGGTGAGCTCCGTAATACTATACGGTGCCCCAATATAGACAGAGGCTATGAGTAGCCATACAAGCTACGGAGCCACTTGCCGACGGTCCTACCGAACGGCCACGTTAAGGGTGGCCCGTACCTACCGTACCGTGTCGGGCATCGCTCTCTCGGTGATTGCGGGACTTCCCTCCGTAGACTTTCTGGCAAACGAGAGAGCCATTAAGTACCGTGAAGACAGGCACGCCGAAGAAGACGACAGGGGCCAGAGCCACCGCCATGGCCAACTGTCCAGGAGGGAAAGTGAGGAGTGGCAGCGTCGATGGGATGTGGCAGAAGAAGGCCGATGGACCCACCGAGTCCTCCCAGATGTTGAGAAGTGGATTGGCAGGAGACATGGTTTCCTCACCTTCCACATCACACAGGTGCTTACCGGACACGGCTGCTTCCGCAGCTATTTACACCGCATCCGCGTGTACCATAGCGCGCAGTGCCCGGTATGCCCTGGAGTCGACGAGGGCGTGCAGCATGTACTGTTCGTGTGCCCTAGGTTCCAAGATGAGGGGTCGGTTCCGGGCCTCATGGGAGGGTCCCCTGACGCCGGAGGACACCGGCCAGTGTATGCTCGGTTCGCAGGAGGGCTGGGACGCAGGGGTTACACTTGCCATGTCTATCGTCGAGAGGCTGAACTCCATCCGGAGGACGGAAGAGAGAGGAGAAAGCGTGGACAGCGCCGACAGGTGAAGTGGTACCGGGTGGAGCTAAGGAGGGCCTTTGAGACAGAAGCTGCACCGCGAATTAATGCCTTCCGGCGGTTTCTGTGGTAGCAGTAGAAGGCGGAGGGGTTTTAGTGGGTAAATCCTGGCATGTCAACGCCAGGGGAGTCCCACACACGGGGAGACACGTGTCTCCCTATGGTGCCTAAAGCAGTTCCCCGTCGCCTCGGAAAAACACACACACACACACACACACACGCACGCACGCACACACACACACACACACACACACACACACACACACACACACACACACACACACACACACACACACACACACACACACACACACACACACACACACACACACACACACACACACACACACACACACACACACACACACACACACACACACACACACACACACACACACACACACACACACACACACACACACACACACACACACACACACACACAGACACACACACAGAACCATCAAAAGTGAAGGAATGTGATGATGATAATATATAGTAGAAAAAGGCACGAGAGAGAGAGCGAGAGAGAGAAATATAAATATGTTACAGTATATGTTTATATAACATAACCTCTACTCTATCTATCCAGTTTTTGTTAAAGTTTTATGCAGATATATAGAGAGAATCATTTTCATTTTATATGAGTAGGTTGTAGCTAGAATATCTCAACAAATTGGAAGGGATTCATATAAGTAGCAAACTTTTATTAGAAATAATCTTATTAATATAAAATCTAAAAGTTCTTGTTACTTTGTGAAATCTTTTTTTATATTACAGAGTCTTAGCACGTAAGGATTATTTTGACAAGTATACATCATTCAACAAATACATAACTTTTAATCCATTTACAAGTTCTTGGTTTAAAAATGCTTCCGGAAGTAAAAATCATCATCTTCTAAAAAAAATTTGTGAAGCATTTATGACAGCTGACGACATTTAAAATAAGGAGGATATTCACTTACTAAAATCCGGAAATAGTGAGTTTGATATTTTACATATATACTAAGAGTATAATAATATGCATACACGTGAATACATGTGTAAATTTTGAAACATATATAAAAATTGGACGATAGGGAGGGTCAACCCTTCAAAAATAAACAAAAAAACACAACACTTCACATTCTATATTCCAACGTTTCGCTGATCCTTGTTGTCAGCCTCATCAGGGAAAAAACTAATCTCAACAACATGTCAACCAGATAATTATCAAATTATTTAGTAGTAACAACTACATTGTCAAAAAGTAGAAAGCCACATTGTCTCACTCACAGATGACTGATAAGGATCAGCGAAACGTTGGAATATAGAATGTGAAGTGTTGTGTTTTTTTGTTTATTTTTGAAGGGTTGACCCTCCCTATCGTCCAATTTTTATATATGTTTCAAATAATGGAGGGTGGTCATAATACGTATATGTGTAAATTTTTCTTGTTGGATGGTGTTATCAAATCATTATGCATTACAGCCATCAAAAGATTACGTTCGAGTCCGTTAAAGCACGTAACTTTCTGCAGTAGAGGCAGAAATACTGTGGCAGATATCCCGCTAGCAGAGCCTCGTTCTACTTTATAGTGTTTTAATTATCAATGCTTTACTGGCCCTATGATTTCTAAAGGTAAACTAGCAATTCTTCAAAAGGCAACTCGTCCAAAATTGGCCCAGGACCTGTGACTTTAGTTATGAAGGCGATGATATCCATCTGTCGGATCTAGAAGTGCAAGAATCTTAGAATATTACAATGTAATACGAAGCCAGAACCTGGTTATAATAATTTATACTTATTGAATGTCAGTGTTATTGTATCTGTGTAGAATGCAGAAGAACCATGTAATAATAATTCTTATACCAGTGAAATTTACATTATCTTGTGTATTTTGATAAAAATTTTGTAAAGTAGAAAGGATAAATAATTAAAATAGAAGGAGTGAATAAATAAGTCAATTAAAAAAATGCATTTGGAAATATGTTTACTATGCGATCTATATGGATGTAGGGTCTATATGCAATTGAACCTGGGACACGAATTTATTATATATTAGCAGACTGTTTAGGCTGTATCTTCTATTCATACAAGCATATAACTAACTTATTGTGCTTAAAGTTAGATTGTTATAATAAAATACTAAACATATAGTACATACGAATTCGTTACAAATTTTTCTTGTTGGATGGTGTGAATCAAATCATCATGCATTAAGGCCACCAAAAGATTATGTTCAAGTCTACCAAAGTACACAACCTCCTGTAGTAGAGACAAAGAGAAATACTGTTGTAGATATTCCTTTAAAAGTAAGCTATAACGACTCTACCAAAGAAAGTTGGCCCCGAACCTATGAGTTTAGTTATGAAGGAGGTTTTATCAATCTATCAATATAGAAGTGCAAGAATCTTAATAAAAATATTACAATATAATACTAACCTAGACCCACCCAGGCGGAAATAAATTCTGCACACAATTGTTAATAACTAAATATAATTTTTATTTGCAGTTTATAAATGCATGATATGGAACGCTAATAACACTTAATAATAGTTTTTATGAATTATTTGCTGTCAGTAACAGTTCTTTACAGTTATTTATAGTTGTTTGCATTTATTGGTCTTCTTTTATTTATTAAATGAAACTCATGACAAAAAATGTTAATACCAGTGATTTGCATTTTTATTGAAAAAAAAAAATTTATAACAGATATGAATGATTATTATTTAGACTTAATTATTAATATTGTTGTATAATTTATTTTCAAAAATCGTATATCACTATATCACTACATCTTTTAAAAAATCTTTTGATAAATTATTTACAAAATCTGGACTATTGTTTTAAAACTTTTGCAAGCAATGAAAAATTATTTTCCAAAACCTTTACAATAGTTTTATAAGAACTTTTGAAAATCGTAAAAATTTCTTTCCGAAACCATAAGAATTATTTTCCGATATCTATACAACCCTTTAAAATTATTTACGTTTTCTTTTATAAAAAGGGATTCAACGAATAAATAATCTCCCTACGTCTCTCTCCCCCCTCACTTTCTCGCCCTGTCTCTCTCCATCTCTCTCCCTCCCTTTCTTTCCCCCCTCTCTCTCTCTCCCTCTCTCTCATATCCGTCAAACTGAGTACCAAAAACTTTAATGCGAGCTTAAATATTTTTTTAAAACAATCAACACGTTTTTTCAAAGCTAATTTTTTAAGTACGTTCTAACAACACAATTTGTCTAGTCCTTTAATTCTTCTAGTCTCATCTATTCAATAAGCACTCTTTACGAATGGTAATAATTTTTTCATGACTATACAAATAATAATATTGTTAATATAAAACTTTCTGCGAAAGTATAAAATAAGGCAAGCATAGAAGTTTTTTCTGTATAATATCTATAAAATAATAATATTTATGATTTTGTAAAAGAAATCAAATAAATACCAGTGAAAAAGTCTTTTACTTCTTTGAGTCATTGTATGCTGAACAAATTATATGTAAGTAAGTACATTCAAATTGTCCACTGCAAATCAAACAAACGAAAGTTGTGAAATCAATTATCGATAGTCAAGTAATGCAAACGACTCTCGGAAACTACTGTATGACTGTTCTCAGAAATGTATTAAAATTTGTTCATCTTTCTATACAAATTAAACACAAGAAAGTACTGAAATCAATTTATTGTAGTGAAGTACCCATAAATTAACTTGACTGACATAACACAACTTATCGCACCTACTCAAAAATATTCAGCCAGCGGGCATAAAGTACTACTTAACGCCCAAGAGGCGTAATAGCTCCCGTACTCCTGCAAAACTTTATAGAATCTACGCACTTTACGCCCGTGGACAAAAATTATTTCAATTAAATAATATTATGTAAGTAGAGTAGATGTCCGTATTAGTGTGGGTTTAAGAAACTCTTCAGTTTTGTCGCATAATAATAGACTATTTAAGCTGTATCAGAGATTCCGAGCAGGTTTATATAGATAATAAAAGTAATAAAATCTAAACGAAACAATTTTTTTTATAGAAAAATATTAATATTTACGAAAGTTACAAGCAATATAAAAAAAATTTTTGTACGCATTTGTGTGCCCTAGCAGACAACAAAGTACATTTTTGTGTGCCCCGTATTAATGTGGGTGTACACGTTTGTGTGCCCCACATTATAGTGTGTCTTGATAATATTATCATTGCCAACGAAATTATTTTGTCAACTGTAGTGCATTTATAATCCATTTTTAACCCTTATTTACATTGAATGTTAATTAATTCCAATACGGTAAAAACTGCTGAAGGTCATCAATGCGATATGAAACAACGTTTGTGCGCAGACAACCTAACCTAACTTTTCTGTTCAAGCGCCGATACGAGCATGCTCGTATTGTATTTGTGCACACACAAATCTGGACAAGTCGTTTTTCACTGCCCTATTAGTAGACACCATTAATTAAATATTAAAATCAATTGAAAAACTTTATATTAAGGTTTATTATATAACATAATACTATTTTATGATATAATCAATTGTACCCCATATTAAAATCCTTCCGAAACATTATTTAATGTTATTTTTAAAAATGTCATTTCTTAGCAAGTTTGGACAAGGAAACACCGTGACACACCGCAAACCCTGAAACATATTTTTGAAAGTTCTTTTTTAATGTTATAGTAAATGAAAACAAATTAAGTAATTAATTTTATTTAAACTTAATTAACTATACTTTATGAAAAAAAATATTTTAGTGTTACGTTTTTACTCGTTCATTTCTAGGATATGTTTTAATAATAGGGCACACAAATATGGACAGGCACACTAATACGGACCAATACCCTACATTCAAATTTTTTATTGTAAATCAAACGAACGAAAGTTGTGAAATCAATTACTGATAGTTAAGAATAATTCAAACAACTCTCTGAAACAACTGTATGACTGTTCTCAGAAATGTATTCAAATGTGTTCATTCTTCTACACAAACTAAACAGAAGAAAGTACTGAAATCAATTTATTGTAGTCAAGTACCCATAAGTTAACTTGACTGACATAATAGAACTTTTAGTACCTTGCGTGTAAAATTACATTTTACGCCCACGTTGTAACTTCAAAAATATTCAGACAGCGGGCATAAAGTACTACTTAACGCCTAACAGGCACAATAGCTCACATACTCCTACAAAACTTTATAGAACCTACGCACTTTACGCCCGTGTGGGCGAAAATTATTTTAATTATATAACTATTATGCCTTCTTTTTATTTTTAAATTCATAAGAATTGTTTCAGATATTTACGAAAAGTCAAAGCTTATATAAATAAATTAAATAGTTACCACCACATCACCATTTTTCATTATTCTTTCTCAATTTTGAAATTTCTTTAATATTACGCATCTTGGGAGGATAATAGAGCTGCTCTAGTAAGGGTGATCTTCCAATCTCCCATACATAGTTGGCGGGCCCGACGGTTTTCAGTTTACCGGTGGGCTTTGTAAATGTAGAAATCTAAATTTATACCACTCTAACCTCAAAATCACAACTTTGATATGATTTTTCGGCGCTCGTGGTATAAAATACCGTTCGAAACTAGTGCGTAAGTCGATTATTTAGGTGGTGTGACTTTTTCGCACTCGCTTCGCTCGTGCAAAAAGTCACACCAGCTAAATAATCGACTTCCCCACCGTGTCGAAATGTACTATTTTGCATAAATTCATTAACAATGTTTGTACCTATATGTCCACTATAAATAATTACATTGGCTCTAATTTTTAATGATACCTTTTAAATATAATATCCCTACAGGTGCAGAATTTCATGATTTACTTTCATTACCCAAAATATTTGTCCTTGTGTTCGTCTTTTTTAAGCGGGAATGAGATAAAATGCATATAAATTTATAGTCTACTCAAAAGAGCTATAGATTTTACTAACCATTTTATAAGCCACCTATTTTTTATCCTTTCCCACGTGTAAATATTATGAGATCTCATATGAGTATTTCAGACATCAGATCTCATATGAGATATCATATATGTGATGCCATCTGCAATTTTATATATTATGGGATCTCATATGAGATCTCATATGAGATCTGAAGATATTTTCATGCGGGTTTGCACTTTCTATTTAAAAACAGAGTAATAGATTCAACACGGATTAGTATTTAATATGTATAAGCAACCTATTTATTCATTTTATCTGATCTTTAAACATATGAATATTTATATGAAGATGACCATGTCTACACCTTAAACTAAAAACTGTCGGGCCCGCCAAGTATGTATGCACTGTAAAAAAAGTTTGGTAGATTTCTCACCACACTCAAAAAAATTTGGCACTCCAGCTGACCTGATGAGTACATACGCTATGCCGAAAGTAGGGTCGAATGTTGTACCGCGGTTCGGCACATCTCCTGCCCCGTACTGGCACAGCTTCTGTCCCGAAAACGCGTCGCGCATGCCCTCCTGCGGTATAAGCGCGAGCGGTCCCGAAATTCGGGACCAACGCTGTGCCAAAATTGGATGGTCTGGCACACGCAGCGAAGGGGGTGCTGACGAACTGTGATGGAAACAGACGCCGTGCCAAATTTTTTTCAGTGCAGATATGTACAAAATCCCGCAGCTCAGCGAAGTACGGTTACAGAGTACACAGAATTTTCCTCTGCTGAGCAGTGGCCTCTGTTATTACTGCTGCTGAGCAGTGCAAAAGTCCCAAGAACTCACGGAGTGGTAAAAGTACCACGGAGTGGTAAAATTCCGTCAATTATAATTACGGAATTTTACCACTCCGTGGTACTTTTACCATTCTCTACTAGACCAAATTCCCTCTTTTCTTGGGATTTTTGCACTGCTCAGGAGCGGTAATAACAGAGGCCACTGCTCAGCAGAGGAAAATTCTGTGTACTCTGTAACCGTACATCGCTGAGCTGCGGGATTTTGTACATATCTGGTGAGAAAACTACCAAACTTTTTTTACAGTGTGAGAGATTGGAGGACCACCCCTGCTAGAGCAGCTCTATAGACTTCTATTAGCCTCCCAAGATGTGTAATATTATAGAAATTTCAAAATTGAGAAAGAATAATGAAAAATGGTGATGTAATGGTAACTATGTAATTTATTTATATAGGCTTTGACTTTTCGTAAATATCTGAAAAAATTCTTATGAATTATAAAAATAAAAAGAAGGCATAATAGTTATATAATTAAAATAATTTTCGCCCACAAGGGCGTAAAGTGCGTAGGTTCTATAAAGTTTTGTAGGAGTATGTGAGCTATTGCGCCTATTAGGCGTTAAGTAGTACTTTATGCCCGTTGTCTGAATATTTTTGAAGTTACAACGGGGGCGTAAAATGTAATTTTACACGCAAGGCACTAAAAGTTCTATTATGTCAGTCAAGTTAACTTATGGGTACTTGACTACAATAAATTGATTTCAGTACTTTCTTCTGTTTAGTTTGTGTAGAAGAATGAACACATTTGAATACATTTCTGAGAACAGTCATACAGTTGTTTTCGAGAGTCGTTTGAATTATTCTTAACTATCAGTAATTGATTTCACAACTTTCGTTCGTCTGATTTACAATGAACAATTTGAATGTACTTACATATGATTTGTTCAGCATACAATGACTCAAAGAAGTAAAAGACTTTTTCACTGGTATTTATTTGATTTCTTTTACAAAATCATAAATATTATTATTTTATAGACATTATACAGAAAAAACGTCTATACTTATGCCTTATTTTATACTTTCGCAGAAAGTTTTATATTAACAATATTATTATTTATACAGCCATAAAAAAATTATTACCATTTATAGAGAGTGCTTATTGAATAGATGAGATTCAAAGAAATAAATTATAAGGACTAGACAAATTGTGTTGTTTTTTATAGATTATACAGAAAAAACGTCTATATTTGCCTTATTTTATACTTTCGTAGAAAGTTTTATATTAACAATATTATTATTTGTACAGTCATGAAAAAAATTATTACCATTCGTAAAGAGTGCTTATTGAATAGATGAGACTAGAAGAATTAAAAGGACTACACAAATTGTGTTGTTAGAACGTACTTAAAAAATTAGCTTTTAAAAAATGTGTTGATTGTTTTAAAAAAAATATTTAAGCTCGTATTAAAGTTTTTGGTACTCAGTTTGACGGATGTGAGAGAGAAAGAGAGAGGGGGAATGGAAGAGAGGGAGGAAGAGAGAGGGCGAGAGAGACAGGGGGAGAGAGGGAGGGAGAGAGGGCGAGAGAGACAAGGGGAGAAAAAGAGGGTGGGAGGGAGAGGTAGGGAGATTATTCGTTGAATCCCTTTTTATAAAAGAAAACGTAAATAATTTTAAAGGATTGTATAGATTTCGGAAAATAATTCTTATGGTTTCGGAAAGAAATTTTTACGATTTTCAAAAGTTCTTATAAAACGTTGTAAAGGTTTTGGAAAATAATTTTTCGTTGCTTGCAAAAGTTTTTAAAAGATAGTCCAGATTTTGTAAATAATGTATCAAAAGATTTTTTAAAAGATGTAGTGATATAGTGATAGACGATTTTTGAAAATAAATTATACTACAATATTAATATTTAATTATAAATAATAATCATTCATGTTATAAAATTTTTTTTTTCAATAATTAATAATTATTTGCTAAGTTTTATTTCCGCCTGTTTTATATTTGACATACGAATAGGAAGAGCCTAATAAACAGGTCCCTTTTTGTTAGGTGTGGCTATTTGCACCAAATCCACATAATTAAGGTAAAAGTGCCCTTTATGGAACAGTTTTTGCTAGTTTAGAATTTGGATTGAGATTAAAACTATTGTAATGGAGTGATATTTACAATTTTTGGATATTAATCGATGGGTAAAGATCAAAGATTAAAATGAGACCTTAAAAAAGCAAATTGAATACGAATTGTAATTATTACAAATAAAAAACCAAACCGACACCATTTATTTAATTTAATAACTTATGTACTATTTTATTTATAAGTGGCTTATGATATACAATGATGATTTAAAATTTTTTTTAAATATCTGAAATTACAATTAATTTATTTTTTGGTTTGGATTTCTTATTTGCTACACTATTTTCATTCCGAGCAGTCTCTTCTTCCATCGTATTATTTTTTAAGTTATTTTCAGGATTACTCGAGTGAAGATTTATTTTTTCAGAAGTTATTACACTTGACAAATCTCATTATTGACTGTTCGACTGATAGATTCTTGTGTTTGATCATTGTATACTATATTGCAGATGGAGAAAAAACTCCTAAAAAAATTCAACATGATTAAAATAAGAAAAATGTTAAAATAGTTACATGAATAATTTTCAATTAGATTGTACGAACCCCATTGACTTAGTTTTTCAATCAAATTTTCTGTTGTAAAATCTTCACAGTTATCGATTAACCATTCTTTATTTAGTATGAAATTATCCTTATTTAAACTGTTGCTTAGTTCTATACTACTTTTCTATACGAGGTTTTAAAACTTTAGATGAGCCAGGTCTTGAAGAAGATTCTTGTGGATCTTTACAGCTCTGTCGAGAGATGTGGCTGGGACGTTCAATTTAACTGCAATTTGCAGTGCAGCATTAACTGCATTGAAAGCTTTTTTGCAATTGTAATGCAGAATACAGTCTCCTTTTGATTTTTAATTTCCTTTTGTCTGGTTGAACTTTCTTGCGAATAACTTTGTTGTGCTAAGCATTCTTTTTTAACATCTCTTTAATATCTTCCGTAGTCTCATTTTATGTGTCTTATGTTGTGCCTTTATTTTTTTCTTCGCTATCATTTTTCTTGAGTTTCAAAATCTGTAAAAAATAAAAAACAAATTTCTAAAGGAATGTAACTTACAAACTGATGTTTTATCAAATTTATAGGTTAGGTTTGTTATTTGTGTTTCACAATCAGAATTTCACAAACAGATATATACTTACTTATTAGTAAAATGATGCAGGAAACTCAAATGATTCTTCACGCACGTCTCAAGATAATGTTAAATAATAAATAACTTTAAAACTGTTGAGTGAAAACGCACTCCATAAAGGGGACATGCTTAGAGACAGAGGTCCCCGAACTTGGAACGCCACCTTTGGCTGTTCCATAAACTCGGACTACGCTCGTTTGTATGCGGCAATTATGAAACTAAAATATTTATTGAAAATCTTTACTGTTGCAGAAAAACTACTGAAAAACTTTAATCTATGAGTAAGAAACTGCATATTATAAAAGAATTGATATTTGAAAAGTATTGGAGTGCATAGTTACAATTAATAAAATAAAACGTATGAAACCAGTACCATTGACTTCAACAGCCACAGATTTGAGTCGATCTCAGAATATACGCAGTCATATATTTTTTTAAAATTATAATTATCATGTAGAAATTTGAATCTCTTTGCATATTATATAATAAATCTTCACTATTGAGATAAAATTTTGATATTGTTTATCTGTATCATTAATAGACTTTATTTTACTATATTTCAAACTGTTCCATAATGGGGTCACGATTTGAGCGATGTTTCATAATGGGTACTTTTTCCTCATGTAAAGAAGTTAAAGACATGCACACTCATAAACTAGCAGCTTTTGACCCCCTTACAGACCCGTGAAAGCTTAGTGTGCAGACACATTCACGCAAAAACCCGCAATTTTCGACCTCCTTACAGACACTTGATATTTTAGAGACTCGTAAAAAGGTGAGAGACACGCAAACACGGACTAAATACTCACATTGAGGTGTATTATTTCTAGAATCATCATCATAAAAGAGAGAAAAACTTCTTTAGTCACTTGACCAAAGAAAGAATGTGTTTTTATAACATTTCACGTGTTTCTAACCATTTTACGCGGCTCTAAGCTTTTACGTATCTGTAAGGAGGTCGAAAGTTGGCGGTTGTTTGAGTGCACGGGTCTCGATCTCGAAGCTTTTACGTGCACTGTAAAAAAAGTTTGGTAGATTTCTCACCAGATATATGTAGAAAATCCCGCAGCTCAGCGATGTACGGTTACAGACTACACAGAATTTTCCTCTGCTGAGCAGTGGCCTCTGTTATTACCGCTGTTGAGCAGTGCAAAAGTCCCAAGAAAAGAGGCCGTTGTTATATGTACGACAGATTTCCTAACCTCAAAAAATGTACAACATGTATTAATAGATGAAAGGATACTTAAAAATTTTTAAGATTACATAAATTTTGACAATTAGGTATTGGTAATTGACTAAAGAAATAATATTCCTTCTTGTGTGGAAACTATTTTCTTGTGAAAAGTACACGATAGTAAAGTACGAACTTTACGATGGATGTGTTAAAAACTTTATTTGTACGACAGATTTCCAAACCTCAAAATGTACGATATACATATTAAAACATGAAAGGACACTTGGAAATTTTGACAATTTTTGATAATTGACTAAAGAAATAATATTCTTTCTTGTGTGGAAACTATTTTTTTGCCTGTTATATCAAAATTCTCGTTACTGAAACGATAAGTATTTTTGTCGCGGTAGACAAATCTGTCGTACATATAGTAACGCCGTTTATTTAACTCCTTAGAGTGCACGATGTCTATGCGCAAAAGTACGAGAGACAAGCGCATCTCCGCCGCGCAGTATAGGTATGTACATTTCCCTGTTAAATAGAAAAATTCCACAACGCTTATTTAATACGTCAAACGCATTCTCATTTTGGAAATAATTGTTATAGAAACCCTGGTATTGAAAGTCGAGAAAAAGCAAATGTGCAAGCGCAGCGAATGCACGGTACTTAGCGTGATTGTTGACAGAATCAAAAGTTCGAGAGATGAAGAATACGAATCCATTCCAGAGCACAAGGCGGGTGCTTAGGAAAAGAGAGGGGGAGGGAAAAGAGAATGAGTGTGCGTGTGAGAGAGAGAGAGAGAGAGAGAGAGAGAGAGAGAGAGAGAGAGAGAGAGAGAGAGAGAGAGAGAGAGAGAGAGATTCAAAGCAAACGAACAGGCGACTTGTGTGGGTCGCTGACCTGCTTCAGGAGGCGCGTTCGCTTGATGCCGATGACGCCTACGCTGTCGTCACTGCGGCTCGTTTGTCATATCGCATCTTCCAAAGGCAAGCACTGCCCCGCGCCCAAGCGCGAAGAGACGGGGGACCGCTGAGAATCTACCCGCCGAACTTCTGCTGTACGTACTACCGTCACACACTGCACTATTCGGATGACACGCGTGACAAACGACGCCACAACGAGAACAAGCACTCGCGATGATATACCAAGTACCACTAGTGGCCAGTGGTGCGAGCAAAATACGCGGCGCTCCAAGAGCGCAGACAGGGCGAGCGACAGCGGCAGAAACAACAGACTGGATCTGGAAGGATTGCACACCATACCATAGACAATACCGCACGAGCGCCCTCTCCTTAGCGGTAGTCGGTAAATATTACTAAACTGTCGTAGGCTCGGAGTCGTAGTTGTAGGCATACCTAGTGTGTCTGTGTGTGGTAACTGGTAACTCTGGCCACTGGCGCGGCGGGGGGGGGGGGGGGGCAGGACTAGGAGATGGAACTCGTGGGGACTCCTGTTCTAGTATAAGGCCTGACAGGCCTCGCTTTTCAGTCCCTCATCCACGTGTGACTTACCTGGCTCAGGCCCAACTCCCGGCCGATTCGTGATTCGCTATGTGCAGTCTGCGCTTTTCTATCAAGGTTCGTAAGGAGAGAGAGCTCTGTGCGAGCCGCGATTCATAAAAGCGGCGAACGTTTTCTGCATCCTTAATCATACGTAGACACCTCATTCCCGAGTTAAGGTCACTGAGCCGCCGACGAGATAACACAACAAATACTAAGTTATAACAAATACTAAATCATTGCTCTTCACACTGTTCTCCCGTGCACATTGGTTATTAATACAATAAAGTCGACGTCGGCGCCAGGCCTTGCCGCGCTATTATCACTTTGCATGTACATACATATACAAATAGCCGTCTGCTTCCTGCACCATTAATTGTTTGGAATTTCTTACTGCTGGCTGTTATTTCCTGTGAATGACATAAACGCAGTCTTAGTACTACTATCTACTCTACTCATTCATTGATCCTCACTCTAATTGAATTTTCTATTACAAAGCCATGGAACACAATCATTGCAGCTGAGCATATCTCTACCTATCACTTATAAACTTATTTTACTAGCAATCTCTAATTAAAATGTTCTGAACCGTTCGGAAAGGTCTGATTCTGAAATCTGGAAAGGTTCAGAAGAAAACTTTGAAGACTTTTCTTGTTCTTTTCTTTTCTGAACCTTTATAGATTTTGGTACCAGGCCTTTCCAAACCATTTAGAAATTTTGATCCATTTTAACTAGGAATACTTCGTATACTAGAAGTACTACTGGGTAATCAACAACAAAGGATACTGAAAAGGACGCAGCCATGTGGTTGTCAACAGCAGAGGCTTCATCTCTGGGTGCCGAGGAAGTAGCTGGACGTCTGCAGGTAGACATACGAACTGGACTGTGGTGGGAAGAGGCCGATCACAGAAAACAATTGTTTGGTCTGAATGAACTTTATCTTAAGGAAGAAGAACCTACTTGGAAGAAATATATTGAACAAGTAAATGTGCAGCCATATTTATCATTACAAGATACTGTTATCTAAATATTCATATGACTATTCCTTGCAGTTCAAAAATCCACTGATCTTGTTATTGTTGGGTTCTGCTTTTGTTAGCATTTGCATGAAACAGTTTGATGATGCCATCAGTATAACAGTGGTATGTGGATGTTTTTATTTAAATGCACTTACTATTATTGGTATTTATCGGTAAATTGTTTTTTAGGCTATTATAATAGTAGTTACAGTTGCATTTGTACAAGAATATCGCTCTGAAAAATCTTTAGAAGAATTAAGTAAACTTGTGCCACCTTCTTGCCATTGGTAAATGATTCACATCAACACAACTCACTCTTTAATTTAATATCCGTTCAATGATAATACTGCTTTCAGCTTACGACATGGACACTTAGAAATTTTTCTTGCTCGTGATCTTGTTCCAGGAGACATTGTTTACTTGAACGTCGGGAATAGAGTTCCCGCAGATGTTAGATTATTTGAGGCCATTGATTTGGCTATTGATGAAAGTAGCTTTACTGGGGAAACTGAACCAGCTCAGAAAATTACAGCTCCACTATTGAAAACAAATGGACATAGTGCTAAAAAAAATATTGCATTTATGGGCACATTAGTCCGCTGCGGAAATGGCAAAGTAATTTATATGTTATAGTTTTGGCTACAGATTAGTGGTGTGATAAATTATACTATTGTATTCAGCAATCATATTGAAATTATTTTGTTACTCTTCAGGGTATTGTGATAAATACTGGAGTTAAAAGTGAATTTGGCGAAGTTTTTGCTATGATGCAGGCAGAAGAGGCACCCAAAACACCTCTGCAACGAAGTATGGATATTTTAGGCACGCAACTTTCATTTTATTCATTCTGCATAATTGGTATTATCATGTTATTGGGATGGATCCAAGGCAAAGCAATTCTTGAAATGTTTACAATAGGAGTCAGTCTTGCAGTAGCTGCTATTCCAGAAGGATTGCCTATTGTTGTTACAGTCACTTTGGCATTAGGTGTTATGAGAATGGCCAAAAGAAAAGCAATAGTAAAAAAATTGCCAACTGTTGAAACACTAGGTAAGTTTTTAATCAAACTTATCGAATTACTATTAATATTATATTACCAGACAAATAATTTCATAATTTAATGTTAACATAATCATAGGGTGTGTAAATGTAATCTGCTCTGATAAAACTGGTACTATAACTAAAAATGAAATGACAGTTACAATTATTATTACTTCCGAAGGCTATGTTGCTGATGTTACTGGTGCTGGTTACAATACTGTAGGAGAAATAAAATTGCACAAATGTGATAATGCAGAACTTACTTGGGCAGCAATTAGTAATATGTTAGAAGTAAAAAAATTTGATTTTGTAGTTTTTTATAACTTTTATTTTGATTTGAAATATATATGGAATTAAAAAAAAATTTACTATTATTTTAGGTTGGTTGTGTTTGCAATAATGCTGTTATTCAAAATGACACTTTGTTAGGTCAACCAACAGAAGGTGCTTTATTAGCAGCTGGTTTAAAGAATGGTATGTATGGGGTAGCTGATAAATATCTTCGCCTTCAAGAATATCCATTTTCTTCAGAACAAAAAATGATGGCTGTTAAATGTACAGCTAAATATGGTGAAGTAAGTTTTATTATAATAATTCATAAATTCCTAGATTTAAATTGTTAAATTTTTTCTATAGAATAGGCAAGAAATTTATTTCGTTAAAGGAGCTTTAGAAAAAATTTTGCCACAATGTACAAAGTACTCTGTTAATGGACAAGTATATTCTCTCACACAAAAAAAAGAAGAGGAGTATTTTACTGAAGCTTATGATATAGGACAACGTGGGTTAAGAGGTATATATACTAACAAAGAAATGAACAATAATTCAGATGAATCTAAAATATTACAAAACATAACTGGTTTTCTCACAGTGATTGGTTTAGCTCGTGGCTTATCTTTACAAGATCTTGTTTATGTAGGTCTAGTAGGTATTTGTGATCCACCAAGACCACAAGTACGTGATTCGGTGTCTACCCTTATGGCAAGTGGTGTAAGAATTAAAATGGTTACTGGGGATGCTAAGGAAACTGCTGCAGCAGTTGGTAAGATAATAAATATTAATTTTATTTATTTACTATCAATAGCACTTGAAAATTGCTTATTGGAGCAGTGGGGGTTCGTTAATATAAAAAAAAATATTTTAATCCAATAAACTCATTTCAAATTCTTACTACTGCTACTGACATAAACATAACTATAAGTGAATGTTGACATAAAATTTATTTATAAAAAGTATACCTCTATTAGTAATCGACATCACAATATGAGGACATGAATAAAGCAACATTAAAAAGTCTACATTATGTAATTTCTTTATTGTTTAGCTAATATGGTTGGTTTGGATGTAATACATACAAAACTTATGTCTGGTGACGAAATAGATTCACTAACAGAACAAGAATTAGAAGATAAAATAAGTTATATTAGTGTATTTTATCGGGTCACTCCTAAGCATAAATTATGCATTGTAAAAGCATTACAGAAGAAAAATAATATTGTTGCAATGACAGGAGATGGCGTAAATGATGGTGTAGCACTTAAAAAAGCTGATATTGGAATAGCTATGGGTAAGAACGGTACAGATGTATGTAAAGAAGCAGCTGATATGATTTTAGTGGATGATGATTTCCACACTATCATAGCTGCAATTGAAGAAGGCAAGGGAATATTTTATAATATTCGTAATTTTGTACGATTTCAATTAAGTACAAGTATTGCAGCTCTATCACTCATAGCTCTTGCTACTCTAATGGGTATTCCAAATCCTCTTAATGCAATGCAAATTCTTTGGATTAATATAATAATGGATGGGCCACCAGCACAAAGGTAATTTAAATTCACCTAAATCATTTATCCAATTATGGTATTTGTATAAAATTTATATTATTACATCATTTTAGAAATAATAAATTTTTTGATTTATTTATAGCTTGGGAGTTGAACCTGTAGATAAAGATGTATTAAAACAAAAACCTAGAAACACAAAAGAACCAATGATTACAAAGCATCTTATTATAAATGTTTTGCTATCAGCAGCTATTATTATCTTAGGAACACTTTGGGTTTATAATCGGGAAATGACTTCAGGTGGAATTACTGCCAGAGACACAACAATGACATTTACGTGTTTTGTATTTTTTGATATGTTTAATGCCCTAAGTTGTCGATCTCAAGTTAGTATTAAAATTTTGATATATTAGGATTTAACCTTCTGAATAATCCAAACTTGCTATTGTATTATTCCAGACAAAATCAATATTTACAATAGGTTTATGTAGTAATAAGATGTTTTTGGTAGCTGTAACACTATCTGTTATCGGTCAAATGCTAGTAATTTATTTTCCTCCGTTACAAAGAATTTTTCAGACTGAAGCATTATTTGCAAAAGGTAAAAACTTTATTTAATCAAAAAATTTAATCAAGTAAAAGAAATTATTAACTAAGTTTTTATTCCAGATATTATATTTTTGGTGGCTTTGACATCAAGTGTTTTTGTTATCAGTGAATTAAAAAAATTTGCAGAACGACAGCTCGTGAAACGACATGTTGTTCAGCGCTATGTGAAATCTGAATTAAACTACGTATGATAGTTGGATGAAAACAATAATGATACAAGTGATACAGTCAATATTCTAAAAAATTACAAGAATGATATTCTTTATGTGGAGTAAAACTGTCAAGTGAATTTTCTACATTATTAGAATGAGCTTTTAATTGTTTTCTCAATTCTTCAATAATTGTTCATACTGCCACTCCCAGGACTACTTTTCTATTTAGCATAATATATAAAATTATTTAAGAGCGCTGTTGCATTTCATACATTTAAAATGCTATTATTACAGTATCAAAAATTAATCTTACAATTCATATAGTCCCCGTTGTCATCACTCATCTTTTTAGGCTCGACCGCTACTCGAGAGAGTATATTTTGACCAGAACGAAAAGTGTCACAATTCAAATACTAATAATTTATTATATAAAAATTGTTTTCCAACTAAAATGAGCCCATTTTAGGCGTTTTCCGAGATATATGTATCCCTGTACGTTCGTATGTAATCAGGTTCCTCGATTATCTCAGCGAAATTTCGACGGATGCAAACAAATTTTGGGTCAGATACGCTAGGATACCGGATAGTCCCATATTGAGCCAAATCTATCAGAAAATAAAAAACCACCAGAACAAATAAAAATTTGAAAAAAAAAAATTAAAACACTTTTTTTATATTAGAGAAATGTAAAAAAAAACAAAAAACATTTTTTTCTACGAATAATATTTGTGAACGCAATAGTGACATAAGAAAAATGTTAAATGTAAAAGTTATAGATAAAATTAAAACAAAACTTTTTCCTATTGAATATTTTTTTTGTACAATCAATTCCTGCCCCAGTGGAAATTTTATATGTATGAAAAGGTATCAGAATGTATCAATAGGTATCAGAGTGTACCTAAGTGTATATCGACGCCTCCTGTTCATATAATTCTAACTCAAAATTCTATGCAAGATAATCCCAACTCGAAATTTCGTGCAATATAATTCTAACTCGCAACTCCGTGCATTAAAATTCCAATTCGGGCCAATACACGTGCGGCAAAACAATATAAATCTAATTCAAATAATCCTGGACATTATTTCTTATGACAAACAATTCTGTACTCAAGCACTTCTAATAACACGGGAGAGAAATAGTAGTACCTTATTTATCGATTAATCTGATGTTTTACATATACTGACATTCATACATAATCATGAAACGGAGGTATAAACGCAAAAAAAACGCGATTTTTCACAGAAAATAGGGGTTACTAATTAAATAAGCTTTACTCGAACATAAAGAAACCACCTTTAAAAGTTGAAATAGTTTGGATGCACGAGGAAACGGGCTCTCGAAAACAAGCTTCTTAAGCGTGCTTATATTCAAAGCGAAATTACTTGTCAAATTAAAAGTAGCTTAAGCCTACCAAATTTTTTTGTCAAATAACTAGTAAATTTTTATATATAGTAGTACAATATCATGTACTATATATGAACCTATTATATGTTATGATACATAAAAATAACCACAATACATGCGATATATATGCGTGTAAAAAAAGCACGATTTGCGGTTTTTATGAAATTAAATTTTAATTTTTCTGGTGACTTGATATTTTCTTTACAGAAAAAGATTTCACAGCTCAAATGCTATACTCTTTAGGTGGTTTTATGAACAAATTATCGATTTTCATTAAATGACGAGGAAAAATGCTTTTCTCTCTATAGCAGCATATCGAGGGAGCAGTACAAAGAGTATATACGAGAGTACAAAGAGTACCAAGAGTAGATACGAAAGTGCAAAGTGTACAAAGAGTACGTCCTAGGTACACAATATAATATTTAAACCTAAATAGCCGGGAGGTCCACGCATATTAGGAAACAACGTAGAAATGCAACAAAACGATTATTTAAATAATTTTTAAACCCAGGCACCTAGGGGATACGAGGTCCACGCGTGTTAGGAAATTACGTACACGAAAAAAAAGTAAATCTTGCTGTTTTGCAGAAGTTAAATCAACTAGATAAGGAAAAAGTAGAAACTGCTTTAAAAAAAGTAGAATTCACTTTTTTTTTTAATTTTAGAAGTAAAAACTACTTTTTATTTGAAATGCATATCAAAGCATAATGCCAATCTTACCTTACTAAAAAGTGAATTGTACGTTTTTTAAAAGCAGTTTCTACTGATACTTATGGAAGTAAAATAAACTTGCTTTTATAAGTTAAATCAACTGTGTAAAAAGTAGGATTTACTTTTTTTCCGTGTAGACGTACAACAGTAAGCAAGAAAATAATTTAAATAATTTTTAAGCCCAAGCAGCCGGGGGATACGAGGTTCACGCGTATATGAGAATTACGTAGACGTGCAATACGATTATTTAAATAATTTTTAAACCCAAGTAGCCGATGGATAAGAGGCTCACGCATATTACGGAATTACGTCGAAGTACAACAATCAGTAATACGATTATTTAAATAATTTTTAAACCTACGTCGCTGGGAGATAAGAGTTCCATGCATATTAGGGAATAGCGTAGAAGTAAAACAATAAGCAAAACAATTATTCAAATAATTTTTAAATCAAAGTAGACGGGGGATATGAGGTCCACGCATGAAAGAGAATTACAAAGACGTACAAAAACGATCTCCTATCCCCCGGCTACTTGCGTTTAAAAATTATTTAAATAATCGTATTGCACGTCTAAGTAATTCTCATATACGCGGGGACCTCGTATCCCCCGTCTACTTGGGTTTCAAAATTATTCAAATAATTGTCTTGCTTATTGTTGTCCGTCATGTAATTCCCTTACATGAGTGGACCTCGTATCCCTCGCCTACTTGGGTTTAAAAATTATTTAAATAATCGTATTGCTGATTGTTGCACTACTATGTAATTCCCTAATATCCGTGGACCTCTTATCCACTGTCTACTCGGGTTTAAAAATTATTTAAATAATAGTTTAGCTTATTGTTTCACTTCTACGCTATTCCCTAATATGTGTGGACCTCTTATCCCCCGGCTACTTAGGTTTAAAACTTATTTAAATGATCTTATTGCTGATTGTTGTAATTCGACGTAATTTCCTAAAATGCGTGGACCTCGTATCCCCCGCCTACTTGAGTTTAAAAATTATTTAAATAATTTTTCTGCTTATATTGTTCCACTTCTACGTAATTCCATAATATGCATGGACCTCGTATCCCCCGGCTAGTTGGGTTTAAAAATTCTTTAAATAATCGTATTGCACGTCTACGTAATTCTCATATACGCGAGGATCTCGTATCCCTGAGCTACACAAAGTGGGCCTTTGTAGACCATGTATGGACTCGTCTTCAGTTCGCCAAATGCACTCGCCTTCGGCTCGTACTGGCTCACTTACGGTTCGTACTACAAACACACGAAGTCAAAAGGCCCACTAAGTCCTAGGTGCATACCATATTTTTTGTAACTTATGTATTGATTTTCGGCGTTTTTGTGCCTAAAAAGCAAGGCTAAATTGATTTTTGCTTTATACGACAACGAAATACTCGAAGTAATAAATAATAAAAGAACTTGTTAAGAATAATCAAAAATCTGATACAAATTTGTGCGAATGTGAAGATGTTCATTTTCAAATAAAAATAGTATACTGGATATATCTCTGAATAAAAAAGTCATAAAAAACATGCATTCAAAAATTGATAGTGGATTTAGCTTAATTTTTGCAGTTTTACGGAATTTTAGAATTGCGGGCGCAAAAGTATTTACAAAAGATACTTATGCGCCCGCCGGGCAAATATAGTATTTTTGTATCCAATTAGTCAAAAAAAGTCACTTTAGAACCTCTTTTTAGGCCGAATAACGTCTTTTCCTCCCGCTCTTACGGGAGGCTTCGCTAGATGCTCGAAATGTTCGATTTTCCGTTCACTTTTCTACACAGAAAATGGGCCTTTTTCATGCACGCGTTGAAAAAAATTATTTAAATAATCGTATTGTTGATTGTTGCACTTCTACGGAATTCCCTAATATGCGTGGACCTCGTATCCCCCGGCTGCTTGGGTTTAAAATTATTTAAATAATCGTGTTGCACTTTTACGTAATATACTCTTTGTACTTATATGTACTCTTTGTACCCTCATATGTACTCTTTGTATTTTTATATGTACTCTTTATACTCTCTATATTTTCTTACACTGAGAAGCTATTGGTAGGTTGTAGCCACCACAAATAGTCCTTCTGCGTTAACTGCTACGTGTGGTAACTATTTCACATCACAGTTGCAAATCGGCAAAGCTACTATAGCAACCCTATCGGGATGCGTGTGTACACTCACGCGTGGTGACGGATACCTACATACAACGGTAGTGCAATTCGTTTTGATTCACGTGTGCACTATAAAAGTGTGATTTTTACAGAAGAAAAAGATTGATATCACTGTATGTACTTCAATTAAACGGTAGGTAAATCTCGAAAAAAACCTTAATTCTAAAGTTAGAGTTATGCGTCAGATTAACTACAGTAAAATTATAATATAACCTTACTTGTGAAGCTGGACACCGGTAAAAAAGTTTTGTTGAATTTCGAAGAGTGGTTACTAGTGCATATTTTAATCAAAAATTTATATTTTGTTTGATAGAGTATATAAAATTACTTTTTGAAATTGAAGCATATGGTCCTAAACCACTAAACCTTCAATAATTGATATTTATATGCTAGTAATTAATGTAGATATCATTCTTTAGTTTATCATTAAAAATTATATTTTGTTTTCACTTTCAAAGAGCATGTAGAACCCATCTTTTTACCATAATACCTCTGCAAAATGGGAGATCAACAAGATGTACACCCTCACCTGCATCTTTTTAATTCGCGTCATCCAGAAAATAGTTTAATAACCACTACGTCAAATTCTTCAGTTATACCTGCTTTTCCTCAACTATCTCAACCAATAGTTCTCGCAACACAAAATGACAATCTACAAACACCTACCTACAATAATCAAATCTTACAACAAATGTTTTCCAATTTCCTGCAGCAAACTACAAATAGACCTTTTACCCAGCCTATGTTTCTTCCAAATTTACCTTCTGAATGCACACCACCAAAACAGGCTAGACTATTAAACGCTTCAAATGACAATGCTACGACAGATCATAGTTCACGGAATATATTTGTTGAAATTTTAGATTCATCTACGAATCCTTTAGAAAATGATACAGTTGACAGTATCGAAACAGCAGAAGAAGAAAATATCAAAGAAAAGAATTATATATATTGTTTACTTAAAAATCAGGGTTATCGAGGAGAACATATAATAGATGCCTATAAATTCGACGAACAAATGATAAAGAAGATACGCGAAACAAAGTTGGATGTAGAATATAAAACAACATTCTGCAGATCAGATTTAGCGACTATCATTATAGAAAATGAATTTCATACTAAAAGAAATTATGAGTAAGCGTGTTGTACGTTTTCTTATAGATATTAGCTAATGGTTTGTATAATGATTAGCTACCCTGGTAGCACAATCTGACGCATGTCCGATTGCGCAGAACACGCGTGGTCTATTTCCGCGTTTATATGTAATTCTGCTGCACTCTGATTGCAGCAGTATCGTGCGTCAAGATTGCAACAGAATTGCAAGTAATAAGTGCAATCCTGGGAACAGGATGATGCGCGCATGCGTGCGCAAGAATTGCAGCAGAATTACGTCACGTTCCTCCAGCAGCATCGTCCGTAAGGATTGCAACAGAATTGCAAGTAAAAAAGGCAACCCTGGGATCCGGATTATGCACGCATGCATGCACAAGAATTGCTGCAGAATTACGTCACGTTCCTCCAGCAGCATCGTCCGTCAGAATTGCACAAGAATTGCGAGTGAAAAGGTCCATTCTCGAAACCTGGTTACGCACGCATTCGTGCGCAAGAATTGCAGAAGAATTACGTCACGTTCCTCCAGCAGCATCGTCCGTAAGGATTGCAACAGAATTGCAAGTAAAAAAGGCAACCCTGGAATCCGGATTATGCACGCATGCATGCGCAAGAATTGCTGCAGAATTACGTCACGTTCCTCCAGCAGCATCGTCCGTCAGAATTGCACAAGAATTGCGAGTGAAAAGGTCCATTCTCGAAACCTGGTTACGCACGCATTCGTGCGCAAGAATTGCAGAAGAATTACGTCACGTTCCTCCAGCAGCATCGTCCGTAAGGATTGCAACAGAATTGCAAGTAAAAAAGGCAACCCTGGCATCCGGATTATGCACGCATGCATGCGTAAGAATTGCTGCAGAATGACGTCACGTTCTTCCAGCAGGATCGTCCATCAGAATTGCAAAAAAATTGTGAGTGAAAAGGTCCATTCTCGAAACCTGGTTACGCACGTATGCGTGCGCAAGAAGTGCAGCAGAATTACTTCACGTTCCTTCACCAGCATCGTTCGTCAGGCGTGATTTTATGCAATAATTTTCCATTTACACTGTTATCGGGAACATAATAGCAAATAGGCTGTCTCCAATCATTCTGCCTACCTCGTAGCATAAAAACTAAAACATGATTACCATGATTTTTATTGCGACCATGCTTTCCCATATCAGTGTAACCTTCAATCAAATCTTTTTTTGGGTTGTAATCTAACCACGATTTTATACTCATTTCATCCCACATTAATACACACTTGCATTCTTTTCGAGTCATTGTACTTAATTTTATTTTCAATAATTCTAATAACTTAGTGTTATTTCTGGGACTCAAATCAAGTTCGTTAATCCATCGCCTTATTAAACTAATACAGGGCAAAGCAAACTTCTTTTGGTCACGCAAATAACAATAAGCTTTTGGAGACTTATAAAATAAATTCATAGCAAACTCTTTTTCCTCATTGGACCACTTTCTCCGTTTGTTATGATTCATTTGCATTTTAAAAAAATTTAATACATTAGCATTAAGCTTTAAGTACTCATCATAAAAAGAAACTGCTTCCTTAGATCTTTCAATTTTACGCTCAAGATTCATAATTTTTTTATTTCTATTTCGAATGTTTTTAGAAAGTTGTTTATTTCTATTTTGAATGTTTTTAGCTTTTTGTTCATACGTTACATTTTTTGCTTTTACTTGTATAATCACATGTTGTGCTTTTTTACATTGCTTATCTTTTTGGTTTAACTGTCGTTGTAAATTCTTAATTTCATCTTGCAATTTTTGAAGTGAAGTTTCATAAGTTCTAATTTTATCAACAGCATTTGTGGATTTTTCGTTAGAGTCACAATCAAAATTCAATTGGCTTTGCATTCCTGAACAAGATGGCTCTTCTGTATCAAAGCTTTGTGGCATGTTAAAACTAGTTTCTATTAAAAAAGGAGTTTCTAAATCAATAGCTGATCTCTCTTGACATGTAATAGGAGGAAGATCAATTTCGGAGCCAGCATGTTCCTCAACTTCGTCGGAATCATTCAAATCAGTAGCTGAAGCCTTTTGAATAGGTATAGCAATATCTTTTAATCTCTTCATACCAGAACCGATTACAAAATCGTCAGCAGTAAAATGGTCACTACAAAGTCGCTTGTTTTCCATTTGATTGGAATCCAAATCAATAAGTGTGTAATTGCCTGAGTGAAGAATCCAATCTAGTTGTCTATGTAAATAAAATATATAATTGATAGAACGAAAGTGCAAATCATAGTCATAACTTTAAGAAAATTTTGAATATTATAGTTGGGAAGCAGAGCGTCCAAGTCGGACGGCAGTTTCGAGTCTGCTCAGTAGAGACTGTCGCGGATTGGGCGCTCGCGCTTTAAGCTAAAGTCGGGTGTTACGTAGACGTGTAATACAAGGCAAAACAATTATTTAAATAATTCTTAACCCCAAGTAGGCGGGGGATGCGAGTTCCACGCGTATACGTGAGAGCGTAAGACGTGCATACAAGGCAAAATACTTATGTAAATAATTCTTAACCCCAAGTAATCGGGGGATGCGAGTTCCACGCGTATACGGGAGCGCGTTAGACGTGCATGCAAGGCAAAATAATTATGTAAATAACTCTTAACCCCAAGTAGGCGGGGGATGCGAGTTCCACGCGTATACGGGAGCGCATACAAGGCAAAATAATTATGTAAATAATTCTTAACCCCAAGTAGGCGGGGGATGCGAGTTCCACACGTATACTGGTATAAGGCAGACGTGTATTATACATGGCAAAAGAATTATTTAAATAATTCTTAACCCGAAGTAGGGGGGGGGATGCGAGTTCCACGTGTATACGGGAGCGCGACAGCGTGCATACAAGGCAAAATAATTATGTAAATAATTCTTAACCCCAAGTAGGCGGAAGGTGCAAGTTCCACGCGAATATGGGAGCATCCCCCACCTACTCGGGTTGAGGATTATTTAAATAATTATTTTATACGCTCCCGTATACGTGAAACTCGTATTCCCTGCCTACTTGAGGTTAAGAATTATTTACATAATTATTTTGCCATGTATACACGACTGCCTTATTCCAGTATACGCGAGGAACTCGTATCCCCCGCCTACTTGGGTTAAGAGTTATTTACAAAATTATTTTGCCATGTATACACGACTGCCTTATTCCAGTATATGCGAGGAACTCGTATCCCCCGCCTACTTGGGGTTAAGAGTTATTTACATAAGTATTTTGCCTTGTATGCACGTCTTACGCTCTCACGTATATGCGTGGAACTCGCATCCCCCGCCTACTTGGGGTTTATAATTGTTTAAATAATTGCCTTTCTTATTGTTGCACATCTATGTAATTCCCTTATATGCGTGGACCTCATATCCCCACCCTACTTGAGTTTAAAATTTTTTTTAATAATTGTTTTGCCTATTGATGCACGTCTACGTAATTTCCTAATATGCGCGAACCTTGCGTCCCCCGGCTACTTGGGTTTAAAATTGTTTAAATAGTAACTGTCTTGCTTATTGTTGCACGTCACGTGATTCCCTAATATATGTGGACCTCGCGTCCCCCGGTTTCTTGGGTTTATAATTGTTTAAATAATTGTCTTATTGTTGCACATCTATGTAATTCCCTAATATGCGTGGACCTCATATCCCCCGCCTACTTGTGTTTAAAATTTGTTTAAATAATTGTCTTGCTTATTGTTGCACGTCAACGTAATTCCCTAATATGCATGGACCTCGCGTCACCCGGCTTCTTGGGTTTAAAATTGTTTAAATAACTGTCTTGCTTATTGTTGCACGTCAACGTGATTCCCTAATATACGTGGACCTCGCGCCCCCCGGTTTCTTGGGTTTATAATTGTTTAAATAATTGTCTTTCTTATTGTTGCACATCTATGTAATTCCCTTATATGGACCTCATATCCCCAGCCTACTTGGGTTTAAAATTTGTTTAAATAATTGTCTTGCTTATTGTTACACGTCAACGTAATTCCTAATATGCATGGACCTCGCGTCACCCGGCTTCTTGGCTTTAAAATTGTTTAAATAACTGTCTTGCTTATTGTTGCACGTCAACGTGATTCCCTAATATACGTGAACCTCGCGTCCCCGGCTTCTTGGGTTTATAATTGTTTGAATAATTGTCTTGCTTATTGTTGCACGTCTACGTAATTTATACTTTTCGTTACAGTAAAGTATCGATGCATTGTTTGTAGGGCCAGCAAGAAAATACTTTGTTGGAGGAGCGAAAAATAACGTACATTTGCGTACGTTATTACTCTTTAAGGACGTTCTCTTGGTCGAAATAGCAGTTTTCGAATTTTTAACTTTTAAATAATGTTTAATTAATTTAATAATCCAAAAGTAAGTACATATAACAAGTATACACTAGAAGGAACATAAAAAAAATTTTTTAAACGAATTCAGGCAATAGTTACCAAGATATTGTTAAAATTAAAGACAAAAACTTCAATAAGTTACCTAATTTTTTTTGTTTCTTATCCAATCTTAACGAAATAAAGCTTATTTTGTTCGTTAAGAAATTTCAGAGGGAGTATATATGGGAAAATTTATGATACGAGTTACCAATACGACGTAATATCAATTTGTTTATTAAAACTTGACTTACTTTTCTTAAACAAATTGATATTACGCCGTACTGGTAACTCGTATCATAAATTTTCCCATCGATACTCCCCCTGAAATTTCTTGACGAACAAAATAAGCTTTATTTCGTTAAGATTGGATAAGAAAGAAAAGAAATTAGGTAACTTATTGAAGTTTTTGGCTTTAATTTTAACAATATCGTAGTAACTATTGTCTGAATTCGTTTGAAAAAAATTGTTTTATGTTCCCTCTAATGTATATTTGTTATATGTACTTACTACTGGATTATTAAATTAATTAAACATTATTTGAAAGTTAAAAATTCGAAAACTGCTGTTTCAACCAAGAGAACGCCCTTAAAAGTTTAAGGTACATTAGTCAAAAATAACGTAGAAAAACCCTAGTTCTGACGTAAGAAATATGAATAATAAATATTATATTATAACAACAAATAACAATAATAATATTATAAATAATATTAATACATCATTTTTCAGAAAATCCGTATGTAATAATTCACTTTTAAAAGTTAAAAAGTTAAAGTTACTGAGAAAATATTTAACTAATTGTAAGTTTAGTTAAAAGTTAATAGATTTAAAACTAACTAAGTTATGTTAAAAGTTATTAAGTTTTTAACTTTCTAACTTAACTTTTAACTTTTTAACTAGTTGCCAACCCTGCCAATTTCAGTCCATAGTTACCGTGCGATAATAAATATCACTTTTTAAATACCAAACTTTTAAATATCGAATATCTCAAGAAGTCATTATATGATCTAATTGATAACATTTTGCACACGTATGCCTACATTATACAAATGTGCATAATGTTTAATTTTTACTGTCGTTCTATAGCCATTTATTTACATTTTAACAAACGAAATTATTTTATTTCCTACGTTTATTAATTATATATATAAATAAATATAGTTTAACATTTTAAAGATCAATACACAAATATTTAATATATAATACTTAAATGGTTTAATCTTTATCAAAACGAAAATAAAATAAATTTAATAATTTAATAACTATAATTATTACTGTAAGCTCAGAAATGTAACCTATAAAAATAATTTCTTTTATTCTCCAGATTCCGCCACAAAAAATGTCTAACGGATATGAATATCAATTTATTTTATATGAAACTATTCTTTATAAATAAACTTAACCAAAACAACCTAACCGTGCTTCATCCTTTGGAAATCGATGAAAAATCAAGGTGGGTTTCTTCGCTTTGGTGTTTGTGCATCCTTCATAAGCACAACGTGCTCGTGATGGTGCCATGATTTATTTACCTCAAAGGCTCAAAAAACCAGTACCTAACTACTTTCAAAGAAAACAAAACCCTTGAACTGAACGGCGCCGTTAGAACTGCAACACTCCTATCCTCTGTCAGAAAGCTCCTCTCGCAGATATTCCCACTTTTTTACACTACGTTTCCCGCGCGATAGTCGGATCAAGACAGAAACATTATATTACCTATTTTCACATAATCGACTAGTATTTTATATGCAAAACCTTTGATATAAATAAAAACAATAATTCTTTGTAAAATAATATCTTTATTGTGCTTAATTAACAGTTATTTATTATTCACATCTTATACACGTGTGTATATCTATATATATTCGGCGGCCGTCAGCGCCGCCTCGCGGTTGGGTAACAGAACTAATCGGCGTGTTACCCAAACGCTCTGTCCAAAAGTTTATTAAGGAGTACGCTTCTATATGCGTCTATATTCGTTGGATAAAGGTATTAAATTAATATATTGCAAAAAGTAATTTCATGTATACTTACAGCCATTCACTTCCACGTGCTCAGAAACGGTCAGAGTAGGATTAACCTGAAAAGTAAACGAAAATCTGTGAACATCCTGTAAAAATATAGTAAAATGAATAATTTTTATGAAATAATTAGTTATACTTACATCCAATCTAGACTGCAATACTTATATTTTTTACAAATTATGCAAATAACATTACGAAGCCGTCCCTCAAACAAAAAATACATGTGGAAATATACGTACAGGCAGTACAAGACAATTGCCTCACATGTGAGCGCCATAAAACCTATTCTAGAGACTACACTCGCGCCAGCATTGGGATGTGGGATCTGATATCGATCATGCGGCCCTCGTGGTGACGCGGTCAACTAGAGCTGGGGCTTTATCGAGCTAAACAAAATTGAAGTGCTGCTTTCATTTTTGGCCAATCAGCGAGCTGGAAATTTTTGAATAGCCAATCAAATTTCTCAACACCTCGAAGTCATGCTTTCACAAATTATGTTAAATTTGCGGCGCGAAAGTCGTAATATTTGTAAAATAAATTATGTAACCATAAAAATACGAAAACCCTTAAGACGTGTATTGTCGTAGATAATGTTAAATGTCCTTGAACACTTATATAGTATTGTTACGGAATAACACTATACCGATCGTAAAGCTATTTCAACAAAAAAAAGGTACAATACTAGCGTGGACAGCTGCTGTAAGAACGTGACGCAATTCTGCTACAATTCATGCGCATGATGCGTGCTTAGTCCCCAGGATGCACTCTTCAATTGCAAGTCTGCTGGAATTCCACTGCATATTGCTGCTGCAATCACGAGTTGCAATACTGATGAAATTTTTAGGTACGCATAAGTGCACGGTCATTCGTATCGATAACATTCTACTTTTCTTCTCTCAGTTTCGCACAATTCTGTCGTAGGGATTCCCTGCAAGAACATGACGCAATTCTGCTGCAATTCTTACGCATGACGCGTGCTTAGTCCTGTTCACAGGATGCATTCTTCAATTGCAAGTCTGCTGCATGTCCGCTGCAAGTTGCTGCCGCAATCACGTGTTGCCATACTGATGCAATTCTTAGGTACGCATAAGGGCATGGTCATTCGTAACGACAACATTGCATTGTCTTCTCTCAGTTTCGCACAATTCTGCCGTAGGGAGCTACTGCAATAACGTGACGCAATTCTGCTGCAATTCTTACGCCTGATGCGTGTTTAGTCCTCTTTCCAGGATGCATTCTTCAATTGCAAGTCTGCTGCATATCTGCTGCAAGTTGGTGTCGCAATCGCGTGTTGCCATACTGATGCAATTCTTAGGAACGCATAAGGGCATGGTCATTCGTAACGACAACATTGCATTTGCCTTCTCTCAATTTCGCACAATTCTGCCGTAGGAAGCTACTGCAAGAACGTGACGCAATTCTGATGCAATTCTTACGCCTGATGCGTGCTTAGTCCTCTTCCCAGGATGCATTCTTCAATTGCAAGTCTGCTGCATGTCTGCTGCAAGTTGCTGCCGCAATCGCGTGTTGCCATACTGATGCAATTCTTAGGAACGCATAAGGGCATGGTCATTCGTAACGACAACATTGCATTTGCCTTCTCTCAATTTCGCACAATTCTGCCGTAGGAAGCTACTGCAAGAACGTGACGCAATTCTACTCCAATTCTTACGGATGATGTGTGCTTAGTCCTGTCCCCAGGATGCATTTTTCATTGCAAGTCTGCTGCATGTCTGCTGCAAGTTGCTGCACAATCATCTGCCGCCATTCTGGTGATATTTCACTGCATGTGTTCATGCTCATTTGTCATGCGTCAGAAATCATATTGAGGTCGGAAATAGACAACGTATGTTCTGCCGCAATTTACTGATTTTTAAGCATCTTGTAGCAAACTTGCAGCAGAAATACAATGGGCGTGCTACCAGGGTAATGTTCCGCGACTTAAAAAAATGTGTCATCAGTTAAAAAGTGATCAAATTTCTTGGTGAGATGGAATAATTTAAATTATGAAATTATTAACCTTTTTATAATAAATAAAAAATGATTGAAATTTTTTAATTAAAAAAATAATAGTTAACATTGATAAAAACTATTTAAACTTTTATTTCAGAATTACTCATGAACGCTTTGAGGAATTTGTTAATTCTGTAACGGAATTGTTTCCTCGTGAAGAACGGACTGTGTGGTACTCTGGTAGTTACAGAGACAAAGCTGGCCCGAAGAGTGCCAGAGGGATTTTATACGAAAAGTATAAATATTTACGAACGGAAGCAGATGCGATAGGATGTAACGTTAGAAGGCAAAGAAAGAAAAAAGGAAACAAGAAGCCTGCTACGGGTGAGCTTATCCTCCAAAATCGATTGAATAATAAAATACGTGTAATAATTTTGCTCTGATAATAAAATAATTTAATATATTTTAGATGAACTTATAGTCGCATCGGATGATGCTGAAAACATTTTTTCTGGCAACATCGACGTAGCTTTCGAAAAGTTATGGTTGGAATCGCACGATAGACGAAAAAAAGTATATTGTTCGTTAACTTTATCTAACATTTTCGAAAAATATCCAGCGCTATGTTCCCCTACTGGACATAAACTGGTAAATTATTACTATTACTTTTAATAGTCTTAAAAGCAGTAACAATAGTAGAGTAGTAGTAGTAGCACCTATTAGTTTTCGCTTCAATGTTTCCTTTTAATTTGTATAAGCTGTTAATATAAAGTACGTTAAGTTAATACGTTATAGAATTTTACGTATTGAGAATGTATTTGTTAAACAATCAGACTTTTTTCACACACTAGTTGCATAATATACTACATTGAGAAAAAAATATAGTATATTTTCACATACAAGTACTATAAAATATAGTATATTTTCACATACAAGTACTATAAAATATAGTGGTATTTGGCTACATCTATATTTTATAGTGATATAAACAATATAATTTTGATAAAAATAGCTGGAAATGTTATTGAGTACTATATTATATAGTAAACTTTGGAATATTTAATGGATTTTGAATGGAAATATTATATTATACTAAACAGATATAGTAAACTTTACTGATAATTAAGTTAAATGTATAATAATTGAGTTACTATGGTGTTTAATCGTTTGAATTATATGAATATATTTATTATTAACAGATTATAGTTCATTTTACAAAAAATCATTGTTAAGGCAATAATATTCAGTTTTACTGTGCAATATATAGTTTACAGTGAAAACGCCCTTTTTTCAGTGTATATTTTTTATTCTTATGCTTATTCTCAGTACTTTTCTTCAGTACTATTCTTCAGTTTAATATAAAATAAATATGTCAAATACGTGAGACGTTAATTTATAGCCATTTTTCTTTAGTTTTTGATAGATTTCAACAAGGAGTTTCAAGACAAGTCTGAGAAACTGATTCACAAGTGGCCAGAAACAGCCAAAAGTATTATAGCGGTGGCGCGAAGGAAAAAAACAAAATTTTTAGCTGTTTCCGCAATCTTAGATGCCCATCCAAATATTATAAACAGTAGTGAGTACTTCTTAATCAATTTCGAATAGTTTTATTTTACGAAGCTTTAATTTATTAGTTATATTTTCAGATTACGAACAAAACGTGGCATTATTATTGGTACCTGCTTTAATATACGCCTTCACTAGAGCAAAGAAGAAAATTAAAAATTGGAGACCTAGTCTTTCGGAAATAACCGACAGCTGTGTACTTTGGGTACAGGTAAAGATGATTTTATTCTATATTGACGTCTTATTTCTATTATAAATTTTGACTACGATTTTTGTTCAACTTAGTGTGCGAAATTCTACTTTTCACGCCTGTATATAGTGTACAAAGTGCCTGATTCACGCGTTTTGTAGCTCAGTGTAGGTAATCACTTCGCACACTGAGCGCCAAAATGCACAAATTGGACACTACGCACACTATAGCAGACATAACAGTAGAATTACGCACACTGAGTTGAAAAAATAGTATACGATACGCGTACGCGTGGGCGATTCATGTACTCGTGCTTTCGTAGCCCTCGCGCGTAACGTGCGTAATAGCACTCATACGTGACTCAACTACCTTACGCGCTTGTATCGTAATGTTCTATTTTAACACGAAATAGTGAAATTTGTAAAAAAAACTTACAGTAAAATATTATTAATTTCCTCTTCAGGATCCAGCAAAATTGATCACAAAACAGCAAGATTTAAACAGTCTGTTGTTACTTCACAAGGTACCGCTGCAACCCTATGTTGTCATATGTGGTAGCCTAGATGAAGTAACTGCCTCGTATGCCGTGATTGGTACTAAGAAGTACAGTGTTAGCTCTCCCATAGAAGCATTAGACATTTGTTTCAAAAGCGTCAAAGTATTAGATATGAAATTTAGTGTAGTTTCATCATCAATTTGGCAATTTATGCGTTATTATATATATGGTTTTGAAGAACGTAGTGTAGAAAAAAATGTTAGTACTTTAATTTCAGAGTTAAAAAGCGAACAGATGTAAATAGTTTTTTCGTTAAAAATAAGTTTATTTTTTATAAATACTATTTATTGCATACTTGTGATTAATACTCCTGTATAGCCATTACGCAATTTTAGTATTTATTTTATTAGTTACTAATATTCTAAAATAGTTATGAATTATCTCGCAAATCATGCATTTGGTGACTCTATAAGTAGAACTTTTTTACATAAAGAAAAACTTAAGTTTTGTTTATCTTTACATAATACATTTGCAACTCGAAATTGTGTACAGGAAGTTATAGAAAAAGTTAATTTTTTTATCGCAAATTTATTTGTTCCTTTCTTGGATCAGGAAATGAAAAAATCAGTAGATCCAATTTCTTACCAAAAATTGAAACACATTCTTAACAAACTGCCATTTGAGCAATTTTCTACAGAAAAACTAAGGCTAAAAGTTTTCAAAAAAGAAAGTATCTACATTGATCCCGTAGAATTCAAAATTGGGGAAGAAAAAATAAAGCATTTGCTTTCAAATGGAGATTTTATCGTTGAACTCCAACCTGTATTTGCTGCTCATATTCCTCTTTCTCACGTATTAGAAGTCTTCTTTGAGTTACCGAGTGTATATGAGGAAATTATCCAATACATTCAAAATCTAAAAAAAGAAAAGAATATAATTTCTAACTTTATTCAAGCTCAACTATGGACAACAAAATATAAAGATTTTTCTGAGCGTGATTCGGTTTTTCCTATCTTCCTTTTTTTCGATGAGTTTGATACTGGGTGTGCCTTAGGATCTGCTGCTGGAGAAGCTAAATTGGGAGGTGTTTATGCATCCATTCCATGCCTCCCTCCTCAGATCGTTGCTAAAATGAGTAGTATCTTCTTATCAACGATTTTCTACTCAAAACATCGAGAAGAGTTCGGAAACGAAGCCGCTTTTCGAGAAGTTATAAATGAATTAAATTATTTACAAAAAATGGCTTAACGATCAATGTTGACAACAAAGAAGTCACATTATTTTTTCAGTGTGTTCTTATCTTAGGTGACAATCTCGGACTTAATTGTACCTGTGGATTTTCTAAAAGTTTTACAGCAAATTATTATTGCCGTTGTTGTTCGGCATCGTCTGCTGATAGTAAAGAATTTACTAAAGAAGTAAAATCGCTACTGAGAACTAAAGAATCGTACGAAGTAGATTTAGTTGCTAGCGATGCTTCTATTACAGGAGTACATGAAAAATGTATTTTCAATGACATTGAAAATTTTCATATAATAGAAAACCAATCTATAGATATCATGCATGATATATTCGAAGGTGCCGCCAGCTATACTATTGGAAATGTATTACATGCTATGTTGTACAAAAAGAAATTATTTACTTTAGAAATGTTAAATCATCGTATCGAAACGTTCAATTATGGAAAGATCGAGTCTAGAGATAAGCCTCGCCGCATTATTCTTGAGCGCTGTAAAGATTACAAAAATAAAGGAAAAACAACGAAAATTCGTCTGAAACAATCCTCTGGAGAGATGATGGTTCTGTCAAGATATCTCAGTTTAATTATAGGGGATCTAGTACCTTCAAATAATGTGTATTGGTCTTTGTATTTAGTTTTAAGAAAAATCATTGGCATCGTGACTTCACCAAGAATCGTCAAAGGCGAATCGTTCGATTTACAAGAACGTATTGCTGAACACAATATCATGTACATCTCTTTCTTTGGTCACTTAAAGCCAAAAATGCATTTCATGACACATTACCCTAAGCTTATAGAACAAAATGGGCCTTTGATTCATTTTTGGGGCATGACGTACGAACGTAAAAATAAAGAAATGAAAGATAGCGTAGCTGCGACAAAAACAAATAAAAATTTACCTTTGACTATGGCAATTGGGAACCAGCTACGGATGTGTTACTTAAAAGAATGCTGTGATTCTATAAAGTCTGATTATACTTTAGGGCCAACAGAAATAATTCCAGACATCGAAGTACGAACACTTATCCCGAACATTCCAGGTCATATAAATGCTGAAAAATCGAATTATATAAAAATAGTAGGAAAGAAATATTCAAAAGGTTCTGTATTTTTAGTCGATATTGATGGTGTCAATGATCCAGAATTTGGACAAGTTCAAGAAATTTATAAAATTAAGGGTAATATATATATTTATGCATCGTACTTAGAGACAATAAATTTTAATGAACATTATCACTCGTTTAGTGTCACGAAATCAGATAAAAATAATGTATTAATTCATATTGATCGTGTTCCTCGAATCCATCCATGTGTTTATGTTAACATAAAAAATGATTATTATGTATCAACGAGACATCGGTTGTAATTATAATAAAATTTAGATTATTGTTTGTTTATAAATAAAATATTAAAAAATTGTTTATTAAATTTATAGAATAGTATATCGTATACCAAGGGCGTAAAGTGGGCCTTTCTAAACCGAGTGTGGAGTACGCAGTACGAGTCGAAGGTAAACAAGCCGAAGACAAGTCCGTTTTGCGAGCCGAAGACGAGTACTGCAATCACATAAGATCAAAAAGCCTACTTAGCCCTTGGTGCACACGATATTTTTTGTGATACGGGTTTGGATTTTTCCTAATGGCACTTTTTCGCCCGCTATGCCTTTACTTTAGCTTATACGGCACTTTTGCGCCCGCTGCAACATTTTCGCGCCTGCTAATCTAAAAACGGTTACTATAAACCTGTTTTTAAGATTCAAAAAATGCGATAATCGTGCCTGTGTTAAAAAAAAGTACTATATTTATTTATTATTCCTTACCTAAACCTTGCACATAAATTTCAGGGACTTCCATATGGTACTTATACACATTTTCTTGATAATGATAGATCTTATAATAAACGGGATAACTAGGTACAACGCTCTTTCAATTTTCTTTTATTCCGATTCAATAACAGATATTATGTGATTTAAAAAACAATATATATTTCAGCAAAATTAGTTTGTATTAATAAATGCATAAAAAAAACATTTATTTGTATGTATTATTGCACCGAGTATGTATTACTGTGAAGCGATTCATACATAAATTTTAGTAACCGTTATTAATCACATTAATCATAAACGTTATTAATTAAACAAAATAAATAAGAATCACATTATAGTACATTTCGACACTGGTGCGGACTCGCTTCGCTCGTGCGAAAAACGTCACACGAAGTAAATCATCAACTTCCGCACTCGTTTCGAACGGTATTTTATACCACGAGAGCCGAAAAATCATACCAAAGTTGTGATTTTGAGGTTAGAGTGGTATAAAATAAGTTTAATAGTATAGTAATTTCCATGATTACTATATACGCAGTCCTTCAAACGCAGTCACTTGCTATGCACCGTTTAGACCTTCCCTTGCTTGTGAGATATCTGAGCTCCGCGCGTGCAAGTTATGTAATACACCACGGTTGCTCATTAACTGCATCTTTCACGGGTGGCAGTCGCAGCTCGCATGCGTGGTGAGGTTTGACCACAACGCGTGAGCGAGTATCTCCATGCAGTGGAGTGGTGGTGAAGTACAGCCAGACTTAGCGCTAGCTACGAACCAAGAGTTTCTCAATATTCTTTTAAGGGAGTTACGAGAGCACAAGAGAGTATAAGAGAGTACATTAGAGTACAAGAGATTATTTTAAGAGTATTTTTTGTGCACATTGAAGTGCTTACTATGCCCCCTCGATAGGCTCTTATGGACAAAAAGCATTTTTCCTCGTCATTTAATGAAAATCGATAATTTGTTCATAAAACCACCTAGAGAGTATAGCATTTGAGCTGCGAAATCTTTTTCTGTAAAGAAAATATCAAGTCACCAGAAAAATTAAAATTTAATTTCATAAAAACCGCAAATGGTGCTTTTTTTACATGCATATATATCGCATGTATTGTGGTTATTTTTATGTATGATAACATATAATAGGTTCATATATTATAGTACATGATATTATACTATATATAATTATATATTATATATATAATAAATAAATATATTATATATAAAAATTTACTAGTCATTTGATAAAAAAATTTGGTAGGCGTAAACTACTTTTAATTTGACCAGTAATTTCGCTTTGAATATAAGCACGCGTAAGAAGCTTGTTTTCGAGAGCCCGTTTCCTTGTGCACCCAATCTATTTCAATTTTTAAAGGTGGTTTATTTATGTTTGAGTAAAGCTTGTTTAATTAGTAACCCTTATTTTCTGTGAAAAATCGTGTTTTTTTGCGTTTATGCCTCCGTTTCATGATTATGTATGCCCCAGTGGAAATTATAAAATGTATCAAAATGTACCAAAATGTATCAAAATGTATTAAAAGGTATCAAAAGGTATCAAAAGGTATTAAAGTGTATCAAATTGTATGTAGAGGTTGCATTTCGTAACTTTTGTAGAACACTTTGATATCTTTTGATACCTTTTAATACATTTTGATACATTTATATACAAAATCATTTTTTGATAAAAGAAAAATTTATTGATGAAAGAAACATTTAGACACGCTCTGGTACACTTATATATATATTTTAATACATTTTCATACCTTTTGATACCTTGTAATACTATCAAATATTGTTTTCATGCCTTGATTTAAATAATATAAAATTTTTTATATAGTACTAAAACGAAAAAATAAATATGGAATATATTGTTTACAAATATTTTACATATTTTTCATTAAAAGTTGATAATGTATTTATAAGATAATTACGTGCCCAGGCGGAAATGATTTTCTATAATAAAAGTTTAAAAAAGTTTATAACTGATATTAGCAGATTAGAAAGTCAGGAGTTGAGGCTTTTATAAAAGTTTCAAAACGTTATAAATAGTTATAGTTATTTACTTTTATAAGTTTTTTGGATCGTCGTAAAAATTTGAATCTTTGATTAGTAAAAAAAGTAAATAACTTAATAACTATTATAAATTTTTAATAATTGAAAATAATGATTTTTAGTAGTTACTTAATATCCTGTCATTTGATGTCTTATTATTATATTGGGGATGTGAGTACCGACGTTATTTTTCAAACGAGTACATCTTACGAAAATACCAATAGAATCATCCAAAAAAATATGAGAATTTATTTACTCATACATGCAAATGTAATGTAATTACTACTGGTAAATAAATAAATAAATTTAATTAAATAAAAACCGTACTGTCGGTAAGTAGGAGTCTACAATTGACCTACTTTTCAAACGAGCATATCTAACGAAAATGCTAATAGAATTACTAAAAAAAAATTCCTGGATATAGAGTTTATGTGTACGGAGCGCTTGACAAAATTTGTTTTCCGAATAAACGCTTGTATGTTGATTTAAAAAATATTGAAATTCACGGTTTCACATGACCTTAATGGAACCTTATTACTAAAAGTTAGTCAACAATATTAATGATTACGAATAGCTAATAAAAGTTTAAATTCATTAAAAACTATTTAAAACTATTCATAACTATTATTATTAAATAAAAAAAGTTTTTAACTGATAATAACTTTTTACACCCGTATGGAAATAATAAATGTAAAATAAAATGTAAGAAAATGTATAAAACTGTATAAAACCATTGGTTTTCGGACATTGTTTTTACGGTTTTATACACTTTTTTCCATTTTTTTACATTTTTAAACGTTTCCTTATAAATATAAATATTATAATTTTTCCATTATTAGTCTGCAAACAGAAATTGTAAAAAAATGTAAGGAAAGGTAAGAAAATGTAAGAAAATATAAGAAAACGTAAGAAAATGTAAAATATTACATATTCTTACTATTATATACACTTTTATACACTTTTAAGCAGTTTTGTATATTTTTATATGTTTTCTTACATTTCATTAAAATTTATACATATATAAGAAAATTATCTGGAAAAAAATTTTAATTTATTAAATCTATGAAAATGTGTAAAAATGTATAAAAGTATGTATATGTATAAATCGTAAGCATAAAATTTCCGATAACCAATGGTTTTATAAGTACAGTTTTATACAGATTCTTGCAGGTTTGTACAATTTCTTAGGGTTTTCTGGATTTACTCACATTCCTTTTTTTCATTCGGGCAGATTGATTTTATGGTTATGCGCCGCAGCTCAAAAAAGTAAATAAAAGTTTATTACTGTTATAAACTTTTTTTAGCTCTTCGTAACATAAAAAAACTGTTGATAACTTTTATAAACTGTTACTATAGTCTCAAATCCTATCTTTATAAACAGTTATTAACACTTATAAACTTTTTTAAAAATTATAAAAAATTATATATTCTTATTAATAATCATTTGCTTAGTTTTATTTCCGCCTGGGTATTTATAAAAAAATTATTATTAGTCCTTATATCAAATATTGTCGTTTATGAATTCAACGTCTCCCTAAATCTAACGACATACGAATCGTTACTATAGCATTGGACGGACTTAATGTGTGAGAAATGGGTGGAGCACCTAATGTATTCCTTCAAGAGCGCTGTAAGTTTTGTATTGGTAGAGCTGAGGTCCTCCATATCCGTAAAGCAGACGACTTTTTCCATTCTCATCGTAATAGGGATAACGATATTGAGGTCTAAAAAATACACAAGTTTCATATTAATGGTACTAAGCAACTACTTATGTGCAGGTCTCGGGTAACCGATGTATCCTATAAATACCTCTCAAAGTATTGGAAGTTCGGGGCTCGAGGCTGGGCAAACACTGAGCAACAGCGTTCCACGTTCGTCATTAACAGTAGGAGAAAAACAATGGCAACTACGTACTACGAGAAACAATTTTCAAAGTTTATCTTTTTATGATCGTCGGCAAATGAATTGAATTAATGATTGTTTCGATTTGGTTCATCAGAGAAAAAGTTTATTTTACATTATAAAAGTAGCTCACATAAATGCAGCCTTGTAATAAGCTTTAAAAACGTACCAAAAGTTTATTCTCCATGGTTATTGAACGGACTGGCTATTAGGAGAAAACTGCGTGAAAACGTCGTCGACTGGTAAGAGTATACAACTTGATCAGAGAATATGAACCGGTCAAATAGTCGTAGCTGCGAGATTAGTAGCCTGTCTGACGCAAAGGTGGACTCGAGGTGGGGAAATAACGGGTAACATCTGATACCGGAGAAAGTTACTCTAAGTGGATGAAGACCTCCCAGCTCAAACCTACCTACTATGGCACATACGCTTCACTGTGCTCACTTTCTCCATTCATTGAAAATGATGTTCTCACTTTCTTTATAAGTATATTCTCACGAAAAAAACTGATCAATAAGTATTATTTTAACGATTCTGCCTTATTTTACATTTATTATATTTATAAGACAATTTATATACACATTAATATGAACTTCCTAGTCCTTGACCTAAACGCTCGATTGCCTTCTCTCCACGTCTTCCATTCGATTCTTCGTAAACGATTCTTCTCTCTTTCCCAGCACCTTCATTTAAATCCCATGTTGATTTCTGCAATAATACAAATTCATATGATTAAAAATTTTTAAAAATGAATCAAACCATGAAATTATTAAGCGTCTAGGTCCGCATATAATGATACGTCGAATAATATATAGGCTTCACCATAAATTATTATATTCCCTAGTGGAAATGAAAAATGAAAATAACTGTAAATAACTGTAAAAAACTGTAAAAACTGTAAATAACTGATAATACCTGTTAATAACTGTTTGGTTTGAGACGTTAATAACAGTTATTTACATTTATTTACAGTTATTTACAGTTATTAACAGTTATTAACAGTTATTAGCAGTTTTTGACAGTTATTTACAGTTTTGCAGAAAAGTACCTGCGAAAACGGAGGTGCTGATAAAAGTTAGTTACAGTTATTAACGGTTATTAACAGTTTTTAACAGTTTTTAACAGTTATTAACAGTTATTGACAGTTATTTACAGTTTTGTTGATAAGAAAAAAGTTAGTATTATAGCGAAAAAAATAAACTGTTTATAACTGTAAATATCTGTAAATAACTGTTAATAACTGTTAATAACTGTTAATAACTGTTAATAACTGTTAATAACTGTTAATAACTGTTAATAACTGTAAATAACTGTAAATAACTATAAATAACTGTTATTAACGTCTCAAACCAGTTATAAACTGTTATTTACAGTTATTTTCAGCTATTTACAGTTATTTACAAAAATCATTTCCGCTAGGGTTGCTCAAATCGAAAAAAAATGTTATCATGTAAAAATAAAGTGCACGTTATTTTTGCTTCCTCATAGAGGAAGTTTTGGAACGGTGAGACAAATTTTCGAGTCGGTAAATGTTCAAAAAGACGTTTTAAGGTGAAAAAACGTAAATTTGAGAAATTTTTGTTCGTGTATAGGGTAAGTGTGCCAGTTACTGTGCCCGCTTCAGTTACTGTGCCCTTAAATCATTTTCATTTATAGTAGAGTATAATCATATTTAATCATAAATATCTAAATTTTTATATACTGTTCAATTCATGCTTTTTATTGTTAAACCCACAGTATGATTTTATTATTCTTATAATATATTTAAAATAATTTATTAAATTTCTCATCGCGATTCCTATGATTTTCTTATCGAAACGCTTAAGAATATGCCTATACAAAAGTGATTGAAAAACTATAAAAATAACATTTTTGAAACTCCGTGCGAGAAGTTCGATTTCTCGCACGCTGCGTTAAACGATGCGTGCAAAAATCTCACTTCTCGCACGTCGTGTCAAAAAATACGGTTCGACACTTGTGTGAGAAGTTGATTTTCTCCTCGTGTGACCTTTTCACCCTCGCTTCGCTCGGGTGCAAACAGTCACACGAGGGGAAAATTAAATCCTCGCACTAGTATCGAAATGTACTATTTTCATAATAAAAAAATACACTTAATGTTTATAAAACCCATCTACTTGACAAAAGAACAATAAAAAAGTAGTTTTGATTAATATTATTGTTTAATTTAATATAATCCAGTAACTAAAACGAATTTTCGGCATGTTTCTATTACTGTGCACAGTAACTGGACAAGTTTTCATGAATGTATTTAGTTACTGTGCCCCCTCGCGGTAGGCTATGCTAACCTTACTTTCTCATGCTTCGTCACCTGTGCAAGTCAACTTCGACGTTCGTTGCTTACCCACAGAGCAAATAACACAGTTTTTAATATATTTAAAAATAATATATTTTATTCCCATCTTTATTTTATTTTCTTCTATAATAAGTAAGTACTTCTATACGTAGTAAATCATAGCCCTGCTGGAAATCATCCATTTCTCTTCCATTTTATGAAAGCCAAGTTGAGTGAAAACACTAGAAAAGGTTCGAAAAATCGTTTCACCAATGGGAGAGAAATGAATGATTTCCAGCAGGGAGTCTACTAAATATAATAAAAAATAAAAAAACAAATTTCATGTTTAAATATATTTTATATAGTTTATGCAGATGCAGATGAGTGAGAAAAAAAGACACAGGATTAATTACAGTGTCCAAAATCTAAGGCACAGTAATTAAAACACTGTTCACTAAGTGATACACAGTAATTAAAACAATGTACACTAACTGACACACAGTAATTAAAACAATGTACACTAACTGACACACAGTAATTAAAACAATGTACACTAACTGACACACAGTAACTAAATTAATGATACAGTAACTGATGCAAAGGCTTATGCTGTTATTTTATTAATTATTTAATATTCCTTACATAATATTGTATTAAAAAGGTGTTTATTCTGCTCACAGAATATATAATTATTATATAAAGGTCTTAAGATGATCAAAAATTGAAAAAAAAAATAGTAATTGATTAAATACTATGGACATCGCCTTAAGGGACACAGTAACTGGCACACTTACCCTATATGGGAATGAGAAAAATAGTGTATTTACATTTCAACCATGTATTTTCGACAGATATATATTAGTTTTATTGCGAATATTCATAGACAAAATTTGGTATGATACAATTAATTATTATGATGAAAAATAAAAAAAAAAGAATATAAATACATTAGTTCGAGGAAGCTAAGTGCCAATGTATTTATGTATTGGCAGCGAGTTTTTACATTTTCATCAGAGAGGTTCTGGTGAATGAGTCTCCGATTTTTTTTTCCTTCGGCAAGTCCCCATGAAATTACTTAAGGAGTAAAATGAGACCTTGAAAACTAAAATCGGTTGAGAAACAAAAAAGATTCCGGTGATTTATAAATAATTGTTTGTAGTCACAATAATTATCTAGTTTCTAGAATATCGCTATTTTGTGAAAAAAGTTATCTTAGTCATGTTAAATACACTCTATTTATAATACATTGACTATCTCTATCATGTTAAATAAATAAATTACATTACAACTATAGTTTTTCAAATTTTAGGTAACCTCTTCATTTAGCACTGCTTTGACTAGGGAGTCTGAGGAGCACCACATTAAACATTTATCTACGACCCATCCAGGCTTATATTATGGAATAATTAATATATATGAAGTAACTTGCAATTGTTTACAGTAAACTTGAGATTAAACAATTACAAGTTGCTTCGTATATATTGATTATTCCATAATATAAGCCTGGATGGGTCATAGAAAAATTTTTAAGGAGCAAAATGAGACGTGAAACGTTAAAATCTAATGAAAAGTAAAAAGTTGGTAAGAAGTGAAAGTAACTTTTTACTTATTGAACAATATCTACGTGTTCGATTAAGTAGTTCACCCGGTCGAAACAGCAGTTTTAGTTTTTGTATTTTTTAAATAATGTTTTATTAAGTTGATAATCCAAGAGTAAGTACATGTAACAAATATATACTAGAAGGAACATATAAGACAATTTTTTTCATCTTAAACACTCTAAAACTTGACTTGCTTTTCTTAAACAAATTGATATTGCGCTGTACCGGTAACTCGTATCGTAAATTTTCCCACCGATACTCCCCCTGAAATTTCTTAACGAACAAAATAAGCTTTATTTCGTTAAGATCGGATAAAAAATAAAAAAATTAGAGAAAATTATTGAAGTTTTTGTCTTTAATTGTAACAATAGCATAGTGATTATTGCCTGAATTTGTCTGAAAAAAATTGTCTTATGTTCCTTCTAGTATATATTTGTTACATGTACTTTCTCTTGGATTATCAACTTAATAAAATATTATTTAAAAAATACAAAAACTAAAACTGCTGTTTCGACCGGGTGAACTGCCTTAACAATTTTTTATCACAATACTATTTTTCGGTTCATAAAGTATTCGCCTTTCATACCCCTGTGTACTTACATTATTATATTTTAATAATTTATGGCATAAAAATTAAATAGTGAACCACCTTAATATAGGGTAATAACCCCTAGTATTGACGAATAACTGAATTTTCAAAATCGCTCAAAAAAATTTCTCTACAGATACGTATTTTTAAAATAAATATTTAAGCGGTTTTGAAAATTCAGTCATTGGTCAATACTCAATCGGCGAAAAATATTTCTACAACCTTTCTATTTCCGGGCCCTCAATTGAGGTGGTCTTCTACCTAAAACGTCTTGAAATAATCAATTTTTTTTTTTTTGATTTTTCATTTGTACATGTTATTCTTAACTTGCAAAAAAGTTTTAGCAACATATTAAAAAATTCACGATGATATAAGCAAAAACTTGAACAAAAAATTTTGCGGAAGATTACATCGTTGAGCGTTGGCAACCATCGAAACCTACGGTCAGCGTTGTAAATATACTGCTCAAACGGTAAGATGACAGTATCGTGGTAAATTTACAGGGAAAATCCTAATTCAATACAAATTAATATAATAATAATATAATCAACTTAATTGTTATAATAATGTAATTAACTTAATTGTTATAATAATATAATCAACTTAATTAGAGCCGCGGTGACTCGTGGGTAAGAGCCCGGTCTCCCGTCCCGCGGGAGACTCGGGTTCGATTCCCGGCCGAGCACCTCTGACTTATTTTTCGGATGAAAAAATTGATCATGTGCCTTCGTAAAACGGCGGCTCGCAACCGGCCTATTAATGCACTTTCTGGTGGTTGCATAGCAGAGTGAACATCTAAGTAACAAATAAGCAGTTTTTAAAACTTGGATGGCAACCGCTCTGCCATACCGACAGAGAACATTAATGATGTTTAAGCCGGCAGGCAGGGGAGGATAATCTGAGCTTGTTTTCTCTAACATACTCAAGTTTTACTCCTCCGCCCGCTGTTTCTGGTGTGGGTTTTCCCTCGTGGCATTGAGGTTTTCCCACACTACAGGAGGCGTGCGCAAACATGAACCCTGGGCGAATGCAGGAATAGTGTGGGATATAGGGAAGGGTGTTAAGATCTAACGCACCTACGCCAAGGCGGTGGGGGCGTCCCATAGAAACCCTGCATAGTAGTATACGGGTAGGAATATAGAATTAAAAAAATCAACTTAATTGTTATAATAATGTAATTAACTTAATTATTTAGAGTAGTTAAGCAGCAGGGGTTCTGGGCCACTTCCTGGAATTGCACGAGGTGCATTAACCCAAGTGGCCCAGAACCCTCACTGGGGTTTCTGGAACATGCGTGTTCCAGAATTGCACCAGGTGCATTAACCCAAGTGGGCCAGAACCCCCCCTGGGTTTCTGGAACATGCGTGTTCCAGAATTGCACGAGTTGCGTTAACCCAAGTGGCCCAGAACCCCCACAAGGTTTCTAGAGTTGTAGGAGGCTAGTTAACCCAAGTGGGCTAGAACCCTCACAGGGTTTTGAGGTGGGAGGTCTAGAGTTGTAGGAGGTTAGATAACCCATCGAGCATCCTGCGGCCAGCTGTGGCGCTGCGAGCGGCCTGCGGTTGGCGGCCAGCTGTGAGCGGTCAGCTGTCAGCGGCATCGAGGCCATCTGAACTCGTTTGATCGACAAATTAATTTGTAAGAGAGGAGGGATGTAGGCCCCAACCATCGCCTACATCTGTGAGGTACACCATTTATCTACTGAAAACTAACAGTCTAAGAAACTTCTTACCAATCCATAAAAATGTTATCAAAGTAGAACGTCTTCATTAGTTTTGACCCATTTCACTCTAGACGTGGCAGAAGAATGAGCTCTCCATGCCCGAGACCTCGTTTTCTACACGTTCCTCCACCACTATACCCCCTCCAAATACCATGCCCACGACGAACTCTGATTGGCTGCTCGAGCAGCCACAACGAGTTGTGATTAGTTCCCCACCTCTCTAAACAAGCTTCTTCACATCCCCACTAATTGGATTATACTGAACAATACGATTGTGTAAAATCAAGCAGTAGACTGATGTTCTCTCTGGAAAGTTATCATGAGCCTCAAATTCAAGACGCACATCTACAGGAGCGCTCTTTATGGACTCATTCTGTTTGGAATAGTCTATAACTATGAGTGGCATGTGATTGATAAAGGCCGCCTTATTGAGCAAAGGCTCGGAATATTTTTCAAAGTAGGAAGCTTAAAAATTGACGTACATATCGTAAAGAAGAGCATATTCGAGCATCCTACTGCATGCGATATGTACTGCTGGAGGCCGCCATGGTTTGTTTTGTAGGTTAGGTTATAAAAAATTTGTAGGTTAGGTTCTATATAAGTGTTACTTTAAAGAATAATATTAATACAGATATTTGAATATCTTGAATACTTTTATATTAGTTCTTATGTTTTTATTTCAAACGTAATACATAATCTATAATGTTCCTCAACCTATAATTACCTTTATATTTACCATACTTAAAATTTATCCTATTCATTTATACTAATAACTTATGATAATGAAGCATTAATAATAAAAATTGAAGTCCTCATGTTTATTTCTTGATTTCTTAAAATTTTTGGCATAGGGTCTTTATTGGAAGTATACGCGCTTCCCGCGTATGTGTATATACGTATCTATGTGAGTGCAGGAGCGCTCCCTTCGCCCTGCGTGCGGCTGTCTCTGCGAGCGCCACTTCTTCCAGAGCGCCGGACCCGAGAGGACGTGTGTGTGCGAGAGAGAGAGAGAAAGACTTATTCAATAAACCTCAACGTTCAAATATACTGTGACTCGTTATTTCACCTCATGCTCAACCAACATCCCAATAGGTTATGGACCCAGGACGTTTGACTGCGCCGAGCCGAGAAGCCCAGGAGGCGACAAAATAAAAAGGTATGAGAGTGAAAATAACCGGGTCGTGAGGAAAGGTCCTTTGTCTGGGAGTGACAAAAATCATGACTGCTGCCGCGCCGTGCGTGGAGAGTCGCGTTCGGGAGAAGAAAACTGTCGAGAGTTATAGAATCAGAATAGTATCGAACGTAGTTAAAATACATGCGAAGTATATCGTAAGTCTAGTTAAAAATGTCGGATGCGAACGAAAGCAAACAAAAGTTAAATCTATAAACTGCAACCTGTGCGATACGGGAATTTTGTCTTGCTAGAAGAGTTTATATATACAAAAGTGATGCGAAAGTCAAAAGCAAGCGAAGGTCGGAAGTTATACTTAAAAGTGTAATATAGAAAACTAAAACATATAGAGTAAGAAGAATTCGAAAGATAAAAGTGAGCGAAGGTCGAAAGTTATAGATAAAAGTGTAAGAATATAGAGTAAGAGTGATTCGGAAGTTATACATAAAAACGTAAAATCGGAAAGCAAAGTATATAGAGTAAGATTAATTCGGAAGCTAAAATTGAAATAACTAAACTGCCTAAGTTCGTGGAATCTCAAATCACGGTATATTGTTTGTGTCGGCCGAGCGTGTTCGAACAAGAGTTTTCGGTTGTTTATACCGGTGACGGGAGGTGGACGCGTTTCTCGGAATCGGCAGGTGCTTCGCGATGAGTTCTCGCCGGCACGTAAATACAGGCACGATCGCGATCGGAGGGAGCATGCGCGGGCTGTGCCTGATCAACATAGCCGCGCGCCGGCTTCCCGCGCGAACATCGGAGGGAGCGAGTGACAGAAATGGCAGACTCGCGCAAGTGTAAAGTGGCCGTGGCCACAGTGGCAGACGCGCGCGAGTGTATAAAGCGGACGTAAGCCAAAGCGACAGTTGCGCGCGAGCGTAAAGCGGCCGTGTGCTACAGCGAAAGTTGCGCGTGACTGTATAAAGCCGCCGTAGCCACAGCGGTAGGCGCGCGCGAGTGTGTAACAGCCGCTAGTGCGGAAGGCGTCGCGCGCGCACACATACATACACATATGCTTTGCGCTAATGCAGACTGACGCGAGACGCTGTGCGCCGCGGAGGCTGCAGACGTCGCGAGCATGGAAATGTGGAAGCGTGCCTTATGCGAAAGGAAACGGAAGATAGCGAACGGCGTGAACGGAATATATATATATATATATATATATATATATATATATATATATATATATATATATATATATATATATATATATATATATATAAACATGCATGCATTGAAAAACTCAAACCGAAAACTGACTGCGCAGTCTAATTATATAAAATAAAACTAAACATGCACAAAATCAAATGTTCACAAACAATTTACCGATAATAATAAATATATGCATATATGATGAAACTGATTTGATCTATTCCATAATAGATGACACTGCCTTCCTGCTATTTTTGAATACCCAGGAGGTTATTCATGAATTTCAAACAAAACAAGCGGACGAGCATATGTGGGTGGAATTGACAGAGAAAGAGATAATATTTATAACTGAAACAGGAGTGCCATATAAACTTGCAAAGCATTTTATAACAGAAGAGGAAGAAAGGTTGCTGAAGAAAGCAATAGGAGAAAGAACAGAAAAGCTGTATTTGCCTTATTGCAAAATTAACGACTTAGAATGTGCCAAAATAAAAGAGAAAGAGCGTGATGAAGAAATAGTGAAAGAGCGTGACGAAGAAAAAGAGAAAGAGCGTGATGAAGTAAAAGCGAAAGAGCGTGACGAAGAAAAAGAGAAAGAGCGTGATGAAGTAAAAGCGAAAGAGCGTGACGAAGAAAAAGAGAAAGAGCGTGATGAAGTAAAAGAGAAAGAGCATAATGAAGGAAATGCAAAAGAACTTAATGAACTTGGCAGCCCGCACGCCAGTAAGGGACTACGAGTATGCTTTGAGTACAAGCAACTCACGGAGCACATTGCTGCTCATTGTTCTCAAAGACTGGCAGACGGAATAGCGAAAGCAGCGGCAGCAGAGAAAGTAAAAACATCGAAAGACAGTGTAAAACAAGACAACGCGAAACTAGCGGAAGGCAACGCTTCAGCAAATGAAAGCCAGATCGAGAAAATTATCAAACAACTGGCAGGTAAACAAAAAATTAAAAATATACAAACAATAATCTCTATGAACAAAATTTTCATAAACAGACATGTAAATATAACTGAATCTAAATTCTTTGACTCTATTTTGACAGAATACAACGTCAGCTATCAGAGATGGATAAGCGGATGAAGCGAATGGAAATCATTCAAAAGAAGCTGTCAGACAAGGTTGATGCAATCCATGAGCAGGTATTCGTACACGTGGATAAGAAGCTGAACGTTATGTGGAACGAACTGAGCGAACAGGTGGGAAATAATGTTTCTAACGACAATGAGGGGCACTTATTTAATAAACCGGCATGTTTAAATTCCACACAAATCCCCTCCGAAAATATTAATAAAACAGATGTAATTCAGATAATTAAAGACGAATTGCGAAAGTTAAATAGAACGAACGATTCGAATAATGGAAGTATTCTTGATGTATCAAGAGAGATAACGGAAACTTTAAAATCTGAATTATCACAAAAAGGGCCTATCCTTAAAAGAGATTATAAATGAACTAAACAGACAAAGTTTGAATACTTCTTTGATTTCTTTACTTTAGAATTAAGAGCGAATGATCTTTTGTATGTGATTGATGATTCGGTTAAAGCGAATGATAATCTAAGCGAATTAGTAAAAGAAAAACATAAATTTAGAGTACGTGACATATTGATAAATCACTTAGATAGTGAATATCATGCGAAAGTAATGGATATTAAAGATCCAGTTCAAGTATTGAAAAAGATTAAAGAAATTAAAATAAGTGAAGTTAACATAACGTCTTCGACGCTCAGAAGACAGTTATATAACATGCATTATAAGCCAGAGAAAGAAAAAGCAAACGAATTTATTGATAAATTTGAAGAAGTTGTTCGTAATTACAATAATCTTTCGGAAATTCAAATTTTGTCTGCCGAAGAAATTCGTGATGCATTTTATAACGCTGTCGTTGGATCAAACAACAAAATTCAAAGTGTTAACTTCGTGATGAGGAGTACAACTGATAAACCCCTCAGTTTTGATCAAACAAAAATGCTTGTATTACAGATTGAGAGCGTAAGAAACCAGGCGAAGGAGGCGAAAGGACAAACAACAACAATGGTAGCAAATTTTGAGGTGAATCCCTCGCCTACCAAGTGTTTTAACTGCGACGACTTCGGGCACATAGGAAAGAATTGCCCACATGCCGGCACAGGATTGAGAGTCTGCTTTGAGTGCAAGCAACTCGTCAATCACATCGCCGCTCAATGTCCTAAAAGACTTGCGAGGGAAGTTCGGAAGAACTCGCAACAAAGGTACGAAAGTAAAGTTTTTCATAACTACAATAGAAATAGAAGCGAAAGTAGAGGTACTAAGCAAAAGAACGATAGGTAATACGATAATAGCGCCAAAAGACATAAATCAGATAACTTCGAGAACAACTGGAAAAGCGATAGGCAAGATCGGTATAATACTAACAGAGGAAGGAATGGAAGATCGAATAGAGGCAGAGGCGGACGAGGTAGAGGAGGCCAGAGACCGAAAAATCCCAATAATAACAGCAACAAAGAAAATGGTGAGTACTCATTAACAGAGCACAAAGGAATAAAGCGAAAGTTAAAACTAGAGAAAAGTAGTGCTCTTAATGTTACGAATATAGATAGAAAGGAAAATGAAAATGTTTTACTGGCCGAATTTTTAGCAGACACAGGTGCTACAGAGCACTTGACAAATTCGAAACTTATATTTAAAACTTTTAATAAACAGGCGAAAGAAATTATATGCGCAAAAAAAATGAGTATGCTAATTTAAGATCGGAGGGAGAAGGTCAAGTTCAGGGTTATTCCGAAATAGACAAATTAATCAACTTAGAAAAGATTATATATGCTGAGAATTTGTCCGATAATTTATTGTCATTGCGAAAGTTTGCCGATAAGGGTTTAAGTATTTATTTGGATAACAAGAAAATAGACATTTATGATCCAGTATCGAATGAATCATTTATATCAGGTATATATAGGAGACCGTATTGGATAATAGAATTGAAGGTAAATAATGAAAATAGCGAAAGAGATCAATTGGATGGTAAAATTGTAGCGTATGTGATTACCAGACATATGAAAAATCAGATAAATACAGAAACCGTGGAAGAAAGCGAAAAGGATGACGAAAGTAAACATAAGATTGAGAGTAAGAATAATAAAAATGTTGCAAATGCTGATTTTGAAAATACTGTGTTGAATAGAAAGTTAAATGATATTAGCGAAAGTCAAATAAGCGAGCGAAAGGGAAATTATGATACATACACAGAAGCCCAGAACGAACCTTCTAACCATAATAAGGCTATGCTGTGACACGCAACTACTTGAAGGCAATGCAGCGAAAGTATCCGCATATTAAAGATTTAAATCAAACGGTCTTTGATGACGGAATTCTTGATTGTGAAGTTTGTATGATCTCGAAGATCAATCGATTACCGTTTAAACAAACACGACTTAGAGCGACAGAGCCCTTGCAAATTGTGCACTCGGACACAATGGGGATGATAAGTCCAGTTACTTATCCAAAGAAATACAAATATATTTCAGTGTTTGTAGACGACTATTCTCGCCTTGCCATGGCATACCCTATGAATACAAAAGACGAAACTGCGTACTGTTTCGAATCCTTTGTCAAGAGTGGTCGAAATATGTTAGGGAAAGATGCGAAAGTGTGCTATTTAAGATCCGATCAAGGGACAGAATTCACTGGCGGTAAGATGTCGAAAGTTTTAAGTAACTTGAGTGCAGAGTTACAACTTGCCTGTCCCAATACACCTCAGCACAATGGAGTTGCAGAAAGGTTTAATCAGACGATACAAAAGAAAGTGCGAACGTTAATAAATGATTCTGGATTACCCGAAAACATGTGGGATTTAGCTCTAGGAGCAGCCGTATACGCATATAACAGAACTCCGCATGCTTCGATAGACATGCAAATTCCCATTCAAGTGTTCAAGTCTGAATACAAGACTGACTTGACGCAAATAAAACGTTTCGGATGTTTGGCGTACATGAAAATACAGCGAAAGACTGGACCAAAATTCAGATCTATCGGAAAGCGAATGATTCTGGTTGGTTATAAAACTACTGGCTACGTCTTGTTCAGTCCAGAGGAAGGAAAATTATACGAAAGTCGGGAAGTTAAATTTAATGAGAAATTGGTATTTGTTGATAAATACAAGGGTAAGGAACTTGAACACTGGGAAAAAGTTGAAACTGAAGTAGATTCAAATACCTGGTTTACAGAATTCGAAAAAGAAATGGAAGAAGTAGAAATGAAAGAAGAAATGAAAAGAGGAAGAGGAAGGCCGCGAAAGAACAGAGCGAACGATGATATGCAAATTACAGACGATGATACGCATGCCTTGTTGGCAAATATAAATGGTGACCCTGTTACATACAAAGAGGCTACAAATAGTCCTGACAGACTCAAATGGATAGAAGCTATAGAAAGCAAATTGGACTCATTGAACAAAAATCAGGTCTGGAAGCTCGTTGACCGATCCTCAGTAATCAGAGAAAACAGAAAACCCAACCCAACATAATCGACTCGAGGTGGGTGCTAAAACGTAAGATAGAGTCAGATAACAGCGTACGATACAAGGCCAGACTTGTAATAAGAGGTTTTAAAGATCGCAATGAGTATGAGCTTCAAGAAACATATGCGCCAGTGTCTCGACTACCACTTATACGAACTATACTAGCTATAGCAAACAAATGTGATTTCCATATTTGTCAAAAGGACGTCAAAACAGCCTTTTTGAACGGACAACTTCAGAGTGAAGTTTACATGGAAATTCCGGAAGGAATAGAATGCTCGAATGAAGTAAGGAAGCGAAAGGTTTGTAAGCTAGAGAAAGCACTATACGGTCTGAAAGTGAGTCCGAAATGCTGGAATGAAAAATTTAAGAAAAAGGCTGCAAAAATGGGTTTGACACCCGATCCTGATGAGCCCTGCTTATTCAGTTGGAATGAAAATAATAAAGTTGTAATACTGATTTTGTATGTTGATGACATCTTAATCACTGAAAATGATTGTGAGAAAATTCAAGAAATCAAGCGAAAGTTAAACCAAGACTTTGAAATGAGTGATATTGGAGAGCCGAAAAATTATCTCGGATTGGAAATCGAAAGAGACAAGGAAGCGAAAGTATTAAAATTAAGTCAACAAAAATATATTGACAAAATCTTGAAAAGATTTGGTTACGAAAACAGTCACCCTCAAAGAACCCCTATGGTAACGAATCAAGTATCCAATAAAGGAAGAATAGGACGTGAGATAGAGAACGAAAACAGCATCTTTGCGAGAGCAGAGAATCAAAATAACAGATTGTACAGAGAAATCGTAGGATCTTTGCTGTACTTAGCGAATGCCAGCAGACCTGATATAGCGTATGGAGTGAACGTTCTAAGCAGACATCAAATTGACCCTAAAGAGAAAGATTGGAAGATGGTTGATCGAATGCTTCGATATTTGAAGGGTACAAAGACTCACAGCATTAATTACTATGGAGACGGTAATGACATGCAAGGATATTCTGACGCAAGTTTTGGTGACTGTAAAGGGGCCAAGACTACAAGCGGCTACGTAATAAAATTGTTTAATGACACGATTACTTGGCGAACGAAGAAGCAAAATTACATTGCTCTGTCTACCTGTCAGGCGAGCGATTCTTGTCAGGAAATAATGTAAATTCATAATTGTCTTAAAAGGGTTCTAGATTGGGATTTTACTCCTGTTGTACTATGGTGCGATAATAAAGCGGCAGAGGCAAGTGCTAAAACGAACGGTGGTAGTAAGCTCAGACATATGACAGATATTAAAGAGCACTATGTACGAGAATGTGTAGAGCGAAAGTTAGTGAAAGTAAATTGGTTAGCTTCAAAGCGACAGATTGCGGATGTATTAACAAAACCTTTATCATTTGATCTACATTTGAATTTGATTAAACTAATTATGAATATTTAATTGTATATTTCAGGCACTAAACCATGAATCGTCAAAGAATATACCATTTAGAAATTTATGAAACAGATTTTTTTTTTCTATGTAATTAGATTTAAGTTGTTTATGTACAGCGAACGCGTAAAGCGCGGGAGGGAGTATTGGAAGTATACGCGCTTCCCGCGTATGTGTATATACGTGTCTGTGTGAGTGAGGGAGCGTCCTCTCCCTTCGCCCTGCGTGCGGCTGTCTCCGCGAGCACCACTTCTCCTAGAGCGCCGGACCCGAGCGGACGTGTGTGTGCGAGAGAGAAAGACTTATTCAATAAACCTCAACATTCAAATATACTGTGACTCGTTATTTCACCTCATCCTCAACCAACATCCCAACAGTCTTTGATGATTTTATTAAAAGCTTTTGATATCATATTTTCAAGTAGCATAATCTCTTCAATTGTAGAATATACACCTACACATCAAATTTCAGCTCAATATCTTGGTTACAGCCAGAGTTATGATGTACCACCCATTACAATGAGGACTGATAAGTCAATTTTTCGAAGAATTTGTTTCATAGTTCATCGTATGCATTTATATCAATATTTTATTATTCTATATCATTAGTTTAAAGCTTGTTGTACTGTAATTAAGCATTATTAATAAAAATTGAGGTTAAAAAGCTGATTTTTCAGATTTCTTAAAATTTTTGGCACAGAGTCCTAGGTGATTTTTCTAAAATCTTTTATAATCATATTCCTGAGTAGCTTATTCTCTCTAGTTATAGAATATATATCTACAGACAAAATTTCAGCTTGATATCATGATTACAACCAGAGCTGTGACACTTTATGTAAAAGGGCTTCTACTCTGAACAAATGAAAAATCGGGTTTCATAATACTAAAGTTCATCGTATACATTTATATCAATATTTTACAGTTCTACATCATTTGTTTTACTATTTTAAATCTTGCTTTAATTGAATAAAGCATTGCGAACTCGACTTGGGCGCGAGCGGCAGGCCGTAACAACCTGACTTATCGCTGACAACCTGCACTTACCCTTATGAAAAAATCCTGCAGAACTCTCTGCAGAATTTCTGCAGCACTTTCTGCATGGTTTATGCATAGCTTCTGCATGATTTCTGAATAGCATCTGCAAAGTTCCTGCATAATTTCTGCTGAAACTTCTGCAGAAATTATGCAGAAAGTCTTTAGTATATATGCAGAAAGTCCTGCAGAAATTCTGCATGAATTTCCTCATTTTCTGCAGGTCATTTCTGCAGAATTTGTGCAGAGCATTTCTATAGAAAATTTGTAAAAATTATGCAGGAAAATTTTCGATAAAATATATACATATTATGCAGAATTTCTGGGCTAACATTTCTGCAGAACTTAATCAGAAATTCTCCATAATTTATGCAGAAGCTCTCCACAGTTTCTGCAAAAGCTCTCTACAATTTCTGTAGGATTCTTCCACAATTTCTGCAGAATCCATACACTATTCCTGTAGAATCTTATGAATTTATGCAGAAACCCCTTACAACTTCTTCAAAATCACTTTAACACGGAAAAATTAGTCTTATGGGATTTTCACTGTTTCATTACAAAGATTTTTGGCCATCGGCCGCCAAGGAATTAACTTCTAAAAAAGCTCTCCATAGTTACTACAGAAACTACATAAGTTTAGCGGGGAAATTTTAGGGAGAGTGTATAAGCGCTGCGCTACCCAGTCGATTGATTACTTGTAGACCGCAAAGCTAATTGGTTCATATTTAATATTAAGCAGAGACGAGATATACAAGTAAATAATATGACAGCGTATATCCCTTACGAAAAAAAACCTGTAGGAGTTTCTATAGAGATTCTATAGGATTTCCTATAAGTTTGCATAGAACTCCTATAGGATTTTCATAGGATTCCTATAAGAAAATCTATAGGAAACAATGCATGATTTTTTCTGTAAAATACTATAGGAATTCCTATAGGATAAGTTATAGAAAATCCTATACAGGGATTAAAGAAACAACATTCCGACCTGCGGAAATTCCTATAGGAAAATCTATAGGAAAAAATGCCTGATTTTTATTACCAAAGGAAACAACGGTCTAATAAATTAATCGGACCTGTAAATCTTACCTGGAGAACAGAGACAAGGAAGAAGAACATCGTAATTTTTCGTAACTTGCAACCTGAAAAACAAATAGACCGCATCAGCTAAACAGCATAAAGGGATGGAACGCCAGCGTATTACCTGAGATGTACTCGATGAATAATAATGTACGTCGTATCATCGGAGACAGAAAAGAAGAAGGCCACCGATGGAGAGGATGCCGACGCTCCTATGGTCATTGCGATATAACGCCGGTGCCCATGCGGTATTGACGCTCGTAGATCGCCCCGCTGCTTTTACGCGCATAGAAAAACGTCCTGCGTTATTAAAGTCGAATGAACAGCTGTGCGCGTCCGAGTTCGTCTGTTCCGTATGCGTGCGTCGAACAGTGAAGATAGTCAGCAGTGCAAGCGGAGCAGAACTCGAGCACGCACAGTTCTTATATCGGTATCTGTCGTACACGTTGGTAGGCATGCTACGACCATGCAGACAACAGATATACGGGTGACAGGCTAGGCTATGACAACTATGACTGTTGCTTGAATAAAAATGTTTTGTCATTATGCTGCAATATGTTACATACAAACATATTGCAGTAATAACAGTAAGTAAAACATAATAGCTATCCTTTTTTTCTTGACAGACAATTGGTTTTGTATTTTAATTACTTTTAAAATATGCTTGCGCTAAAAAAAACTAAAGTTCTAGACATTTTTAGCTTTATTTTGAAAAATGTCTTGAAAAACCGCACTTTTTAAAAGGGCAACTATTTAACTTTAAAAAGTCTTAAATATTATTTCAAAAATAGAAAATAAAACTAGAGGAAACGAGCTTTCATTTACCTTTTTAAGAATTAAAAAATGTCGATTTCTTATAAAGTTATAAAAGATTAAAATAAAGTATCGCAAATGCACTGTTTGATCCCCAAAATTCACTATTCCACTGCCTGCGTATTTTGGTTCACTTTCGATGCTCAAATTTAAACTTTCATAACTTTGGAAGGAATGGACATTTTTTACTTCTTAAGAAAGCAAATGGAAGCTCATTTTCTCTACTTTTATTTTCTATTTTTGAAATGATATTCAAAAATTTCTAATGTTAAATAGTTACTGTTTTAAGAAGAGGTATTTTTCAGGGCTTTTTTCAAAATAAAGCTAAAAATTTCCAGAAAGTTAGTTCTTTTGAGCGTTGGCGTCTAATATTGCAGCTTTCTTCATATTTCTATATAAAAAACCTATCCCAAAGTTTCAACCGAATCCGTGATCCGGATCCTTGACACTTTCTTAGTGAGTTACTTAATTAAATTGTTACTAAATTCAGTTAAGAGTCCCTGAGTAGGAGCCGGAGCGGGCTCGAAACGTTGGGCAATTGGGCAATTCGGTGGTAGGGGGCAGTCACATAGTCCTTTGCTAATAAAGTTTTTTTTCCAGATTTTAATTAAGTTTTTATTTCAGATTCTGCGGGGGCGATTATAAACAAGGGCAATCTGACTGCCATTAATATTAATTATTTTAATTTAATTTATAAGACTGTAAGACCGATGGAAAAATTCTCATCAGTTGATAGTAAGTTGCAGTCGACATAAGTAATATTTTTAATGATAAATTCAGTTGCTATAAATAATGTCAGTTGTTGTAACATTATCTTTCTAAATAAATTCTTTCGAAAAAACACATAACTAATGTAATAAATATATGTCAGTGATAAGAAGAAAAATTATTTTGCACTTTTACTCTCAGTCATTGACATTTATTTAGCATAAGCATTAGCAAATGTTCAGTGAGCGTACCGCTATATGTATGAAAAAGAAAAACCTTGTAATCGGTTTCCAGTTGAACAATGACTGCTAGAGCTTTGATGAAATGACATATGATTGCATAATAGCTACGAAAAAAAAAATTAGAAAACTTTATTTTATATTTTCACTTTAAGACAGATTGACCATGTTAAGTCAATTTCAACATTTCAATATCCAAAGTCCAAAATAAATTTATCCAATTATACCATTATATCACATGTTCTTCCAAATATTAAAGCTATAGCTACTATACGTTGCAAGAAAAAGGACAGAATAATTTTAAAATGCTACAACTTCAGTAAGCGTACCACTGAATACATGAAAAAGAAGAAATGTTTAAGCAGTTTCCACTTGAATTATGACTGCTAGAGCTCTGATATTTGGCATGGTAGTATAAAATGACCTACAATTGCATAATATCTGTGCAAAAAAAAATTAGACAAATTTATTCTATATATTTACTCTGATACACATGGATGAATTAAATATTACATATGCTTTATGTGTTACAACTATCAAAATCATCCTACGATGGATTATTTCTTGGATTATCTTATTTTAACTTGAAGTTTAACAAATCTCTCTAAAATTCAACTTGATAACTTATTTTCATAAAATATCCCTTTACAAAAATTTTTTAATTAGATTATTAGTATACTGATTTTCTTTGGCGGGAATAAGTTATTAAATAATTATTTATCAAAATATGTCAGTATAGGTAGTTTGCACAAGAAAGATTTTGAATCTATGTTAATTTCCATCAGTTCTTCGAAGAAGTCATTCATCGAAAGGTGATTTTAACATTTGTAACACTTGATCTATATCTTATAATATAGGAATAATGTAAGTCTATAAGATTTATAGATTTTGATGGAATTTTATAACAACTTCATAAATTACTACTGGAGGTTCATCTTAAGCAAGAAGAATTTCATATTTTCAATAAAACTACCAAGAGCACCGAGAAAAAATTTGAATTTGGTTTTTTAACAAAAACAATTTCACTTACTATACGAGAGTATAATCTGGATATCTGAGAGTAAGCTACTTATCTCACGAAGGAGTCTAGAAGTGTTGCAGTAGATACAGGTGAGGGGCATCATAACCTCTACATGTGGGCTACATTCTCGTACCCTAGGCTTGCGTCGTCCCGGTTGTCAGTGTAACGTCCGTGTTACAATGTCGCCATGACGGTAGAGTCGGCGCGATAAATGTTCATCTTTCGCCTACACGTAATAACCACGGGAGTAGGAACGTGCGAAAGTAGCAGTTCGGACTTTAAATAACAATATAAACGCTGGCGAAACTAATAAGCGACAAGCGGCAGCAGCAATTGAAACAGATAAGAGAAAGGACAGCAATCTGAAAAGTTACTTACTTTCTGACTGACGCGTGTAGCTCGTTGCCTCACGCAGACCCAATGGCAGCGGGAGATTCAATGGCAGAAGGACAGGCTCGGCAAAATAATGTTAACTTCAAGTGTGATTTAATAATGTTTATTAAATAGATTAAAGTTACGTATAACTGGTTAAATACTGATTGTAGTGGAGATATAATATCAGCAATTATTCGCGACACTACAATCAGAGAAGCGTTACAATAAAGGTTTCTAAGTTAATTCTGCTAGAAAATGTTCTAAGTCAGAATTTACAATGATCGAAAATATTCTAAGTCCCGATACAATATAAATTGCCGAAATTATGCTAAGTCCAAGATTATAATTTGAATATTCGTCGGTCAAGGGCTTCGCCCTACGAAAGAAAATGAAGAAAAGCTTCTGTCTCGAGTGGAGGCGTGCGGTCGCTTTTATACCCGCGCGCTTAATTAGGACACTGTCAAAAGGCGGGGATTTGGGATTAAATCAATATGTGGGAGAGGTATGTGGGAGAGGTTTTCCAGGAATTATAATATTGAGGCCATGTGGGGTTTGTGGGGGAGGTCTCAGGAAAAATGTTGGGGCATGTGCGAGAGCGAGACAAATAACCTCTGCTCGGTGAACGATCAATACGGTACGTTCAAGAGTGAGACAAACAACCTCTGCTCGGTGAACGATCGATACGGCACGTGCAAAGGTGAGATCAACAGCCTCCGCTAATACAGCACGTGCAAAGGTGAGATCAACAGCCTCCGCTAATACGGCACGTGCAAGGGTGAAATCAACAGCCCCTGCTCGGTGAGTAATCAATGCGAGCGTCCGGTTACTCTATGCTATGAGCTGTCGTTCAGGCTCTTACAGGCAGTAGGCAATTTACCGACCGCCGGCGCTGTATCGACGGAGTACAAGGAGGAGGGCTAGAGGTATGTGGAGGTTCCACTAACTATAAGGGCGGTGGCGATCAGCCGTACACGACGTGACATCAGCTACTGGAGTTCCTACGGTGTCCTGGAGCTGTAGGCCAAAGTCCTTTTCGTCATCTCTGCCACAGTTTTACCATCTCTTAAGGGGATGCCATACTCGTACCATTACCGACCGAGCAATTTACACAGTTTCAAGCTGATTAAAAATAAAATACGTCGAATCACAAAAAATCAAGAGAACACTCTTCTGTATTTTTTAACGTTCTATCATCCAGTCAAAGTTTGGAGTCGAAATATCAAGCCGTTTTTTCAAAAACTTTGAACGAAATTAAATTTAATTTCGTTCAAAGTTTTTGAAAAAACGGCTTGATATTTCGACTCCAAACTTTGACTGGATGATAGAACGTTAAAAAACACAGAAGAGTGTTCTCTTGATTTTTTGTGATTCGACGTATTTTATTTTTAATCAGCTTGAAACTGTGTGAATTGCTCGGTCGGTAATAGTACGAGTAAGGCATCCCCTTAAGATCGTCGTCATCAGTCGCCACTCAATTTGTCAGTCTCGGCCTCGTCTACTTCAGCCCTATATTGCCACAAAATAGTTGAATTAGATAATCTCAAATCGAAAAGAAAGTACTTAGAAGGCTGCATTACCTCACCAAGGAATTTGAGGGACGACATAACCTCTACATATAGGCATTCCCGTATTCGCGCGTCGACTCTGTCGTCAGCTGCTGGACTTCCGTGATGTCCAGATGCTATAGGCCAACGTCACTCTAGTCATCCCTGCCGCACCTTCAGAATCTCCCAAGAGATCGTCGTTGGCACCAGCAAGTTAAATAGCTATTATTAAGAAGCGCGCACGTCGTCGTTCGTCATCAACGAGCGGCAACTGACGCCGCGACTGCTCTAACAATTGTACCAACGTAGGAAAATAAATTAAAACTAATCGTGACGCGTCGTACCAGCATGACGTACTCGGCATCAGTTTCTACTCGTCGATGCCGAACGACGACGTGCGCGCTTGTTAAATAATGATAGCTATTTAACTTGCTGGTGCCAGCGACGGTCTCTTGAGAGGTTCTGAAGGTGCGGCAGGGATGAGTAGTGGGACGTTGGCCTATAGCACATGAACACCACGGGAGTCCAGCAGCTGACGACAGAGTCGACGCCCGAATACGGGAATGCCTATACGTAGAGGTTATGTCGCCCCTTAAACTCCTTGGTGAGGTAATATAGCATTCTAGGTACTTCCTTTTCTATTTGAGATTATCTAATTCAACTATTTTGTGCCAATATAGGGCTGAAGTAGACGAGGTCGGGACTGACAAATAGAGGGACGACTGATGACGACGATCTTAAGTGGTGGTAAAACTGCAGCAGAGATGACGAAAAGGACGTTGGCCTACAGCTCCAGAACACCGTAGGAACTCCAGCAGCTGACAACCGGGACGACGCAAGCCTAGGGTACGAGAATGTAGCCCACATGTAGAGGTTATGTTGCCCCTCACCTGTATCTGCTGCAGCACTTCTAGACTCCTTCGTGAGATAAATGGCTTACTATCAGATATCCAGATTATACTCTCGTATAGTAAGTGAAATAGTTTTTGTTTAAAAACCAAATTCAAATTTTTTCTCGGTACTCTTGGTAGTTTTATTAAAAATATGAAATTCTTCTTGCTTAAGGTGAACCTCCAGTAGTGATTTATGAAGTTGTTATAAAATTCCATCAAATCCGATAAATCTTATAGACTTACATTATTCCTATATTATAAGATATAGCTCATGTGTTACAAATGTTAAAATCACCTTCCGATGAATGACTTCTTCGAAGAACTGATGGAAATTAACATACATACAAATTTTTTCTTGTGCAAACTATCTATACTGTCATATTTTATTAAATTGTTATTTAATAACTTATTCCCGCCAAAGAAAGTCAGTATACTAATAATTTAATTAAAAAAATTTTGTAAAGGGATATTTTATGAAAATAAGTTATCAAGTTGAACTTTAAAAAGATTAATTAAACTTCAAGATAAAATTAGGTAATCCAAGAAATAATCCATCGTAGGATGATTTTGACAGTTGTAACACATAAACCATATGTAATATTTAATTCATCCATGTGTATCAGAGTAAATATATAGAATAAATTTGTCTAATTTTTTCTGCACAGATATTATGCAATCATATGTCATTTTATACCACCATGCCAAATATCAGAGCTCTAGCAGCCATAATTCAAGAGGAAACTGCTTAAACATTTTTTCTTTTTCATGTATTCAGTGGTACGCTTACTGAAGTTATAGCATTTTAAAATTATTCTGTCCTTTTTCTTGCAACGTATAGTAGCTATAGCTTTAATATTTGGAAGAGCATGTGATATAATGGTATAATTGTACATATCTATATAAAAAAATTGGATAAATTTATTTTGGACTTTGGATATTGAAATGTTGGAATATACTTAACATGGTCAATCAGTCCCAAAGTGAAAATATAAAATAATGTTTTCTATTTTTTTTTTTGCATAACTGTTATGCAATCATATGTCATTTTATACTAACATGCCAGATATCAAAGCTCTAGCAGTCATAGTTCAAGTGGAAATCGATTAAACATTTTTTCTTTTTCATGTATTCAGTGGTACGCACACACAAGTTGTGGCTTTTTAAAATTATTCTGTCCTTTTTCTTGCAACGTATAAGTAGTTCGCTATATCTATAATATTTGAAACAGCATGCGATATAATTGTATAATATCTATATAACAAAAATTGGAAATATTTATTTTGGACTTTGGATATTGAAATGTTAAAATTTACATGGTCAATCTGTCCCAAAGTAAAAGCATGAAATAAATCTTTCTATTTTTTTTTTTGCACATATATCATGCAATCTTAGGTCATTTTATACTACCATGCCAAATATCAAAGCTCTAGCAGTCATAGTTCAAATGGAAATCAATTAAACAGTTTTTCTTTTTCATCTATTCAGTGATAAGCTGACTGAAGTTGTGGCTTTTTAAAATTATTCTGTCCTTTTTCTTGCAACGTATAAGTAGTCCGCTATAGCTATAATATTTGAAACAGCATGTGATATAATTGTATAATTGTATAATATCTATATAACAAAAAATTGAAAAAATTTATTTTGCACTTTGGGTATTGAAATGTTGAAATTGACTTAACATGGTCAATCTGTCTCAAAGTGAAAATATAAAATAAAGTTTTCTAATTTTCTTTTCGTACCTATTATGCAAACATATATCATTTTATACTACCATGCTAAATATCAAAGCTCTGACAGTCATTGTTCAACTGGAAACTGATTACAAGTTTTTACTTTTTCATAGATATAGCGGTACGCTCACTGAACATTTGGCTTTCTCTAATAATCTTATTTTTTTCTTTTTCATTTCAGTAGCCAAAGTCTAGATTTTTGGAATAGTAGTTATAATGATACAATATCATGTAATGATATATGATTGTGAGGAAAAGTAAAAAAATTAATTTTATACTTTGACTGAACATTAGTTAATGCTTATGCTAAATAAATGTCAATGTCTGAGAGTAAAAGTGCAAAATAATTTTTCTTCTTTTTACTGAAATATATTTATTACATTAGTTATGTGTTTTTTCGAAAGAATTTATTTAGGAAGATAATGTTACGACAACTGACTTTATTTATAACAACTGAATTTAGTAACAATTTAATTAAGTAACTCACTAGGAGAGTGTCAGGGATCCGGATCACGAATTTGGCTGAAAATTTGGGATAGGTTTTTTATATAGAAATATGAAGAAAGCTGCAATATTGGACCTTAACGCTCAAAAGAACTAACATTCTGGAAATTTTTAGCTTTATTTTGAAAAAAGTCTTGAAAAATGCCTCTTCGTAAAACAGTAACTATGTAACATTAGAAAGTTTTGAATATCATTTCAAAAATAGAAAATAAAAGTAGAGAAAATGAGCTTTCATTTGCTTTCTTAAGAAGTAAAAAATGTCTATTCCTTCCAAAGTTATGAAAGTTTAAATTTGAGCATCGAAAGTGCACCAAAATACGCAGGCAGTGGAACAGTGAATTTTTGGGATCAAACAGTGCATTTTCGATACTTTATTTTAAGCTTTCATAACATTATAAGAAATTGACATTTTTTAATTCTTAAAAAGGTAAATTAGAGATCGTTTTCTCTAGTTTTATTTTCTATTTTTGAAATAATATTTAAGACTTTATAAAGTTAAACAGTTGCCGTTTTAAAAAGTGGGTGTTTTCAAGACTTTTTCCAAAATAAACCTAAAAATGTCTAGAAGTTTAGTTTTTTTTAGCGTTAGAGATATTTCTATATCCAAAAACCTAACCCAAAGTTTAGTTACTTAATTAAATCGTTACTAAATGTGTTATTAACATTAATCTTTTTTCATCAAAAAATAATAAAGCAATAAACAAAATAAATGGTGGAGTAAAATGGAGCAAATTAAAATACACAAGTAGCAATTTGATTTATATTCTTATACGTTTACTCTCTTTAGTCAAAAATTGACGAAAACTGATAATTTGACTTGGTTAGGAGCGCGAGGCTGGTCTCAAGCTAAAATTTTTTTTACTAAAATCTCAAGCTCAAATCACTTTTATTAAGAGTGCTCCACCCCTGCGGCGGAAATAGGCAATAGCCAATCAGGGACCGCGAATTTTTCTGCACACATTACGCTTCGAATTTTTATTGAATCGGTGTAAAAATTATCGCATAATGTTCCTTGAACATTAATACACACGGGAAGACTCTTACATGTTAGCAAAAATTTTTGTAAACGCAATAAAAAAAATAAATAAAATTTGAGAGATAGCGTCGTCTGCTCGGCGCGTAAGCGACTTGAAGATGCGTCTACTGCGCCTACGCCGAGCGGGAGTAGGTTTGTTCCCTCGTCGCGCGGTTGATTCAAATTCAGTTTTTTCCGTTAACGCAATATACAAATGTACATTATTTTTAAAATAGGTATAATATTTTAATAGGCATAATAATTTATTACATTTACTAGGATGTTATTTTTTATTTAATTTTTATATAATAATATTCAATTATTGTGTTTGGAGTAAAATGTGATATAATAATATCACATTCATCGAAAATAATAATATCACGTTCATCGAAAATGTGATATAATAATATCACATTTTCGTGTTTGGAGTATTAAAAATTTCTTATATATTTGAAGGCCTACACTCTCAAATCTACTATTTCAGATTCGATTCCTCTACATACTTAAAAAAAGTTCTTATCACGGAGAAAATACTTAAATGTGAACTAAATAAAAAAGTACCGTGTCAACGGCAAAAAAATTGTGTCGCGTCAGCGTGGTAAAATTCAGTCGCTTCAAAATGCTTTTTATATCAAAATTTCGATAATTTTGATTATAGTCAGTCATTTCCAGGAAATTGTATATTGTTAAAAATTTACCATGTTCCATATCCCACTTAATTGAAAGTCTAAATTAAATTATAATATTTTCTCCGCACTGACATTTTCATTTACAAATGCAAATAATGATATGACACTATTGTGTGATCAGATCCTTGTCATTAAAATCAATTAAAATTTGAAAGTATCTATAAACGTTCTGAAAGGATATACAATACAGTATATTGTATCTCTATATAAAATAAAATTTTAACAATATAAAAATGACAAATTATGAAATATTTGTCGCGAATCTTAGTAGCACCTCTATCCTACCTTCAAATCAAGGAAAAAAGCAACTTCGTGCGCTCTTAATTCCTTAACAAATTGAAATTCGTTATTCTAACTCAATCGTAAGCAAAAAAGAATTAAATCGATCCGTTAAAGAAACAAAATTCACGTTTGATTAATTCCAATCCAAACCCCTATTGTCGTCCACTCGTCTATCCGATCAATCCAGCTGATCCCGCATTCGTTCCCATTAAAAAAAAAATTTTTAAAGTGAACGAGATATCAATCGGCTGCAGTCGCTCATTCTCAGTAGGATCAGGACGCGGACTGCTCTCCGCGTTCGCGGCTCGGTTATCGATGATCTCCTCGGAGTTCAAGTTTGAGTAGTTCGAGTCGACGTGCCGCCGGCAGGCGTTCCTGGTCGCAGTCATGACGAGGCCGACGGCCGCCGATCCTCCGCACACGAACGTCAGGACGTACTTGTAGTAGTCGCTGCAGCTGTCCTCCGAGCATCGCCTGAGGATGGAGAAAAAAATTTCGTACGATGTAATCCCCCTACTAAAAAATCTCAAGTGGGATTTCAGGTGAATTCTCAGGTGAAACGTCACCTGAATTTTTTCAAGTTAAATAATGCTAAAACAGATATAAAAGGTTTTATAACGTGTGTTTCCCGATGTACCATCAGGATGGTAAAACACCTAAAAGCACGTTTAAAAATGAGAAAGATCTGCTATTAAGAAACTACAGTTATAACAAAGCTGTAAATTTAAAATCACCTGAGATTTTCGCGTGACATTTCATGAGGTGTTGCTTCACCTGAGAATTCATGTGAAATCTCACCTAAGATTTTTTAGTAGGGCCTCGACCTACTTCGATGTTATACTGGAAGAGGGCCGGCTTTAACAAAGTTTTTATTGCACTTGAATTACACGCTCGCGTGGCCGTTCAAGTTTCGGATGAGCTTTCGTACTTGCCGCGGCAAGTCTGAACGGATTAGCGACTTATGCAATTAGTGCTTGCATGCTCAGCGCGATCTTGAAGGGAACTTTACAGTTTCCGTTTGATAATAAACGCGTTTAAAATTTGTAACTGCTTTGTTATAAAGTTAGTTATTTATGTTTTTTTTTTTTTATTTTACTTCACATTTATCGTAGATTCATTACAGATATATTTCATAGATTCCTTATACATACTATTATATTAAAATGAATTTCGCTTTAAAAACTGCATTGCGCAAATTGTGTTGATTCGAAAATGTTATTAGGTAAGTATGAAACTTTTGTTTTTATGAAAATGAAATTTTTACCGCTCGCTCGAAAATGAAAATATGGAGCCGGTTGTACGGGACGATTTCAGAGATATGCCCAGGGAATTTATAACTTCAGAATTTACGTACAACGTCGACTTTCTTTTGCCATTGCATAAGAATAAAAATTATTTTCCTATCCTCTCGTTCAGCCTTAATTTACGTACAGTAGTTTGTTTAAAAAAAAAACGATCGTTTCAATTAATTATATCTAACGAGGCAAAAATGCTCCCGACAATAAACCAATTAACGATAATCTCGATTAATTACACGTAAAGCATCGTCGATTTTACATCAATCAAACTTTAAAAGTCATCGCTAATATCAAGAAAAAAAAATTACCCCATTGTTCGCAACTCGACATTTTTCTCATCTTCGAGCATCATTACAGCGCGCAGAGAGGGTATAATTTTTACGGAGCCAAATTACTTTAATTAATAAAGAAAAAGAAAAAGAGAGAAAGAAATGTTGATACCACTTTTACCGCAAGGCGCGCGGCTGCGCGCGCAAAAGAGCACGAGCACTCTTCTCAAACGGAGCGCGCGCGCGCGGGCATATAATTATCAGCAGCATAATTGGTGCGACTTTTCTGAGTGCAACCGTCTTTCGTCCTTTTTTTCCTTCTTACGCAGCGGGAACGAGGCCCGGATTATTGTTACTTCGCGGCGAAAACGTTCTTAAAGAATTCATAATATTATCACTTTTTGAAGTCATGAAGAGAGGTCTGCTGTTACAGCAATTATGATTATTGCGTATTCTAACGAGTAATAAAACCGACGTCCTTGTCATGATTAGATTTACATGAACATATAATCTCTTGAATTGAAATGGCATAGCAACCTGTTATGAATATTACATTCAATTACTGCATATTTCGATTGAGTTGTTTATTAAAGAATATTTATTTATTTATTAAATATAAACAATATATACAGGGAAATTTGTACTGTTATGTATACCTTTACTTATGCATCACTAGAGACTTAATGATGTCTGCTAATAATGCAGGTGAAAGAGAACTCATATCTGTTCTATATTTTTCAGTTTGAACTATATTTTTAGCTTGCACTTGAAGCAATTTCAAAGCCTTTTCTTTCAACATTTTTGATTCATATTTTTCAGCAAGATTTAAAAAACTAGTCATAGTTTCAATACTTAAATCGTTTATCGTTGTTCTCTCACACAGTGTTTTTAAATGAGTAAGTTGATACTTGTCTGCTGATTATTGTTACTTCGCGGCGAAAACGTGCGCCACCGATTTTACAACCGATGATCGAGTCGCGGACCACTCGACGGCACGCGCCGCTCATAATTCTGTGCATCGTCGACTTTGTAAAAGATCGGCGGTTGGGAATTTTCGACGATTGCGGAGATCGAGAAGTGTCCCGCGCCGCTGACGTATTTCCATTGTGTAGTGACTTGGTATTGGTAAAAAATCGCTTTTTTTTATTTTGAAACTCGATAAAAGATTGGTCGAAAAGCAAAATCTACAGAAACGCGACTTTGCGGTACCGTTTTACGGCTCACTTGCGATGTACATCCACGCAGAACAGCGAAACGCCGCGGCGATTTTACGTGGCTGAACGTGAAAGCGATCGAGAAAAAAAATACATTTAATCAATATTACAAAAAAAAAAATTATCCCTAAGCGTCTGTCGTACTATTGGATTTATTTTTACAGTACAATAGGCTATACTATACTATATCTGTCGTGAGAGCGACCTTAATAAATTCTTACACGAATAAGCGTTTTCTTTTAATTATTTAATTTTTTTTTGTAGGGAGAAAGTATGGATATTTAAAAAAATGTAACTGTTGTTTTAACATATTATCGTACTATTTTTCTTTGAAACTAAATAAGAAACTGAAGTCTTCTATTTTATTATTTAGGGTATTAAATAATGATTTATTGAAATTCTAGACCTTTTCATACATTTTTTTCAAAATTTACATCTGAAATATTTGTTTGGTAGATCATTTAGAATACCTATATTTATATCAAATTCATACAGAAAATGACGTGGCTGAATGTGAAAGCGATCGAGATAAAAAAAATACATTTAATATTACAAAAAAAAAAATATATACCTAGGAGTCTGTCGTACCATTATGAAGCAAATGAAAGTAGGCATACATAAAAAACATTTACATATTAAGTACATTTATTTTTTATTTGTTTATTATTTTACATATTGCAAAATAAATGTTTTTATGATTTTAATTATTAAAATAATATATTTTTGCTCCAGGAGCGAAGATTCCGCCTTGATTTGCGCTTCGATTGGCGCCTTCATTGGTGCTTCGATAGGCTCCTCGACCGGCGCCTCGTCCCTTGCCCCCATTTCTTCGGCCTCTAGTATAGCCGCGTGATACGTTGTTCCATGAGTACTCTGTACCTCGCTCACTGTGATAACCACGGTAACTACAGGTGCTGCTCTCATCAGAATCACTTGCAGATCTCGCAGTTGACCTCCTACTCTCATATGTATAGCCCAACCTATCTTTAATACTCTTTATCTTCTTCGACGAAAGTGCGGTTGATGATGAAGGAGAACTTGCTTTTCTCTTCAAATTAACTGCGGGCATAAGAGACGCGATGCTTGTTTCCCTTTTCTTCGAAGAAGGTGTGGTTTTCTTAGAAGAAACAGGTCCAGCGCTACAGCCGCTATCCAATGGCGTTCCCGACATGGTACTCGTTTCACCGACGGCCGGAGCAGGAGGAGACGAGCTTTGCTCGGGTGAAACGCCGGCTGTTTCGCTGTCGACGGTTTCACTTTCGACGGAGGAAGCATGCGTTTCCGCGCTTTTTTCCGGTTCATCGGTACAGCCGCTGTCCGGTGGCTTTTGCAGGACGATAGGCGTTGCATCGGCCGCAGCACCAGTCGAGCTTTTGTCGGGTGACACACTGGTTTCTTGCACACTCAGAGCGGCATTTACGATGGGGATACCGTGCGTTGCGTCGGACGAACCTGTGCTTTTTTTTTGACGGAGCACCACTTTTGTCGAGCAAATTGCTCTCTTCAACGGAGTCGGTCGCTGTCTCCTCATCGCTCTCCTAAAACAAATTATTGAATTATAAATTTACAATATAATAATTAACATAAGATGAAATATAACAGCCAATGAAGCTCAGTTACCGATTCACTCGTCAGCGCGATATTTACCACCTTTTTTACTGCCGCTTTACAATATCTCCATGCTGCGACTCTAAAAGTTTTCTGTTTTCCGCCACTACGGCTCCTCCTTGGACCCATTACAGTTTGATCTGTAATAACATAATAATTATTACGTTTCACGTTAGAACGTGAAACGTAACACGTTACGATACATAACAGTACTTTTGGAGACCAATGTGAGGGAAATGTGATTGACGGACGAATCTCACTTGACACTCGACACTAGCGGAACAAAAGTAACTATCACACGAGCCGACGATACATAACAGTACTTTTGGAGACCAATGTGAGGGAAATGTGATTGACGGACGAATCTCACTTGACACTCGACACTAGCGGAACAAAAGTAACTATCACACGAGCCGACGATCGACAAAAACAGTTATTTTGGATCAATAATTTATAAAATTTGGAACGTAAAAAATTATGTAATTTCTTCATTACTATTTTTTCCGCGTACATTATGCACTGATGTAAATATAAGCATGCACGGCGTACAGGTTATCTACGTATTGTGTACGTGCAAACAACAATAATAATTTTACAGAATATTTTTCATTATTGTATGATAATTAACAAGTCTGCATTGTTATATTGTTTACTTTTTTATATATATATATATATATATATATATATATATATATATATATATATATATATATATATATATACACACATACACACACATTACTAATACTTACACACAAAAGAGTACCGGTACAAGAAACTGTCTAAATAGTCCATGCAGCTGCGGATTTGTTTTTATTTTTTAGTTTGGTTCTTTACACAAGTGGCGCTCATGATCAGCACACACCGCCACCGGCTTATTCCGCCTCTCATTGGTTCATTCCATTTTGTAATTTATGTTTCAATCGGAATCTACCAGTAAGGTCATTGTAAGCGAGGTACTGCCCCACATAGCATGAAAGGTTCCGGAAGAAAGTTCCAAGGAAGCTTACAGTGGAAGGTTAATGGAACCTTCGAGGAAGCTAACTGAAACTTTCAGGAAGGTTACATTGGAAGATTTCTAAGTAAGCTTCCAGAAAGATTCCAGGAAGGAAATAGAAACAGTTTCAAATACTTAACTATCAAATATTACATGGAAGCTCTACGGAAACTTCCAAAAAGCTTACATAGAAGATTATCGAAAATGAGTACTGGAAGCTTTCGCAAAAGGCTCTTGAAACCTAACATAAAGGTTCTAGGAAGAACAAAAGTTCAATTACATATGAAGATTGCGGGAACTTTTTGAAATACATTCCAGGAAGCTTCCCATGGAAGTTCCAATTCTACCTTGAGGAAAGCTTTCATGGAAAATTCTAGGAAGTATTCAAGCAAGATACCTGACATACAATAAAGCAACTGGTCTAAAGTTATACCGGAAGCTTCAGAGTGGATTCAGGAGTAACCTTTTTAGGAAGCTTCCATGCCGAAAGCGTTAGGAAAGACTAACAGAAAGGTTCCAAAAGTGCTACGGTGAAATGTTACTCAATACGAGGGTCATTTGATAAGTACCTAGCCTACAAATGAAAACACCAAAATTTTACAAAAAATAAAATTTATTTTTCAATGTAGTCTCCTTTTAGTTGAATACACTTGGTCCAGCGGTGTTCCAATTTTTTTAACCCCGTTGAAAAAAATGTTTTCTCTTGGTTTGCAAAATAGGCCTCCGTGGCGGCGATTATTTCGTTATTGGAGTGGAATCTCTTCCCGGCGAGCGATTTTTTAGGTTCGGAAACAAAAAAAAGTCGCACGAAGCCAAATCTGGAGAATACGGTGGATCGGGCAGCAGTTCGTAGCGTAATTCGACCAATTTAGCCGTGGCGAGTGCAGAAGTGTGAGCCGGTGCATTATCGTGGTGGAAAAGCACTTTCTTTTTAGACAAATGGGGCCGCTTTTCTTCTAACACGGCGTCAAATCGACTCAATAGTTCGGCGTAGTACTGTCCTGTGACCGTTTTGCCCTTCTCCAGATAGCCAATAAAAATCAAACCTTGAGAATCCCAGAAAACAGTGGCCATCACCTTTCCGGCCGACGGGACCGTCTTCGCCTTCTTCGGAGCAGGTTCACCGGGTAAGGTCCACTGTTTTGACTGCTCCTTGGTCTCTGGAGTGTAGTAGTGAATCCATGTTTCGTCGACGGCCACGTAACGACGCAAAAACTCTTTTGGATTGCGATTAAACAGCTCCAAACACTGCTCTGAACTGGTCACACGGATGCGCTTGTTGTCTGCAGTCAGCAAACGCGGCACCCACCTTGCTGACAGCTTCCTCATGCCTAAAATCTCATGTAGGATATGCTACACGCGTTCTTCTGAGATGCCTACTATCGCAGCTATCTCGTGCACCTTTAATCGGCGGTCTGACAAAACGATATCGTGTATTTTTGTCACGTTCTCCTCCGTAGTGGCTGTTTTCGGAGCACCTGGGCGTGGATCATCAAAAACCGACGTACGACCACGTTGAAACTCATTATACCAAAATTTAACGGTCGCCATCGAAGGAGAAGTATCCCCATACACTGCATCCAAGCGTTCTTTAATTTCACTGCGCGATTTCCCTTCCAAAAACAAGAATCGAATCACCGACCGATATTGTTCTTTCTCCATTTTTTCAAAAATCAACGGACACATTTGCTTTCACACGCTCTCAAAAATAAACTACAACTCCGATCCGGCTGAAATTTCGTCTGTAACCGTTTACAGGAAGATACTGCACTGTAGTGTATTTCTGGTGCGATAGTGGCACCATCTGGCGGTGAGGCTAGGTACTTGTCAAATGACCCTCGTACTTACGAGAATGTTTCCACGAAGTTTACATAAACCATTACTGAAATCAGCACTGGAAGGTTCGCGGAAGGCTCTTAGAAGCTAAGATAAAGCTTCTAGGAAGATCGAAAGTTAAATTACATGTAAAGATTGCGAGAAGTTTTTGAAATACAGTCCAGGAAGCTTCCTATGGAAGTTCCAATTCAACCTTGAGGAAAATTTTGATGGAAGACTCCAGGAAGTATTTCAAGCAGGGTTCCTAACATAACATGAACAATAGCTGGCTTAAGGATATAATGGAAGCTTTCAAAAGGGGTCAAAGTAACATTCCTAAGAAGCTATTAGCAAGTTTTAGGGAAGGCTGACAAGAAGGTTCCAAAAGTGCTGCGGTAAAATGCCACTTGAAATTTACGGGGAAGCTTTTAGAAAGCTTACATAAAAGTTTACAGAAGATCAGCACTGGAAGTTTCGCGGAAGGTTCCAACTTGGAAGCTTCATAGATTCATAGATCGTCTGATAATCATCGTATTTTGAAAATCGAGAAAGTTCAGGCGCGCTGCGCGCGCTCTTCCTTTGCCTTTATTATATTATGCCTGTTACAAAACTAATTTTTAAATCCGTTCGTATTGAAATTCACTTTTATACACACATATATATACACAAATAATTAGAGATTTTCTTTTAAATAATTTCTTCAAAACTCTGTCTTGGTCTCAAATTACGAGTTACCGACCGCGTGCACGAATTTTCATTCGGGGCCACAGCTGTCTCTTAACCAATTTTTGAAATTGATGAAGAGAGACCACGGGAGGGGAGGGTCCAAAGTTTAGACAACTCACTTGAAAATTGATGTCAACTATAGACGTGCTCGGTTTCGATATAAGCTACTACAGATTGTGCAAAATTTCGAAATTCTAAATTACGAAAATCATATTTTCGAATGTAACAATTCACCTACTGTCCAAAACATCGAATTTCATTAATAGAATTTTAATAGGAATATAATAAACATATTTCGAAATAAATCACTAGAAACAAGTTGTATTTGCTTTGATATCGTATTGATGAAATTCGATGTTTTGGACAGTAGGTGAATTGTTAGATTCGAAAATATGATTTTCGTAATTTAGAATTTCGAAATTTTGCACAATCTGCAGTAGCTTATATCGAAACCGAGCACGTCTATAGTTGACTTCAATTTTCAAGTGAGTAGTCTAAACTTTGGACCCCCCCCCACGGGATAGGCGCGAAGAGGCGCGCTTGTAGACGTTCTGGTCGGCTGAGACATTCTTTTAAAGTGTTATCATAGCAACCGTTTGACTTTAAACATAACATAAAACAGATTCATTCTATGATTGAAGCTCAATACGTTCGGAGGTATTTCAATCTGTCTATATTACGTTGACTAATAATAAAAAATAAATATTTATCCACTATTCTTTGACTTTATTAATTCTTTTACGAACAATGCTTATGTAATAAATAACCGCAAATTTATTCAATATTATTTATTGAAACTTGGATTGTATTTGTTTGTTTATTGCTACAATACAAAAATTTGGAGGTTATAATATACAATTAAAGTTTGGAGGTATAATATTTTATGAAAGGTTTCTTCGTAATATTTCTGCAATGTATCGCCTTATCGTTTCAGGTAATATTGTTGGAATATTTTAAAAACGTTTCTTGATTTACTAATAAATAATTTTTCGATTTGGTGGAGAAGTTTACGTCGCTTTTAGTGAAATATATCATCAAATATTTATCTTTAAGATTTTCGCAATGTATCGCTTTTGTCATTTCTCGGAATGCTTTCGAAATAATTAAAAAACATTTATAGAATTATGGAAAAATAGTTCTTCAATATAATGTTGAATATTAGGTCATTATTAGTGAAATATTATAATTAAATGAAATGTCTCTGCAATATTTCCGTAATGTATCGCCTTATCAATTCTCGGAATATTTCACAAATGTTTCACAAACGTTTCTTGAATTGCAATATCGATAAGTAGGAATCTTTATTTTTGTCATTTTCATGCAATTTTTCGCCGAGTATATGAGAATATCTTTAGAACTTTTAATGTTCAGTGTTTAAAAAAAACATAATTTTTTTGTTCGAGCCCTTACTTATCTATTCAAAGCTTGCTTTACTCCTTTTTTAGTTTTTTTTTTTAAATGAAAGCAACATAATTCCATTTTACGAGTATATCGAAAAAATTTTGTTTATAATATAAATGACGAACTTATTTGGCTTAATCCTATCAAAATTGTATTAAATTTTAAATATGTCATTTTGACAATTTAACTACGTTTTTCTAAAATATTAAGTTAGTGATTACAATAACTTTTGGAATATAAAATTCAAAATTCAGCGTGTGCTTATCAAAAATCTATTTTTTTTTTTTTCTTAATGAGTTAACGCTTGAGAAGTAATTTTTTGAAGACACATGATTTTTAAACAATGCGTGGCACACCCACGTGCAACAAATCAAATGATTGTATTTTTAATAAAGAATGAAATCTGATAGCCATATTAAAAAAATTCTTTATGTTAAAAGGTATGGAACAGAATTACTATGAAAATTTTTATTTTTGAGACATTACTGATACAACTTACTTGATTCTAGATTTCAAATGTATTGTAGGCACATCTCTGAAATTAGGTTTTTCTACTTATGCTTTATACGTAACTGGAACGATTGTTTCATACATGGAACATTTAAAAAACATTTATTTTTACCTATTTACTTTGCTAAAAGTATATATTTCTTATTAAAAAGATCTAAAAAGTTGCCGTAACGTGAAAATTAAAAGTTCTGGAGATATCCCCATATCTCATGATAGTATTAATAGAATCGCTAAGAAAATTCTGAATATAGTATTTATGTATAGAGAGGACGTGAAAATTGTGTTCTTCGAAAGGAATGTTTGAAAGTTAAATTATTAAATAATTACATTGGGTTAATTTTGGACTCCACATGGCTAAAAAAGGAATATAATGAAAAATATACAGTAACATATTTTTTTTTTATAGCTTATCAAATCTTCAACTTGAATGGTCTACCTAGCTGGAGTCTAAAATCAATCCAATTTCATTATTTGATAAATTAACTTTCAAACATTCAATTAGAAAAACACAATTTTGACGTCCTTCCTATATATAAATACTATACTCAGAATTTTTTGAGCGATTCTATTCGTACTATCATAAGATATACTCGTTTAAAAATTGCATCAAAATGACAAAAAGCAGATTCCTACTTATCGACATTACAATTTTTTTTTAATTAAAAAATTTCTAAACAATTTTTTGGAAAAACACAATTATTAGGCCCACCGTATATATAAATACTATACTAAGAATTTTTTTAAACCATTCAATTAGAATTTTCATAAATTATTTAATCAACATAATGAAATGCCAAATATAAAAACATGTTTATTCAGAGTAATAATTCCGACACTATAATTTTGTAATTTACCGCATTAAATATATCATTTTTGAAATGCATTAATATTTTAAATAAAATAATCCAAATAATAACAATTAAATAATCGTGAAAAGTGTAACTTATTTAGATGAAAATGTCCGAACTCCTTCAAGCGAGTGATAGCATAACGGATAGCATGCGTGCGTAGTAACCCAAGGATCGTGGGTTCAATTCCCGGTCAGGTCAAAAAATTTTATGTAAAATTTTTTCTGCGATTATAAAATGGCGATTAATATAGGTAGAAATAAGTTCTAAAGAATATGTGCGAATTGTTAATACTTATAGAGAATTTCTAATATTTATAGCTTTAAGTTACTCTTTCAAGAACTTGGAAAAAGCTTCCTAAAAGCTTACTGGAAGGTTCCCACAGACTACCTGAAACTTCCAGAACCATATTTGAAAGCTAACTGAAAACTTACTGGAAAGTTCATAAAGTCTATTTGAAACTTTCTGTAACTTTTTCGAAAGATTCCTGAAAGTTTCCTGGAAGGTTCCCACAAACTACCTGAAGCTTCCAGTAACTTATTTGAAAGCTAACTGAAAGCTTACTGGAAGATTCCGATAGTCTACTTGAAACTTTCTGTAACTTTTTCGAAAGATTCCTGAAAGTTTCCTGGAAGATTCCTATATCCTACATGAAACGTACAGTAATTTTTTCAGAGGCTCCCTTAAGTTCCTGAAAGGTTCCTGAAAGGATTCTTACACAGTTCCTGAAATCTTCCAAGGAAGCTTCTCGTCATGAATTTGACCTAGACATTATGTACTGCCGGGAAGCTTTCATGGAACCTTTCTGGAAGCTTCCATTCTCAAACTGACATAAATCGATTCTGAAGTCTTGTAGGAAGTATTTTTTAAAGCTTTCTGTAATCTTTCGGGGAAGACTACTGGAAGATTCCCACAGCCTACATGAAGCTCCAGGAACTTTTTGAAAGCTTCCTGAAAAGTTCCTAGAAAGTTTCCGAAAGCTTCCTGAAAAGTGTCTGAAACAGTTCCTGCAATCTTCCGAGGAAGCTTTTTGTCATGAATTTGACCCAGACATTAGGTACTTTCAGGAAGCTTTCGTGGAAGCTTTCCTGAAGCATACGAAACTTTCATGAAAGCTTCCAGGAAGTTTCTAGTAAGCTTTCACGCTATGTGGGGCCGTATCTTCGTACACCGTACCGATACAACGCACCCGGCACCGCGCATGCAGTGCCTAATGTACAAACAACTTTATAGGCGGTCCGCAGTCGTAAATGATAACATTCCCATTGGCTGGAAGGCGTTCCAAAATGCTTACACAATTACACATACATTATTGTTGAAACGAATAGAGTGCCGTATGCTTATAATATGTAACGCCCAACTGACAGTTCAGCCTACTTTAACCAATTTTTATTTCATAAAACTATGTTATTTTTATTAATGTTTTTTATATTTGTTGTTAAAATGGGTCTATAATTTGGAATTACAAAAATTTTATAAGTAAATTCTTTAATACATGCAAATTATAATTTAATTAATTATAATACATTTCATCATAATTAATAACAGTATTCTTTTCTGCTTTTAATTGTGTTTATTACAATGCTTAACAGTAAATTAATTGTAATGAAGTAAATTTAATACGATTTTACAGAAAAAACATGTTTCGTGCAAAGATTTGTAATATTATTGACAATACTGTGAATTTGAAATATTTTCGCGATTGTTTAAAACACGTGTTTTTTCTTCCGCAAGTGGCGACACTGTCGATTCTATTCTTACTGACCATTGCGTTTGTAAACAAACAGTATTACAGTGCAGTGACAATTTCTTATTAGTTTTTAATAAATTATTTATTATAATTGCGTGAGAACTTATTTTATTGTATTTGTGAGTGCACATTCACTGAGAAATAGAAAATGAGTGAAGAACGTGAGCGAATGAAAAAAGATTTTTCGCAAAGGCGTGATTTGCCGGGAAGCAGAAAACGGTATCGACTTTCCAAAAGAAGATTAAGTCGCAACAAAAAAGCTGTAGAGAGGTACAAAACCATATATATTTGATTGTTTTCCTTATTACTGTACTCGAGGGCGACTAACAGTTGCAATGCACATGTGTATGCTGCATTTGTCACAGTATACATTTTTGGTCCCGCATTGTACGGTACGTTCATCTTTACTGGTTGGTAAAAAATTTACTAATTGACCATATACTATACAGTTATTTGGCTATAATACGACGTGTTTTGTAACTGTTCTTGCTAATTTTTCTGTGATTATTTTATTATATTATAATATATTATTATATTTTATAATATTATAGCGATTTTTCTAATATAAATGGTTTAAGTCAAGATCTTAATTTTCCCTTTTATAAATATGAAGAAGTTGAGATAGAAAAAGATTATTATTCATTAATTAAAAAACCGCTGCCAATTCATTGGCACATAGCTTCCTCAAACTTAATTTACTGATTCCTTTAATTAATTTTTAATTCCAATATTTAAAATTTAATACTTCAGAAAGACAGAAATCTGCACCACTATCACTGAGTATGAAATTTTAATACTTCAGAAAGACAGAATTCTGCACCACTACCACTGAGTATGAAATTGGTAGATGTTGGACAACAAATTTATTTTCGTGTGACGTTGAACATTGAACGTGTTATATTGAATGCGTTATGTGGAAAGGCTGTTATAATGTGAGGGGATGTATTTTAAAAAATTTGATAAAGACAGATTTTTGTTTTCATTTTTCAATTTTTCAAGTTTTACATTTTTGTTAATAATAAAAAACCGCGATAACTAAAAAATTTTTCTTTTTAGAAAATATAAATATTTTAATTCTCTTTCAAATGCTACCCATCCCATTCAGATATACAAAGCCATCCTCAAGAAATAGATTTTAAAAATGTCTAGAAAAATTTTAACCTTAAATATCTCTGAAATTTATGAACCAATCACTTTGCCAAAAGAACTCATCCGAGAACTATCAATAATATAACTCTACAATGAATTTTGAAGCGAATAAGACAATTTTACTCTTGTAATAGTTGAACATATAAAACTCATTTTTTTTCATTTTTCAATTTTTACGTTTTTGTTAATAACAAAAGAACCGTGATAGCTAGAGAATTAATTTTTTTTAGAAAATATAGGTAATTTAATTCTCTTTCGAATATCATCCACCCCATTTAGATACATAGAACCGTTCTCGACAAATTACGATTTAAAAAAAAATTGAAAAAAATTTTAACCTCAAATATCTTCGAAATTTATGGATCAATTCTTTTGCCCAAAGAACTCACTCGATTGGTGTACAAAATCTACCCCTACAAAGAATTTCAAAGTGATTAAACCAATTTTACTATAGATATTGAACGACAACAAAAATCACTTTTTTTTTTATAAATTATTTTTTTTCTCAAAAAATAATGTGTTTGAGAATACCATAAATTGGATGAGTAACATGCTGTGGGTGAATAAATAAGTATAGTCGTACACTCTTTATATATAAACTTCAGATTATATTGTTTGAATTCATGGTTGGGTGATATAATTATTACATTTAATTTTAAGGTATATAAAATAAACTTAATTTAACAGATAAATGATTATAATTGTTCAATATATAAGTCAGAGAGTCTGAGCGACTAACTGTTATAGCAAAAGTTTAAACTACACGATGAATTTTCAGGAGCACTGGTTGAGTTTTCGTCCCCTCGTAGATAGCTATAATAACGGTGCTTGAGTATAGAAATCCCTTCTAAGGGATTACTAACCTGTTGAGTGATTGAAGAAATTCCACTGAGTTGAGTTTGTCCGTTGTTGGTGGTAGAGTTTACCCAGATAACTCCCTGCTTGGCTCCCGCACACTGAAGCTTGCTTGCTTGCTGTTTATGAATAAGTGCAACTGATTATTATTGAATCAGTTGCCTTGCTGTAGCTTTGATTCACTTTGCACTGCGCACATGCCACCTGTCACTACGTGGGTGGCAACTTAACCTCAAGTATGTGAGTGATTACCTTGCTGTAGCGTTGATTATACTAATCGCAGTATAAGCGCCTTGAGTGTTGCTTGAGTGATGAGCCCTTGATGAGAGTTGAGTGTAGCCTGTGTTGAAATTCCTCGTTGAGTTGAACCAGTGAAATCCGTGAGAAAACCGTTGCTAATTGAGGAGATCAAGATGGCGAGATGTTCCTCGTGGCACGGCTGATGAGAGAGAGAGCGAGGCCTTGAACGCTTCCGTCTTCTTGGCCTTCACGATTCACTTCGCGAATCAAATCACAATCTCTCTCACATTGTATGTGAGAGAGCGAGAGAGACCGAAACAGCGCGAATTCACCTTGTGAATCAGTGTAGTGTCTCGGCTGTTCCGCCGAGAGGCCGCGAGGTGCTGCCGCGCCGTGGCAGCGCCGTGAGTCGTACCGAGCTGAGCATAACCGCGGGAATTCAAATTACTGAATTCCCAAACATAATGAATAAAAAAACCTAAAAATTTAGTAAGTTATAGTACTTAATATCCTTTATAACCAAAAAAATATTCATGTTAATATCTTTTTTTAATTTCGAAATATAACCTATTTACAAAAAATTACGTTTTCATCAATAACTTATGACGAAATATAGCTACCGAATTTTTTTTTTTTAAATTGTAGATAATTTTATCCTACATACAGAGAATTCATGATATATAAACAATATTTGTTCTAAATATTAAAAAAATCGAAAAAAAAATTTTGAAAATTAAAAAAATGGCTATAAACAAAAAAATTAAATTTTACAAAAATAGAATATTGACCCCAATTGTGGAAGCAAAATCTAAAAAAATGATCACGCTCCCGTTAAAATCGGTCGAATAGATCATGAGATATCAGCGTATACACACACACACACACACACACACACACACACACACACACACACACACACACACACACACACACGCACGCACGCACGCACGCACGCACACACACACACACACCTCCATACGGACATTTTCTAAAAATAGTGTATTTCGATTCCAAATTTGCTAAATAACATTTCTAACACATTATCTCATAAACTTTTTTTTTACTATCACAAAGCTTCCTCTATGAGGAAGCAAAAAGGAAATATAAAATTAATGTTGAGGAAGCTACGTGCCCATCTATTGGCAGCGGTTTTTAATATATTTAACGATTTAGAAATTATATACGTTATTTAGGAACATTTATAATTCTTCGAAATGGCGCCATTGGTCCTTTCCAAATTTTGCGCACATATTTAATTGAATTATGTCCACCTTTCTTGAAAATTTCAAGCCTGTTTAAGGATTGGATTTGATTGTAGGGCTTTTTAAGTAATTCATTCCTTGTAAACGTAATTTTTTCGAATAACATTTAAATAGCCTTAAAATAGAAAGTAATTTATACAAATTTTGAAATTGTCGAGCGCTCATGATAATTGAATAAAACTTGAGTGCAAAATCTTGTGCAAATCCACTGCGTCGTTTAAAAGTAGTTATAAGAATGAAATTCTAACGCAAATAGTAATAATTCACGTATAACGCGATGATTTTTGTTACTTACAACGTACGCTTCACGTATTTGTTGAAAATACACGCAATGTTAATAGAATTATTTTCACAGTTGTGATCAATGTAAAATAAACGATCAATGCCTGATTGTCAAGTACATGACAATGTATACTTTTTTCAGAAGGAGAATAGAGAAAAATCGTGCAGATTCAACGGTAAATTTGTTACCATGCAAAAATATTGTTATCAGAGGATCTATACATCAAGGTGATCCAATATTTCCGAGTGAACTAGAGGAAAACAGTGCTCACCTATGGCAGCAGCCAGCATAGCAATGGCTGCTTTACTTCCTCCAGATCAGTGGACAACGAAAACGGTAGATGACATCCTCCATGCTGGTAATAAATTTTATTCAGAGCATTTCAAAACGTGAAAATGTTGCTTATGGTGAACAGCATAAGGAATATTTAACAGCAGAAGAAATAGATTCATGTTTTGTAATTGAAGGAAGACAATGTACATTTCATCAAAGAGAGATAGTTTATGGACATTTGTATAATGATTTGGAGTTGGAGAATTTGCCTAATTTGCAGAAGTTAATTGCAAAATTGTTTTGATCCCACGTAAGCGGAATTATAACATGCAATGGTTATTCGTTTGCAATTATTGTCCAACAAGGCGTGGCAGGTGTATTCGACTCCCATTCTAGAGGAGCTACTGGTTTAGTAGAATGTAATGGTAGTGCTTGTTTTATAAAGGTTCATAATGAAGAAGAATTATTTAAGATACTTGAAATGAACACCACCAGTAGCTCCAATTTCCAACGCTTATGGAAATCAATATCACACCATTCACTGTTTTACTGGAAGGTTATCCATATGCTGACAAAATGAACGTAATTGATGGAAATTGTGAAATAGAATCTAATGAAGAAATCCAACGAAAACGTGTGTATAACAACATGACCACCGCACAAAAACATGTTGACTTACAGCCGAGTCCCTTAACATACAATAACATGATTATCAGAGGTTCTACTCCTGAAGATAATCGTTTATTTTCCAATAAAAAAAGAGAGGTGAAGTGTACAGATATGGCAGATGCTAGCATATTTATGGCAGCTGCCAGCATAGCCATGAGTGCAGCGGTTCATCCAAACCAATGGACTACGGAAATATTGGATGACATGACCAATTTTGGAAATGAATTCTTTATTAAAAATCAAAGAATAGCTGTTGAAAATTCAATATTAGAATGTTTTACGTGCAAAGAAGTACATGGAAATATTATAATGAATGGTCGAAAATGTCGATGTTTACAGGCTGAGATTATTAATGCAGATATGTACGTTGATTTCAGTGACGAAAACCGACCTAATTTGGCTAATGTCATTGCAGAATTATTTCGTTCTCGTACGAGTGGAATTTTCACTTGCAAAAACTGTACCTTAGCAATGATCGTTAAAGAAGACGTTGCATGTATATTCGATCCCGGCCAATCAATCAGTAGCCTACCAGAATCGCCTGTAACTGCTTTCTTAGTCAAGGCTGATAATGAACAAGAATTTTCTGACATAATTCAAGCACGTATATCAGCGTCCATATCTGAAGATAACAACAACCAATATCAGTTTACACACTTTGTTACTGTACTGGAAGGCAATACATCATGTTCAAGAACCATCAATTCCACTTTTGATATGGGACGAGATTTCGAAATGCAGACCACCGACAATGTAAACAATGTACAAGAAAACGATGTCAATGGTGAATTGTTTCCAGAAGAAATGAAAAATGTACCAGTTACTGATGAAAATACGATTGTAAATTTTCCATGGTTTTTCGGACAATTACACAAAGCTTTTGACAATCATAGTGAGTCATATAATTTCGTAGATTTACAATTACAAGGAATGATGGATAGAGGTCTGCAAAACTATGTTAATGTAAAATGCAATAAATGTGGAAAACGTGTTTCGATATCAAGTGTACCAGATGGTAATGAGGATATTAATATCAATGTAGCTGCTATTGTAGGATGCCAAAGTATTGGAATAGGGTTATCTCAATTTCAATAATTGTGTGGTGCTTGCGGTATTCCTTGTATGTCGTATAAAACTTGGAGAACATACAGCGAAGAAACATATGAGTATATGACGGAAGCATCAGAAGAAGAAATGCAAGCAGCTGCTGCTGAAGAAAGACGTCTTGCTGAAGAAAGAGGTAACGTTATTCATGGACTACCATGCACTATGGTAGAAGCTGATGGATGTTACATGAAAAGATCTTATCAAAATAGCAGATACGATTCTCCAGCGTCTTGCGTCGTCATAATAGGAAGGTACACCAAAAAAGTGTTACAAATAAAAGTGAAACAGAAGACATGTTCTTGCTGTGATGTTGGTGAAAAAAGTGGAGTACCTCCTAAAAAGCACAATTGTAGTAAAAACCATGGAAGAAATGAAAGCTCTACAAGCATGGAAAGTTCTGCAATGGCAGAATTATTTTCAAATAGCATTCGAGATCGAAATCTAATATATAAAGTACTAATTACCGATGGCGATAGCAGCAATTATAAAGCGATTGTAGATGCCAATCCATATGGTGCATATGGCGTATAAGTACAAAATATACTGTGTTCAAATCATATAAAAAGAAATTTTTCTACTAGTATAAAAACGTTATCAAGGCAGAAAGGAAATCTCGGAGAAATAAGGAAAGATGTTGAGCACAGTGCTCCCAAATTTATTGACGCTATAACAAGTATTGTTGATAATATAACACAATTAAATGTTGACAGGGCAACAAAAACAAAAAAGTTCAGACAAAATATAGAAAAATTGCCCTATCACGTTTTTGGCGATTACAGTCACTGTATTGATAATAACTATGGTTGCAGTGGTAAATCAACTGAAAATGAAAGAAACTTGGTTCCCTCTCTTATATGTGCAAATCTGTTTAATAGTATTGAAGCCTATTTATGCAGAGCTTACAGAAATACGGAAAGCTTACTATTAAATGTTATGACAAATAGGGCTGAAAGCTTCAATGCACTTATAGCAAAAATAATTGGAGGAAAATGTATTAATTTTGCTAAAAGAGAGGGATATAATTCTCGCTGTCATGTTGCAGCATTATCTTGTAATTCAGGGGAAACAATAAGTTTGATATGTGAAAAAGCTGGTAAAAGTGTTCCATCTGTTGGTAAGGAATTGCAATTAAAAAGAATAAGACTTAATCAGCTTCGGAATATTAGAAAAGAAAGAACAGATCCAGAAGAGAAAAGAATTGTTACAAAATATAGAACATCGGATAAGGATTACGATCTCCATGCTACTCAAGTAGATTTGAATGCAGTTGAACTTTGCACCCGTATAGAAGAGCATTATCAAATATTGCGTGACTGGCAATTGGATAGAGATGGTATTGAAAAACGCACTAGAGATCAAAGTGATAGTTCTGAATGGAGAATGAAAAGGAAGTGGCTCATCACAGCATCTAAAATGGGAAAAATATGTAAAAAGCGCCCAGAAACATCGTGTGCAGGCTTCGTTTCCGACATATTATATCCAATTATTAAAAAAGATGATCCTGTTTTAAATCATGGACTTGCAATGGAAGTAGTGGTTAAAGACATTTTGAAAATAAAAGGGTATGATATTAGACCCTGTGGATTGATCCTTGACGCAGAGATTCCTGGAATAGCGGCATCACCAGATGGATTAATTGAAGATGACGGCATAGTAGAAATAAAATGTCCTTACACTGCCAAACATTTAGACGCAGATGATGCTATACAAAATAAGAAATTATACATTGGCAAAGCATTTAGTATAGTTGATGGGGAAGCTCAATTGAAAAAAGACCATGACTACTACTATCAGATTCAGGGTCAATTACGCGTTACCAGGAAAATGTTTTGTTTGTTTGTAATTTTCACTTTCAAAAGTATTAAAATAATGAATATTACAAGAAATGATGCTTTTATTGATACTATGATGTGTAAACTTACAAAGTTTTATAGAGATTGTTTAGTGCCCGAAATAGTAGACAGCCGTAGAAAACGTCGAATGCCTATTAGAGAACCTTCATATATAACAGACGCTCAAGAAGCTAAACGACAAAAGCAAGAAAACAAAGAAAAAGAAAAAGGGAAAAAAATAAGTACTGAGAAGTTCATAAGTAATTCTCTTGCACATACATCAAAGTGTAATGAAATTGACGAAGTAATGGATATTTGTGATGACGTTCCTCATGGTACTTGTAATTCACAATCATTCAGTACCGTAAGTGAAAATATTTTAAATGTAACGGTACCCTCACAGGTAAGCTATGTAGCAGAATATTCGCAAGAGGATGCAATTGGCTCAAATGATGATATGGAAATAATGGAAAGTAACTAAAATAAGTATTATATGTAACTAAGTACAGTGACAGTGAATTATATTAATGGTTTATTAGGACATTTGTTCATCTAAAAAGAAAGCCTCTCTAATCCAAAAATCAACCTCACCGACAAGTAGCGAAACCTGTTTCTGCAGACGAGGCTCTGGCTGTTGCTATTAATTATTTAAACATGAATTACGTTGCCTATGTATAATGAATCTATGAAATATATCTGTAATGCGCTATATTCACACAGGCTGTGTCCATGATCTTGAGGATCATACAAAAGAGTTGTTGAAGGTAGCTTACAAGTACAATTTAGATCGATTAGTTAAATGATGTGTGAACCATCTCAAACAAGAAATTGATGTCAACAATGTATTATGGATGCTGGCATTTACAACTAAATATGATCTTCAACATTTACAATCTGCAGCTCGGGTGTTTTTTATATCCAACATTAAGAGCGCAGTAGAAGGTGGAGAATTTATAGAACTTATTAATTCCTATGCTTTTTCATTTGAAAGTTCTATATAATTTTTATACTTTTTATTTTACATGAGATCATTATTATTATTATTTATTATTTATTACTTATTAGTTTTATAACATTATTTTGTACAGTGTAAATCAATCTTTTTTCTGATAAAAGTAACAAATATAAGTTTTCTTTCACAATTTCAGTACTCATTTTCTGTATGAATTTGATATAAATATAGGTATTCTAAATGATCCACCAAACAAATATTTCAGATGTAAATTTTGAAAAAAATGTATGAAAAGGTCTAGAATTTCAATAAATCATTATTTAATACCCTAAATAATAAAATAAAAGACTTCAGTTTCTTATTTAGTTTCAAAGAAAAATAGTACGATAATATGTTAAAACAACAGTTACATTTTTTAAATATCCATATTTTCTCCCTACAAAAAAAATTAAATAATTAAAAGAAAACGCTTATTCGTGTAAAAATTTATTAAGGTCGCTCTCACGGCAGATATAGTATAGTATAGTCTATTGTACTGTAAAAATAAATCCAATGGTACGACAGACGCTTAGGGATAATTTTTTTTTTTGTAGTATTAATTAAATGTATTTCTTTTTCTCGATCGCTTTCACGTTCAGCCACGTAAAATCGCCGCGGTGTTTGGCTGTTCTGCGTGGATGTACATCGCAAGTGAGCCGTAAAGCGGTACCGCAAAGTCGCGTTTCTGTAGATTTTGCTTTTCGACCAATCTTTTATCGAGTTTCAAAATAAAAAAAGCGATTTTTTATCAATACCAAGTCACTACACAATGGAAATACGTCAGTGGCACGGGACACTTCTCGATCTCCGCAGTCGTCGAAAATTCCCAACCGCCGATCTTTTACAAAGTCGACGATGCACAGAATTATGAGCGGCGCGTGCCGTCGAGTGGTCCGCGACTCGATCATCGGTTGTAAAATCGGCGGCGCACGTTTTCGCCGCGAAGTAACAATAATCAGCAGACAAGTATCAACTTACTCATTTAAAAACACTGTGTGAGAGAACAACGATGAACGATTTAAGTATTGAAACTGTGACTAGTTTCTTAAATCTTGCTGAAAAATATGAATCAAAAATGTTGAAAGAAAAGGCTTTGAAATTGCTTCAATTGCACGCTAAGAATATAGTTCAAACTGAAAAATATAGAACAGATATGAGTTCTCTTTCACCTGCATTATTAGCAGACATCATTAAGTCTCTAGTGATGCATAAGTAAAGGTATATATAACAGTACAAATTTCCCTGTATATATTTTTTATATTTAATAAATAAATAAATATTCTTTAATAAACAACTCAATCGAAATATGCAGTAATTAAATGTAATATTCATAACAGGTTGCTATGCCATTTCAATTCAAGAGATTATATGTTCATGTAAATCTAATCATGACAAGGACGGCGGTTTTATTACTCGTTAGAATACGCAATAATCACAATTGCTGTAACAGCAGACCTCTCTTCATGACTTCAAAAAGTGATAATATTATGAATCCTTTAAGAACGTTTTCGCCGCGAAGTAACAATAATCCGGGCCTCGTTCCCGCCGCATAAGAAGGAAAAAAAGGACGAAAGACGGTTGCACTCAGAAAAGTCACACCAATTATGCTGCTGATAATTATATGCCCGCGCGCGCGCGCGCGCTCCGTTTGAGAAGAGTGCTCGTGCTCTTTTGCGCGCATGGCCGCGCGCCTTGCGGTAAAAGTGGTATCAACATTTCTTTCTCTCTTTTTCTTTTTCTTTATTAATTAAAGTAATTTGGCTCCGTAAAAATTATACCCTCTCTGCGCGCTGTAATGATGCTCGAAGACGAGAAAAATGTCGAATTGCGAACAATGGGGTAATTTTTTTTTTCTTGATATTAGCGACGACTTTTAAAGTTTTATTGATGTAAAATCGACGATGCTTTACGTGTAATTAATCGAGATTATCGTTAATTGGTTTATTGTCGGGAGCATTTTTGCCTCGTTAGATATAATTAATTGAAACGATCGTTTTTTTTTTTTAAACACACTATTGTACGTAAATTAAGGCTGAACGAGAGGATAGGAAAATAATTTTTATTCTTACGCAATGGCAAAAGAAAGTCGACGTTGTACGTAAATTCTGAAGTTATAAATTCCCTGGGCATATCTCTGAAATCGTCCCGTACAACCGGCTCCATATTTTCATTTTCGAGTGAGCGGTAAAAATTTCATTTTCATAAAAACAAAAGTTTCATACTTACCTAATAACACTTTCGAATCAACACAATTTGCGCAATGCAGTTTTTAAAGCGAAATTCATTTTAATATAATAGTATGTATAAGGAATCTATGAAATATATCTGTTATGAATCTACGATAAATGTGAAGTAAAATAAAAAAAAACATAAATAACTAACTTTATAACAAAGCAATTACAAATTTTAAACGCGTTTATTATCAAACGGAAACTGCAACGCTCCCTTCAAGATCGCGCTGAGCATGCAAGCACTAATTGCATAAGTCGCTAATCCGTTCAGACTTGCCGCGGCAAGTACGAAAGCTCATCCGAAACTTGAACGGCCACGCGAGCGTGCAATTCAAGTGCAATAAAAACTTTCTTAAAGCCGACCCTCTTCCAGTATAACATCGAAGTAGGCCGAGGCCCTACTAAAAAATCTTAGGTGAGATTTTACATGAATTCTCAGGTGAAACAACACCTCATGAAATGTCACGCGAAAATCTCAGGTGATTTTAAATTTACAGCTTTGTTATAACTGTAGTTTCTTAATAGCAGATCTTTCTCATTTTTAAACGTGCTTTTAGGTGTTACCATCCTGATGGTACATCGGAAAACACACGTTATAAGACCTTTTATATCTGTTTTAGCATTATTTAACTTGAAAAAATTCAGGTGACGTTTCACCTGAGAATTCACCTGAAATCCCACTTGAGATTTTTTAGTAGGGGGATTACGTCGTACGAAATTTTTTTCTCCATCCTCAGGCGATGCTCGGAGGACAGCTGCAGCGACTACTACAAGTAAGTCCTGACGTTCGTGTGCGGAGGATCGGCGGCCGTCGGCCTCGTCACGACTGCGACTAGGAACGCCTGCCGGCGGCACGTCGACTCGAACTACTCAAACCTGAACTCCGAGGAGATCATCGATAAATGAGCCGCGAACGCGGAGACCAGTCCGCGTCCTGATCCTACTGAGAATGAGCGACTGCAGCCGATTGATATCTCGTTCACTTTAAAATTTTTTTTTAATGGGAACAAATGGGGGATCAGCTGGATTGATCGGATAGACGAGTGGACGACAATAGGGGTTTGGATTGGAATTAATCAAATGTGAATTTTGTTTCTTTAACGGATCGGTTTAATTCTTTTTTGCTTACGATTGAGTTAGAGTAACGAATTTCAATTTGTTAAGGAATTAAGAGCGCACGAAGTTGTTTTTTTCCTTGATTTGAAGGTAGGGTAGAGGTGCTACTAAGATTCGCGACAAATATCTCATATTTGTCATTTTTATATTGTTAAAATTTTATTTTATATAGAGATACAATATACTGTATTGTATATCCTTTCAGAACGTTTATTGATACTTTCAAATTTTAATTGATTTTAATGACAAGGATCTGATCACACAATAGTTTAATATCATTATTTGCATTTGTAAATGAAAATGTCAATGCGGAGAAAATATTATAATTTAATTTAGACTTTCAATTAAGTGGGATATGGAACATGGTAAATTTTTAACAATATACAATTTCCTGGAAATGACTGACTATAATCAAAATTATCGAAATTTTGATATAAAAAGCATTTTGAAGCGACTGAATTTTACCACACTGACGCGACACAATTTTTTTGCCGTTGACACGGTACTTTTTTATTTAGTTCACATTTAAGTATTTTCTCTGTGATAAGAACTTTTTTTAAGTATGTAGAGGAATCGAATCTGAAATAGTAGATTTGAGAGTGTAGGCCTTCAAATATATAAGAAATTTTTAATACTCCAAACACGAAAATGTGATATTATTATATCACATTTCACTCCAAACACAATAATTGAATATTATTATATAAAAATTAAATAAAAAATAACATCTTAGTAAATGTAATAAATTATTATGCTTATTAAAATATTATACCTATTTTAAAAATACTGTACATTTGTATATTGCGTTAACGGAAAAAACTGAATTTGAATCAACCGCGCGACGAGGGAACAAACCTACTCCCGCTCGGCGCAGCCGCAGTAGACGCATCTTCAAGTCGCTTACGCGCCGAGCAGACGACGCTACCTCTCAAATTTTATTTATTTATTTTTTTTATTGCGTTTACAAAAATTGTTGCTAACATGTAAGAGTCTTCCCGCGTGTATTAATGTTCAAGGAACATTATGCGATAATTTTTACACCGATTCAATACAAATTCGAAGCGTAATGTGTGCAGAAATAATCGCGGTCCCTGATTGGCTATTGCCTATTTCCGCCGCAGGGGTGGAGCACTCTTAAGGACGTTCTCCGGGTCGAAACAGCAATTTTAGTTTTTATATTTTTAAATAATATTTTATTAATTTGATAATCCAAGAGTAAGTACAAGTAACAAATATATACTTGGAAGAACATAAGACAATTTTTTTCAGATAAATTCAGGCAATAGTAGCGATAGTCACTATACTATTGTTACAATTAAAGACAAAAACTTCAATAAGTTCTTTAAATTTTTTTGTTTTTTATTCGATCTAAACGAAATAAAGCTTATTTTGTTCGTTAAGAAATTTCAGAGGGAGTATCGATGGGAAAATTTATGATACGAGTTACCAGTACGGCGCAATATCAATTTGTTTAAGAAAGTTTTTGATGAAAACTTGACTTGCTTTTCTTAAATAAATTTTCCCATCGATACTTCCCCTGAAATTTAAAGATACCGATATAAGAACTGTACGTGCTCGAGTTCTGCTCCGCTCACACTGCTGACTCTCTTCACTGTTCGACGCGCGCATACGGAACAGACGAACTCGGACGCGCGCAGCTGTTCATTTGACTTTAATAACGCAGGACCTTTTTCTATGCTTGTAAAAGCAGCGGGGCGATCTACGAGCGTCAATACCGTATGGGCACCGACGTTATACGGCAACAACCATAGGAGCGTCGACATCCTCTCCGTCGGTGGCCTTCTTCTTTTCTGTCTCCGATGATACGACGTCGCATTATTAGCCATCGAGTACATCTCAGGTAATACGCTGGCGTTCCATACCTTTATGCTGTTTAGCTGATGAGGTCTATTTGTTTTTCAGGTTGCAAGTTACCAAAAATTACGATGTTCTTCTTCCTTGTCTCTGTTCTCCAGGTAAGATTTAGAGGTCCGATTAATTTATTAGACCGTTGTTACCTTTGGTAATAAAAATCAGGCATTTTTTCCTATAGATTTTCCTATAGGAATTTCCGCAGGTCGGAATGCGGTTTCTGTAATCCCTGTATAGGATTTTCTATAACGTATCCTATAGGAATTCCTACAGAATTTTACAGAAAAAAATCATGCATTGTTTTCTATAGATTTTCTTATAGGAATCCTATGAAAATCCTATAGGAGTTCTATGCAAACTTATAGGAAATCCTATAGAATCTCTATAGTAATTCCTACAGATTTTTGTTGTAAGGGCACACCTTTATTATAACTAGAGATGATTTTAACCTATACAAAAGTCCACAAACAATGTAAACATGCACAGCTGTCATTTGATATAAACACTGTGGTATCAGCATCAGCACCTTTTTTATACAAAGTGTTATTCTAAGTTTTCATTTTGTTTCCAACTAATTTGAGAATAAACATTTAGTGTATTATAATACATGAAGGTATATTAAATAAGTTTTTAAAAGTGTTTGAATAATACAAGTGACAGTTGAATTAAAGTTTTAGAAATAGCTTTTTAGTACTTGAACTTTTATTGGAAACTTTATACTTAAAAATAGCAAGGATTGATACTAAACAAAAATTAAGACTATACTGACTATTACAAAAAACATTTAGCGTACAGATTTAAATCAACTTTTAAAGGAAGCGAAAGATATGCTATTGAGCAGAAAAACATTATAGAACCTTTGCTTCTGCCAGAAAGCTACCATTATCAACCATCGTCTGAATCTCACTATGATGTAATTGACATTTTATTTTCTGAAGTCAAAACAGTTATGCACTGCAATGAATATATACCAGTCGTATTCTCTTTATTAATTAATAATATTATATGTGAAAAAGAATAATGAAGGAAAAGTAGAGAAGTTCACCCTATCAGACAATAAAAGAAGATCAATATAGGAGTGTCGCTGCTATAAACATTTTTTTAAGCATTTGGCTATGGCAATACTGGTTTCATAACATGCATGAAGGATTTTGGATTTCTCAACACATTCTTTATTTACCTCAGTATATATGTGAAATCTGATGTATGTGATGAAGATTATTACAAATATACAGATTTAAAAGCACCAAAGCATCATTATGTTAAACCTCTTAACAAACTTGACTGACTGATGTGGATATGGCTGTTACTACTACGTGCGCTCATAACTTACAAGTTTGATGGGCCGTATACTGAGGTACCAGAATATTTGTTCCAAAAATAAAAGATTTTAAGCTAAAAAGAATACTTTTTTATATTTCAGGCCAGAGAAGGTGTTACAGAAGAAATAAAGATGGATTTGGATAATTTTATCTTTAAAGCTAGTAGTATAACTAGGACAGTTCTGTCTCCCTCCACCACTCGGCCATCAGCCGACCTGTGTAGCGTTCTGATAGGTTGAGACGGGCAGGTGAGTCTCCGCCCACTTTCGAGAAGCTTCTAGCCTTCTATTTGTAATGACGTCATCGAATAAAATTTATTCGTATTTTATTGTCACATTTTTGTATGAAGGCCAAATGTTTATTTACGAGCGACTCCCGACGGCGGGCGGCGGCAGCGGCGCGCGCGCGGGGGACTAGCATCTTACCGCGGTGACAAGCTGGACGACTGCGGGGATGAGCTGATTCGCGCGGAGATGAGCAAATTACCGTGGTGGCTAGCTCATTTCCGCGGTCATTAGCATACACCGCGTGTAAGTATATTTACCGCGTTGATGAGCTGACTTTCGCGGGCTATAGTTTATCATCGCTGGTAAGATATTTACCGCGCGTTTATTTTTTCGAGGTGGCCTGCATTTTGATGTGACTAACTCAGTAAGTGTATTTCGGCTATAGCATGCTGAACTATCGCATCTTTTCGTTGTTCCGATATTCGTAGTTGCCTTATCGCTATTAATTCTAAGAATTCCAGAGTATTTCAATTGCGTTCTCCTTGCAATCGTTTCCTGACAATGACTCACAAAACTTAATAGTATTTAATAGAATTTTACCCGGTAAATCGAAATACTGTTTTGGTTAACTGCATATACAAACGATAAGAGTGACGGCGTCGATGGAAACCTTAGATATAATACTTATTGAAGTGGCCCATACAAAGGAGGCAAGACGAAAATTATTTCACTCTTGCCAGCAATCCCGACACGGGCAATGTCATCGCATGCTGTGCAGGTTGAAACGTGCCTTCTGGTATGAGTATTTTGTGGGCATTAGTCTATCGTCGCTGGTAAGATATTTACCGCGAGTGAGAGACAGCGAGAGAGAACGAGGGCGAGACAGCGAGAGAGAGCGAGAGAGAACGAGGGCGAGAGAGAGAGAGAGAGAGAGAGAGAGAGAGAGAGAGCGAGAGACGTAGGGCATACCGAAAAGGTATCAAATTTCAACCGTATTCTGTCAACGGCTCCCAAAACTTAATAGTATTTCATGGAATTTTCCACGGTAAATTGAAATATTGTTTTGGTTAACTGCATATAAAAACGATAAGAGTGAGGGCGCCGATGCAGGAAACCATCGAAATAATAGGTCCATAGAAGGAGGCAAGACGGAGAGCATTTCAGTGTTGCTCGGAAACGAGAGCAGAACAGTTGTGTCTTGCCACAGTCAAATAACAGAATATACACACAGCATTTTTATTAGGTAATTCTCGTTAAACTTGCTACCTCGAAAAGACATAAGATTACAATAAATTCTTAAAATTTGTTATTCTATTCATAATTAGTCATACGAGCCTTATAAATACAACGAGGGACCTGGAATTCGTTCATTGTGCAACGAAATTTAAAGTGATCACTATGTCAGCGTTTGACTGTAAAACACTTGTGAATATTATGCTAAAAGCATATGGGCTTTTAGTCTATAAAAAAGTAAATCCTGAAGAAATTACTTAAATTAGGAATCCAGAATCTAAGAAACTTGAGGAGGCTTTGGCTTAAAAATGGAAACACTGTTGCAGAAAAACAAAGTTTTATATCCACAATTGGATTACTTAAAGGCATTCAAGGTAAATTCAAGCGTTTATTAAAGAGTGGTGCGGCTTTGCGTGAAACAAGAAGTGACAGAGTAAAATGGCAAAATGTGGAGTCTGCTTTCAATGATCGTATTAAATCTGGAGCGATTACCAACTTAAAAAATTTAGATATAACTAGATTTATGAAAGGCGCTCAAGCATTATTTCAATCTCAAGTGGAAAATGTTTTGAAAAAAGAAGAGACTGTCAATGTGTATACTATCTTGTCAGCTGAATACATTATAATTAAAGCTGACAAAGAGATAGTAGAAATCAAGTATTTTAATACAAAGGCGGAGCCGATTTTACGAACAACGGATTTAAAACAATGGTTTACTGAGAATGTTCAACAGCGTGTTGAAAAAGGTATGGAAGAATTTCAGGAGAAAGATTCCGGCTGGACACTGCGACAGATTCTTAATTTATCTGTACACATCAACAAATGTAATCCAATGCGAGGAGGCTCATACATCAGTCTGCCCCAACAAATACAGAAGAAGCATGCATGTATCAATGTGCGGAATTTCGACGATGCATGTTTCAAGTGGGCAATACTGTCAGCTTTGCACCCTACGCATAACTCTGACCTAGTATCATCATATAAAGCCTATGAGAATGAACTGAATTTGAATGGAATACAATTTCCCGTGAGCCCCAAACAGATTCCAAAATTTGAAAAACAAAATAATATCTCGGTTAACGTTTATATTTTAAAAAAGTCTGGGGGAAATTTTAAAATTGTGCCGCTTCACATAACATCATGTAAGATGGAAACCCATATCAAACTTCTTCTTCTACAAAACTATTACGTAGATGATGATGATGATGAGGAAAGTAAACAGGGGGAAAACTTTGAAAATGATTTATCTATATTCCACTATGTTTGGATCAAAGATTTGTCGCGTTTAGTATGTACACAACTTCCAAAACGTGATGGGCGAAAATATTTTTGTGATCGGTGTCTACATTATTTCAGAAATGATTATAAATTGAACTTGCATGAACAAGATTGTATGCAACTCAACAAGTACAAAGTAACTTTGCCTACACCAAGAGACAAAATTTTACAGTTTAAAAATTTTAATCATAAAGAAAAAGTGCCATTCGTCATATACGCAGATTTTGAGTGCCTTCTAAAAGCTGTGGAAATTGAAAATGCTTATCAAGAACATGAAGCATTTAGTATTGGATATTATTGAAAGTGTAGTTATGATGACTCTCTATCTCACTGCAGTAGCTACAGAGGAAAGGATCCTGCTAAATGGTTTGCAGAGCAGCTGCAAAGTCTAGCAGAATATTTTGAGACTATCTTCAAGTTCATAGTACCAATGGAAACATTAAATTTAAAACAAGAACAAGAATTTCGAAATACATCATTATGTCACATTTGCGAGAAACCTTTAGCAGAGAAGCGTGTACGAGATCATTGTCATCTGACTGGAAGGTATGGTTAAAAGAAAATTAAATATGCTTCAAGCGAAAATTTTACATTTTTCTTATGTTCTTTTTTTTTTTTTTTCTTCTTATGTTAAAACATCGAGGTGCTGCTCACGAAGATTGCAATTTACAGTATAAAGATTCACACAGTATTCCAGTGGTATTTCATAATTTAACTGGCTATGACTCACATTTTCTCATAAAGGATATTGCCAATAGCATTCCTGGACGAGTAGATCTTTTACCAGTGAATAAGGAACGCTCTATCGCATTCACCAAGCGCATTGAAGGAAATGGTATTAACTTTAAATTCATAGATTCTTACCGATTCATGTCAGCATCCTTACACAAATTGTCATCATGTCTCGAAGAACTTAATCTTTTGTGGCAAGATTTCTCTCAAAATGCAGAATATGCACCATTTACTAAAGAGAAATTTGAATTACTTAAGCGGAAAGGAGTATGATTATGTGGGCTCAAAAGAAAAACTAGATGTTTCCGAGCTGCCATCAAAAGATGAATTCTACAGTAAATTAAATGACAATCCAATATTAGATAAAGATTATGAGCATGCGAAAAATATTTGGACAGCATTCAACATATCGAATTTGGGCCAATATTCAGATTTATACTTAAAAACAGATGTTCTACTTTTGGTCGAAGTATTTGAAAATTTCCGCGACAACTGTCTGAAACCTTGCGGCTTAGATCCAGCACATTATTACACAACTTCAGGCTCAATTTGGGATACTATGCTCAAGTATACGAAAATACAGTTAGAATTACTTACAGATATTGATCAAGTTATGTTCATTGAACGCGGTATTCGATGTGGAATGAGTCAATTTTCCAACCGTTATGCTCGAGCCAATAACAAATACAAGGGCAATGATTATGAAGTAGATAAAGAGTCCAAATATCTCATGTACTTTAATGTAAATAATCTCTATGGCTGTGCTATGCAACAATATCTACCCTATGGTGGTTTTGAATGGATTGATGATGTAGAACGAATAAATTTCAATATTCCGGATAATGCCCCAGTTGGCTACATACTTGAAGTGGACTTGGAATATCCAGAACATTTACACGATAAACATAAAGATCTACCATTTTGTCCAGAACACAAGAAACCACCAGGCTCCTCACAAGCTAAACTTCTCACGACTGTTGAGCAGAAATCGCCATACATTCTACACTATCACAATTTGAAGCAAGCTCTAGAAAATGAATTAAAACTCAAAAAAATTCATAGAATACTGAAATTTAATCAAAGACCCTGGCTCAAAGAATACATTGATCTAAACAGTAAAATGCGACAAGCAGCTAAAAATGATTTTGAAAAAAATCTCTACAAATTAATGAATAATGCTGTTTTTGGAAAGACGATGGAAAATGTGCGAAAAAGAGTTAATGAAACACGACTATTATTATTTTTTCAAGGAAACAAGGAGGATTGGATAATTTACTGGGAGAGTGTGAGGTGGATAAATGATAAAAGTTGTTTCGGTAAAAAATTTTAATCGATCGATCAGATTATTATGAAGAAAAAACTTACATAGTAAAAATACAAGTATGAATACGCAAAAACTTACAAACTATGATTACATAAATTTTAAAGTAGCGCACACGCATGCACACACACACACACACACACACACACACACACACACACACACACACACATACATACAATCAATCTTCATCTATTTTATAATGCCCCCACGGCAGAGTATCTGTTTCATTTGGTATGAGATATCTCTTATTGTCATATGGACTTAGAGCTAATTTTGTTTGTTTCACAGTACGCACTACATGAGCTTTAGACTGTATGATACACTGCTGTCTGTATTGTGTAGTTGAATTTAGTAAACACTGACGATAGTCGTCGAAATTTATGGTTTTGCTGACAACTCCACTTTTCACACCTTTAGCTTTTTTTATGTGGTCTTGGCCATTGACGCGTATGCTATTCATTTTACTACGTAGTCCAACGAATTCTGTCATAATGCAACCATTGCACTCATCCTTCATTAATCCTACAACCTTCTTATTGGCTTGTGGAATTCCAAATACATTATTAGATGAATAGTCCGAAGTATCAAAATTTGCAATATCGCTCTTAATTACTTCATAAAAATCATCATTTCTTATTTCATATATTAAGCTGTCAGTGTCAATATATAGTAGTTTACAACGATCCTCAAATTTCGTTTTCATATATTTGTAGTGAAAATCGTATACTAAAGTCTTTGATAAATCAAGTACACACAGTCCTACGTAGATTGGCTTGTTAATATACACTTCAGTTTTTGCTAACTCTACAATAACAAGATTTTCATCGATGATAGTACTGCTATGAAATTCTGGCTGTGCAATACGAGCTTCTGCTCCATATCGACCTTCCCATTTAGTTAGTAATTTAACATTAACTCTTTTTCGCACATTTTCCATCGCATTTCCAAAAACAGCATTATTCATTAATTTGTAGAGATTTTTTTGAAAATCATTTTTAGCTGCTTGTCGCATTTTACTGTTTAGATCAATGTATTCTTTGAGCCAGGGTCTTTGATTAAATTTCAGTATTCTATGAATTTTTTTGAGTTTTAATTCATTTTCTAGAGCTTGCTTCAAATTGCGATAGTGTAGAATGTATCGCGATTTCTGCTCAACAGTCGTGAGAAGTTTAGCTTATGAGGAGCCTGGTGGTTTCTTGTGTTCTGGACAAAATGGTAGATCTTTATGTTTATCGTGTAAATGTTCTGGATATTCCAAGTCCACTTCAAGTATGTAGCCAACTGGGTCATTATCCAGAATATTGAAATTTATTCGTTCTACATCATCAATCCATTCAAAACCACCATAGGGTAGATATTGTTGCATAGCCCAGCCATAGAGATTATTTACATCAAAGTACATGAGATATTTGGACTCTTTATCTACTTCATAATCATTGTCCATGTATTTGTTATTGGCTCGAGCATAACGGTTGGAAAATTGGCTCATTCCACCTCGAATACCGCGTTCAATGAACATAACTTGATCAATATCTGTAAGTAATTCTAACTGTATTTTCGTATACTTGAGAGCATAGCATCCCAACTTAAGCCTGAAGTTGTGTAATAATGTGCTGGATCTAAGCCGTAAGCTTTCAGACAGTTGTCGCGGAAATTTTCAAATACTTCGACAAAAAGTAGAACATCTGTTTTTAAGTATAACTCTGAATATTGGCCCAAATTCGATATGTTGAATGCTGTCCAAATATTTTTCGCATGCTCCTAATCTTTATCTGATATTGGATTGTCATTTAATTTACTGTAGAATTCATCTTTTGATGGCAGTTCGGAAACATCTAGTTTTTCTTTTGAGTCCACATAATCATACTCCTTTCCGCTTAAGTAATTCAAATTTCTCTTTAGTAAATGGTGCATATTCTGCATTTTGAGAGAAATCTTGCCACAAAAGATTAAGTTCTTCGAGATATGATGACAATTTGTGTAAGGATGCTGCCATGAATCGGTAGAATCTATGAATTTAAAGTTAATACCATTTCCTTCAATGCGCTTGGTGAATGAGATGAAGCGTTCCTTATTCACTAGTAAAAGATCTACTCGTCCAGGAATGCTATTGGCAATATCCTTTATGAGAAAATGTGAGTCATAGCCAGTTAAATTATGAAATACCACTGGAATACTGTGTGAATCTTTATACTGTAAATTGCAATCTCCGTGAGCAGCACCTCGATACCTAAAACATAAGAAGAAAAAAAAAAAAAAAAAGAACATAAGAAAAATGTAAAATTTTCGCTTGAAGCATATTTAATTTTCTTTTAACCATACCTTCCAGTCAGATGACAATGATCTCGTACACGCTTCTCTGCTAAAGGTTTCTCGCAAATGTGACATAATGATGTATTTCGAAATTCTTGTTCTTGTTTTAAATTTAATGTTTCCATTGGTACTATGAACTTGAAGATAGTCTCAAAATATTCTGCTAGACTTTGCAGCTGCTCTGCAAACCATTTAGCAGGATCCTTTCCTCTGTAGCTACTGCAGTGAGATAGAGAGTCATCATAACTACACTTTCAATAATATCCAATACTAAATGCTTCATGTTCTTGATAAACATTTTCAATTTCCACAGCTTTTAGAAGGCACTCAAAATCTGCGTATATGACGAATGGCACTTTTTCTTTATGATTAAAATTTTTAAACTGTAAAATTTTGTCTCTTGGTGTAGGCAAAGTTACTTTGTACTTGTTGAGTTGCATACAATCTTGTTCATGCAAGTTCAATTTATAATCATTTCTAAAATAATGTAGACACCGATCACAAAAATATTTTCGCCCATCACGTTTTGGAAGTTGTGTACATACTAAACGCGACAAATCTTTGATCCAAACATAGTGGAATATAGATAAATCATTTTCAAAGTTTTCCCCCTGTTTACTTTCCTCATCATCATCATCATCTACGTAATAGTTTTGTAGAAGAAGAAGTTTGATATGGGTTTCCATCTTACATGATGTTATGTGAAGCGGCACAATTTTAAAATTTCCACCAGACTTTTTTAAAATATAAACGTCAACCGAGATATTATTTTGTTTTTCAAATTTTGGAATCTGTTTGGGGCTCACGGGAAATTGTATTCCATTCAAATTCAGTTCATTCTCATAGGCTTTATATGATGATACTAGGTCAGAGTTATGCGTAGGGTGCAAAGCTGACAGTATTGCCCACTTGAAACATGCATCGTCGAAATTCCGCACATTGATACATGCATGCTTCTTCTGTATTTGTTGGGGCAGACTGATGTATGAGCCTCCTCGCATTGGATTATATTTGTTGATGTGTACAGATAAATTAAGAATCTGTCGCAGTGTCCAGCCGGAATCTTTCTCCTGAAATTCTTCCATACCTTTTTCAACACGCTGTTGAACATTCTCAGTAAACCATTGTTTTAAATTCGTTGTTCGTAAAATCGGCTCCGCCTTTGTATTAAAATACTTGATTTCTACTATCTCTTTGTCAGCTTTAATTATAATGTATTCAGCTGACAAGATAGTATACACATTGACAGCCTCTTCTTTTTTCAAAACATTTTCCACTTGAGATTGAAATAATGCTTGAGCGCCTTTCATAAATCTAGTTATATCTAAATTTTTTAAGTTGGTAATCGCTCCAGATTTAATACGATCATTGAAAGCAGACTCCACATTTTGCCATTCTACTCTGTCACTTCTTGTTTCACGCAAAGCCGCACCACTCTTTAATAAACGCTTGAATTTACCTTGAATGCCTTTAAGTAATCCAATTGTGGATATAAAACTTTGTTTTTCTGCAACAGTGTTTCCATTTTTAAGCCAAAGCCTCCTCAAGTTTCTTAGATTCTGGATTCCTAATTTAAGTAATTTCTTCAGGATTTACTTTTTTATAGACTAAAAGCCCATATGCTTTTAGCATAATATTCACAAGTGTTTTACAGTCAAACGCTGACATAGTGATCACTTTAAATTTCGTTGCACAATGAAAGAATTCCAGCTCCCTCGTTGTATTTATAAGGCTCGTATGACTAATTATGAATAGAATAACAAATTTTAAGAATTTATTGTAATCTTATGTCTTTTCGAGGTAGCAAGTTTAACGAGAATTACCTAATAAAAATGCTGTGTGTATATTCTGTTATTTGACTGTGGCAAGACACAACTGTTCTGCTCTCGTTTCCGAGCAACACTGAAATGCTCTCCGTCTTGCCTCCTTCTATGGACCTATTATTTCGATGGTTTCCTGCATCGGCGCCCTCACTCTTATCGTTTTTATATGCAGTTAACCAAAACAATATTTCGATTTACCGTGGAAAATTCCATGAAATACTATTAAGTTTTGGGAACCGTTGACGGGATACGGTTGAAATTTGATACCTTTTCGGTATGCGCTACGTCTCACTGTAAGATAAGAAACACCGATCGTCGATCGCGCGCCCGCCCGACAAACCGCTCGTCAGAGTGCGTGTTGAATGTTTTACAAGGGGTCGTAAAATTGAGCGATACCGACAAGAGGCGTTTGCGCAGACATAGATTCGAGTTTGCGTCAGCGTCCACCGCGTGAGCACATTTTCTACGAAACATTATTGAGATTCAAAATACACATCTTATTAAAAAGTGTGGGCATCGAAAAGAATAGCGGCACTATACACGTACTCCAGATGTGTAAAGGAATGACGATTCGTCAAACGTGCACGCACACATACGTGCATGGGTCAACGTCGTAAAAATACGACACTATTGACGCATGAAACACACTCGAGATAAAAACTATACATCCTGTTGTGTCGGGCCAACCGGGTTTACAGCTCGGTATGTTATAGCCGAAATATACTTACTGAGTTAGAGTCACATTATACATGCAGGCCACCTCGAAAACTCTCTCGCCCTCGCTCTCTCTCTCTCTCTCTCTCTCGCCCTCGTTCTCTCTCGCTCTCTCTCGCTCTCTCGCTCTTGTTCTCTCTCGCCCTCGTTCTCTCTCGCTCTCTCTCACTCGCGGTAAATATCTTACCAGCGACGATAGACTAATGCCCACAAGATATTCATACCAGAAGGCACGTTTCAACCTGCACAGCATGCGATGACATCGCCCGTGTCGGGGTTGCTGGCAAGAGTGAAATACTTTTCGTCTTGCCTCCTTTGTATGGGCTACTTCAATAAGTATTATATCTAGGATTTCCATCGACGCCGTCACTCTTATCGTTTGTATATGCAGTTAACCAAAACAGTATTTCGATTTACCGGGTAAAATTCTATTAAATACTATTAAGTTTTGTGAGTCATTGTCAGGAAACGATTGCAAGGAGAACGCAATTGAAATACTCTGGAGTTCTTAGAATTAATAGCGATAAGGCAACTACGAATATCGGAACAACGAAAAGATGCGATAGTTCAGCATGCTATAGCCGAAATACATTTACTGAGTTAGTCACATCAAAATGCAGGCCACCTCGAAAAAATAAACGCGCGGTAAATATCTTACCAGCGATGATAAACTAATGCCCGCGAAAGTCAGCTCATCAACGCGGTAAATATACTTACACGCGATGTATGCTAATGACCGCGGAAATCAGCTAGCCACCGCGGTAATTTGCTCATCTCCGCGCGAATCAGCTCATCCCCACGGTCGTCCAGCTTGTCACCGCGATAAGATGCTAGTCCCCCGCGCGCGCGTCACTGCCGCGGCCGCCGCCGCCCGCCGTCGGGAGTCGCTCGTAAATAAACATTTGACCTTCATGCAAAAATGTGACTATAAAATACGAATAAATTTTATTCGATGACGTCATTACAAATAGAAGGATAGAAGTAACTTGAGTTTGTAATTGTATTCACAATTTTACTCCCCATTGTCAAATGTAAAAATTGTTGTTTTGGTCAATTCTGACCAGATCCGTTGGGAGCAGGAAAGAAAATAGACTACGATGCTAAGTAGTTGCAACGTTTCGTCGACGGGTTTGTCAACCTCTTCAGGCTTTATTAAAAAAAAAAAAAAAATATATAATAATATAATTAACAGAACGAGCTCACGCTAGTCTTAACTTACGATGGTTGAAAAAATTTTAAAAAATGCGAAACGAATTACCTAAGTTATCGCACAGCGATCCGTCGAGTAATGTGAAAGTACATAGCAACATGACTTATATATATATATATATTGGCTTCCTACCAAAACGTAAACAATAACAAATTTTGAATTAGATCGATAACAGTTTTGATCTAATTAATAAAATTACGAATATAAAAATTCCAGATAACTACATACTGATATCTTTAGATGTGGTTTCACTTTTTACAAATATCTCTGTAGACCTTGTTATCCAGAGTTTGGAAAAACGAGCGCAGTATATTCTCAACAATTGTAAAATACCGTTCGGTGATATTATTTCCTGTACTAAATTTTTATTTGAAAATGTATTTTTTACTTTTAATAACAAATATTACCAACAAATTTTTGGGACACCTATGGGTTCTCCAATCTCTCCGTTTTTTGCTGATCTAGTCATGGAAAATTTAGAAATTGCTTGTTGGAAGAAACTAAAAACAGAATTCAACATAATACCATTGTTCTATTTTCGATATGTTGATGATTCGATTTCTTGTATCAAAAAAGACGATATTCATGTATTGAATCAATGTTTTAACAATTTTGATCCCAACCTTAAGTTTACTTATGAAATTGAAATTAATAACAATATTAACTTTTTGGACGTGTCTCTCATTAAACAGGATGGTAATATTATCACTGACTGGTATTCAAAATCGATGTCATCTAATAGAACTTTAAACTACTACAGCAACCACCCGATATCATTAAAAAAGAATATAGTTTTTAACTTGATTGATAGAGCTATTCTTTTATCAGATAAACGTTTTCATAATAGAAATATATTGCGGGTTAAAAATATACTTAAAGAGAACTCATATCCACCAGAGTTTATTGACAAACATATAAGATCTAGACTATTTAAAATTCGTTTTCAAAATAAAAGAAACAGTCCTGTAAATACTAACCGACACAACATTAAAGTATCACTTCCATTTTATTCAAAATTTTACAACAATTGTTCAAAATTTTTACGGAAACACAATATTGTAACGATCCCAAATATAGTTAATAAATTCTCAAAACTAGTTGTTCTTGGCAAAGATAAAACCAACAAACTCGAGCAAACGAATGTGGTTTATGAGTTCCCTTGTAAAGATTGCAATGCACGGTACATAGGCGAGACAAAACGTGCCCTAAATAAACGAATTGCCGAACATCGTAAGAATAATAATGATGAGTTGGTTGTCAATATACATAAAAATGAATATAATCATGAATTTGATTTTGAAGCAGTAACAATTAGAGATATTGAAAATAACTATAATAAAAGACTTATTTCTGAAATGTTATTTATTAACAGTACACCAAATACAATAAACAAAAAAGAAGATACACAGAATCTCAGTAGAGAATACAAATCTATCTTTAAGCTGTTACATAAAAAGTAAAGTATATTCTCGATCTAATTCAAAATTTGTTATTGTTTACGTTTTGGTAGGAAGCCAATATGTATATATATATATATATAAGTCATGTTGCTATGTACTTTCACATTACTCGACGGATCGCTGTGCGATAACTTAGGTAATTCGTTTCGCATTTTTTAAAATTTTTTCAACCATCGTAAGTTAAGACTAGCGTGAGCTCGTTCTGTTAATTATATTATTATATATTTTTTTTTTTTTTTAATAAAGCCTGAAGAGGTCGACAAACCCGTCGACGAAACGTTGCAACTACTTAGCATCGTAGTCTATTTTCTTTCCTGCTCCCAACGGATCTGGTCAGAATTGACCAAAACAACAATTTTTACAGAAGGATAGAAGCTTTTCGAAAGTGGGTGGAGACTCACCTGCCCGTCTCAACCTATCAGAACGCTACACAGGTCGGCCGGTGGCCGAGTGGTGAGGGGAGGCAGAACTGTCCTAGTTATACTACTAAAGCTGTTTTCTACATAATGTAAATTTTGAACTCTGCCGTCGAGTCCAGATTCAGGAACTGCGTATATTTCAATGGGAGAGGGCTTAATATTTTGGTATTTTATGTCACTATGGGCTGAAGAGTTGTATGTATCCAATTTATTTAACTAAATATTTTTTTACGGTCAAAAATATTTAATCGAATAAATTGGATACATACAACTCTTCAGCCCACAGTGATATAAAATACCAAAACTTTAAGCCCTCTCCCATTAAAATATATGCAGTTCCTGAACATGGACTCGATGGCAGAGCCTAAATTTTGAAATGGCCATATCTTGGGATAAAATAGATGAAAAATTTTTTTTGGTCTCATTTTATCACAAATTGAATATATTTTCAGAATACTACTTCTACATACTTCTAATTATGAAAATTAATTTTTTTCAGATCATTTTATGAAGAAGATTTTAAAGGTATCTGACCCCCTTAAATAAAGAACGTTTCATCTCATCTACCAAGCACATCGAAGGAAGTGACATAAACTTTAGATTTATTGATTCCTACCGATTCATGGCATCATCACTGGATAAACTATCATCATACCTCGAGGAACCTAGAATTTCTGTTGAGAAGAAAGGGTGTCTTTCCTTATGATTATCTAGACTCTAAAGAAAAACTTAAAGTTTCAAGACTGCTAACGAAAGATGAATTTTATAGCAAATTAAATAGCAGTCACATATCTGATGAAGATTATGAACATGCCAAAAATGTTTGGATAGCAAACATATCAAAATTAATATATCAAATTTAGGTGAATATTCAGACGTGTATTTAAAAACCGATGTACTACTCTCGGCAGAGGTGTTTGAAAATTTTCGCAACAGCTGTCTTGAAGCCTATGGCTTAGATCCAGCACACTATTATACAACTTCAGGCCTAACTTGGGATGCCATGTTGAAGTATACAAATATACAGCTTAAGTTGCTCACTGATATTGATCAACTTATGTTTATTGAGCGTGGAATAAATCACTGTTCAAATTGTTATGCCCGAGCTAATAACAAATACATGGGTAGTGACTATGAAGCAGATAAAGACTCTAAGCACCTCATGTATTTCGATGTAAACAATCTTTACGGTGGGGCTATGCAACAGTCTTTACCATATGGCGGCTTTCAATGGATTGAAGATATAGAGCATACAAATTTCAATATTTCAGATGATGCTTCAATAGGCCATATACTTGAAGTTGATTTGGAATATCCAGAAAATTTACATGATGTACACAAAGATTTACCATTCCGTGCAGAGCATAAGAAGCCACCAGGCTCCTCACAAGCTAAATTGCTTACACTGTTGAAACAAAATTGCGAGATGTACTTCAGTATTGTAACTTAAAGCAAGCTCTTGCAAATGGATTAAAACTAACAAAAATTCGCAGAGTAATGAAATTTAATCAAAGACCCTGGCTAAAAGAATATATCGATCTAAATAATAAAATGAGACAAGGAGCTAAAAATTACTTCGAGAAATATCTCTACAAATTGATGAACAATGCTGTTTTCGGAAAACCTATGGAAAATGTAAGAAAAAGAGTTAATGTTAAATTACTGACCAAATGGGGAGGTCGATATTGAGCAGAAGCTCTCATTCACGACCAAAATTCCATAGCCGTACAATCATTGATGAAAACCTTGTTCTCATAGAATTAGATAAAACAGAAGTATACATGAATAAGCCAATTTATGTAGGTCTTTGTATATTGGATTTATCAAAGACTTTAGTATATGATTTTCACTACAACTACATGAAGAAGTAATTCGAGGATCGCTGCAAACTGTTGTATACCGATACTGATAGTTTAATATATGAAATAAATGATATATATATATATTTATGTTTTATGTTAGTTTCCAGGACATTCCAGATGTTTAACGTTGGTTTCGGGGACATTTGTTAGTTTTGGGGACAGTCCCTGAATCTACATATGTTTAACGTCAGTTTTGAGGACATCGGCCCCCATAAGAGACATTATTTCTTTAGTCACGTATAGGTATACAGTAACATGGGGTCCTGGGAACTAACGTTATACAAGTTTATATATATATATATATATATATATATATATATATATATATATAAAACGTGACGTTTTAAATTTTGATACTTCTGACTACCCAGTTGATAACATTTTTGGAATTCCTCAAGTCAATAAGAAAGTTGTAGGCCTAATGAAAGATGAATGTAATGACCAAATTATGACAGAGTTCGTTGGGTTACGTAATAAAATGTATAGTATTCGTGTAAATGGAAATGATCATGTTAAAAAAGTTAAAGGTGTTAAAACCGAAGTTCTTGATAGAACCATTACTTTTGATGGCTATGTTGATTGTTTATTAAATTTGTCAACACAATATAGAGAGCAGTGTGTTATACAATCTGAAGCACATGTAGTACAAACTGTAAGACAAAAAAAGTTAGCTTTAAATCCCTACGATGATAAGCGATACTTAATACCTGGGGAAAAAGATACTTTACCTTGGGTGCATTATAAAACTATTGAAATTAATGAAGATTGATTGTAAATGTAGGTTTATAAATAAAAGAATTTATCTTATATATCACTTGTATTCAATGTAATGCTAATATAATATGAAAAACTGTAAATATTATGTTTAATACACTTCATGAATATTCTATATTATCACACACACACACACGCGCACGCACGCACGCACGCACATACATACATACATACACACAGACATTTTGTAGAAAACGCATATTTCGACTCAGGGAGCTCAGAAATATCGATAATCATCGAAATCTCGAGGTCGAAAAATTTCACCGTTACCAAGCTTTCTCTTTGAGATAGCAAAAAATCGCCGAAAGGAGTTCAAAATTCTTCTATAACAAGCTTTTATCAATGCAAAAGTGCTAGCCCCAAGACCAAAAATAAAGATCGATTATTATCGATGTTATTGAAGATCGAAGTTTTTTTTGTCCTTAATTGCAAATCATGCCACGTCTACAAGAATCATTTCTCATCCTGGGAAAAAATTGTTCGTATAGTGAAACTCTTCAACTTTAATGTCCATTTTGAAAAATTGAGAAATTTTAATTTTTACGGATTTTATACGCACGCACGCACGCACGCACGCACGCACGCACGCACACACACACACACACATATATATGAGCAATTCCTGGGAAATTTCCCTCTTATGTCGCCAAAAAAATGAAAAATTTTTTTGAATGCACATTTACTACACAAGGTTTTTCTCGTTTCTTGAACCTTACAGAACGTGAAAAAACGTGTGTTCCAAGCCGATTGAGTGGTATCATTTTTTTACAGCACTTTTAATTTTTCTTATGGAAATTTAACAAAAGAAAAATGGGAAAAATGAGTGAAAAGTTGTCATTGATGATCAACCAATAACAAGCTATTGAAGAGGCCAAACCAAATTTCACAAAAAAAGCGATTAAAGTTGAAAATAGAGCTTTAATTTGAGAGGGCAATCGTTAAAATCGGTCGATTCGGTGCAAAGCTACGTGAATTTAAAAATGGCGAAAAATGACCAAAAATGAGCGATTTTTGCCAAATCATCGTAATTCTTAAAATTTTCGTCACTTTTCGCACTTTTCATTCGTTTTCAAATTCACGTAGCTTTGCACCGAATCGACCGATTTTAACGATTGCCCTCTCAAATTAAAACTCTATTCTTCAACTTTAATCGCTTTTTTGTGGAACTTGGTGTGGCCTCTTCAATAGCTTGTTATTGGTTCAGTATCAATGACAACTTTTCACCCATTTTTCCCATGTTAAATTTCCATAAGAAAAATTAAAAGTGCTGTAAAAAAATGATACCTCTCAATCGGTTTGGAACACAGTTTTTTCACGTCTGTAAGGTTCCAGAAACGAGAAAAACCTTGTGTGGTAAGTGTGCATTCAACAAAATTTTTCATTTTTTTGACGACATAAGAGGGAAATTTCCCAGGAATTGCTCATATATATATATATATATATATATATATATATATATATATATATATATATATATATATATATATATATATATATATATATATATATATATATATATATATATATATATATATATATATATATATGTGTGTATATATATGTGTGTGAAACGCATATTTATATAGCATACTAGACCAACATAAAACTATTTTTCAGATTTTTTCCATGAGAAGAAATGGGTTCCTCAAATGCTGTAAAATAGAAAATATATTAATTGCTTTTTCAATAATTTAGGAGCATGGGGTGATCATTAGGAACTTTAATTAAGGTAAAGTGCAGCGATTTTCGATTCGTCATCACTTCAACTGTGTTGAAAAATTTCTTTTAAATTTTTATTATGCAAATCCAGTTGAAGCGGGATTTTTAACCGTTTTTTTGATACCACATACCACTGTGCGTCGCTCTGCCTACTCCGTTGGATACTCTCGCGCAAGCAACACGTTCCAGCCGTCGTGCCGTATTGGAATAGGAAGTGTGCGTGGATATCGAGAGGACGATGTGCCTAGCCGTCAGATACCGTTCCAGGGTGGCAAGCGAGTGCAGAACTTAGCTGGCTGTAGTAGTGTAGGTCTTCGCCTTCCCTTTTTCCTCTCATCCGAAGTGTGTGTGTGTGCGCGCATCAGCGTCGTCGCGTCCGAGCCCGTGAAGAGCTGCACGAGCTGTAGATAGATAGAGTAAGCGAGTCTCGCTCCCGCGTTAGTCGGCGAGTATAAATTGGTGCGATTGACGCACGCATCTGGCGCCCGTTGTATACCTTATAAGATGAAAACCATACACTAAAAAAATTTTAGGCTGTAGAAAGCATAGTTTCTATTTGCTGTACTAGCACTATTTATACTGATCATTTACCCTTACAGACGGCTGAAGCAGTCTATTTATTTGTATAATGTAACGGCACTATTGGTCAGATGCGCAAAATGTATTTGTACAGCTCTGACAACGGTACGATTTAATTGATAACGCTACAATGAGAAGCCAATGTTTATGTTATAACCTCAAAAAGTCACAAAATCCGCCGATCAACCGCGTGTTCGCAATCCGCTTTTGCGTATTTCATCTGTAATCCAGTGTATTTATCGATCGAGATTATTTTAATGAAAAATATGTACGTATGTCGAATCATAACCTATTTAATGCTTCGACAAAAGAACTCTATACATTAGTGCTTTCAGTGTATCTTGTACGGCTCTCACAGCTGTACCGATACAATTACTGTACCTAAAAAATTCAGCGAAAAGAAAATCAGCCAAAAAGTATCGTTGTCAGAGCCGTACTTTCAGTTCTCACTACGTAATAGTAGTTTTCGTCACTAGGGCGTAAAGTTGAACTTTACGCATCGAGTGTTGGGCGATCACGAGGTCGTAAAGATTTTGCCCGCGTGGCGAACAATATTTTTTTTTTATAGTATGAGTAAAGCACGTCGTCGCATTATTTGAGTGTGTAAAGTTGAATTTTACGCATAGTATGCAATTTTACGCACACTATGTGTGAAATTCAACTTTACGCACTGAAAACGATGCGAATCGACGTACGTTACGCATACTATGCAAAAAATTTATTTCAGTGTAATTTCGTAGCGTTTGAATAAAGTACCTGTGTATAGTTGTGTTTCTATCGGACTAGTTTTTACTCGGATCATTACTCGCATACCTCTGCCCTGATCCCCAGCAGAGCGTTACAATATATATATATATATATATATATACTAGGGTGGGTACCCCCTACTCGCTCCGTTCATCAACCCCCGATTAGAATTTTGAAAATGTATCAATTGCAATCTAGAATGTAATATGTTAAATTTAGTGTATATTTTCCCAAATAAATTTCATTTTTTAGTTGAGGATGTACTTTGATTCAGTAATTTATAATGCATAAAGAAATAATTTTTCGTCCTACCACTATGGTACCGTCATAGGCGCATTACCTTAATAGCACAAAATATTTCAAAAGATTTAAAATATTTCATAAGATTTTTGAAATATTTCTGAGATGTTGTAGGAAGATTTTTTTTAATCATATTAAAATATTTTATTAATATATTTTAAAGAGATTTTTAAAAGATTTTGTATAGATTTTATTGAAAATAATTTAAAATATTGAAGAAATATTATTTATAAATATATTAATAAAAGATTCGAAAATATTTTGTAGAAATATTCTAAAATGTTTTTAAATGATTTCGAAAATATATTTTTATGGAAACAAAAACAATTAATTTAAAAAAAGATTGTGAAATATTGTAAAAAGATATTTTCAGAATATTTTATATTTATGTTTTGAAATCTTTTTAAATTATTTGAAAAATAGATAGTTCGTAGACGAAAAAAAAAATGTAATAAAATGTTTTAAAACATTTTTAATACTCTTATTTTACATATTTCATCGTTATATATTAAAATCGTTCTAAATTATTTTAGAAATATGTATTATAAAGATAAAGAAAAATATTTTATTTAGGTATTTCAAAACATTTTTAAAAGATTGATATCAAACATTTTGATGATATATTTTGAAATTTTTTTAAATTATTTGAAAAATATATAGTTTATAGAAGCGAAAAAAAAATTTTAATAAAATTTTTTAAAACATTTTTAAAACTCTTATTTAAATATTTCAACATTATATTTTAAAATCATTCTAAATTATTTTAAAAATATATATTATTTATTTATTTATTTATTTATTTATTTATTAGACGGGCTAAAACCCTTTGTACAAAAGATGAATACAGGTGGTTGGATTACAAAGTTGCTTATCATAAGGTAATAAATATATAATATTTTAATATTTAATAGAGAGAGATCGGACGGCACTCTTAAAGAGCGAAATATTAAGAATCGCTGTAATATGAGAAGGGAGGCCGGGTGTTCCATGAGCGTTTTAAACGATTAATAGTAGAGTAAAAACCGGTATTCGAGCTACAGGTTTGTTCACATAATGGTCTGAAATGACGTAAGTTGTACGCGAGTTCACGTTCGGTAAACAAATCCCTAATTGAAACAAAATTTATTAAGTCATTTAAAACTTTAAATGTAAAAATACAATTATGATAATAATGCAATGAACTGATAGTTTGAATGTTGACGGATAAGACTATTTCAGTGTAATCATGATTGAATCTATGCATAGGCTTATTAATTTTGTCTTAAAAATATTACTTATGTCGACTGCAATTTACTATCAACTGATATGAATTTTTCCATCGGTCTTACAGTCTTAATTAATTTTGTATTAATTTTGTAAGAGATGTAACGGAGAAATTTATGCTGAATTGATTCTAATTTATCTGCTAAAACTGAAACATGTAGTGACCAGATGGGTGAACAGTATATTAAATTAGGAAAAACTAACATATTGTAGATATGAATAATCGCTTATGGATCTTTAAAATTAAATTTTGTACGCTTAATGAAACCAACGAAGCTTAGCGACTTCGAGACAATCGTATCAATATGGTAAGAGAACGATAGTGTCGTATCCAAATAAGCTTCAAGATCCTTAATAACATTCACTCTATCAAGTTTTACATTATTTATGAAATAATCAGGTAGTAATGAGTTTTGACATTTGTAAAAAGAGATAGTGTGACATTTTTTTATATTAAGGTCAAGCTCGTTTTCGATAGACCAGACATACAGCGCGTCAATGTCGCATTGGAGATTTATAATATCATTTGGTGAATTAATCGTACAAAAAAGTTTGACGTCGTCAGCATACAACAAAATATTAACATTCTTAATTCTACTTACTAAATCATTTATAACCCACATAGCACGAAATGATTCTGCAAGGTTTTCAAAAGGTTTCATGAAAGGTTGGAAACCTTGCAAAAATATTTTCGAAAAAGGTTTCTAAAAGGTTCATATATCCGTGCAATAAACGTTCAAAAATATTTCTTGAAATATATTTGACACCTTTCCTAAAAAGTTACATGAAAGTTTTCTAAAAGGTTTTGACAATGTTTCAGGAAAGTGCCTCAGATGCCTAAAAATTTCATGAAAGGTTTTTAAAACGTTTTAAAAAGAATTCTGGAAATATTTTCTGAAAGGTTTTCCTGTAAAGTTACAAGACATATTTCTGAAAGGTTGTGACAATATTTTGTGCAAGAATCTCAGATGTCTCAAAACATTACGAAAACTTTTCAAAATATTCTAAGTTTTCAAAAAATGTTTTTCGAAAGGTATCTGAAAGGTTTCCTGAAAGGTTCAGTGAAATATTTCTGAAAAGTTACGACAATGTTCTACACAAGTTTCTAAGAGATCTCAAACCATCACGAAAGGTTTCTGATATATTTTAAAAAGATTTACAAAAATATTTTTCGAAAGGTATCTGAAAGGTTTCCTGAAAAAGTTCTGTGAAATATTTCTGAAATGTTACGACAATGTTTTACGCAAGTTTCTAAGAGGTCTCTAAACCATCACGAAAGGTTTCCAAAATATTTTAAAAAGATTTACAAAAATATTTTTCGAAAGGTATCTGAAAGGTTTCCTGAAAAAGTTCTGTGAAATATTTCTGTATGTATACGGCAATGTTCTATGCAAGTTTCTAAGTGGCATGCAAACCATTAAGTAAGGTTTTTGCAACATTTTAAAAAGATTTCAAAAAATATTTCTCAAAAGATAACGGAATTAGAAATTTTTTAATAATTTTCTTTTACAATTTTGTAAACATAAGTTTCTTCCTTGTAGACTTTTCAAGTTGATGATCCTTCCTGAACTCCTGCAACTTAATATATCTGAATAGTTATTATATCAGTTATGTTTTTAATATTAAATTATTGTATATTTGCATTAATTTATATTAATTATCGCTCGCACTTTCGCATTTACAAATTATCTTACAGAAAAACGCAGAAAAAAATTTTGACCTAAGGTGGGATCGAACTCGAGTAGTCCCTCGGATTACAAGGCGGACGCTCTAACCACTACGCTACGCAACGCTTCTACCGTACAAAATTTTTATTTTAGCTAAGTATAGAGTAAACTTGAGTAAAAATTACAAACATTTGATTAAAAGACAATATATTGAGTACTTTCAAGTATGATATTTAATAGACTCAAGTAATTCTTTTGTTAAGGCCATGCTGAAGTACGATCCCTACCTTACCGGCACCTAAACTTTAATTCTTTTATCGTATTTAATCAAGACTTTTAGAAAAAAGTGTTCTTCATGCTTTCCCAAATAACATTAATTAAAATGCCCTATTAAATTTTTAAATCATTGTATTAAATAGATTTTTCTAAAATGGATTTTAAAATGTTTGATGCTTTGTTCTGGTTAATTACTAATTTGAAAAACGTTTTTGGGAAAGTCTAATGGATAGAATCATTTGAAAATTTAATAGGGTATGCTTAATCCCATTTCGATGGGCGTGAAAAACGCTTTTTCCTAAAATTTTTGTTTAGATATGTGATAAAAAACATAATATTTATGTGACGATAGGTTAGGGATCTACGTTTGAGTTAAACATGGCTTTAAGACCGGAGGACGTGAAAGAATGAATGCCTTTTTCTAAAATTTTGGTTTATATACGATAACAAAATTCAAGTTTAGGTGCAGGTAAGGTATGAATCGTGTCGGTACTTTACATGACCTTAAATTCGTACTCTTGTCAATTAAACATTCACTTGATTTGCCAAAATATTTGCAAGATCAAATAAATAAGTATTGGATTTGATTAAATAATTAGTAGAACTAATATGATAATCAATAAAATACAAATAAATATTTAGTTAAATCAAATTAATATTTATTGTAATCTAAGAAATATTTAGTCAAATCGAGGAAACGTTTGATTGACGCGAGAAGGTTGTGTGAGAAAGAACCTGACAGAATATCTTTTCAAAACCTTCCCATAATATTTCATGAAATTTTATATATTTCTTTATAGAAAAATTGTAATAAACTATTCTCGAAAGCTTTGTAAAATCTGGCCCTGATATGTCTCGAAATTTTTGTATGGCATCAGTACCATATCATAAATGTTACTAAGACATTTCGTAAACTATTAACGCAATGATACAGTAAATGTTTTTTAAAGGTCTCCTCATAACCTGACGTAAAATATTCCTGCAAGCTTTTGGAAATATTTTATTACAATCTCTGGAAATGATACAGGAAAATATTTTGAAAGCTTCCTTATAACATTTCGTGAAATATTTTTGTAAGGTTTCGGAAATATTTTTTTACATTTGCTTGCAAGAAAAATTTCCGGAAAGCTTTGTAAAACCTTGCAGTAACATTTCTTTAAATGCGTTTTCACGTTGTCAATACCGTATCAAAAATGTTGCCAAAACATTGTGGAAACATTTAAAGTAATGATACAGGAAATGTTTTTGAAAGTTTTCTTATAACCTTTCGTGAAATATTTTTGCAAGGTTTAGTAAATATTTTTTTACATTTTCAGTTTCATAAAAAAATCTTTCCAAGAAATCTTTTTGAAACCTTTTCGTAATACTTAATGAAATGTTTCTTGAGAGAAAGTTTGCGAGAAAAATTTCGGGAAAGCTTCATAAAACGTTGCAGTAACATTTCTTGAAATGCGTTTTCACATTGTCAATACTGTATCAAAAATGTTGCCAAAACATTGTGGAAACATTTGAAGCAATGATACAGGAAAGGATTTTGAATGCTTCCTTATAACTTTTTGTGAAATACTTTTGCAAGGTTTCGGAAATATTTTTTTACATTTTCAGTTTTATAAAAAAGACCTTCCAAAAAATCTTTTCCAAACATTTTGGTAACATTTCAAGAAATGTTTCTTTAGACAAAATTTGCGAGAAAAATTTCGGAAAAGCTTTGGAAAACCTTGCAGTAACTTTTCTTAAAATGCGAATCCACGATGTCAATATCGTATTTAAAACGTTGCGTAAATTTTGCTTAAACATTTCAGGAAATGATACAGGAAAGGATTTTGAAAGCTTCCTTATAACTTTTCGTGAAATATTTTTGCATCGTTTCAGAAATATATTTTTACATTTTCAGTTTCATAAAAAAATCTTTCCAAGGAATGTTTTTGAATCCTTTTCGTAATATATAATGAAATGCTTCTTTAGAGAAAGTTAGCGAGAAGAATTACGGGAAAGCCTTATAAAACCTTGCAGCAACATTTCATGAAATTTCGTGTTCACGAGGCTAATACCGCATAAAAAATTTTGCGAAAACATTGTGGAAACATTTGAAGTAATGATACAGGAAATGTTTTTGAACGGTTTCCAAATAACCTTTCGTGAAATATTTCTGCAAGGTTTCGGAAATATTTTTTTACATTTTCAGTTTTATAAAAAAATCCTTCCAAGAAATCTTTTTAAAAACTTTTCGTAACATTTCATGAAAGGTTTCTTTAGAGAAAGCTAGCGAAAAGAATTACGGGAAAGCTTTGTAAAACCTTGCAGTAGCATTTCTTGAAATGCGTTTTCACGATGTTAATATCGTATCCAAAACGTTGCGAAAACTTTGCTAAAGCGTTTCAGAAAATGATACAGGAAATGTTTTTGAAAGCTTCCTTATAACTTTTTGTTCGGATTTTTGAATATAAAAATTTCGGAAAAGCTTTGTGAAACCTTACAGTAACATTTCTTGAGATGGATTTTCACGATGTCAATACCGTATCTAAAACGTTGCGTAAACTTTGCTAAAACGTTTCAGGCAATAATGCAGGAAATGTTTTCGAAAGTTTTCCTTATAACTATTCGTGAAATATTTTTACAAGGTTTTAAGAATGTTTCTTGAATGGTTTTGTAGGAATAAAAACATCTTTTTGAGAAAATTTTTCAAATCTTTTCCATAATATTTCATGAAAAATTACATGTGTAACGCGTGCGCGAGTTAGGTAATTCGAGATTCGAATTACTCGCGCCGAGCAGGCATGCTCACTGGGGGCGCGAGCGCGCAAGCATCCTGACCGGATTAGAACGGTCTCGCGACGCGTAATATGCCCGTCGGGTACCCGCGAAGCTGCTACGGCTTTATGCGAGTCACGGCAGCCATCTTCGTGTCTGCCATTGCACCGTGAACATCTCTCCCGTGTATCTCAAAAGTTTTTTACGTTCGCGCCGTATAGTTTTTATATATAGCATTACCGCGAGTGAAGTGGAGGCGCAGATTAGCGTGCGAGTAAGGGAGACAGAGAGAGAACGATACTGCGCCGCGTATGCCAAGAGCAGCACGAGACAGCGAGCGAGGAGCCGGCAGCCAGCCCGCCTGCCGACCCGATACAGCGAGTACGAGAGAGAGAGAGAGAAAGAGAGAGAGAGAGAGAGAGAGAGAGAGAAAGAGAGAGAGAGAGAGAGAGAGAGAGAGAGAGAGAGAGAGAGAGAGAGAGAGAGAGAGAGAGACGTAGCGCGCAACTACTGTGCGAGCGAGAGAGAGCGAGAGAGAGCCGAGTGCACCGGCTGCTCCTTCCAAAAGTAAGTCTTATACTCTCATCTCTGGCGTTAAATGTAAAGGTTTGCACGGAAATCGCCCCGTGCAAACTTTCTGTGCCGTGTACGCGCGGGTGTGTGTTAGCCCGCCGTACTTTAACACCGCGCGCGAGATTAGCAGCTTCGCCGCGCGCCGTATCGTTCGCGCGTTTGAATATTAACTGTCGCACGCGAACTAACTTATTGTTTTAATAAGCACGTACGTGGTGCATGTAATTATTATTGGTTTTAATATACTGTGATATCTAGTTATTCGTCGCGTTGTTAATTACAACCTGTCCTTCTCCCGGATACCGCCGCCTCCGCGGGAAAACGACTCCGCCGGTCGTTTTCATATCTGAGCGTAGCGGCCGTGCGCTTTACTCTTCTAGCGCGCGCTTTAGCGATCTAATTAGTTGGAAAGCGAAGTTCGCGTGCGATCTTCGCGTTATTTTAGTGATTCCAGGAGCAGATCCCCGGGCAAGTCATTTTAGTCTGACACCCGCGGCACCGTGTTCTAGGGCATCGCTGGCCTGTGGCTTTTTGGGATTTTTCCCCCACTAGCCATCCCGTTACAACTGGCGCCACAATATTTTGGGGGTGGAGAAGGACCCGCGGCGCGTACATGATTCGCGGCGAAGCTTGGCGCGAAGAAGCTCAGCAGCGTAGCTGAGCGTAAGCTGCAAAGAAAGGGTCTTCGTGCCGCAGCTTGTAGGCGCGTGTGTACGTGTGCGTGACACAGCCGTGCTGTTGCGAGAGTGCGGTCGAGAGGTTAAGCGAGCGATAGCTAATAACCCTCGACCTAGAGTGCCGACGAGGAGAGATCTCGATCGCGAAATTTTTGTATGTTAGGTAATTGTTTTTAACAATTAAAATTTTTTTAATGACAATTTTTTTCAACGACAAAAATTTTTTTGAAGCTATAATTAATTTTTGTCTAATTAATTTTTTTTCTCGATTCGAAAAATTTTTTTTTTTTCTCGTTTTTCTGATACGAAGTATTTTTTTTGGTACGAAAGAAAAATTTTTTTTTACCTTTTCTCGTGCAGTTCGTGGAAAATCGTGAGAAAGTCGGCAAGCACTCTCGGAACAAAAAGTTGACTGAGCGCCTGAGTAAAAACTCGAGCGCAAAAATCCCCTCGAACTTTAAAATTGTTTTTTTATTTTTTTTTAGGTGAGAATTGTATTTATTTTTTGTGTTTTTTTGTGATATTGTCCGTTTTGACACACACACATATATATATATATATATATATATATATATATATATATATATATATATATATATATTTTTTTTTTTTTTTTTCACATATATTTATTTTAAAATTACAAGAGCGAGTAGTTGAGCGTAATAAATTACAAATAGTAATTAAGTACAAAAATAACTTTTATCTTTTTAGAGCCGCATACGGGAAACCCTCGTGCGTTATCGAGGTTAAGAGCAACCGCCATAGCTCTTAGAAAATAACCCGGGTTCGCGTTGAAAAAGCTAGCTCACGGGTTAAAAAGGCAAAGTCTCTCTGCCATCAATCCGGATACTACTCGCGCTAGTAAATTAAGTTCGCGGGGAAGCGCACAGCCAATTGACACCATGGCCCGATCATCGCAGTTTGCAGAATCTGCGATACTGAATTGGGCGTATATACAGCCCGAAGAGGAAATAAACGAGGCCATGCAAGCCCTTGGTCTACAGCAGTCAGATTTGCACTCAGTAAATATGCTAGCAGCGATCAAGTGGCTTATGGGCGATTATAGTGCCGCCGATTTCGTGCCAGGCCGGAGCTGTCGGAGCACAAGCGTTTGCCAAACGCGAGCAGTCCCGAAGGGCGTTCATCGACTTAACGTTGATGAACAGGTCTGGATCGACTATTGTGGATCCCAATACCGACCTAGACCACCTGCACCCGTTCATAACGCTCCTTGATGACCCGATAGTGATGCAGAAACTCTCGGAGTCTCGGAGGATGGACGCTTTACAACAAGCACATAATGCAGTGGTGGAGCCAACGGAAGAGGCAAATGGCCAGGAGGGTTCCGGGACAGAGCTATTGAGCTCTGCAGCACCCACCGGGACATCTCCAGCCGAAGCCGAGGGACAGCTTCAACAGCAACAGCTCCAACAGCAACAACTGCAGCAGCAACAACTGCAGCAGCATGCAAATGCAGCAGCAGCAAATACAGCAACAGCAGCTGGAGCAGCAACAGCAACAAAGGCTGGAGCAGCAGCGACGGCAGCAACAGCAGGAGCAGCAGGAGCAGCAGGAGGAGCAGCAGCAGCGGCAGCATGTGCTCCTGGAAGAGCAGCGCAGGCAACGACAATACCAGCGTAACTACGAGGAAGAGTCGTTGTTAGCACGAAATGGGCAGCACGGGTTCTGGCAGCAATCGCGAAAACCGCCACAGTTGCAAAACCTGGAGTGGCCGCGACAGCGTGAGTCATGAATCGCTGGGATAGCAGTCGGAGACAGCATATTATCGGAGCAGCTACTGGCGGTGATCAAAACACTCGTCTAGGAGGTTGAAGAGCTTAAAGAGAATGTACGAATACTGCAAGGAGCTTGACATCCAACCTCAAAGCACGGACCGAAGACGAGGATCACCGCACGTGAACTTCCAAGATATATTCACGTATGCAGAGTTCAACAGCAGCAGCTCGAGTCTCCAGTCCCCGACACAGGCTGGGAGGAATGATACCAGAAATTCTTCCCAGCGTCAGACAAGGAGTGGCTTGATCCAGGACCCGTCTGAGAGGCATACGTATTTGCCTCAGCAAACGAACCGTGATGTGGGCCAGATAGTCCAAAAATGGCATATCAGATTCTCAGGGTCCTGAAAGGAGCAGAGCATCGAGTTATTCGTCACAAGAATAGAGGAATGCAGAACTCTAGCTAATCTGACACACGACGAGGTACTTTCGTCGTTGGCAGAGCTCCTAACGGGGGTAGCAACCACCTGTTACCGGAGTAACCGCCATACATGGCGATCGTGGCCAGATTTCAAAGAGGCCATAACGCACATGTATGGCGGGGACAAGGAACATCAGCAACGCATCCTGGCGGAAATAAACGCGAGGACTAAAGGCAAAGATGAACTTACTCGTGATTACGTAGTAAATCTACAAGCCATGATCCTCAAGTTAGTTCCGGTACCTAGCATTGTTCAACAGTTAGCCATGTTGCACCGGAACATGCGGCCAGAACTGCAAAAGATGGTAATGCGAAATCAAATTACGGATTACCGAGGGCTCCTGGACCTGGCCTGGGAAGCCGAATTAGCGCTCAGGGCAGATAAGGTGTATCACTCCCCACCACCACTCGAGCGCACGTACATGCCAGAATTTGCCTACGTGCCAACAGAGCCGCCCACGGATCAGCGGAAAAAGCAGAATCCAGGCGTGGCGGCTGGGATCCGTTGTGTCATGGCCGAATGCTTATCGGCCTTGACAAAGAATGGCACCGACGAGAACAAGGGGCAAAAGCCTAGCCTGCCGCCAATCAGAAAACCTAAGAAGAAGAGTAACTGGGAAAATAGGCGGCGAGAGGGCGGGAAAATTACGAACCAGCCTAGTGGGGGGCTCGACCCACCAGGCTAGGCCGCAAAGTCCGAGAAATAACGGACCTCCACAAAGGCAAGAGTATCGAATGGAACCCGGATATGAGCAAGAGGGAGGCAACAAGCCCAATGCTGCCGGCAACCAACAGGGAAACGGCCAGGGGAGCAGGTAAACACGACCACATACCCGCCCCCAGCTCTCTCACCAGATACCGAGGGTTACTCGGTCCAGTCGTCTGAAGTGGAGAGCGAAGAAGTGCCCGTGATTCAACCGAATGAAGTCAACCAGGAAACTTGCTCGCGATGGTGGCTTCAAGTAGGTGTAGCCGGTTACAGGCTACGAGCACTCTTCGATACAGGAGCTTCATGGACAGGGATGAATTCCATCGGTCTACAGCTCGCTGCGGCCTGTGGAAAAGAGTTAATCCCAGCCAGCGGCCTAATGGCACGGATGAAAAACGGGCAAAGCATAGCAGTGGTTGGCTATGTATCTGCCCATGGTCGTGGCTGGTGTGTGCAAAGACGTACGCGTCGCAATAATGCCAGATTTAGACACGGAGTGCTACTTGGGGGTAAACTTCATTAAGAGGGTTTCACCAACGAGGCCCGAACCCACAGAGCACGGCGCCCCATGCGACGCGTACAGGCTCTCTCATGCGCTCCCCCTCTCTTTCTGTTGAGAGTTGCTTGCTACGGGACTGAGCATAGACACCGAGAGACGCCTGCTGTGTGTACGCAGCAAGCGTGCGCGCCAGCGGCGCTCCCGCTCTCTCTCCCCTCGCCATGCATTCGTCTCACGCGCGCGTGAAATCTAACCTGATATTCCGCACTATCAATTAACGTATCTCACAAACGAGACCGCTGGGCTTTCTCAGATTTGAAGGTCTTGTTCTAATAGATGTCATTAATAACATTTCGGTTTTTAGAAAAATTGCTAAGAAAACTTTTCGAGTTACAAACGAAAACGTTCACTTCGCACGGGCCGTTCCATAAGGCGGTGTGTTAAAATGCGCGACTTTGATATTTAATATCTCGAGAACTAAACCGCTGGGAGTTTTTAGATAGAAATATCTTATAGACAATAGTATTATCAACGCCTTATCAAAAGTGAGAGAAATTTCTAAGAAAAGGCGTTTTGGGTAAAACCCCCTTAAGAAGTTTAGCGCCGTCTTAGACCCCACAGATAGCACGCTGCATCTCAAGGATGACGATGCAAGCGTAAAGTTAGAAGTAGCCACCATAATCGCAAACAACACCGTGTCCGTATCAGCTATAGGGTTGGCGGACCCAACAGAGGAACAGCGCAAAGAGGTAGAAGCTTTAGTAGCTCAGCTGATCGGTAACAGCCTGGCACCACTAGGGTGTACTTCGTGGATCGAGCATGCAATAGACGTCGGATCTACAAGACCCATTAAACAGAAATACTACCCTGTATCAGAAACTCGAGGAAGAGATGCACAAACAGGTGGAGGAAATGCTAGTCGCGGGAATAATAGAACCCTCGACGAGTGGCTGGTCAAGTCCAGTGGTAATGGTACGCAAGTCCAATGGGAAGTTCCGTTTCTGCGTGGACTTCAGAAAAGTGAACGCAGCGACAAGGCTAGATGCGTACCCGTTACCATACATGGAAAGTATCTTGCGCAAACTGCAGAAAGCGCGATACATCTCGACGTTGGATTTAAGTAATGCGTACCACCAGATACCACTTAGTCCAGAGTTCAAAGAGATTACGGCCTTCACCGTGCCAGGCAATGGGCGTTTCCAATTTACGAGAATGCCCTACGGTCTTTCGGATGCCGGAGCGTCCTTCCAGAGGCTGATTGACAAAGTCATCGGACCCGAACTCGAACCTTTTGCTTACTCGTATCTCGATGATATAATAATAGTCACAGAGACATTCAAGGAGGATAAAGAGGTTCTAAAAAGAGTTCTAGACAGGATACAGGATGCGGGCCTCACAATAAATTGCGAGAAGAGCGTCTTCTGTCGCGATGAGGTCCAATATATCGGGGTCATAGTAAATAGAGATGGTTTTAAGCTAGACCCCGAGAAAATAAAGCTCATTTTGGAGTATCTGGTACCGAAAAATCTCCGTCAGCTGAGACGCTTCTTAGGAATGGCCTCTTGGTATAGAAAGTTTTTATCGAACTTCGCCACAATTGCTGAACCACTGACCAAATTAACGAAAAAGAATCGGAAATATGAGTATTCACAGGACAAGAAGAGGCCTTCCAAAAGCTGAAAGCACTAGTAGCTTCTGCACCGATTCTACACAGACCGGTATCTAACGCGCAGTTCGCGGCGCAAACTGACGCGAGTGATACAGGTCTGAGAGCGGTGCTATACCAAATAATTGACGGCAATGAAAGAGTCCTAGAGTTCGCGAGTCGAACTCTGAGCGCAGCCGAGCGGAATTATAGCGTGACGGAACGAGAATCCCTAGCAATTTTCTGGGCAATTAAAATGTTCCGTCCGTATATAGAGGCCTACGACTTCAAGGTTATCACGGACCATAGCAGCTTCAAGTGACCCCGTGATCTCCAAAACCCGACCGGCAGGTTAGCTAGGTCGGCTTTGGAGCTGCAGAACCGCAGTTTCACGGTCGAACATCGAAAATGCTCGTTGAGCAATGTCCCAGATGCCCTTTCACGGATGTTGGAGGAAGAAGAGCCAGCGATCGCCGCGTTAGAGCTCGAGCGCGATACAAACGACCACTGGTGCCTCAAGATCGTGAAAGAGGTTCAACAAAAGCCGCGAGGCTTCCCCACGTTCAAGTTGGCCGGGGGGAGACTGTACAAGTACAACCCTAATGAAGTCATAGACGAATCTCTCGGCGACGACGATGCATGGAAGTTAGCAGTCCCTCACGAAAAGCGACGCGAAGTACTGAGAGAATGCCATAACTTTCCAACTGCTGAGCACTTGAGCCGCGAGAAAAATCTAGAGAGAGTAAGGCGGAAGTATTATTGGCCACACGTGTCTCGAGATGTGGCCAGATACGTGAACCAGTGCCAAATTTGCCAGCAGTGCAAAGTCGAACAGCACGCTCCAGCAGGATTCATGGGACGTCGTATAATAGAGCGTCCATGGCAAATCGTGGCCAGCGACATTATGGGACCCCTCCCTAAAACCAAGCACGGGCACAAATACATTCTCATCTTCCAGGACCTGTTCACACGCTGGATCGAAGTAATTCCGATATAAAGGGCAGATGGCAAATCGGTGATAAAAGGGCTCAACGAACGAGTATGTCTGCGGTTCGAAGTCCCCGAGGTGCTTCTCTCTGATAATGGGACTGAATTTAAGAATGCACCCTTAGAGGCATTCTTAAAGGAGAGAAACGTGCATCACACCTTTACACCGCCATATCACCCTCAAGCCAATCCCGTCGAGCGTGTGAACCGAGCGTTGAAGACCATGATCATGTCTTACGCTGAGGAGAATCACCGGTCCTGGGATGAGCATCTGAACGAGCTAGCGTTCGCGTATAATACGGCCGAACAGAGTTCTACCAAGATAAGTCCTGCCATGCTCATTTACGGCCGACAGCCTGACACACCGAAGACACTAAGGCGGGAGGAAGACAGGTTAGCCGAAGAGCAAGGGCAGCAAGAGGCGATAAATAATTGGGTGGCGCGCATGGACAAGCTCCGCGAATTGCACGTTCGGGCGGTGGTCGACGCGCAAGCGGAGCAGGCGAGACAAGCCAAATATTATGACGCTCATCGTCGACCTCCAGAATTCTGTCTAGGCCATCGTGTATGGAGAGAGAATAAGGTACTATCCTCAGCAGCTGAGGGGATTTCTGCCAAATTAGCCCCGAAGTACGCGGGGCCCTACACGATTGTGAATATTCTAGGCAAAAACACCTATGAGATCCAAGGTGAGGATGGCCGATCGATACGTCCCGTCCATGCGAAGCAACTCAAGCGATACGTCTCCGCAGAAGAGCTCAAGGACTACTTGAACAAAAGTAGTCCGGAAGTAGCCCAATCGCTACCACCGAGGGACTCTTCAGTCGAACGTGGCGCACCAGCGAACGATAGAGGTAGCCAGGGGAATGTACAGCCTCGGGCGACGGCTAAGAGGCGCGGTCCACCTCGTAAGATCGCGCTATTAGTTATTAGTAGCTCGAAGAAGAAGCCTGTACCTTCTGCTGTCGGGCCAATTTGTTCCCGTCGAACCCGAGCGTCCAAAAAGCGCTAACTGTGCCGTCCAAGAATGGTGCCGTCCATACTAACCCGTGTTCGTCCTTGTTTTCCGATCCTCATACTCACCTCTTTCCGGGATCAATTTGCCTGTTGCAGGACATGCCAGGCCTGACTCCAGAGGTAGCGGAGACGACGAAGCGGGTGATCGCTGGATTAATCCAGTGTCAACCTGATCCCGCCATAATTGACTTCCTGGAGCAGGTGGTGGAGGAGATTGATGCGGTGACGCTGAAACCTCCACCAGTGGAAGAGCCATCCATCCTCGTGATTGAGGATATAGAGGCACCGGAGCCAAGAAGGGGACCTTCGAGGCCGGCCGACACAGGCGCCGGTCCGTCCCCGCTCCGGCGACCTCATCCCCCGAATGAGCAGCGGGAGGAGAGCGAGACCCGGCCTTAAGAAGTGACACCAGCCGAGCCGACTGGTGCTGGCCGAGTCCCCGAAGAGGAAACAGCCCGAGCCCATCATTGTGTTCCGGAAGTTGACGCCGGCGCTGCTCGGGTCGCAAAAGGAAAAGGAGAAGGTGCTCCGACCCAGGTCCCAAAAGGAGCACCGACCAATGAAGTCGGTGCTGCCTGGGTCCCGGTGGAGCAGACCCTTAAGGAGGCGCGACGCCTCAGCAAGTCCTCGCGCGCTGCGGAGGATGCTGCCCTGGCCATACTGGAGGATTTTCTCCAGTGCCACGGTAAGGCCGGCGAGCGGCAAGCCGGCAAATGGGTCGGAATGGCCCAAGGCCAGCGAGAAGAGCTCGCGGCTGCCGCAGAGGCCAGGGCCGCCAGGCTGCGCCGCGCCGCCTTGCTTAAGGAGGAGGAGGCTCGTCTGGCTCGTGCGCTGTAGCGCATGGAAGAGGCCAGGCGAGCCAGAGAAATGGCGGAGGGGACGGCGCGCCGGGCCAAAGAAGAGGCCCAGCGCCGTCTCCAGGAAGAAGATGAGCGCCTCCGAAAGGCGCTCGAAGAGGAGAAGGCTACCCGGGAGGCATTAAACGCGCAGGGGCTCTCCCGGTGTTTTATGTGTGGTGAGCTTGCGGTAAAGAAGTTGAAGCACTGCCCCAACCAAGCTCGCCGCAAGGGGCATCGAACTGACTCCGGGGTCAGCTGAAGAGGGTTAAGCCCCGAAGAGTTTCTTTTTGTTTTTTTTTTTAATAAAAATTAAAAAAAAATCCAGTGACTCCAATTCTTCCTAATTCCCTTTTCTATACTCCTTTTACTAAAACCTTACCACCCTACGTATGGCACGACGACGGCCATGGATGGCAGAGCTGCTCACAGGTCCCCTAAGCAGCGTCTGAAGGGAGGTGTAACGCGTGCGCGAGTTAGGTAATTCAAGAATTCGAATTACCCCGCCGAGCAGGCATGCTCACTGGGGACGCGAGCACGCGAGCATCCTGACCAGATTAGAACCGTCTCGCGACACGTAATATGCCCGTCGCGTACGCGCGAAGCTGCTACGGCTTTATGCGAGTCACGGCAGCCATCTTCGTGTCTGCCATCGCACCGTGAACATCTCTCCCGTGTATCTCAAAAGTATTTTACGTTTGCGCCGTATAGTTTTTATATATAGCATTACCGCGAGTGAAGTGGAGGCGCAGATTAGCGTGCGAGTAAGGGAGAGAGAGAGAGAACGATACTGCGCCGCGTATGCCAAGAGCAGCACGAGACAGCGAGCGAGGAGCCGGCAGCCAGCCCGCCTGCCGACCCGATACAGCGAGTACGAGAGAGAGAGAGAGAGAGAGACAGAGAGAGAGAGAGAGAGAGAGAGAGAGAGAGAGAGAGAGAGAGAGAGAGATCCTTTATTTACCGTAGGGCAAAAAAAAAGAAATAATTATACAATATGTAAAAAATTTTTCGTAGATATCACAGTCAGTGTAACAACAATAATATAAAAAACAAATATAAAATATTACAATGTGAGATTATGTAATATATAATACAAAAATAATCATAAAACCTCAAGTTCTTTGGTCAAGGACTATCTTTGATAATAAGTACCGAGGTACTTTTAAGAATACTAAATAAATACATAGATATGTAAGAAAATATCACAGATATCGTCAATATCACGTCAATATCACGGTCTCATGGTCACTGGCCCTGTCCTATAAGACGTCTAGACTATTCTAACTCCAGCTCTCTAACAAGGAGACTAAGGGTCAATGTCAAAGAGATGTTTACGCACCGCTAACTTGAACGCTGCATAAGATGCTGTGTGGCGAAGGGAGGACGGGAGAGAATTCCACAAGCGCGCACCTTGAACTTGGAAAGTTCTAGCACCAGTCTCAGTGCACACTCCAGGTATGTTAAGTTCGCGGGGCACTCCTCTACTAGAAGGCCTGGGCACGTGCTTCTCGAACAACTCAGCGGGATAACTCGGCTCGCTCATTCTGGTTATTCGATACATTAATAGAGACAGAAAGTACTGTCTTCGAGTATCTATACGAAGCCATCCCAGGCGTTTTCTGTAGGGAGTGACATGATCATCCCTCCTAATACCATAAATGAATCTCACACATGAATTGCTCAGGCGTTGGAGTCTTGTTCGCTGCTCTTCAGACGCGTCCAAGTATACGACCGCGCAATAATCAAGATGTGGTTGAATTAAAGACTCAGCCAATCTTATGCGAAGAGCCTCGGTGGTACTTGCCCTGATAAACCGCAGGCTATACAGGGCTTTCTTGACTTTACTCGTAATTCGATCAACCTGCGGCCTCCACGAAAGTTTGCTATCTAAAGTAACACCGAGGCTCACCACTTCGTCACTGAATGGGATGAACCCTTCCCCCTGCAACCCAATTCCTGACAGGCACATGGTGTTAATGTCATTAACATTCCTTCTAGAACCAAAAATAATTGCTTTGCTCTTGCCAGCATTGAGACGCAGGCCGGAGCGCCCCGCCCAGTCAGCTACCAGTTTAGCCGCGTGCGTTAGCCGATCTATACCTTCCAAAATTTTATCTTTGGCTATGTGGAGATAAATTTGGAGGTCATCTGTGTAGAAAATGTGTCTGATTTGTATCCCGTCAAGTTCGTCTTGTAGGTTGTTCACGTATAAGCAAAAAAGCAATGGGCCCAGGACAGACCCCTGTGGAACTCCCAGGTTGGTTTCCAGCCACTTTGAGTCTCCATTTCCTTTGGAGCAAACCTTCTGAGTTCGACCTTGTAGATATGACTTAATCCACAGAAGAGCCATCCTGGAAAACCCATGTTGACGAAACTTAGCTAATAGCTTAGACGGGGAGATCGTGCCAAACGCCTTACTAAAGTCAAACAGCAATAGCAGTGTGACTTTTCTTTTGTCGATCGCCATGCGCATGTCATCTGTCAACTTAAGTAGCGCTGTCTGCGTGCTGTTATATTTTCTGAATCCAGTCTGGAGGGGATCTAAGAGATTATTTTTATTGAGATACTCCGTGATTTGTGCATGGGCAATCTTCTCAAGGACCTTGGAAGGGAAGCACAGAATTGCTATGGGACGAAAGTCCGAAACTGTAGATGGAGCTGCAGTTTTCTTAAGTGCAATTATCTGTGCCCTCTTCCAGGCACCCAGGAAGACACCGCTAGCGAAAGAGGAGTTAAAAATTTTAACTAAATAATTACCAATAACCGGAAGGGCCTTCACGATCACCTCTTGTGGAACTCCATCTTCCCTCCTTGCTTGTGAGGAGAAATGGGAAATAGCAAGGATTACATCATTGATGTTAATGGGTTTGAACGAAAAGCCCTCCTCACTGGCCGAAAGAATGATGTCCCGTGCTTCATCAATGTTCTCAAGTGGAGAGACAGAAATCCCCGCAAAGTGACCGTTAAGCTCCTCCGGCGTAAAACCGTGAAGTTCCTCCTCTTTGCGCTTTGGCAGGAGGCCGAGGTTGCGCATCTCTTTCCAAACATTCTTGTTTTCATATAACGCGTCCGATAGATGCTTGTGGATGTACATATCCCGATCGGTAATTATACGCCCGTCGACCTCATTGCTGAGTCGAAGAAACTCCTCACGTTGTTCTGCACGACCAGTACGTTTAAAACGTCTGTGGGCAGCATTACGTTCATCGATAAGCCGCCTCAACTCAGGCCCAAACCAAGGAGCATACCTCTTTTTTGGAACTACCGTTTTAATAGGAGCCAACTCTTCAATAGCGAATTTAAAATTGTCATTCAATACAAGTAAAGCACTCTCTAAAGCGGATTCAGAATCCAAGGAATTGAAGGCTGACCAATCACAGCAAGAAAGCAACTGATTCAGAGAAACAGGGCAGGTGCTCTTATAATCTCTAAAAGAGAAAGACTCCCGTGCAAGCTCTGTGGAGAAAATGACAATCGTGACATCTACAATTGCATGCCTGACGAAACTGGGCAGCAGATCATTCCTGTAGTCTCGTATAACATCGTTCTCGTCCGACATAATAAGATCAATCCATGTGTGAGAATCAGACGAAGTGTGGTGAGTAGGGCCACGCTGAACTAGTGGAGAGATAATTCCCCAATCAGTCGCCTGATGGTCTTTGCATCAGCAGTCGTCGATGACATATCTGCATTCCAGTCTCCCATAATGATTTTGCGGCTGTAATCCGCACACAGCTCGCGTAAGTTGTCAAAAAGTCCGCTGGCTGCTTGTATAGGGACCTTTGGACGCCTGTAAATTACGCCCACTAAAATTGGAGGAGAGTTACCCTGTTGTATCTCACAGAAAAGATACTCCGGGATTTTCGGTGTATCCGGTCCCAGAGTATTTGAAGCAGCTAGTTTTGTAACTTTAAAATCATTACGTACATACAAGGCAACGCCACCTCGATGAGTATTTCTGCCTTGCCTAATGATAGAATAGCTTTTGACCTGAATGAGATTGTCATCGACGACCGGACCAAGCCATGACTCCGCGATCTCGAAAATGTGATAGGAGGGATCATCCGCAAGATGAAGACGGAGTCTCTCTATGCGCGAACGAATAGAGTTTACGTTAAGAAACCCCGCCTTCAGGAAACTCCCACCCACTCTCCCATCACCAGCTGACGAAGGAAGTCAGGAGGAGGCAACCGATCCACTATCAGCTACTCCTTGCCCATTTGGAGCTTTAACTTCTTTGCTCTCTTTGGGGGCTGTAGAGCTTGGCAGATGTTGTTTTGAAGCAAATTGATACGCCGTCTGAATGGCTTGTAGATCGGCAGCTGCCTCGAAGTCATGCGCACGGTCACCACCCTTATGCCTAGCCAAGAATCTACCAGAGAGAAAGAGAGAGAGAGAGAGAGAGAGAGAGAGAGAGAGAGAGAGAGAGAGAGAGAGAGAGAGAGAGACCTAGCACGCAACTACTGTGCAAGCGAGAGAGAGCGAGAGAGAGCCGAGTGCACCGGCTGCTCCTTCCAAAAGTAAGTCTTATACTCTCATCTCTCGCATTAAATGTAAAGGTTTGCACGGAAATCGCCCCGTGCAAACTTTCTGTGCCGTGTACGCGCGGGTGTGTGTTAGCCCGCCGTACTTTAACACCGCGCGCGAGATTAGCAACTTCGCCGCGCGCCGTATCGTTCGCGCGTTTGAATATTAACTGTCGCACGCGAACTAACTTATTGTTTTAATAAGCACGTACGTGGTGCATGTAATTATTATTGGTTTTAATATACTGTGATATCTAGTTATTCGTCGCGTTGTTCATTACAACCTGTCCTTCTCCCGGATACCGCCGCCTCCGCGGGAAAACGACTCCGCCGGTCGTTTTCATATCTGAGCGTAGCGACCCTGCGCTTTACTCTTCTAGCGCCCGCTAGAACATATATTTTTGAATTATTTAAAAAATATATGTCATAAAAACGTAATCAACAAATTTTAGAAGATTCGTTTATGACATTAAATAACTATATTTTAACAGGTTTTAAAATGATTATAAGTATACATATCATATAGACGAACAAAAATATTAAGAAACACGACAACTCAGCCGAGCGCTACGAAACCAGACAACTCGGACGAGAGCTAAGAAACCAGATAATTTGGTTGAGTGCTTAGAAACCAGGCAATTCGGTCGAGAGCTAAGAAACCAGACAACTCGGGCGAGAGCTAAGAAATTATACAATCCACGGGCTTCTCTTTTTCATTTGTTTTTTAGTTAAGAACCGCTGTAGGGATTTAAAAACTGTTGCTAACTACATTAGCAGATTGCTTTCTCAAAGAGAATTCGTGCTTATATAATTTTATTTTATTCATTATTGCATCTAAATGAGCGATCTAATAAATCTAATAAAAGAGGTCTAATCTAAGCATTCAAGTTGCGCTTTTTTTCATCCTGGCGCCGCGAGTCGTGCTTTTTTTCATCCAGGCGCCGCGAGTCGTGCTTTTTTCGTCCGAGCGCAGCGAGTTGTGCTTTTTTTCGTCCCAGCTTAGCGAGTCGTGTTTCTTTTCGTAAGGGAGTACGAGCTGTGCCTTTTTCGTCTAAACACATCGAGTTGTGCTAGATTTTGTAACGGCCTGAGTTGTGCTTTTCTTCGTACGGGGCGTCAATATATTCTTGTGTGCAAATCTCGCCTTCCCCGGCTCCTCTATTTGTAGGTCTCTTTTCTTTTAATCTCCTTCGCCTGTTCGTCTGCAGGGAGATATTGTTGTGCGCTAATTACGCGTCCTTTGACTACTCAGATTTTTGATTTTTTTTTTTTAATCTCCTTTACCCGTCCGCCTGCGTGCAGATTTTTCTGTGCTCGAATGTAGCACTTTCCGGCTACTTTGATGGTTGTAGGTCTCTTTGATTTAAGGCGGTCTTACATCTAGTGGCTTTTGGAGCCAAAATCAGTTGAAGAAGAAAGAAAAAACTAAGAGATATAATTCTTTTAATTTTTTGGCATTGGTGTAACTTTTTCAAAAAAGTATTCGATGGATTGTCATGGGACGGGGCCTAAATTACTTGAAATTTATGTAGTTATGGCCCGAAGTGTTGGTAAAATGAAAAATATTTTATTAAATAATTTAAAAATGCTAAAAATTACAAAAACTCTTAAAATTAAGCAATTAATTAATTAAAAAGTAGCATTTTAAAATTATTAAATGAAATATTTGTCATATTTCCAATTCATCGGGCCATAACTACATAAAAAGTAATTTAAGCGTCGTCCTATGATAATCCATCGAATACTTTTTTCAAAAAGTTACACCAATGCAAACAAAATTGAAAAGGCTATATCTCTGATTGAAATAGGGCTACAGATTATATCTTGGGATATTTTATGAAAAATAGTATATTTTTATAGTAGAGGGGAGACCCGGGTAAGACGGACAACTTAATTTGTCTTCTGTCCATCTTGCCCCGGTCTCCCCTAGATATTGTATAGTGTTTAAACTACATTTTTCTTTTTTTTCAGCAGATTTTGGCCCTAGAAGACACTATGGGTGTAAGATCCTCTTAATCTCCTTTGCCTGTTCGTCTGCATGTAGATATTCTTGTGCGCTTAATCACGCGTCCCTTGACTACTAAAGTTTTGGAGTTTTTTCTTAAATTTCCTTCGTCCGCCTGCTTTTGTGAAAATATTCTTGTGAGCGAATATAGCTTTTCCCGGCTACTTTATTTTAGGTTTTTCTTTCAAATTTTATTCGCCCACCCGTTTACGTGCAAATATTCTTGTGCAATAGTTTTGCTCCCCCGGATACTTGGTTGAAGGTTTCTTATGTTTTTTGGAATCTCCTTCGCTCGCACATATCTATGTAGATTTTTTTCTGCGTGAATCTTATCTCCCCCAGCTACTTTGGTTGTAGATTTCCATTTTATTTAAATCTCCTTCGCTCGTTAATTCTTCTGTCTGCACATATTCTTGTGCGCTAATCACGCGTCCCTTGACTACTCGAGTTTATTTGAAGTTTTATTTTTTCTAAACATCGGCTGCGTATTTGCCTGCGTGCAGATATTCTTTGTATGATGACTCTCGAAATCCAACTACTTTGATTGTGGACCTCTTATTTGTTTAAATATATTTTTATACATTCGTACTGCCCGTCTGCGAGCACATTTTTTTGTGCTCAAATTTCGCAATCCCCGACCAGTTTGGTTATAGGTCTCGTATTTTTTTTTTTAAGTCTTCTCCGGCAGTGTGCCTGCGTGCACATATATTCTTGTGCACAAATGTAACTCCCTTTAACTACTAGGTTTTAATTAGGATATAGAAATTATTTTATTGAAATTGAATTATCCACCTTACTTCTCGAATAATATAATATTTATTGGAACAGAGGCACGATTTTCGCGTTTTTTGAACCTAACAAACGGGTTCAAAGTACCAGATTTTAGACCAGCGTAAAAATTCTTTATTTTTTTAACCGACTTAATATTATCCGACCTGGCCAATAAAAATGTGGATAGATAGGGAATTTCAAGGCCTTTCAGAAAATGGTCCTTCTTCCGACCGATATCCCAACCCGGCGCCGTAAAAAATTATTTTCGATTTTTCAATATTTTTCTTTATTTTTTTTAAGCGACTTAATATTCTCCGATCGGGCCGATAAAAATACGTATAGATAGAGAATTTCAATACCTTTCAGAATATGGGTCTACTTCCGACCGATGTCCACACCCGGAGAAAAAAAAAATTATTTTCGATTTTTCCATATTTTTTTTTTATTTTTAAAATACTTAATATTATCCGATCACCTATATAATTGAACTTGCACAACTACAAAATAAACTCCATACACCTGCAAAAAATGAACCTGATATCTCTGTCCAGTTTCGAGTTATGCTGCACCAAATTTATTACACACACACACACACGCGCAAACACACGCGCACACGCACATACACACACACACATACATACACGCGCACACGTGTACACACACACACGCACACGCACACGTACACGCACACGCACAGCACACGCACGCACACACGCACACGCACACGCACACACACACACACATACATACGTACACACAGCATTTTCCAGAAAATGCATATTTCGACTCAGGGAGCTCGGAAATATAGAACATCATCGAAATCTCAGAGTCGACAAATTTCACCGTTACAAAGCTTTCTCTTTGACAAAGCAAAAATCAAGGAGCCTGGGCTCGTTACAAATTTTTAATATATAAATATACGGTTTATTTCAAGCATGTAAAAGATTTATTTTATAACTAATTTAGAATAATTTTTTCTTTTTTAAATGGAATTAAGATTTTTTTCTTATGTAATAGATATGTTTTGTGTTGTTAATCGTGCTTTCAAATACTTTGAAAAAACAAAACGTCAAGTAAATTGATCTGAATTTCGCGATCCAAATTTTTGGTATTAATGAAACTAAAAATTCATTTTATTCTTTAAAAAAAAATTATTACTAAAGAAATAGTTTATAATTCATAGGAGGATTTATTTCAATAGCTAATGTGCATATTTTAGCATTAAGTTACTTATTTAATCTAGTCCAAAAGTGGAATAACTTTCAGTTGTTTAATGGCATCTTCAATTTATTTTATTGTAAAGCCATTGTTTAATTATTTTTATCTGTATTAATTGTCTGGTTTCATAGCGTTCATCCGCATGGTCTAGTTTCTTAGCTATCGACCGAGTTGTCGGGTTTCTTAGCGTTTAACTGAATTGTCTGGTTTCTTAGCTCCGGACCGAGTTATCTGGTTTCTTAGCGCTCGGTCGAATTGTCTCGTTTCACCTCTCAGTCGACGATTTCATTTCGCGCCGCGAAAACTAGCACATTTAGAAAGCTCCCCGCGGAAAGTAACACATTTCAAAAGTTTTCACGAAAACTAGCACATTTCGCGCCTTTGCCATGAAGACTAGCACTTTTCGTCGTCTCGCTGCGAAGACTAGCACATTTTACCGCCTTACCGCGAATACTAGTTCATTTCACCACTTTGCCGTAAAGACGAGCACATTTCGGTGCCTTCCAACAATCTGGTGGCTGCGTATACGAGAGGAAGTACTTTTTCTCCTAAAATCGGCACTTTAATTGTACGGAGGAAAATAATGTTTTTGGTATAAAAAATCAGTGTGAATTCATTTTATTAAATAAAATGACATTTAAATAAAATAATTTTCAAATGCAAATAGGTGGGAAAGCAAGTTCCATGCAGCATAATGGAGGCACGTACTCAGGCTACTATTTACTAAATTACCAATCAAATAATTTCTACATTCAAATAAGCGGGGGAAGCGAATACCACGTAGAAACGTAGAGGCACGCAGATAGGCTACCTATAAAACTATTGGGTTTAGAAATTATTTGATTGATAATTTTCTAGGTAGCCTGTTTGCGTGCCTCCACTTTCCTACATAGACCTCGCTTCCTCCGCCTATTTGGATTCATAAATAATTTTATCGACAATTTTATAGATAGCCTGTGTGCGTGTCTCTACTTTCCTGCGTGGAACTTGCTTCCCCCACCTATTTGCGTTTAAAAATTATTTTATTTAAAATTTTATCTTTCCCAGCCTACTTGGGTTTTGCAATTATTTGATTAATAATTTTAGGTAGCCTGCCTTCGTGCCTCTACTTTCGTGCGTGGAACTTGCTTCCCCCGCCTATTTGGGTTTAGAAATTATTTGATTGAATCTTGATTCGTAGCCCATCTACATGCATCGATCACCTTCGCGGAGCTTGCTTTGCACGCCTATTTGCGTTCAAAAATTATTTTTGTTAACGGAGTGTGTGAAACTCACCTTTTCGTGCTTGTTTTGCGTGCGCGAAGTAGCTGTTTTACACACGGCGTGCGCGCAGTACGCGCATGCGCAGACCAATTTACTTTGCGCACGCTTTTCGTAAGAGCGTGCGCAAAGTACGCCGCCTCCAGCGCCCGGCGTTCAACCTCCTTATCTTATCCTTGACTCATGTGATTGTCGCTCTCACACTCGTCACGTATGTACATAACCATTGTTCTCTGAGTTTCGCTCAGTCCGTTAAAAAAAAAAATAAAGTTCGAAACATATGGGTGAAGCGCATTATCGTTGCACGGGTGTTTTTGTCGCTGTCGCTTCTCTCGCGCGACAAACCACACCCGTGCACCCACTTCGTACACTTGTATCGAAATGTACTTAAAATGTCAGCGGCAGCCCATGTGCGTGCCTCAACTTTCCTACGTAGATCTCGCTACCCCCGTCTATTTTGCTTTAGAAATTATTGGGTTGAAACCTATGTAGCCCTTCTCCATGCCTCCATTTTCCTGTGTAGATCTCGCCTTACCCGCTTACTTGGGTTCAGGGAGCTTCTACATCGATGCGACTGCGTGTACGCTCGCCGTTTATAAGGTATACCTATATGTAGCGCGCATATATACGAGGGTCATTTGACAAGTACCTAGCCTCACCGCCAGATGGTGCCACTATCGCACCAGAAATACACTACAGTGCAGTATCTTCCTGTAAACGGTTACAGACGAAATTTCAGCCGGATCGGAGTTGTCGTTTATTTTTGAGAGCGTGTGAAAGCAAATGTGTCCGTTGATTTTTGAAAAAAAGGAGAAAGAACAATATCGGTCGGTGATTCGATTCTTGTTTTTGGAAGGGAAATCGCGCAGTGAAATTAAAGAACGCTTGGATGCAGTGTATGGGGATGCTTCTCCTTCGATGGCGACCGTTAAATTTTGGTATAACGAGTTTCAACGTGGTCGTACGTCGGTTTTTGATGATCCACGCCCAGGTGCTCCGAAAACAGCCACTACGGAGGAGAACGTGACAAAAATACACGATATCGTTTTGTCAGACCGCCGATTAAAGGTGCACGAGATAGCTGCGATAGTAGGCATCTCAGAAGAACGCGTGTGGCATATCCTACATGAGATTTTAGGCATGAGGAAGCTGTCAGCAAGGTGGGTGCCGCGTTTGCTGACTGTAGACAACAAGCGCATCCGTGTGACCAGTTCAGAGCAGTGTTTGGAGCTGTTTAATCGCAATCCAAAAGAGTTTTTGCGTCGTTACGTGACCGTCGACGAAACATGGATTCACTACTACACTCCAGAGACCAAGGAGCAGTCAAAACAGTGGACCTTACCCGGTGAACCTGCTCCGAAGAAGGCGAAGACGGTCCCGTCGGCCGGAAAGGTGATGGCCACTGTTTTCTGGGATTCTCAAGGTGTGATTTTTATTGACTATCTGGAGAAGGGCAAAACGGTCACAGGACAGTACTACGCCGAACTATTGAGCCGATTTGACGCCGTGTTAGAAGAAAAACGGCCCCATTTGTCTAAAAAGAAAGTGCTTTTCCACCACGATAATGCACCGGCTCACACTTCTGCACTCGCTACGGCTAAATTGGTCGAATTACGCTACGAACTGCTGCCCCATCCACCGTATTCTCCAGATTTGGCTCCGTGCGACTTTTTTTTGTTTCCGAACCTAAAAGATTCGCTCGCCGGGAAGAGATTCCACTCCAATAACGAAATAATCGCCGCCACGGAGGCCTATTTTGCAAACCAAGAGAAAACATTTTTTTCAACGGGGTTAAAAAAATTGGAACACCGCTGGACCAAGTATATTCAACTAAAAGGAGACTACATTGAAAAATAAATTTTATTTTTTGTAAAATTTTGGTGTTTTCATTTGTAGGCTAGGTACTTATCAAATGACCCTCGTATATATATATATATATATATATATATATATATATATATATATATATATATATATATATATATATATATATATATATATATATAGGTACATATAGGTATACCTTATACACGGCGAGCGCACACGCAGTCGCATGGATGTAGAAGCTCCTTCGGAAATTATTGGCGGCAAAGGCGCGAAACGTGCTAGTCTTCGACGGAACTTTCAAATGTGCTAGTCTTCGCCTGAAATTCAAAATATGCTAGTCTTCGTATGAAGCGACGATACATACATATACGAATAACGTGGAAGTTTTTCTTTATGTTGCTATTACGAGTATATCTATTAATCCGGCTTACCATATTGAAAATTATACCACATTATTCCTCTTGATTGAATGTATTTTTCAAACTAGATTAAGAATGGATCCTATGTTAACGCTGCAATTTTAAAGTAAAATATTACTATTTTGAAAATGAGACGTTCGCAGTAATATTTTGTGATTAGGGGAATGGACTTCAACGAACGAGTTATTGTTTAAAAATTAATATATTTTAAACCACCGTTTCGAAGGTTATTTTACCCTTCTCTTCAGGGTTTTTGCTATCAATTATGTGTTAAAATTTGATAGCACAAGCCCTGAAGAGGAGGGTAAAATAACCCTCGAAACGTTGGTTTAAAATATTTCTATTTTGGATAACTCTAATCTGTCGAATCCAAGGTGTAATATTACACAACAAACTCCGTCATACACACCAAATATATTTTTAACTTTTTTTCATGAAGTTTGCTAAATATTTCCTTGAGATTTTTAGTCTGATTCTTATTGGTTTTTGAAACATTATTTTAAACTTTCCATTATTATATGCCTTTGAAAGATTTGTTGGAATCACTTTTTTGTGCAGATAAAAATTATGACAGAGTATTCTATAAAACTTCGTAGTTATATTTTGCGGTAGGTGAAAATAAAGTTAAGGTTGTTCTCTTGGTCGAAACAGAAGTTTTAGACTTTTTAATTTTTAAATAATGTTTTATTAATTTGATAATCCAAGAGTTCGAATAATATGTAACAAATATATACTAGAAGGAACATAACAAATTTTGTTTAGACAAATTCAGGCAATAGTTACTATGATATTGTTCCAATTAAAGACAAAAACTTCAATAAGTTCCCTAATATTTTGTTTTTTATTTGACCTTAACGAAATAAAGCTTATTTTGTATAATAAAGAAATTTCAGGAGTAGTATCCATGGGAAAATCTGGACTATTCCGTTCATTTTCTCTTATTATTATCTATTTTCTATTCCGTCTGGAATAGGATCTTTTCACGCGCTTTGCTGACATAGAATCATCTTCCTATCCCGCGTGAAAATATTATATGAGATCGTTATACGAATTTCAGACATATGAGATCTATATGAGATCTCATATGAGATCTTATCTGATATTTTAATTAATTAATAAATAATTTATTGTTAATGTAAAAATATGAATAAACAGTATATTTTAACGAATCTTAAAAAAGAGCAATAAAGTTTTATCAATACATTTTACTAATGTTAATATTTTATTTCATTCTATTTCTAAATATTCAATAAAATATAATATTTATTATAAAAAATAAATTTATTGTAAAAATAAATTATTTATTAACTAATGAAAATTGCAGATGAGATCTTATATGAGATCTCATATGTCTGAAATTCGTATAACGATCTCATATAATATTTTCACGCGGGATCGGATAATCACTCTTGTCATGAAGTTTTTTCCTAACGAATCCTATTTCAATGAATTCATTTCTGCAACATATACTCACGCGCAATCAACGATGTAGGAATAAATTTGTGAATTTTACTTTTGGCATACAAAATGACGATTTTTTTCCATAAATGTTTTTAAATATAATACTATATATATTTTTGAATAATGTACTTATGCAAAATCAAATATTCAGAAAGAATGCAATTTTATATTAAAATATACATTTAAACAAATAATTTGATGTAATTTAACTATTCTCTTTGAGAAAGCATTCTGCTAAAGCAGTTAACAGCGGTTTTTTATGTTCCTTCTAGTATGTATTTGTTACATGTACTAACTCTTGGATTATCAAATTAATTAAACATTATCTAAAAATTAAAAATTCTAAAACTGCTGCGATATTGTTACAATTAAAGACAAAAACTTCAATGAATTCCCTAATTTCCCCATTTCTTGTTATTTTATTCGATTTTAACGAAATAAAGTTTATTTTGTTCGTTAAGAAATTTCAGGGGTAGTATCCACGGGAAAATTTATGATGTAACCAGTACGGCGCAATATCAATTTGTTTAGGAAAAGCAAGTCAAGTTTTAATGAACAAATTGATATTGTGCCGTGTGGGTAACTCGTATCATACATTTTCCCATGGATACTCCCCCTGAAGTTTCTTAACGAATAAAATAAGCTTTATTTCGTTAAGATCGGATAAAAAACAAAAAAAAACTAGGGGGGCTGCGCCCCCAGCGTGCCTTCGGCACGGCATCCCCCCCGCCCCCACACACACCTGCTCCTCGCTTCGCTCGTCGCCCGCCCCCTCCTTATGTAAAAACTTCGTTTTTACATAATAGGCACGACCGCAATACTCAGGAGAACCTTGTATTTTTATAAAAGCGATAATTGCAATACTTCCGATATTTATAATAAAAAAAAAATTAAATATATAATAATAATAAAAAACTAGCTGCTCACGGACTCACGGGTGTTCCTAACTACATATACCTATACAATCTCAATTACAAAAAAATACTTCCGCACATATGCATATATATATATATATATATATACACTAATACCGCGGAAAGGAGAAAAACAGAAGGAGAATGCTCAATACTGATGCATTCGGCAACGGCAATCTGGCTTAGCCCTGCGACCTGCATGCATGAATACTTATACTGCAGCAGTCGTAGCGGCTATAAGTACCTCGGATCACGGTCGTACACACTTTCCGGACCTATGTATACTACCGTGCCTCGGCTAGGCTGCGTTCGCACACCAAGAACAGCGGAAAAACACATGCGACTCGTGCGACCGCGAGGTATAAGATATATCTATATATATGATCGCGCGCGCTTTCTGCTACTGCTGAGTAGTGCGGCGTACCGTCAGCCGTGGCGCACATGTGTCCATGGTGTGTGTTGTCAAAAATCGAATCGTCTGGCTCCCGGCGTCCCCAGCGATGACTGTGGCTGCTGTAGTATGCCGCCCTGGTGAATCGTGTTCGCCCTTTCATCGTGTTCGTCGATTGTCGATGATTCGTCGGAGATGGGAAAGCAGTGTGTCAGCGGCGAGAGCAGATTTAGTAAGCATTTTCTCGTTCCTAACCTCTCTGATGGGTGAGCTGATGGTACTTTCGCTTGTTGCAGGTATCTGTGGCAGCGAGAGTAGTGTAAACAACGGGCACTGCTGCAGACTGTTTCTTGGGTGTGTAAATGTTGTCGAGTCATCTATTTATTAATTATATGTGGTTTTTAGGTGCTCAACTCTCCTTATTTGGCTCTTACACTAGTGACTATGTGTATAGTTAAGCTGCTGCTTGTGTCTTCAGCATCTTCAGTGAAACAACGGTTTAAGGTCTCCACCAGTTCTTTCCCTCTAGCTGTTACAGGAAGCTGGTACAGTGAGTGAACAACAGCCATTGCTGCAGACTTTTCTTTTGTATGGTGTGTTTTTCTGAGTCATCTATTTATTAGTCATATGTGGTTTTTAGGTGCTCAACTCTCCTCGCTTGTCCCCCAGAATAGGGACTGATCTGCTGTTCATGCGCTTTGCTGATCCCTAGGCTGAGGCAGTCCCTGACATTGAAACACAATTGACGGTCTCTGTCAGTACTTTCCTCCTAGGTGGTGTGGTTACTGACACAGTGGATCGCTGTTAGATGATTCTCAGCAGACTGGCTTCCATGGAGTAGTGCCAGCCTAGACCGTCCAGCCTTATTTTGCAACTTCTGCAGCTCTAAGTGATCTTCGAGTGTTAGTGCTTTAAAGTGTGAGGGGATAGGTAATAGGAACTGGGAAATATTATATAAGTGCTGTGTGTGTTGTTAAATGCGGTAAGGGTAGGTAGTTGTCCCTGGTAATATTAGCTCGTCTATTTAATTTCTAAGTTTAGTCAGGGTGTAAGAACTCGCTTCAGGGTATCTGTTGTATTAAAATACATCATTATGTATTTCGCAGACTTCTACCCAGTGAGTCTTGACTATTTAATAGTTTTCTACATGCTGTAAGACTGAGTCAGCTAGAACATTGCATTCTTTATGCATTGAAATTTACCATATTACAACATTTATAGCTCATACATTACGCAAAAGTTTTTTTTGTATATATGATATTCCTTTAACATGTACTTATATAATATTACACAATTTTGATTCTTTTAATTCAATCGCTTAGGTCCTGGGAACATAGTAGGTTAAGCTGGGTAATCTTATATCAAATTTTTTAAATTTGTTATTAAAAATCTTTTTGTAGAAAACAGGGAAATAGATATTTTGTTTCTTTAATTATTCTTCCAATGTGTTTATCCCATTGAATATTGTAATCAAATGTAATTTTGTATCTTATTATTATGTTTTTGTAATTATATTATCTTTGGAATGTTATGTCGATTTTTTCCATCTTATTTAGAGCTATTGTATCGAATACTTCTGTGTAAATCTAATTCTGTGAAATAATAAGCGAAAATTCACTATACGTGTATTGGGGTATTAAAAATCATGTTTATACGTTTAGATGATCCAGTAATTATTGCACATAAAAATGTTAATTGGGAATAAGTTTTGTTTAAACTATATCTAGATGCTTTGTATTTAACAGTTTTATTGAAAGTCAAATTCTTGTATGATAAGCGAAAATCGACTATTTCAGGTGTATTTAGGCATTAAAAATCGTTTTTATAGGTCTAAGCAGTCAGGAATCCATTTTATATGAAAATGTTAAATGGGAAAAAGTTTTGATTAAATATTATGTAGAACTTTTGTATTGAACATGTTTGTGTTAAATCAAATCCTGTCAAGTTTTAGCCGAAAATCGTCCATTTTATGAATGTTTTGACGTTTAAAATCGTTTTTATATATATCTTGGCAAATATTGCTCGTACAAAAAAGTGTTCAACATAAAAAAGCTGTATTTTAATTAGTTTTAGCAGATAGACCTGTACATATTAGCTTAAAATTAATTTTTCGAGACATTAGGCTTAAAAATCGATTTTTTGAGATATTTCTTTGTGCTCGCATTTGAAAAATTTTTCATCGATCTATCTCAATATAGAACCAGCACTTAGGTATAATTAGAGGAGTATTTTCCCGCAATCCCGATGAAATCGGTCGAAAATTCATTGAGATAATCGAGAAACTTGAGTACATACGGACGTACAGACATACATACATCTCAGAAAACGCTTAAAACGCACTCGCTCTGAGTGGAACATGGTTTTTACACATAAATTTTTCAGTATTTGAATTCTTACAATTTTCGCTCTGGTGAAATTATAAGGCTCTCCCGAGTAGCGGTCGTGCCTAATTAGGAACTTATTGAAGTTTTTGTCTTTAATTGGAACAATATCATAGTAACTATTGCCTGAATTTGTCTGAAAAAATTTGTTATGTTTCTTTTAGTATATATTTGTTACATACTCTTGGATGCTAACTCTTGGATTATCAAATTTATTAAATATTATTTAAAAATTAAAAAATTCTTAAATTGCTGTTTCGACTAAGAGAACTACGTTAAAAGCGATTTCAAGATGTATTAAAACAATATAGAAACATTTCTAAAATGTTTCAGAAAACAATGGAAAATAATGATGTAGACCCTACCATACCGACATTGAAATTTATTCATTTAATTATTTGATTTGAAAAATAATATCGGTCTTTTAGCACATTACATAAAGGAACAGAAACAAGACTAATAAAAGAATTTAAATAAATTACTTTTAGTTAAAATATGCTTTTTTATAAACTGTAAAGTACAATATTTTAGTTTATTATTATTTCTATTACTATTATTATTATTATCAAAATAATTATTATTGTTATCTTTATTAGTATAACTATTATGATTATTCTAGACAGATATTCGGAAAATAGCTTCTTTGCTTGAACGTCTGAAACAAATGTTAAATACTTCATTAATTCAATAGCAAGTACGCAAACCGTATACATAGGTCTAGCTCTAATGAATAATAAATGCAAAGAATATAAAATACTATTACTTCATAAACTTCACGTCAATGTCAATAAAATGATTATGAATGTTTTGCAAACCTCTCATGAAACCTTTTATATAAACCTTATTTGGTGGACTGTAGCATGTTTAATAAAATTAAAAAATTCAGATTAAAATATTTTTAGAACATTTGAAAAATATTTTATAATATTATAAAATCTATTAAACTATTTTAAATACATTTTAAATATCTTTTTACAAAACATTTTCAAAAATTCTTTTAATAGTATATTACGACACAAGGCCAGGAAGTTGGATTTCCTGGCCGGCGCCATTTTGACGCCCGAAGCGAAGCCGAGGGCGTCGATGCGCGCCGGCCAGGGCATCCAACATTCTGGCCAAGTGTCGTATACTATTTTTCTTCATCCCCCGCCGAAAGTACGCCCATATAGTTTTGATATTAATTAATAAAATAGCGTTGTTGCTTGCTAACTACGGCTCGGCCATATGTATAAAAGGCCTGCTTCAGCGCCACTTTAGATATCGCGGAGCGTAAGGCTCGACTTCTGCTGTTTTTGATGCCCGCCCGACTTTTGCAAAACCGAGACGAAGACGAGGTTTTGCTGGTCGGGGCGGGCATCAAAAACACTAGCAAAAGATACTTAAAAAAGGTGATGGACTAACAATATGTACATACTTAATTGGTACTCATTTCAACTACAGAACAACCTCTCAATGGTTCCTCTGTTTGTCTTTTTCTATCCCATAAGCCATACATTATAGAATGAGAGTCAAAAAACTTTCACATATAAGTATATAGCTACACCATGTCTTGAAACTCAAAATGTAAAGATCATGTCTATATATGTATAGAAGCTTTCTGACAGTGTGTATGCAATATAAGAACATAATTGATTATCAGAGTTATAAATATATTGTTCAATATATTAATAATAACATAAAATTAATTTAATACGCCTATATCTTTTCAATTTTCCGATTTTACAAATGAGTTTCTTGTCATCACATTTGGAAGGGTTAGCATAGTTTAGGTTACAACACGTGCGCTGTCGCGGACATTGCCACGCAACGATCAACAAAGAGCGGCCACAAAAGTCGCTCTTCTCGGCACGAAATCGAGCCGAGAAGATCGTACTTTCGGCTAGGGGATGAAGAAAACATATTTTAAAATATTGTAAAAGAATGTATTACTGGATCTTAAAATGTTTTGAAATATTTTATTTGATATGTAATTTTACATATTTATTTTAAAATATTTTAAAAATATTTTATTAGATTATAAAATCTGTATAAATGATTTCAAAAATCTTTTAAAAATATTTTAAAATCAACTGATGAGAATTTTTCCATCGGTCTTACAGTCTTAAAAATTAAATTAAAATAATTAATATTTATGGCAGTCAGATTGCCGTTGTTTATAATCACCCCCGCAGAATCTGAAATAAAAACTTAATTAATTTTTATTAATTTTTATTTAATTAAGTTTTTATTTCAGATTCTGCGGGGGTGATTATAAACAAGGGCAATCTGAAAGCCATAAATATTAATTATTTTAATTTAATTTTTAAAACTGTAAGACCGATGGAAAAATTCTCATCAGTTGATAGTAAGTTGCAGTCGACATAAGTAATATTTTTAATAATATTTTAAAATATTTTTGAATTATATTTTAATAAAATATTTCTAATGTGTTACATCCGACCTTTTAAAAATATTTCTAAAATCTGCCTGATATTATTACAGAAATATTTTATATTTAAAAAAAAAACTTTTAAAAAGATTTCTGTGCTATTAGGGTAATATTTTCCAATTTTTTCTTTTATAATTTTCTCAGTTCATCTGTCTCTGTCTGTGTTGCTGTCTCTGACTCCTAGTCTCTTGCTGCCTGTCTCTATTTTTCTGCCTTTCTCTTTCTGTCCTTGTATCTATCTATTTTTTTGTATCTAACTCTCTGTCCCTGGTTCTATTTGTCTTCATTCCTCTATATTTCTGACTCTCTGCTTCTTTCTCCCTGTCTGTATATCACTGTCTTCTCCTTTATTTCTCCGTCGATTATATTACTTGTAACGGGGTTCAGTTATGGAGAGGGTATTAATCCCTTTCAGGGGCTCGTGGGGTAATATACGGATGTATTCTACGCCCGGGCAAATCACCGTTGTAGAATCACCTGTAGTCCGGCAGAAGCGCCTCGGCACAGGTTCCGAACATGCGAGCCCGGCTTCTATTGTAGAAAGCCTAGGCCGCTTTCCACTAGAACCGGCGCTGCGCTCTGCCGCTGCTGCCAACTGCTGCCCGCGAACTACCGGCTGCTCGCTATGACCCAGCGTTACCAGCGCAGCCGGTCTTTCCCGCGTACAACGCCGCTCGGTCTAACCTCTCGAGCGAATATTGAGATACTTACTCCCGCTACCGATGTTCCTCTAGGAGGCAATGCCTGCGCCTAGCTGCAGCAACTGAAAAGAGTAGAGGGCGGTATTCGAAAATCATGCATAGGTTCGCTCAATAAATACTCGTGACTCGACAAGTTAAGATAAAAATGAACGGTTTAATTGCACTAAAGATAGACGCGCTAAGGGGCGCGAAACCCGGACAATAGTCTAACAAATAATAACCGACAGGCCGAGACTTTAGCAACCGCACGCACGCTCGCGGTTACGGCGGGAATGATCTCGCGCTTCCGTCACCAAGAAACGCTGTTACCAGTGTAGAGCCTACCTACTCGTGGCTGGCCAGCTATCGCACGCAGTCTACGCAACGCTGCCTCTCTCTTCCTCTCGTGCCCGTCCTTGCACTCGCGTATTCTCTCTCTCTGCCGCTCTCCCTCCGTCTATGGGTGGTAACGCCGTCTCGCGATTCGCTGCAATGGTGGAGGCGCGGTACAGACACACAAAAAACTTGAGATGCGGGGCTCACCAAAACGCGACTTGTCGCGTGTCACGACGGTCGACAACATGGCCGCGCGCTCACGTTCACAGCGGCGCGGTGGCTTCGTCTTCTTCTTCACCTGCTACTGGCTTGTTCCGCGTGGGGCTTTGTCGATCACGATACGTGCAAGCGCGTGAGATTCAGATCTCGCAGCGCAGTATACGTGATTCTCATAACTTATATCGGCGCCCGTTACACCCCCCACCCAGATTTGACGTCCCCTCGGACGTTACATCGAGGAAGGAGAGGGCGCTCAAATAAGGAGGCAAAGTCTAACGAGGGTGCGGATGTTGGTATTTTAGACGTCGCAGGCTCGCTGTGGTTTTCCACCGGCCGCGACGTAGGAAAGCGGAAGGATCAGGTGGCTTTCCGAGGGCGCCCGCGTCCTCGCTGCGGTTGGGCTGGGGCGGATGGGGCCATCAGATTCGGCCCAAGTGGGTCTACTACCACTGCTTGGGCTCTCGCGGGTCTTCCGCGTCCCCTCCGTGGAGGAGGTGAGCGGGCGGTGCCACAGGGGTCTGCTCAAGTGGGTCTACTACCACTGCTCGAGCACCCGGGAGCCTCCCGCGTCTCCTCGGAAGCGTTTCGTCCGTAAGGGCATCGCCGGAAGGCTCGCTCGTGGGCGCGGCCTCCGCGTCGATCATCTCCTCCGGCTCTTCGGGTTCTGGTGGAGCAGAGTGGTAGCTTTTCAGCTGTTCCGCAGCCACCAACTCTTCTACCTCACCGCCGTTGCCTACCAGTCTGTAGGTGTTCGGTCCAAGGGCATCCGTAATCCAATACGGACCTTCGAACTTCGGCGCTAGCTTCGCCGCAATGCCCTTGGCGGTAGAGGATATGGGATGGCAACGCTTCCACACTCTGTCACCTGGTTTGAAAGTTGGCTCGCGCTTGCCGGCGTCATAATAGCCGGCTTGGCCTTCTTGAGCCGCGCGCGCTCTCGAAGCGACGCGCGCGTGTAACTCTGAAAGGGCCTCTATTCGCTTCTTCCAGCGAGCCAAACTTTCTTCTTGAGCCGGGGCATCTGCTGCTACCTCTTGTATCCTCCGTTGCGTGCCAGGAGGTTCTGGCTGTCTCCCATGGAGAATTAGGGCCGGGCTCATCCCGGTAGAACTTTGCTCAGCCGTATTCATGGCGAAGAGAAGTTCCGGAAGCTTCTCGTCCCATGTACTATACCGCTCCTTAAGATAGGAACCATCGTCTTTAGGGTACGTTTGGCTCGTTCCGCCGGGTTAGCCTGAGGGTGATAGGGGGGAGTGTGAGTATGATGCACACCGCGCTCCCGCACGAAGTCTTCCACGGCATGGTTCTTAAACTCTGTGCCGTTGTCAGACAGGAAGACTTCCGGGCAACCGAATCGAAGAAAGATCTTCCGACTCAGTTCCGCTATCACCGTCTTGGCGTTTGCTTTGCGTATGGGGGATGCCTCCACCCACCTGGTAAAGAGGTCCTAGAACACCAGGATGTACTCGCAACCTTTGGAGCTTCGAGGCAGCGGTCCGATAATATCTCCAGCTACGACCTGCCAGGGTTTGTCGATTACTCGGCGCCCCATGAGGCCGGCTGGAGCCCTTTGCTCCACCTTGAAGCGCTGGCACGTCTCGCAGTTTCACACGTACTCCTGCGTTTCCGCAAAGTAGCGCGGCCAGTAGTAGCGCAGCGCGACTCTGGCGAACGTCTTCTCTCTGCCGAGATGTCCAGCGGTGGCGTCGTCATGGCATTCCTGCAGCACCTCGCGACGATGTTCTTCTGGTGCCACCAGCTTCCAGGCATCGTCGTCGTCGCCGAGGGTTGAGTCTACCTCTCAGTTGGGGCGGTACCGATAGAGACTGCCTGCTACGAGTTTGTAGGTGGGGTAGTCATTGGCAGCTCTTTGACCTTGGCGCACCACTTCTGATACCACGTATCCACGGTGTCGGAGAACCACGACACCGCAGCCACTTCTAGCTCATCCTCATCCTCATACATACGAGAGAGAGCGTCTGCCACGAGGTTCAAGGCGCCTTTGCGGTGTTCCACGGTGAACTTCTAACCTTGCAGCTCCAATACCCAACGAGCCAACCTGCTTGTTGGGTTTGTCAGTTGGCATAGCCATCGTTAGCTGCTGTGGTCTGTCACTACCTTAAAGTCGTAGCACTCGATATATGGGCGAAACTTTTGGATGGCCCATACTACCGCGAGGCACTCTCGCTCGGTAACGCTATAATTCCGTTCCGCCGATGTGAGCACACGGCTCGCGAACTCGATCACCCTCTCCTGCCCTTCCAACTCTTGAAGTAGCACTGCGCCTAGGCCCACGTCACTCGCATCCGCCTGCACGATGTATAACCCCTCAGGATGGGGTCGGTGCAGCACCGGAGCGGTCACCACCATCGCTTTCAGCAGATCGAAAGTGTGCTGCTGCTCTTCGAGCCACTCATACTTCTGGTTTTTCTTCGTCAGGTTCGTGAGCGGCTCAGCGATGGTGGCGTAGTTCGGGATGAACTTCCGATACCACGAGGTGGTGCCTAGGAACCTCCGCAGTGCCTTCAGGTTCTGGGGCACCGGGTAATTCCTAATTGGTTCGATCTTCGCCGGGTTAGGCCTCGTGCCGTTCCGGTTAATCAAAAAACCCAAATATGCTACCTCTGGCTTGCAGAAAACGCACTTATCTGCATTAAGCGTCAATCCAGTGGCTACTAGCCGTTCTAGCACCATTTGGAAACACTCCTTATGCTTCTCGAATGTCTCGGCGACAATTATAATGTCGTCGAGGTAGGCATAGACGTACGGCTCCAGCTCGGGGCCGAGCACCTAGTCTATGAGCCGCTGGAAGGTGGCGGGCGCGTTCGTAAGCCCATACGATATCCGCCGGAATTGGTATAGCCCCATCCCGGGGACCGTAAAGGCTATTATGGGTCGCGCTTCCGCCGCCAGAGGTATCTGGTGGTACGCACTCTTAAGGTCGAGCGTGGAGATGAACTTCGCCTTCCTCAACTTCCGTAGAATATCCTGCATGTTCGGTAGGGGATAGGCGTCTGGTTCCGTGACTGCGTTCACCTTGCGCAGGTCTTCACAGAACCGCCGTGTTCCGTCTCTCTTCTGCTTGATTGGTCGAGTGTCCCGCAGAGTGATCTCATGCTCCACGCCCGTTACGCATCCTAAGCCCGGCGGAAGCTTGCTCAGGATGGCGTCTACCATTTCCTTCAGCTCCGCCCGCTGAACGTCCGTAGCGTCCTCGAGCCCGATAGCAGACACTGCGCTTGGATCGGCCGTCAAGCTGGCTACTTCCAGCTCGACGTAGGCTTCTGAGTCCTTACAGAAGAGCCTATCCGTATCCAGGTCAAGTAGAGCCCTGAACGCACGTACGAAGCTAAACCCTATGTAGCAGTCTTCATCGAGCTGTGGCATAATGGCGACTCTAATTTTGCGAGTAAGCCCCCTCCACGGTGAGTGGGAGAAACATGTGGCCTAACAAGGGGCTGCGGCTACCATCCGCAAGCCTCACGCCTTGTTTCTCGGACGCTACAAAATCTTTCCCGAGTGCTGTGGCTAGTTGGAACCCGACGGTGCCCATCACCGTGGTGGATGCTCCCGGATCCAACAGCGCTCGGAGGTTGAACTCACCCACCTCAATTCGAACCCACCAGCGCGTCTCTGCATTGGTTGGTCGGCCGACGGAAGCTTCTCCTCGGTCGGGAGGCAGGTGAGCATCTGACTCCTCGGAGGCCGGGCGAAGGTCGCACGTGGTCGCAGTGTCCTCGCACACTGGAGTGGTGTTCGGGCTCGGCACTCGGAGTGCCGCCGGGGTTGGCTCGTGTGGGTCTACTACCACTGCTCGAACTCCCCGTGGACTTGGGGCGGGGGCGATTTCCTCTAATCGCCCCCCTTCCCGTTTGCCGAACAATTGGGGTAATACCTGGCTATGTAGCCGATCTTGCCGAATGAGTAACAACTCAGCGACGGCCTCGGCTCCCCTGGAGTTCGACCCCCGGGTTCGGCAGGCGGCGCGGAGTTCCCTCCCGAACTCGCGTCCTTGCCCACCGGAGTTGGCGCCGGGGGCTTCTGTGCTCCCGTTCGCCCAGGCGGCTGATGGCCACGCCCTCTACGCGGGCCACCAGGCGCATGCCTCGATGGGTGCTCTGCTCGAGGGCTTGCCAGCTCGGCAAGGCTCTGCTTTAGCACCCGCCGAAGCATGTCCTCCAAATCCTCCGATTTGGGGTCAGTCACGCCGACCACAGCAGCTACTTTGCCCTCCTTGGCGTCGGCCTTGGGCTTCCTCTGCGGGTCGGCTTTAGGGGGCGGCTTATAAGCCATCTCTGGCAATAGCATCGTCGCTGGCTATGGAGAGGGCCTATAAGTTCTGGAATTTTCCAGAGTGTGCTCCGCACCCACCGCCAGCTCTAACAGACCCTCTACTGTCTGGAAGTCTGTTCTCCGAACCATGGCTTGCAGCTGTGGTAGGAGGTACCAGTGGAGTTGATCCAGCTGTTGCTCCATCTTGGGGGGAGGCGATATCTTGCGGTTGATCGCTATGAGGCACGTGATGTAGTCCCTCACGGCCTCCTCCTCCCCCTGTGTGCGGTTATTAGCCTCCGCTATTAGCCGCTGCTGGAATCCTTTTGTCGTTCCGTACCAGCGCCTCGCCGCTGATACGAAGTCTTGCCACGTAGCCCACTTCTCCTTCTCGTTGCAGTACCACGTGGCCGCTGTGTCCGTGAAGAGCTCCGATAGCGACGACAGCACCTCTTCTTCCGTGAGGTTGGTAAGGACTCTGCAATCCTCGAGCCTCGCCAGGAATACGTCTATGTTCTGGCTCTTCGCGCCAGAGAAGCGTATCTGCCACTTCCGTACTATTTAGCCAATATCTCTCGAGTGGAATAATCCCGACCTCAAGAAATTGGCCGACGTTCCTGGCGCGGAGTAGTTGGGCCAGCTCGTACCTCTCGCCGAATTTCTGCGGTCACCCCCCTCCCAGGCTGAGTTTACGCCCCGTAAGTCAGCCTGGTCACTAGGGCGAGCTGGCGGCGAAGCCTGCCTACGATCCCAGGCTTCGTTCTGCTCTGGGATCGTGAACGTGTCTTCCAACTGGTGTCCGCTATATGGGTGCTGGACGCTGTTTGTCGCCGGTGGTCTAGTTTGTCCTCCAGCGACCTTACTTTTGTCTCCAGCCTCGCTATGTGGATATTGTTTGCTGCTTGTCGCTGGTGGTCTGCTGTTAACCTTTCCTCCAGCGACTTTACCCTCGTTACTAGGTCCACTAATAGCAGGCTGACGTCCTTAGGCACCTAGAACTCTGTCCCGTCGCTTGCCTGGAGACGCAACATGTCTTCTCGATGTGGCAGTGGTTCTTCCTCTAGCGAGATTTCTTCATCGTCGTGTAGGTCGCCTCGTTGCGGATCATCTTCTTCTGCTGCGTTTTCCATGTGTACTTGCGCGGTTTCTTCAACGCTGGCGATCTGGTCGCGCGCCGTGGGTTCATGGGGGTGTGGGTGTTGGGCTCGCGACGCTGCTTCTTTCGTCGTTTCTCTCACTATTTTCATTATTTGCTCGCTCTTTAGCACTACCTCCAGTGGGTGTACTTCCCAGCTGGAGGTTTGTGTGAAGGTGCCTTCATCTTCCATGAGGAGTTTATTCAGAAGGCTTGTCGTCAGTGCTTTCCGCCGGGCGATTGCATCTCCCGGCCCCACTGGGTCTTCAAAATCTTCCGGGCGATACATCCCCAACACCCACTTAGTCAATCTCTCCAGCTTTCCAAACGACATGCCATGGCGCTTTAACTCTAGTTGTGTCAGGCAGCTATCGATCTCCCGGCGCGTGAGAGTATTTCCCCAATCCTCCAAGGCTTCGTGTATGTTATACGCCATCACAAAGTCGTTCGCGATTTTTGTGTGCGCAAGGGAATTTTCAGTTCAATAACGCGGAACTTGAAAGTGCTTTTGCACTGCCAGTGGTATCCTTCACAAGGTACCTACTGGATTACCACTGGCCAAAGAAAATACGAATTTTCTCAACTGGTGGTCCGGTCTCTAATCGCTAGACCAGGGTAACTCGCTTTTCACCTGCTTGCTTGGAGGTTATGTCGCTTTATGGTTATTGCGCCAACATTCGCTTTTTTGCGCAATGTGCACACGTTTTTATCGCAGGCGCAATGATTCAGCGCATGCGCAAACGATAAAATCGGTGCGGTCGCGATTTCGCGGATGCGTGAGCGTTCTCGCGGGGTTATAAGTATTCGATTGCGAATTGTAAATAAACTAATTGACTTTTCTCACTTCTACTATCAGCGCAAATCTATTCGGCACGCGAGCAAACGATTCCGCCTCGAAAAATCGAAATCTGTATTTTCCGTGTACTGCGCACGCGCGGAACTCAAGTCACTATATACAAAATGTCCTCCAGCGCATGCGCAAACGATTCCGCGTGGTAAATCAAAATTTCGACTTTTCGAACCTTTGCGCATGCGCAAACTCAAAATTAGTGATGCGTGCACCTCCCAGTGAGATGCCCTACCGATTCCGCGTGTTAAATCAAAATTTTAATTTTTCGACCCTTTGCGCATGCGCAAACTCGAAATTAGTGGATGCGCGCACCTCCCCGTGAGATGCGCTAACGATTCCGCGATAGTGATTTTTCACTTTTTTTTTTCGATTTCTGCGCATGCGCGGCCTCAAAATTACTGCGCGCGACCTCTGGGCCGTCCCCCGCGTCCGCGCTCACGCGTATTTCCCAAAAATGCGGAAATTTCCGCCAATAACCCTTAAAACACGAATTGGGTGCGTAATCTGCTACTTTACGCCCCGGCGTGCACGTGAGTTGTCCAACAAAGAGATCGAACGCTAAAAACCTATTATTGATAAAAAAAAATTCATAAATAGTGTGATAAATAATAAATAAATAATTGTTAATTAATCTCTTTGTTGCCCTCACTAAGTACTTCAACAATGCTCGGCCTTCACAAGCAGTGACCTCGCTAAGTACGTGCAGGCCGGGTTATTCCCTCCAAGCAAGGTTATAAACCACCAGTTGGTTACCCTTGCACACACTATACACTTTTGTAGTAATTAATTATCCCTCTCGATAATTAATTATTCGCAACGCGAGTCTCAACCTGTTTAAATAATCGAATTATTCCCTAACCTATGCTTTCCAACACGTTAAGGGCGCCAGTTGTAACGGGGTTCAGTTATGGAGAGGGTATTAATCCCTCTCAGGGGCTCGCTGGATAATATACGGGTGTATTCTACACCCGGGCAACTCACCGTTGTAGAATCACCTGTAGTCCGGCATAAGCGCCTCGGCACAGGTTCCGAACATGCGAGCCCGACTTCTATTGTAGAAAGCCTAGGCCGCTTTCCACTAGAACCGGCGCTGCGCTCTGCCGCTGCTGCCAACTGCTGCCCGCGAACTACCGACTGCTCGCTATGACCTAGCGTTACCAGCGCAGCCGATCTTTCCCGCGTACAACGCCGCTCGGTCTAACCTCTCGAGCGGCTATTGAGATACTTACTCTCGCTACCGATGATCCTCTAGGAGGCAATGCCTGCGACTAGCTGCAGCAACTGAAAAGGGTAGAGGGCGGTATTCGGGAAATCATGCATAGGTTAAGGCGCGCTCAATAAATACTCGTGACTCGACAAGTTAAGATAAAAATGAACGGTTTAATTGCACTAAAGATAGACGAGCTAAGGGACGCGAAACCCGGACAATAGTCTAACAAATAATAACCGACAGGCCGAGACTTTAGCTACCGCACGCACGCTCGCGGTTACGGCGGAGCCGCTTATTCGTGGGTGACGGGGGGAATGATCTCGCGCTCCCGTCACCAAGAAACGCTGTTACCAGTGTAGAGCCTACTTACTCGTGGCTGGCCAGCCATCGCACGCAGTCTACGCAACGCCGCCTCTCTCTCCCTCTCGTGCCTGTCCTTGCACTCGCGTACTCTCTCTCTCTCTCTCTCTGCCGCTCTCACTCCGCCTATGGGTGGTGACGCCGTCTCGCGATTTGCTGCAGTGGTGGAGGCGCGGTACACACACACACACACAACTTGAGATGCGGGGCTCACCAAAACGCGACTTGTTGCGTGTCACGACGGTCGACAACATGGCCGCACGCTCACGTTCACAGCGGCGCGGCGGCTTCGTCTTCTTCTTCACCTGCTACTGGCTTGTTCCGCGTGGCGCTCTGTCGATCACGATACGTGCAAGCGCGCGAGATTCAGATCTCGCAGCGCAGTATACGTGATTCTCATAACTTATATCGGCGCCCGTTACATACTATGCCTTTCTTTCTCCGTCTATGTCTATTTGTATCTGCCTCTCTGTCTACGTCCTTTTATATCTACTCACGTCCTCATGTATGTCAGATTCTTTGATCCTCTCCGTCTATGTCTCTAACTACTTGCCTCTTTCTTTCTGCCTGTCTCTATTTCTATCTTTCTCTGTCTTCGGCCTCTATCGCTCTAGTTGTGTCTCCCTATCTCTGTTTTTATCTCTTTGATTCTGTATTGATTTGTTTTGCCTGTCCCTATCTCACTGTTTATGTCCTTATATCGGTGCCTCTGTTCTTATCGCTCTGTCTATCTCTACCCCTTTGTCCCTCTGTCTCGCATTCCTTGCATGTATCTCACTTTTCCTTCTATATCTGTTTGTGGATGACTATTGGGATCTGATATTTTGCGTGGCGCCGTCTGCTACCGAAAGGTAGAGTTACTCTAACAAGGAGAGTGCACACCCTTCGGCCGGGAAACGTATTTCCGCGGGCATTTGAGAGTCAATTTCTGGTATATAAAAATGAAGCCCAGTGCTCACAATTATGTCAAATGGGTCCTTTTTCTTATGATATGGGCAATTTAATCTCAATATCAATATCCCCTATTTCGTTAAAAACTGATGTCTCTTCTATTGACTGTCACATTGTAAGTATTTAAGATATGAAAACGAGCAAAAAAAATTATAAAAGTAGACAGTAAAAGCTAAAATATAAGCCCTGATTCGTTAAGAAATATTGATTTTTCAGGAAATTATAAGCAATCAAAAATAGCGTAAGGAAATAGTTAAAAATTTGCCTTCATTTTAAGCGGTTAAATGGATCGTATTTTTAACCATTTTCTTACGCTACATAGATTGTCTATATCTATATGATTTGATTGCTTATAATTTCCTGAAAAATCAATATTTTTTAACGAATCAGGGCTTAAATTTTAGCTTTTACTGCTTACTTTTATAATCTTTTTTGCTCATTTTCGTATTTTAAATACTTGCAATGTGATAGTCAACAGAAGAGACATCATTTTTTAACGAAATAGAGGATATTGATATTGAGATTAAATTGCCCATATCATAAGAAAAAGGGCTCATTTGACATAATTGTGAGCTCTGGGCTTCATTTTTATGTACCAGAAATCGACTCTCAAATGCCCGCGGAAATACATTTCCCGGCCGAAGGGTGTGCACTCTCCTTGTAAGCTTGACGTTGATGCTTCGTTTGAGTTTAGTGGTCACAACACCCGGTTGACCGTTACAAATAGCAGTTAGTATAAACTTAATTTGTAGATTAATAAAGGTATAATGTTAGGCTAAAATGTTTCAACCACGTAGCAAAAAAAATTTTGATTATTGTGCAGTGAAAGTTTCTGCTAAGGTGATTATAAAACACATCTTGAGGGCCAATGAGGTTTCCTATTTAATCTTAAATGAAACAAAGCTAATAGATTGAACTCTTTTGTATTAGCTTGTTATATTATCTCTACTAAAGCAATTAAAATTTTTTAAAGGTACAATTTGGCTGAAATTATAATTAATTAAGTATGAAAAGAGGGTCCTCAACACGTCCGTAATTATGGTACAGCGTTGATACGAATGTCACGGTGTTCTATCAGTTTGGTCCCAATTATGAAACACTCTTTTCCGCACTATTTTGGAAAAAACTCTTGTTTTAAACATTTTATACATAATTAAAAAAAAATAATAATTCTAAAATGAAAGGAACTGAACGAATGTTTTTACCAAAATATAACATTATAAACCCAAAGAATAATGTCAAATATGAAGTTATGTAGTCCATTGAGTCTGAATATTTCCTGCAGTAAAGTCATCCAACCCATAAATCAGTTATTGAACAACTGGATTTGGGAACTGCTATACGGAGGGATCAAAATCAATCATGTTAGTCATTGAGGTTATCCGTGTCTGTGAATGACATGATTTCTATGTTATTGCTATTTCTAAGAAAAAGAAAAAATAGTTAATAAAGCAATGGTACAACTAATTTTAGATTAGTTTTACTTGATGATAGGAGTGCAGCAAAACAGCAACAATGTTCTTGCATTTTTCTCCTAACCCTGCTTTGCACGAGCAGGTACACGACGTTACCCTTTTCGAGACTACTTCACCTTTAATTACGTACGGAGCAAGCTTGATGTTGGTGGTTTGTAAGTATAATATCTATTCAGAAAATTCAAAGTGAGTAAGCTTTGAACACAATGCTTAGTATATTTTTATAAAGAATTCGATAAATGAAATTAGTTATTTAATGTACATTTACTGCCAATACAACATTTTTTAGCAAGATAAGTGAATTGAAGTCTTCAAATGATACTCAATCACAGAATGCTATACAGTTACATGATTTAACAATTTTATGATTTTTATCAATTTTCAAGGTGCTGTAGAGTTTTTGCCTTAGCGCGGCCAGTAACCAATTTTTTTTTTAAATTAAAATATTTGATCCAAATAATTGAAAAAAAATGTGCTGGATAAATTTGGTAGTGGCGTAGTCCTTCCTTGTCGATGAAGGTATATCAAAAACCAACCAATCAGAAACTTTCAAAATGGGTCATAAAAAAAATACTGGCACATTCTACAAATAAAATGAAAAATTTTTTCCAATCAATGTTCTATACAAAATGTTTCAAGATTTTGAGTAAGAAAATGATAAAAGATGGATTTTAACCAAAAATTGTACAAAATAACATTTTTCAATGTTGCATACCTTTTTTATTTATGAAAATATCGATCTAAAATTTTATGAACATGTTTTTTCATAAAAATACTATAAGTAAAAGAAATTTGAGCGATTTTAAAATTTTGAGCTGCTCACTTCACATGAAATACAAAAACAAACTTTACTTTTTATTTTAGTAAAAAGTAAATTCTACATTTCTTTAAAGCTGTTTCTACAGATACTTATGTAAGTAAAATAAACTTGCTATTTTACAGTTAAATGAAGTGCATAAAATGTAGAATTTACTATTTACTTTTTTCCATGTATGCACATTATATGTTGAATTAAAGCTTAATTAAAAAAAATTCATAAAAAGTTGCATTGAAAATTCAACTTTCAATAATTTATTGAATTTCATTTATTTATTAATAATATTACCATATTTTTAATAATTTTCATTTCATGCTTTAATTATTAAGTCATGATTCATTCTTATCTATAAGTAATTTTCTCTCTCTATGATACGCTATATTTGATTACTAAAAGCTTTCTAGAAAATGAACATTTATTAAAAAACCAAAGTTTAAATGAAATGTACTTTCTAAATAGTAAATCCACGTACATTTCTGTACAAATCTGAACATTTCTGAATATTTCTGTTCATTTCTGTACATTTGTATACATTTCTGTACATTATTTTTACTTATGAGACTTTTGTATCTGTCCGGCAATATGCAGAAATGTACAGAAATGTATTTTTAAATTAAAAATAAATTTTTAAATTATTAGACAATTTTTATATAGTTCTATTGAACTGTACATTTCCGTATATTTTAATACATATTTGTACATTTCTACATATATATGTATATTTCTGTACATTTCTGTTCATTTCTGCACATTGCCGTATATTTGTTCAATACAAAAGTCTCATAAGTAACAATAATCTATAGAAATTTATTTTAAAAATGTCTGTGAATTATGTATTACTAATAATAGAATCTTTTCTAATTAAAATAAATTAAGATTTATTTTTATGAAAACCTAAGAAAATTTTTCGAATTGCAGCAATAAATAGAATGTTTCATATAAATATTCACCCCGTGAATAGTGGGAACGCCAGCAATGTTCCATTGTACGAGATCATGAATGAGATTCCAAAGAGGCTGGGCTGAGGTTCCACTCCAGATAAGTAGGTAGGATATCTGTTAATTGGGCAATGTTTTTGTAAGTATCTTGTGATAACGACACAATTATATCTCAATATAGATTCTTACTAAGAGAAATCTCTTAACCTCCATGTTTGAATGACTGAGGTGATCAGTATATAAATACACGCGTGATTGACGATAACGCTTGCGGAATAGCAAGCAACTGATGAGTTTCGGAAAACGCAAGGCTATAAGTGAAAGTAATACTTCTTAACGTTGGGCAACCACAGAATGGCCGATTACGCATTGAAATCAAAATACCGTGTACTCTTGTCAAACAATAATACTTTTACTCAAAATGAACTCGTTTTGTCTAATGATAAAGCATTGGTATATTTTTAAATCAAAACTAATAGGTCATAAATTTTTATTCTCAAAATTATAAAGCGAATTTTAAAACTACTTTTTATGAAAATAATAATCTTTAAATCTAAGCTAACGAAGAAGGTGTAGGGGAGACCCGGGCAAGACGGTACACCTAAGGAAAAACATTAATAAACAATAAAGAAAAAAAGAAAATATATTTAAATAGTATATAAATACACGCGTATTTATGATATTTCTTCAAGGTTTTATAATAACAAAAAAGAATATAAAACAATACCAAGCAAAAATAAGATTAATAAAATTCTGCATAATAACAAAAACGAAGGTAGGTTTTGTCAGCTCGAAAAATCAGCTTGGCAAGATGAAACACCTTTTTCATTTTTTCTAAAGTCATACAAATAACGTAATCAGAGCCTTTAATATAAAGTTGTATTGGCTATATAATCCATGACAAAAGTCAGTCCATTACTTAAAATATCAATAATTTACTATGAATGCTTTTTTACTTATTTTGAAGTTGGCAGCTTTATCAAGGTACAGCAGGCAAAGAGTTTAAGCCCTCAAAACCGAAAATCAGACCAAAATTTTTGAATTATTTCGACTTTTAATGATCATATGTCTTAATACATTTTTTATTTCATTCAAAATAGTGCTGCATCTTCAAATTGTACTCAATTGTTATTTTTTTGGTCTTATATTGTTCGGAGAAGAATTCTAACTCAGGCGTTTTTTTTTTTAATTTTGTACTGGTAGCTCTAGGATGTCTGTATAAGCGATGAAAAAAATTATTTACCGACCTAATATTATCCGTTTCGACGGACAAAAATATGGATTGATAGGTAATTTCAAGACTATTAAGAAAATGTGACTACTTCCAACGGATATCCAAACCCAACGTCGTAAAAAAATATTTTCGATTTTTCGACATTTTTCTTTACTTTTTTTAACCGACTTCATAGTATCCGATCGGGCCAACAAAAATATGGGTAGACAAAAAATGTCAAGATCTTTCAGAAAATGGGCCCACTTCCGACCGATATCAAAACCCCAGAGGAAAAAAATTATTTTCGATTTTTCCATATTTTTCTTTATTTCTTTTAACCGACTTAGTATTATCAGATCGGGCTGACAAAAATATGAATCGATAGGGGATTTTAAGGCATTTTAGAAAATGGGCCTACTTACGACCGATATCCAAACCCAGCGACGAAACAAATTATTTTTTATTTTTCCATATTTTTCTTTATTCTTTTTAATCGACTTAATAATATCCGATCGGGCCGAAAAAAATATGGATAGATAGGAAATTTTAAGACCTTTCAGAAAATAGGCCTACTTCCCACCGATATACCAAATCCGGCGAAGAAAAAAAATTACTTTGATTTTTCCATATTTTTCTTTATTTTTTTTTAACCTACTTAATAATATCCGATCGGGTCGAAAAAAATATGGGTAGATAGGAAATTTCCAGACCTGTCAGAAAATGGGCCTACTTCTGACCGATATTCAAACTCAGAGCCAAAAAAAAAAATTATTTTTGATTTTTCCATATTTTTCTTTATTTTTTTTTAACCTACTTAATAATATGCGATCGGGCCAACAAAAATATGGGTAGATAAAAAATGTCAAGATCTTTCAGAAAATGGGCCCACTTCCGACCGATATCAAAACCCCAGAGGAAAAAAATTATTTTTGATTTTTCCATATTTTTCTTTATTTTTTTTTAACCGACTTAATAATATGCGATTGGGCCGACAAAAATATGAATCGATAGGGGATTTTAAGGCATTTTAGAAAATGGGCCTACTTACGACCGATATCCAAACCCAGCGACGAAACAAATTATTTTTGATTTTTCCATATTTTTCTTTATTCTTTTTAATCGACTTAATAATATCCGATCGGACCGAAAAAAATATGGATAGATAGGAAATTTTAAGACCTTTCAGAAAATAGGCCTACTTCCCACCGATATACCAAATCCGGCGAAGAAAAAAAATTACTTTGATTTTTCCATATTTTTCTTTTTTTTTTAATCTACTTAATAATATCCGATCGGGTCGAAAAAAATATGGGTAGATAGGAAATTTCAAGACCTGTCAGAAAATGGGCCTACTTCTGACCGATATTCAAACTCAGAGCCAAGAAAAAAAATTATTTTTGATTTTTCCATATTTTTCTTTATTTTTTTTAACCTACTTAATAATACGCGATTGGGCCGACAAAAATATGAATCGATAGGGGATTTTAAGGCATTTTAGAAAATGGGCCTACTTACGACCGATATCCAAACCCAGCGACGAAACAAATTATTTTTGATTTTTCCATATTTTTCTTTATTTTTTTTAAACGACTTAATATTATCCGATCAGGCCGACAAAAATATGGATTGATAGGTAATTTCAAGGCCTTTCAGAAAATAGGCCTACTTACCACCGATATCCAAATTCGGCAACAAAAAAAAAAATTTCAATTTTTCAATACTTTCTTTATTTTTTTTAACCGAATTAATATTGTCCGATCCACTATATAATTGAACATTCATAACTTCAAAATAAGCTATAAATACGTGTCAAAGATAAAGTTAATATCTCTGTCCAGTTTCGAGTTGTGCTGCGGACAAATTTATAACACACACACATACACACACACATACACACACACATACACACACATACACACAGACATTTTCTAGAAAATGCATATCTCGATTCAGGGAGCTCAGAAATATCGAAAATCATCGAAATCTCGCGGTCGAAAAATTTCTCCGTTATCAAGCGTTCTCTTTAAGAAAGCAATATTCATATAAATACCATGCAAAATTATGAAAACGATATGTGATTGCAAATTAATAAAGAAATTATAATTTTCTGCGGTATTTTACGATATTATGCAACATCATAAACATCATATTTTATTGAAGATCGATATAAAATCGACTTCTGCAGTATTGCAGTATATAAGTGATTTTAAAACAATCAACACGTTTTTTAAAAGCTATTTTTTAAGTACATTAAATTCTAACAACACAATTGTCTAGTCCTTTTATTTCTTTTAGTCTCATCTATTCAATAAGGACTCTCTACAAATGGTAATAATTTTTTTCATGACTATATAAACTCTTTCCCTCCTTTTCTTTCCCACTCCACTCTCTTTCTCCCTCCCTCCCTCTCTCTTAACATCCGTCAACCTGAGTACCAAAAACTTTATTGAGAGCTTAAATATTTTTTTTAAAACAATCAACACGTTTTTTAAAAGCTAATTTTTTAAGTACATTCTATAACAACATAATTTGTCTAGTCCTTTTAATTCTTCTACTCTCTTCTATTCAATAAGCACTCTTTACAAATGGTAATAATTTTTTTCATGTCTGTACAAATAATAATATTGCTAATATAAAACTTTCTACGAAAGTATAAAATAAGGCAAGTATAGACGTTTTTTCTGGATAATCTATAAAAAACAATACAATTTGTCTAGTCCTTTTATTTCTTCGAATCTCATCTATTCAATAAGCACTCTCTACAAATGGTAATAATTTTTTTCATGACTGTACAAATAATCTATAAAATAATAATATTTATGATTTTGTAAAAGAAATCAAATAAATACGAATCAAAAAGTCTTAATTCTTTGAGTCATTGTATGCTGAACAAATTATATGTAAGTACATTCAAATTGTTCACTGCAAATCAAACAAACGAAAGCTGTGAAATCAATTGTCGATAGTCAAGTAATGCAAACAACTCTCGGAAACTACTGTATGACTGTTCTCAGAAATATATTCAAATTTGTTCATCTTTCTGAGCTATACAAATTAAACACAAGAAAGTACTGAAATCAATTTATTGTAGTCAAGTACCGGCCATAAGTTAACTTGACTGACATAATAGAACTTTTCGTATCTAGCGTGTAAAATTACATTTTACGCCCACGTTGTAACTTCAAAATTATTCAGCCAGCGGGCATAAAATACTACTTAGCGCCCAAGAGGCCCAATAGCTCATATACTCTTACAGAACTTTATAGAACCTACGCACTTTACGCCCGTGTGGGCGAAAATTATTTTAATTATATAACTATAATGCTTTCTCTTTATTTCTAAAATTCATAAGAATTTTTTTAGATATTTACGAAAAGTCAAAGCCTATCTAAAAAATTACATAGTTACCAACACATCACTATTTTCATGATTCTTTCTGAATTTTGAACTTTCTATAATATTACGCACCGTGGGAGGAAAAGAGAAGTCTAGAGCTGCTCTAGCAGGGGTGGTCCTCAGATCTCCCATACATACTTGGCGGGCCCGACGATTTGCAGTTCAAGGTGTAAGACATGGTCATTTTCATATAAATATTCATGTGTTTAAAGATCAGATAAAATGTATAAATGGGTTGCTTCTACATATTAACTACTGATCCGTGAATCTATCACTCTGTTTTTAAATAGAAAGTGCAAACCCGCCTGAAAGTATCATATGAGATCTCATATGTAATCCCATTATATATAAAATTGCAGATGACATCGCATATGAGATCTGATACGAGATATGCGATGCCTGAAATTCTCATATGAGATCTTATATGATATTTACACGCGGGAAAAGGATACACAATAGGTTGCTTATAAAACGGTTAGTAAAATGTAACGCACTTTTAAGTAGACTATAAATTTATATGAATTTTTTATTTTATTCTCGTTTAAAAAGGACGGACACAAAGAAAAATATTGTGGGTAATAAAAGTAAATCATGATTCTGCACATATAGGGATGTTGTACTTAACGGTACCAATTAAAAATTAAAGCTAATGTAATTATTTATAGTAGACTTATAGGTATAAATAATGTTAATGAATTTATACAAAAATTTTGTATTCTATATTTAAGTAGCCCACCGGTAAACTGAAAATCGTCGGGCCCGCCAAGTATGTATGGGAGATCTGAGGACCACCCCTGCTAGAGCAGCTCTAGACTTCTCTTTTCCTCCCAAGGTGCGTAATATTATAGAAAGTTCAAAATTCAGAAAGAATCATGAAAAATAGTGATGTAATAGTGTTGGTAACTATGTAATTTTTTTATATAGGCTTTGACTTTTCGTAAATATCTAAAAAAATTCTTATGAATTTTAGAAATAAAGAGAAGGCATTATAGTTATATAATTAAAATAATTTTCGCCCACACGGGCGTAAAGTGCGTAGGTTCTATAAAGTTTTGTAAGAGTATATGAGCTATTGGGCCTCTTGGGCGCTAAGTAGTATTTTATGCCCGCTGGCTGAATAATTTTGAAGTTACAACGTGGGCGTAAAATGTAATTTTACACGCTAGATACGAAAAGTTCTATTATGTCAGTCAAGTTAACTTATGGCCGGTACTTAACTACAATAAATTGATTTCAGTACTTTCTTGTGTTTAATTTGTATAGCTCAGAAAGATGAACAAATTTGAATATATTTCTGAGAACAGTCATACAGTAGTTTCCGAGAGTTGTTTGCATTACTTGACTATCGACAATTGATTTCACAACTTTCGTTTGTTTGATTTGCAGTGAACAATTTGAATGTACACCCAATGGACATTAATTCGTGTCGAACGTGCCCCGTTAATCACTGTCACGCATAACCTTTTGAACGTTAACATCCCACACAGCATGTATTAATTCTGAAAGGATTCTGAAAGAATGCATGAAATAATTTTATTCTTTCAGAAATCATTCAGTGAAAGGATTCTGTAATAATGCTATGTCCGGGGTATTTTCCTTTCAGAATTAATTCAATGGAATAATTCAAAAATAATTTATAATATCATTGCAAAATTTATTCAATAGAAGATTTCTGAAAGGATTCATGGATTATTACCAAAAGGTTACTAAAAGATATTTCAAAATTATTTCCTGAAATAATTCTGAAAGGAAAATACCCCGGACATAGCATCATTACAGAATCCTTTCACTGAATGATTTCTGAAAGAATCTTTCAGAATCCTTTCAGAATTAATATCACATATTATTGCAGAATCCTTTCAATGAAAGATGTCTGAAAGGATTCAGGAATTAATTTTGTGAATTAATTCGAAAATATTATGAAAATATTACTAACAAGAAATTTGGAAGACGGATAAATCCCGTATTATTACAGAATCCATCCAATGAAAGATGTCTCAAAGGATTCAGGAATTAATTTGTGAATTAATTCCTGAATCCTTTCAGACATCTTTCATTGAAAGGATTCTGTAATAATACGTGATTTATACTGTTCGAAATTTCTTTTAGTAATATTTCCATAATATTTTCGAATTAATTCACAAAATTAATTCCTGAATCCTTTCAGACATCTTTCATTGGAAGAATTCTGCAATAATACGTTATTTATACTCTTTGAAATTTCTTTTTAGTAATATTTCCATAATATTTTCGAATTAATTCACAAAATTAATTCCTGAATCCTTTCAATGAAAGATGTATGAAAGGATTCAGGAATTAATATTGTGAATTAATTCGAAAATATAATGGAAATATTACTAACAAAAAATTTCGAAGGTTATAAAATCATGTATTATTGCAGAATCCTTTCAATGAAAGATTTTTGGAAGGATTCAGGAATAAATATTGTGAATTAATTAGAAAATATTTAGTAAATATTACTAACAATAAATTTCGAAGGGTATATATAATCCCGTATTTGAAGGTACATTTTTATAATTTAGAATATTATTTAAATAATATTCTAACTATTTTTACATATATTTACATTGTTAATAATTTTACACTATTTTATCGCAGAAAAAACGCAGAAAAATTTTTTACATGATGGAGATTCGAACCCGGGTCGCTTGGGTACTACGCAAATACGCTATCCATTACGCTATCGCTCGCTTGTTAGATCATTTCATTTTTTTCATTATATACTGCAATATGAGTGATACAGAAAATTTATTCTTAATATTACTTTATTTTTTAATATTAACTTTGATCAATTAATTCATAGTTATTTAATACTTTTAGTTTATTAAATATTGTATTAAGTCGATGTGAAATGTGTGTGTATAAAGGAGCTCTTTCTTACCGACGTTATGAGTTTTTACATTTTTTTGATCTTAGATTCAACTTTTGATGAATGAAGCTCTTCACTGCACTCCGTAATTGCATAAATAATACACCTATAAATTTTTCAGAAATTCTGTTCATTATTTTTCATAAAAAACTGATAGAAAATTTTTCAACCCGTTTCCTGTAAAATCTATAACGAGCAATAACTTGAAAATTTACACATAGTGTATTTTTGTCATTACGAAGGGCAATAAAGAGCTCTTTTCCCGAAATTCGATAAAAATAAAAAATGATAATTGCATATAATGCAGAGATGAATAGAATGAGCTCTACCTTACCGACGTTATTATTATTTGTAGTGTTTTCAATTTAGAATCAACTTTTAGAGTCAAAGGCTCTTTACTCTTGGCAGACGTATAAATAATATTTCTGTCGATTTTGAGGGGCCTTCTAAACATTGTCATACTGAAAGAATACTATTATGAATAATAATAAAAAATATTGCTTATCTTAAGTACCTATATTATTCATCTTTAAATGTTTTTTTTTCCTTTTATTTTAAGTTTTTATATTCTTACATTAACTTTTCAAATTAATATTTTTCGCAATTAGTAAATGTTTCAATCTATCTTAGTTCACAAAAACGAAAAATTATATACCCCCACACATTTTAATACGTTCTTTAATAGGATCATACGAATGTAGAAAACAATGGACGACTAAATCCGATCATTATCCAATCATTTCATTTTTTTCATTATATAGTGCAAAATGACTGACAAAATAAATTAGAATATTTATTTCTAATATTTCTTTATTTTTTAATATTAACTTTGTTTAATTAGTATATACTTATTTAGTAAGTTTTGTTTATTAAATATTGTATTAATTAGGACTTATTTGATTGAAACAAATTCGAATTAAAAACAAAATAAATACATTATACGATGCCTCTTATATACGGACGCTGCCCTTTTCGTGTTGAATACTTGCAATAATTTCTGAACTATTTTATGTTTTCTTTCAAAAAATCTTTTCAAGGTTCTTTCAGGAAGAATTCGTGTAAATATCTTTTTGCTATTGTGTTTTAAAAAATTTTATTGTAACAATCTTTTTCAAACGAATTCTAAATTATTTCTTGTATTAATTCACGTGAGTTTCTTGCAACATTTCATGAAATAATTCATGAAATTATTTTCAATAGATATTGAATTATCTTTGTGAATGATTAATTTTTATCATTCTGAAATTATTTCTGAATTATTTCGTGATATAATTCTTGACATGATTGCTGAATTGTTATGTTTTCTTTAAAAAAATCTATTAATTCACACGAGTTTCCCGGAAGATTTCATGAAATAATTCATGTAAGATTTTTGAATAGATATTGAATTATTTTTGTGAATGATTAATTTGTATCTTTCTGAAATTATTTCTGAATTATTGCATGAAAGAATACTTGCAATAATTTCGAAATTATTTTATGTATTCTTTCAAAAAATCTTTTCAAAGTCCTTTCAGAATTAATTCGTGTGATTATTTTTTTTGCTATTTTGTTTTAAAAAATTTTATTCTAAAAATCTTTTTCAAAAGAATTCAAAATTATTTCTTGTATTAATTCACACGAGTTTCCCAGAAGATTTCATGAAATAATTCATGTAAGATTTTTGAATAGATACTGAATTATTTTTGTGAATGATTAATTTGTATCTTTCTAAAATTATTTCTGAATTATTGCATGAAAGAATACTTGCAATAATTTCGAAATTATTTTATGTATTCTTTCAAAAAATCCTTTCAGAATTAATTCGTGTAATTATTTTTTTTGCTATTTTGTTTTAAAAAATTTTATTCTAAAAATCTTTTTCAAAAGAATTCAAAATTATTTCTTGTATTAATTCACACGAGTTTCCCAGAAGATTTCATGAAATAATTCATGTAAGATTTTTGAATAGATACTGAATTATTTTTGTGAATGATTAATTTGTATCTTTCTGAAATTATTTCTGAATTATTGCATGAAAGAATACTTGCAATAATTTCGAAATTATTTTATGTATTCTTTCAAAAAATCTTTTCAAAGTCCTTTCAGTATTAATTCGTGTAATAATTTTTTTTGCTATTTTGTTTTAAACAATTTTATTTTAAAAATCTTTTTCAAAAGAATTCAAAATTATTTCTTGTATTAATTCACACGAGTTTCCCAGAAGATTTCATGAAATAATTCATGTAAGATTTTTGAATAGATACTGAATTATTTTTGTGAATGATTAATTTGTATCTTTCTGAAATTATTTCTGAATTATTGCATGAAAGAATACTTGCAATAATTTCGAAATTATTTTATGTATTCTTTCAAAAAATCTTTTCGAAGTCCTTTCAGAATTAATTCGTGTAATTATTTTTTTGCTATTTTGTTTTAAAAAATTTTATTTTAAAAATCTTTTTCAAAAGAATTCAAAATTATTTCTTGTATTAATTCAGACGAGTTTCCCAGAAGATTTCATGAAATAATTCATGTAAGATTTTTGAATAGATACTGAATTATTTTTGTGAATGATTAATTTGTATCTTTCTGAAATTATTTCTGAATTATTGCATGAAAGAATACTTGCAATAATTTCGAAATTATTTTATGTATTCTTTCAAAAAATCTTTTCAAAGTCCTTTCAGAATTAATTCGTGTAATTATTTTTTTTGCTATTTTGTTTTAAAAAATTTTATTCTAAAAATCTTTTTCAAAACAATTCAAAATTATTTCTTGTATTAATTCACACGAGTTTCCCAGAAGATTTCATCAAATAATTCATGTAAGATTTTTGGCATGGTGTGGTTTGTGCACATAAGAATTATGCACATATTTATTGTGCACACTTTAGCATTGGTGTATATCTATATCTATGTGTATACTCCAATGCTAAAGTGTGCACAATAAATATGTGCATAATTCTTATGTGTAGAAACCACACCATGCCAGATTTTTTAATAGATACTGAATTATTTTTGTGAATGATTAATTTGTATCTTTCTAAAATTATTTCTGAATTATTGCATGAAAGAATACTTGCAATAATTTCGAAATTATTTTATGTATTCTTTCAAAAAATCTTTTCAAAGTCCTTTCAGAATTAATTCGTGTAATTATTTTTTTGCTATTTTGTTTTAAAAAATTTTATTCTAAAAATCTTTTTCAAAAGAATTCAAAATTATTTCTTGTATTAATTCACACGAGTTTCCCAGAAGATTTCATGAAATAATTCATGTAAGATTTTTGAATAGATATTGAATTATTTTTGTGAATGATTAATTTGTATCTTTCTGAAATTATTTCTGAATTATTGCATGAAAGAATACTTGCAATAATTTCGAAATTATTTTATGTATTCTTTCAAAAAATCTTTTCAAAGTCCTTTCAGTATTAATTCGTGTAATTATTTTTTTTGCTATTTTGTTTTAAAAAATTTTATTTTAAAAATCTTTTTCAAAAGAATTCAAAATTATTTCTTGTATTAATTCACACGAGTTTCCCAGAAGATTTCATGAAATAATTCATGTAAGATTTTTGAATAGATACTGAATTATTTTTGTGAATGATTAATTTATATCTTTCTAAAATTATTTCTGAATTATTGCATGAAAGAATACTTGCAATAATTTCGAAATTATTTTATGTATTCTTTCAAAAAATCTTTTCAAAGTCCTTTCAGAATTAATTCGTGTAATTATTTTTTTTGCTATTTTGTTTTAAAAAATTTTATTCTAAAAATCTTTTTCAAAACAATTCAAAATTATTTCTTGTATTAATTCACACGAGTTTCCCAGAAGATTTCATCAAATAATTCATGTAAGATTTTTGAATAGATATTGAATTATTTTTGTGAATGATTAATTTGTATCTTTCTGAAATTGTTTCTGAATTATTGCATGAAAGAATACTTGCAATAATTTCGAAATTATTTTATGTATTCTTTCAAAAAATCTTTTCAAAGTCCTTTCAGAATTAATTCGTGTAATTATTTTTTTTGCTATTTTGTTTTAAAAAATTTTATTCTAAAAATCTTTTTCAAAACAATTCAAAATTATTTCTTGTATTAATTCACACGAGTTTCCCAGAAGATTTCATCAAATAATTCATGTAAGATTTTTGAATAGATATTGAATTATTTTTGTGAATGATTAATTTGTATCTTTCTGAAATTATTTCTGAATTATTGCATGAAAGAATACTTGCAATAATTTCGAAATTATTTTATGTATTCTTTCAAAAAATCTTTTCAAAGTCCTTTCAGAATTAATTCGTGTAATTATTTTTTGGTAACACTTTTTTTATTTTTTTGGAAGATTTTTGAAAGTATTTTGTAAGGATTCCATATATTATTTTAAAAATTAATTTAAAATTAATTTTTTTTCCTTTTAAAATTCTTTCTAAATCATTTCAATGTATTAATTCATGAATTATTTCATGTAATTATTTCAGTTTTCTTTCATGCTGTATGGGATACATAAGAAATGATAAAAAAATTGAAAAGGTTATGCATGACGGTCACTAACGACACGAATCAATGTCCATCGGGTGTACTTACTTCCCACACAGCATGTATTAATTCTGAAAGGATTCTGAAAGAATGCATGAAATAATTTTATTCTTTCAGAAATCATTCAGTGAAAGGATTCTGTAATAATGCTATGTCCGGGGTATTTTCCTTTCAGAATTAATTCAATGGAATAATTCAAAAATAATTTATAATATCATTGCAAAATTTATTCAATAGAAGATTTCTGAAAGGATTCATGGATTATTACCAAAAGGTTACTAAAAGATATTTCAAAATTATTTCCTGAAATAATTCTGAAAAGAAAATACCCCGGACATAGCATCATTACAGAATCCTTTCACTGAATGATTTCTGAAAGAATCTTTCAGAATCCTTTCAGAATTAATATCACATATTATTGCAGAATCCTTTCAATGAAAGGTGTCTGAAAGGATTCAGGAATTAATTTTGTGAATTAATTCGAAAATATTATGAAAATATTACTAACAAGAAATTTGGAAGACGGTTCGAAATTTCTTTTTAGTAATATTTCCATAATATTTTCGAATTAATTCACAAAATTAATTCCTGAATCCTTTTAGACATCTTTCATTGGAAGGATTCTGCAATAATACGTTATTTATACTCTTTGAAATTTCTTTTTAGTAATATTTCCATAATATTTTCGAATTAATTCACAAAATTAATTCCTGAATCCTTTCAATGAAAGATGTATGAAAGGATTCAGGAATTAATATTGTGAATTAATTAGAAAATATTATGGAAATATTACTAACAAGAAATTTGAAGAGGATAAATCCCGTATTATTACAGAATCCTTCCAATGAAGGATGTCTGAAAGGATTCAGGAATTAATTTTGTGAATTAATTCGAAAATATAATGGAAATATTACTAACAAAAAATTTCGAAGGTTATAAAATCATGTATTATTGCAGAATCCTTTCAATGAAAGATTTTTGGAAGGATTCAGGAATAAATATTGTGAATTAATTAGAAAATATTTAGTAAATATTACTAACAATAAATTTCGAAGGGTATATATAATCCCGTATTTGAAGGTACATTTTTATAATTTAGAATATTATTTAAATAATATTCTAACTATTTTTACATATATTTACATTGTTAATAATTTTACACTATTTTATCGCAGAAAAAAACGCAGAAAAATTTTTTACATGATGGAGATTCGAACCCGGGTCGCTTGGGTACTACGCAAATACGCTATCCATTACGCTATCGCTCGCTTGTTAGATGATTTCATTTTTTTCATTATATACTGCAATATGAGTGATACGATACATTAGAAAATTTATTCTTAATATTACTTTATTTTTTAATATTAACTTTGATCAATTAATTCATAGTTATTTAATACTTTTAGTTTATTAAATATTGTATTAAGTCGATGTGAAATGTGTGTGTATAAAGGGAGCTCTTCCTTACCGACGTTATGAGTTTTTACATTTTTTTGATCTTAGATTCAACATTTGATGAATGAAGCTCTTCACTGCACTCCGTAATTGCATAAATAATACACCTATAAATTTTTCAGAAATTCTATTCATTATTTTTCATAAAAAACTGGTAGAAAATTTTTCAACCCGTTTCCTGTAAAATCTATAACGAGCAATAACTTGAAAATTTACACATAGTGTATTTTTGTCATTACGAAGGGCAATAAAGAGCTCTTTTCCCGAAATTCGATAAAAATAAAAAAATGATAATTGCATATAATGCAGAGATGAATAGAATGAGCTCTACCTTACCGACGTTATTATTATTTGTAGTGTTTTCAATTTAGAATCAACTTTTAGAGTCAAAGGCTCTTTACTCTTGGCAGACGTATAAATAATATTTCTGTCGATTTTGAGGGGACTTCTAAACATTGTCATACTGAAAGAATACTATTATGAATAATAATAAAAAATATTGCTTATTTTAAGTACCTATATTATTCATCTTTAAATGTTTTTTTTTCCTTTTATTTTAAGTTTTTATATTCTTACATTAACTTTTCAAATTAATATTTTTCGCAATTAGTAAATGTTTCAATCTATCTTAGTTCACAAAAACGAAAAATTATATACCCCCACACATTTTAATACGTTCTTTAATAGGATCATACGAATGTAGAAAACAATGGACGACTAAATCCGATCATTATCCAATCATTTCATTTTTTTCATTATATAGTGCAAAATGACTGACAAAATAAATTAGAATATTTATTTCTAATATTTCTTTATTTTTTAATATTAACTTTGTTTAATTAGTATATACTTATTTAGTAAGTTTTGTTTATTAAATATTGTATTAATTAGGACTTATTTGATTGAAACAAATTCGAATTAAAAACAAAATAAATACATTATACGATGCCTCTTATATACGGACGCTGCCCTTTTCGTGTTGAATACTTGCAATAATTTCTGAACTATTTTATGTTTTCTTTCAAAAAATCTTTTCAAGGTTCTTTCAGGAAGAATTCGTGTAAATATCTTTTTTGCTATTGTGTTTTAAAAAATTTTATTGTAACAATCTTTTTCAAACGAATTCTAAATTATTTCTTGTATTAATTCACGTGAGTTTCCCGCAACATTTCATGAAATAATTCATGAAATTATTTTCAATAGATATTGAATTATCTTTGTGAATGATTAATTTTTATCATTCTGAAATTATTTCTGAATTATTTTGTGATATAATTCTTGACATGATTGCTGAATTGTTATGTTTTCTTTAAAAAAATCTATTAATTCACACGAGTTTCCCGGAAGATTTTATGAAATAATTCATGTAAGATTTTTGAATAGATATTGAATTATTTTTGTGAATGATTAATTTATATCTTTCTGAAATTATTTCTGAATTATTGCATGAAAGAATACTTGCAATAATTTCGAAATTATTTTATGTATTCTTTCAAAAAATCTTTTCAAAGTCCTTTCAGAATTAATTCGTGTAATTATTTTTTTTGCTATTTTGTTTTAAAAAATTTTATTTTAAAAATCTTTTTCAAAAGAATTCAAAATTATTTCTTGTATTAATTCACACGAGTTTCCCAGAAGATTTCATCAAATAATTCATGTAAGATTTTTGAATAGATACTGAATTATTTTTGTGAATGATTAATTTGTATCTTTCTAAAATTATTTCTGAATTATTGCATGAAAGAATACTTGCAATAATTTCGAAATTATTTTATGTATTCTTTCAAAAAATCTTTTCAAAGTCCTTTCAGAATTAATTCGTGTAATTATTTTTTTTGCTATTTTGTTTTAAAAAATTTATTCTAAAAATCTTTTTCAAAAGAATTCAAAATTATTTCTTGTATTAATTCACACGAGTTTCCCAGAAGATTTCATGAAATAATTCATGTAAGATTTTTGAATAGATACTGAATTATTTTTGTGAATGATTAATTTGTATCTTTCTGAAATTATTTCTGAATTATTGCATGAAAGAATACTTGCAATAATTTCGAAATTATTTTATGTATTCTTTCAAAAAATCTTTTCAAAGTCCTTTCAGAATTAATTCGTGTAATTATTTTTTTTGCTATTTTGTTTTAAAAAATTTTATTCTAAAAATCTTTTCAAAGTCCTTTCAGAATTAATTCGTGTAATTATTTTTTTTGCTATTTTGTTTTAAAAAATTTTATTTTAAAAATCTTTTTCAAAAGAATTCAAAATTATTTCTTGTATTAATTCACACGAGTTTCCCAGAAGATTTCATGAAATAATTCATGTAAGATTTTTGAATAGATACTGAATTATTTTTGTGAATGATTAATTTGTATCTTTCTAAAATTATTTCTGAATTATTGCATGAAAGAATACTTGCAATAATTTCGAAATTATTTTATGTATTCTTTCAAAAAATCTTTTCAAAGTCCTTTTAGAATTAATTCGTGTAATTATTTTTTTTGCTATTTTGTTTTAAAAAATTTTATTCTAAAAATCTTTTTCAAAAGAATTCAAAATTATTTCTTGTATTAATTCACACGAGTTTCCCAGAAGATTTCTTCAAATAATTCATGTAAGATTTTTGAATAGATATTGAATTATTTTTGTGAATGATTAATTTGTATCTTTCTGAAATTATTTCTGAATTATTGCATGAAAGAATACTTGCAATAATTTCGAAATTATTTTATGTATTCTTTCAAAAAATCTTTTCAAAGTCCTTTCAGTATTAATTCGTGTAATTATTTTTTTTGCTATTTTGTTTTAAAAAATTTTATTTTAAAAATCTTTTTCAAAAGAATTCAAAATTATTTCTTGTATTAATTCACACGAGTTTCCCAGAAGATTTCATGAAATAATTCATGTAAGATTTTTGAATAGATACTGAATTATTTTTGTGAATGATTAATTTGTATCTTTCTAAAATTATTTCTGAATTATTGCATGAAAGAATACTTGCAATAATTTCGAAATTATTTTATGTATTCTTTCAAAAAATCTTTTCAAAGTCCTTTCAGAATTAATTCGTGTAATTATTTTTTGGTAACACTTTTTTTATTTTTTTGGAAGATTTTTGAAAGTATTTTGTAAGGATTCCATATATTATTTTAAAAATTAATTTAAAATTAATTTTTTTTCCTTTTAAAATTCTTTCTAAATCATTTCAATGTATTAATTCATGAATTATTTCATGTAATTATTTCAGTTTTCTTTCATGCTGTATGGGTTACATATAATTTGTTCAGCATACAATGACTCAAAGAATTAAGACTTTTTCATTCGTATTTATTTGATTTCTTTTACAAAATCATAAATATTATTATTTTATAGATTATTTGTACAGTCTTGAAAAAAATTATTACCATTTGTAGAGAGTGCTTATTGAATAGATGAGATTCGAAGAAATAAAAGGACTAGACAAACTGTGTTGTTATTTATAGATTATCCAGAAAAAACGTCTACACTTGCCTTATTTTATACTTTCGTAGAAAGTTTTATATTAGCAATATTATTATTTGTACAGTCATGAAAAAAATTATTACCACTTGTAAAGAGTGCTTATTGAATAGAAGAGAGTAGAAGAATTAAAAGGACTAGACAAATTATGTTGTTATAGAATGTACTTAAAAAATTAGCTTTTAAAAACGTGTTGATTGTTTTAAAAAAAATATTTAAGCTCTCATTAAAGTTTTTGGTACTCAGGTTGACGGATGTTGCGAGAGAGGGAGGGGGAGAGAGAGAGAGAGAGAGAGAGAGTGAAGTGGGAAAGAGAAGGAGGGAGAGAGTTTATACAGTCATGAAAAAAATTATTACCATTTGTAGAGAGTCCTTATTGAATAGATGAGACTAAAAGAAATAAAAGGACTAGACAAATTGTGTTGTTAGAATTTAACGTACTTAAAAAATAGCTTTTAAAAAACGTGTTGATTGTTTTAAAAAAATATTTAAGCCCTCATTAAAGTTTTTGGTACTCAGTTTCACGGAAGTTGAGCGAGAGTGAGAGAGAGGGGAGGGGAAGAGAGAGAGAGAGAGAGAGAGAGAGAGAGAGAGAGAGAGAAGGGGAGGGAGGGCGGGAGAGACTAATACTTGTCTTAGTTTAAACTTTTGTAAAATGTTTTTTAGATATATTTCACAACTTTTTAAGAGAAAATAATAATTACACAGTGTGATAACATTATGAGGGTTTATTATAGTATAGTATATTTTTAATATCATTAGTAAATGATAGTATTGTTATTCACAAAAGTTTTAAATTTGAAAGTTTCTTCAAGGAGCTCGAAAAATGATTACATTAGTAAAATTTTTTGAAATAATATAATCGAACCCGTATATTCTTAGGTACGATGATAATAATTTAACAATACTATTAATTATTGTAAAGTCATATGAAAATATCATTCTTTTTATGTTTTCAGTTTGCAGGAAAAACTTATATACATACCTTATTTTATACATTCAAAGATTATTATTAGGAAGACAAATTACATAAATACTAAAGGGATCGATATTTCTTTGAACAAATTAGATCTTAAAACGAAGCTTTCAGTTCATATTTTTGTCATTTTCTTTCAGAGCATATTATAAGTATTTTCATTTTTTGGTACTAGAAATTGATTATTAAAGCCTTAAATTAGTTCTACTATAAGACTGCTATATGATAATATCATTAATTATTTTTGTAGCTTCGCAATTAATTATTGGCACCATGAGCCAATAATTAATTATATTATTCTCAACACTTGGATTTGTTGATATTATCACTAGAACCCGGTCAAAAATACCCAGCTAGGAAACCCAGTTGGATCTATGTCACATGGGAAATCCAGCCGGATCCTGGTGGATTTACACAGATTTCAGTAGATTAGATTAGACCACTTGTATTAATAACCCATCATTGCCACACATAATCTTGTAAAATTAAAAATGCAACCAGTTTGTGAACTAAGAATCACTGAGAATAAAAGCTTTCTTGACATTCTTGTATAGATAAAACTTTTTGAAATTATTATCTGAATCTTGTCTAGAAAAATATTTACTAAGAACTCTGAAACATTTTGACGTCTCCCATGATGAGAAATCATATATTAGATTAACTGAGCACTTTTATTCGTTGAAATTTTCACAATAACATATCATTTTTAATTTTTTCAGTATTCCCATGTTGATTAGGTATAATCTTTTTATTGGCACTTGAATAAATATGTACAACAGCACAGCACTGATATCGACTAAGTTTTTTGAAGATAACTGATGCTTTTTAAACCAAGGCTCAGACCAATATTTCAAATCTGCATCATAAATTATATTGTATATTTATAACCTCACATCTCACTCAGCAATATTTTCTTCTATGCAAAAACTTATTATGAAAATTATGAGCCTCATAACACATAATTATTCAATAAACAGTTGTTCTATTCTCGAAACATTTGAAACTGATTTTCAATAGAAGTTTTAAAATTTGATTATAAACACTTCATGTAACACGTCATACTCAGCGGTGGTTTATCCAATAGTCTACGCTCATAGTTCATGACTGTAGATGAGTGGCGCCATAACGTCATATCATTGAAACTCATGCGCGAATATGAATAAAATTTGAAATTTTGTCGATATTTTCTGATATACTCTGTAAAAATAAAAACAAGATTTCACAAAGTAACAATACTTATTATAAACTTTATTGATTTATAACTTGATAATAAAAGTTTGCTACTTATCTGATTATAATATATTGCTATTGCCCATTGATATTCACAGCTGTTTACATAGGTTATTTTCCAATCCACTTGAAGATTTAAAAAAAATTTCTTGAGACTCATGGACATACAGAAGATTCGGTTAGCCTACTCTACTTTTTCGATGAACTTGAATAATTAATAATAATTAATGAACTCTTCTTTGTTAAAAACTATTTTTTAACAGTGATCGATTTACTTGGTAATAATCTTTACATTTTCTGATATACTCTGTAAAAATAAAAACAAGATTTCACAAAGTAGCAATCCTTATTCTAAACTTTATTGATTTATAACTTTATAATAAAAGTTTGCTACTTATCTGATTATAACATTTGCTATTGCCCATTGACATTCACAGCTGCTTATATAGGTTATATTTTTCCGATCAAATTCAAAATGAAATAATCTGTATATGTATCTGTATGGTTATATATAATAAGTACTTATCTAACTAATAAAAGTTATTTTCCCCGTTGATTGATACACATAATTCTTCTCATAATTAGTTGATTTCTTGAGGTCTTTGAAATATATTATTATCAACTAACTCACTAAATGATAACATTTGTATATAAAAATACTGACATGTTATATGTAAGGTTAGGCGTCGACCAGATACGGGTGTGTATATGTACTATATATATAAATATATATATAGATATACAAGCGTAAAATAGACGACAACCGGAAGTGTCGTAAGAGCTGCAAACCGGATATCGGAATAACGAGAAGAAAAGTTCGGAAAGGAAACAGCACATAAAAAAATTCAGCTCTCTATATCTTCTGAACGAGATAATATTTTTAAATAAAATCTTTTGATTTTAGTAGAGCAATGAAATGGCTTTCGATTAAAAGGGATATGTTATATAGTAAAAACTAACGCAATATACGCAAAAGCGCATTGAATTTTTCGTACACCCATTTCAATGTATATGTAGCACCCGCTCCTTTAGGCTTTTTCTATACTTGCCTTCGGAGCGCTCCCGCGCTCCTTGATATGGCAGACAACCATTAGCTGTCAACAAACACAGTAAAGATTATCAATTACGATAGTTTCTTCAGCAATGTTTTCACTAGTATTGTTCACAGCGTAGGACAACTGTACACACAATAACTCCAGGAGTGCAAATATTTAGAGTCTATATATATATATATATATATATATATATATATATATATATATATATATATATATATATATATATATATTTATATATTTATATATATTTATATATATATAACTTAGTACACCGCTACCTTGCAGGACACCTACAGGTTTTCTGCAATAGAAGTAGGTATAAAACGTTAAACAGTATGTAAGTGACTAAAGAAATAATATCCCTCAAGGTGTTGACTAACACCACGACGCCTGCGGCGCCCCCTATCAGTTCCGCAGTATTTTATGTTGATTTCGGAAAAATTTTACGGAAGAAAACGTTGTGAAAGAAACCCTAAATGTCCTGAATAATACAAAAATGTCCTGAAAGGTAGCGGTAAACATATTCCTAATTCAGTACAGTCCTGAAAACATGCAAATGTCCTGAAACATAGCGGTGAACAGAAATATATATATATATATATATATATATATATATATATATATATATATATATATATATATATATATATATATATATATATATATATATAAGTATGTTGGTGAACCTATTTGGCGAGCTATAGTTTTTTTACCATGATTGAAGTATATGCTTGACTAAAGAAATAATATCCCTCTCTGGGGCTGAGGTATTAATAAAACTCGCCAAAACAGTCGTTCCGTATCTTTTTTACTCGTCAAAACGTGCCAGAAATATAAATATAATCATATGAACATAGACTTATTATTTAAATTCCGGAAAGTGTCTGCATAACTAGCGTTTCATATACTTATATATATATATATATATATATATATATATATATATATATATATATATATATATATATATATATATATTATTATACTATATATAGTTGTAAGCTGAATTGAGTTGTTAACCCTCCACGTCCCTCCGCGTCCCTCCGCGTCCCTCCGTGTCCCTCCGCAAAGTGCCCTCCACAAAATAACGTAAAATTCACTGTTTTTTGCGTTATTTGGGGTCTGCATTGTCCCTCCGCATGTTCCTCCGCGTCCCTCTGCGTCCCTCCGCGTCCCTCCGCGTCCCTCCGCATCCCTCCGCGTCCCACCGCGTCCCTCCGCAAAAAGGGTCTTGTCCCTCCGCATCCCTCCGTGTACCTCCGCGTCCCTCCGCGTCCCTTCGCGTCCCTTCGCGTCCCTCCGCGTCCCTCCGCATTGCCCCTCCGCATTGTCCCTCTAATGACAACTATCTGTGATGCAGAAGCACTTATGTCGACAACTTTTGCATCGCTCCGTTGTCAGTTCTTCACCTCGATACACAAATAACAGGCTGCTTTCTGAAAATAAACTATGCCACCTTCCTGCCATCAGCTCAAGAAGCGCGTTCGCGCATTTATTATAATGCGCGCCTTTTCTCCGCAATTAACGAGACCAATTAATTACAGAGCAACTTTTTGAAAGGAAACTTCTTAATTATTCAAATCAAGGATAACGCCAAACTCACGCGGGCGCAGCGCGGCGTATGCGTATTCATTTGACAGTTCAATTACAAGTCGAACGCTGTCCGTATTTTTTCTTCCCAAAGAAAAGTGCAGCAACTGCAAACAGAGCATGAGAAAACGGCGAGAGACGGATTGAGGGCCTTCGTTAGTTCTTTCTCCCCCCTCTCTCTATCTCGCTCTTCTTCTCTCTCTTTCTCTTATATATATATATATATATATATATATATATATATATATATATATATATATATATATATATATATATATATATATATATATATATATATATATATATATATATATATATATATATTGTAGGAGAGGCGTTGCCGAGCTCGTCCTCGAACATCTCTCATCATCATCCTTTTCTACGTTAAAAGTAAATAAACAGAAATGTAGTAAAAATAAAAATTTAGAGTATGAATCATATTTTGGTAATATAAGTTATGTTTGTAAATTTTGTTCGGCAGTATATTGGAAAGAAGAAAATAATAAATCAATTTGTTGTAGTAAGGGTAAAATAATTTTGTCTCCGCTAAGTATATATAATAAAACACTAAAGAATCTATTATTATATGATAACAATTTTCGAACTTTAATCAGATATTATAATAACTTATTTTGCTTTGCTACATTTAGTGCAAACGTAAAATACGAAAAGAAAAAAGCTATTTATAATTTAAAAATTCAAAGACAAGTTTGTCATATAACGCCAAATACTTTATTACCAAAAAAATAATATATATATATATATATATATATATATATATATATATATATATATATATATATATATATATATATATATATATATATATATATATATATATATATATATATGATGACAATATGATGACAATACTGCAATTGAAATGAAAATAAAGAGTCCTCAAGAACATTTAAAATTATTGATTGAAGTTTTAAATAGTAATCCTTATGCTAAACGGTATAAATATTTACACGAAATAACTAATACAGAGAAACTTTCAAATTATAAATTATATTTTGTTCGTAAGAATAATAATCAAAAACATAATTATACTAAACCATTAACGTCGGAATGTGCAGCTATAATTATTTCCAAATCAGGAATCCCTCATAATTATGATCTATATACGTTTATCCGAAAAATAGTTCTAATGAAAAAGAATACACATATTTAAGTACATTATCACATCATGTTGACCCAATGGTATTTCCATTATTTTTTCCTTCAGGAGATTTAGGCTGGACTATTGGTTATACTAAAAAACCATATGATTCAAAAGAAAATATTCTAACAATATTACAGCACTATTCTTATAGATTAGCTTACAGACCAAATTCAGAAAATTTCAATCCACTTTTATTTGGAGGGAGACTAACCCAACAATTCTTTTTAAATGCCTATATTATGATAGAAAACAATAGAATGAATTATTTTAGGCAGAAACAAAAAAAATTACGTACTGAATTTTATCAAGGTTTGAGGGATCATGTTATAAATAGTGCATTAAATATATCATAAAATTTTGAAAAAAAAAGAAAGACTAGGAAATATTTTTGTACTACCAGCAACTTATATAGGTAGTCCTAGATATATGCAGCAACATTATCAACATTCAATGGCAATAGTAAGAAATATTGGTCGACCTGATTTATTTATAACTATGACGTGTAATCCTAAGTGGAAAGAATTAAAAAATGTATTAACGACATTTCCTATCGGAACTACGCCCAATGATATACCAAATATTACAGTTAGATTATTTTATACAAAATTTAAGTGTTTACTTAATGATATAGAAAACCATCAAATTTTTGGACATGCTTTAGCTTATGTGTATACTATTGAATTTCAGAAAAGAGGATTACCATATGCACATCTTGAAGTAACATTAGATCATAAAAATAAATTAATGACACCAGAAGCTATTAATAAACACATTTCTGCTGAGATACCTTCTAATAATGATAAAAAATTACAAAAATTAGTTATAAAACATATGTTACATGGACCACATAGTGAAAATTCTCCGTGTTACGATAAATGTAAAGACGTTTGTAAAAAAAATTTTCCTAAACCTTTTCAATCGTCAACAACATTTAAAAAAAATGGTTATCCTCAATATAAACGAACAAATAATTCTTCTGATAATTACACATATCGACTTAAAAGAAGTAAACAAATTATTCCAGTCGATAATTCAACGGTAGTTCCTTACAATAAATTTTTATTAGAAAAATATAAATGTCATATTAATGTTGAATATTGTGCTTCAATTCAAAGCATCAAATATATTTTTGATTATATACATAAAGGTACTGATAGAGCTTTTTGTACATTAAAAAAAATGATGACAAAAAAAATTGAATATATGATGAAATTACTGAATATATTGATGGCCGATACTTGAGCCCAATGGAAGCAGCATGGCGGTTACAAAAATTTCCCTTATGTGGAAGGAGTCATACTGTTATCCGTTTAGCAGCTCATACAGAAAATCAACAAAAAATTGTTTTTTCTTACTCGCCCACCCGAAAGTACGTACTTCCGGCCCGCATCTCCGGGCCGAAAGAGAAACTTTCGCATCCTATTTTAGACCAACCGCGCGCTCTGATTGGCTGCCGAAATTTCCTGACCCGCTGCGCTTGAGCGCCTGCGCGCATGTCCGACGAAAGATGTTTGTGCGGTGTGAAGGTTAGACACGTACGAAATAAACAGAGGAAAGTGCACGGGTGATGAGAAAAAAGAGTTAAATGAAACAAAAAGTGGTGTTGTTTGATCGTGGTCATTGTTTTTTCCTCTTGTTTCCTACACGTACTTTCGAGTCGTGTAGAAACAATAAAGTAAACGTACGGACGGGAGCGTCCGAGGAAAATATGTTTGTGTGGTGTGAAGGTTAGACACGTACGAAATAGACAGAGGAAAGTACACGTGTGACGAGAAAAAAGAGTTAGTTGAAATAAAAAGTGGTGTTGTCTTTTTTTAATGAATGAGTTTCTGATGCCCGCCCCGACCAGCAAAACCTCGGCTTCGCCTCGGTCTTGCAAATGTCGGGCGGGCATCAAACCATCTGTGTAACAGCGAAAGTAGCAGACGGCCTAAAAACCAGCTCTTCACGCCGGGTCGAAAGAAAAAACGGTCGGTAATATCGACCGAGCTACCCAAAGCGGCCGACAGAGGCAGTACTATCGAGCGGGCCGAAAGAAAAACTAACACTCAAACACAGCTAGCAGACGACAATGCAATTTTATCAATTATTTAACAATTACAGAACGTACTTTCGGCCGGGGAGTAAGAAAAATAGTATACAATACTTGGACCGGAAATTGGATGCCCTGGCCGTGCGTCATGACGCCCTCGGCTTCGCCTCGGGCGTCATACCACGCACGGCCCGGAAATCCAATTTCCGGCCCACGTATCGTAATGTACTATTGAAGAAAATTATGAAATAGATGCTCTTGATAATTGGAAAACAACTTTAACAGCGTGGTTTGACTTGAATAAAAATGATAAATTTGCAAATAATATAAAATACGTTAATATACCGCATTATTATATATTTAACGCAAAAAAAGTTTGGGTAAAACGTGAACGTGAACAAAAACATTATGCTATTGGACGTTTAAATATAGTATCTCCAAAAGATTCTGAAAGATTCGCTTTAAAATTAATATTAAGTCGTATAAAAGGCACTACTTCCTTTAAAGATTTACTTACATATAAAAATGTAACGTATAATACTCATAAAGAAGCTGCGACTGCAATGGATTTAATAGAAAACGATTTACAAATTTAAAAAATTTTTGAAGAAACATGTATCATGTTACCTTTTCAATTACGTAAATTTTTTACTTCGTTTCTACTAACAGAAAATATTCAAGCCAATATTATTTGGGAAAATTTTAAAAATACTTTAGTGAAGATTTTCATGAAAATAAAGATAACTTAGCTTCAGATCATATAAATAAATTATTATTGTTGGAAGACTTATCTTGTACAGATTTTGGATTACTTGAACCTGATCCCATCATAAATGATATAAAATACGATAGTAAAATAATTTCAATTACTAAGGAAATATTCGAAGATATGTTTACAAAATTAAATGAAGATCAAAAATTTATTTTCAAACAACTTATAAAAAATATAAATAAAATAAATTTTATAGGCGGTCCTGGAGGTTCGGGTAAAACATTTCTATATAATACTTTAGTTTATTATTTTCTATCAAAAGGAAAAAATATTATATCAATGGCTTGGACTGGTATAGCGTCTATTCTATTACCCAAAGGAATGACTACTCATAGAACCTTTAGATTACCATTAGATTAAATAGTATTGAAAATTCTTTTTTAAAATTAGAATCAGATAAAAATAAATTAAGAGAAATAGAAGTCATAATCTGGGATGAAGCATCTATGATACCCAAAAAAAGCTTTAGAAATTATTGACAGAATTTTAAGAGATTTATGTACAAACGATTTACCTTTTGGGGGAAAATTAATAATTTTAGGAGGTGATTTTCGACAAATACTCCCAGTAATGGAAAACGGATTTAGAAGTGCTATAATTGAAGACACTATTAAATATTCTGAACTTTGGCATTTATTTAAAATTTTCAAATTAAAACACAATATACGTTCTCAGAATAATGAATTCTCAAAATTATTATTACAAATTGGAGACGGTAATATAAATCCTTTTATAATACCTAATAATTGGAGAACTAACGATGTTTGCTTACAAATTTATAAAAATATTAATAAAATAAATGATTATGATCGTGTTATTTTAGCACCTCATAATGAAGACATTAAATTTTTGAATAAAAAAATTTTAATGTTATTAAATGGTGATAAGAAGACTTATTATAGTACAGATTATGCGACTCATAAAGGTGTTGATCAAAGTGATGACAACATTCATCTACTTTTTCCAATAGAAACATTAAACAATATTTATGAAGGTTTGCCACCTCATAAATTAGATTTAAAAGTTAATGCTATTGTTATGTTAATTAGAAATTTGAGTATACACGAAGGTTTGCGTAACGGTACTAGACTTAAAATAACCAAATTATTTAGATTTAATATTGAAGCAGAAATATTAACAGGAGAAAACGTAGGTAATAGATTTTTTATTCCAAGAATTACATTAAATACAGGAGAATCTTCTTCATTACCGTTTATTCTTTATAAAAAAACAGTTTCCATTAACATTAGCATTTTGCATGACCATTAATAAATCTCAGGGACAACGTTTTGATAGTTTTGTAGGGTTATACATCAAAAGGCAATTATTCTCACACGGTCAATTATATGTTGCTTTACCACGATATAGAAATCCAGATAACATATATATATACAAAATAATTTAGAAAATTCATTAGAAATTGAAAATATTGTTTGGGAAGAAATTCTTGATAATTAAAAAAAAACAATTAGTTATATAAGTAAATATGTATATATATTTATTGCATATATTTATTAAAAAATATGTTCATATATATTCAAAAACCAAATTTCTCAATATAAAATATACGCAATAAAAGTATAAAATAAAGGAGAAATTATTTGAATGATAAGAGATTTTAATAATTAGCTAAATGAAAATTCTATATAAAATTTAATTAAGTTTCGATTTGATCCCTATAAAAATACAAATAAAATCAAAGAAAAGATTTTTGAATTAAAATTTTTAAAGTTATTATGCTCTATTATTTTCAAAATACAAATTTCACAATATAAAATATACGCAGTAATAGTATAAAATAAATGAGGAATTGTTTAAACGATATTATAAGAGATCTAAATCAATAGCTAAATGAAATCGGTATACAAAATTTATTTAATCTAAGAAGCTAATGAGTTAAGTCGATCTGACGGAGGCGAGGATTACAAATAAAAAATTCAACGCTTTGTTGTTCAACATCGACTTCATGTGTACTACGTAACACACGTTATAATTTAAGCCTGAAGAGGTTGGCAGACCAAGCCAACGAAACGTTGCCTTTTCTAATGAAATCGTTGAATTTTTGATTTCTAATCCTCGCCTCCGTCAGATCGACTTAACTCATTAGCTTCTTAGAAAAAATTTGGGAGTGCGATATTTTACTCATATTCTACAAAATTTATTTAAGTTTCAGTTTATACATAAAATAATAAAAATAAAATACAACAAAAGATTTTTAAATTAAAATTGATAGCGTAAATGTACTCATATATTCAAAAAAATCACTACCTTGAAAATAAATAGGTCCAATGTCTTCATGGTCTTATTTTTCAAAGTTGGGGGATTGACGAGCGGAGCGAGTAGGGGGCGCAGCCCCCCCTAGTGTATATATATATATATATATATATATATATATATATATATATATATATATATATATATATATATATATATACACACATATATAATACAGAAATGTCGAATAGAAAACCTATACACAGAGAGCTCAGTTAGGGAAGGCTCTGAGCAGCCTACATCAACCCTCTAAACGTAACATCTTACTTACAATGATTATTAGGTGATGGTAATAGGAGCTGAGCTGCCCGAGACGTAGTGACGTTGGCCTTTTGGCTCCTCTTGCATGCTCTTGTACCTTGCAGACCGTTATGTTTCTCACATGCAATATCGTACCTGTAATATAAATAAAAGGATTAGTTTTTTACTAAAATCACTCATTGCATGGCTTGTAAAAGAATAAGACAAACAGTAGTTGAAACGATAGCTGTTACAAACAAAATTTCCCTGTAAACGCTCTTGGAGGCTAGCCACGCGTGCAACCCACAACTTCATAATCCATTCTGCATCTGCTGAAAGAACAGTATGTGACTGAAGCAACAATCTCAATAGCATGACATTGAAAGTATGATCACCAGCTGAAGAGACATGAACAGTTATTGTGAAGCTTGATTGGCACCAGAGGTCTAGCCACATGATGTTAAAAGAGATAAGAACTCACTCACCGAGTGAGACTTATTAACTCAGACAGCATGTCTCCAAATATACACATCATCCTCGTGGCACCACTGGTAACAAAGGAGCATGAGACAGAGCACTCATACAGTTACATCTTATGCACACATTGGGTATCTGTGCAAGTGTTTGGTACAATTTATTGATGCTGATATTCTTAAGATTACCATTTCGATTGTGAGTGATTCTGAAACTTCCACAACTAAACTTTTATATTACATAGTTTACAACAATAGTATGCATTTCGATACCAACGTGAAGAAGTTCGTTTATCTTCGGTGGACGTTTGCGCCCGAGCGAAGCGAGGGTGAACAAGACACACGAGGATAAAATCCTCATTGCTCATGTATCGAATAGTATTTTTTGACACGTGTGTAAAACTTGATATAGCGCTTGCTTTTTTATTCAATCGTGTAAAAAATCGAGCTTTGAGCATGGAGTGTCAAAAAATTTTATATAATAAGTATACTAATGTTTTTCCACTGCTTTAATTTAAAGCGTTTTCTTTCACAATTTGCAATGATAAATTTTTCACCTTAAGGTGATGTGATACCACACTATTACTCAATTCTGGATTCCCGTTTTGCTCCTTCAATTTTAAACTTTTTGAAAAAAACTCTTTGACACGTTTTAAGTTTAATAAAGAACTACAACGTATCAAAGAGTTTTTTTCTTAAAATTAAAAATGGAATGAGAAAAACGGAAACGCAATTTTCAGTAATAGCGTGGGTATCGCATCACCTTAATTATGACAGGAATTTTCATCATACTCTTAATTTATATAATAATAACTTGCTATTGATCCGCTATCACTCACAAAATCCAAAAAGTAATATAAATAATATCAGCATAGATAGTTTCAACCCAACACTTATGCAGATGTCAAACTTCTTTCATATGCAACTACAAGTACTAGTTGCATGTACTTATTAATATTATTAAATTTTTTAGACTATCCGGCTCAACTACAAAAAAACCCTTGAGCGTTAGACCCCAGGATTTTAGATTTTATCTTTTTATGGTGAAAGGAAGTGCTCTGTTCAGTTACAAGCAATTTTTAGACCCGAACGTAGTAACGACAGTTTCAGATTTAAAATGTTATAAAATCCCAGTGCTCTTTCATACTGCCACCTTAGTCAGGTATCTGTGATACAGGTGCTAGTATGAAAGTGCATTAGCATTTTGTAAAATTTTAATTCTGAAACTGTCACTGCTACCACTTAATTACTTGCATTCACAAATAACCTATCAGTTATTGCTAGTAAAATTTGCTACATTTGCAGGTTTTATTAACCTCATTCAAAACTTAAGTTGCCACATTTTTGTGCAAATTGAGCAATAACATCACTTACAGACGAAAATTTTCTCTGTTATAACATGTACAAAAATTTTCTACCATTATTCTAAATCGATGGCTGAGCGGAACAAGGTCGTATCTCACCGCGCGGACGAAGAACGTCGTATCTCACCGTGCGGATGAAGAACGTCGTATTTCACAGCGCGAAGGAAGAACGTCGTATCACAGCGTGCGGGCGAAGAACGTCGTATCTCACCGCGCGGACGAAGAACGTCGTATCTCGGCGCATATTTTTTTCTTGAAATTTTGTAGTAGCAGTTCTGCGCACTCAAACGGCGCGTGTGTATTCTCTCTCTCTATATATATACTTTAAAAATCCAAAAATAATATTTTAACCATTAATATAAAGATAAAAACATAAATTATATTATTTATTTTTTATGTTTTTATCTTTATATTAATGGTTACAATATTATTTTTGGATTTTTTAAAGTGTATATAGGTATGTAGAGAGAGAATACACACGCGCCGCGCGAGCGCGCAGAGCTACCACTACAAAATTTTAAGAAAAACAATACGCGCCGAGATACGACGTTCTTCGTCCACGCGGTGAGATACGACATTCTTCATCCGCGCGGTCATATACGACGTTCTTCATCCGCGCGGTGAGATACAACGTTCTTCGTCAGCGCGGTGAAATACGACGTTCTTCGTCCGCGCGCCGAGATACGACCTTGTTCCACTTAGCCGTCCAAATACAAAAAACTATCTACAGCAGTAGAATTAGCAGCTCAGATTACCCACACAGCTGCAGGTATGCCCCACTCGAAAAAAGAAAAATGCGCGCTGCTGTCAGTGTCCATGCTGGTGACCACGATCGAGGCAGTTTACACCAGGTTGACATGTTGCACCATGGCATGTAGACCACTGAATGCAGCGAAGGCCTGGGTTACATTCGTTGTATATGGATTGCTAATATCTTGTTATCCTGTATGCTGCTGTTGTTTATAGCTGGGCACTTACAGAAGTGATGGCATAATTACAGGCTCGTGGTATGATAAACCGATGTTTTGCATTGTTTTCAGGGAATGCCATCAACAACCATTGGTGTCAAATAGTTATCAAATCTAGAAATAGAATAAAAACTAGATATTCTATATATATATGTATTATTATTATTATTATTATTGGGGTCAACAAAAGAAAAATGACGGCGGGAGTAGCGCAGGGCTCGATCCTTGGCCCCGATATTTGGAACGTAGGTTACGATGAGGTGTTGGATCTTCCGATGCCGCCGGGGGTCTATCTGGTCGGCTACGCAGACGATCTGGTCATCGTCATCACGACCAAGGATACACGACTGGCTCAGATGAGGCTGACCCAAGCCATGAGACGGGTGGATGAATGGATGCAAAGTCGGGGACTACAGCTGGCCATGCAAAAGACGGAGTTACTATACCTAACTAGGAAACGGATAGACACGACAATACCCATGACGGTGGGGACGTCCGTTGTGCATCCTGGACGGTCCGCCAAATATCTGGGGGTGATCCTGGATACGAGGATGACCTTCTGGCCGCACATACGTGGCGTCGCTGAGAGAGCGGCGTTAAAGACCGCCGCCCTCGCCCGCCTCATGGCAAATACGAAGGGACCGAGACCGAGCGTACGACGACTGCTTATGACAGTGACCAACTCGATGCTCCTTTATGGGGCCGAGATATGGGCGAACGCGACGCGAATAGAGAAGTACCGCAAAAAGATCGCGGCGGTACAAAGACTGGGAGCGCTGCGAATCGCGTGCGCGTACCGCACCGTCTCAGAGGTGGCGGTACTAGTGATCGCAGGGGTTGTTCCAGTAGACCTTCTCGCTCTCGAGCGGAAAAGGATCTACGAGTACAGCGAAGAAAGGGGAAGAGCGAAGGCTTCCATAGATGCACGGACGACGACGCTGACATCATGGCAAACGCGATGGACAGACAGCGACAAAGCCAAGTGGACGAGACGCCTCATAACGGACGTGCGACTCTGGCATAAGAGAGGAGCTAGGGAGGTGAACTTTTACCTGATCCAGTTCCTATCCGGACACGGATACTTCCGCCAGTATCTGCATCGGATGGGGAAGGTAACGACCCCGTCCTGCAGGTACTGCGGACATAATAGAGACGACGCGGAGCACACATTTTTCGTGTGCCCCCGCTGGATAGTCGCGAGACACAGACCACAGACGAAGACAGGTGACATCACACCGGATAACGTCGTGGGAAATGATACAGTAAAATTACAAGATAGAAACAATGAATCAATGTTTTTAAGTCCAACTGATGATTACAAAATATACAAAATAATAAAGGCAATGAAAAAGAAATCGAGTGGAGTAGACAATATAAATGTTACAACTTTAAAAGTAATTGCAAATTATATAGTAACACCTCTACAACATATATTTAATATATGTATTGCAGAAGGCATTTGGTCAGATGAGTTAAAAAAGGCTGAAGTAGTACCCCTACACAAAGGTGGAGATAGAACTTGTAAAAACTATAGACCAATTTCACTTATTTCCAATTTAGCTAAAATTTTCGAAAAAATAATTTATACTAGGCTGTTTTCTTTCTTGAATAAATATAACATAATATCGAATAAACAATTCGGCTTTGTAAAAAGAAGGGGACCTACTGATGCATTGAACTATATAACTAACATAATTTATGATAATTTGGACAAAAGTAAACCTATAATCACAGCTTTTCTAGATCTAGTCAAAGCCTTCGACACGGTAAATCATAAAATTTTGTTAGACAAGCTAGAAAGATATGGTATAAGAGGTAATTCATTAAAATTGCTGAAAAGCTATCTCTCTGGTAGAAAACAAAGAGTTAAAATAAATGAAAATAAAAGCAACTACAGAGAAATTTCAATTGGAGTCCCGCAAGGAACAATTCTAGGGCCAATATTTTTTGTACTTTATGTAAACGATCTACTGAGAGATATGCCAAACGAATCAATAGTGTCCTATGCTGATGACACCGTCATCATTTCAAGTGATGACACGTGGACGACAGCGGGGATCAAAATGAAACAGTATCTAAATGATGTTTCTGGATGGCTTGCTCTAAATAAGTTATCTTTAAACGTGGATAAAACTGTTTATATAACATATGGTAATTACTGTGATAGTGTCCCTGACACAATAAATATTAATATAGGTAGTTATACACTTAGAAGAGTAGAATATCACAAATATTTAGGTTTGTTTTTTGACTTCAATATGAAATGGGACAAACATATTGACTACTTAGTTAAAAAAACTAAATATTTAATATTTATTTTTGCCAAAATTAAAAATATTATGAGAAGAGAATCTTTAATGATGATGTATTATGCTTTTTTTCATAGTTTAATAAATTACGGTATAATAGCATGGGGAGGAGCATATAATAATAATCTAAACCTCATTCAAAGGGCACAAAACAAAATAATAAAGATAATTAATAAAAATAGATTTCAGCCAAATGGTGATATACTTACTCCCTCACAATTGTTCAGATTAGAAGCAATAACTTACTATTACAGTAAATTAAAGGAAATGTACAAAAATAATAAGAATAATACTAGAAATAAGAGTATTCAATTGCCAAAAAGAAGTAAACGAATAAGTGAGAAAAATAGTTGCAATGTAGCTATAAAAGAATTTAATAAACTAACAAATGATCTCAAGGAATTAACATCTTCCAAAGTGTTCATAAAAAAAAAATAAAAAAGTTCATAGTGAATAGTATATAGTATATAGCATATTCAATAATTGTTAGTAATTAAGATAATAAATTATATAGTTTATGTGATGATATATTATATAATATTTAAATTATTAAGTTTTCAAAGTTTATACGGTGGTATTTAAGATCAAATTATAAAATATAGAAATAATTAGATATTCTTGATTTTCTTTTGTTTTTAGTTTTTTTAGTTTTAAGGTAGACTAAGTCTACGACCAGCCTATGTACAAGTAACTATGTTTACTTCTGTAGGAGTGTTCTAAGGATTTGTAAAGGTGACAAGTTCACCTCTAAACCTTTTGTAACATTATTTTATGGTCAATAAATTTATTATTATTATTATTTATTATGAGCGCTGCGCCCGCGCATCGCATATAATGCAGTAATACAAATTCAAACATATGCATAATATTTTAAATTTTACATTTGCCATATTTTGGTTTTGTTACATTAATTTTCAGATTAAACTTGAGATGTGAAAATACGTTGAAAAACGAATAATATATTATTTGATAAAATATCAATGTCATTTTTATTTATGCGTATACATCAAATAAATCAATATTATTTACTTGAAGTTTAAAATTGTGGCGCTTAATTTTTTTTTATACTAAATTATAGACAATAATTATAAATTAATTTAATAATATTTTATGTTTAGCTGAAAATTAACAAATTTTTGCCAGAAGAAGTAAAAGAATTATCGCGGTTAGCTACAACGGGACTTTCTTGCACTCGATTTGCGATACCTTTTTTTCTAATTAAGTTTTCTTAAAAATTCAAAATCTAGCGTATTTGTAAATGAAAAGCAAACAACTTTGCAATAGAAAAATTTTGAGAAAATTAGTGCAAATAGTGAAAAAAGTCTTATAAACAAATTAAATTGACATTTTTTACTGAAATTTTTAATTAAAAACGTTAAATAATTATGTAAACTAAATTATAGATAATAATTATGAAGTAGCTTAAGGGGACAAGCCATGGTTAGGGGGTCGAAAAATCGATTTTTTTTTTTATGTACTATTTTGATAGTAAATTTTCTGCTGAATACTATGCTTCTAACCGCATTTCCAAATTCGATTTCGTTTAGAAAATACAGCTAAAACCGTGAAGTCACTTTTTTGCATATTTAGTGATTTTTCTTAAATTATCCATTTTAGATATACTATTGTTAATCTTATATTATTTTATGCTTCACAGCATACAATACTGAATTTAGAACGTAAATGTACATTGACATAGTAGGCAAACTTAACTCGAGGTATAAACCTCGTGTATTTTACTTTTACTCTACTTATACAAAAGTATAATACGTACAATACATATAGATGGTTTAAAATCTCATCTGTTTACGTTCTGTCAGCGCCATAGTCGTTGGGATTTAAACTAAAAGTGTTTTGAATATAATTGAATCTGCATTTTTCAATGCAATTTATTCAGTATTGACAAAAAATTTTTTTGTAAATAAAGTGCTGTGTAGAACTCTTTTAACTGAGAGTGTAGAAGACAGCGATTTTAGGTTAACTGCACTGTGCAAAGTGTTGTTAATATTTTTAATTTAGTGAGTTCAGTGAGTGACTTTTATTTGTGTTTTTTAATAACTAACATTATAGAGGATTAGATATTAGCCACTATGGATTCTGACAAGAGAAATAGAACATCAGGAGCTCCAGGAAAGAAGAGAAAATTTGGAAGAAAAAAAAAAAAACATAAAGGATTTAACAAAAATTCAGAGAATGTTCAACAAAAAATCACGAACAAAAGGAAAAGAAGTACAACTTCAGGGAAAATAAAAGATATATCTGTAGAAGCGTCACAAACAAGAAACAGAATAATAGATATAAACATTCTGTTCTTACAGCTGGAGAAATTTCTTGTATGTGCAACATGTAAAGGACAAGTTAAAATTATAGAAGAAGATATTCGAGGACTTGGCTCCAAATCTAACATTATGTGCAAAAATTGTTCAGAGAGAAGAATTATAAGCACGAGCAAGCAAGTTGGAGCTCAAAGCAATGCTTATGAAACCAACAGACGCAGTCTTCAAGGAATTTCAAGTTTGATTGGCTTGCGTTCTCAACAAGTTCTTGACATATTTATCAAGAACAGTTTTTGTAAAGCATGTTTAAAGTGGGAAAATAGAAAAGGCACAGAAGAATATGAAGACTGGTTCAGTGATCATCAAGATAAATGTGCAGCAAACCATGAAGGAAGTGCTGGAAAGATGGAAGTCGATGGAGTTGTGGAAATGTTTAGAAGATCTCAAGAAAAGTATAATGTAAAATACCATCATTACATTGGAGATGGAGATTCGAAAGTGTACAGTGCTTTGTGCCAGGCCAAACCGTATGGAGATGAAGTTAAAGTTGAGAAGAAGGAGTGTGTGGGACACGTCCAGAAACGAATGGGAACCAGACTCAGGAATTTAAAGAAAAATTTTGGAAAAAAGTTATTAGACGATGGAAAAACCATTGGAGGCCAAGGACGATTAACAGCAAAAGTAATTGATCAGCTCACCACATATTATGGTAATGCCATCAGAAACAACACGGACTCTGTAGAAAAAATGCTGAATGCTATATGGGCTACGTACTACCACAAGATTTCCACAGACCAGAATCCTCAACATCATTTATGCCCACCAGGACAGAGCAGTTGGTGCAAGTGGCAAAAAGCGAAGGCTCAAAAAAAACTAAAAGATTTTCATCATAAAGACAGTATTCCTGCAGTGATTATGGAGCAGTTGAAACCAATTTACAAAGATCTCTCTGAAAAGGAGTTGCTTCACAGATGTTTAGGCGGTTACACCCAAAATAGTAATGAGAGTTTTAATAATTCAGTTTGGAAGATTGTAACCAAGACCTCCTTCAGTGGTGTACATGTGCTCACAGCAGGTGCTTGTATTGCTGTCACTTGCTTCAACGATGGAAGAGTTGATTTTCTGAATATTATGGAAGCCTTTGATGTGAAACCTGGAGTAGCTGCAATTGAGTGGGCACAGAAAAGCAATGACATGAGATTATTTCATGCTGAGAGGAATGCCGAAGAAAACACTTTAGAAAATAGGAGAAAACGAAGGAGACTGCAATTGAATTTACCTGAAGAGTCATATGCACCAGGTTCTTACTAGAGTAGGTAAAAAGTTATTTTTATGCGATAATAGCTAATATAATATTTATTAATTTTTTTCTTTTTACAGGTGTGTTATTGGCTCTCATAAAAGGATTAATTTATTTTGAGGTTATTTTTACTGTCAATAACATTTATGACTAACAATGTTTTCAGCCTAGTACGAAAAAAAAAAATAAGTACAACATTTATGTATTAATCTAAAAAATTTAAAAATATTGTTGAATTAATGAAATTCTTTTTTATAGGTTTATTCAACAGTTAAAATGATTTAGCCAGGACTACTTTCATCTAATTGGCATCTGTTTCATTTTTCCACTAAAGTATATCATACAGAATGAAAAAAAAATTTTTGGTAAGTAGTTTTGAAACTTATATAAAGTTATAGAAAACCAAAACTTTGAATTGAATTTCTGAATAACTTGTTTTTTGTATTTACAGGGACTTTGCCGCAGGATTTCTTTTAAATAAAGCAAGCTAGAGGTTTGGAAATTTAGGAATATCTTTAAAATTGTGTTGGTTATAGAAAATGTGAGGTACTTTTTTGAAAAAGGCTTTAGAAAAAAATTATAAAATAAAATTACAAAAAATATTGAAATTTTAATAAAAAAAACATAAAAAAATTAGATTTTTCATTAAAAAACAATTTTAAAAATTTTTTAAAAAAAAAGTAGCTCACATTTTCTATAACTGGTATAACTACAAAGGTACTCCTAAGTAACCAGACCCCTGCCTTGCATTGTTCAAAAAATTTCCTGCGGCAATGACATGCCAGTTTCTAATTCAGAAGGGTTTCTTAATCTAATGGACTGCAAGACCAAAATCTTAAACACCTGGATGATGTAGTCTTAAATTATAGGTAATTGTATAACTTAATAATAAAAAAAAGTTTGAACTCTTAAAATTATATATTGGCTTTGTTATTAAAGAATTAATACAATAGCTTTTTTTTCAGGTTCAACCATGGCTTGTCCCCTTAATAGAATATTATTCTCTCTTCAAAATGCGAGGTTGAAAATTGAAAAATTTTTGTTAGAACCGGAGATACAAGCGAAAGAGTGGCCGCGCGAAGCTACATCAGAACTTTTTTGCACTAAATATGCTATAACTTTTTTTCGAATTAAGTTTTCTTAAAAATTCAAAATCTAGCGTATTTGTAAATGAAAACAAACAACTTTGCAATAGAAAAATTTTGAGAAAATTGGTGCAAATAGTGAAAAAAGTCTTATAAACAAATTAAATTGACATTATTTACTGAAATTTTTAATTAAAAACGTTTAAATAATTATGTAAACTAAATTATAGATAATAATTATGAAGTAGCTTAATAGAATATTATTCTCTCTTCAAAATGTGAGGTTGAAAGTTGAAAAATGTTCGTTAGAACCGGAGATACAAGCGAAAGAGTAGCCATGCGAAGGTACATCAGGACTTTTTGCACTAAAGGACCCCGCACACAATGTATGGGAAAAAATCATTCGGTCAAATTGAACGAAACTTTGAAAAAAGAGAAATCTTGAGGTCCTGAAGAAATCTATGTTTTTCTAAAGTTTCTTTCAATTTGACCGGATGATTTTTCCAATACATTATGTGCGGGGTCCTTTGCTATAACTTTTTTTCTAATTAAGTTTTCTTAAAAATTCAAAATCGAGCATATTTTTGAATTAAAAACCAACAATTTTGCAAAAGCAAAATTTTGATATCTATCAAAGAATTAAAGATATAACGATTTAAACAATTAAATTGTTAATAACAATTTATCTGACCACTTTCAGGACTTCTACCCTCAAAATTCGTAATCAGGACGAAAAAATACGTATAAAAACCTTGAGTAGAGCAATGGCACTCAATCGGCTACTAAATCATAGCCTGCGCCAGACTATTGGCCGATGGTGGATTTTAGGTGGTGCGCTCCGTAGTTTTTTACGTTTAGATATCGAAATGCATCGAATGCATGGTCTAGGTTATTGGGGTAACCGATGATGGAGTCTAGGTGGTGCGCTCCGTAATTTTTTACGTTTAGATATCGAAATGCATCGAACGCGTGGTGTAGGTCATTGGGGTAGCCGATGATAGTGTCTAGGTGGTGCGTTCCGTAGTTTTTTACGTCTAGATATCGAAATGCATCGCATGCGTGGTCTAGGTGTTCGGGGTGACCGATGGTGAAGTCGAGGTGGTGCGCTGCGTAGTTTTTTGTCTCTAGGTGTTGGAATGCATCGAAAAACATGAAGGACAATGAAAACTACGGAGCGCATCACCTAGACACCGTCACTGGCTACTCCGACCACATCAACCACGCATTGAATGCATTCCGACACCTAGACGTAAAAAACTACGGAGCGCACCACCTAGACTCCGTCATCGGCTACCCCAATGACCTAGACCACGCATTCGATGCATTTCGATATCTAGAGGCAAAAACCTTCGGTGCGCACCACCCAGACTCCGTCATCGGCTACCCCGAACATCTACATCAAACGTTGGATGTGGTTCGACAGCTAGAGGCCAAAAACTACAGAGCGCACCATCTAGGCTCCATCATTGGCCACCCTGAACACCTATGACATAACTACACATACGATGGGTTCTAACACATAGAGGCAAACATTTACAGAACGCACCACCTATAGACAGTGTCATCGGCTACCGCGAACACCTAGACTGCGTATTATTAGACGCGTCCTGAGACGTAAATAAAAAACTACGAAGATTATTTAGAGACAATAAGCTGCGTGTTGCCCGAATGAGGGACGGATCAGGGCCACATGTTTTACCGGACCTACGGATATCGATAGGTAAAATCATCCGGCCCTCATAAGGTTCAGCGTTACATGCCTCGTCTGGCGCGGATCAGGAATCATGGCACCCGGATCCGTACCGCGTCTTTGCCGTTTGAAAATTTCTAGTCGGGTACGATGATGAAATTCGAATCGTCTATATACGTTACAGTATAACAATACTTATCAAAGTGAATTATTCTTATCAAACTTTAAAAACAAATTGGATATTAATGTATAATTATCTAAGTGTTGGTCAAAGTAATTAATAAAAAAACTTATCTATACTGTATCTAAAGCAAGTTTTCTTCAACAAAATGCAGGTTAGAATGAGTCGGCGCGAGACCTAAAATTACTATACTGTACAGGAAAAATTTTTATCCAGTATAATAAAATTTACTAGTTTTCTAGGTAAAATTTATATTTTTTTTTTTAGGATGGAGTGAATAGGTCGATCAACGAGGAACCATAAATAATAATAAAACTTAGTTTATTAGGCCGACGTTTCGGTACTGAAGTAAGTACCTTCTTCAGGGCGAAATAGAGAAAATACATAATAAGTAAATATATACAGATTATTTATAAGAACCAATAAAGTTTTTTGACAGTGTACTGACCTAATGATTAAAAAAAGGTTTACACCATGATTCGTAGATCACGACAGGTGACGTCGAGCATGATTCGGTACAGCACGTAGTGCATCGTCAAGACACGGATTTTTATTCAACTAGAACAATTGAATTTGAAAAAAAATTTTTAAGTTAACGAGAATTTGAATTGAAAATTTATTTATTTAAATGAAATAAAAATAATAATAAACAGCTAAATTTCTTACCCAACCTGTACTCTGGAGTCCCATTTTTTCAACAATGAGAGAAAAGCGAATTTTCCGGCGTTTATATACCCACGCGGGTGACGTTAATAACGCAAATTCAAATTTGTAATTCGAGAGTGGGGGGAGAGGGAGCGAGCTAGCTGGAAGCATACTGGAGGGGCGGGCTCGGCCCGATTCTGAGTGTACGACTACCCGCGTTTATTATTAATATTGCTATTATAAAAGTGCTTGTTGGTTGTGTCAACGGATTTTTTATAAATATATTTGAGATTCTTAGTGTCATCCATTTGATTTAAGCTGTTTTTTTGTGAATGTATATGAGGCGTTTCGCCTCAACTCTCCCAGCGCGGCGCGCTAGCGTCAAATCATGCTATTTTCAAGTCGTGTTTACGATATCAATATGCATTTCAAAAAATTATGTGATAAGCGTTTCCGACGTATTTTTTCCTCAGCTTTCCAATGGCGTAGGTGGTTTTTCCGAAATTTTCCATTTTCCCCCCCAACAAGTATAAAACATACTATATCTCGAAAAGTATATTTTTAATATTTTTTTTTACCCCCTAGATCGAAAGCTGAGCATTTTTTACGTCGGAAAGGATTTTTTTCAGAATTTGCTCGAATGTTTTCTTAGAAAAACAGAACGCGAAAGAGCAGACGCAGCGTTTCCTTCGCGCGCGGTTTTCGGCGCGCTGTACACCGCGTGGACTAGATGCATTTCGCACGTCTATTAAGCTAGCAGATCACTTTTATGACCCGGGCTTATAAACTATACCATAATTTGTTGCTAATTTGTTGCTAATTTGTTACGCCAATCCCGATTTTGTTGCTCCTGCCGTTTCCGAGAAACAAGCGATCTGCTAGATTAATATTAAGCTAGCAGATCACTTTCCGGTATCTTTGCGAGTTTTCGCCTTAGCGACTTCGGACAGTGGGCATATTTTGTTGCTAATTTGTTGCTGCAGGATGGTCGGAGTGAAAATTTCAAAAAAGCCTTCAGCGATCCGTTTCCAGGGTACTCGTCTTCGCCATTGACTTCAGGAATCGGAAAAAATCGATTATTCGTTAAAACAAACACGGAGCATTTTGTTGCTAATTTGTTGCTAATTTGTTACGCCAATCCCGATTTTGTTGCTCCTGCCGTTTCCGAGAAACAAGCGATCTGCTAGATTAATATTAAGCTAGCAGATCACTTTCCGGTATCTTTGCGAGTTTTCGCCTTAGCGACTTCGGACAGTGGGCATATTTTGTTGCTAATTTGTTGCTGCAGGATGGTCGGAGTGAAAATTTTAAAAAAGCCTTCAGCGACCCGTTTCCAGGGTACTCGTCTTCGCCATTGACTTCAGGAATCGGAAAAAATCGATTATTCGTTAAAACAAACACGGAGCATTTTGTTGCTAATTTGTTACGCCAATCCCGATTTTGTTGCTCCTGCCGTTTCCGAGAAACAAGCGATCTGCTAGATTAATATTAAGCTAGCAGATCACTTTCCGGTATCTTTGCAAGTTTTTGCCTTAGCGACTTCGGACAGTGGGCATATTTTGTTGCTAATTTGTTGCTGCACGATGGTCGGAGTGAAAATTTCAAAAAAGCCTTCAGCGACCCGTTTCCAGAGTACTCGTCTTCGCCATTGACTTCAGGAATCGGAAAAAATCGATTATTCGTTAAAACAAACACGGAGCATTTTGTTGCTAATTTGTTGCTAATTTGTTACGCCAATCCCGATTTTGTTGCTCCTGCCGTTTCCGAGAAACAAGCGATCTGCTAGATTAATATTAAGCTAGCAGATCACTTTCCGGTATCTTTGCGAGTTTTTGCCTTAGCGACTTCGGACAGTGGGCATATTTTGTTGCTAATTTGTTGCTGCACGATGGTCGGAGTGAAAATTTCAAAAAAGCCTTCAGCGACCCGTTTCCAGGGTACTCCTCTTCGCCAGTGTACTCCCGGATCTTGTCCATTGTGAAGCATCAAATTCAGGAATACTGTAATAACTTATCAACATGTTAAAGACAACATTCTGTACAGTTATGAATTTGTTGCTTACCGTTTTACGAAATAGAAGACCATTTACGACGTCCAAAACACATTTTCTTGCGTTTTTGATCGATTTTCGACTCCGGGATCTAGCCTCTTTTGTAGCAACAAATTCGAAAATAGTCTTAAAAATTAGAATTATATTAATAACGACATGCCGCACAGTTATAAATTTGTTGCTTACCGATTTACTAAATAAAACCCCATTACAGCGACCAAAACACATTTTTTTGCGTTTTCGATCGACTTCGATTCCCGGATCTAGCCTATTGTGAAGCATCAAATTCAGGAATACCGTAATAGCTTAACAACATGTTAAAGACAACATTCTGTACAGTTTCTTAATACAGTTCGAAAGTTTAATGTCTAAAGAACATATTTGTTAAGTTTAAGATGTATCTGCTTTTTTATAAGAAATCGCATGAGCCACCTTAAGTAGTCCATTAGTGCTACCGCACGGTGCAATAATCGACTACTTAAGTCACAGATAGGCGTGACCTAAAGCGGATTTAGATCACACCGTGCTATAATATATAGTACATTCCGATACGGGTGCAGAAGGTGATTATTTAGCTCATATGACGTTTTTCGCACCAAGTGAGAAAAGTCACATGAGCTAAAAATCTTCTTACGTACCAGTTTCGAACCGTATTTAACCACGAGAGCATTATAATCATATTAAAGTTAATAGTCATATTATGATTTTGAGGTTAGAGTGGTATAAAGATTTTTCTTATACTTTAGTATATTCATTTTGAAAATTTATCTCTACAAAAGTAGCTCTACTTAATAATAAAAGAAAGCCAATCAAATAAAAGAAAGTAATGAAACTAACTTAGAGTCAAGTAAACGTAAGTATATTCTTCAAGTGAAATATCTTAATTTTATACGAAGTTATAAGCATTTTGTATGAAAAATGTAGTTGTAATCTTTTTTTTATTTAAAATACTTAAAGATTTATCTTAAACAATGCACAATATCTAGTCTCACAAGCTAACCATACCTACTTGGTTTCTATAAATTTTACCTATACCCAGTAGTTGAACACGCAAAAAGTTATAAAAATCAATTAATTAATTAAAATAATATGGCGAGTCTCTTTTAGAGATGATATGACATGACAAGCTGTGCGTACTATTTATAAGAACGCAATGCATAATGCTAGTCTTTGTAATTATTTATCAAGCTGTGTATTTCTTCGCCTGAGCAACGCAAGTCGAATTTATTTTCGTCCGAGTGCAGCGAGTCGTGCTTTTTTCGTCCGAGATTTTGAGCTATGCTTTTTTCATCCGTGATTTCGAGCTGTACTACTTTTCGTCCGAGATATTGAGCTGTGCTAGTCTTCGACTAGCTTCGTGAGCAGTGCTTTTCTTCGTACGAGGCGTCGAAATATGCTTGGGCGTAACGCGAAAAGCACGCGCAACGACTCACTGCACTCTTTTAAATGTTATTACTAATTAACCTTTAATTAGAATTTGAAATTTTAGGATTTTCTAGCTTGAGATTTGGCTTTTCGCGCTTCAATTACTTGTAAACTGCGCCCATAAGAGTAGTATTCTGACAAAGGACTTTCTTGCCAAGTTTTTTTAAGTTGGTATTGTCATTTTAAACAACATCTTAAAAAATTGGCGAATATAAGTTCGAGTTTTCGAGACAGATTTTATTTCTGTCTCGGATCGTCATATTGCCCTCATCTCCCCCTGTAAGGCTAGTGTCCGGACACACGATTTTGCTGTCAATTTCTTTTAAGGTAGTACTATATCATTTTAAGGTGATGATACCGACAATTGCAGGGATCCGTTGTTTATTCAAGAGATTTTTTCTTAAAATTGAAAATTGAATGAGAAAAACGGGTACCTGCAACCGTCGGTAACTGGTAGACCGCGCATCACCTTAAACAACATATTAAAAACTTGGCGGAGTATAAGTTCGGTTTTCGAAGATATTTTTTACTTGTGCCTTACGTGCACCCACGGGGTTTTCCCTTATTTAAGGGTTGTAGTTTATATGAGTATTATACTAAAATTGTTTTTTAACCTTTTTTTATATAATGTTCTTTCCTCGAAATTAGAAACCAAAAATAAGAAAAAAATTCTTTGGAAAGTTTCATTTTCATTTTTTTCATTTCAAACATTTATAATTCTTCAAACATTTATATTTCATAGATGTTACATATAACTTTTTTATCTTAAAATTATTTCGGTTATTAATGAGAAAAGATTTTTTGTTTTCATTTCGAAATGAGATTTTATATTCACAATTTGACTTATATAAACCAGTAATGCGATTTTAGGGTGTTGTAGCTGAGGAAATTCGTATTTCTTAACAAGCCATACCTTTTGACAAACTACAAAAGAAGCTGTTTTAATGAGTGATGGATTTTTTCCGATCCCTGAAGTCAGGAATTGGCGAAGACGTGTACTCTAGAAACGGGACTCTGCAGTTTTTTTTTAAATTTTAAAAACAAAATATACCCACTCTCCGAAGTCGCTAAGGCAAAAACGCGCAAAGATCCCGGAAAGTGATCTGCTAGCTTAATATTAATGTAGCAGATCGCTCGTTTCTCGGAAATGGCTGGAGCAACACAATCGGGATTGGCGTAACAAATTAGCAACAAATTAGCAATAAAATACTCCGTGTTTGTTTTAACGAATAATCGATTTTTTCCGATCCCTGACGTCAATAGCGAAGACAATTACCCTGGAAACGGGTCGCTGAAGGTTTTTCTGAAATTTTCACTCCGACCATCGTGCAGCAACAAATTAGCAACAAAATATGCCCACTGTCCGAAGTCGCTAAGGCAAAAACTCGCAAAGATACCGGAAAGTGATCTGCTAGCTTAATATTAATCTAGCAGATCGCTTGTTTCTCGGAAACGGCAGGAGCAACAAAATCGGGATTGGCGTAACAAATTAGCAACAAATTAGCAACAAATTATGGTATAGTTTATAAGCCCGGGTCATAAAAGTGATCTGCTAGCTTAATAGACGTGCATTTCGCTCTCTAACAACCACTTAAAATTTTGATTTCCTTAATAATAGCAACAATAAACTAGTATTTATATTAATAATTCTTTTTTTTTAAAGTAGATAATTTTATTTTGTTTTGTTTTACGGGTTTTTTAGGGAAGATTTGATATTCTGAACTCACTGACGTTTTTTTTAGTATTAATGTTGTTTTATTCATTGGAATAATGGCATGGTACTGTAAAGTTCCCGGTATAGATTTAATTTTACTTAACCTTGATTTTAGTTTCAAAACGGCTTTTTCATAGGTCTCTTTAGTGCTGTAAAAAACTTTAGTTTCTTTGCAATTACGTAAAGCCCAGTTGTAAAGGTCTTCTGGTGTTAAAATATGATTACTCGAAGAGAGTTGAAGACTTGCTCTTTTCGCCCCTCTTTTCAAATTTGCGCCTATACCATCGCACGCACCTTTACCGTGCGCTGTTGCATGAAAATGCCATTCAGCAGGAACTCCGAAATCTTTTTGATGAAACAGAAGATTTTGGAAGGTAGACTTGTTCTTAAAATGCTGACCTGCTCCATCAGTTAAGTAATAAATTTTCTTGACTATGAAATTACTTTTTAAATACGATATTATAATTTTTTGATATTCATAAACAGCAACAGTATCGTGATTTAGATTATCAGAAATTATAGCAATGCTTATATGTTTAAGATCTTGATTTTCATTATAATATACCACTGTTGTAAAAACTGTTTGATTATTGTTCCAGTGGAACGATTGTGTTGAATTTTGCACTATAAACGCATAGTTTTCTGCAAAATCACAGCAAACAAGGAATTCTCCTTTTTGAAGGTTTTTTTCAAATCGCTTAAGAAAAGATATTGTTCTCTTGCAAAGAAGTCATGAGTTTTAAATTTTATTAATTTTTCTCCCAGTATGTTCATGAATTCATAAACATTTACAGTTGTAGATACTATTGTGCAACGATCTGTCTGAAGCCATGACTCATACTGTATTTGAAAAATATCATTTCTCTCAAAACATTCAAGCAAATGTTTCCGTAATACAGGCATATTGGGGCAATCTAAACAGTCTCCCAAGTAACATTTCGAACTAGCATTACTACATACGATTGCTTGGATGCAATCGTGGTAGTATTTAAGAAATAGTCGAGTACCTTCAGTTAAACTCTCTAAATTAATTGCATTTAACATCAGCTTGATATTTTCGTGGTGTACACATACGCATACATTATGCGTACCACTGCTTCCCGCTAGAACACAATGCGGCGGCCTCAATTGAGTAAATTTAGTGAAGCCAATATTAACAGATTCATGCTCTTTTTTAAATAAACAATAAATTTCACGTAAATTACCAAGTAGTAACCTTTTCTGTACATGTTCTCTTTTACCATTATCCTGCTTAACAGATATACAATCTTTTAATCCGGGCATTACACGACTAATATCGTCCCTCTCATAAAAACGTTTAACTGAATCTACACTTTCAACTGGAAATATTTTGCCCCTTTTCTTTTCAGGTTTTGAAAAAATTCCACTTTCAGTTACTAACTTTTTCGCTTCTCGAGCTTCCCACTCAGTACAACCGAACTCTCTGATTAAGGGGATGCCATACTCGTACCATTACCGACCGAGCAATTCACACAGTTTCAAGCTGATTAAAAATAAAATACGTCGAATCACAAAAAATCAAGAGAACACTCTTCTGTATTTTTTAACGTTCTATCATCCAGTCAAAGTTTGGAGTTGAAATATCAAGCCGTTTTTTCAAAACCTTTGAACGAAATTAAATTTCGCTTTGTTCAAAGTTTTTGCAAAAATGACTTGATATTTCGACTCCAAACTTTGACTGGATGATAGAACGTTAAAAAATACAGAAGAGTGTTCTCTTGATTTTTGTGATTCGACGTATTTTATTTTTAATCAGCTTGAAACTGTGTGAATTGCTCGGTCGGTAATGGTACGAGTATGGCATCCCCTTAAGTCTCTGCGAGACCAAAAATCAGGAGCAAGCGTGAGTAGCTGAATTTTATCTTCCTTACCCGATGATTCTAAAAATTTTTTTTTTAATTGGTTGAGAACTGCCACGCCTGCTTTATGATATTCATCAGTACATTCAATTTTAGCTTTTTTGGCATCGCATGAAGGTAAATCTAACTTATGTTTATAAAGTTGACGTTGACAGTTGGAACAAATTTTCGCGTTTTCTGGTACGAGGGGATACGCACTCCTAAATATTGAAGGAAAATTCGACAAATTTTTACGCACAGAGTGATTAATTTTATTAAAAGGATTTATGCATTTCAGCTTCAAAGCTGGATCCATTTCAGTAGCGAGAAAATAAATGCAATAAATAAATCAAAAATAAATTATGATTTAATCAGCAAACACACGAAGAACACAAATATAACGGAAACAGCGTTAAAATTCTTAAACAATTTCAAGGATAACAAAGATCGAAAATTCATCAGACTTATATAATTGGATACAACAAATTACTCTCGGGCAAAAATTTTCTATACGCAAGCCACCTATCGGGTAAAAAGTAAGTGAGAAGCGTTGCGTCTGCTATTTCAAATTGATTGTAATGTTTTTGCTTCCTCAAAGAGGAAGCTTTGTAACGGTGAAAAAAATTTTCGAAAAAAAAGTCTTCAAAAAGATGTTTTATGGTGGTACATGTGTATATTATTTGATTTTGATGATTTTTGATTTCGTGGATGTATGTATGTGTGTGTGTGCGTGTGTGTGTGTGTATATTTCAACTCTTAATATCTCCGAAACTAATCAACCGATTTTCGTCGGGTAAAGCTTATTCGCTTCGTCTTGCGGCAAAAGGAAAGTACCCTGATGGATTTGGGATTTTATTGATTTTCTTTTGTTTTATAACCAAAAAACGATTTTGAATTTTTAGTTTTTTTTATTTTTTCGTATCTTATAGTAATTATTACATAAAATAATATACTTCTCTTAAAAGGTATTCAAATTACCTACATTTTCTTTTTTTAAAATTTAAAATTTAAAATATCTTCACTCTGTCATTTGTTATTAATGAAAACTTTTTTATATTTAAAAAATTAATATCTCAAAAAATAATTTATTTATCGACTTGAAATTTTAACTGTTACTTATTACACTTGTTGGTGGCAATATTGTGTTGCAATTTTAAGTGATTATCTATATGAATATATGTTATACATTTATTTTCGAGAACTATCATTTTAATATTTTTATATAATGTAGTAAATTAAAATATCAAAACGTATTAATAGTGCCATTTTTAGCCCCTTCTTTTATCTCTTTTTAATCTCAATTTTTTTTAAACTTGGTGGTCTGTCAAAGCTTTTTTTAAAATAGGTACGTAATATACTATTTTGCAAGAAACTGGTATAAGACGCATCGGTTCAAAGTATTATTGAAATTCTTTAGCATTCCTTTTTATGAAAAATGTATTTTCAGAATTTCAATTTTTAATTAGGAAACGATGAATTAGTTTGAGGAAGCTAAGTGCCAAAGAATTGGCAGCGGTTTTTTTTTTGCGAAATAACCTATGAAAATGTCAATCGTGCATATAAGTGAAATTCGAAGTGCAAAAAGATATTCCATAAAGAATTAAAAATGATAAATAAAAATAATAAGGTTACTAGAGAGCGAAATACATCTAGTCCACGCTCTGTACAGCGCGCCGCATACCGCGCACGAAGGAGACGCTGCGTCTGCTCTTTCGCGTTCTGTTTCTCTAAGAAGAACATTCGAGCAAATTTTGCAAAAAATCCTTTCCGACGTAAAAAATGCTCAGCTTTCGATCTAAATGATAAAAAAAAATATTAAAAATATACTTTCCGAGATATAGTATGTTTTATACTTTTTGAGGGTGAAAATGGAAAATTTCGGAAAAACCACTTACACCATTGGAAAGCTGAGGAAAAAATACGTCGGAAACGCTTATCACATAATTTTTTGAAATTCATATTGATATCGTAAACACGACTTGAAAATAGCATGATTTGACGCTCGCGCGCCGCGCTGGGAGAGTTGAGGCGAAACGCCTCATATGCAACATTTCGGAAAAAGTGCGTTTTTGGTAGTTAGTTTCTGTGTCTATTATTTGTGTTTTTTCGAAGTCTATTTTATGCCCTGTTATTTTAAGGTGATCTGAAAGGGCGGAGGTAGTTAACGATTTAAAGACCGCGTACTTGTGTTCATATATACGTTTGCTTAATTTCCTTTTTGAAGTGCCTTCATAAGATGCATCACACTCTTTACAGTTAATTTTGTAGACAACAGATGCTGTTTCAAGCGGATCTAACTTATCTTTACCTAGTTTTATAAATGTTAGTTTATTAATGTTTCTATTGATCATTCGTAAGTTCTTAACGTCTTTCATAGTACTGCAAAGTTTTTTATTTAAGTCTTTAATGAAAGAGATTACTAAAATCATGTTGCGGTGATCATGTTTATTGTAAGTTTGATTGTTGTTGTGTTCGTAAGAATGTAAGCGTTTATTTGTAAATTTAACTAGAACACTCAAAAAAATAGTAATTAGTAGAATACAGCTAAAATTCTTACTTGACCATAGAAAATATGACATCATTCCGTTACACATTGTTAATTCATTTAAATTCGCAACTTCAAATTTACATAGCCGATATGCTTTCAAAAACGTTAATAAAGTCTTATCATTATCTCAAAAGAAAATTTTAAACCTTGAGATTGAAGACTTAAATATTCATCTCTCCTTTCTCGATAAAACCCAGATCGCGGAAGAAAATGAGATCTTAAAATTTGTCAATAACGATGTGTTAATCTCATTCAAAAATTATTATAACATTGCTCTTGATTGTGTCAAAGATAAAGTAAAAACGAGTATTAACAGAAAATTTAATTTCGCTTTGAAAACAAACGGTAAAAGTCCAATCGATTTTATAGCATTTCAAAATAATAACGGCCCTTTAAACTCCGATAATAAAAACAAAAACAAACAGATGACTCACAGCCCTCGCAACCCGTTGACTGACAATAGCATCAAAGACCAAAACAATAATAAAAACAAATGGCTTTTAAATTTATCCTCGACCACTTTATCCGTATATGCAACTGAAATCTTAAGCCTAGGAGAAAAATTTAATTTTACTGCGGATACAGATAAAAAACGTACTTCGAACTTTTCAAGGATATTGAAAGTGCCAGGTCTAGTAATGATATTAATGACAATATTAGAAACAGATTACTGAATTGCGTTAATCACCACATTACATACAAAAAACACTTGAGTTTAGAAGACAGAATTCTTAGCAGAAAAATAAAACTAATTAATGATTTCATAAAAAATAATAAAGATATACATATTACAAAAGCTGATAAAGGTAACGTCACTGTAGTACTAAATAAGGTAGATTATATCGACAAAGTAAAATCCGCCCTCAATGATACGAAATATTACACATTACTAGACAAAAATCCACTCAACAAGTTACAAAAATCCATAAAAAATCTTATCTTAGACTGGAAGAATAAAGGCGTTTTTGATTGTGATTCTAGTTTTTCTTATGTTAATGAGAAAATCGAGAACACGAATTTGCCTAGAGCTTACGGTCTGACTAAGATACACAAAAAAGATCTCCCAGTTCGCATCATTTTTTCAGCTATTAATAGTCCGACTTATAGATTAGATAAAGCCTTAACTTCTTTTCTGTCAAAATACATTCCAAAACCGGCCTCAAATATAAAAAATAGTAACGAGCTTAAGCTTTTATTAGATAACCTTAATATTCCGCAAGATTACCGTTGCGTTTCATTCGATGTAGTTTCCCTCTTTACGAACCTCTCCAAAGAAAACATTCTTAAAGTTTTGGGAAAAAAGTGGTCATATTTTGGCCACTTACTTCCCATAAGTAAAAAAGAGTTCCTAGAAGGAGTAGAATTACTGCTTGACTCTACGTTTTTTACGTTTAATGGTGAATTTTATCAGCAGATCATGGGTGCCCCGATGGGTTTCTGTTCAAGCCCCTTGTTTGCAGATGTAGTGTTAGAATTTCTTGAAAATAAATGCTTGAGTTCAGTAAAAAACTCAATAATTTTATACAAACGATATGTCGATGACTGTTTTTTAGTTATTAAAAATGATATGATTAATAAAGTTTTAGAAAAATTTAACTCGTTTGATCAGTTTTTGCAATTTACTGTCAAACTAGAAATAGATAATAGTATTAGCTTTCTAGATATTAAAATCATTAGAGAAAATAATGACATTGCAAAAACGAATTGGTACAGGAAACCAACCTCTTCTGGTAGATACATTAACTATTTTTCACATCACCCTACCCACCAAAAAATTGCAGTTATTTACGGGCTAGTTGATAAGGCAATCAATATCTCACACATTTCTTTCCACAATGAAAACTTAAAAATTATCAAATCCTTTTTAATGCAGAATGATTATCCTCTTACCTTCATAGAAAAATACATTAATAAACGCTTACATTCTTACGAACACAACAACAATCAAACTTACAATAAACATGATCACCGCAACAGGATTTTAGTAATCCCTTTCATTAAAGACTTAAATAGAAAACTTTGCAGTACTATGAAAGACGTTAAGAATTTACGAATGATCAATAGAAACATTAATAAACTAAGATTTATAAAACTAGGTAAAGATAAGTTAGATCCGCTTGAAACAGCATCTGTTGTCTACAAAGTTAACTGTAAAGAGTGTGATGCATCTTATGTAGGCACTTCAAAAAGGAAATTAAGCAAACGTATATATGAACACAAGTACGCGGTCTTTAAATCGTTAACTACCTCCGCCCTTTCAGATCACGTTAAAATAACAGGGCATAAAATAGACTTCGAAAAAACGCAAATAATAGACACAGAAACTAACTACCAAAAACGCACTTTTTCCGAAATGTTGCATATACATTCACAAAAAAACAGCTTAAATCGAATGGATGACACTAAGAATCTCAAATATATTTATAAAAAATCTGTTGACACAACCAACAAGCACTTTTATAATAACAATATTAATAATAAACGCGGGTAGTCGTACACTCAGAATCGGGCCGAGCCCGCCCCTCCAGTATGCTTCCAGCTAGCTCGCTCCCTCTCCCCCCACTCTCGAATTACAAATTTGAATTTGCGTTATTAAGGGGGTTAGTGCGGTAACATACAAGCCAAAAGTACAGCTGGTCGAACGCCGTACGCCTCACGCTCTCTCGAGTCTCCCCACTCTCAAAATTTCACGAGAGACTGTCCACGCACACATAGCGCCGCTTCATCTGTGTGTACATACACATAGAAGCGCTACGTCTGTGTAGACACACACGCAGCGAGCCTTCGTTTGTTTACACGCACACAAGGACACGCGCGGCGTCGTCTACCCTGAGGCTACGCACTTTAAACAACTGTATCTCGAAAACGGTGAAGCTAGGCTTCCTGAAATTTGCAGAGGACATTCAAAGTATTGTTCTTAGTAACATATCTCTTTTTCTTTCAAGTCTTAAGAAAACTTTCCAAGTTATTGACGAAAACGTTCATTTTTTTACATTTCATGACGACGGTCCCATAAGACACCGTGTTAAATTTCGTAACTTTGGGAGCTTATATCTCACAAACGGGGAAGCTAGGCTTTCTGAAATTTACAGATACTGCGTATAATAGTAATATGAGTCTACCCTGCAAGTTTCAAGAAATTCTTAAGAAAAGCCAACATCGCACTAACCCCCTTAACGTCACCCGCGTGGGTATATAAACGCCGGGAAATTGGCTTTTCTCTCATTGTTGAAAAAATGGGACTCCAGAGTACAGGTTGGGTAAGAGATTTAGCTGTTTATTATTATTTTTATTTCATTTAAATAAATAAATTTTCAATTCAAATTCTCGTTAACTTAAAAATTTTTTTTTCAAATTCAATTGTTCTAGTTGAATAAAAATCCGTGTCTTGACGATGCACTACGTGCTGTACCGAATCATGCTCGACGTCACCTGTCGTGATCTACGAATCATGGTGTAAACCTTTTTTTAATCATTAGGTCAGTACACTGTCAAAAAACTTTATTGGTTCTTATAAAAAATCTGTATATATGTACTTATTATGTATTTTCTCTATTTAGCTCTGAAGAAGGTACTTACTTCAGTACCGAAACGACGGCGTAATAAACTAAGTTTTATTATTATTTATGGTTCCTCGTTGATCGATCTATTCACTCCATCCTAAATTAATATTCTGGAACGTACGAGCCACCGTCTCAAAATAAAATTTATATTAAATTTTTGTAAAATTTATGAAATCTAATTTTTATCATGCGGTTTAGTAATTTTTTCTACTTTTGTATAATAACTTTTATTAACTTTTTAGTAATTTTTTCATACTTTTAGTGTAAAAGTTATTAGAATTTTAGTAAATATCTCACTTGTGCGATCTTGTGGTAGAATTTTCCGCACAGTATAGTAATTTTTCCTATAAGTATTGTAAAAATTATAAAATTTTTTTCAGTGTAAAATTGAAAAAATTAACTAAAATTAAAAAATTAAATTAATAGTTTAGTTAAAAAATTAAACTATTAATAGACATACTAAAATACTCATTGTCCCTGATAAAAAATCTCTTAACAATGAAGCTCCAAAAGAAAGTGCACTTACAGCATCAGCAAATATTCCCCGGAAAAGCTGTATGTTAAGTAGATCATCATGCAGGTCTGATGCATCATGCCATCTCGAATGACCACAATCTTGATCAGTCTACTAGAGTTTATGTTGCTATTATTGATGTTGCTTTTTTTGCTGGCTTTAGAAAGAAATCACAACGGTTCAGTATTACTTTAATAAAAAATGTGCTGCTCATAGAGTATAAGAGCCATGTGCCAGATTTACTCAGTTTTATCCACTATATAAGTAGATATGTAACACATCACGCAAAATTTGGCATCACGCTAAATTTTGTAACGCTAGAAGCAAAGAGAGAGAGAGAGAGAGAGAGAGAGAGAGAGAGAGAGAGAGAGAGAGAGAGAGAGAGAGAGAGAGAGAGAGAGAGAATAGAATAGAATAGACTAAACTTTTATTAGAACTAAAGACCTGGGGTCCAAAATTGTCCTGGCAAAGCAGGGCGTTACAAAATGTTTAATATACACATGGTGCGTGCGATCATTATAAAAATAAAATAAGAGATAAAAAAATTAATAAATAAATAAAAAAATCAACAAATTATAATAACAATAAAAATAATAACAAAAAATATAAAAGTGTTTGCTCAAATACAAATAATAAAACGATAACTATCGCCATTCCAACAAATAATGGTCATGTTATCGCAGATAGTACATATAATACATAGGTGTCAGAATAAAAAGTTTAGCGCTACAAATACAGAGCAGGTATTTAAAAAGCAGATTATCGCACGCACGCTTGTTGTATAACAATCATGTTACCGTACCAAATCAAATACCGAAGGAATGCGGTAATGCCTAGAAGGTACCGATATAGTTGCATTTTGAAGGATGGTCATGCAAATTGAGAGCGTATCAAAGCCGGTATTGAATTCCACAGGCGCGCCGCCTCGATCGTAAAGGAATACTTATAACAATCGGTCCGCGGGGTTTTATAACTTAACGTTAGATCGGGGCACCCTTTAGAACCTGGCTTATCGGGGTCGTGAAGGGTGAACCTTACAAAGATTGGTTACGGTTCGGTCGTCGCTAGGATAGAGGCAAGGAGACAGATACAGAAAAAATTTCTACGCATGGTAAACGGCAATATTTCGAGCTTAATGTACGTCGGTGTAATATGGTCGAACCTAGACACTTCGGTAGCGAATCTCATGGCCCCGTTCTTGCAACGGCCCAGCTTAAGGAATAATTTATCGGATAGATCTAGAAAGAGACCCATACAGTATTCGAGGTGGGGAAATACCAGCGACTTGGCCAGCATTATCTTTGTCTTCCGAGGAATGAAGTCGTAGCATCTACGCAAGCGGGCAAGGGCCCCGAAGGATTTTGTGTCCGTTTGCGTGCACTGTTAGGACCAGGAGAGTGTGCTGTCCAGAGTGAATCCCAGTATCTTGACTTCCTCGGAATACTCAATGTTCTGCCCATCGAGGACAGCCTCAGGCAGGTTGAGGCGTCGTAGCTAGGTGATGTAGTTGCGCGTACCGAACCAAATAGCTTCCGTTTTTTGGGCGTTTACCAAAAGCCCGTTCTCGGAGGCCCAGTTTGCAAGTCTGTGTAAATCCGTGTTGATCCAATCAATGATGCTGGAGAGGTCGCTATATGGTCCACTGCAATAGATTGTAAAATCATCTGCATATAAGTGGTGACGACAGTATTTTAGGACGGATGGTGCGTCATTGATGAAGAGGCCAAAAAAGCCCGGGCCATATAAACTGCCTTGAGACACACCAGCGTTACGAGTCACCAGCGATGAGGTTTCGCCTGGGGGGGCTACTACAACCTGAGTCCTATTCGTTAAGAACGAGTGGACCCAGCTACAGACCGAATCAGAGAAACCTAGTGGCTTCAATTTATCAATAAGGAGGGCGATGTTCACACAGTCAAACGCGCGCTTATAATCAATAGCCACTGCCAGAACAACCAGCTCCTTGTCAACAGCCTCCCGTAAGTCATCAACGATTGAGGTCAATGCCGTGTGCGTACTGTGTCGTTTGCGAAAGCCCGACTGAAATTCATCGAGAAGGTTTCTGTCTGCTACAAAATTCGAAATCTGCTTGTGTACTACTGCTTTAAGGATCTTAGAGGAAGCACATAAGATGCTAATTGGTCATAGATGGCTAGGTTCCCGTGGTAGAGAGATCTTCGGAAGCGGTCGAATGATAGCGCGTTTCCAGAACGAGGGGAATACTCCAGCTTGTAGAGAACAATCGAAGATATTTAGTAAAGGTGGCAAGATGGTCGGCAGGCACTCTTTTAAAAAGCTGCAAGGGATACCATCAGGTCCGCAGGCATTAGAGCGTGAAAACAGAATGGCTTCTATAACGTCGATCTCCGGTACATGTTGAAAGTGAAATCTGGGGAGATGCGAACTGTTGGACGGTGATCACTTAGTGGACGGGGGTTTGCATCACCTGCAAAGTGTTGGTTTAGCATATCAACATCCGGCAGCAAGGCGAATGACTCATTCGCCCGACTGGAAAGCCCTAGTTCCTTCACGCACTTCCATAGTTCTGTTGAGGTCCTCGCCTCCATGAATTTCGTCCAAAAATACATAGATCGTGCATTTTTAGAAGCTGTTTTGACTCGATTTCTAATGAGTTTATAGTTGGCATGATCGTGGGCACGTTGGGTACGCTTATAAGTACGCCATGTCTTATTTCGCTCCTTGATAAGAGATTTAATCTCACTATTCAGCCACGGAGCAGGTCGATTTTTAGCGACGAAGGAGCAATAAGGGGCATGCTTGTCGTATAAACTTGTGAGAAAGGATGTAAAGAACTCCACCTTCGCGTCGATGTCCTGGATGTGCACGATCTGAGCCCAATTTATATTTTCGAGATTATGTCGAAAAAGAGCTCTATTAAACTTTCGGAAAGAGCGGCGGGTAATTATGCGGGCGTCGGTAAATGATACTTCGAAAGAAAATGTGGCATAAAGGACGTCATGCTGGGCCAGTGGGCTTGGTCATATGAAAGTACCTTGCTCATATTGCTGGCGCATATATAGTCAATTGGCGTGTGACTGCTACCACGATGGTGGATAGGTGCAAAAGGAATCCTACTTAAGTTGAATGCGTCGAGCGAGTGAACCAGCGTAGAGCGTGTGAAGGAGGCGGAATCCCAGTTGATGTTAAAATCACCCATAAGGATAGCAAAGTCATAGGGTCTATAGTAGCTGGTGAAGGCGTCTTCAACATCACTCCAAAATTCTCCTTTTTTAGAGGCCTTGGACGAGCAGTAGACGAGACCTAGAAATATTTTGACACTACCTACAAGTAACGTGACAAACAGAAATTCGGGTTTCCAGTCAAAAGTGGTTGATAGGTGAGATTGGTCAATAACCGAGTATTGTATTGAATCTTGTATATAAATCGCAATACCATCGGATCCAACGCCTATGCGGTCACCACGTACTAGTTGATAACCAGGTACTTGGTAGAGATTCGCTGCCATAGAGGGTTTTAACCACGATTCACTAATACCAAGGATATGTGGTCGCTTGTCACACAAGATCGCAAGGATGTCGGAAAAATGCGGGTGTATGGATTGAGCATTGAGATGACAGACAAGGAAATCAGAGTTTTTACTCGTCGCCATAATCGATAAGCGATTTTTTACGATCTATTTTCCGACGTATGATCGAGCAATTCGCTTTGTCAGTGGCACAATATGCTGAATTATTGACACCCGCGGCGACGCAGTTAACACATTTTAACGAATTAACTACCTTACAGTCGTTGGTGGCATAACCCCCACTACACTTGCTACAACAAGTCACATTCGTACAGGATTTAGCTATGTGCCCGTAGCCTAGGCATTTAAAGCCCTATAGCACACTTATATAGTCATCGACATGGCAGAAGTGCCACTCGATATTAACTCTATCCACGCCGAGCAGTTGACGACGGTGCTCCGGGTTAATCACGATAACGCAAGACCTAAATTTTTTATCGCGCGGCGGATACAAAAATACTGCTTTAACGTCACCTTCAGCGGCCTCTGCTAAGTTTTGCTCAGTGATGCAATTCATTATGGCTTCACTAGATAGCTTGACCGGGATGTCGTGTACAATCATACGCGGTTTCATTTCGATAGAGGGTTTGATCTCAAGGCCGGCCTCTAATAGAGGGGCACAAGACGAGAGACCGGACGAGATCAGATCGGGATCTTTCAAGACTACGCAGTTTTGTGGCCCATAATTAATACACGTGACATTCAACTTAAGTTCCGTCGGGTTGACACATTTCTTAACCGTTTCTTTAATATCACTAGCTGATTTAAACTTATATTTCGCATCCTCCCTCGGGCCAATGGTGACGCGATCTAGTTTGCGATGAGGAGGACAAAAATTAGTTGCGTTAGAGCTCGAAACAATTTGAGCGAAAGATGCCTTCGCTGGTTGAGAATTGACGTTCAACTCAATGGAATTTGACAATCGCTCAATATTATCGCAGGCGCGCAACTGTACGGAGTTACTAGACTCTACAATTTTGTCGATCTCCAGGTTGTGCAGATAAGCACTGGAGATTTTGTGTAAGGCTTCGATGGTAGCCAAAATACAATCACAAAGTTTCTTTTTACCTTCCGGGTTTTTTTCATTCGATAGCGTTGTTAGAAGTCCATTATGAGTAGTATTTACGTGCTTCATCAGCTGGCTCACATCGTCCTTATTCAGCAGTAATGAATCATCAGAGCCGTCATCGCCATCCCTTCTCTCGCGTTTGGTTCTTACGCCGGAGATTTTATTCACCTGCTCGGTATCCCAGTCGATCATTATCGACCGAACGCTGGGAACTTGTTGATGTTGATGTTTCTAGTAAGCGTTACTAGATGCCGCTCTCCTCTGTTGACAAACAGTGATGCTACTGAATTGGAGGGCTCCTAATAGCAGTGCCACATTGAAAAAGCGGCGGATCCTCCACCGCCCGCCCACCAGTCCAAAGAGCATTAATACCACTGAAGAGACGGCAAAAAATTACACTAGTAGCGCACCCCTGAAGGCACCTGGGGACACCGTAACCGGCAAAAAACAACTCCAAACAGAGAGCGACGCAATTGTCGATCGTAACTGTCTACTCCCGAAGAGAGAGAGAGAGAGAGAGAGAGATTCGCAGGTGCATGGTAGCCAGGTCTCGGTGGGTATAAAAGGCCGGCCACACAGCAGGTCTGCTTAGAGGTAGCCGGGAGCTCCGGGAGGTAAAATGTCTCTGGGTCGTGATGAGTGGTGGGTCGCGGTTACTGGGTAGCGGGTACTGGGTGGAGGGTACTGGGTGGCGGGTACTGGGTGGAGGGTACTGGGTGGAGGGTACTGGGTGGCGGGTACTGGGGGGAACTGGGGGCAGGTGGGGATACCTCTGGGTCAGGGCGGGTGGAAGGGAGAGAGAGGGACAGATAGGGAGAGAGAGAGTCAAGAAGAGAGAGAGAGAGATACAGATGCACAGGCGAATGGTAGCCAGGTCTCGGTGGGTATAAAAGGCCGGCCGCAGAGCAGATCTGCTTGGTGGGTGGTAGTTCGCGGTTACTGGGTGGCGGGTACAGGGTGGTTGGTACAGGGTGGTTGGTACAGGGTGGTTGGTACCGGGTGGTTGACACCGGGTGGTTGACATCGGGTGGATGAAACCGGGTGATTGAAACCGGGTGGTTGACATCGGGTGGTTGACACCGGGTGATCGGTACTGTGTAGTTGGTACTGAATGGTTGGTTACGAGAGTGCGGGATCGACTGAAAGAGGGGGAAGGAAGGAGAGATGGAGAGAGAGGCGAATAATAATTTTAGAGAAATGACTAATAATTATATTTTTTTTTTTCATATTCAAAGTGTATGCCATAGTAGGTATACACTTTACTATTAACGGTTGGACAGACATAATATGTGTAATTATTTGTATTGAACTTAATCAATAGTTTTCTACCAAAAGCGTTATTTTCATTATTGTTAAATTTTACTTTCACAAAATCGAATAATCTTCATGCTATTTTTCAAAATAAAATATAAAATAAAAAATATTGAATGTAATTACATACATACACATATATACTTTTCTAATAAATTATATTGAAAAATCCATTAACATTTAATGAATTCACATTAAATTTATAATTACGGCTTCTGAATAATTATTATTATTCTATAATATTATTGATTGAATATTCGTGATTACTATTGCAAATTTACTGCAATTATTGAAAACTTCATTTTAAACATTGAGAAATTACCACGAACATTGAGAACTTACCACGAATATTGAAAACTTACTATGAATATTGTAAACTTACTATGAATATTGAAAACTCACCACGAACATTGAGAAATTACCATGAACATTGACAACTTACCTTAAACATTGAGAACTTACTACAAACATTGGAAACTTAAAAATATAACATTGTGGCGTTGGAATTCCGACATCAAATACATATTGCATTACTGTTAAGAATTTATCATTATCATAGAATTTTGCTACTACTATTACTACTGTTGAAAATTTATCATTATATCATTAACATAAATTATAAAGTCTATATTCTTGCACATAATATGTGACTATTGTTCAATTTACTAGAATTAATGATCATTGTGTAATATTTTTTATTTTAAGTACCATTTTAAGGACTGCTACAAGTTATAAGTACTGTTATAAGTTAATGTATATATTTATTTTGAATTGAAAATTTTTATTATATCCTTTCTTTAAATCTTTTCACTATTTCATTGTAAAATAATAAATTTGAATGAGTTAGTGAAATATAAAATCGATATTGTTAAAAGAATTACTGCTAAAAGATGGAACTTCAGCAACATGAAGAGCAAAATAATAGTCGACCTAATCGTGGAAGGCCTAGAATTAGACAATCATCAGAGGACGTATCAATTATTAGACAACAGCAAGCAGCTAAGAGAGCCAGAAGGTATAGGGAGCGTAAGCGTACTAATCGCAATACGAATTCACATTCTACTGAAATTGGTGTGGATATTTCCGATTCTCAAAATACGTCTGAATCTATTGGAAATGATTCGAATTTATCCAATCGCAGAAGTAGATCACGCGTAAGACAAACATCAGGACGTAGATCGGTTATTACTGAACATAATCAAGAAGGAAATCAAAGAGTGCGAAATTTGGCATGCGAAAAAGCAACGCAATTTAGAATTAGATATCGTGAACCAAAAGGTGATAATGAAGGATTTGAATTCGAACGTCGACAACGTGAACGAAATATTGATAAAAGATTGCTTGAAGAAAACATAAATATTTTACAAAATGACAAAGTCAATGAATATTATTTAGGGGAAATGAATGTTTTATGTAAATATTGTAATGGGGAACATTTCGCAGCTGAAAAGGTGTTTAATAAGAGTTACTCATTTAATGATTGTTGTGGGCATGGATCAGTTGAATTAGAATCCATTCCAGATTTTCCAGATGAATTACGTTTATCATTTGAAAATCTCCATTTAAAAAGTATGGTATTCTTCAGACGTACCCGGAATTGCAATAGTTCGTTTTCACTTGGATCTTTTAATGAAAATTTAGTTAATTTTCGTACAGTAGAAAGAGCTCCGTATTGTTTTAAGATACAAGGACAAGTTTATTACCAACTAAATGAGGCTCTATGTCCATCGGAAAATGAGAATACTTAATATGGTCAACTTTTTATTGTTGATCCTCAAGAGGCTATTGATTATAAGGTGGCAGGTAATTTAGGGTCCGATAGAGAAATTATGAATAATTTAGATCAAATGTTAAGAGAATGTAATATATTTGCAAAGTCATATGTGATAATGAAAGAAGAAATTAGCTATCAACGTGAATTATTAAGTAATGATACTGAAGCTGAATTACAGTTATTATTTAGTTTAAAAGCAGGCTACGATCGTAATAGATATAATTTGCAAAGAGTAAACGAAGCTGCTGCTGTGTTTCGTACAACAGCTGATGGTGATATTCTTGAATCATACGTGACTATTCGCAATAAAGACACACCAGTATTGCGATCAATAAGTTCTATGGATACAAACATGGAACCTATGGTTTATCCATTATTCTGTCCTCATGGATCGTAAGGTTGGCCCAAAAATATAATGAAAAAAAAAATAGTAACAGAAATGTAGAGGTAGGTGATGCAAATAATGACCAATATTGCAAAGGAAAAATATTTTGGTGATGTCCTAGCTCATGTGCATGGTCTTGAGTTTCAGAAGCGAGGTTTGCCTCATGCACATATTTTAATTACTTTAAAAGGCGGTCATAAATTAACAAATATTGATGATATAAATAAATTCATATCTGCAGAAATCTCTTATCCTGAAAATGATCCCATATTATATCCCGGTTGAAAATATCAGAGCAGATTTCCGTACTGAAATCCGCCCGGAATTCGGACTGAATTCCGCGGAGAAATCCATGCAGAAATCAGTCCAACAAATCCACCTGGAAATCTACGTGGAAATCTAGGTAAAAATCCAAGCCACGTCGCATCGCGTCTACAACTGCGTTGAAATCCGCGCAGATATCCGTAGGGAAATCCAAATGTTCAGTACGCCTTCATATATGTTCGGATTTCCGCACGGAAATCCATGCTGAAAACAGAATGGTGATTATTAGCTTACGCATTTAGACGGAAATTCGCGCAGAAATCCGCGCGGAAATCGAAGTGATCGGTACGCCTGCATACATGTCCGGATTTCCGCGCGGCAATCCACCTAGAAAACCGAGCAGTGGTTTCGCTTATGCAGGTGCACGGAAATCCACGCGGAAAATCGAAGTGATCAGTACGTCTACATATATATATCTCTGGATGTCCGCGCGGAAATCCACGCGAAAATCCATGTAGAAAACCGGGCGGTGGTATCGCTTATGCAGGTGCGCGGAAATCCACGCAGAAATCCGGACGGATACCTTAGCGATTATTACTTGTCTAGAATACGTCCGGATTTCCACATGGTAATCCACGCGAAAATCCATGTAGAAAACCGGGAGGGGGTTTCGCTTATCCAGGTGCACGGAAATCCACGCAGAAATCCAGACGGATATCTAAATGATTATTACTTGTCTAGAATACGTTCGGATTTCCACGTGTAAATCCACGCGAAAATCCATGCTGAAAACCGAGCGGGGTTTCGCTTATCCAGGTGCGCGGAAATCCACGTAGAAATCCGGACGGATGTCTAAGTGATTCCCGGTTGTAAATATTCACCTGGTTTTCACCTGAATTTCCACCTGAATTATCACCTGAATTTCCACCTAAATTTTACGTGAAATTCGTGTAAAATGTATGCGAAAACCACCCAAATTTTATGTGATTTATACCTGTATTTCACGTGTCAAAATTCTAAAAACGTCAGGTGAATTTCACGTGATTTTCACCCGATGCTCACGTGAACTTCACCGGAGATAAATTAAAACTTCCTTCTTGTGACATCGTTTTTCAGGTGAATTTCACGTGATTTACATGTGAATCCACACGAATTTCACATTTATTTCACCTATATTCCGTAGTATTTTCGGGTGAATTTAACCTGAAATTCACGTGATTTTCCACCAATATTCACGTGAACTTCACCACAGATAAATTAAAGCTTCTTTCTCTTGTTATCGTTTTCTCAGGTGAATTTCACGTGATTTTCACCCAATATTCATGTGAACTTTATATAGACCCTATTGAAAGTATCCATCGGGATTTCCATATAGAAATATACATGGATTCCATATGGACACTCATATGGAAATCCACCTGAAAATCTGTTCCAAAACGTCATATGCAAATCTGTATGAAAATCCATGTGAAAATCCATATGAAAATCCATGTACAAATCTATGTAGAGATGCAATTAAAAATCTGCCCTGAACCTGGATTATTTATGGACATACTACTGCAGATACGATTTGAACTTCGCCGAGAACCATCATTGGAATATATATAAAAAAGGCTATATCGGTATTAGTATATATAACTAATGGATATGATACATACCTAGCTGCAACATTACAATAAGATATAAGATCACTGATGATATTTTGCTTAATGTGGAGAAAGAAGTAACGACGTTTAACGAGCCTCGTGCTCGCGCTACTCGACAACGACCCGTGATATCAAATTCACACGAGGCCGGAGCCGAGCGCCCCTACGTGTACTCGATTATTAGCAGCTACCATGAATAGTTGGGACGGGCGGTTAAACTCGGCGACAGCGCGAGAAGTCGACATCTTGGCGATGATGGTGCTCTTCAAAGAAACAGCTCAAATTTTTAAAATCGTTTATGCTTTGTAAGTTTACTGATAATTGTTATTTCACAAAATTTTTTCAGATTCTTTATTAAAAATCCTTAAAAATGAGCCCTACTAAAACAATATTGGCGAACAACCCTCTTTTGTAAAGAATTGTATATTTTTTAAATACCAATAGAAACCAATCATTTGTATTTCTGACAACCAGATGGATTTGAGATTTTAATGTTATTCATATATCTAATGGCATGGATCTTGTCACTAAATTTTCTCAAAGCAGGAAAAATACATTAAACATCTATTTCCAACAATATTTTCAACAGGCCTGTAAGTAAAAATATTCATCTTTACTTTCCTAAATTTTCAATGGGAGCCGGTTACACTGTTAATAAATTCTATATGTATTTTTCATATCTACTGGAAAGAAAATTTCATAAGTTATCCAGTATTATGTGTCCCAAATGATAAAGTATATTATTATAAAAAAGTTTAAATCAAAGTGGTTGAAAGACAATTTAACAATTGTATATTCCGATGCCCAGACACGAACTTCTTACTCAATAATAGTCCAATATAATATGGTGTTCTTATTAAGCCCTCGCTTCATGAAATTTCATAAACTATTCAGTGAATAAGTCACAAATAAATAATTGAATTATGGATCTTAATGATTTATAAGATTGTAAATTACATAATTTATGAAATTACTAGAAGCGCAGACTTAATAAGAAAACCATATTTTATTTGAAAATAATTGAGTAAGAAGTTCTTGTCTGGGCATCGGAATACACAATTGCTAAATTGTCTTTCAACTACTTTGATTTAAACTTTTTTATAGTAATATACTTTTTCATTTGGCACACATAACACTCGATAACTTATGAAATTTTCTTACGAGTAGATATGAAAAATACATATAGAGTTTAATAACAGTGTAACCGGCTCCCATTGAAAATTTAGGAAAATAAAGATGAATATTTTTACTTACAAGCCTGGTGAAAATATTGTTGAAAATAGATGTTGAATGTATTTTTTCTGCTTTGAGAAACTTATTGACAAGATCTATAACATTAGATATATGAATAACATTAAAATCTCAAATCCATCTGGTTGTCAGAAATACAAATGATTGGTTTCTATTGGTATTTAAAAAATATACAATTCTTTACAAAAGAGGGTTGTTCGCCAATATTGTTTTAGTAGGGCTCATTTTTAAGGATTTTTAATAAAGAATCTGAAAAAATTTTGTGAAATAACAATTATCAGTAAACTTACAAAGCATAAACGATTTTAAAAATTTGAGCTGTTTCTTTGAAGAGCACCATCATCGCCAAGATGTCGACTTCTCGCTCTGTCGCCGAGTTTAACCGCCCGTCCCAACTATTCATGGTAGCTGCTAATAATCGAGTACACGTAGGGGCGCTCGGCTCCGGCCTCGTGTGAATTTGATATCACGGGTCGTTGTCGAGTAGCGCGAGCACGAGGCTCGTTAAACGTCGTTACTTCTTTCTCCACATTAAGCAAAATATCATCAGTGATCTTATATCTTATTGTAATGTTGCAGCTAGGTATGTATCATATCCATTAGTTATATATACTAATACCGATATAGCCTTTTTTATATATATTCCAATGATGGTTCTCGGCGAAGTTCAAATCGTATCTGCAGTAGTATGTCCATAAATAATCCAGGTTCAGGGCAGATTTTTAATTGCATCTCTACATAGATTTGTACATGGATTTTCATATGGATTTTCACATGGATTTTCATACAGATTTGCATATGACGTTTTGGAACAGATTTTCAGGTGGATTTCCATATGAGTGTTCATATGGAATCCATGTATATTTCTATATGGAAATCCCGATGGATACTTTCAATAGGGTCTATATAAAGTTCACATGAATATTGGGTGAAAATCACGTGAAATTCACCTGAGAAAACGATAACAAGAGAAAGAAGCTTTAATTTATCTGTGGTGAAGTTCACGTGAATATTGGGTGAAAATCACGTGAATTTCAGGTTAAATTCACCCGAAAATACTACGGAATATAGGTGAAATAAATGTGAAATTCGTGTGGATTCACATGTAAATCACGTGAAATTCACCTGAAAAAACGATGTCACAAGAAGGAAGTTTTAATTTATCTCCGGTGAAGTTCACGTGAGCATCGGGTGAAAATCACGTGAAATTCACCTGACGTTTTTAGAATTTTGACACGTGAAATACAGGTATAAATCACATAAAATTTGGGTGGTTTTCGCATACATTTTACACGAATTTCACGTAAAATTTAGGTGGAAATTCAGGTGATAATTCAGGTGGAAATTCAGGTGAAAACCAGGTGAATATTTACAACCGGGAATCACTTAGACATCCGTCCGGATTTCTACGTGGATTTCCGCGCACCTGGATAAGCGAAACCCCGCTCGGTTTTCAGCATGGATTTTCGCGTGGATTTACACGTGGAAATCCGAACGTATTCTAGACAAGTAATAATCACTTAGATATCCGTCTGGATTTCTGCGTGGATTTCCGTGCACCTGGATAAGCGAAACCCCTCCCGGTTTTCTACATGGATTTTCGCGTGGATTACCATGTGGAAATCCGGACGTATTCTAGACAAGTAATAATCGCTAAGGTATCCGTCCGGATTTCTGCGTGGATTTCCGCGCACCTGCATAAGCGATACCACCGCCCGGTTTTCTACATGGATTTTCGCGTGGATTTCCGCGCGGACATCCAGAGATATATATATGTAGACGTACTGATCACTTCGATTTTCCGCGTGGATTTCCGTGCACCTGCATAAGCGAAACCACTGCTCGGTTTTCTAGGTGGATTGCCGCGCGGAAATCCGGACATGTATGCAGGCGTACCGATCACTTCGATTTCCGCGCGGATTTCTGCGCGAATTTCCGTCTAAATGCGTAAGCTAATAATCACCATTCTGTTTTCAGCATGGATTTCCGTGCGGAAATCCGAACATATATGAAGGCGTACTGAACATTTGGATTTCCCTACGGATATCTGCGCGGATTTCAACGCAGTTGTAGACGCGATGCGACGTGGCTTGGATTTTTACCTAGATTTCCACGTAGATTTCCAGGTGGATTTGTTGGACTGATTTCTGCATGGATTTCTCTGCGGAATTCAGTCCGAATTCCGGGCGGATTTCAGTACGGAAATCTGCTCTGATATTTTCAACCGAGATGATATTGTAGTTCGTAATATGATACACGGTCCATAAGATAGTAGATGTATAGTTGATAATAAGTGCTCAAAACACTACTCGAAAGAGTTTAGAGAGGACACGGTATTATCAGCTGATAGTTATCCTTATTACAGACGAAGAAATGATGGACGTATAGTAGTGCATCATAATCAAAATGTAGATAATCGGTTTATAGTACCATATTGTCCAGAATAATTACGTATGTTTAATTGTCATATGAATGTAGAAGTTGTATCCAGCGTACGACCAGTAAAATACTTATATAAATATGTATATAAAGGTCATGATGATGCGAATATAACATTTGAGGGAACTTATAATGAGAGAGCAATCAATCATGATGAAATTCGTAGTTACGTAGAAACATGATATGTCAGTTCAGTTGAAGCATGTTATTGTATTTTGAGTAAACCTTTGCAAGGTAAAAGTCACAGTATCGTATGTTGATCTGTTCATTTATCTCAACAACAATCGATAGTAATTGAAGATTTAAATGATATAGAGAGTGTAGAAGCTGCATTAAATCGATATATCACATTCTTATCTTATTTTGAACATAATAGGAGCGATTCTACAGCTAGGCATTATACCTATACTAAAATTCCTGCTCACTATGTTTTTAAACAAGATAACGAAAATGGGAATAGAATTTATCGATGGCGTAAACGAAAATCTAGCTACAATTGTAATGAGCGAATGTATTCTGTAAGTCCAAGTAAAATAGAGTTATTTTGTTTAAGATTACTTTTATAACATTGTAAGGGTTTTTCTGATTTAATGACGGTATAATGCTACGATGCGATGCGGTCTATCGTTATGGATACCATTCATTGCAAAACTTTTTCAATACTGTATTATTTTGTAACGTTTAATAAATGACAAATAAATAAGAGTTTATGCTATTTATTTTTTTATTTATTCTATTTTAAATTTTATATATTACAGGAGTAGATATTGGAGTTGCCATCATGGCGTCGGGAGGGAAGAAGCCTCCCGACGACTCGCTTACTAAATTCTATAAGTGTCATCCAACACTACAAGTTGGAGCGGTTTTGTGTCTTTTTTGTGAAAACGTATTTCACACGAAGGAGATAGTAACAAAATATAACGCCGGTTGCCCTGTTAAATTCATTAGCAACACACTTATAATCTGCCAAGACCATGCCAACGTAGCTCTAACCTCAAACTTGCCATATGGTACCTTGAGCAGAGAAGCTAAAGAATTAATAGCTCAAGTTAAATATTCACAAAAGAACAAATTAAACAAGAAATTATTAGTGAAATTGATCTTGAAAAGGACAATGACAAGGACAAGAACAAAGGACTTAATGAAACTGTGTTCGAAGACTACAATGAAACACAATCCTTAAGAATTGAAATTCAATTGTTGAAACAACTAAATAGTGAGTTACAAGACAAAAATAGAATATTAAATGAATTGCTTACGAAAGAAAAGCAGGGTAATAACAATAACAACAATAAGATCAAGACTTTCGCAGAAATAACAGCTAATATAGAACCAAAGAGTAAAAGAATACCTCAACTAATAATAAAAAAAACTAACAGCAAAGATACAACCGACATTGAAAAAATAGTAAATCAACAACTAACTATAAATAAAACAATACAAACAAAAAGTGTAGCATGCAAGAACAAAGACACAGTGATAATTAATTGCACTAATGAAGATAGCATTAATACAATTGAAAATACTCTGAACAATTTACTGAACAGTGACATTAAAATTGAAAAGGAACAAATCAATAAACCTAAACTAAAAGTAATAAATATCGATAAGACTCTCGAAGATGAAAAAGTAATTGAACAAGATATCAACCTAAGAAATTTTAACAATATGGAAAACAAGTGTAAAGCACTTCATGTATATACTAATACAAAAACAGGCACCAACAGTGCAATAATTGAGGTAACATCGGATATTTATAAACATATCAGAGACAACAAGAGCAGATTATTTATTGGTTATCAGAGTTGTAGAGTATTCGATATTATAAATTCTTATCCTTGCAATAAATGTTCAAGATTTGGGCATAACAGTAAAAAATGCAAGAATGAAGACACGTGTTCTAAGTACAATGGAAATCACATAACCTCAAAGTGTACTAGTGAAATTATGAAATATTCGAACTGTGTTTTTTGCAATGAAAAATTTAAAAATAATTATAATACAAACCATTGTGCAATCGACAGTGATCTATGTGAAATATTAAAATACAAAATTAAAAAATACATAGAAATGACTGATTAGCCTGTGCAACCTACCTTCCAACGGTATTTTGGTAAGGTAGATCGCGCAATAAATCAACAATCGATAACACCAAGAAGAGTAATAAGAACAAACAGCGATTCGACAGGCTCACAGCGCTCATCACTGCCAGCGATACCAGGGACATCTAAACCTACCACTGCAAACTTACATGAAAAATAACTTTAATCTAATTGAGGACTTACAGAATGAAATAATTAATACTGACTATAATTGCGATGATCTTAGTGAACTAAATAGATGTATGGTTTTTGAAAAGGAAGTAATTTTAAACGTAAATATAAGAAGTTTAAATGCGAACTTTCATAAACTATTAGTATTCCTGAAGAGTCTAGTGATAAAACCTTGTATTATTGTGTGCACTGAAACATGGAATTTGGAGCATTACGAATATTTTAGTATACCGGGGTACAATATGTACTACAATAACAGTAAAATTAATATATCAGATGGACTGGTGAGTTACGTAAGCGACTACTTAACTGATACGACAGAAGTATTAACTATAAATAACCTCAAAATAATTAACTCTAATATTGCAATTGAAAATAATAACGAAATTATGATATCCGCCCTGTATAGATCATACGGTATTAGTAAATCGGAATTTCTATTAATAGTCAAGAACTTGATAAATAATAACAGTAAATATAAAAATAACCTCATAATAGGGGACTTTAACTTTGATATTTCTAATCATGAATCAATCAACCAAGAATTTTTGCACATTTTATTAGAGCATGGTTACTGCCCAGGCTTTCGAAATATTACCAGACCATCTGATAGAAACAACAATTCAGGAACATGCATAGACAATATTTTTATTAAGCTAGATAAAATTAACTATAAAACTATCATTTTAAAAATTCCGCTTACTGATCACTTTCCGATTTTAATGTCCATAAATAAGATAAGAGCCACAAAAGAATTTCATGCAATGAATCGTATAAATTATAAGAGACTTAGGACTGAAGCTAAATTAATTAACTGGTCAGAATTGTCGTTAATTAATGAGCCAAATTTAGCACTAAATAACCTAGTCAGTAAAATAAAAATATGTCTAAGTAAAGCACAATATTCGAAAAAAGATTGTAAAAAGAATATACTGTATCCAAGAAAAAATTGGATAACCTCTGCTATAATTAAATCTTGCGTAACCAAAGAGAAACTTTACAAATTATGGAAAAAAGATCCAAATAATCCAAAGAAAAGAGAGAATTATAGAAAGTTTAACTTAATATTAAAGAAAATTATAAATAAAGCCAAAGAGTCATTTGACAGAGAGCAGATACAGGCAAAGATGAAAAACCCAAAGAGTTTGTGGAACGTATTAAATCAAAAACTTGGGAAAAATAGCAAAAGAAACAAAAACATTAAATATATAATGGATAATAATGTTAAAATCACGGATTCAGCAGATATGGCTGAACACATGAACAAATTTTTTTGCGAAATAGGAAAAAAGATAAGTGATAAAATAGTGCAGCCAAGAAATGAGAAAATAAAACTCTCACCAATGAACAGAAAAAGTATTTTTATTACTCCAACAAACCATATTGAAGTTTTAAATATTATTAACAACATAGACAATAAAAAAGGTGGAATTGATAATATCAATACAAAAACATTAAAAACTCTAAGTGTCCACATAGTTGATCAACTTGTTCACATTTGTAATCTATGTATCGAAAAAGCAACGTGGCCAGATGCTTTAAAAATAGCGGAAGTAATACCAATACACAAAGCTAATGAAAAACATATCCCTACCAATTACAGACCTATTTCGCTAATATCAAATATTGCAAAAATTTTTGAAAAAATTATACACAATAGAATTACTAACTTTATCAATGCATGCGATCTGCTAACAAAAAATCAATATGGTTTCAGGAAAAATAGAAGTACTAAAGATGCACTATTTCAATTATCCAATATGATATACAACAACATTGACACTAGCACTCCTATTGCGATAACTTTCCTAGACCTAGCTAAAGCATTTGACACTGTACATCATCAAATCCTACTTGATAAATTGTATAATTATGGAATAAGAGGAAATGCTTATAATCTATTAAAAAGCTACCTCACCAATAGACAGCAAAGAGTGAAATTAAACAACAAAACCAGCCAATTTGAATCAGTAACAACGGGAGTCCCACAGTGTACTATATTGGGACCGTTACTATTTATACTGTACATCAACGACTTATTATTAGACATGCCGGAAGACACAATTATATCGTATGCTGATGATACTGCTGTTATTTCAACAGCTAAAACATGGCATGAAGTAGAGTCAAAAATGAATGACTTTTTACGAAAATATCTAAATGGTTAGCTCTGAATAAACTCTCGTTAAACACTGATATAACAATGTATATGGAATTTGGTAGTCAAAGTGATAGCACTCCGAAAAACTTAAACATCAATATTAATAGTACAAAACTCAAAAGAGTAGAAAGTACCAAATATCTAGGTATAGTCTTTGACAGTAACTTGAGATGGAACGAACACATTGTTTACGTGTACAACAAAACTAAATATCTCATTTTCATGTTTTATAAACTAACGAAGATTATGTCAACAGACTGCTTACGTATGGTATACTACGCCTTTTCCCACAGTGTCATTTCCTACGGTATAATAGCGTGGGGAGGTGCGTATGCGGACAGTATTAATTTGCTCAAAAGACTACAAATCAGATTACTAAAAATAGTTAATAAAAATAAATTTATCACTAATAAAAATCCTATGTACTTAGATCAAATTTTCGAGTATGAATCACTAGATTATCATTACAATGAATTAAAGTTAATATACCTTAGCTCCTATAAAATTACAAGAAATAAAAGTATCCAGATTCCTAAAAGGCTCAAAACCATTAGTATTAAAAACAGTTTTATTAGAGCAATAATGATATTCAATCGCTTACCCAACGATTTAAAGACCATTAGTAGCTTACATAGTAAAGAAAGGAAGCTAAAAAAATGGGTAAAAGAAAACATTTAGAAACATTTAGAAATAAAAGCAGCCTAGATATTTTTATATTGAAAAGAGATATTTTTATATTCAAAAGTTTAATCACATTTGTTATATTATATTATATTTTGTTACAAAAATATTTCTATCTAGAAGCTTAGGTTAAGTTAGATTTAAGAACACCGGACCAGCGAACAGGAAAACAATTCCTCTGCTGGATTATACATCATGTATAATGTAAACATGTACTTACCTTTTGTACTTACTCTGGTAAATAAATAAATAAAATAAATAAATAAATACATTAAGGGGGTACTAGAGTTAAAATTTTCGTGTGTGTGTGTGTGTGTATGCGTGCGTGTGTGCGTGCTTGTGTGTGTGTGTGTGTGTGTGTGTGTGTGTGTGTGTGTGTGTGTGTGTGTGTGTGTGTGTGTGTGTGTGTGTGTGTGTGTGTGTCTTTACGCCTGGATTATAGCTTCTTAATCTTTGTAACGGGGTTCAGTTATGGAGAGGGTATTAATCCCTCTCAGGGGCTCGCGGGGTAATATACGGGTGTATTCTACGCCCGGGCATCTCACCGTTCTAGAATCACCTGTAGTCCGGCAGAAGCGCTTCGGCACAGGTTCCGAACATGCGAGCCCGGCTTCTATTGTAGAAAGCCTAGGCCGCTTTCCACTAGAACCGTCGCTGCGCTCTGCCGCTGCTGCCAACTGCTGCCCGCGAACTACCGGCTGCTCGCTATGACCTAGCGTTACCAGCGCAGCCGGTCTTTCCCGCGTACAACGCCGCTCGGTCTAACCTCTCGAGCGGCTATTGAGATACTTACTCCCGCTACCGATGTTCCTCTAGGAGGCAATGCCTGCGACTAGCTGCAGCAACTGAAAAGGGTAGAGGGCGGTATTCGGGAAATCATGCATAGGTTAAGGCGCGCTCAAGAACTACTCGTGACTCGACTATTTAAGATAAAACAAGATAAAGAGGTTTATTGTTGGAAGTTAATCGCGCTAAGGGGCGCGAAACCTGGACAATGTTCGAACAAATAATGACCGCCAGGCCGAGACTTTAGCTACCGCACGCACGCTCGCGGTTACGGCGGAGCCGCTTATTCGCGGGTGACGGAGGGAATGATCTCGCGCTCCCGTCACCAAGAAACGCTGTTACCAGTGTAGAGCCTACTTACTCGTGGCTGGCCAGCCATCGCATGCAGTCTACGCAACGCTGCCTCTCTCACCCTCTCGTGCCCGTTCTTGCACTCGAGTACTCTCTCTCTCTCTCTCTCTGCCGCTCTCACTCCGCCTATGGGTGTTGACGCCGTCTCGCGATTCGCTGCAGTGGTGGAGGCGCGGTACACACACACAAAAAAACTTGAGATGCGGGGCTCACCAAAACGCGACTTGTTGCGTGTCACGGCGGTCGACAACATGGCCGCGCGCTCACGTTCGCAGCGGCGCGGCGGCTTCGTCTTCTTCTCCACCTGCTTGCGGCTTGTTCCGCGCGGCGCTCTGCCGATCGCGGTACGTGTCAGCGCGCGAGATTCAGCTCTCGCAACGCAGTATATGTGATTCGCATAACTTATATCGGCGCCCGTTACACCACTCACCCAGATTTGACGTCCCCTCGGACGTTACATCGAGGAAGGAGAGGGCGCTGAAATAAGGAGGCAAAAGTCTAACGTGGGTGCGGATGTTGGTATTTTAGACGTCGCAGGCTCGCTGTGGTTTCCCACCGGCCGCGACGTAAGAAGGCGGAAGGGTCAGGTGGCTTTCTGAGGGCACCCGCGTCCTCGCTGCGGTTGGGATCTGACGGATGGAACCGCTGAATTTGGCCCGAGTGGGTCTACTACCACTGCTCGGGCTCCCGGAGGACTTCCGCGACCTCTCGGCGGGCGAGTCAAGGCGGGCGGTTGAGTAGGGACGGATGGGACCACTGGATCTGGCCCGAGTAGGTCTACTACCACTGCTCGGGCTCCAGCGGGTCTTCCGCGTCTCCTCGGAAGCGTTTCGTCCGCAGGGGCATCGCCGGGGGGCTCGCTCATTGGCGCGGCCTCCGCGTCGATCGTCTCCTCCGGCACTTCGGGTTCTGGCGGAGCAGAGTGGTAGCTTTTCAGCTGTTCCGCAGCCACCACCTCATCTACCTCACCGCCGTTGCCTACCAGTCTGGAGGTGTTCGGTCCAAGGGCATCCGTAATCCAATACGGACCTTCGAGCTTCGGCGCTAGGTTCGCCGCAATGCCCTTGGCGGTCGAGGATAAGGGATGGGTGCGCTTCCACACTCTGTCACCTGGTTTGAAAGTTGGCTCGTGCCTGCCGGCGTCGTAATGGCCGGCTTGGCGTTCTTGAGCCGCGCGCGCTCTCGAAGCGGCGCGCGCGTGTAACTCTGGAAGGGTCTCCATTCGCTTCTTCCAGCGAGCCAAACTTTCTTCTTGAGCCGGGGCGTCTGCTGCTACCTTTTGCATCCTCCGTTGCATGCCAGGAGGTTCTGGCTGTCTCCCATAGAGCATTAGGGCCGGGCTCATCCCGGTAGAACTTTGCTCAGCCGTAATCATGGCGAAGAGAAGTTCCGGAAGCTTCTCGTCTCATGTACTATGCCGCTCCTTAAGATAGGAAGCGACCATCGTCTTTAGGGTACGGTTGGCTCGTTCCACCGGGTTAGCCGGAGGGTGATAGGGGGGAGTGTGAGTGTGATGCACACCGCGCTCCCGCAGGAAGTCTTCCACGGCATGGTTCTTAAACTCTGTGCCGTTGTCAGACTGGAAGACTTCCGGGCAACCGAATCGAAGAAAGATCTTCCGACTCACTTCCTCTATCACTGTCTTGGCGTTTGCTTTGCGTATGGGGGATGCCTCCACCCACCTGCTAAAGAGGTCCTGGAACACCAGGATGTACTCGCAACCTTTGGAGCTTCGAGGCAACGGTCCGATAATGTCTCCAGCTACGACCTGCTAGGGTTTGTCGATTACTCGGCGCCCCATGAGGCCGGCTGGAGCCCTTTGCTCCACCTTGAAGCGCTGGCACGTCTCGCAGTTTCGCACGTACTCTTGCGTTTCCGCATAGTAGCGCGGCCAGTAGTAGCGCAGCGCGACTTTGGCGAACGTCTTCTCTCTGCCGAGATGTCCAGCGGTGGCGTCGTCATGGCATTCCTGCCGCACCTCGCGATGATGTTCTTCTGGTACCACCAGCTTCCAGGCATCGTCGTCGTCGCCGAGGGTTGAGTCTACCCCTGAGTTGGGGCGGTACCGATAGAGACTGCCTGCTACGAGTTTGTAGGTGGGGTAGTCATTGGGCAGCTCTTTGACCTTGGCGCACCACTCCTGATACCACGTGTCCTCGGTGTCGGCGAACCACGACACCGCAGCCACTTCTAGCTCATCCTCATCCTCAATTCCTCAATCATACGAGAGAGGGCGTCTGCCACGTGGTTCAAGGCGCCTTTGCGGTGTTCCGCGGTGAACTTGTGACCTTGCAGTTCCAATGCCCAACGAGCCAACCTGCTCGTTAGATTTTTCAGTTGGGATAGCCGTCGTAAGCTGCTGTGGTCTGTCACTACCTTAAACTCGTAGCACTCGATGTATGGGCGAAACTTTTGGATGGCCCATACTACCGCGAGGCACTTTCGCTCGGTAACGCAATAATTCCGTTCCGCCGATGTGAGCACACGGCTCGCGAATTCGATCACCCTCTCCTGCCCTTCCAACTCTTGAAGTAGCACTGCCCCTAGGCCCACGTCACTCGCATCCGTCTGCACGATGTATAGCCCCTCAGGATGGGGTCGGTGCAGCACCGGAGCGGTCATAACCATCGCTCTCAGCAGATGGAAAGCGTGCTGCTGCTCTTCGAGCCACTCATACTTCTGGTTTTTCTTAGTCAGATTCGTGAGCGGCTCAACGATGGTGGCGTAGTTCGGTATGGACTTCCGATACCACGAGGTGATGCCTAGGAGCCTCCGCAGTGCCTTCAGGTTCTGGGGCACCGGGTAATTCCTAATTGGTTCGATCTTCGCCGGGTTAGGCCTCGTGCCGTCTAGGTTAATCAAAAAACCCAGGTATGCTACCTCTGGCTTGCAGAAAACGCACTTATCTGCATTAAGCGTCAATCCAGCGGCTACTAGCCGTTCTAGCACCATTCGGAGGCACTCCTTATGCTTCTCGGATGTCTCGGCGACAATTATAATGTCGTCGAGGTAGGCATAGACGTACGGCTCCAGCTCGGATCCGAGCATCTGGTCTATGAGCCGCTGGAAAGGTGGCGGGCACGTTCGTAAGCCCATACGGCATCCGCCGGAATTGGTATAGCCCCATCCCGGGGACCGTAAAGGCTGTTATGGGTCGCGCTTCGGCCGCCAGAGGTATCTGGTGGTACGCACTCTTAAGGTCGAGCGTGGAGATGAACTTCGCCTTCCTCAACTTCCGTAGAATATCCTGCATATTCGGTAGGGGATAGGCGTCTGGTTCCGTGACTGCGTTCACCTTGCGCAGGTCTTCACAGAACCGCCGTGTTCCGTCTCTCTTCCGGGTCATCGCGATGGGGCACGACCAACCGCTTCGGGAGGGCTCGATCACGCCCTTTTCGAGCATCTCCTTTACTTGGCGGTGCATCTCCTCTTGCACTTTATCTGAGACTGGATAGTGCTTCTACTTGATTGGTCGAGTGTCCCGCAGAGTGATCTCATACTCCACGCCCGTTACGCATCCTAAGCCTGGCGGAAGCTTGCTCAGGATGGCGTCTACCATTTCCTTCAGCTCCGCCCGCTGAACGTCGGTAGCATCCTCGAGCCCGATAGCAGACACTGCGCTTGGATCGGCCGTCAAGCTGGCTACTTCCAGCTCGACGTAGGCTTCTGAGTCCTTACAGAAGAGCCTATCCGTATCCGGGTCAAGTACAGCCCTGAACACACGTTCGAAGTTGAGCCCTAAGTAGCAGTCTGCATCGAGCTGGGGCATAATGGCGACTCTAATTTCGCGAGTAAGCCCCCTCCACGGTGAGTGGAAGAAACTCGTGGCCTAGCAAGGGGCTGCGGCTACCATCCGCAAGCCTCACGCCTTGTTTCTCGGACGCTACAAAATCTTTCCCGAGTGCTGTGGCTAGTTGGAGCCCGACGGTGCCCATCACCGTGGTGGATGCTCCCGGATCCAACAGCGTTCGGAGGTTGAACTCACCCACCTCAATTCGAACCCACCAGTGCGTCTCTGCGTTGGTTGGTCGGCCAACGGAAGCTTCTTCTCGGTCGGGAGGTGAGCATCTGACTCCTCAGAGGCCGGGCGAAGGTCGAACGCGGCCGCAGTGTCCCCGCACACTGGAGTCGTGTTCGGGTCCGGCACTCGGAGTGCCGCCGGGGTTAGCTCGAGTGGGTCTACTACCACTGCTCGAGCTCCCCGGGGACTTGGGGCGGTGGCGATTTTCTCTAATCGCCCCACTTCCCGTTTCCCGAACAATTGGGGCAATACCTGGCTATGTAGCCGATCTTGCCGCATGAGTAACAACTCAGCGGCGGTCTCGGCTCCCCTGGGGTTCGACCCCCGGGTTTGGCAGGCGGCGCGGATTCCCCTCCCGAACTCGCGTCCTTGCCCACCGGAGTTGGCGCCGGGGGCCTCTGTGCTCCCGTTCGCCCAGGCCGCTGATGGCCACGCCCTCTACGCGGGCCTCGATGGGTGCTCTGCTCGAGAGCTTGTCAGCTCGGCAAGGCTCTGCTTTAGCACCCGCCGAAGCATGTCCTCCAAATCCTTCGATTTGGGCTCAGTCACGCCGACCACAGCAGCTACTTTGCCCTCCTTGGCGTCGGCCTTGGGCTTCCTCTGCGAGTCGGTTTTAGGGGGCGGCATATAAGCCATCTCCGGCAGAAGTGTCGTCGCTGGCTGTGAAGAGGGCCTATAAGTTCTGGAATTTTCCAGAGTCTGCTCCGCCTCCACCGCCAGCTCTAACAGACCCTCTACTGTCTGGAAGTCTGTTCTTCGAACCATGGTTTGCAGCTGTGGTCGGAGGTTCCGGTGGAGTTTATCTAGCTATTGCTCCTTCTTGGGGGGAGGCGATATCTTGCGGTTGATCGCTATGAGGCACGTGATGTAGTCCCTCACGGCCTCCTCTTACCCCTGGGTGCGGTTATTAGCCTTCACTATTAGCCGCTGCTGGAATCCTTTTGTCGTTCTGTACCAGCGCCTCGCCGCTGATACGAAGTCTTGCCACGTAGCCCACTTCTCCTTCTCGTTGCGGTACCACGTGGCCGCTGTGTCTGTGAAGAGCTCCGATAGCGACGACAGCACCTCTTCTTCCGTGAGGTTGGTCAGGACTCTGCAATCCTCGAGCCTCGCCAGGAATACGTCTATGCTCTGGCTCTTCGCGCCAGAGAAGCGTATCTGCCACTTCCGCACTATTTAGCCAATATCTCTCGAGTGGAATAATCCCGACCTCGAGAAATTGGCCGACGTTCCTGGCGCGGAGTAGTTGGGCTAGCTCGTACCTCTCGCCGAATTTCGGCGGTCACCCCCCTCCCAGGCTGCGTTTACGCTCCGTAAGTCATCCTGGTCACTAGGGCGAGCTGACGGTGGCGAAGGCTGCCTACGATCCCAGGCTTCGTTCTGCTCTGGGATCGTGAACGTGTCTTCAAACCGCACGTTCAGTCCTGGCCTGGTGTCCGCTGTATGGGTCCAGGACGCTATTTGTCGCTGGTGGTCTAGTTTGTCCTCCAGCGGCCTTACTTTTGTCTCCAGCCTCGCTATGTGGATATTGTACGCTGCTTGTCGCTGGTGGTCTGCGGTTAACCTCTCCTCCAGCGACTTTACTCTCGTTATTAGGTCCACTAATAGCAGGCTGACGTCCTTAGGCACCTGGAACTCTGTCCCGTCGCTTGCCTGGAGACGCAACATGTCTTCTCGATGTGGCAGTCTACGCAACGCTGCCTCTCTCTCCCTCCCGTGCCCGTCCTTGCACTCGCGTACTCTCTCTCTCTGCCGCTCTCACTCCGCCTGTGGGTGGTGACGCCGTCTCGCGATTCGCTGCAGTGGTGGAGGCGTGGTACACACACACAAAAAACCTTGAGATGCGGGGCTCACCAAAACGCGACTTGTTGCGTGTCACGGCGGTCGACAACATGGCCGCGCGCTCACGTTCGCAGCGGCGCGCGGCGGTTTCGTCTTCTTCTCCACCTGCTTGCAGCTTGTTTCGCGCGGTGCTCTGCCGATCGCGGTACGTGTCAGCGCGCGAGATTCAGATCTCGCAAGGCAGTATACGTGATTCTCATAACTTATATCGGCGCTCGTTACATCTTATAAATTATTTATAAGTAGTCGGGCAGTTTGGAAATATGCATATGAAAAGTTTCATTTTCGAAGATTATTATGAATTCAAGGCTTAAAAAGGTAAAACAAAGCTATAAACATTATAAGTTACTAATATGCATAATAAAAACCAATAATTATTCACGATAATGGTTATAAGTAATAAATGAATAAAATATTATCTCTCAGACGATGTTTTATTCTAAGGTAAGGACCTCGCCGTGCGTTGCTCGGCTGCTAGAGTTTCTGCCGTCCGAGGTCTATCATATATATATATATATCTGTTCACCGCTATGTTTCAGGACTTTTCATTGGTTTACCGCTATGTTTCAGGACATTTGCATGTTTTCAGGACTGTACTGAATTAGGAATATGTTTACCGCTACCTTTCAGGACATTTTTGTATTATTCAGGACATTTAGGGTTTCTTTCACAACGTTTTTTTCCGTAAAATTTTTCCGAAATCAACGTAAAATACTGCGGAACTGAAAGGGGGCGCCGCAGGCGTCATGGTGTTAGTCAACACCCTGAGGGATATTATTTCTTTAGTCACTTATATACTGTTTAACGTTTTATACCTACTTCTATTGCAGAAAACCTGTAGGTGTCCTGGAAGGTAGCGGTATACTAAGTTATATATATATATATATATATATTTTTTTTTTTTTATAATTTCTTAATGTAACACTAAATTATAGATAGTTTTTTAATATATATTCGGTATTTATTGAAGTGCGAATCCTTTTATGCGCACTGTGTGTGTGTGTGTGTGTGCGTGTGGGTGTGGGTGTGGGTGTGGGTGTGGGTGCGGGCGTGTGTGTGAGTGTGTGTGTGTGTCTGTGTGTCAGCGCTGAGACGCAAATCCTGCCAACATGGCGGATCTGGCACTCCCCCCCCTCTTTTTATCGATTTATCAGTGCGTTTAGGAACGCGGCGCGGCGCGCAAAACAACCGCGAGCCGTTAAATGAAAGCACGTATGTTTGTTTACATTAAAATGTAGGTTGGAATACGATTCTCAAAACAACAACAAAATATGTAATGTCGAATCGATTAATTCTAATCGAAATTTGTTGAAAAACAAATTTATGACAATAAGAAAATATTTCTTACTAATTTTCATAAAATTGCATTTTTTAATATCTAGAACATGTATAACATTTTTTATTCTATTTTAACTTTTTTATATATATAACTATACTATTAACTATTAAGACATAGTGCGAACGTGCTATGAGAATAGCCAAGTTAATTATAAAATTCATGTTTCGGAATCGTAAAACACTTAAATAAAGTCACGTACATATATTAGCCAATGGAGAATATTCGATCATACGAACAAACATTTTGTATTTTTTTTTTGAGGCTTTGTATCAAAATGTTTTATAGCAAACCTTAAGTTATTGTAAACTTCGTTTCAGGAGCATTTAGATTAATTTTATCTTTCTCTTATGAAGGACAAAAACTTGATAATGATATATTATTGCAAATATACATTAGGCAGACCTGGATTTTTCATATCTTATAAAGCCAAAGCATAGAAACATGCTCTAATTCTTTCTATAAAAATTCATCTTTTGGAGAGTACTTTAATAATGTAATTTTGATTTTGATCGATCTTTAATTACAAATAACATCAAAACATTGCATTATGCAGGCCCAGTTCTTCCTGCGAATCATATATCTATTAAAAAGACACCGCAAAAGATTTCATCTCTAAAGATGTTTCGTTAAATTAAAATAATTCAATAATGGCCGTCCTAACCTCAAAGTTAGGTTTGGATTAATTGTAATATTTTTATGATTCCGCGTTACGCATTTCTGATTTTTAAGCAATAAGCCACCAAATACCTACGAACAATTTACAATTAATTTCGCACGCAAAGTTAATTTTTGGAAAGCACGTAAGTAAGGTCCCCTGAATATCCGCTGATCGAACGTTTCGGATCGAACGCGCAAAATTTCTGTATTTACATTATTGGAATTTGTAAAATAAATAACGTTGTTCATTGGAAGTTAACTTATAGTATTCTACGTTCCACAAACCTTTAGATTAATTTTAAGTTTCCCTTATCAAGGATAAAAAGTTAAAAATGACTATATTTTTGCAAATATGCATTAGGCAGATCTGGATTATTCATATTATTCATATCTTATAAAGCCAAAGCATTAAAAAATTCTCTAATTCGTGCTATAAAAATTCATGTTTGGGAAGGTACTCTAATAATGTAATTTTGATTTTGATCGATCTTTAATTACAAATAACATCAAAAGATTGCATTATACAGACCCAATTCTTCCTGGGAATCATATATTAAAAAGACACCGCAAAAGATATTTCTAAAGATGTTTCGTAAAAGACAATTAATAATCTATAATTATGAAGGAGCTTGTTATAGATGCATTTTTCCAAAATCTCCTCCACCTCAAGTAGTTAATAACTGTGGTGATAGTAGAGTTCTTGGAGCTGGTAATTATTTATTGTTTATAAATTACAAAATTCTTTCTAGAACTCTGATTAATATATTTTAAATATATTTTTATCTATAGTTGCAGGTACCATTGGTATTTTACAAGCATTACAAGTTATAAAAGTAATTTTATACCACTCTAACCTTAAAATCACATATGATGATTTTTCGGCGCTCGTGGTATAAAATACCGTTCGAAACTAGTGCGTAAGTCGATTATTTAGGTGGTGTGACTTTTTGGCACTCGCTTCGCTCGTGCAAAAAGTCACACCAGCTAAATAATCGACTTCCCCACCCGTGTCGAAATGTACTATTATAGCACGGTGTGACCTAAGTCCTCGCTGCGCTCGCGCGCTAACCTCACGGTGCAAAAATGGACTGCTTAAGGCACGAATAGGCCGTGACAGCGAACTTAGGTAAACGTGCTATAAAATAATATACGATACTTATGGCTTGAGTGGTCCATCACACGATGTGAATTATCGCCCTCGCTACGCTCGGGCGCTAACGTCACGCCGTGCAATAATGGGCCACTTAAGTCACACGTATCGTAATGTACTATTAAAACTGCCAGGAATTCTCTCAGAAAGATTACTGATGTTTGATGCAGTGAATATGACATTTAGAAATTTAAAATTGAGACCAAAGAACCCAGATTGTGCTGTTTGTGGTTATAACCCAGTAAACACTTTCATCTTAAAAGATATCTTATTACCATCTAAAAGACATCTTTAAGAACTTTTTATCTTAAAGATGTCTTTTAGGTGGTAATAAGACATCCTTTAAGATGAAGTGTTTACTGGTAATCCTACTATACTTGCATTAAGAGTGCTGTCTACATCTACTCCGATCGCAACGCTACCTACTGTCAAAAGTGTTTTTTGTCAATTAAAATAATTTGGGGCAATTATAATATAAAATTCGAGTTTTCGTACATGTATTAGGTATTAAAGAAAACATTAGAATAGTTTTTACAAACTAAAGTCAATCAATAAATGCGTATTTTGTAGAGAAACGCGGTGAGTAGCTTACCGTAACGTCCACTGGACGTTTGATTTTTCTCTACTAAACACAAGTTTATTTATTCATTTAAATTCATGAAACTTGTTAAAATGTAATCCTTATTAACTTCTACACATGCAAAAACTGAGTTTTGATGAATTTATAATTTATAAGTACATCTAAATTAATGAAAATACGTAGATGAAGTCATGAGGGCGCTGCGATCTATTTCGGAGTTGGGGTTTAGGTAGAGAGCACTCTTAATTGATTATGAAGAATTTTGTGGAGCAAACGCTACTAACATAAATCGAAATTTAAAAATATTAAGTTCCAATGAAAGAATAAGTGTAAATGAATATGATAAATTAAGCAAACTTCCTTCAAAACCATATTTATTGATAGATGTAAGATCTAAGAAAGTATTTGAAATGTGTCATTTAAAGGACTCAATTAACATTCCATTCACCTGTATAGACAGTAAGAATAGTTTGGATGTTTTAAAAATAGAATTAGATAAAACTTGTTCAGATGTAACAAATGGTAATTGTTACTTTTATAAAAATGTGATTTTTGGGTGTTTATCTATGTACACGATTATGAGACTGAAGTTAGCAGCCGCTTCCAGCAGCCAGTTCGAATTTTGCAGTGGTTCACAATCAAAAAGAACTATCTCATTATTGAGACATACAATGCTTTATTCATGGATTTTTCATTATAGAACAACAGAGTATGATTAAATAAAGCCAAAATATACAAAATTTATTACTCAATTGTTTAAACAATCAAAACATATGAAAAAAGGTCTATTGCCTCAAAACTCATATACACTCACAAGACCACAACACAGACTTGTTAACAAATGAATATATCGACGCCTCCTATCCATAAAGTTCCAACTCAGACGCCAATGCAATAAGGTCCTAACTCGCCGTTCCATGCAAAAAAGTCCTATCTCAACGATAATTCAACAGAGACCTATCTCAAAGCTCAGTGCAACAAAGTCCTAACTCGGAGATGAGCGCAACAAAGTCCTAACTCGGAGGTAAATGCAAAGAAGTCCCAACACGGAGGTGAGTGCAAGAAGGTCCCGCTTCACAATAAAGAGCAATGAGATAGTTATTGAAACGGGACGATTTTAATAAAATAAATTCACAAGACCCAAATGGGCAGGGGAAGCGAGATCTACGTAAAAATATTCACGAGCGAGCCAACAAAAAAAAATTTCACTGAAACAAAATGTCCGAAACACAAATAGGCGAGGCACTACTCTGCTTTTCTGATGTAATAGACATCTGTCTATTATAAAAAAACATCTGTCTGATAAAAGAATATCTAAATAATAATAACTACCCTGCTAACTTTATTGAATATCATGTGAAAAATAGAGTCAATAAAATTAAATATGACAATTCTAATAACAATAACAATAATAGTGATTACACAAAAGTTATTCTAAGTTTACCGTACATACCAGACACCTTTGAAAAAGTCTCCAATAATTTAAGGAAATTCGGTATAAAAACTGTTCCAACAATAAATATTAATCTCAGCAAACTCATAAAAAGAAGGAAAGATACACAGGAGAAAGACGAGAAACCCAACATTGTTTACAAAATCGAATGTAATGATTGTAATGCTAGTTACGTAGGAGAGAGTAAACGCATGTTAAATACTAGATTAAAAGAACACATTGCGAATACTAAAAAAGATGATGACAAAAAATTTGTAATTAATAGTCACATCAACAATTATAAACATAAGTTTAACTTTGATAATGCTAAGATACTTGATACTGAAAGTTGTTGGAAAAAAAGATTAATTTCCGAAATGATTAACATCAAATTACAAGATAATCCTATAAATATAAAAGAAGACACTCAGAAATTAAGTAACCATTATTCCCAATTATTGAACAAATTGAAAAGAATCAAATAAATTGAATACAACTGTTATTTTTATTGGTACAATTTAAGTTCATATAACTTCAAAATATTCGAATTGCCCGCGTGGTTACCCCATTGGTGTATGAATACAGTAATGTATTACTGCCACTCGTGGAGCTTCGTATCTGCGTAAGCACCACACTCCGTTGTGTTCAATGCGCAAGGACGAGGCGCCTAAGATCTAGGGAGAGATTTGAATTTTGATGGGTTTTCTTTAATGATAAAGGTTAATTTTTACTTTGTGGTTGTGACAAATTGATTTTTAGGGCACTAACAATAAAGTTTTAACTAAACTGATCTTATCTACCTGTTTAGGTAATGATTATAAATTAATTAGATTTTAAAATCGTCATTGATATACTGTGTCAATTACTATGTCATATACATAGTTAATTGACGTTGGTATTGATCACTTGACTATATTCAAATTTATCAGTGGTCTGTTTACATCTTCTTAACGTAGTCTGACTGCCTTTGCTTTCCCTTGTGTTAATTTATTATTGTTTGTTTATTATATGTTAATTTATTCAGTTACTGTCCTAACTTAATGTGACTTAAAAAGTGTGCAAAGGTCTTAATACAATTGACGATGTTTATATTGTTTTTACCAAGAAAGCAAGGTAACAGTTGTAATAAATTTGACTTCTCAACTTTTGTGCAAAATTTTTCCATCTGATTTTTCACTATTGTTTCTATATTTTTTAAATAAACAAAAACACAATTTTATAAAATTGGCGATGTTTTAACATTATAATTAATGTAATTTTAGGTAAGAATGACGAACAAATTGTTTATTTGTATGTATTTTAATTATTGACTTGTATTTATCTCCATATGTTAATAAATTCTAGTGCTTGATAATGATAACAAAATAGTTATCGAACACACACACACACACACACACACACACACACACCCACACCCACACCCACACCCACACACACACACACACACACACACACACACACACACACACAGCCGGTACAATTGCGGTAAATATAAGATCGCATATGGGATGTTTCACACGTTGCACACACTACGCACGCTACACTTTTTTGGTGTTCCTGCTGGTGGTGCCGGTGTTGCTGCAGCGGTCATCGTGATGACCGCGGCGTTGGCGATCGCGGTGCGTCCATTTGTTGGAGACATCCGCATGGTCTATTTCTGCACGCGGCACATCTGAATTGGCTACAGCGCCAACACTGCTCCCACGTCAGGTCATCCGGATTGCGTCGCAGAGAGTGAAATATTGTACTGCATGAATTGCAGTATGTTCCCGCTGGCGGTCTAGTTTGCTGCTGCTATTGTTGTTGTTGTTGTTGCTGCTGTGCAATGACCAGCATTTCCTCTTTAATATTTTCTACATCACGGGCGGCGCGGTTCACACCCGCCATGTAGCGCTCCAACCGGCTGTGTGCGATGGTGAGTCGGTGCTGCAGAGTGGCAATTCTTTGGTTTGTTTGCTCCATGGTCCGGGCAATACTGTCGAGCGGCTATGCTGGCGATCGGCGATACGGCGTGATGTCGCTGGTGACGGTGGCAGTGGTGGGGTGGCTGCAGTGGTGGGGGCCTTGATGTTCGGAGTGGTGGTGGGGGCCTCGGTGGTTGCGCAATACATATGGGTTTCGGTGCGTTTCTTCGATTTGCACGCGACTCATGCACCAAGTCCGTACACGATGCTGCTCGTTCTTCGGCCATACTTCCAGGAGGACTACCTTGTCCTCCGACAAACTGTCGTACGGTGCTTGCACGTTCCGCGTATATCTTTTCACACTTTGCAATTCCTTCTTGACGTAGTAGCTGCAGCTCGGGCACTTTGTAGCTATGCGCTGTGCAATATGATCAGCGTCTTTCTCCCCGGCGACGATCTTCTTGTAGACGCGGTATTGTTCATCGAATACGTCTTGTAGCACGCTTTCGATGAACTTAAAGTTTTCGACGGTCTGTATTATGATGCTGTGCACGGGGAAGCTTGTCTCGTACTGGCAGTGCAGCGCTCAACCAGCGCATCGAACGTGCCTTAGAGTTTTCTCGAATTCCGTCGGGGCAGGGCGGTCAATGCGTTGTAAAACAATAGTCCGACTGATGCGCCACAACAGGCCGTATAGTTTTTATCTCGAGTGCGCTTCTCGGCTTTCTCGCATCAATAGGGTCGTAGTTTTACGACCCTGCCCCATGCACGTACGTGTGCGCACGAGCGTTTGACGAAGCGTTGTTCCTTTTTCACATCTGGAGTGCCTGTATAGTTGTGCTATTCTTTTCGATGTCCACCCTTTTTTCATAAGATGTTTATTTTGAATCTCAGTAATGTTTCGAAGAAAATGCACTCACGGGTGGACGTTGTCGACAACTTCTACGAGATGACTAATTTTTTTATCATGCGTTTGCTGGACTGTGTTTCAAAGATGACGTGTGTATAAGTAGCCCAAGCGTTCTGCTTGGGAAAGCTTATACATTTTTGTCGCCACATAGTATTTACGACGTGCTTACGAACGATAAACGGACTAGCAGGTCCACAACGCTAGTCTGTATTTATTTCGAACGTGCTTTAGAGTTTTCTCGAATTCTGATTGACAGTGCGAGTAATGCTTTGTAAAATAATAGCCCCGACTGGTCCGGCACAACAGTCTGTATAGTTTTTATCTCGAATGCGCTTCTCAGCTTTCTCGCATCAATAGGGTCGTATTTTTACGACGCTGACCCATGCACGTACGTTTGACGAAGCGTTGTTCCTTTTTCTCAGCTGGAGTGCCTGTATAGCGCTGCTATTTTTTTCGATGGCCACCCTTTTTCATAAGATATTTATTTTGAATCTCAGTAATGTTTCGAAGAAAATGTGCTCATGGGGTAGGCGCTGTCGTCAACTTCTTCGAGATGACTAGATGACTAATTTTTTTTATCATGAGTTTGTCGGGGTGTGTTCCAAAGATGACGTGTGCGTATCAGAAGTCCGAGCGCTCGTGTGTTGCGCACAGTCTATTCAGAAGTTTCGAGATGGATAATCACACAAATAGTTCGTTGCGGAAAGCTGTGTTACGGCTTGCGGCTAGAGCCCGTCACGGCAGAAATCCCGCGTGGCTGCGCCGTTTACGGCGTATGTCGCGTGAAAATTTATTAACACAATTACGTGCGTTACTCAAAATGTCAGGATATCGCGCAATAGTGCGGCTTTACAACGCATTCGCGTGTTCGCGCGAAGTTCAGACGGCCATTGAAGACGATGTCTTCGAGAAGCAATTAAGTGGGTTGCACGTGTTTCGCGGTATTGCGAATGCACGCACGGAACGTTTAGGTAAGTTTAAAACTTTTTTTTCAAAATAATTTTTATTTCCTTTTTTATTTACATATTTTTATTTACATCTTACGAGAGTCTCATACACGATGATTCGGATACGGAGCTATCCGATACCACGGACACGGACAGCGCTGACACACATTTCGACCAAAATGTGGGCGATATGTCACCGCAGCACTCGGCGCGCACAGCAGGCGTATTTAATCCTGTAGCGCGCCGCCTCAAGTTTGTCTACAGCGATACAGAGAGCGAAGGTGCGGGCGAGCAGGTGATTGTCGCGGCTGACGTGCACAGGCCCGAAGATGTCCGTCGAAGACGCGCAGCCCGAAAGTCCGTCACTCATCGCGTGGGAGCGTTTCGACCACGATGATGATGATGAGGTGGGTGAGTCGGAGACGGAAGAGGAGCGAGTGGCGCGAATCGAGGTTGATAGGCGCCTAGAAGAGATGATGCACAGGGACCTCCAGATTGCCGACACACTTGTGATGTACGATCGACCGCTAGTGACAGCAGCAGAACGACGTCTTATCACGAGCCATCCGCCCGGTGTGCTTCTCGAAGATAACAGCACAGCTGCAAACACTGTGCGCGCCGATCGTGAACGGCTGTTGACGAGCTTGCAAGGCGTGGCAAACATGGTTAGCCCCGAGTACAATTACAATTACCCGCCGCATCACTGTGTCAACGAACGTAAGTAAAAATATATTTATTTAAGTGCGTTTCTGATTTTGTTGTTGAAAGACAAATATTTTTCATTATAGTTATTCGCGCATGTGATATAGCTCATCGGGAAATCTGTACATGGCTCCCCGATGTCGACGGTTTGCCGGAGTTATATGAGCAAATAGCGCATAACCCACGTGCGTTGATTCAGCGCTGGTTTCGCGACCAAGCGCAAGACGAGACTTCAGCGTTATACACGGACGCAAACGACCGTGATCTTGTATTCTGAGCCTTAAATGAAAAAAATCAGAAACGTTTAAAAATAAAAAAAGAAGTTAAAAAAATATAATTTATTTTTGACTTTTTTAATTAGCGAGTCCCGAGTCCCATTCCCCGCCGCAGGTAGGTGGTGGTGTTTATAGCAGAAACAGCAGCAGCAGCGACAGTGCCGTAGCAGCCAGCTCCGAGTCCGAGAACAATGGAGTTATACAGCCCGCCGGTGAGCGCTTTATCGTTGCAGCCGAGGGTCGTCAGTACCTGCGTCGGTTTGGTGTGCAAGGTCGTACGATTAGTTTTAGAATAAGTGAACCGCGGGAGGGGGAAAATGTTGTATTATGGATGGAAGCTGCGGTTAGCGATATCCATAGTTACATAACAGAGCATGTTCCGGGTAATTATTTAATCAGCGTGAGTGTGCGAAGCGAGCGGTTTGCGCAAGGTCCAGGCGGGCTCTCGTTCAGGCCTATCGAAAATTTCACCGTCACTGATTTATGAAATCTAATTAGTTCCATAAGCCAGAGCAATGAGATTATAGGCATTGACGACACGTTCGTTTTACAGGCTTATTATTATTATTATTTAACCAGAGTACAAAAATATACAAGCCACTGACATCTAGATATACAAAAATATATATAAGATACAGAGCACTTCCTGTAGAGATATGTAATATATCTGTACACAGGTCTGGCATAACGCAACTTAAATCTATGGTACTTAAACTAAAGCAATTAAGTATAAACATTTGAATTTCATTAGTTTAGTGTCAACAAGTATAAACTTTTATAAAACAAATATAAATAAAATTATCTAGAATCTATAACCCACGTTTTAATAATTTTTTTTAGCTTTTCCGGTTTTACATTTAATGTTTTGAGATCCTTATTAAGTTTATTGTAGGCCTTAAGGGCAACTACATTACTATTCTTAAAAGAAATTTTCTTACTCAATTTTGGCAGTTCTAAGTTCTTATTTCTAGTTATACTTTCCGATAAGATATATTTATTTTTAAATTCTTCATAATAATATACCAAGCTTTCTACAATAAAACTTTCTTTGATATGTAATGGCCTAAAAGTATTATCACATCTGCTTAAGATATTTTTTAACAATCTATTCTGCAATGCTTGTAACCTATCCAGTACATTATTATAAGCACCTCCCCATGCAATTATCCCATAGTTCGCGATGCTATTAAAGAAAGCATGGTAGACCATTATTAATTGCTTAATCGTCATAAATTCTTTTATTTTGTAGAAAACGAATAGCAAATATTTCTTTTTTTTTTATTATGTAATCGATGTGATAGTCCCATCTGAGATAAGAGTCAATCTGTATTCCCAAATATTTAGTATAGCTTACTCTTTTAATTTTTTTACCGTTTATAACAATAGATATATCATTTGGAAGACTATTAGCATAACATCCGAAAGTTATAAACACTGTTTTGTCTACATTTAACGATAGTTCATTGGAGGCTATCCAATTATTCACTTTATTTAGTTCTTGATTCATTTTTTCTTCGGCTTCGTTCCAGTCGTCTTCAGAGATAAGTATTACTGTATCATCTGCATAAGAGATTATACAGAATCGACTTCATTGGTTAGGAGATCGTTGATATATAGTAGGAACAATAGCGGTCCCAGTATGGTACCTTGGGGTACTCCTATAGCGAGTGGCAAGTACTCACTTACATAATTTTTTATCTTGACTCTCTGTTTTCTGTTATTAAGATAGCTTTCCATCAGTTTCAATGGTAAACCTCGAATTCCGTTATTTTCAAGTTTATTTAATAAAATGCTATGGTTGACCGTGTCAAATGCTTTAGCTAGGTCGATAAACGTTGCTATAATGTGTTTGTCGTCATTCAAGTTGTTACAAATGTAGTTGGTGATGTAGGCCAATGCATCTTTTGTTCCTTTACTTTTAGTGAAACCAAATTGTTTATCTGAGATGACATTATTTTTATTCAAGAAATCTATTAATCTGTTGTGTATTCATTTTTCCATTATCTTGGCAATGTTGGAGATTAATGAGATAGGTCTGTAGTTAGTTGCTAGGTGTTTGTTTCCTGATTTAAATACTGGTACTACTTCAGCATATTTAAGTTGTTCCGGCCATCTTGCTTTTTGTATACATAAATTAAAGATATACTGTAAAGGCTGATCTATATAGTTTATAATGTTTTTTAATACAGTAGTATTAATACCATCAACTCCTTCTGCTTTATCTTTCATGGTTTGTACAATATTTCTAATTTCTGTTATATCAATTGGTCGAATAAAGATTGAGGAGTCTATTCTTTTAAGTCGTTGTGGATGCAAGTGTGTTTTTATGATATTTCTTGATAAGTTTGATCCGATTGTGCTGAAAAATTCATTTAGATGTTTAGATACATTTTTATCGCCTTGTATCTTGAATCCGTTGTTTTTTAGAAGGTAGTCAAAGTCGTTTTTTATTTTATTAGGATTTTTGCCAATTTTTCCTTTGATATAATTCCATAGTTTCTTGTTATTAGTACTAGCCTTTTCTGCTTCTGCTATATCGTAATTACGCTTAGCTTTAAATATAATTTTCTCTAGGACTTTCGCATAACTTTGGTATGTCTGTTTCAGCGTCATATTTCCTGGGTCCTGCCTCCGCCTTTTATACATTTTTTCTTTTTCTAAACACGATTTGATTATACCTGGGGATATCCACTTGCTTCTTGGGGTATGTTTCTTATGTGCTTTCTTTCTGATTGTTGAGAGCTGTATAATTTTTTTTATTTCATTTATTAGTATTTCTATCGCTGCATCCGGGTTTTGCTGACTATATATAAAGTCCCAATCATGTATTTGCTTAAACTCATTATGAATTTTTTTGTAGTCCACGTAATGATAGTAATTATTATTTGTAGATTGCGGTTTTTCTGCATTACAGGTTAAAATTAATGGATAATGATCAGTAATACAGCTTAGTAATTTAAAAGCTTTGATAACTGCTATATTAGTTTTTACAAATATATTATCTATACACGAGCCTTTGTCTGCATTGGGTCTCGTAATATCGTTATACATTGGTTTATATCCAGCTTCGAGTAATTCATTAGTATAATCTTCTGCAATTTTATCATTTTTCAAGATATCTATGTTGAAATCACCTACAATAAAGTGATTCTTTGCTTTTTTATATTTGTTTAAGATTTCTTTGAGAGTTTGTATGAATTCAACTTTGGCTATGCCATGTGATCTGTAGGTAGAGGTGATATTCAGTTTCAAATCATTTTTCAAGAAAATGCAAGTATTTATGTAGGCCACCTCTTTAATTACCTCTATTCTAGTAGTTTCTTTGAGTTCTTCATTAATGTAAATTACTACTCCATCAGCACCGTTGATGCTACCTTCATTATAGTACATTTTATAATATTTTAGTTTATAGTATTGAGGGTACTCGAGATACCTTGATTCTGAGCAGACTATTATATCTGGTTTTATTACAAAGTTTTCCAGCATTATTTCAAGCTGCTTGTGATTTGTTTTTAATCCTCTTATATTCACATGCAGTATTGTTATCATACGTGCTTCTAAGTTTTCGTTTAAAGCCTCAACATCCTGCAAGGTCAGCTCTTCGGTTACGATAGTGTCGTATTCTATAGTAGTCATTCTGTCGTTTGTTTGTCTGTGAGTTCTTTCGGCTGGTCTTCTTGCATCTCCGCTTGTCTTAGTGTCATTTGTTGATTACGCAGGTCACTACTTTTGATAACGTTGTCACTGGTTTCCTTTGGCTGATAAGGTAGATTATAATTATATCCGAGGAACTTTGGAATGTAAGGCATGACTGGATAGTCAGTGTTTCTAATTTTTCTTTGGATTACATTATTATATACTCACATTTTTCCGTATCAGTCGCTACATATTCGGTATTCGTTTTTCCTCCAAATCTCTCATTTCTATAAACACAATTTGCACATAATTTAAATGTTGTGAGGATCCTCGTGAGGGCCAATTCCCAGAAATAAATTTGAAAACAATCTTGAATACTAGATTGCAACGTTTCGTCAGGAAGTTCCCTGACCTCTTCAGGCTTTATTAAAAATATATAGAGTTAAAACACATACAAAAATAAAAATAAAAAACTAGTCAAATAAATTAAACACAATCTATGCAAAAACCTTTACCTATAAATAGCTACGTCGATACTGGTAAGATACCAGTAGAGTCGAGATGGTATGCAGAACATAATGCACGCTTCGCTGGGGTTTATATATAATCACGCTTGTTTACCTTTTTAAATGTAACGTTCTTAACAGCTTTTTGTATATATTATTCAAATTTTGTGCATCTTCTATTCTATTGATAGTGTTATGATTTAAATTAATATGTAACATTTCGGAAATAATTCGTTTCGTGTAATTGTTTTCCCTATCTAAAATTTCATAGTTCTTTGGTGTGTTGCTATCACTGATTTGTTATTCTTATCTCTTTCATGTTCTTTAATCCTATTTTTTAACATTCGCTTAGTTTCGCCAATATAAGTCGATGTACAAGACATACAATTTATCTTATAGACTACGCCACATGTTCCTGATTTTTCTATTTTATCCTTTCCTAATTTAATTATATTGTTCAATTTTTTGTTGATCAAAGGTACTGTGCGGATGTTATATTTGTTTAAAATATACGAAAATTTTTTATAAAAGGTATTATTATATGGAATGGAGATTGTAGTTAGTGAACGGTACTCATTATTAGTCTTTTTATTGTGATATTTGAGTTTTCGAAGTCTATTTCGTATGGGTATGTTTATAAATTCGGAAGGATAATCGTTACATAAGAGAAGTTCTGTAATTTTGTGTATATTCGCGTCATGAAAACAAGTATCGGATAAAAGAATTGCTCTATCCACCAGGTTCGCAACGATGTTTATTTTTTGTTGTATGGTGTGGTTAGAATTATAATTTAACAGTCTCGATGATGCTGTTGTTTTTTGATACCAGTTAGTCAAAATTTGATTGTTTTTTCTCGTAAGACTGAGATCTAAAAAATTTATACTATTGTCTATTTCAGATTCGAATGTAAATTTAAGATGAGTATTATACTTGTTAAACACTTGTAGAACTGTATCAACTTGATCGCTTTTTATACATAAAATTGTGTCGTCTACATATCTAAAGTAAAAGAGCGGAATACAATCGTGTGTAATTTTTAATTCGCGCAAGCAGTCTGTTTCTAAATCTTCCATAACCATGTCAGCGAATAATGGTGAGATAGGAGAACCCATAGGTGTGCAAAATATTTGTTTATAAGTTCTATTGTTGAAATTGAAATATGTGTTGTCAAATAAAAAACAGACTATATTCCGAATCTCATGAAAAGGAATTTTGCATTTATTGTTAATATGTGTGTAACGTCTGTCTATGCTTTCTAATACTAAATCGCACGGTATATTTGTAAACAGAGAGCAAACATCCAAAGATAGAAGTACAGATGTACTGGGTATTATAATTTTACTGATTTTATCTTTCATCTCGAAACTATTATTAATATGAGAAAGCGGTTTCGGAATACAATTTTTTAATTCGTTGTAAATGATCTTAGATAAATTTATTTGACTAGTTTTTTATTTTTATTTTTGTATGTGTTTTAACTCTATATATTTTTAATAAAGCCTGAAGAGGTCAGGGAACTTCCTGACGAAACGTTGCAATCTAGTATTCAAGATTGTTTTCAAATTTATTTCTGGGAATTGGCCCTCACGAGGATCCTCACAACATTTAAATTATTAAACATGGAGGGTGCCACTCAACATAATACGATTTGCACATTTTACTTTAGCTTTTCTGTCACAATCCTTTGTTAAGTGTTCGCCTGAGCATCTTAAGCATGTAACTTCATTTTTGCATTTCTTGCCACTGTGTCCTATTCTGGCACAATTATAGCACGGTTTCATATTGATATCATCAAAGACATTACAGCTTTGATAACCGACGTAGATTTTGTTCTTTCTGCTTCTAATATAACTGTATGTGGTAGAATTTACCTTTATAATAGCTGTTTGCATTTTATTTTTCTTGTTAGTATATACGTGCTCTACACTGCAATATAAATTTCTATTATCTTCTTCATTAAAATTTCTCTGGTTGATGTCATATTCAATTTCTTCTATACTCATGTTGTTATCAATGCCATCTACCTTCAATCTTGGCATATCAATGTCTTGCAATCTAACCTCGAAAGTATGTCCAATTTTATTGCTAAGCTGCTCCTGTAGCTTTCCCATTTCAAGATCATTTGTGCTTATAATTATAATTTGGCCATTATTTTTTTCCCTAATATTTTTTACAGGCAATATTACATCATTTTGCAGTACACTTTTTATTGTTCTCAATGCTTTATTTTTTTCTAAATGTGTTTTAGGTTGGATAATGATATTAGGCACGTGGCGCAATTCTTTTACCTTATCAGTATTTTTTAATGCTTCTGCATAAGATTTGTTTTTGGTATTTTTCTTTTTCGTAGCTAATTCTTCTTTAGTTTTTTGTAAAAGTTCTACTAATAGTTCATTTTTCTCTCTCATTTCTATAATTAACTTTTTTTGGAGTATAATTTCCGCTTTCATGACATTAAAATCTTCTTCATCTTGTCCGACTATTGTAAGGTTTTGTCTCTCTAAGTTTTCAGTTAGTACTTTTGTGGACATGGTGTTCAGCAGTTGTTCTTGAAATTTTTCCCTTTCATGTAATTTCACTTGAGCAATAATTTGTCTTGCCTCTACACTTAGCAAGTCACCGGATTTGGGGGTTAATTGCAGGTCACTGTGAGCTTACTACGTTGAAATGCCCGTTGGTGCAGGTAGAATACGCGCGAAGGCATCTCTGACGGCGAACAGCCTTCGGAAACGCTCAATTGTGACTATTCAAAATGATGATAATCTCTCTTTTCCGCGCGCGCTCGTAGTGGCCAAAGCCCACTTGGTGCTTAAGTCGCGCGATTGCGCGGAAGCGCGTAAAGAGTGGCAAATCATACGTGATTCACGTCGCGCCCTGCAGAAACAACGTGCGGAAAAACTCGTGGGTGACGCTGGTGTGTTTTTACAGCGCGAGGGCTGCGGGTTTCGAGAGCTGTTAGCGTTTCAAAATTTTGTCGCGTCGGAAATCGCGATCGTTGTTTTCGAAATTGAAAATTTTGGTAATGGCGATGCGCCGCTTTTCGACGGCCGAAATACGTTCGAAGAATTAAATACTCCTCTTCACGGTGTAATTTATTTAATTTTTGAAGAGCGTCGGCGTCATTTCAACGTAATTACGAATTTATTTGCTGCTGCTGGTGCGCGGTTTTTTTGTTCTTATTGCAACAAAGGGTATCGCTGTGTCGACCAACACACTTGTCCGCGTACTTGTCAATGTTGTTTCGTAAGACCGCCCTGTAGGAGTGACGGCGTGGAAATGATTGAGTGTACAGACTGTGGGCGCAAATTCTTTGGGCACGAATGTTTTGCGAAGCACAAGCAGGCGGGCTCGTATAAAAAAAATAATAAGAGTCTGTGACGTCGTGCGACTGTGCGAACACTGTTTAATGATCGTGAATATTTTCAGGCGGCAACACGAGTGCGGTGTCGGTTACTGTAAGCAATGCATGAAACACCATCCGTTTAACGAGCAGTGCTTCATGCAGTCTATTATTGAAAATGATGACGCGAACGCAAGTAAAAAATATTTGTATATTTTTTATGATTTTGAAACACGTCAGGACACGCCGTACGCTCAAAACATACGCCTTCACGTGCCGAATCTCTGTGTCGCGTATCAGGTCTGTACAGACTGCATGGCTATCGACGACACAAAAATTATTTGCGCCACATGTGGCGTGCGCGAGTTCGTTTTTACGCGGGACCCGGTGAGAGAGCTGTTAGGTTTGTGCATTTGGGAAAGCACTGTCTTCGCGGAAATTATATGCATTGCCCACAATGCCAAAGCTTTTGACGCGCAATTCATTCTAAAAGAACTTGCCGAGAATCCCGTGTATAGCTCGCCCAGTGTAATTTTGACCGATCAAAATGTAACACTGCTTAAATATGGTCGCACCAAATTCATCGACAGCATAAATTACTTTCAGATGAAATTAAGTGCGTTGCCAGTGATCTTCGATTTACCGGAGAGTGTTAAAAAGGGCTATTTTCCACATCTGTTCAACACGCTCGCCACTCGGAACTACGTCGGTCCTCTACCGACCGTTGAATTTTATGGCCCTGACTCGATGAGCGTAGCCGATCGTGAGGTTTTTCTTACCTGGCACCGTGAAACCAGCCCGGGCTATATAATCGACATGAAAAAGGAGATTGTCGAGTACTGTCAAATGGATGTAGAAATTGTCAAGCGGGCATGCATACAATTTCGGAAAATTTTCCTAGATGTGTCTGATATGGATCCATTCGTATCAGCCTGCACTATAGCGTCGGCGTGTTCGCATGTTTATAGAAAAAACTTTTTGACCGCGAATACCATCGGTATAATACCTCCCAACGGTTATAGACGCGCCGACAGACATTCTCAAAAATCAATAGAGTGGTTACTCTGTTGCGAGCATGAAATCGGCCGAGAGATGTTAACATCGGCGGGGCGCATCCGTGTGCCGCTGTGTAGAGAATGATTGTACGCGTGGACAATTTTTTGTAAAAAGTCGATATATCGTTTGGTGTTTTGGTGGGAAAAATATCGCCAGATTCGCTCGCGCAGTGTCCTGTTGAGACGCTCGACGACTGCTGCCTTGATATCGGGATTCCTGGCGACGCGAAAGTCAATTCCCCGACGGTCAAGAAGTTTTTGAAACGCTGCCCCGGTAAATTCTTTGCCTCGATCGGTCTACACGCACAAGGATAAACGCGGTTGTGCTCTGTCGATAATGCGTTCGAATGCGTCGGCAACATTGCGCGCCGTTTTATCCATCAATGGTTCAACCCACGCAAACTTGCCGAGTACATCGATGACTACGAGGATGTAACAGTGACCGTGGTTATAATCCTTTATCGATGTAAGTTGCAGTAAATCACACTCCCACACGTCGTTGACGTTGCTCACGTTGTAGGTGAGCCGTGGTAAGTGTCTTTTTATCGGGTGATGAAGCGTGTACGCGTCTTGATTGCTCAGCCAGTCGTAAATTTTTTTCTTCTTCGCCTTTGTGCTGGCTGCGTTCAAACGTAGGAGATTCCGTGCACCCGCGTAGCCCGCCTCGTGCTCGAGGTCGTAGTACTGCTTTTCGTAAGCCATTGCTCTCTCTCACGCCAGGCGTCGCCACCCGATCCAAATATTTTTGAGATTAACGTTCCGAGTATTGGGGCGAGCAAGAGCGGTAAAAATGATCCGCCACTCTGAACAATCGATCGTTTCTTTGTGTGCCAATCGGTGTTTCCCTGTACGTCACTCAGCTTTCTAAGTGTGTGTTTATGTCTGCGCAATCGCCTCTTGTCGGTATCGCTCAATTTTACGACCCCTTGTAAAACGTTCAACGCGCACTCGCATATGCACTTGAACAGTTTGTCGGCCGTGTGCGCGATAGCCGCTCGATGTTTCTTATCGCCGTAACAGAGTGCACTGAGGAGCGCGAGATTTTTCATGGAAAAATGTTTACCGCGCGGGTGTATTCCGCGGTGGCGTCGGCGTCGGGCTCCAATGCGACTGCCCGCTGCCATAGTTTTTTTCCAACTGACGCGCGGCTAGTGTAATCAGCGTACTTTAAGGTGCTTTGGTACGTACGCGTAATGCGGCTCATGGTCGTCGGGAAAGATATTACTACGAAATCTAAACGCGTCCAAGCAGTCCTGCAAGAGATCGTAAAGAGATAAGAATGTGGCAAGCGCGTCGCATCGACGTACGCGTCGCATAAAAAAAGCGAGTCCTCCGGGTGAATTTGTCGCGCCAGATGTTGTATCTGTGCTTTGAGGCGCGGGTTTTTGAACAGCACGAGATATATGTATTTAAACTTATGTCGCGCTGTGCCTTTCCTTTGTGAAAAACATTTTGCGTGATGAATATGTCAAGATTGTACACGCGGGGCGCGCGCGCGAGTTTTGTTTACCGGAGGGCTATTTAGTGGATGGTTACCTGCCGCCGCCGCCGCCCGATGCCCACGGCAAAGGAATTGTTTTCGAATTTGAAGGCTGTTATTGGCACGGTTGCCCACGGTGTTTTCCAAATATGCGCGATTCGACAAAAAACCGTTTCAATCAAACTTTCGCGCAAGCTTACGGGAGCACATGTGAAAAAATTATACACATAAGGAGAGCCGGTTACGAAGTGCGACTGATGTGGGAATGCGATTTTGAGCGGTTAAAAGCTCAGCAACCGGATATCGTGCGCTATAGCAACAGCCATCCGATAATGTGTAAAATCACACTTGACCCGCGCGACGCGTTTTTCGGTGGGTGCACAGAGAATATCGTCACCATGTATAGAGCCACCGCGGACGAAGAGATCAAATATACGGATATTTTCTCTCTTTACCCGTATATTTGTAAAAGAGGCCGTTTTCCAATTGGTCACCCGCATATTTACAGTGGGGGAGAATGTGACGCACTAACGGGCGGGCAAAACAACAATCTCGCGAGCGTCGAGGGACTGCTTAAATGTCGTGTGTTACCGCCTCGTGATTTATTACTGCCTGTGCTGCCTGTAAAAATGCACAATCGCCTTATTTTCGAGCTATGTCGTTCTTGTTGCGCCGAATTACGCGAGGAGGATTGCAATCACGAACAAGCGGAAGATCGTGAATTTACAGCCACATGGGTTGTGCGCGAGCTGCGCAAGGCGATACACTGGGCTACAATATTACCGAGATTTACGTGATATGGCAATTTGAGAGCACGCAGTACGACCAGCTCACGGGCGAAGGCGGTTTATTCGCCAATTATGTAAATACTTTCCTTCGGCTGAAACAGCAGGCCAGCGGCTGGCCGGACTGGTGCGTCGACACGGCATCAAAGCAGGGCTACATTGACGAGTACGAGCGCGACGAAGGGATCAGATTAGACGCTGATAAAATTGTAAAAAATTCCGGTATACGCTCGCTTGCCAAGTACTGTTTAAATTCACTCTGGGGCAAGTTTGGTCAGCGTTCTAATTTAAAGCAGACCGAAATTGTAAAAACTCGCGAAGGCGTTTTCGATTTACTGCCGGTAAGCGAAAATCTCTTGTACGCGAATTGGTGCTACGTAGCAGATGCCGTAGAATCTGCGCGAAGCACATGTGTTGTATTAGCCGCGTACACGACAGAGCAGGCACGACTAGAACTTTACAATTACATTGAAAAGCTCACAGCCGCGCGGGTTCTCTACATGGACACCGCTTCGTGTATATTTAAATGCAATCGAAATAATCCAAACGAATACAGGCCTGCTCTGGGTAGTTTACTCGGTAATATGACAGATGAGCTCAAGGTTTATGGCGAGGGCACTTTCATCACGAACTTTATCTCCGGGGGACCGAAATTTTATGCCTTTCGAGCCTTTGTTCCTGCGAGCCAAGAGACTGTCGGGTGCTGTAAAGTGAAAGGCGTCTCTTTAAATAGTTTAAATTCGCGTAAAATTAATTTTGATAGCATGGAGCGCTTTATCGCGGTGTACTTTGAGGACGACAACGCGCCACATATCGTTCTCAATTGCAATGCAATCAGACGCACGCGAACACACGAAGTCATCCAGCGCGCCGAAAAAAAATCCTGCTCTGTAGTGCTGAGAAAGCGAAGGCACTTTGCAAATGGTACTTCGCTCCCTTTCGGCTACAAAGCGGAATAATATTAATAATAATTTATATATTTGTATGCGACGTTCTTGCTGTAAAATAAATGTAAAAATATATAAATAGTAAAATAAAAATATATTTATTCTTTTGGAAAAAATTCATTCATTCATTTCTCCTCGTCCCCCAACTGCTACAGATAAAAAAAAAAGTTCTAATTGTTGTTAACCGCTTGAAAACGCGTTCGTGGTGCTTATCGGCGGTAATGTGCTCGTCCCCGCGGTAATGGGCTTGTCCCCGCGGCCATGAGCTGGCCACCGCGTCCAAGCGACCACCGCGATGATTCGCTCACCCCCGCGGTCGACTAGCGGTCCTCCGCCCGCGCCGCGCCGCCGCCGCCGCTGCCGCTAATGTTCTTTGGCTCCTCGGCTCTGCACGGGCGAGTATTACAAAAACGGCGGGCTGTCGAGTAGCCGTGGTACTCCTTGTCTTTCTCGTCGCGCGCGAGGTCCTTGTGAAAAAAACATGGACATTCGTTGGAAGCATCCGTTTACCTACTGCGTGTGCGGTCCCACAGGCTGCGGGAAAGCCCTGTTCGTGCAGCGCTTTCTCACACAGCTCCCGGCAATGTGTGATGCTAGCTTTCACCGTATATTATTTTATTACGCCGAATGGCAGGAGGCATACCGAACAGCCTTTAAGCCCCACGCGCCGACAACCATCGAGTTTCGGGAGGGACTGCCGCAGGTAGTCGACTATTCACGGGACAATGACAAAAAAAAGTTACTAATCCTCGACGATCTCATGCGCGAGTCTTCGAGTGATGTTATTTTGGATTTATTCACGAAAGGCAGTCACCACAAAAATATAAGCGTCATATTTATCACGCAAAATGTTTTTCACAAAGGAAAGGCACAGCGCGACATAAGTTTAAATACCAAATATCTCGTGCTGTTCAAAAACCCGCGCGTCAAAGCACAGATACAACATCTGGCGCGACAAATTCACCCGGAGGACTCGCTTTTTTTACGCGACGCGTACGTCGATGTGATGCGCTTGCCACATTCTTATGTCTTTATCGATCTCTTGCAGGACTGCTTGGACGCGTTTAGATTTCGTAGTAATATCTTTCCCGACGACCATGAGCCGCATTACGCGTACGTACCAAAGCACCTTAAAGTACGCTGATTACGCTAGCCGCGCGTCAGTTGGAAAAAAACTATGGCAGCGGGCAGTCGCATTGGAGCCCGACGCCGACGCCACCGCGGAATACACCCGCGCGGTAAACATTTTTCCAAGAAAAATCTCGCGCTCCTCAGTGCACCCTGTCACGGCGATAAGAAACATCGAGCGGCTATCGCGCGCACGGCTGACAAACCACTCGTCAAGTGCATATGCGAGTGCGCGTTGAACGTTTTACAAGGAGTCGTAAAATTGAGCGATACCGACAAGAGGCGATTGCGCAGACATAAACACACACTTAGAGAGCTGAGTGACGTACAGAGAAACACCGATTGGCGCACAAAGAAACGATCGATTGTTCAGAGTGGCGGACATTTTTACCGCTCTTGCTCGCCCCAATACTCGGAACGCTAATCTCAAAAATATTTGGATCGGGTGGCGACGCCTGGCGTGAGAGAGAGAGCAATGGCTTACGAAAAGCAGTACTACGACCACGAGCACGAGGCGGGCTACGCGGGTGCACGGAATCTCCTACGTTTGAACGCAGCCAGCACAAAGGCGAAGAAGAAAAAAATTTACCACTGGCTGAGTAATCAAGACGCGTACACGCTTCATCACCCGATAAAAAGACACTTACCACGGCTCACTTACAACGTGAGCAACGTCGACGACGTGTGGGAGTGTGATTTACTGCAACTCACATCGATAAAGGATTATAACGACGGTCACTGTTACATCCTCGTAGTCATCGATGTACTCGGAAAGTTTGCGTGGGTTGAACCATTGATGGATAAAACGGTGCGCAATGTTGCCGACGCATTCGAACGCATTATCGACAGAGCACAACCGCGTTTACCTTTGTGCGTGCAGACCGATCGAGGCAAAGAATTTACCGGGGCAGCGTTTCAAAAACTTCTTGACCGTCGGGGAATTGACTTTCGCGTCGCCAGGAATCCCGATATCAAGGCAGCAGTCGTCGAGCATCTCAACAGGACACTGCGCGAGCGAATCTGGCGATATTTTTCCCCCAAAACACCAAACGATATATCGACGTTTTACAAAAAATTGTCCACGCGTACAATCATTCTCTACACAGCGGCACACGGATGCGCCCCGCCGATGTTAACATCTACAACGCTGCGCAGGCGCGAGAAAACTTGGCCAAGCGCGCGAGCTCCAATTATCGTCGGCGGCGGCGGTGGCGCCATCACGTCACCGCGACACATGGTAAATTCAATGTGGGAGACCTCGTGCGCATCAGTCGAACAAAAAACACCTTCGAGTGCGGATACGAGAACAATTTCAGCGAGGAAATTTTTAAGATAACGCGAGTATCGCGACGGCAAGGACTGTACACGTACATTCTTCAGGACTTTACGACGAGCTCATAGACGGCTTCTTTTACAAAGAGGAACTCGTACGCGTCGGGCACGAGCGTTGGCGGCCGATAAGAATTTCAAGATCGAACGCGTCGTGCGCGAGAAAGGGCGCGGCGCCAACAAGCAGCTGCTTGTCAAGTGGCTCGGCTATCCGGATAAATTTAATTCTTGGGTAAAAGCGAGTCAGCTCGAAAAAATCGCGTAAAAAAGCATGGACACGTACAAAGATTTTTACATGGTGCTGCCTAGCAACAGCAGTATGAATTTCTTTCCCGATAATAAGTCTAGCTGCTTCACGACACACTTACCGCGCGAGATCAAATTACACGGCGAATGGTTCGTCGGGCTGGTGGAAATACAGGTACCATGCAGCGTCGTACATTTTCAAGAGGAGGACACCTTCTACAAGTTTTCCACGTACGACGACGACGCGCAACTCGTGGAGGAAAAATATTGTAATATACCCGTTGGAATTTATGACTCACTCTTTGAGCTGGCGGACGCGATAAACAGCTCAAATGAAACCTATCGGCATCAAATGCTCGAATCCGTTGAAACACGTCGCGGCTATTATGCGATAAGACGCAAGTGCAACTGCGCGCAGCTACACGAGACTCATTTCAACGAAAAAATGCGACGTATATTTGGCTTCGATGACACACCAGAAAAACAAAAAAATACCTTTTACCACTCTAAACGACGAGGGTAAAAGGGACATAGTCGCCGCGAGACCTGCATCGCTCTCTCGAGCAATTCCCGACCAACTGTATGTTTACACAGACATATGCGAACCCTACACAGTGGGGGATACCCAAGCGGCAATCTTGCGCATAGTTTCCATGGATACCTTTAAATTCAGATATGGATGCAGCACTGTCCAGCGCTTTGCACCCGCTCACTATATACCGCTTCTCTATCACAATTTTAATAATGTTATTATAGATATAAGAGATCAGCACGGGCGGCGCATACCATTCGAGTATGGTACATTGACGGTAACGCTACACTTTAGGCGCAATCGCTAACATGGCGCATTATACTCGCTATTACGATGAACAGATCGGGGGGGTGGCGTGAGAAACGTTTTTGCTGGCTCGCCATTTCAGAGGGGCCGGGGTGTATGCGCGTGGCTAGGTGGTCTCTTTCGCCGCATTCTGCCATAGGTCACGAGCGGCGCTAGGGTAGTAGGTAAGGAGACGCCGCGTGCAGATATAAAAGTTCTCGACGACGTTGCCAACACAGGCAGCAGTTTTAAGGAGGCTGTAAAAACGAGGGCCCGTGAATCGGGTCGAAATCTCAAGCGTAAAGCGGCCGGGAAAATAGCAGAAGTTATGAAAGGTTCAGGCTATAAAACAACCAAACACGTCAAACGGCGACGTCAATCGCGAAAGTCACGCAGCGCTGTTCGCATCGCACGCACCAAACACAAGAGGGCCATAAAAGCACCGGCAGCAGCGGGCGGACGAAAATCACGCAAAAGAGGTAGAAAAAAACGCAAAACACGACTTTTCGAAGCGTTAGCGATATTTTCGGGCCAAAGTAAATAGAAAAAAAATGTTTTTCTTACATTCGCACTCGTCAGAGTGCATGTCGAGCGAGCTGGACCTTTTTACACTCCCCGCGACTCAAACTTCGATCGAAGGCAGCAGTTTTCTGAACTATAAGCCTGTGTCATCGATCGGCGATGGAGGCGACGCCCCGATCGAATTTGTCATACCCAGCGCCAGCGAGCATTACATCGATCTCGCGCATACCATGCTGTACGTAAAGGCACAGATATTACCGCTCGCCGATCCCGACGTGAATTTAAAAGTTGCGCCCGTAAACAACCTTCTTCACTCAATGTTCAATCAAATCGATATTTTTCTCAATCAAAAACTTGTCTCCCCGCCAAACAACGCGTATCCCTACAGAGCTTACATCGAGTCGCTGTTGAGTTATTCACCGGCAGCCAAAGAGTCTCATCTGATGGCTAGTCTCTGGTACGATGACACACCGGCTTGCTTCGAGGCCACCCCACAAAATCAAGGAGTGGGCTCTAACAAGGGACTCATCAATCGTTAGAACTATACGCTCGGCAGAAAGACATTCGACATGATTGGCCATCTGCACTGCGACTTGTTTAATCAAGATAAAATTGCTTATCAATGGTGTCGAAATGCGCGTGCGCCTACTGCGGAGCAAAGACGCCTATCGTTTGATGGACAGCACAGACGAGGGGGCAATTTGGCATAAGGATAAAAGAAGCTACAGTCATTATTCGCCGCGTGAAAATAAACCCCGGTATTTTAATCGCGCACGCCAATTCTTTGGCCAAGGCCACTGCCAAGTATCCCATAACGCGCGTCGAAATCAAAACCTTCACGCTTCACGCCGGTATACACGGCGACAGCATCGATAATGCAATTCTAGGCCAACTGCCGAAACGCGTAATCATCGGTTTCGTAGATAACAGAGCGTTCAACGGAAATCGACGACTTAATCCTTTCAACTTTCAACACTTCGACATAAATTACCTCTCCCTCTACGTCGATGGGGTCCAAATTCCGAGCAAACCATTACAGCGACACTTTACCGGAAACAATGCATCGTTTATCGAAGTCTTTCAAACACTCTACTCGGGCACCGGTATACATTTCCTCAACGAGGGCCTCGGCATAAACAGAACCAGTTATTCACAGGGCTATTTTCTCACAGCTTTCGATCTCACGCCTGACTTATCGGCTCACTGTTACACACACTGAAATCTCGTGCGGTCTGGTAGCGTGCGTATAGAAGTAGGCTTCGAAGTCGCACCGACAACTACGATAAACTGCATTGTTTATGCCGAATACGATAACATTCTCGAAATCGACTCCACTCGACAAATTTTATCGGATTTCAGTGCCTAAATGCTGACGTCAGCACTACAGGTGGCGTCAGTCTCGTCGGGTGTAAAAGTGGAGGACAAAAGTGGAGGGAGCGCTAACGACGTACGCTCTATGCCATCTCGCGTCACTTCGTTTTTTCTCTCGCACCCGTCAGCATACCCGCACTTTTACGCGCGTCCCAAACAGCATGGACTACGTAATAGATATTCAAGGCTTCCGTGATGCCGAAAAAAAATTTTTGCCAAAGGAGATGGCAATCATTTGTCTGCAGAAAAAAATTATGGATCACTGGATAGTACAGCCGCCCTGCAGCTTCGATGACTTGCCTGATGAGGTTAAACAGACCAATACTTACTGCGCGGTTGACATTCACGGACTTCATTGGTTCGAGGGGGAAGTGAGCCTTCGCCAGTTGCATCGACATCTCTACAATACCGCCCGAGGGGCGAAAAGAATTTACGTACGCGGTGAGGAGAAGGCCCGCTACATCGAAACACTATTTAGACGCTGTATATGTAACTTGGAGAAATACGCTTCTCCAACATTTGGAAAGTTCAACAGTATTTTTCCAAAAAACACCGTGTGCGCCACGCATTCGCAGAAAAAGAAAAAAGAATTTTGTGCCTTATACAAGGCTAATCAAATAAAGAAATGGCTACGCTTGCTACTACCCGAAGAATGGCAGCATGCTTCGAAGGAAAAGGTGAATAGTGAAATGTATTTTTCAGCGCTTCACGAGTACCACAGCAAGGAGAAGAAAAAAACTCTGCGGATTGCAGAGAAATCGGACGATGATGACTACGAGGCAAAAGATACAAATAGCAACGATTCGAATAGTTACAACATATACTTCACAGCTGGCGGAGACTCTGCATCATTATCTCAAGAATGAACACCCGAGAAATAACATGAGCCATCAGTGGACTCGCTGCTAATTCGATCGGAGTCTACGCCGCCGACCATATACCATGGCGCTTGATAAACCTGGATCTCATTGGGTGGCATTTTACATAGATCGCCATGCAAGAGGCATCTACTTTGACAAAGTGGAACAAGAAAAAGTTGCAAAGCATCGATTCGAAAGTCTGCGGTGAATATTGTATTATGTTTCTGTATTTTATGTGTAGCGGGCGTAGTTTATGCACTTTTTGTCAAGTCTTTACGCGCGATCCTCACGCGAACGACAAATTAGTTGCCAAGTTTTGTAAAAATGTCAGGAGAAAAGGCCGCGGCCAAAAACTAAGAAAACAAAAGAAAATGCGTCGCGTGAACAATTTTCCGAGGACAACTTCAACAGGGGCAGGATTTTGTATGCAATCGTGTAAACCATTGTCGCAATAATGATGTCGCCGTTCTTTGTACTAATATATGATGTTAATTTTAATGATTTTTCTTCTTTGTGTGTATGAATAGTTTGTAGGCTTTTCTAAGCGCTTTGTACTTTTAACCTTTAGTTTAATATCCCTGGAGCAAAACACATTCAATTTTAGTTTGTAAGTAATCAGTCTCGGTTGTACGCGCTGCTTTAAAATTTATGTAATCATAGTTTGTAAGTTTTTGTATATTTTTACTATGTAAGTTTTTTCTTAATAATCTGATCGATCGATTAAAATTTTTTACCAAAACAACTTCTTTCATTTATCGAACCCACACTCTTCCAGTAAATTATCCAATCCACTTTGTTTCCTTGAAAAAAATAATAGTCGAGTTTCATTTTTGTTCACACACATACACACACACACACACCCACACACACACACACACACACACACACACACACACACACACACACACACACACACACGACTAAAAAACACGATGAAACGCGTTGCTTGCAAGTCTAGTCCTGACTTTTCTTGGAATAGTTATCGATATTTACGCACTGATCGCGTTTCTCTCTATTAAACAAAACTTATCTACACGTACGTGCCTAAAACCGATGAACTCACGCGTAATAAAATACCTCTTGAACTACGATATGCATTGATTTATCAAAGGCACCGTTAAAATCGCGCTTATCGATAAATATTTTCAAAACAAAGATATCTTTCTCTTTGAGAATAATTTTTCCCACAATGACTTCCCCCCACCACCACGCTCCAACAGCATGTATACGTAGCGCTCTGTCATTGGCTAAAGGTTTACCACCACCCACTGCACAAAGGAGCAGAGGGAGGTACACGCTCGTACGTGTATAAAGAACCATAGGGCATCGCGGACAGAATAATATAGTAGAAGCGCGGCAGCTGAAAGCACCACATCTCTACCGTCAAGCAGTATTTTCTTAAAAAGAAAGTACGAACCGCACTATCTAAAAACACATCATCATCAGCATCTCGGACGTTGCCGACAGTATTTTTTATTAAAAGTGCGCGTAAAGAGTGTTAAAATGAATCAAGAGAATATTTCGCACACACTGCTATTCAACACGAGCTACGCTCTCAATAAATCGCACTCAAAGTTTGTCTATCTTGGCTTACAATACTTCGGCAAGCAGTTTCGCCCTGTTATTCAATTTGGCGGCGGCGTTTCACCTCACAAATACGTCACTATGGACAAACCTAGCTGGGAAAAATTCACGGAACATTTTGTCACCATTCAACAATATCTGATCAACGAGAATCGAAGACCTAGAAAAATCATCCTACCCGCTCACGACATTTCATTGATGGCCTGCTAGAGCTCAAAAGCCGTATCCGTCAACCATAGTCGGGAAATTACACCACCTGACTTCTCGAGCTGCTATGAACACGAGGCGCAGGACTGGGATACCGTCGATGGACGCAGTCCCTGTGTCACTCACGGCATAATCCACGACGACGATGATACCGTCAGCACCACTACCACCACCACCGCCGCCATCACCACCACCGATGATGACGAACCGCCCAAAAAGAAGAGAAAGATCAACATTTTACCAAGTGTTGTGATGCAGTTAAAGACATTTGCGCACTTGAAAAAATTACGCGAGTGTATAAATTTTAGATTCAAACAACTAGAAAATATCGCGGTATTCGTTAACTCGGTGGCAGAGTTAATTATTAATAATATTAAAATACACATTCGTGAAAAAAACGACGAGAATATAATACACTCATTTTTTGACGGTATAACTTTTCTAAAAATATTCGACGAACTAAAAGAAAATTTAAAATCTAATGTGAACAAACGCTTAAGTTATTCAAACTTTAGAGAAACCGATGTAGATAGATTGTTTTTAGAACTACGGCACTCTGTATTTACACATTCTGGAAAAAGAAGTACACGAAAGCATCCAATAAATACACATTATTGTCACATTTGCTTTTTCACTTGTATGAACCTTTCCTCACTTGCGTCATCATCATCATCATCATCATGTCCATCACCCACCACATAAATATAAGTAAAGCGCAACACTGCGATAAAATAGTAGGACTGCGATCCTCATCGAGACAACATCATGGGACCGGCATTCAGCAAACCAGCCGGCAAGCCGGAAGACAACCTCTCGTCGATAAAAAAGACCATTCCTCCACGGATAAAGATTCTGCCCGTTTTAAATCTTTTTCCACCAACACCCACTCTTTCCCCAAAAAAGAAGTCTACTCCAGATACAGCTAGTCACGACCATCATCATTAAAAACTAATAACAACCAAAGAAAGGAAGGCTCAAAGATACTACACTATGCCAGAAAGTCCACTACACGCTCCTCGCGACATTTACCACCGACCGCGACACTACAACGACAACAAAACTGTAAAATTTCTTAGTGTCTGCGTACACTATTATGTGTTACTTATGTAAATGTGTGTGTATGCATGTATGGTGTGTTAATAAAATGGGGTGTATGATTTTTACCAAAACAATTGTTTTCATTTATCGACCTCACATTCGTCCAGTAAATTATCCAATCCACTTTGTTTCCTTGAAAAAAATAATAATCGAGTTTCCCTTTTTTCACACACATACACATGACTAGAAAAATACGATTAAACGTGCTGCTACCTGCAAGCATATCCCTTGTTTTGTATAGCTATAGAGTACTTTTCCCCCATCCACACAAGCGAGCGCTTACTCATCTCTCTCTCACACACCAAAACTCCCCACTCCTCTCTCTTGCCAAGCGGCTTGCAGGCACGCATACACAAACGCGCACAGCAGTATGCTCAAACCGCCCGGAGAGAGCACACGCGTGGCCGATATAGTGTAGTCCCCACACCTTCGTCCCGCAACATCCACCGCAGTCCCGGGCTCAGTGGGGATGCCAGCTAGCAGCACACGCGTGACGGGTATAGCGTAGTCCACCCCCTCTCCAGCCAGTGCTGCCCTGCGCTCAAGTTGACTGCGAAGGAGTAGGGGGCGCCATGACTGGTATAGCACACCAGCAGGTATCACGTAACGCCATGACCGCTATAGCGAGGCCAGAGATATCAGGTTACGGCACCGTCAAGTGGGTACTTTACAGTAGCTATACAGTAGCTCATTAACAATAGGCTATTAATCATTATTTATATAAATAAACACTAATTAACTACTGTTTTGCTACTGTTTTGCTACTGTTTTGCTACTGTTTTGCTACTGTTTATATAAACAAACACTTAAGATAAGAGATGTTTATATAAACACTTGAGTCAACGGCCCACGTGAAGATGACACCGGAAGTGTAACCTGATACCTATCTGCCTCGCTATAGTGGTACATCTACTACTAGCGACATTTACACAAATAAATATACGTATGCAGGCGGGAAAGCCAGAGATAATGGAATAAGCCAAATCCTGATAACCTTAATAAACAGCGGGTTAAAGGTAGCTTAATCGTGCGAAAAGACGCGCTCTCGAAGACGAGCTTCCCACGCGAGTTTGTGCTTTAATAAATCGAAATCGGTCCTGAACATAAAAATAGTTTAAACTTACCTGGAAGTAGACTCGCGAGGGTGAGGCGGCTACTCGTAGACGAGCTACATACGCGTGATTCCGTATTTTATAAGCGAAAATACCGCTCCAGACTAAAAATAGCTCGAACGGGCCAGGAGCCGCCCTCTCGAAGACGAACTTCCCACGCGAGTTTTTCGTTCGAGCTACTTTTATTCTGAAGCGGTAATTTCGCTTAGTAAATGCTGAATCACGCGTACGTAGCTCATCTACGAGAAGCCGTCTCGTCCTCGCGGGTCTGCTTCCAGATAAGTTTAAACTATTTTTATGTTCAGCACCGATTTCGATTTATTAAAGCACAAACTCGCGTGGGAAGCTCGTCTTCGAGAGCGCGTCTTTTCGCACGATTAAGCTACCTTTAACCCGCTGTTTATTAAGGTTATCAGGATTTGGCTTATTCCATTATCTCTGGCTTTCCCGCCTGCATACGTATATTTATTTGTGTAAATATCGCTTTGTTACGATATAAACAGATCTCATATCGTAACACTTCCTTTGACCTACTAACTTCTTGTTCTGTTACCTGCGTCAAAGAGAGTTTCTGATTGGATGACGTTCACAAGGCATCCGTCCGCCTTGCTCTCACGAGGACCTCTCGTTCTCAGCTTATTCGTCACACGCCCCCATAAGCGTGCGATATAGGGGATAGTTCAGTGAAGCGATTGTGTCCAATAACTTTCCGAAGATTAGAAGGATTAGGATATGATTGTAGGGCTACTCGACTGAACAATAAAAATTAACAGACCTGTGAAATTATTTCAAGTTCTTATCCCTTTATTATAATCATTTATACAATCCAAAAATGACAACTAAAACTAAACCCTAATTCCTCAAAGGAGTTCGGCAATTCCCGTCTTACGCCTATGTAAACGCGCCTTAAGGTTCAAGAAAACGCGGGAGCGCGGAGAGTCTACTTAACTAATGATTATATCCCGGGATCCTTCTTCTGAAATACACTAAAGCCCCTTTGCAGAAATGATGACACGTTAACCCCCTATTGGGGACACCGCAGTAGAGGATCACGAAGTGTGATGATACCCGTTATTACTTATTTGTGTAAGCGTGGATATATAAGAGCCGGTCTCGTGGCGTGAAGTATAAACTAGACTGTCTAAACGTTAACTACTATAATTTAGACCAAGCGCGACCCTAATACTATGTCCCTATGTGAACGCACCTTGATGTCGGAGAGGCGGCGCAGCACCGTCGTATAGTCGCATATGTCGCGGGTGGCGCGCGGCCTTCTATGTAGAGCTATAGTCGCAGGCAACAGCAGCAGAACAGCCGTCTCGCTCCCCGCGGCAGCCGAACGACGACGCTGGACACCCGGGTGGCACGAGGAGGGTGTTGTCCGAGAGAACGGAAGGAGGTGGAAAACCGCAAGATATTCGATACCTGGTTGAGCGGATCCCTGCGGCGAAGATATCTCCGATGTCAGTTAAGTGCCTCCTTTTTGATGGTTATTTATTAGTCGAAAATCCCAACAAGAAGGACTGAGTACTCTGTGTGATGTTGTTTTTCCTTTGATTTCTTCTAGTTACAGCAGAGAGGAAATCTGAAGGTGCGGGTCAAGGCCAGAGGACTCCTTCCACCCAGTGTATTGCTTCAGCTGTAGTGTATTTGTATTTATGCGCCTACATATGGGTATGCATAGTGAGGCGTACTGCTGTGTTTATATATATATATAATGTGAGTGTGGATATATGCATCTAGATTCTAATCTACTTGATGCTTCACTGCACTGTGTGTTTAAAACCTGTGTGGCTCCATCGGATCAGGCTGCGTTGCTAGGATGTTCCCATGTGCTCCGCTGTCGTGCTACACTCACCAGTATCTGCGGAGGGGATGATGCTAGGTGTCGATTAAGGAAAGGCGAAGGGTTGACTGGAACTCCTTCGAGCTTCGACTCTTGTCGAAGAATCTGAACTCCTATAAGGCGAGGAAAGAGAAGGTACAAGGGGAAGCAGGACAGTTGAGGATGTCACCTGGCCTTCGTCCACCACTACAGGGAGCAAGACCGCAATTCCCTGCTTATTGCAGGGAGGTGAGTCAAAGAAGAAAAGCTGGATATTAATTGTATGCGTACAAGCGGCTAACATCAGTTCACGGGTACATACGCACTTATGAGTACATGCATGGTATACCTCTCACTGATGGTATATGTATGTAATGCCTATTTTACTATGCGACTTAGAGCTGAGGCTTATTTGACGTACATACAAGGTATTATATTGATAAGCGAGATATCGATATTTATGATGAACTTTATAATAATATAAATAGTAAAAAGTAAAAAAAATATATAATAATAAAAAGTAAAAGAAAAGTGAAAAAAAAGAAAAAGGGAAATTTTTGCGCTTATGCCGGGTAGACGATCCTAAGTCTTATTTGTTTACTTATTATTCTATTGATTCTAGGGGTGCAACTAGAGAAGAGGAAAAGGGAAAAGAAAAAAAGGAGACGTAGAGAGGGCTCCGTCACAAGCTCCCCAGCGACCTACTCGAAGGAGCTTCTACTACCAAAAATGATCTGGTGGAGGTGCTTCCCCTGTCGAATAGCACTACCGAGTTCAATGAATCGCCCTTGGTATCTGGTACGAGCCCTGGAATGGAACAACTAACAGCCTTATATTATTTAACCAGCTGACGGATGAGACTAGGAACCAACAACTCTGATCTGAGGACTAGTTAGTTATTCTCGCTTCAAGGACTCGGGATTCCTCAATAAAACCCCTTTTATTGCGGCAAGGGTAACACTCGCGGCCTACACACATACACAAATCTCTACCGCGCGCTAGTTCACAACTTTGTTCGGAGAAGTCTATACCTTAAGGAAACAGTAATATGATACGAAAGGCAACTTACTTTGTGTAAATGGTGAATCACTCTAGTGCTGTTTCTCTACTGTGGTTGCAAATTATTTGATTATTATCGTTGATAGTCCGAGTTCGGTAGGATCTGCGTGCGATTTGTATTTGCGTGTAGTAATATTCGCCGTATTATAATGCGTTATACTATGGTGGAATTATTAAAACAAAACTGATGATCCGGGTTTTTTAATAATGTAGAAACATGTGCGAATAAAAAGAAAACTGTAAAAAAAAATAATTTTGGCCACTGCGACTCTTTCAACGTATATATAAAACTGGTTCTGGTAGACTTCGCTTAGTCTAAGCGTGAAGGCTGCTAATTTCTGACTGCCGAGTTGGCGTGGCATCGTCGAGCTGCGCGTCGCCTTGCCCCCTAATTGTGCTCGCTTTCTCTCTCGCACCCACGCACCATATGCCCCTTGACGACAATGTCGCACCGCTGTGCAACGCTTATCGCCGCTAAGGGGTGTCTTATTACTCGGCGCGTGTAGGAATGCGATTTTCGGCCACGAGGGGAGAGTGCTGCGTGGACGCAACTTGTTGCAGCTTTGGGCGATAAGCTCTTAACTAGGATCGCGTATACAAATTTTAAAATTTTACTGCGGGGAAAATATACGTTCCAATGAAAATCATTGTACTCATTATAATTTTAACCAATTAAAGAAAAAAAGGTAAAGCCAAAAAGTTGTCACGTAACACGCTTCCTCTGCCTCTTTGTGATTTATAAAAACGACTAGCGGGTGAATTTCCGAAAATAGGCGACATTTTACTCTCAATCGTTTATTCTAGTCAATTTATGTCATTATTCTCTGCTATTTTATGTATTATTTTTTTTAAGAGTACGGCAAGCTGTTTATACATATACCTATATAGCAACAAAATGATGTCTATTACATCAGAAAAGCAGAGTAGTGCCTCGCTTATTTGTGTTTCGGACATTTTGTTTCAGTGAAATTTTTTTTTGTTGGCTCGCTTGCGAATATTTTTACGTGGATATCGCTTCCCCTGCCCATTTGGGTCTTGTGAATTTATGTTATTAAAATCGTCCCGTTTCAATAACTATCTCATTGCTTTTTATTGTGAAGCGGGACTTTCTTGCACTCACCTCCGTGTTGGGACTTTTTTGCATTTACCTCCGAGTTAGGACTTCGTTGCACTGGATTTTCGAGTTAGGACTTTGTTGTACTGAGCTTTGAGATAGGTCTCTGTTGAATTATCGTTGAGATAGGACTTTTTTGAACGAAACGGCGAGTTAGGATCTTATTACATTGGCGTCTGAGCTGGGACTTCAAGAATAGGAAGCGTCGATATACACTCCTAACATCTCTAGAAAAACGCTAAAAAAGTATCGTGATATGAACATGCTCAATTGTTTATTTATAAGTCCGTAATTGCAAAATTCGAGCCGGCTGCCGACCGATTACGCCCGTTTTTCGGCTGTCAAAATAAAACTAAACCTGTTCATTGTCTACAAATGGATACACAGATCCCTAATGAGCCCACAAAGTTGTTAAGAAAGTTTTAAAATAATGAACACATTTCATTATTTATTTATAAGCGTTTTATTGCAAAATTCGAGCCGGCTGCTAGCGTATCGGCTACGTTTTCCGACTGCGAAAATAAAATCAGGCCATTTCATTTTCTATAAATGGATATACAGAGTCCTAATGAACCCAGAATGTTGCTCAGAATGTTATAAAAAATTATCACCTTCCATTATTTATTTATAAGCGTTTTATTGCAAAATTCGAGGCGGCTGCTCGCGACTTCAACGCGTTTCTCGCTCATTAAATGAAAACTAAGCTTGTTCATTCTACAAAAATCGATATCCTGGCTTTTATAGGCCTAGAATAGTGGAGACAAAGTTTAAAAAAATGAACACCTTTAATTTTTCATTTATACGCGTGCGATTGTAAAAGTAGAGGCGGCTGCTGTCGATTTCAACGTATTTATCGCTAATAAAATGAAAACTAAGCCTGTTTATTCTAGAAAAATGTATGTACTGGCTCCTTATAGGCCTACAATAATGGCTAAAAAGTTTAAAACAATGAATATCTCTAATTGTTTATTTATACGCGCGGGACTGCAAAATTCCAGACGGCTGCTAGTGATTCCATCCCATTTGTCGCTACTAAAATGAAAACTAAGCCTCTTCATTTCACAAAAATGGATATACCGGCTCCTCATAGGCCTAGAAGGGTAGTAAAGAAGTTTCAAACTAGGAACACATTTAATTGTTTATTTATCTGCGCCGCGGGATTGCAAAGTTCGAGGCGGCTGCTTTCCAATACAACGCGTTTATTGCTAATAAAATAAAATCCAAACCTGTTCTTCATCTTAAAATCTGTTCGGAGGTGTTTATAGGTCTATAAGTATCGGGAAAAAGTTCAAAAAAATGAACATTTTATTCTATAAACGCCTAGATATGAAATTTGAATCTTTTGGCCACGAATTCATCATTTTTTCCCGGTTCTTTTAGCAGCCGAAAAACGGAGAAAACGGAGCCGATACGCTAGCAGCCGGTTCGAATTTTGAAATAAAACGCTTATAAATAAATAATGGAAGGTGTTCATTTTTTATAACTTACTGTGCAACTTTCTGGGCTCATTAGGAGTCTGCTTATCCATTTATAGAAAATGAACAGGCCTCGTTTTATTTTAGCAGTCGAAAAACGGAGCCGATACGCTAGTAGCCGGCTCGAATTTTGCAATGAAACGCTTATAAATATATAATGAAAGGTGTTCATTTTTCATAACATTCTGAGCAACTTTCTGGGCTCATTAGGAGTCTATATATCCATTTATAGAGAATGAACAGGCCTAGTTTTATTTTAGCAGTCGAAAAACGGTGCCGATACGCTAGCAGCCGGCTCGAATTTTGCAATAAAACGCTTATAAATAAATAATGGAAGGTGATCATTTTTTATAACTTTATGAGCAACATTCTGGGCTCATTAGCAGTCTGTATATCCATTTATAGAAAATGAGCAGGCCTAGTTTTATTTTAGTAGCCGAAAAACGGAGAAAACGGAGTCGTTACGCTAGACGCCGCACAGTGGGCCCAAATGAACATGTCTGGACAAAATAAAATATCTTCTTTTGGAACTGACCGATTGGGATGGGGATACTCTTAAAATGAAGGTTATAATAAGTACTTTGAGGGAAAATTGTAGATAAAATGTTTAAAAAATTTTCAAGGTCAGACCAAGATCAATATATAAAAATTTACTTTTTTTTAATGATCAGAAGAAGCTGGGCTGTTACCCAAACAAGCTGAATAGATTTGTATGGGGTTTTCGGATCGCTGATAGCAAATCAGCTGACAGAATTGTAAAATTCATTTGTTTAAACAATAATTTTCAAATTTTTCTTCTATGAAATGTTAAATTAAAATAATAATAAGTTAAAACACGAATCATATATAAAAATAAAGAAATAATTATTTTTATTCAAATTAATCTAAATAATTTTTGTTATTGTAATATTCCCGTTAATTACCATAATAAAGCGTACAACTTTATGAAAAAAATAGTACAGAATACAACTTGTACATTACATACAAGTTGTATCCATTTTATATATTACAATTATATTGGAATAATAATCCATTTTCATTACGTAAGTGAAAAGAAATTCCTGCGAAAAAATAATTCGTATATAGTTATATATACTTATATATGTTTATATACATTTCTCGAAAGGGGTTTATAAAGCCCGTTTTTCTATATATAGGGGTTTATCGAGCCCGATTTTGATTATGCAGCCCGGGCTTCATAATATTTCTCAATATAGGGGTTTATGTGGCCCGACCTAGAGTCTATAACCCCATGGTCCATTATTTCATTAGTCACTTGCCATAGGGCACTCTGGGCTATAGGTACTAATATACAGTTTTGGGCTACATAAACCCCGATAAATGTGTGTGTGTGTGTGTGTGTGTGCGTGCGTGCGTGCGTGCTTGCGTGCGTGCGTGCGTGGGTGTGGGTGTGGGTGTGAGTGTGGGTGTGTGTATGTGTATGTGTGTGTGTGTGTGTGTGTGTGTGTGTGTGTGTGTGTGTGTGTGTGTATTATGTCTATGTCGCTATGTATAATTAAGTATATTAGTATATACGACTGAATATCATTTTGCACGAGGTCTACAAGAAACTCTACTAAAAAGATAATCTTAGGTCAAATTAATAATTATGCATGGCGATACATGTTCATGTATTATGGTATACATTTTTATATATCAATATATAATTGTATGAATAATACAATCACTAAAAGGTTTATATACAATACGTAATCATATAAAGTTATGCATAATTATATATTGATATATAAAATTGTATACCATAATACATGAACATGTATTGCCATGCATAATTATTAATTTGTCCTAGGATTATCTTTTTAGTTGAATTTCTTGTAGACCCCGTGTAAAATGATATTTAGTCGTATATACTTATATACTTATTTATACATAGTGACATAGAGACATAATATATATATATATATATATATATATATATATATATATATATATATATATATATATATATATATAGTGTTCTGCATATATAAGTATGTGGGTGAACCGGTTTCAAAGAGGTATACTTCTTTTTTTCAGAGTTGCCTATGTTAACGTTACTAAAGAAATATGGACCCTGGGGTTATAGACTCTAGAAAATGGCCGAAAATTCTCCAAAACCAGTCATATATACCTTTTCCCGTTTGAAGAGGCTCTTCAAAACCGGAGAAACTCTTCAAAACCGGTATATAATATCTCGAAAAACTCTCCAAAACCGATAAAAGACATAAATAAGGATATATAAACATATATAAGTATATATAACTATATACGAATTATTTTTTCGCAGGAATCTTTTCACTTATGTAATGAAAATGGATTATTATTCCAATATAATTGTAATATAAAATGGATACAACTTGTATGTAATGTACAAGTTGTATTCTGTACTAATTTTTTCATAAAGTTGTACGCTTTATTATGGTAATTAAAGGGAATATTACAATAACAAAAAATTATTTAGATTAATTTGAATCAAAATAAGTATTTTTTATTTTTATATATGATTCGTGTTTTAACTTATTATTATTTTAATTAAACATTTCATAGAAGAAAAATTTGAAAATTATTGTTTAAACAAATGAATTTTACAATTCTGTCATCTGATTTGCTATCAGCGATCCGAAAACCCCATACAAATCTATTCAGCTTGTTTGGGTAATAGCCCAGCTTCTTCTGATCATTAAAAAAAAGTAAATTTTTATATGTTGATCTTGGTCTGACCTTGAAAATTTTTTAAACATTTTATCTACAATTTTCCCTCAAAGCACTTATTATAAACTTCATTTTAAGAGTACCCCCATCCCAATCGGTCAGTTCCAAAAGAAGATATTTTATTTTGTCCAGACATGTTCCTTTGGGCCCACTGTGCGCCGGCTCGAATTTTGCATTAAAATGCTTATAAATAAATAATAGAAGGTGTTCATTTTTTATAACTTTATGAGCAACATTCTGGGCTCATTAGGAGTGTGTATATCCATTTATAGAAAATGAGCAGGTCTAGTTTTATTTTAGCAGCCGAAAAGCGGAGAAAACGGAGTCGATACGCTAGCAGCCGGCTCGAATTTTGCATTAAAACGCTTATAAATAAATAATGAAAGGTCTTCATTTTTTATAACTTTCTGCGCAACTTTCTGGGCTCATGAGGAGTCTGTATATCTATATATAGAAAATGAAAAGGCCTAGTTTTATTTTAGTAGTCGAAAAATGGAGCCGATACGCTAGCAGCCGGCTCGAATTTTGCAATAAAACGCTTATAAATAAATAATGGGAGGTGTTCACTGTTTCAAACCTTTCTTAACAACCTTCAGGACTTATTAGAGGTCTGTGTATCCATTTGTGGAGAATGAAAAGGCTTATTCTTCTTTTTTACAGCCGAAAATGTGCGTAATTGGACGGCAGCCGGCTCGAATTTTGCAGTAAAACGCTTATAAATAAATAATTAAAGGTGTTCATTTTTTATAACTTTATGAGCAACATTCTGGGCTCATTATGAATCTGTATATCCATTTATAGAAAATGAACAGGTCTAGATTTATTTTAGCAGCTGAAAAACTGAGAAAACGGAGCCGATAGGCTAGAAGCCGGCTCGAATTTTTGTAATAAAACGCTTATAAATAAATAATGAAAGGTGTTCATTTTTTATAACTTTGTAAGCAACGTTCTGGGCTCATTAGAAGTCTGTATGTCCATTTATAGAAAATGAACAGGCCTAGATAGAAATCATTTAGCAGAAAAGTTCATCAACGAATCAGAAAATATGCATGATATATCTCAGTTATGTTTCACTAGTAAAAGGAAAGCTGGAGAGAAAACTTGCAGAGGATGTAGAAGATTTACCCATGTTACCTGCTTACGAAATAAAACTCTTAGTCAAAGACCAAAATGCGAATTATGTATGGAAAATTAAATCTACAATATATCTACTTAAAACATCCAATATTTATATTTATACACATACACATTTGTTTAAATAATTATTTCGTCTAATGAACGAGTATAATATTATTTATAACATCAATATTATTTCGAAAATAAAACAGTCAAAAATTATTGAAACATGCTGTAAATTATATTAGAGAAGTGTCGTGATGTTGCGTAAAATAATTTAAACAATATCCCCTATAGCACCGAATATTTGACGAATATTCGCTCAATATTTATTTGCCATTTTCGCAATTTTCGCTAATATTCCCTCAACGTTAATAAATATGAAAGAAACCCTGAGGGAATATCCCTGCAAACCTTGATGACCGTTTTTCCATTCCTTTTCTAAAACGATCAGGTATGCTACCTATTATTGTAATATTGCAGTAATATTCGTACAAAATTAATTAATACTAGACGAATATATATATATATAATTAAGTTCCATTAATATTTCCTCGATTAGGCAGTATGGCAGCAATATTCGTACAAAATGCATCGACACGAGAGGAGCATTCAATATGTATATTCCCCTATAACACTCATTATTAGAGTAATATTGCTTCCATATTGCTTCGACATATTCGCTAATGCTCCCTGAGTGTTAGTACACAGGTAACGTTAGTATATTCAAGTTATTTATTTCACATAGATAAGGCGTAAAATTTTAAGTCCCCATTGTAAACGAGATATCAAAAACATGGCAAACCTTGTAATTCGGACTCTTCGTAAAGAGTCATTTGAACGGTTGAATTATACAGCTTATATATTCTCGGCCATCCAGTGTAACCACAGAAAGCGCTACCAACGCGCCGCGTGGTGGATAAATAGCCGAAGCTTGCTTATCGAGAGCCATCCATCAAAAGTTCCCCTTTATCACCGCTATGGGACGCGCCGATAGCGCTTTCTGTAGATACACTGAATGGCCGAGAATATATAAGCCGTGTAATTTAACCGTTCAAATGACTCTTTACGAAGAGTCCGAATTACAAGGCTTGCCTTGTTTTTGATATGCCGTTTACAATGGGGGAATGGGCACCCAAAATTTTACGCCTTATTTATGTGAAATAAATAACTTAAATACTAACGTTACCTGCATACTAACGTTAAGGGAACATTAGCGAATATGGCGAATATGTCTAAACAACATTGAAGCAATATTCCTCCAATATTGAGTGTTATATGGGAATATATTGAATGCTTCTCTCATGTCGACGAATCTTGTATGAATATTGCTGCAATACTACTTAATCAAGGAATCTTAAGGTGAAACTTAATTATATATTCGTCTAGTATTAATTAATCTTGTACGAATATTGCTGCAATATTACAATAATAGGTAGCCTACCTGATCATTTTAGAAAAGGAATGGAAAAACGGTCATCAAGGTTTGCAGGAATATTCCCTCAGGGTTTCTTCCATGTTTATAAACGTTGAGGTAATATTAGCGAAAATTGTGAAAATGGCAAATAAATATTGAGGGAATATTCGTCAAATATTCGGTGCTATAGGGGATACCAGAGTATTTATAAGAAGAAGAAAATGTAGACATCTTTTGGGCTCACGTTATAGATATTGTTAGCAAAGAAGAAATATACATTTTGAGATACATAGCGGAATTTGCTTTGAGGTTTCTTGCGTTGCCGCATTAGAATACTTCTTCCGAACGTATATGTAGTTAATTGAACCGTTAAAAAGATAATTCTAAAATCAGTTTAAAGTATGGAATAATAGGAGGAATTTTATTATTCTTTAAGGCAACATATGATATTTTCGTTCGTATTGTGTAAAATCTAAAGGACAAGCAGCCCACATAGAATGAAAAGTTTTGATGAAACCTTTCAAGAAATATTTCATGAAAAGCTTGCCACAACCTTGCTGCAATATTACAGAAACCTCTCAAAAATATTTTCAGTAAGATTTCAAGAAACCTTACAGAAACATTTTAGAAACTTTTCAATTAGTGTTAAAAGTTGACCATCAAAATACATTTCATGAAATAATACTGCAAGCTTTTCTAAAGCTTTCATGAAATCTTTCTTACAACGTCTCTGAAAAGAAACATGTAATATTTCATGAAATATTATGGAAAGGTGTTGAAAAAATTTCTCAAAAAGATGCTTTTATTCCTACAGAACCATTCAAGAAACATTATTAAAACCTTGCCAAAATATTTCACGAAAGGTTGTAAGGAAACCTTACAAAAACATTTCCTGAATCATTGTCTGAAACGTTTTAGCAAAGTTTTCGATACATTTTTGATGCGGAATAGACACCGTGAAAAAGCATTTCAAGAAATGTTACTGCAAGGTTTTTCAAAGCTTTCGAGAAAGTTTTCTCGCAAACATTCTCTGAAGAAACATTTCATGAAATATTACGAAAAGGTTTCAAAAAGATTTCTTGAAAAGATTTTTTTATGAAACTGAAAATGTATAAAATATTTCCGAAACCTTTCAAAAATATTTCACGAAAGGTTATATGGAAACATTACAAAAACTTTTTCTGTATCATTGCCTAAAATGTTTTGGCAAAGTTTTCGCAACGTTTCTGATACGCAATAGACATCATGAAAAAGCAATTCAAAAAATGTTACTGCAAAGTTTTTCAAAGCTTTCCAGAAAGTTTTCTCGCAAACATTCTCTGAAGAAACATTTCATGAAATATTACGAAAAGGTTTCAAAAAGATTTCTTGGAAAGATTTTTTTATGAAACTGAAAATGTATAAAATATTTCCGAAACCTTTCAAAAATATTTCACGAAAGGTTATAAGGAAACATTTCAAAAACTTTTTCTGTATCATTACCTAAAACGTTTGGGCAAAGTTTTCGCAATGTTTCTGATACGCAATAGATACTATGAAAAAGCAATTAAAAAAATGTTACTGCAAAGTTTTTCAAAGCTTTCCAGAAAGTTTTCTCGCAAACATTCTCTGAAGAAACATTTCATGAAATATTACGAAAAGGTTTAAAAAAGATTTCTTGAAAAGATTTTTTTATGAAACTGAAAATGTATAAAATATTTCCGAAACCTTTCAAAAATATTTCACGAAAGGTTATAAGGAACCATTTCAAAAACTTTTTCTGTATCATTGCCTAAAACGTTTTAGAAAAGTTTTCGCAACTTTTCTGGTACGGATTAGACACAGTGAAAAAGCAATTCAAGAAATGTTACTGCAAAGTTTTTCAAAGCTTTCTAGAAAGTTATCTCGCAAACATTCTGTAAAGAAACACTGCGTGAAATATTACGAAAAGTTTTCAAAAAGATTTCTTGGAAATATTTTTTTATGATACTGAAAATGTATAAAATATTTGTGAAACCTTGCCAAAATATTTCACGAAAGGTTATAAGGAAACCTTTTAAAAACATTTCCTGTATCATTGTCTGAAACGTTTTAGCAAAGTTCACGCAATGTTTTGGTTACGAAATAGACATCGTGAAAAAGCATTTCAAGAAATGTTACTGCAAGGTTTTCCAAAGCCTTCCCGAAATTTTTTTTGGAAAAATTCTTAAAGAAACATTTCATGAAATATTACGAAAAGGTTTTCTAAAGCTTTCTTAGAAAGATTTTTTTATGAAACTGAAAATGTATAAAATATTTGTGAAACCTTTCAAAAATATTTCACGAAGGTTATAAGGAAACATTTCAAAAACTTTTTCTGTATCATTGCCTAAAACGTTTTAGCAAAGTTTTCGCAACGTTTCTGATACGGAATAGACACCGTGAAAAAGCATTTTAAGAAATGTTACTGCAAGGTTTTCGAAAGCCTTCCCGAAATTTTTTTTGAAAAAATTCTAAAAAAACATTTCATGAAATATTACGAAAAGGTTTTCAAAAGCTTTCTTAGAAAGATTTTTTTGTGAAAATGAAAATGTATAAAATATTTGTGAAACCTTTCAAAAATATTTCACGAAGGTTATAAGGAAACATTTCAAAAACTTCTTCTGTATCATTGCCTAAAACGTTTTAGCAAAGTTTTCGCAACGTTTCTGATACGGAATAAACACCGTGAAAAAGCATTTCAAGAAATGTTACTGCAAGGTTTTTCAAAGCTTTCCAGAAAGTTTTCTCGCAAACATTCTCTAAAGAAACATTTCATGAAATATTACAAAAAGGTTTCAAAAAGATTTCTTGAAAAGATTTTTTTATGAAACTGAAAATGTATAAAATATTTCTGAAACCTTACAAAAATATTTCACGAAAGTTTATAAGGAAACATTTCAAAAACTTTTCCTGTATCATTGCCTAAAACGTTTTGGCAAAGTTTTCGCAACGTTTCTGATACGCAATAGACACCATGAAAAAGCAATTCAAAAAATGTTACTGCAAAGTTTTTCAAAGCTTTCCAGAAAGTTTTCTCGCAAACATTCTCTGAAGAAACATTTCATGAAATATTACGAAAAGGTTTCAAAAAGATTTCTTGAAAAGATTTTTTTTTGAAACTGAAAATGTATAAAATATTTCCGAAACCTTTCAAAAATATTTCACGAAAGGTTATAAGGAACCATTTCAAAAACTTTTTCTGTATCATTGCCTAAAACGTTTTAGCAAAGTTTTCGCAACGTTTCTGGTACAGATTAGACACAGTGAAAAGCAATTCAAGAAATGTTACTGCAAAGTTTTTCAAAGCTTTCCAGAAAGTTATCTCGGAAACATTCTGTAAAGAAACATTTCATGTAATATTACGAAAAGTTTTCAAAAAGATTTCTTGGAAATATTTTTTATGATACTGAAAATGTATAAAATATTTGTGAAACCTTGCCAAAATATTTCACGAAAGGTTATAAGGAAACATTTTAAAAACATTTCCTGTGTCATTGTCTAAAACATTTTAGCAAAGTTTACGCAACGTTTTGGTTACGAAATAGACATCGTGAAAAAGCATTTCAAGAAATGTTACTACAAGGTTTTCCAAAGCCTTCCCGAAATTTTTTTTGACAAAATTCTTAAAGAAACATTTCATGAAATATTACGAAAAGGTTTTCAAAAGCTTTCTTAGAAAGATTTTTTTATGAAACTGAAAATGTATAAAATATTTGTGAAACCTTTCAAAAATATTTCACGAAGGTTATAAGGAAACATTTCAAAAACTTTTTTCTGTATCATTGCCTAAAACGTTTTAGCAAAGTTTTCGCAACGTATCTGATACGGAATAGACACCGTGATAAAGCATTTCAAGAAATGTTACTGCAAGGTTTTCCAAAGCCTTCCAGCAATTTTTTTTGAAAAAATTCTTAAAGAAACATTTCATGAAATATTACGAAAAGGTTTTCAAAAGCTTTCTTAGAAAGATTTTTTTATGAAACTGAAAATAGATAAAATTTTTCCGAAACCTTTCAAAAATATTTCACGAAGGTTATAAGGAAACATTTCAAAAACTTTTTCTGTATCATTGCCTAAAACGTTTTAGCAAAGATTTCGCAACGTTTCTGATACGCAATATCCCACATAGCATGAAAAGTGTTGGTGAAACCTTTCAAGAAATATTTCATGAAAAGCTTGCCACAAGCTTGCAGCAATATTACAGAAACCTCCCAAAAATATTTTCAGAAAGATTTCAGGAAACCTTACCGAAACATTTTAAAAACTTTTCAATGAATGTTAAAAGTAGACCATCAAAATATATTTCATGAAATAATACTGCGAGCTTTTCTTAAGCTTTCATGAAATCTTTCTTACAACGTCTCTAAAAGAAACGTGTAATATTTCATGAAATATTATGGAAAGGTGTTGAAAAAATTTCTCAAAATATGTGTTTATTCCTACAGAACCATTCAAGAAACATTCTTAAAACCTTACAAAAATATTTCACGAAAGGTTATAAGGAAACCTTTCCAAAACATTTCCTGTCTCATTGTATGAAACGTTTTAGCAAAGTTTACGCAACGTTTTGCAAACGCACTTCAAGAAATGTTACTGCAAGGTTTTACAAAGCTTTCTCGGAATTTTTAGCGCAAACTTCCTATAAAGAAACATTTCATAAAATGTTACGGAAAGGTTTGAAAAAGATTTCTTGGAAGGATTTTTTTATGAAACTGAAAATTTAAAAAAATATTTCCGAAACCTTTTAAAAATATTTCACTAAAAGTTATAAGGAAGCTTTCAAAAACACTTCCTGTATCATTTTCTGAAACGTTTTATCAAAGTTTTCGCAACGTTTTGGATACCAAATTGACAGCGTAAAAACGCATTTCAAGAAAAGCTACGGCAAGGTTTTACAAAGCTTTCCTGAAATTTCTGTAGCAAACTTTCTATACAGAAACATTTCATGAAATGTTACGTAAAGATTTGAAAAAGATTTCTTGGAAGGATTTTTTTATGAAACTGAAAATTTAAAAAAATATTTCCGAAACCTTTTAAAAAAATTTCACTAAAAGTTATAAGGAAGCTTTCAAAAATATTTCCTGTATCGTTTTCTGAAACGTTTTATCAAAGTTTTCGCAACGTTTTGGATACGATATTGACAATTTAAAAATGCATTTCAAGAAAAGTTACTGCAAGGTTTTACAAAGCTTTCCCGAAATTTTTCTAGGAAACTTTCTATACAGAAAACCTTTCATGAAATGTTACGAAAAGGTTTGAAAAAGATTTCTTGGAAGGATTTTTTTATGAAACTGAAAATTTAAAAAAATATTTCCGAAACCTTTTAAAAATATTTCACTAAAAGTTATAAGGAAGCTTTCAAAAATATTTCCTGTATCATTTTCTGAAACATTTTATCAAAGTTTTCGCAACGTTTTGGATACGATATTGACAATTTAAAAACGCATTTCAAGAAAAGTTACTGCAAGGTTTTACAAAGCTTTCCCGAAATTTTTCTTGCAAACTTTCTCTAAAGAAACATTTCATGAAATATTACGAAAACGTTTCAAAAAGTTTACTTGGAAAGATTTTTTTATGAAACTGAAAATGTAAAAAAATATTTCGGAAAGCTTGCAAAATCATGTCACGAAAAGTTATAAGGAAGTTTTCAATAACCTTTCCTGTATCATTCTTACACGCCCTCCGGTCTTAAAGCCATTTTAACTCAAACGTAGATCCCTAACTTATCGGCACATAAATATTATGTTTTTTATCACATCTAAAAAAAAATTTTAGGAAAAAGCGTTTTTTCACACCCACTGAAATTGGTTTAAGCATACTGTATTAAATTTCCAAATGATTCCATCCATTAGATTTTTCCAAAAATGTTTTCCAAATTAATAATTAACCCGAACAAAGCATGAAACATTTCAAAATCCATTTTATAAAAATCTAATTAATGCAATGATTTAAAAATTTAATAGGGCATTTCACTTAATGTTATGTCGGAGAGCATGAAGAACGCTTTTTCTAAAATTCTTGTTTAAATACGATAAAAGAATTAAAGTTTAGGTGTCGGTAAGGTAGGGATCATGTCGGTACTTCACATGGCCTTAACAAAAGAATTAGTTGAGTCTATTAAATATCATAGTCGAAAGTACTCAATATGTTGTCTTCTAATCAAATGTTTGTAATTTTTATTCAAGTTTACTCTATACTTAGCTAAAATTAAAATTTTGTACGGTAGAAGCGTTGCGTAGCGTAGTGGTTAGAGCGTCAGCCTTGTGATCCGAGGGTCTCGAGTTCGATCCCACCTTAGGTCAAAATTTTTTTCAGCGTTTTTTCTGTAAGATAATTTGTAAATGCGAAATTGCGAGCGATAATTAATATAAATTAATGCAAATATATAATAATTTAATATTAAAAAACATATCTGATATAATAACTATTCATATATATTAAGTTGCAGGAGTTCAGGAAAGATCATCAACTTGAAAAGTCTACAAGGAAAAAACTTGTTTTCAAAATTGTTAAAAAAAAATATTAAAACATTTCTATTTCCGATTTCTTTTGAAAAATATTTTTTTAAATCTTTTTAAAATGTTTCAAAAACCTTACTTGATGGTTTTGAGGCCTCTTAGAAACTTGCGTAAAACATTGTCGTATCCTTTCAGAAATATTTCACAGAACTTTTCAGGAAACCTTTCCAATATCTTTCACAAAATATTTCTTGAAATATTTTTTAAATATTTCAAAAACCTTATGTGATGATTTGGCAACCTCTTAGAAACTTGCATAAAACATGGTCGTAACCTTTCAGAAATATTTCACAGAACTTTTCAGGAAACCTTTTGAAAAATATTTTTGTAAATCTTTTTGAAATATTTCAGAAACCTTTCGTGATGGTTTAGAGACCTCTTAGAAACTTGCGTAAAACATTGTCGTAACATTTCAGAAATATTTCACAGAACTTTTTCAGGAAACCTTTCCGATACCTTTCGAAAAATATTTTTGTAAATCTTTTTAAAATATTTCAGAAACCTTTCGTCATAGTTTTCAGACCTCTTAGAAACTTGCATAAAACATTGTCGTAACATTTCAGATATATTTCACAGAACTTATTAGGAAACCATTAAGATACTTTTCGAAAAATGTTTTTTTAAAACTTGTTGAAATATTTTGAAAAGTTTTCGTGATGGTTTTGAGACCTCTTAGAAACTTGTATAGAACATTGTCGTAACTTTTCAGAAATATTTCACAGAACTTTTCAGGAAACCTTTCAGATACCTTTCGAAAAATATTTTTTGAAAACTTGTTGAAATATTTTGAAAAGTTTTCGTAATGTGTTGAGACATCTGAGGCACTTGCATAAAATATTGTCACAACCTTTCAGAAATATGTCTTGTAACTTTTCAGGAAAAGCTTTCAGAAAATATTTCCAGAATTTTTTTAAAACGATTTAAAAACCTTTCATGAAATTTTTGGGCATCTGAGGCACTTTCCTGAAACATTGTCAAAACCTTTTAGAAAACTTTCATGTAACCTTTTAGGAAAGGTGTCAAATATATTTCAAGAAATATTTTTGAACGTTTATTGCACGGACATATGAACCTTTTAGAAACCTTTTTCCGAAATATTTTTGCAAGGTTTCCAACCTTTCATGAAACCTTTTGAAAACCTTGCAGAAACATTTCATGCTATGTGGGAGATACAAGATTATAGTTAAATTAAGATTTTTTCCAGCACAAAGGAATTATCATTACGGAAGAATATTTATCCGAGTGCCAGAAAGACGAAAAGTTCCGTTTAGAAATAAGAAAGAAAATGATGCTCAGGAACTAAAAAAGATAATGAAGCAGAAGATATTTATTTGTTTAATTTGAATTCAAGCTACATGAAAGTAAAAGTAATAATTTCTTAGGGGTATATTCTAGCCAAAATATGAATGGACTGAACATTCTGAAAAATGGATTAATTTGTTATTACAAATGCTACATGAAAAGTTTGGTTTATTTAAACGAGGAATAAGTTCATAAAGAACAACAATATACGATTGGTTCATACACTTGGTAGGACAAGTATTGTCCAGGTAGTCTATTTTTCCTCAAATTTTAATTTTCATCATTCTTAATTGCAGAACAGAACATTTTTCAAATTTTGTATTGGAATTATGTATAAATTAATTTAAGGTATATAAAGAATAAACGTTATTTTTATTATAGAAATCCTGTTAGAATTGATAAATTTATTAATAAGTTTAAAATATTGTATAAATGCTAAAAACTTAAGTCTGATTTAAAAATATTAATATCCTCTTAATTTTTAGTTCAGTATATTTCATGTTTTACTATCTACATCACGGAGTGTAATGTTTTTAAGATTTCAACATTAAAGATTAAGTACAATTGCTACGATTAAAATTTACCGCAGGTCTCAATTGAGATTATGGCAGCGAAATATACAAATCATCATCAAGAGAAAAAATTTTAAATATTTTGGCATTAACGAGGTGCCCTTAAAACAAGAATGGTATTCGATCATATTATTATTTTACTGGTGTTATAAATAATTCATAAACTTTAGTAAAAGAAATAAAAAAAATCATAAAACAAATTATATATAAATATTAGTAAATGATAAAAACGCATAAATATTTTTAGGTTTCGAGTATTTAAAAAACTTGAACAAGGAAAGTGGATGATCGCAATTAATTCAAGATGGTTCAATTTAATAGCGTGACTAAGCTAAACTTGCAACCAAGGCGAGATGCATATTTTAACATTTACTGCATTGAGATTCTGACAGCAAGGTATACGAATCATCACCTAAAGAGGAAGCGTAACGTATTATAGCATAAACGAGGTGCCCTTTCTAAAACAACAATGGTAAATAACCACATTCACTTATATTACATAATGAATCTAAAATAATTAAATATTAATTTTACAAAAATATCCGATCGTATTTATCGTTATTTCACTTGTTTTGTAATTGATTCATAAATTTTCTTAAAAAGAATAAAATAAATATTAATATTACAAGTAATATTATAAATAAATATTATAAGTAAATTATAAAAACTCCAAAATTATGTTTTCAGTATTTTAGAAAACTGAAGATGATAATCGATGATAGTCTTAATCATAATATAAGCTTCCAAACATCCTTGACACTTCCTCGCTAACAAGAGACAAAATCACCTCACGTTGTCACGATTGTTGTTTTCGTTATACAAATGTTAAAAAACAAATGTTAAATGTTATATTAATGCAACAATATTGGTTAACAATATAATAGATATGGACATACTTTATCTTGAACGACAATGATCTGCTCAAAAACATGCTTCCTGAGAGCATAATTTCATATGTCTACGACACAGTAATCATATCCACAAATGAATCATGGTAAATGGCACAAGACAATATAAATTACTATCTAAGTAAAATGAGAAACTGCCTTACCATAAATAAACTTCTCTAAGTATAAGCAAAACAGTATTAGACAGAGCAGTATTAAAATCCGAAATTATTGTGATATTATACCTAAGAACTTATAGATACCCTAGTGGAAATAAGAAATGTGAGAAAGGATAGCAAAATATCAAAAAATGTCTATTAAAATTAAAAATGTCATCTATATAGAAATTGCAGTATTATCTGATATGCAGATAAGGTATGCAGTAAATTATCTGATTAAAAAATAAATATGTACATATCATATAATTTTTTACAGTATGTTTTTTCTGTAATTGTTTTATCATTTGGTCTACCTTTTTATACATTTACCAACTTTATCAAGGTCACATTTTACTTCAACAATTTTCATATACTTTCTAATAATACGTAAGTAATACTCGTGCACTCATAATAAAAATTGTGTATTGTATTTTTACTTATTTAATAAGCGAATACTTCACTTTTTAAAAAGAGTAAATAATCACCAGAAAAAATATTTATTCAATTTATCAAGATAATATTAACGATGAGAACGTTTTATCTCTGAAACCTGAATTTAGCTTAACGTCACGATGTAGACAGAAAAAGTTTCAATTTTGTTTGGCATAGGCTGATTTATGCACGTGAGAATTGTGCACCAATTCATTGTGCACAGAGAAAAGAAAAGAAAATTTTGTTCACAAAACGTTTTTACTTTTGCACAAAAAATTGTACACTTTACGGAAATAGATGAAATTCAGTAATGTGCACAAGATTGTTGTGCACAATAACATAAAATAATATTTTAATCAAAAAAAGTATTGTACACTGTGCTTATTTATCGTGCACGTAATATAGAGCTGGGCGATTGTGCACAAATAAATTCATTAAAAATATATCTAACCGATAGTACACAAATCTATTTATTTAATTATTGCTCGCCGATTGTGCACTAAGTCTAGTTCATACGAAGGTTCATACGAAGTCTTATAGCAGTGTTGCCAGATTGGGCAATAAGTAGCGAATTGGGCTAGTTTAAAAGCTGAGCTCACGGGAAAAAAATCGAGATGGCTATTTATAGGGAATTGGGTTACAAGACAGTACTGTTAATAGCCGATATGGCTATTGCCTAGCCAACAACATTAAATTTTAAATCAAATAAAAATTCCAAAACTCAAGTAGCCGGGAGACGCAGGTTCTATGCGTATACGGGAGCGCATCAGACGTTTATACATGGCAAAATAATTATTTAAATAATTAATAACCCCAAGCAGGCGGGGGATGCGAGTTCCACGCGTATACGGAAGCGCGTCAGACATGCATACAAGGCCAAATAATTATGTAAATAATTCTTAACCCCAAGTAGGCGGGGGGTGCGAGTTCTACGAATAAACGGAAGCGCGTCAGATGTGCAACAAGGCAAAATAATTATGTAAATAATTCTTAATCCCAAGTAGGCGGGGGTGCGAGATCCACGCGTATAGGGGAGCGCGTCAGACGTGCATACAAGGCAAAATAATTATATAAATAATTCTTAACCCCAAGTAGGCGGGGGGTGCGATTTCCACGCGTATACGGGTGCGCGTCAGACGTGCATACAAGGCCAAATAATTATGTAAATAATTCTTAACCCAAAGTAGGCGGGGGATGCGAGTTCCATGCGTATACGGGAGCGCGTCAGACGTGTATACAAGACAAAATAATTATGCAAATAATTCTTAACCCCAATTAGGCGGAGAGTGGTTCTACGAATATACGGAAGCGCGTCAGACGTGCATACAAGGCAAAATAATTATGTAAATAATTCTTAACCCCAAGTAGGCGGGTAATGCGAGTTCCAAACGTACACGGGACCCCGTCAGACGTACATGCAAAGCAAAATAATTATATAAATAATTCTTAACCCCAAGTAGGCGGGGGGTGCGAGTTCCACGCGTATACGGGAGCGCGTCGGACGTGCCTACAAGGCCAAATAATTATGTAAATAATTCATAACCCCAAGTAGGCGGGGGATGCGAGTTCCATGCGTATACGGGAGAGCGTCAAACGTACATCCAAGGCAAAATAATTATGTAAATAATTGTTAACCCTGATTAGGCTGGAGATGCGAGTTCCACGCGTATACGGGAGCGCGTCAGTCGTGCATATAAGGCAAACTAATTATTTAAATAATTCTCAACTCCTAGTAGGTATACGCATGGAACTTGCATCCACCGCCTATTTGGGGTTAACAATTATTTACATAATTATATTGCCTTGTATGCACGTCTGCCTTATTTCAGTATAAGCGTGGAATTCTCTTTCCCCGCATACTTAGAGTCATAATTATTTACATAATTAGTTGGCCTTGTATGCACGTCTGACGAGCTTTGGTATATTCGTAGAACTCGCATCCCCCACCTAATTGGGGTTGAGAATTATTTACATAATTTTTTGGCCTTGTATGCACGTCTGACGCTCTCCCGTATACGCGTCGAATTTGCATCTCCCGCCTACTTGGGGTTAAGAATTATTTAAATAATTATTTTGCCATGTATACACGTCTGCCTTATTCTAGTATACGCATGGAACTGGCATCTCCCGCCTACTTGGGGTTAAGAATTATTTACATATTTATATTGCCTCGTATTTACGTCTGACGCGCTCTCGTATACGCGTGTAACTTGCATCCCCCGCCTATTTGGGGTTAAGAATTATTTACATATTTATTTGGTCTTCTATGCACGTCTTACACGCTTCCGTATATTCGTAGAACTCGCATCCCCGTCTACTTGGGGTTAACAATTATTTAAATAATTATTTAGCCATGTATACACGTCTACCTTATTCCAGTATACGCGTGGAACTCGGATTCCCCGCCTACTTGGGGTTAAGAATTATATACATATTTATTTTGCCTTGTATGCACGTCTGACGCGCTCCCGCATACGCGTTGAACTCGCATCCCCCGCTTACTTGGGGTTAAGAATTATTTACATAATTATTTGGCCTTTTATGCACGTCTGACGCGCTCCCATATACGCGTGGAACTGGCATCCCCCGCCTACTTGGGGTTAATAATTATTTACAAAATTATTTTGCCTTGTATGCACGTCTGACGCGCTCCCGTATACGCGTGGAACTCGTCTGCCCCGCCTACATGGGGTTAAGAATTATTTACATAATTATTTTGCCTTGTATGCACATCTGACGAGCTTCCGTATATTCGTAGAACTTGCTCCCCCGCCTACTTGGAGTTAAGAATTTTTCACATAATTATTTTGCCTTGTATGCACGTCTGACGCGCTCCCGTATACGCGTGGAACTCGCACCCCCCGCCTACTTGGGGTTAAGAATTATTTATATAATTATTTTTCCTTGCATGTACGTGTGATGGGCTCCCGTATACGTGTGGAACTCGCATTACCTGTCTACTTGGGGTTTTATAATTATTTCCATAATTATTTTGCCTTGTATGCACGTCTGACGGGCTCTCGTATACGCGTGGAACTTGCATCTCCCGCCTACTTGGGGTTAAGAATTATATACATATTTCCATTTCTCCTTCTGTCTCTATCACTCATATTTAATATTTTAGTTGGATTTAATTGATGTAAATGAGTACACACATTCAATACTAAATGTACAACGTTTCGATAACTTGATTGTTATCCTTTTCAAGTACTGAAATTTATTAAAGGAGTATTTTCTACAAATCAATGATAATACATTCGTCACAAATAGTCTTACCTATATTAAATTCCATGGATTACATCGTCATAAATTTATAGCCTCGACATAAGAGTTTTTTTCCTTTTCTAAACATTAAGAAACAAAAATGAAGTTGATGTATGAATTGTTGCACAGAGGTTAGCGTCAATTAAGTATAACTGATACCTTATAGTCATTTATAGTTAAAAATGTAACATTGCACATACTCAATAAATTGGGACAGCAATCGAATAAATTAATAAATATAAAACAACACCAATTATAAGTTAACAGATAAAACAGCATATGATAAATTAACACAGAAACTATACTAAAGCATTCAAGAGAGTAGAATAAAAGTAAACAAGTAACTGTGAATCTAATCACATTATGACAACAATGATACAGCAGTTATATTAGACCGTTATACTTAATTATCATAGACTAAATATTATTTTCGTGATTTTAGTTTGTTGAGCAATTGCGAATAATAACTACTTAAGTTTTGTGTATCTTCTTTTATGTTTATCGGGTTACTTTGTAGTTTTATATTAATCATCTCTGATATTAATCTTTTTCTCCAATTTTCTTCATTATCTAATATTACAGTGTTCTGAAAATCGAAATTATGTTTGAAATTTTTTACGTGTTCGTTTATAACAAATTTTTTATCATCTTTTTTCATATTCGCAATGTGCTCCTTAATCCTTGTATCTAACATCCGCTTACTTTCACCTACGTAACTAGCATCGCAGTCCTTACAGTTTATTCTATATACAATGTTAGTTCGTTCATTCGTTTTTTGTCTATCTTTACCTCTTTTTATTATACTATTAAGATTATTTTTAATTTGCGGAACTGATCTAATACCAAACTTTCTTAGATTATTTGAGACCTTTTCAAAGATATGCGGTATATACGGTAAACTTAGTATTACATTTCTTTTTACTGTTTTTCTATTGTTATCTTTACTATTATAGTTAAGCTTGTTTAGTCTTTCTTTGACATAGAAATCTATGAATATTTCTGGATATTGGTTGTTTTTTAATAGGTTCTTAACTAAATTGATGTTTTTTTCCCAAAATTGCCAGTTAGATAGTAAAATCGCTCTATCGACTAGATTATAAACCATTGCTCTTTTTTGTGATGTTGGATGATTTGATTTAAAATTTAAAAATCTACCTGAGAAGGTAGGTTTATGATACCAATCTGTAATGATTTTGTTATTCTCTTTTATCAATAGTACTTCTAAGAAATTTATGGTATCACTTTGTTCTACTTCGTGTGTAAATTTAAGTCTACTATGATAAGAATTGAAATTTTCAAGGACTTGTTTTATTTTGTTTTTGGGAATACAAATAATAATGTCATCCACATATCTATAATAAAACACTGGTTTAAAATCTAGATTTCTTATACATTCTTCTTCTAAATCTACCATTACCATATCTGCGAATAGAGGGCTTATAGGACTACCCATAGGTGATCCATAAGTTTGTCTGTAATAGTTGCCATTAAATTGGAAAAAGGTGTTGTCCATTAAGAATTCTGATGCTTCAATTATTTTTGTTAATGGAATATTTTTGGATCTAACATGTTGATATCTTTTTTCTATACTATTAATTACAAGTTCTTTAGGAACATTTGTAAATAACGATGTCACATCCAGAGATATTATAGTGTGATCGTTTGGAATGACAATATCTTTAATGTTTTCTATTAGGTCTTGACTATTTTTTATATAAGATTTTGGTTTTGGAATGCTATTGCGAATAAGTGTGTCTAATGTTTTTGATATTTGGTATGTTGGACTACCAACACATGATACTATGGGTCTTAAAGGTGTATCTTTTTTGTGAATTTTTGGTAGTCCATATATCTTTGTCCATATATGCACAGAGGTTAAAGAAAACAAAGACCTTTTTAAAGAGTAATGATGTTTTTTTCACAATGGCTGACAAAGGTAATGTAACTGTTGCGATTGTCAATGCACAATACAAGCAAAAAATGAATAACTTATTGACTGATAAAGAAACTTACACTCGAATTACCAAAAATCCACTTAGTAGACTTCAAAAAAATGCACAAAATACTGAACAATTGGAATGACAATAATTTTCTGAATAAAAAATACCATAAAAACGAATTAACTCAAACTAATACAACTTTATCCAAGATATATGGACTACCAAAAATTCACAAAAAAGATACACCTTTAAGACCCATAGTATCATGTGTTGGTAGTCCAACATACCAAATATCAAAAACATTAGACACACTTATTCGCAATAGCATTCCAAAACCAAAATCTTATATAAAAAATAGCCAAGACCTAATAGAAAAGATTAAAGATATTGTCATTCCAAACGATCACACTATAATATCTCTGGATGTGACATCGTTATTTACAAATGTTCCTAAAGAACTTTTAATTAATAGTATAGAAAAAAGATATCAACATATTAGATCCAAAAATATTCCATTAACAAAAATAATTGAAGCATCAGAATTCTTAATGGACAACACCTTTTTCCAACTTGATGGCAACTATTACAGACAAACTTATGGATCACCTATGGGTAGTCCTATAAGCCCTCTATTCGCAGATATGGTAATGGTAGATTTAGAAGAAGAATGTATAAGAAAACTAGATTTTAAACCAGTGTTTTATTATAGATATGTGGATGACATTATTATTTGTATTCCCAAAAACAAAATAAAACAAGTCCTTGAAAATTTCCATTCTTATCATAGTAGACTTAAATTTACACACGAAGTAGAACAAAGTGATACCATAAATTTCTTAGAAGTACTATTGATAAAAGAGAATAACAAAATCATTACAGATTGGTATCATAAACCTACCTTCTCAGGTAGATTTTTAAATTTTAAATCAAATCATCCAACATCACAAAAAAGAGCAATGGTTTATAATCTAGTCGATAGAGCGATTTTACTATCTAACAGGCAATTTTGGGAAAGAAACATCAATTTAATTAAGAACCTATTAAAAAACAACCAATATCCAGAAAGATTCATAGATTTCTATGTCAAAGAAAGACTAAACAAGCTTAACTATAATAGTAAAGATAACAATAGAAAAACAGTAAAAAGAAATGTAATACTAAGTTTACCGTATATACCGCATATCTTTGAAAAGGTCTCAAATAATCTAAGAAAGTTTGGTATTAGATCAGTTCCGCAAATTAAAAATAATCTTAATAGTATAATAAAAAGAGGTAAAGATAGACAAAAAACGAATGAACGAACTAACATTGTATATAGAATAAACTGTAAGGACTGCAATGCTAGTTACGTAGGTGAAAGTAAGCGGATGTTAGATACAAGGATTAAGGAGCACATTGCGAATATGAAAAAAGATGATAAAAAATTTGTTATAAACGAACACATAAAAAATTTCAAACATAATTTCGATTTTCAGAACACTGTAATATTAGATAATGAAGAAAATTGGAGAAAAAGATTAATATCAGAGATGATTAATATAAAACTACAAAGTAACCCGATAAACATAAAAGAAGAGACACAAAACTTAGTAGTTATTATTCGCAATTGCTCAACAAACTAAAATCACGAAAATAATATTTAGTCTATGACAATTAAGTATAACGGTCTAACATAACTGTGGTATCATTGTTGTCATAATGTGATTAGATTGACAGTTACTTGTTTACTTTTATTCTACTCTCTTGAATGCTTTAGTTTAGTTTCTGTGTTAATTTATTATATGCTGTTTTATCTGTTATTATTATTGGTGTTGTTTTATATTTGTTAATTTATTCGATTGCTGTCCCAATTTATTGAGTATGTGCAATGTTACATTTTTAACCATAAATGACTACAAGGTATCAGTTATACTTAATTGACGCTAACCTCTGTGCAACATTTCATACATCAACTTCATTTTTGTTTCTTAATGTTTAGAAAAGGAAAATAACTCTTATGTCGAGGCTATAAATTTATGACGATGTAGTCCATGGAATTTAATATAGGTAAGACTATTATTTGTGACGAATGTATTATCATTGACTTGTAGAAAATACTCCTTTAATAAATTTCAGTACTTGAAAAGGATAACAATCAAGTTATCGAAACGTTGTACATTTAATATTGAATGTGTGTACTCATTTACATCAATTAAATCCAACTAAAAAATTAAGTAAGTAACTTTTTCCACTGCCTCCTGGTCCATCAATAAAAATACAATTTTTCTGTTTTTGTTTCAAACTTTCTAAAACTGCATTGAATATATTTTTTTGATTGGTTTTGAGTGTATTTATTTTAAGATGTACTTCATTCAGTGTATTGCATTTTTCATAAAATGTCTCATCATTATATTCTTCTATATACGTAGAAATATCTGGTATTTTAAAATCAGTTAAAGAATATCCATTTATTTGTAAATTTTTATGAATTATAATCAATGCAATATTTTCACCAATACTTTTTTCATATTTGGGATTATAGAAGAAAACTTTGTATTTTTCATATAATTCTCTTTGCATTAATAGGATTATGATAAATACAAATAAATGAAAATAATTCACAAAGTGCCGTAGGAAACTGTACTTGTGTCGCTTCTTTTAAACATCTATCCCACTTTTCATCCTCATTCACTAAATGTTTTGCAACAGCAGCTTCATAAAATGTGGGATGTATTACACAATTAACCGTAGGGTAAATGTACCTATCACTGCGGGTGTTCCGTTCACTACGGAATTTTTAATTCAGATGAATAATACTTTCAAAACATAATATTTCGACTTGAAAAAAATTATCTTAGTATGATATAATTATAATGTATCGATTTGTATCAATTATTGACCATTCTCTTTGATTTATTTATTAATAAAAAAATTTTCAAATTGAGACAGTGTGAAAAGGCTTTGAAACAGCCATTTTCGTACAAATCGTGATACCGAAGAGTCCTCGGCTAAATCATAAAAAATCAATAAAATATGTATTTATTCTTTATTTTTTTTACCTCCACATCAACTAGAGGCTTTAATTTAATGTATTATCAATAGATAAGGTAATTTTTTTCGTTATAATTATAAATAAATGAGCCGCAGCATTAGGTATTTAAATATCGTGGATGTGCGCTATTCTGTGGACCAAAGAATACAGTTTGCGTACGTATCATGGCGGCGCTACGTCGATTCTCCCTAACCTCCAAAGTTTGGTGTGTCGCTCGCGTTTGCGATAGCAATAAGTGTTTTCGCTGTGCTAGGAAATGAGCAGAAAAGAATGATTTATTCTAAAAGTAATTTGAGGGACGCTGTAAATACTGTAAGAGAAGGAAAAACTATTGCATCAACAAGTCGCGCGTACAGTGTTCCAGAATCTACATTTAGAGCACGCGTTCAGGGCAAGTATGCAGAGAAGAAACCTGGAGCACAACCTATATTGACAGAACAGGAAGAGAGTGACTTAGTTGAATGGATTTTCAAATGTGCGAGAGACGGTTTTCCTATAACTAAGGACCAATTATTTGCAAGTATACGTCTGTATGTTGTATCCGTGAAAAGGAGCAATCCTTTCAAAGGTAACTTACCAGGTCGCCACTGGTTTGAATGTTTTTTATCAAGACATACAAATGTAGCACAAAGATTAACAGAAAATTTAAGCCTTTGTCGAACCAAAGTTACTGAGCTTGGATTACGTAAATGCTTTGAAGAAATACAATCATATTTAAAAGAAAATGAGTTATTGAATATTGATAAATCTTGTATCTATAGAACTGTGATGAAACTGCTGTGTCGCTGAATCTATTTAAACGTACAGTGTTTGCAGAAATTCCTATGTATGTAAATTAAAAAAAAAGTGATTTAATCAAGTAACCTAACCTTTAAATTTACTCGCCTTCATATTACCCCGCAGTGATAGGGACATGCGGCCCGCCGTGATAGGGACAAGCGCCAAATCCATCCGCAGAATAACGTACAAAATAGCACTTTTACGTAATTATTAATTATTTTATTGTTAGATTTGTTTTTAGTGGTTGTAATACTTTTTTACATATTTATGAAAAGCTATTTTATCATTTTACCCTTTTCCCAAAATTTAAAAGTCAAGACGTAAATAGTAACAGTGGAAAAAAGGTGAGAAAAATCGATGTACCGCAGTAATAGGTACATTTACCCTACGTAAATTTTCGAATGAAGTAGCTTCTTTAACGAGTAAAAGCAATAATCTAATGAAATAACTTTGTCGATCTTTTGGATTAACTAAATACATTCTATTTAATATAGGTTTTTTAGTTTTTTTCCTTCTATTCCATGTCTTAAGGTTTTCATCAAATATATAATGTATTGGAATTTTGGAATATAAATAATTACGTGTTTCTGAATCAATTTGATTCAATTTAAAATATGCCGTTAAAGTAGTTTCAACATTTTTATTTAGTATTTCGTTTTCTTGACCTTCTTTAAAATATACTTCTTGTGCATTTTCATCGTGTACAGCTAAACGTTTTATAGTATGTGATGTTTCATGTAATACATATTACAACAGTCTATGCATAGCTTCTGGTGGGCATAAATATCTTGTATTAATATATTGTTTAATCTCATCATAATCATATTCGTCATTTTGATTATTATCTTTTCCATTACTACTGTTATTATCATCTTTTAAATTTAAATCAATATTGCTTATTTCAATAAATGCACAATCGTGACCTTTATAACAATATTTAAACAAATATTTAATACATTGTACAGTTGAACATACTTCTACGTTAATGTGAGAGTTGAATTTTAACAACAAATACGGGTTGCACGGAACTGCAAATTGATTATCAGCAACTTTATTAGAATGTTTACCCTTATAATTTATTTTTTTTCCATTATTTCTTCGCATATATAATGGATATCCTGATGAATTAAGAGATGTTTTGTTATTAAAATTTTTTGGAAAATTTTTAGTACATTTTTGCGTATTTTTATTTATACAAGGAGAACCCATATTTTGTTCTCCACAAGGTCCATGAATCATAAATTGTTTTACAACGTCATATAAATATGGATAAATGTCTTCATTTGGAATTTCCGCACTTATTAGTTCATCAACTTTTTCTGAAGTATTAATTTTATCATTTTCATCTAAAAATAATAACAAATGCATGTGAGGTAATCCTCGCTTTTGAAATTCAATTACGTACGTATAAGCAATACATTTTCCTAAAACACCTCGATTATTTACTAATTTTTTAAATTCTTGTACTTTTTAATGTTCTAAATTTTCTGATATTTCTTTCTAATTTGGATTACAAGTCATTATTATAAATAAATCAGGCTTTCCGTAACGATTTACAATGGACATTGAAACTATATAATTTTGTTTTAAAAATCTTAGACTACCTGTAAAATTTGACGGTAAAATTAACATTTTTCCAATTTTCATATTTTCAGATTCTTTTTTTTTATGTAAATAATCCATTACCCCTTTGTAACAATCACTTCTTAAAATAGTTTGATTTTTTCTTATAAAATATAATCTTGAGCTTTCAACTTTAACAAATGCATCAATTATTGCCTGCTGAGATATTTTTCCTAAATTAAGATAGAGATTAAATTCACTCCTTACAGACAATCTATAATTATAAAATTGTAAATTTGATATATTACTACTACCATTTTTACATTTCATATTAGGCATCCATCCGTAACCTCCATTTGGGTAAATGAGTGGATATGTCATGGGATCTGTGTGTTTACTTATTTGAGGAATACTCATTGGATTTTCATGTTTTGAATATACAACAATATCACGATATTACGATAATACGACAATACGATAATCCTGTAGACAAGTTCTCTAACTTATATGGATAAGGTGGATTTTCTGGTAAAGATACTTTTCCCTTATGACAACAATTACTAAATTGTTTATCTTGAGTATATTCAAAACTAAAATGCTTAGCATTACAATGTTTACAGAACTCAAACATAGAACCCAAATAACTTTCGTTAATTGGGTTCTCGTCAAATTCTACATTTGCTATTCGACCCATAATTTTTGATTTGCTAATTAATATTAAGCTATTTTCATTTCTATTTTGAATTCGTTTTTTCATTATTTCTAATTTTTTATCCATTATTATTACGTTTGAATCATCATATACGTTGAAATATCTTTCTTTACTATCAATTTTTAATTTTTGAGTTGATGTTATTATTTCTTTTGTCATTGCACATTCAGAATACTTTCTTTTTTTTAAATTGTCTTCTGATCGAATTTCAACTAATTCATTCATATTTCGTATTTTTTTTATCATTTATCGTTTTCTTTTTGAATTCTTTTATATTTGCTTCACATTCGTCACTTTTTGCTTTCCAATAAATTTCTTTTTTACCTAATGCCTCTCTTTCGCGTTCATTTTTTAATTCATGACTATTCATTTTTTGCCTTTTTTAGAATTTCTGCATTTTTTGTTTTGGTTTATTTTCGACTATTTTACTATCATCGCTATTTTTTTTGTTGATATATGCTTCTCTTTTACGTATCGCTTCTTTTTCGCGTTCCTTTCTTAATTTATCGTTGTTCATATTTTTCATTTGTTCTGTTTTTCGTGTTTTTCTTTTTATTTTTATTACTTCTAATTTATTAGAATTTTCCTTTTTATTTTTCCAGTATGTTTCTTTTTTCCTTAATGCTTCTTTTTCATGAAATTTTTTAAATTCATCACTCCCCATGTTTTGCATTTTTGCTGATGCCCGTTTTCTTGTTTTTAAATTATTACCATCTTCTGTTTGTTCATTCATATTTTCACAATTAACATTTTTGTTGTGCAATAAAATATTTTCAGGTTCATCTTCATATACGTAGTCGCTATTATTTATTACTCTATTCCTATCCTTATTTTTACAAATTTCATTTTTGCTTGGCAACGACACTTTTTCTGAAGCAGTATTTTCCAAACTTATAATTATATCATTGTAATGTAATGAATTGAAAGATGCATTTCCATCATCTATTTCCATTGGAATAATGGACTCTGTAATATTATCATATTAATTTCTTGAGCATTAAAATGTAATTTTTGTTCGACAAAAACATATTTACGAATGTGTAATGTGGCAAATCGCAAGTTACGTAAGTGTTTGAGAAAGCCATAAATTTACATGAGTAACATGCTGTGGGTGATGAAATAAGTTGGAGTCGAACACAAGTTTTATATAAACTTCATATTGTATTAAATAAATCACTTTCGCTTCTTAAATTACAGACTATTTACATTGTGGCATAATAACATTAAACAAATCAGTATTAAACAAAAGAAAGGTGAGTTTATCGAAGCACTACTGGTTAAAGTTGACATTAAATAACAGAGGCGAGTCTGGTCGAAGAACTATTTGAGTTTTAATTACGTGATAATAAATTACTGCTGCTAATTATAATAAAAGTCACTGATTGAGTGTGCACGCAGGTGTTTTTAATCCTGGTTGAGTGATACAGTGTGTCAGAAATCCCTCAGTAGAGACTACTAACCTGTTGAGCTTGTCACTGAGATATAAATTAGATGAGTGTGTCCGGTCTTTGTGTGAGTGTGTCCAATGAATTTATTCTCCTCGACTCAGCACTATGAACCGATGTAATAAAACAGCAACCAAATATAATTGATTTGTCGCCTTGAGTTTTCCATAAAATGTAAATGCGTTCACCAGTGCCAACACGTGGTCATTACCTAACCTCGTGTGGAGTGAGTGATGTTACCTGGCAGGAGCAGCGATTGTATTAATCGGAGATGCCTTTTGATGTGTGATGGTTGAGCGAGGATGAACAAAAGCGATGAGAATTCCAAAGTGAGTGATCCAGTGAATAGAGTTGAGAATTGCAGATAAAAGTAGCAGGTACACAGCGGAGAGATGATCCTCGTGGCAAAGCTGATTTCAGAGAGAGAGACCTTGATCCACTTCCGTCTTCTTCATTCAATTTGTATCACATGACCCTAATCAAATTGCTATCTCTCATATTTACATATGAGAGTGTGAGAAAGATAGAAATATCGTGACTATACTGCATGAATCAGTATAGCGTCTCAGCTGTTCCGCCGAGACGCCGCGAGGTACTGCCGCGCCGTGGCTGCGCCGTGAGTCGAGCCGAGCTGAGCGTAACCGCGGGAATTCAAATTGCTGAATTCCCAAACATTCCGCCCGCCATCAACCGCCAGGTTGATTTAATTTCCGGTTGGCACTGGCAAGATGGTGAGTTTTGCAATTGGACGTGTTAGTTGAGTGGTGGCCGTCTTGATCGTAACAACCCTGGTGAGATTGTCAGTTCCAGGATGAAGTTGAGTGACTCTTGCGAGTGGCCATTTGCTTGGTTGTGAATGTTCATCCGTGAGTAGAACCATGGAACCCACTTTTATCTCATGAGAGATATGATGCCATTTAGAAATTGATTGAAGCCGTTGAAGGTATTGAGTTGACCAATGCTTCCAAAATTGCTGAGTGATCCGTTGAATGAGTTGCCACTTGGAAAGCCATGATTCGTTGAGGTTTAGTAAACTTGGTTCAGGCACCGAGTTCAATGCCTTGCCGATGAGAAAATGTCCGGGTGTAAGTGCGTTGATATCTTCTGGATCTTCACTGAGTGGTTCTAGCGGCCTTGAGTTGAGTAATGCTTCTATTTGAGTGAGCAAGTTTGCTGAAGCTTCAAAGGTGAGTAGAGTGTCCCCAATGGCCCGTCGCAGGTGAAATTTAACTGATTTCACTACTGCTTCCCACTTGCCTCCCATGTGAGGTGCAGCAGGTGGGTTGAATATTCATTGGGTTCCCTCGTTGGTTAGTGAGTTGTACAAAATTGAGTTGTCATGTTGACCTTGTGAGAAGAGAATCTTCAGTTCCCTTGCTGCTCCGATGAAGTTTGTTCTGCAGTCTGAGTATAGTTTAGAAGGTATTCCTCTCCTTGAGGTGAACCGTCTGTAACCAGCTAAGAACCCGTCCGTTGAGTAATCACTGACCAGTTCTAGATGAACAGCTGAAGCTGAGAAGCACACAAAGATACAAATCCAGCATTTGTATGTTTTGGATCCACGACCTTTCCATGAGTTAATGGTGATTGGCCCGGCGTAATCGATCCCAGTGTGAGTGAAAGGGGGTGATGGGATGACCCTGGCCATGGGTAATTGCCCCATGAGTTGCTGAGCCCGTTGAGCCCGATACCTTGTACAAGTCACACACTTTAAAATATGTGACTTGACCGGTGCTTTGCCTCCTATTATCCAAAATTCCTGCCGAGTGTGTGCCAGGGTGAGTTGAGCGCTACCGTGCAGAGTTGAGAGATGAGCGTTCTGAATGATCAGTGCGGTGAGTTGACTGATCCGTCGGATAATTGCTGGGTGTTTTGAGTGATGATCGAGTTGAATTTTTTGAAGCCGCCCTCCTACTCGAACAATTCCTGTTGAGTCTATGTAGGTAGTCAATCGGTTGAAGACATGGTTTCTTGGGACTTGAGAATTTTTCAGCATAATGAGTTCTGAGTGGAAATGAACTTGCTGAATTTTATTGACCCAGAAGAGTTTTGCCTTGATGAGTAGATCAGTGGTGAGTTTCGATTCATGATGAGATTTTCCTTTAGCCTTGAATCGATCGCATGCGAGCATTATCCATCCAGTTATTCTTATACGTTGAGTGAATGATGAGTAATGATCGATGATGTCCCACAATTTGCTTGAGTTTGACTTGGCTGCGGTGAGTGTGACTTTAGCCCTCATTTCTGGAAGGTTGGTTTCTTGAATAGAGGTTGCTTGAGAAGGCCAAGCTGATTCCTCCTGGCAGAGCCAACTTGGTCCATGCCACCATAATTGACGCTCTCTGAGTTGCGAAGTGAGTAATCCGCGCGAGGCACAATTCGCTGGATTGTCTGATCCAGGCACATGTCTCCATTGTGCTGTTGGAATGAGTTCTTGTATGAGTGCAACTCTGTTCCCAACGAAATCCTTCCATCGTGAGGGGTGTGAGCATATCCATGTGAATGCTACCTTAGCATCTGTCCACAGATAAATTTGTGAAATTGGCAATCGTGAGTTGTCCAAAACATGTTTTGCCAGCTTTGTGAGTAGCACTGCCGCTCCCAATTCCAATCTTGGGATTGACAGTCGTTTGAGTGGTGCCACCTTTGTTTTGGAGATGAGGAACAATGTTGTTGAGTGAGATTTGAGTGTTGCGATTTTGACGTAAAGAACTGCGGCCATTGCCTGTTGTGAAGCATCCGAGAAGCCGTGAAGTTCCACAAATGAGTTATCTTGAATGCCTAACCACCGAGGTATGGCGATTGTCTTCAAGTGTGTGAGATCTTCTCGGATGTGCAGCCATTTCTTCACAATTGAGTTTGGCAGTGATTCGTCGCAAGAAAGCTTGTGAAGCCACAGTTCTTGTAGGAGGATTTTTGGGGTGACTATGACCGGTGAGATTATTCCAATGGGATCGTAAAGTTGAGATACTTCAGACAGTATAATCCGTTTAGTGATCATCTCCTGGTGAGGTGGCAGAGTCATTCTGAAGGTGAGCTGGTCCGAGTGTGGGAGCCATTTCATCCCGAGTATATTTGTAGCGCAATCATCTAGAGGTACCGTTTCTTCGGCTGCTGGCTCTTTGAGAAATTCTTTGAGGAAGCCAGTTGAGTTTGAATTACATTTTGCTAATGGAAAACCGCCCGCCGTGCAGAGCGCGGTTAACTACTTGGCCTTTTCGATGAGAATTTCCGTTGAAGCAGCTCCACCGAAGATATCATCTACATACCTTCCAAAGAGTAGTGAGTCTACCGCAAGTGGATAATTGCCTCCTTCATCCTTTACCAGCTGAAGGAGTGTCCGAATTGCTAAATACGGAGCTGCTCGTGTTCCATAGATGACTATAGTCAACTGAAAGTGAGCGAGTTGATCCTTTGCATCTACCCACAAAATGCGTTGTAGATTCCAATCCTGAGGATGAACCTTAATCTGACGATACATTTTAGTAATGTCAGTTGAGAATACAAACTGCTGAGTTCGAATCCATATGAGAACATCCACAATGTTAGGTGAGAGGTTGGGTCCAGTATGCATGATAGCGTTGAGTGAGTTTCCATTTGTGGTGAGTGCTGACCCGTTGAATACTGCTCTGAGTTTTGTTGTTAAACTATCTTTTCGTAATACTCCATGGTGAGGAAGATAGTAAGATGGTTTGGCAGATATTTCCTGTTGAGGGATCTGCACCATATGGCCCAATTTGCAGTATTCATCCATGAAAGCATAGTACCTTTCCTTGTAGATGCTTTCTTGATTGCATTTTGTGAGTATTCTCCTGAGGCACGCTTGAGCTTTTCCAAAAGAGGTTCCAAGTACATCTGCAGAGTTGTGAGAGGTAATCTGACTTGGTAACGTCCATCAGTATCTCTCGTGTGAGTTTCAATAAAATGTTGTTCACAGAATGCTTCTTCCTTGTTGAGTTTGACTGCAGAAGTTGAGGGTGGCTCTTCTTGAACCCAAAAGCGGGTGAGTAGTTCCTGCAAGTTTTCAGTGTTGAGAGAGGCTGTTGTATGGTGTACTACCCTGTGTTGCACAGCTGAGTTGGATGGACCTATTAGCAGCCAGCCGAAAATTGACAATTGTGCGACAGGTTCAGTCACACTCCCCCTTATAAGGTTAGGTTGGATGATGTGGCCGTAATAGTCCGCTCCGATCAGTGCATCTACTGGTTGAGGTCTCCAAAAGGTCGGATCAGCCAAGTTGAGTTTCTCTGTATGTTGCCACTGACGTTGCTCACATTCTACTGATGGTAAGAGTGTTGAGACTTGGCGTATAATGTGAGCTGTGATCCGAAACGTGAGATTTTTGTAGATGGTGCGTAAGGTGAGTTGCGCCTTTCCGAGAGTCTGAGTTGAGTGGGTGCCGCCAACTCCAAGGATTGGTATAGTTGAGTTTTGCCGCTGAATGTTGAGTAAATCCACAGTGTCCTTGGAGATGAGTGAGATTTCCGAGCCTAAGTCAATGAGTACTCTTAGTTTATGAGATGTCACCGGTGAGTCATACCATGCCAATGCAGTTGCAAGTAAAGTGAGCTGAGGAGTTGAGTAATCATATTGAGTTTGACCGTGATGTAAGATAATTACGCCGTTGTCCTAATTTTGAGTTGATCCGGATGCTGAGTTGTCTTGAGTCTTGCTTTCAGGGTCTCGTGGCACATGAATCATGGTGTGGTGATTCCCATTGTAACTCCTGCACTTGTATTGCGATTTGCAATTCTTCGCTGAGTGAAGGCCAAGACAGTTGTAGCACAGCGGCTTTTCCGTTACAAATTTTTTCCTCTGATGTTCATTTAGAAGTCTGAATTTTTGAGAAGCCACAATAAAATGCGAGTCCCCACAATACGTGCATGGATGTTGTGAAATCCTCGTAGAGTGTGTCACTTTCTGTGATTTTTGCCGTGGTTGAATTGGACTGGTGACGTGAAGAGACCTTGCTGTTTTTGAGGTTTGAGTGATCGCTGGCTTTTGAGTGGATGGTGGTGAGTCAGCCGCAATTTCCAACGCACGCACCCGTGCGATGAGGAATGACTCAAACTCATCAAAAGTCGGCAGCTCCGTGATGGTAACGCGAGAAGTCTCCCATGCTTCTCGAGTTGGTCTGTCAAGCAGCTTTGACAGACGATGAGCCAAGATGAAATCTCCAAGCTGCTCCTGCGGTACCAACATGTGTAGCGATTTCCGAATGCTTGATATCTCCGATATCAAGGTGTTGAGTGCTGCCGGGTTTTTGGATGGAACTCCAGTTAAGTCAGCTAAATGATCAAGCTGATCATTGAGTAATACCCTTTTATTCTCAAACCTCGTTACCAGCGTCGTCCAAGCAGGTGTCAGAAACTCATCACTGAGTGCAAACCCTTCTATCAATGTGAGTGGAGTTCCGCTAAGAGAGCTACGCAGGTAGTGTAGCTTCTCATAATTCTTGAGTCCAGGCCGCTTGAGAATCAATCCGGAGAACATTTCCTTGTACGAAGGCCACTCTGTGCATGTTCCATTGAAGGTGGGCAGCTTGATTTCTGGAAGCTTGCTGAGATGACGGTTTTGAGTTTCTCCAGTGAGTGGTTGAGTAACTTGATGCTTGGATCTCCAGTTTTCCTCCAAACTGCTAACATCGAACACAATAGTATGGTACAATTCATGGATTGACTTGTGAAATTCTGACTTGAAGTAATCATTGTCTGCGAAGGCTGCTGGACAACTTGCGTCGATGACTGCATGATCCTTTTTGTATAGTGAGTAGAGCTCCTCAGCATCCTGCTTCCAAACCAGTATCACTGTAAGAGTGGCAGTTTCCTTCCTGACTCTGATGTAAGATGTGATGCGTTCCAAAGCATCAAGCCGCAGGTATTGAGAGTTAACCTTGCACAAAAAGGAAGCCGGAATGGACCCTGGAGACGTTGATCGAGTCCTGACTTGGTAGTCTACCACAGTAAGTCCAGGCACAGTGAGTTGTCGGCTGCCAGTCCGCTTAGCTGTACTTTTCTTTCCAGATGATGTGTTTGGAGTCGCATTATCCTCCCTCTCCTGCTGGATGTCATCCTCCTTATCAGAAGAAGCATCTGCTTGCTTCTCCAAGTCCTTGAGGTCATCCTTGGGTGTGGTTGACATGATGAGAATCTGTTGAGTTCTTACCGAATGAGTTTCTATTCACTAGATTTCTTCACAACACAGCATGTATATTCGGCTCGAAGGACCAAAATGTTTGAAAAAGCCATAAATTTACATGAGTAACATGCTGTGGGTGATGAAATAAGTTGGAGTCGAACACAAGTTTTATATAAACTTCATATTGTATTAAATAAATCACTTTCGCTTCTTAAATTACAGACTATTTACATTGTGGCATAATAACATTAAACAAATTAGTATTAAATAAAAGAAAGGTGAGTTTATCGAAGCACTACTGATTAAAGTTCACATTAAATAACAGAGGCGAGTCTGGTCGAAGAACTATTTGAGTTTTAATTACGTGATAATAAATTACTGCTGCTAATTATAATAAAAGTCACTGATTGAGTGTGCACGCAGGTGTTTTTAATCCTGGTTGAGTGATACAGTGCGTCAGAAATCCCTCAGTAGAGACTACTAACCTGTTGAGCTTGTCACTGAGATATAAATTAGATGAGTGTGTCCGGTCTTTGTGTGAGTGTGTCCGGTCTTTGTGTGTGTCCAATGAATTTATTCTCCTCGACTCAGCACTATGAATCGATGTAATAAAACAGCAACCAAATATAATTGATTTGTCGCCTTGAGTTTTCCATAAAATGTAAATGCGTTCACCAGTGCCAACACGTGGTCATTACCTAACCTCGTGTGGAGTGAGTGATGTTACCTGGCAGAAGCAGCGATTGTATTAATCGGAGATGCCTTTTGATGTGTGATGGTTGAGCGAGGATGAACAAAAGTGATGAGAATTCCAAAGTGAGTGATCCAGTGAATAGAGTTGAGAATTGCAGATAAAAGTAGCAGGTGCACAGCGGAGAGATGATCCTCGTGGCAAAGCTGATTTCAGAGAGAGAGAGACCTTGATCCACTTCCGTCTTCTTCATTCAATTTGTATCACATGACCCTAATCAAATTGCTATCTCTCATATTTGCATATGAGAGTGTGAGAAAGATAGAAATATCGCGACTATACTGCATGAATCAGTATAGCGTCTCAGCTGTTCCGCCGAGACGCCGCGAGGTGCTGCCGCGCCGTGGCTGCGTCGTGAGTCGAGCCGAGCTGAGCGTAACCGCGGGAATTCAAATTGCTGAATTCCCAAACAGTAAGGAACGCGCGAAACAGAGAATGTACGGCAGTTGCGGCGAGCGATGACTCGGCACGCGACGTCGTACGCACACACACGCGCGCGCCCGTTCCTTCCCGCTGCCTTCTCCGCGCATTAGTCCCTCCCCTCCCGTATCCAGCAGGCCAGGAGACAGAGAAACCATAAGCAGCTAGAGCGAGGATAGGCTGTAGCTGGAGCATGAGCGAGCTCGCTCTCCCAGGCCACTGACAAGAGCAGCCGACGCGCAAGAGAGAGAGAGAGAGAGAGAAAGAGAGAGGCACTGTGCCGTAGCGCCGTCGGCCGTCCATGAGAAACACCGCGCGCGAGCAGCAGGTGTCATGTGGACTGCTCGCTCGCGCCGCGGTGAAGAAGACGGCCGACTGGCGAACCGGAGCGGCGGAGCAGCGTGATCACACCGGCCGGTATTATCCATTCCGTCGCCTACCGCCGTGCCGCGTGCCACTGATTTGGCATCGAAACCCCTCGCGGGGATTGTGCCACCGGACAGCGGTGTCGTCGCCGAGAGAGGAAGCTGACACGACGGTCGACGTCGTGGGTCTGCAGAGCGAGAGAGATCGAGAGGAAGCTAGCAGCAGAAGCCGAATCCTGGCCGAGGTTTGTCCCGTTGTTGTATCCCCTTCGGTGTTCCTCTGTGGGTGTGTGTGTGCGTTCGTGTCGGGAGTCGCGAGACAAAGCGAATCCGCGTAGATGCTGCAGCTCGAGCTTTGCTGTAGGATAGGAGAGTAAGGGTTATTAGATGCTCCTGGCTGAAGCTAGTCGGCGAATTAGTTTAACGGTGCATGGTAATTTAGGAAAGGTTAGAACAGTAAAACGTGCGAAGATAGTCCACCGACTACTTCGAGTTTAGGAGGGGGGAATTGTGACATGGCAAATTGCATGCCACATAAAAGGCAGGAAGAGATGTGCCTCGATACCCGAGCACACACATGCGCGCGCCCGTCCCTCCCCCCTACCTTCTCCGCGCATTAGTCCCTCCCCTCCCGTATCCAGCAGGCCAGGAATTGGAGGAACCAGCAGCAGCTACAGCGAGGACAAGCTGTAGCTGGAGTATGAGTGAGCTCGCTTTCCCAGGCGGCTGACAGGAGCAGACGACAGCCGAGAGAAGGAGAAAACGAGAGACGCAGTGGCTCAGCGCCGTATCGGCCATCCGCCGGACGGCGCGTGCGAGCATCGGCCGTATACGGACTGCTCGCGCGCGCCGCAGTGAAGACGACGGCCGATGGACGAACGAGGGGACGGCGGAGAGAGCAGCGTGAGCGCACCGGCCGGCATTTTATCCATTTTGTCGCCTACCGCCGTGCCGCGTGCCGCTATTGTGATTGGCCTCCGAAAAACGTCGCGCGGGTGTGCCGTGATCAGCGTCGTCATCGCCGAGAGAGAGAGAGCTGCAACGACGATCCACGTCGTGGGTCTGCTAGGGAAGCGAGAAGGAGAGAGAGAGAGAGACGTGCAGCAGCGGAAAACTCCTGGCGGAGGTTTACCCTTTTTTTATTCCCGTCCCCGTTGTTCCTCGCGTAGAGTTTGTGCGTGTCCGAGTCGGGAGTCGCGAGAGACTACGAACTCGCGCCAGCTGCAGCTCGTGCTGTAGCTGTAGCTTAGATTAGAATTTTCTGCTTTCGGCTGAAGCTAGCCGGCGAAGGCTTATGAGCGGTGCAATTGACGCGTACACCTGGCACCCATACCATTGTACTGTACATTAGATTGATATTAATAAACTACCTAGAGTTTTACTCGGTTGTTTTCTGTTGTATTTGAGAATTACCCACGAACCTCTGCCTTGATCCCCGGCATAGCGTTACAAGTGGCGCAGCCAATGTGGGGCCACGGTAAAGGCCGTGGCAAAGTTAAGGGATCCGCGTCGTGATTTCGCCATTGCGGCGCGCACACACAACGGGAAACCGCGCGGGAGAAGCTTTCTGGCAGCCCTTTTGCATGCTGATTTTATCGCGAATAAAAACATTTTTAGCCAAACGATTCAACCAACTGGACTGATTTTGTTTTATTGCGATTTGCTTAAGGCTTGTTGGTGCGGGAACGCTCTCTCTTACTTATAGGAATCAAGGGATACGGGAAAGGTAAAATGAAGGATCTACCAGATGAGTTAAGGAGGCTGCTTTATTAGCCTTCGGCTCTCCCTACCTTTCACCTATAATCTATTCAGCAATCCGCTCCAACTCTGACACGCTTCTACCCTTACCGAGTATGGACTGCGAGCTCAAGCTTTGCCCTAGACCTCACGAATGATTCGGAGGATCCGAGATACTCGAACTTTTACTTCGAAAGCGAACTCTTTTACGAGGGAGCTTCAATGGCACTTTTCTCCACTCGTGTTAGCAGGTGCGAATATTGGAATCTACAACATTTACTTTGCTCTGCCTGCTGGAAAACCTATTGCAAACGTTACCAGGAACTAACCACCTATGCTCGAGGAAACGATACTTTTTAGCGGGTATTAAAAACTTACAACCTATGCCGACTGTAATCGACGACATCAACATAGATGCATTACCCTTGGATAAGGCTGCAGCGGAAGCTGAAAACTGACTTAACGTCGAAATTGAAACTAAACTCTCAACTACTGCTGCATGTACTTTAGAATCAACGTCACTAGATCTCGGCAGATCGACGTCCCCAAGAATCATAGGAACCGACTTTGTTGACTCTTGTTTGACTTGGAGAGGACTCGGCAGAACGACGTCTCTGAGGACTCTCTGGGTTAACGGCTCCGGTAACGCTACGACAAGCTTACCTTTGGGGCTCGAACTGCCACCCATATAATTTGCTATAGCCGTCAAGCTAGGAGGTATGGATTGTCGAGCATACGACGTACCTTTCAAATCCCTACTATTTTCCCTCTGACTACAATACTCAATAACAGAAGGGACTCTAGTCAACTGCGATATGTCTAAATGGAAGGGCTCGTATCCTACATGAGAAGTTATCGGAGCGGCTGCTTTGATTCCCCTATCAGCTGTTTCACCCTGCTCTACAGCTATGATGGAACAGCTATCTTTACTGGATCTTCGGGAGGTACTTGGCGTTCCGATGTGAAACAGTGCTGACGATAAAACACTTGTAATCGATTCACACATGAAGGTTTCCTCGTTACCCTCACTACTCGCCCGCGACAACAAATCAATGGAAAAGGGATCCACCCCCGGTCCGTCGGACGACCTCATCAACGATGCCACGTTGTGAACGATCACTCTTACTCTATGCTGAAGCTCAGAAGCTACAGCTGCTGTCGAACTAACTGCTTAACCTTGGTTATCATTGGACAACGACGATGTTGGCACTCTCGTTGTTCCATCTGATTCCGCTTGCTCATCTAGGCCTGGATTCCAAGGAGCTGCATTTGGCCCGAGAAGTCTTCTCATTTCATATCTTTGTAGCCTATCTCGTAATTCGGATGCGCTGGCTGTGAAGTTCAGCCCTAACTTATTACACAAACAGGCCACTTCGCCATCGAATAATTTCTCTACGTGACTACTGACGGCAAGCAGATCAACACATCCGAAATGACCTTTCTCCAGACCTAGTGGAAAAGGCTTTCTATCTAACGTTTCCATTGTCGAACGTCAAATCAACTTTGGAAAACCAGCAAAATGATTCTACCGTGCACGCGTGTTCAGGAAGTTACTCTTAATCTTAACACTCCCTGAGCACGTTGCAAAAATTCTATGTGCCGCGTGGCTAACGCTGTAGCAAGAAGTGAGTTTGCGAGTACCTCATAAACTCTCTCGCAAAACCACACGCAAATCGCAATAAATATTCGCAAATTAATTAAATTATTTATTTGAAGCACAATTATTCCAACAACTTAATCTGAAACGTCTGGCTAAATTCAATTTGCTCACGGCGTCTATTAACACCTGCACGCGGTAGATACTTTGAGCGCAAAATGGCTGCCAGAACGCTTCTCCCGCGTGGTTTCCCGTTGTGTGTGCGCACCGCAGTGGCGAAATCACGACGCGGATCCCTTAACTTTGCCACGGCCTTTACCGTAGCCCCACGTTGGCTGCGCCACTTGTAACGCTCTGCCGGGGATCAAGGCAGAGGTTCACGGGTAATTCTCAAATACAACAGATAAACAACCGAGTAAAACTCTAGGTAGTTTATTAATATCAATCTAATGTACAGTACAATGGTATGGGCGCCAGGTGCACGCGTCAATTGCACCGCTCATAAGCCTTCGCCGGCTAGCTTCAGCCGAAAGCAGAAAATTCTAATCTAAGCTACAGCTACAGCACGAGCTGCAGCTGGCGCGAGTTCGTAGTCTCTCGCGACTCCCGACTCGGACACACACACACTCTCCGCGAGGAACAACGGGGACGGGAATAAAAAAAGGGCAAACCTCGGCCAGGAGTTTTCCGCTGCTGCAGGTCTCTCTCTCTCTCCTTCTCGCTTCCCTAGCAGACCCACGACGTGAACCGTCGTTGCAGCTCTCTCTCGGCGACGACGACGCTGATCAAGGCACACCCGCGCGAGGTTTTTCGGACGCCAATCACGATAGCGGCATGCGGCACGGCGGTAGGCGACAGAATGGATAAAATGCCGGCCGGTGCGCTCACGCTGCTCTCTCCGCCGTCCCCTCGTTCGTCCATCGGTCATCGTCTTCACTGCGGCGCGCGCGAGCGGTCCGTATACGGCCGATGCTCGCACGTGCCGTCCGGCGGATGACCGATACGGCGCTGAGCCACTGCGTCTCTCGTTCTCTCCTTCTCTCGGCTGTCGTCTGCTCCTGTCAGCCGCCTGGGAGAGCGAGCTCACTCATGCTCCAGCTACAGCTTGTCCTCGCTGTAGCTGCTGCTGGTTCCTCCGACTCCTGGCCTGCTGGATACGGGAGGGGAGGGACTAGTGCGCGGAGAAGGCAGCGGGGAGGGACGAGCACGCACATGTGCGTGCTCGGGTGTCGAGGCGTAGCTGGCCGTGGCCGCCGTGCACATCTCTTCCTGCCTTTTATGTGGCATGCAATTTGCCATGTCACAAATGATAGATCTTCGTATCGGTATCAATAAAAATCATAATTTATATATTCATAGGCAGAATTTTGAGAAAGTGGAAACATTCTTATGGTACGTGTTTCAAATATTTTTAACAAATGTAATCGCACTTGAGAAATATCAGAAGATAAGCTACATGGACATATATTAAAGAGAATAGAAATCGAAAAAGCTATCGCGAAAATTCCGCAATCATAAGAATTAGTTTGTGACTGTACTGTTTCGAAAGTAATTTTTAATTCAGGATTGTTTGGAAATAATCTATTGATGAAAACTTTATCTTCTTCTTTTAAGCATTTAGCATTAAGACTATCATAAACATGTATAATGTTATTGCTATAGTACATACAAATCCAATGACCTTTTTTAGAGTTACCTGAGAATAGTAATTGTATATATTCACAATTAATTGGTATTGAAATGATATTATAAGGTTTTTGAACCAATAGCGACGATTGCATATTGAAAGATGAACAATTTTTAAGTATATTATTAAATTCCAAAATATGTTCATTATTTAACATAGATTCATCACCAGTACATGACCCAATCCCTTTTACAATTTTTGTTTTTCGGTCAAACCCATTGCATTTTTAATTTATCTAAAGCAAATATTCAAAATGACAAAAAACGTTTTTTTTTTCAAAAATTTTTTTAACAATTGTAACAGCTGAAAAATAAAAGAAAAATATAATTATACAAGATTAACGACTATATATTATTTTATATAATAATCAATTTATACTTTATATTTAAGGTAAAATAGCCATTACTATGACGTCAAAAGCGCACTCTGAACTGGGACAGTAACAAATACTAATAATTACCTGATGTATATTAACTTAAATAATAGAAGCCAAAATTCGTTAGTCATTTTTGAGTTTTAATTATTCGATTATTTGTTTTTTTTTTTAATCCAAAACGTTATGAATTCAACAAAAAATATAACAAACAGTACCCTTTGAAAGCAGTGTATGAACCATGAATGAACTTGGCATCTTGACTGTTTTCACGAGCATTGGTACAACTTTCAATGTCTTTTAACTGACGTTTTTTGAGTTAATAGTAAAAAAACTAACATTCATACATACTTCTTATGCATTCATAAATAACGTTAATACTTAACAGATCGATTTTAATAATTATTTATTTAAAAACTGAATGACCCGGTTTGAGATAACTTTTTGTGTAGTTGTCTATAATAAAATGACATAATTATAGTATCTTTTTCCTTAATTTTGCTATAAATATTCGTAACTATGTATGTAAAATTTTATTGCTTTCTCAAAGAGGATGCTTTGTAATGGTGAAAAATATTTTTGAAACAAAAAATGTTTAAAAACATGTTTTAAGACCTTTGGTATCAATATTTGAGGTTGTTGAGCAAAAAAATTTTCGTGTCTATATGTATGTGTGTGTGTGTGTGTGTGTGTTGTAAGGTTTTAATAGTAGGTTCTATGGATAGGGGAGGGAGGCTAGGTTAGGAATCACCTTAAGTGCAATGGTAACTCAATGTGCATGTACGATGATCGGATGTTGAGAATACCGGTGCTGCTCACTCTGCTGCTGGTGTCCTCGGTTGTTGGATAAATGATTATAGTTAAGTAGTTTTCTCAAATAATGTATTTAATATTGAACGGACTATTATAAAGGCAACAACATTTATTGTATAAAACTTATTTAATTTTGATTGAATTATTATAAAAATAGCAATATTAGTTACATAAAATTTATTTAATATTGAACGAATTGTTATAAAAATAGCAATATTTGTTATATAAAATTATTTAGTATTGAATGAACTATTAGGAAAATTATTTAATACGCAGGAAATAGTTAATTAATATATTCAAAATAATAAAAATGGTTCAAAGAAGTTATTAATAATAATAATAATTGATATTGTATTCGCAAATGAAAATATGTGTCAGGAGATAGGAAACGGTGGTGGAAAACGCCCAGGTCACAATAATAATAAGAGTCGTATAAGTTAAATTGTAATTTATTGTTACCCTTACTTGGGTCAAGAAAATAAAATATGAATTACAAAAATAAATTGTCATATATCACGCTTTTAATGGTCCAAATATTTCTTTAAATCGTGGCGCGGTAACAATGTTGAAAATGTGGGAAAATAATATACTAAAATATAAAGCACTATATGTCGTCGCTACACGCTCATATGCACACATACGCGCATATGTATATCTGGAACGCTTACTGGAAAACCCTAAACGTACGCGTCCGAGCTTCAATCAAGCGAAAGTATTTACCAAGAAAAAGAAGCGAGCCCTCTACGAGACCCCGTGAGTTTATAAAAAAAAAAAACAAAAAAAAGAAAAACACGCACTCACTTATCTCACACGAATGACTAAGGGCAAATAAAAAACGAATAAGAAAATAGTCGCGATCAAACGCGTCCCGCACACTAAATTATCTAAACTACGGATGACCCTCGGATCGAGGAGCAACCCCGTCGCCCTTTGGTAATTCTGACTTTGCAGTCAACTTAACCGTGGACCGGAAGAGAGGCTATGCCGTCCCTTTTATTTTACGCCCGACGTCCGAGTCCCTACACTACAAGGTCGCCGAGTTGGGCGAACCAACTCGACTTCGCCTAGTTTGTCCCGAAGGATTAATCCAAGGCCTTTTATCCCTAACTTACTGGTTCACTGGAACTCTCGCTTGGAGACAGGCTCCGGCTAGATGAGTTGATCGGTAACTTGCGTGTCCTCCCTCAGTATCGCTTGAGTAACTCACGTGCTGGCTTGATTATCCTGCAAGAAGAGGAGATGACGAGCACAGGCCGCGAGCGAACGAAGACTGCTCCCCGCGGCGCTCGTCCCCTTGCTCGCAACCCGTGGCCGCGAGGGGTACCTGTTTTTTTGGGGGGTTGCGCACGAACCAATTTGTATTGTACTCCGAGTAATTAGTGCGCACTCCCTAGCTTGTTTCGCTCCTCTTCTGCTCCTACCATGCGGGTCCGCCGTCTTCTCCTCGCCTCGTTCACCTTGGAATTCTTCCTCCCCTTTTCGAGTCCTAAATTGTTTATTTATTGATCGAACAGTGGACACGGGACAATCACATAACATGCTCCATTATTTATTTATCTAGGAAGCTAAAAATTCTATTCTGTAATTCTATGTAAAAAAACCCGAATAAAGTCTTTAATTAATGTTAGAGGTGATAAATCAGTTTTTTTACGTGGGGATTTTATCAACATCCTATTATATTTAATACATATATATGGCATGCTTCTTGGTTAAATTCCCGCAATAATCGAAAATGGTTAACAAAATGAATTTGATTAATATCATGGTTTGTTTTGTAGAATAATGGTTCATGACTCATAATTTGATTAGACATGCATTGACGTGATCACTTAGGACTGTCACCCATCATGCTCGTTAGTTATCTTCCTGAAATAAACGTTAGGATATTAATTAGAGGGAGAGTTTGATTCCATCTGTGGTTAATTAAATATTTGATTATCGGCTGAGATATATTGATAGTCGGGTGCGCGATAATGAAATTGATAGGAACATGATTTTTGTTTATTTTATAGGGTGGAAACTTAACGAGGAGAATTAAATATTCATAATGCATATTTCGTCTCACTCGCACTCACATAAAACGCGATCGTACCTGTCCTTGTTTTACTTCATCGGTCAACACGTAGTTGCCCCGATGGCTATAGGTAAAAAGGGGGGTTACCATACGGTAGTCAAAATATACTCAAGAATGCGGGAATACAGTGTATTCGCACTCTCGGCGCGCGAAAGTCAAACTCTCTCGGCGTGACCTCTAATTAATAAACCCCGAGGTTTGTTAATAATATTAGATAAACATATAGGATAACACTTATCTTATGCCACTTGAACATGGATAAATGTTACACTCATATACATATAAGGTAGGGGAAGTTAATAATCAGAATTCCCGTCAAGAATAGATTAACTATTCATCCTTAAAATTACACATGTTTGTATACGCATAGCTATATGTGAGGGCTTCACATCGTGTGCCCGTTACAGTGTGTGTGTGTGTGTGTGTGTGTGTGTGTGCGTGTGTGTGTGTACCGGCTATAACTTTTGAACCAATCGATCGATGTTCGTGAGACAAAGCTTATTCTCTTCGTTTTCATATAGAATAGAGATGCCATAACCTATTTTTGGATATTGTGCGTTTTCTTTTGTTTTAATATCAAAAAATTATTTTGAAATTTTCGTTTTTCTTATATTTTAATATGTTACAGTATTCATAACTTAATATCATTAGTTTTTTTGAAAGGTCGTTAAATTACCTACAACTTCTTTTTTGAAAAGTTAAATTATCTTTAGTCTGTCATTTGTAATTAAGGAAAACGTTTTCATATTTCATAAATTAATTTCTCAAAAAATATTTTATTTACCTACTTGAAATTTTAACCACTTCTTACATTCATCGAAGACTATATTTCGTTAAAATTTCAAGTTATTATCTTCATTTATTTTCGAGAAAAAAAATATTTATGAAAATAAGTGAATTTTCTTTCTTCGACGATAACAGGAGTCAAAGTCAACCAATCGCCTTAAAATTTCGCACAGAGATATCTTTTTTATATCTTCGAATTGTGTTCGTTACCCGTCAAAATCAGTTCATTATGACCAAAGATATTTGAGGCTAAACATTTTTTTTAAATATTGTTGAATTGCGTTTTCTCAGAGAATATTTTATTTATCAACTTAAAATTTTAACCACTTATTACACTCATCAAAGACTGTATTTGGTTAAAATTTCAAGTTATTATCTTCATTTATTTTCGAGAAAAAAAATATTTATGAAAATAAGTGAATTTTCTTTCTTCGACGATAACAGGAGTCAAAGTCAACCAATCGCCTTAAAATTTCGCACAGAGATATCTTTTTTATATCTTCGAACTGTGTTCGTTACCCGACAAAATCAGTTCATTATGACCAAAGATATTTGAGGTTAAACATTTTTTTTAAATATTGTTGAATTGCGTTTTCTCAAAAAATATTTTATTTACCTACTTGAAATTTTAACCACTTCTTACATTCATCGAAGACTATATTTGGTTAAAATTTCAAGTGATTATCTTCATTTTTATTTTTAGAATTTAAATTTAATAAAAGGTATAGATAAATTAATTTGAGGAAGCTAAGTGCCAAAGAATTGGTAGCGGTTTTTGCTTGATGTATGTGTTACAATATTGATATAATGTTGAAAACCTACTATTATCGAGTATTACATATTTGCCAAAATATACCCTTACATTGTCCTATTATTGACAGTTTATCTCACTTTAGGATAAAGCCTGACTAGGTCATAATGATGAAAAATTATGATGAAAATTTCATTATCAAGAACGTATAATTGTCCATATTTTCGAGCTTTATTTTTATTTGGATGCAAAGCATAAACATTATGATATATTTGCCCACAAATTCTAATTACTTGCGGTCCATTTCTAGACAAATTTTCGAAATTAGCTCCAAAACTTGCAAAGCAAGAACATTGTTATATGGCCGAATATTTTTTTTGGAATTTAATACTATCCATTGATAATCCTGTAGACAAGTTCTCTAACTTATATGGATTAGGTTCCCATCAGAGTATACCAAGAAATAAAATATAAAAATAAAAATAAAATAGATTGTTAGTTTAATGATGATTGAACATGTATTTACTTCTTAATGAATTTTATAATCTAAATTTTACATACTATAAAAATGTCAAATTATATCTAATTGAAAATTCAAATCCTACAGTTTCTATCTTTAAAATATACTGATTTTATATTCATATATATGCAATATGATCACCATTAGAATACAACCGAGCGAGCGTTAGTGAGAGAGGTATCTGTTGCTAGTATATAATTATTCCCATGCTCTAATTTTTATTCTTTTTTAATATCACAAATCGCCAAGACTTCTGACTTTTGTAACAATTTTTAGAAGTTCGTATATAAATGTTAAACACTTTATGGGCTAAGTTTGTATGGAATGACGTTAATCATATAAGACAAGGCAAGCATTTTAACAATCATTTGAAAAATCTCTTATATATTTAAATATTCCTACTTCTCAAAATTGTTGCAAACAATTTAGAAAATCCGGATAACAGGCATCACAGTTCCCTACGGCCTTCAGAATAGGGAAATAGGGACAGAATTTGTTGAATGTAGGGACAAATAGGGACAGAAGTGTAGGCGGGGGATATGGGGTCCACGCACATAAGGGAGTCACGTAGACATGAAAAAATAAGCAAAACGATTATTTCAATAATTTTTAAACCCAAGTAGGCGGAGGATATGAGGTTCACGTATATTAGGGAATTTCGTAGACGTGCAACAATAAGCAAAACAATTATTTAAATAATTTTTCTCAACTCAGGCATGAAATAGGGCCTTTTTCACGTGTGAAAGTAGGAGAGAAAATTTCACATTTCAAGCGTATTTTGTGATAGTGGTAAGAAATATCTATTTCTACCCTAAAACAGGTGAGAAATGAAAAACTGATGAGAAATGAAAAACTAGTGAGAAATGAAAATTTCTACCTTTCTTTAGGGGATATAATTAGTTTAAGTATAATCATTATAAATTAAATATGGTATATTATTTATGTAATTGATTTTTCGTTATTATACAAAATATCGATTTTTTGTTATTTAATATGTATTTTTGGTCAAATAAATGTAATTGAGATTTAATTATATATTTAATAGTCTATATTTTTTGTGTATTCATTTTGAATTAATTTGATTTTGAACTGCGTCGTTTACGACTCGAAATGCCCAATCCTCTCTCCGACTTACACACGTAAATAAGGCCTTGTCATGCCTTCGTTAAAAAAAATATGGTGTGTAACACGGGGAAAAAGCTATTTCAGACTCGGGCGAGGTGTTTTCAGCACTCGTCTCTGTCTCGGGCGCCTTCGACGCCCTGGATTCCGATTCGTACTGAACACCTCCCCTCGCTAGAAATAGCTCATTTTCTCCCCTTGTTGCACAATTTATTATTAAAACCCATGTAGGCGGGGGATATGAGATCCACGCATATAAGGGAGTCATGCAGACATGAAAAAATAAGCAACGATTATCTCAATAATTTTTAAACCCAAGTAGGCGGGGGATATGAAGTCAACGAATATGAGGGACTCGTGTAGACATGAAAAAATAAGCAAAACGATTATTTAAATAATTTTTAAACCCAAGTACGCATGTTCCACGCATATTACGGAATTTCGTAGACGTGAAACAATAAGCAAAACAATTATTTAAACAATGTTAAACCCAAGTAGGTGGGGGATATGAGGTCCACGCATATAAGGGAGCCATGAATAATATGATATAATGTAGATGAAATAATAAGCAAAACGATTATCTAAATAATTTTTAAACCCTAGTAGCCGGGCGACGCGAGGTCCACGCATATTAGGGAATTTCGTAGATGTGCAACAATAAGCAAGACAATTATTTAAACAATTTTTTTCTTCTGTAGTTTTTATTCATAGCTATTCACAAAAAGTTATATTATTACAGAATATTAATTAAAACATTTTAAATTAAAACTCATGAATTTTAGATTAAAGTGTTTTAACAGAAGTTTTTCTAGTTAATAAGGATTCTGACAAATGTAAAAAAAATTTGCTATAGATTACACAGGCCCACAAAAAAAAAATCTGTCGGTTCTGTGATGGAGACTATACTTTTCTTTTGGATTTTTTTCCCGCTGAATCCGAATCCGGGGTTACAAGTAGGCGGTTGGCCGCATATTTTAAACATAACCTCAAAAAACTGTCGAAAAGCCGTGTTTCTGTGGAAAAACTTGAGAATAAAAAAAAAACATTGTTTCCATTACATCAAAAATACTTTATTTTTATGTATTTTGGCTTGCTGAATCCAAATTTGTTATGGAAAAAGAGGTTTGACAGCCAAGTTTCGGAGATAACCTCAAAAAACTGTCGAAAAGCCGTGTTTCTGTGGAAAAACTTGAGATGAAAAAAAACATTGTTTCCATCACATCAAAAACACTTTATTTTTATGTATTTTGGCTTGCTGAATCAAAATTTGTTATGGAAAAGGAGCTTTGACCGCCGAGTTTCGGAGATAACCTCAAAAAACTACTCAGTCAATTTGCACAAGAACTAAATTGGCTTACGCTTGCGTATACGCTTGTCATCGAACGACCTATGCAAAGGATTTCTACGCCGCTTTTTGTTATTAGATTGTACATCTCTTTTTAGCATCCAGCAATAGTCCGCCATCATGTTCACGCCATATTTTCCTTGTCACCTACGTTCAAATTCCTTCATATCCTGATGAAATCTTTCACCATGCTCTTCACTGTAGTCACCTAGGTCTGGTGGAAATTCATCAATGTGCGAATCGAGAAAGTGGAGTTTTAAATTCATTAAGCAACCTAATTTTTTGAAGTTTTGTACCATAGTTTCTACGATGCTCTTATAGTTCTCATCTTTATTGTTACCAAGAAATTTTGTTGCAACATCTTTGAAGCTCAACCAGGCTGCCTTCCCGGTATCATTCATACTTTTGGCGAATTCATCGCCCTTCTTTATCGAGAGCTTTAACAAATTATTTCATCAGCCCTAATTTGATATTTAAAGGAGGTAAAAGGATTTTGCTAGGATCGACAAGAGGACGATTGATGACATTGCTGGAACCTGGAGTAAGTGATGGCCTCGCTGGCCATACATTTGTATTATAGTGTTTGCTCTATCTCGACTTTCAATGAGAAAAACCAAAAAAAGATCTCTCAAGCTCAACTTAATGACATGTTTAGGAATGCTGGATTAGCAAAAGGCGCAGCTGCATTAATGACTTCACAATTAAAGTCTTACAATGTATTAGAAAAGGACGTAAACGTCACATTTTATCGAAACCGAGAAGAAGCGTTTCGAACATACTTCACTGGCGAATCTGATCTAGTGTACTGCGCGGATGTACGAGGACTTATTAATGAGTTCAAACCAAATTTATACAAGTCAGAAGAATGGAGGTTATTCATCGATTCATCCAAGCGAAGCCTGAAGGCAGTTCTTCTTCACAATACGAACGTGTATGCTCCGTTACCATTGGCTCATTCAACTGTACTCAAAGAGGAATACTGTAATATCGAAAAGGTTTTAAATAAAATAAAGTATCGTGAGCAAGAATGGTTAATTTGCGGAGACCTGAAAATATTGTCCATGATACTAGGTCAACAATCAGGTTTTACCAAGTACCCATGCTATTTATGCATGTTTGACAGTCGAGATAGAGCAAAACACTATAATACAAAAGTATGGCCAGCGAGGATATCACTTACTCCAGGTTCCAACAATGTCATCAATCGTCCTCTTGTCGATCCTAGCAAAATCCTTTTACCTCCTTTACATATCAAATTAGGGCTAATGAAACAATTTGTTAAAGCTCTCGATAAAAAAGGACGATGCTTCAAATACTTAGAAACCATTTTTACGAATATAACTCAGGTTAAATTGAAGGAAGGTATCTTTGACGGACCTCAAATTCGCAAAATGTTCAGGAACGAAGAATTCGTCAAAAGTATGAATGATACCGAGAAGGCAGCCTGGTTGAGCTTCAAAGATGTTGCAACAAAATTTCTTGGTAACAATAAAGATGAAAACTATAAAAGATCGTAGAAACTATGGTACAGAACTTCAAAAAATTAGGTTGCTTAATGAATTTAAAACTCCATTTTCTCGATTCGCACATTGATGAATTTCCACCAGTCCTAGGTGACTACAGTGAAGAGCATGGTGAAAGATTTCATCAGGATATGAAGGAATTTGAACGTAGGTGGCAAGGAAAATATGGCGTGAACATGATGGCGGACTATTGCTGGATGCTAAAAAGAGATGTTCAATCTAATAACAAAAAGCGGCGTAGAAATCCTTTGCATAGGTCGTTCGATGACAAGCGTATACGCAAGCGTAAGCCAATTTAGTTCTTGTGCAAATTGACTGAGTAGTTTTTTGAGGTTATCTCCGAAACTCGGCGGTCAAACCTCCTTTTCCATAACAAATTTTGATTCAGCAAGCCAAAATACATAAAAATAAAGTATTTTTGATGTGATGGAAACAATGTTTTTTTTATTCTCAAGTTTTTCCGCAGAAACACGGCTTTTCGACAGTTCTTTTAGGTTATGTTCAAAATATGCGGCCAACCCCCTACTTTTAACGCCGGATTCGGATTCAGCGGGAAAAAATACAAAAGAAAAGTATAGTCTCCATCCCAGAACCGACAGAATTTTTTTTTTTTGGGCCTGTGTTATCATTAGTTTACTTTGTGTTTGTCTTTCTCGAATATAATGACAGTATTATTACGGTCACATTAAATTCACTTTAATAAGATTTATCAAACACTGGCCTTTTGCTAGTATTTTTACAGATATTTTACAATATAGAAAAATGATTTGCCAAATTTTGTTTTCACTTTATATCACTTACTCCTCCTGGGAAACGTCGCGCGCGCGCGAGCGCGAGCATGTGTTGTTAAACGTTTGAGGGTTTAAAGAGCTCGCTTTTGTTTTTATTGGGACGTTCAGTTGCGTGGCGCGTGGCACGTGAAAAATCGGGCTTGTCAGTTCTGCAATTATAGCAGTATTTTTTGTGCGTAAAATTAAAATTGAAGTGTATGAAAGTATTGTTAGTGCATATTTCGTGAGCAGTTTGTAATAAATAATGTGAGAGTTTTAGAATTGCGATTAAAAACAGTCAAGATTTTGTAGGTTATTCTACTGTTTATCCGAACATTGTTAGTGAGTGAACTTTCGTGCAGTGATTTATCGCGATGTAACGGGTTAGTTAACATTTTTTGTAATTGTGCAACAGTGCTAAGTGCAAGACAATGATGAAAAATCAAGAGACGATCTACGATCGATGTAAATACTTGAACTGTAAAAATGGAAAACACAATGGTTACCATTTGTTCAGATTCCCTGCCAAACGAGAAAAGCAGTTGCAATGGATTGAAAATTCAGGTTAGTACATGTCATAATCTTACATGTTTTTGATTAAAGTATAATAGATAAAAATGAGGCGTTTCACGTCAACTCTCAAAGCGCCTCGCGCGAGCGCAGAATTGTGTTTTCAGCTCGTGTTTGAAGGGCTAAAATGCATCTTTAAAAAATGATGATCAAGGATTTCGATGTATTTTTTTCTTAGCTTTCTGATGGTGTTATCGGTTTTCCATAATTTTACATAGGTATAGGTATAGCCATTTTTTCAATAGGCGTTTCCTCATTTTTTCGATATATTATTCAACAAACACAAGCCGCTCGGCCAGTCTGGGCGTGCGCGACAATTCTTTGTAATCAAAAGTTAGATTCGATAAGGCTATTCCAGGTACTTTAAAAGACCACACTCTGAACATTTAAAAAACATCTTTGGCATCCGAGTTATGATTTATTTTCTAAATTAAACAACACGGACATTCTTAAAAAGACTTAAATATTTAAAAGCTTAGGACTGTACAATTAATTGTAATGATGGTATGTCGAGCAGCTCAGATCGCACGTCTCCTCTAGTCGCGCACTCCACGCACGGGGGCTGGCCGAGCACTTTGTGTTTGTAGAATAATATCTCGAAAAAAATAAAAAAACACCCATCGAGAAAATGGTTATAACCATGTAAAATTATCCCCTCTCTCGATTTAACAGGTGAAAGAAAATATTAAAAATGTTTTTGAGATATAGCATGTTTTATGTTTTTTCAAACTAAGCAAATTTTGGACAGCCGATAACATCATCGGAAAGCTGAGAAAAATATTACATCGAAATAACCTGATCATCATTTTTTTAAGATGCATTAAACGCTTCAAACACGAGTTGAAAACAGCACGACTACACGCTTTCGCTTGGAGGGTTTACATGAAACGCTTCATATCTCCTCTAAATTAATAAATGAAAAATCTTTGGATATAGATATACATATTACAAAATATATAATTTGGCAGAAAAAATGTTTTAAATGCTATATATTTTTGAAAACAAATTTACGTGATAGTATTTTATTAATTACGTATCGTTTAACAATTGAGACTAGAAATTATAATAATATTTATACATTTACTGCATTATGGTTTCATGCATGTCCCACTGATTTTCTGTCTTGGTAGAAAACATTAAACTTTACATTAAAATGATAAAAAAATGTGTCAATAAATTAACTTTTAATATCTCGTTATAAAGTACAAAGGATAATATTTTTATAAAAATATTTTTAGTCACATTAATTTTTATTTATAGTTTATTTATATATAGTTCAATAGGCATACTTGAAATTTAATTCATGTATGCAAATTGAGAAGTGCAATCTACTTATTATTTTATAGATTTTCTTTTGATTTATATTCAAAAAACGGCTTTAATTATTTTTTATTTTTCAATATGTCAATTCACTATTATTTAGCATAATAAATATTTGCTGAAAGGCCTTTAAATTACATACATAAATCTTATTTTAATATTTAAATTACCTTAAGTGTATCATTCTTTAATTAATTTCTAAAAAAGTTTTTTTATTTATCAACTCGAAATTTGAACACTTATTATACTTATTGTAACAGGATGGCTAGTGGGGGAAAATCCCAACAAGCCACAGGCCAGCGATGCCCTAGAACACGGTGCCGCGGGTGTCAGACTAATCTGCTCCTAGAATCCCGAAAACAACGCGAAGATCGCACACGAACTTCGCTTTCCATCTAATTGGATCGCTGAGTGAAAAGCGCGCGCTCGAAGAGTAAAGCGCGCGGCGCTATGCTCAGATATGAAAACGACCGGCGGAGTCGTTTTCCCGCGGAGGCGGCGGTATCCGGGAGAAGGACAGGTTGTAATGAACAACGCGACGAGTAACTAGATATCACAGTATATTAAAATCATTAATAACTACACGCACAACGCACGTGCTAATTAGAACAGATGAGTTAGTCAGCGCGCGACCGTTAAGATTCAAACGCGCGAACGATACGGCGCGCGGCGAAGCTGCTATTCTCGCGCGCGGTGTTAAAGTACGGCGGGCTGACACACACCCGCACGTACACGGCACAGAAAGCTTGCACGGGGCGATTTCCGTGCGAGCCTTTACAATGAACCCGCGAGAGGAGAGTAGAAAACTTACGTTAGGAAGGAGCAGCCGGTGCACTCGACTCTCTCTCGCTCCCTGTCGCTCGCACAGCAGTTGCGCTCTCTTTCTCTCTCTCTCTTGCTCGCTGTATTGGGTCGGCAGGCGGGCTGGCTGCCGGCTCGTCGCTCGCAGTCTCGTGCGGCTCACGCGGCTCGGGATCGCTCTCTCTCTGTCTCTCTTTCGCTCGTACACTATATGCGGCGCCTCCACTACACTCGCGGGGTCTCACAAAGAACGATAGGACGGCGCGGACAAGTAAACTCAGAAGAGACACGGAGGAGACGTTTCACGCGCGATGGCAGACACGAAGATGGCTCCTCTTTCTCGCGGGAAAAAGTTAGCAGCTTAGCGACGGATAACGGGCATTTTACGCGTCGCGAGACCGATTCGCTATGCGCGGCGCGCCTCGATTCGGCTGCGCGGAAGTTGCGCGCGCGCGCTCACTACCTTCGCGCGGTAGATTCGAATCGCGGCTAGCCACGCGTTACACCCCCCCGCCAGACGCTGCTTAGGGGACCGTGAGCAGCTCTGCTATCCATGGCTGTCATCGTACCTACAAATATGGTGGTAATTATTAGGAGAAGGAGGGTTCGAAAAGGAATATGGAAGAATCGGGGTCACCGGTTTGTCTTTTTCATTTTTATTAAAAAAAAATATAAAAAAAAACTTCAGGGCCTCTCCCCTCTTCAGCTGGCCCGGGAGTAAGTCCGGCGCCCCTTGTGACGAGCTTGATTGGGGCAATGCTTGGATTTCTTCACCCCAAGCTCGCCACACATGAAGCACCGTGGGAGCGCGTTAGCGTCTAGCTCTTCCCGGGCTGCTCGCTCTTCTTCGAGCGCTCTCCTGAGGCGTTCCTCTTCTTTTTGGAGACGGCGCTGGGCCTCTTCCTTGGCCCGGCGCGCCGTCTCCTCTGCCTTTTCCCTGGATCGCCTGGCCTCTTCCATGCGCTCCCGCGCATGAGCCAGGCGAGCCTCCTCCGCCTTTTGGAAGGCGGCGCGGCGCAGCCTGGCGGCCCTGGCCTCTGCGGCGGCCACGAGCTCTTCGCGCCGGCCTTGGGCCATTCCGACCCATTTGCCGGCTTGCCGCTCGCCGGCCTTACCGTGGCACTAGAGAAACACCTCCAGTGCGGCCAGGGCAGCGTCCTCCGCAGCGCGCGAGGACTTGCTGAGGCGCCGCGCTTCCTCGAGTGCCTTCTCCACTGGGACCCAGGCCGCACCGACTTCGTCACTCGGTGCCCACTTCGGGGCCTGGGTCGGAGAACTCTTCTCACTTTCATCGTCGGCCTGAGTCGCACCGGCGTTTCCTACCGGCGCCCTCTCTGAGACTCGGACCGACGCCTCTTGCGGAAGCCGTTCCTCCAGGTTCTCCTGCTGCTCCTTCGGGGGACGAGGTCGCCGAAGCGAACTGGGACCGGCCTCTGCGCAGGCCGGCTCCGAAGGTCCCTTTCTTGGCTTCGGCGCCTCTATCTCCTCGATCATGACTGTGGAGTGCTCTTCCACTGGCTGGGGTGCCAGTGTCACAGCGTCTATGCCCTCCACGATCCGCTCCAAAAAATCGACAACGGCGGGGTCAGGGTTGCACTGGATTAATCCAGCGATCACCTTCTTCGCCGTCTCCGCTATCTCGGGAGTCAGGTCCCGGGGAGGGGTGAGATTGAGGACTGGGAAATTAGGACGAACACAGGTTAGTACGTACGACACAAGTTGGACGGCACTATTGTTGCTTTTTAGACGCTCGGGTTCTACGAGGAATAATTAGACCGGCATCAGCCGGTACCGGCTTCTTCTTCGAACCCTTTGGCCTTCCTGAGCCTCGCTTGGGTTCTGTTGGACCGGCCACACGCATAGGCCGGCCATCGCTCGTACGCTTTCCTGGCCTAACTAATAGCGCGGTCTTACGAGGTAGACCTCGCTTCTTAGCCCTCGCCCGAGGCTGCACACCCTCCTGACTAACTTTGTTGCTCGCTCGCGTACTACGCTTGGCTGCAGAGTCCCTCGGTGGTAGCGATGGGGCTATTTCTGGACTACTTTTGTCCAGGTAGTCTTGGGGCTCTTCTGCGGAGACGTATTTCTTCAGTTGCTGCGCATGGACGGGACGTATCGTTCGACCATCCTCACCTTGGATCTCGTAGGTGTTGTCGCCTAGAATATTCACAATCGTGTATGGCCCCGCGTACTTCGGGGCTAATTTGGCAGAAATCCCCTCAGCTGCTGAGGATAGTACCTTATTCTCTCTCCATACACGATCGCCTAGACAGAATTCTGGAGGTCGACGATGAGCGTCATAATATTTGGCTTGTCTCGCCTGCTCCGCTTGCGCGTCGGCCGCCGCCCGAACGTGCAATTCGCGGAGCTTGTTCATGGGCGCCACCCAATTATTTATCGCCTCTTGCTGCCCTTGCTCTTCGGCAAACCTGTCTTCCTCCCGCCTTAGTGTCTTCGGTGGGTCAGGCTGTCGGCCGTAAATGAGCATGGCAGGGCTCATCTTGGTAGAGCTGTGTTCTGCCGTATTATACGCGAACGCCAGCTCATTCAGATGCTCATCCCAGGACCGGTGATTCTCCTCAGCGTAAGACATGATCATGGTCTTCACCGTTCGGTTCACACGCTCGACGGGATTGGCTTGGGGGTGGTATGGTGGTGTAAACGTGTGATGCACGTTTCTCTCCTTTAAGAATGCCTCTAAGGGTGCATTCTTAAATTCAGTCCCATTATCGGAGAGAAAAACCTCGGGGACTCCGAACTGCAGACATACTCGTTCGTTGAGCCCTTTTATCACCGATTTGCCATCTGCCCTTTTTATCGGAATTACTTCGATCCAGCGTGTGAACAGGTCCTGGAAGATGAGAATGTATTCGTGGCCGTGCTTGCTTTTAGGGAGTGGTCCCATAATGTCGCTGGCTACGATTTGCCATGGACGCTGTGTTATACGACGTCCCATGAATCCTGCTGGAGCGCGCTGTTCGACTTTGCACTGCTGGCAAATTTGGCACTGGTTCACGTATCTGGCCACATCTCGAGACATGAGTGGCCAATAATACTTCCGCCTTACTCTCTCTAGAGTTTCCTCGCGGCCCAAGTGCCCAGCAGTTGGAAAGTCATGGCATTCTCTCAGTACTTCGCATCGCTTTTCGTGAGGGATTGCTAACTTCCATGCATCGTCGTCGCCGAGAGATTCGTCTATGACTTCATTAGGGTTGTACTCTTACAGTCTCCCCTCCGCCAGCTTGAACGTGGGGAAGTCTCGCGGCTGCTGTTGAACCTCTTTCACGATCTTGAGGTACCAGTGGTCGTTTGTATCGCGCTCGAGCTCTAACGCGGCGGCCCCTGGCTCTTCTTCCTCGAACATCCGTGAAAGGGCATCTGGGACATTGTTGAACGAGCCCTTTCGATGTTCGACCGTGAAACTGTGGTTCTGCAGCTCCAAAGCCTACCTAGCTAACCTGCCGGTCGGGTTTTGGAGATCACGGAGCCACTTCAAGCTGCTATGGTCCGTGATAACCTTGAAGTCGTAGGCCTCTATATATGGACGGAACTTTTTAATTGCCCAGAGAATTGCTAGAAATTCTCGTTCCGTCACGCTATAATTCCTCTCGGCTGCGCTCAGAGTTCGACTCGCGAACTCTAGGACTCTTTCATCGCCGACAATTATTTGGTATAGCACCGCTCCCAGACCTGTATCGCTCGCGTCAGTTTGCACCACGAACTGCGCGTTAGATACCGGTCTGTGTAGAATCGGTGCAGAAGCTACTAGCGCTTTTAGCTTTTGGAAGGCCTTTGCTTGTGCCGTTGACCACTTATATTTCCGATCCTTTTTCGTTAATTCGGTCAGTGGTTCAATTGTGGCGAAGTTCGATAAAAACTTTCTATACCACGAGGCCATTCCTAAGAAGCGTCTCAACTGACGGAGGTTTTTCGGTACCGGATACTCCATAATGGGCTTTATTTTCTCGGGGTCTGGCTTAAAACCATCTCTATTTACTATGACCCCGAGATATTGGACCTCATCGCGACAGAAGACGCTCTTCTCGCGATTTATTGTGAGGTCCGCGTCCTGTATCCTGTCCAGAACTCTTTTTAGAACCTCTTTATGCTCCTTGAATGTCTCTGTGACTATTATTATATCGTCGAGATACGAGTAAGCAAAAGATTCGATTTCGGGGCCGATGACTTTGTCAATCAGCCTCTGGAAGGACGCTCCGGCATACGAAAGACCGTAGGGCATTCTCGTAAATTGGAAAAGCCCTTTGCCTGGCACGGTGAAGGCCGTAGTCTCTTTGGACTCCGGACTAAGTGGTATCTGGTGGTACGCACTGCTTAAATCCAACGTGGAGATGTATCGCGCTTTCTGCAGTTTGCGCAAGAGGCTTTCCATGTATGGTAATGGGTACGCGTCTGGCCTTGATGCTGCGTTCAGTTTTCTGAAGTCCACGCAGAAACGGAACTTCCCGTTTGACTTACGTACCATTACCGCTGGACTTGACCAGCCACTTGTCGAGGGTTCTATTATTCCCGCGACTAGCATTTCCTCCACCTGTTTGTGCATCTCTTCCTCGAGTTTCTGAGATACAGGGTAGTACTTCTGTTTAATCGGTCTTGTAGATCCGACGTCTATTGCATGCTCGATCCACGAAGTACACCCTAGTGGTGCCAGGCTGCTACCGATCAGCTGAGCTACTAAAGCTTCTACCTCTTTGCGCTGTTCTTCTGTTGGGTCCGCCAACACTATAGCTGATACGGACACGGTGTTGTTTGCGGTTATGGCTGCTACTTCTAACTTTACGCTTGCATCGTCATCCTTGAGATGCAGCGTGTTATCTGTGGGGTCTAAGACAGCGCTAAACTTCTTAATGAAGTTTACCCCCAAGTAGCACTCCGTATCTAGATCTGGCATTATTGCGACGCGCACTTCTTCGCATACGCCAGCCACGACCATGGGCAGATACACATAGCCAACCACTGCTATGCTTTGCCCGTTTGCCACCCGTGCCGTTAGGCCGCTAGCTGGGATTAACTCTTTTCCACAGGCCGTAGCGAGCTGTAGGCCTATAGAATTCATCCCAGTCCAGGAAGCTCCTGTATCGAAGAGTGCTCGTAGCCTGTAACCGGCTACACCTACTTGAAGCCTCCATCGCGAGCAGGTTTCTTGGTTGATTTCATTCGGTTGGATCACGGGTACTTCTTCGCTCTCCACTCCAGACGATTGGACCGAGTTACCCTCGGTCTCTGGTAAAAGAGCTGGGGGCGGGTGTGTTGTCGTGTTTACCTGGCCCCTGGCTGTTTTCCTGTTGGTTTCCGGCAGCATTGGGTTTGTTGCCTCCCTTTTGCTCATATCCGGGTTCCCTTCGGTACTCTTGCCTTTGTGGAGGTCCGTTATTTCTTGGACTTTGCGGCCTAGCCTGGTGGGTCGAGCTACTACCCCCACTAGGCTGATTTGTAATTTGCCGGCCCTCTCGCCGCCTATTTTTCCAGTTACCCTTCTTCTTAGGTTTTCTGGTTGGCGGCGGGCTAGGCTTTTGCCCCTTGTTCTCGTCGGTGCCTTTCTTTGTCAAGGCCGATAAGCATTCGGCCATAACCCGACGGAACATAGCCTCGAGGCTCTCTCGAGGCTCGTGCTGTTGGTGCCCCATCGCCGCCACACTTGGACTCTGCTTTTTCCGCTGATCCGTGGACGGCTCAGTTGGCACGTAGGCAAATTCTGGCATGTACGTGCGCTCGGGCGGTGGTGGCGAGTGATACACCTTATCTGCCGCGAGCGCTAATTCGGCTTCCCGGGCCAGGTCCAGGAGCCCTCGGTAATCCGTAATTTGATTTCGCATTACCATCTTTTGCAGTTCTAGCCGCATGTTCCGGTGCAACATGTCTAACTGTTGAGCGATGCTAGACACCGGAACCAACTTTAGGATCATGGCTTGTAGATTTACCACGTAATCACGCGTAAGTTCGTTTCTGCCTTGAGTCCTCGCGTTTATTTCCGCCATGACGCGCTGCTGATGTCCCTTGTCCCCGCCATACATGTGCGTTATGGCTTCTATAAAATCTGGCTACGATCGCCATGTGTGGCGGTTACTCCGGTACCAGGTGGCTGCTACCCCAGTTAGGAGCTCTGACAACGACGAAAGCACCTCGTCGTGTGTCAGATTAGCTAGAGTTCTGCACTCCTCTATTCTTGTTAGGAATAACTCGATGCTGTGCTCCTTTGAGGACCCTGAGAAACTGATGTGCCATTTTCGGACTATCTGGCCCACATCACGGTTCGTCTGCTGTGGCAAATACGTATGCCTCTCAGACGGGTCCTGGGTCGCACCATTCCTAGTCTGGCGCTGGGAAGAATTTCTGGTATTATTCCTCCCAGCCTCTGTTGAGGACTGGAGACTTGGGCTGCTGCTGTTAAACTCCGCATACGTGAACGTGTCTTTGAAGTTCACATGCGGTGATCCTCGTCTACGGCCCGTGCTTGGGAGTTGGACTCCCTCCAACTGCGTACTTGAGGTTGGATGTCGAGCTCCTTGAAGTATTCGTACATTCTCTTTAAGCTCTTCAACCTCTTCGACGAGTGTTTTGATCACCGCCAGTAGCTGCTCCGATAATATATTGTCTCCGACTGCTATCCCGGCGGTTCGCGACTCACGCTGTCGCGGCCACTCTAGGTTTTGCGACAGCGGCAGGTTTCGCGATTGCTGCCAGAATCCGTGCTGCCAACTGCTGTTGCTGCATTTGCTACTGCTGCTGCATTTGCTGCTGCTGCAGTTGTTGCTGTTGGAGCTATTGCTGTTGAAGCTGTCCCTCAGCTTCGGCTGAAGATGTCCCGGTGGGTGCTGCAGAGCTCAATATCTCTGTCCCGCAACCCTCCTGGCCGTTTGCCTCTTCCGCTGGCTCCACCCCTGCATTATGTGCTTGTTGTGGAGCGTTCATCCTCCGAGACTCCGAGAGTTTCTGCATCACTATCGGGTCATCAAGGAGCGTTATGAACGGGTGCGGAAGGTCTGGGTCAGTATTGGGATCCACAATAGTCGACCCAGACTTGTTCATCAATGTTAAGTCGATGAACGCTCTTCGGGACTGCTCGCGTTTAGCAAACGCTTGCTGCTCCAACAGCTCCGGCTCTGGCACGAAATCGGCGGCACTATAATCGGCCATAAGCCACTTGATCGCTGTCAGCATATTTACTGACTGCAGATCTGGCTGCTGTAGACCAAGGGCTTGCATGGCCTCGTTTATTTCCTCTTCGGGTTGTGTATAGGACCAATTGAGTATCGCAGATTCCGCAAATTGCGATGATCCGGCCATGGTGTCAATTGGGTGTGCGCTTCCCCACGAACTTATTTTACTAGCGCGAGTAGTATCTGTATTGATGGCAGAGAGAGTTTGCCTATTCAACCCGTGAGCTAGCTTTTTCAACGTGAACCCGGGTTATTTTCTACGAGCTACGGCGGTTGCTCTTAACCTCGATAACGCACGAGGGTTTCCCGTACGCGGCTCTAAAAGAGCAAAAGCTATTTTTGTAATTAATTACTATTTGTAATTAATTATGCTCAACTACTCGCACTTGTAATTTTAAAATAAATATATGTGAAAATATTTATATATATATGTGTGTCAAAACGGACAATATCACCAAAAAACACAAAAAATAAATACAATTTTCACCTAAAAAAATAAAATACAATTTTAAAGTTCGAGGGGATTTTTGCGCTCGAGTTTTTACTCCGTCGCACAGTCAACTTTTTGTTTCGAGAGTGCCTGCCGACTTTCTCTCGTTTTTCTACTAACAGCACGAGCAAAGAAAAAAAATGTTATTTTTCGTCCACTAAAGAATAATTCGTATCGAAAATACGAGAGGAGAAAAAAAAATTTTCGAGTCGAGAAAAAAATTAACAAAAAAAATTAATTATCGCTTAAAAAAAATTTTTGTGGTTAAAAGAAATTAATTGTTATTAAAAAAAATTTTTAATTGTTAAAAACAATTACCCACGTACAAAAATTTCGCGATCAAGATCTCTCCTCGTCGGCACTCTAGGTCGAGGGTTATTGGCTATCGCTTGCCTAACCTCTCGACCGCACTCTCGCAACAGCACGGCTGTGTCACGCACACGCACATACGCGCCTACGAGCTGCGGCACGAAGAGCCTTTCTTTGTAGCTTATACTCAGCTACGCTGCTGAGCTTCTTCGCGCCAAGCTTCGCCGCGAATTACGTACGCGCCACGGGTCCTTCTCCACCCTCAAATCGTTGTGGCGCCAGCTGTAACAGGATGGCTAGTGGGGGAAAATCCCAACAAGCCACAGGCCAGTGATGCCCTAGAACACGGTGCCGCGGGTGTCAGACTAAAATGACTTACCCGGGGATCTGCTCCTGGAATCCCGAAAACAACGAGAAGATCGCGCACGAACTTCGCTTTCCAACTAATTGGATCGCTGAGTGAAAAGCGCGTGCTCGAAGAGTAAAGAGCGCGGCCGCTATGCTCAGATATGAAAACGACCGGCGGAGTCGTTTTCCCGCGGAGGCGGTGGTATCCGGGAGAAGGACAGGTTGTAATGAACAACGCGACGGTTAACTAGATATCACAGTATATTAAAATCATTAATAACTACACGCACAACGCACGTGCTGATTAGAACAGATGAGTTAGTTCGCGCGCGACCGTTAAGATTCAAACGCGCGAACGATACGGCGCGCGGCGAAGCTGCTATTCTCGCGCGCGGTGTTAAAGTACAGCGAGCTGACACACACCCGCACGTACACGGCACAGAAAGCTTGCACGGGGCGATTTCCGTGCGAGCCTTTACAATGAACCCGCGAGAGGAGAGTAGAAAACTTACGTTAGGAAGGAGCAGCCGGTGCACTCGACTCTCTCTCGCTCCCTGTAGCTCGCACAGCAGTTGCGCTCTCTTTTTCTTTCTCTCTTGCTCGCTGTATTGGGTTGGCAGGCGGGCTGGCTGCCGGCTCGTCGCTCGCAGTCTCGTGCGGCTCACGCGGCTCGGGATCGCTCTCTCTCTGTCTCTCTTTCGCTCGTACACTATATGCGGCGCCTCCACTACACTCGCGGGGTCTCACAAAGAACGATAGAACGGCGCGGACAAGTAACCTGAGGAGAGAGACGGAGGAGATGTTTCACGCGCGATGGCAGACACGAAGATGGCTCCTCTTTCTTCGCGCGGTAGATTCGAATCGCGGCTAGGCACGCGTTACATTATTAAGAACATCATTGTATTAAAATTTTAAGAGACTTCATTTTTTATCGAGAAAAAAAATGTATTTGACATAAAAAGTGCATTTTTATTTTCATATCATAATCCGCGCTGCGCTGAAACTATTTTGTTGTTTTATACTTAAATTATATCATATAATCAAATTTTTTAACATTATTTTTTATAAAAGTTCACATACTTTTTTAATTCCAAATCATTTTTATTTATTTATTTCTTAATTTCTTTATTTTTATCTGAATTAATTTGGATAGATCTTTTCTTGATACTTGTTTTTTTTTTTCTTCTGATTTTTACATTCTTTTACTTTTTTTATAGGAGGGTATAATTCAAAAGTTTCTGATGCTGAAAATCGTTTTAATTCTAGCCTTTTACTGTCTGCTAGCAATTTAATGCAATGGAATGGCAGAGTTCCAGGCACTGTTTTTGCGAATTTCAATCTTTCTTTTAATTTTAGTTTACATTCTAAATATTTGCCTTTTGGTGAAAAAATGCAAACAATATTTTGAAAATATTTTGTCGACCATGTGTAAAGATCTTGTGGTGTCAATATAATTATCAGATATTTTACGTAAACTTGCTCGCCTAGCATTGCTTTTTACGGAAGCACCAATGCCATCACATGTATTTTTTCAGTGAGCAGTCGCATGAAAATGCCACTCAGCTTCAACGGAAAAATCTTCATAATGATGAAGATTTTGGAAGTTGAGTTTATTTTTGAAATGTTGCGTAGCTCCATCAGTAAAATAAATTTTTAACAGAATCAAAAAATGTCTTAAGATAATTAATTAGAATTTCTTGGAATAGATAAACTGCTAAGGTATCATGAATTAAATTGTCTGATAAAATAACCATGCTTTTATGTTCAATTTTCGAACCTGATCCTTTATAGTAAATGACTATTGTCGCTAAACTACATTAATTATTATTATAGTCGAATGCTTGTGCTGTATCTTGCGCAATAAAAGCATAGTTTTCTGGAAAATGTAGTGAAATTAAAAATTCTCCTTTGCATAAGGATTCTCTCAAAATTTGAAAATAAGATGACTGTTAGTTAGAGATAAAAGAATGAGTCTTGAGTTTATGTAAAAGAGGAAAGAAATGTCAATAAATAATGAATTAGAAACGGTTTGAGTTTGTAATGTGTATCTATCAGTTGTTTGCCACATTTAAAGCTTAATTTCATTAATACCAGATTTCTCAAGAAATGATTCTAAATCTTTTCTTACAAGGAAGGTACCCCAAGTGTAAGTCGCCGATTTGGACGATATTGCAATATGTTGTAGTACATTAAAAAATAAGAGACACGTATTTTTTTTTACGTGCTGATAGACACTTTAAGGGGGTGAAATCTACCCCTAAAGTTCACCCTCAAAAACAGTTTTTTTCAAATATTTCAAAAACGAATAAAGCTAGCTTAATGAAACCGACGCCAAAAGTTATAGAATAAAGAAGCCTTCAAAATAGCATTACTTTCAATTTTAAGGGTAGCAACCCCTATTTTTTTTTCAAGAAAACTAAGCTTTTTTCATCAATTTTCAGCTATAAAAATTACAATAAATTATATATCGCCTCAAAACTGATTCCATTTAAAAGAAAATTAAAAAATAAAGTTGACCTGTGTCGTGGTTTTGTCCAAAATTATTTTTTAGGGGTAACTACCCCTTATTTATTTTTTGTTCATTATTTCAGAAATAAATAAAGATACCTTAATAAAACCAACGCTAAAAATTTTAAATAAGAAAGGCTTCAAAACAGCATTATTTTCAATTTTAAGGGTAGCAACCCCTATTTTTTTTTCAAGAAAACTAAGCTTTTTTCATCAATTTTCAGCTATAAAAATTATAATAAATTATATATCGCCTTAAAACTGATTCCATTTAAAAGAAAATTAAAAAAATAATGTTGACCTGTCCCGTGGTTTTAACCAAAATTATTTTTTAGGGGGTAACTACCTTAATAAAACTAACGCTAAAAATCTTAAAATTAAAAAGGCCACAAATCTGTATCACTTTCAATTTTAAGGGTAGGAACCCCTATTTTTCTCTTTTTAAGGAAATTAAGAGACTTTATTGACTTCAATGGTGAAACTTATCGATTTTTATCGACTTGTACTAACTTTTTCTAGCAGGGAGGGTAAATGTGTTTATTATTTTTTTCTGAAAAAATTGCGTAAATAATCAAAATTTAGTGAGATTAATTTTTTTTCAAAAAAATAATAAAAATTAAAGTTACGTGTTGCAGAAAAATACAAAATGAAATGATAACTAATGAAAATATGGTTTTTGTTTTAACAACACAAGTTTTATTGTCAAGGAGCGCGAGAGCGCTCCGAAGGCAAGTATAGAAGAAGCCTAAAGGAGCAACCCGTGCTACATATACATTGAAATGGGTCTACGAAAAATTCGATGCGGTTTTACGTATATTGCGTTAGTTTTTACTATATAACATATCCCTCTTAATCGAAAGCCATTTTATTGCTCTACTCAAATCAAAACATTTTATTTAAAAAGATTATCTCGTTCAGAAGATATAGAGAGCTGAATTTTTTTATGTGCGATTTCTTTTTATACTTTTCTTCTCCTTATTCCGGCGTCCGGTTTGCAGCTCTTACGACACTTCCGGTTGTCGTCTATCTTACGCTTGTATATCTATATATATATATATATATATACACACTCGTATCTGATCGATCTAACCTTACATACAACATGTCAGTATTTTTTTATATACAAATGTTATCATATCGTGAGTTAGTTAATAACACATTTCAAAGATCTCAAGAAGTTGCTAGATTGTTTAGGTTAAGAACTTATTCTTAGCAATCTAAGAAGAAGAATTTTTATCTATCTATTATTTTATAAATATACATTTTACAAATGTTATCATATCGTGAGTTACTTAATTAGTTATGTATTTGAAAGATCTCAAGTTGTCAACTGGTGATGAGAAAAATTGATCTATTCGTCTATCAATCAATAGGGAAAATAACTTTCATTAGATAAGTACTTACTAGCTAAATGTTAAATGGCTACAATCATTTTTTTAAACTTGATACTTTGTGAGATTTTTTATTTTTACAGATATTATACCAAAAGATTTTTTTCGAGCCATTTTGAAAATATACATAATTATAGCCAATAATGTTGAGGAGGTCTAATTGTGTACTGTCTGAAAAATCTAATTTTGAATTAACAAAAATGAACGAGTGCCCTCATGACCCTTGGAGTTATTATTAATGAACAAGAAAAAGTTATTTTAATACAAGAACAGACACGTACTACTCAAGATAGAAAAACCAAACCAATATTACTATGGGGCAAATATATTATTATTTACGACACAATATTTTTCAAGACATATCTATAATATAATTATAGTGAAGTCAGTGCAAGTTTTCAGATCAGATATAATAAAATGTTTTGTATAATAAATGAAATAAAGTAGCGGTATGATGTGTTAAATGAAGTGTTTATAACAAATTTAAAACCTCTACTTAAAATCAGAATTTAAAATAATGTGAGACGTTAGAGCCTTGGTTAAGAAAAAGCATTTTTTGTCTATACTTCAAGAAACTGAGTCGATATTAGTGCTGTGCTCTTGTACATATTTACTTAACGACGAATTAAAAAATTATGCCAAATGAACATTAAAATACAGAAAAAATAAAAAATGATGTGTTATTGTTGTGAAAATTTCAACAAATAAAAGTGCTCAGTTAATCTAATTTTATAATTTTCTCACGGTGGGAGACGTCGAAATGTTTCAGAGGATTTCTTAGTAAATATTTTTCTACACAAGATTCAGATAACTACAAGATTTCTTGTGTATATCAACAATAAAAATAATCAGACGCAAATTGCCAATCATATGAATTCGTACTTTTGTAGAATTGGAAAAGATAATTCTAACACCATTGTAAAACCCCAGGGTAAGCATTTACAATTACCAGCAATGAACATGAATACAATTTACATTAAACCAACTAATAACGAGGAAATTCTTCAAATAATTGATAATATGAAAATAAAAAATGGTGGGGTAGATAACATTACTACCAAAACACTAAAAATACTATCATATCAAATTGTTAATCCACTAACACATATCTTTAATCTTTGTATTGAAAAATCAACATGGCCTCAAGCGCTTAAAACAGCTGAGGTAGTTCCTATTTTTAAATCGGGTAGTAAAATGGATACATCAAACTATAGACCGATATCTCTAATTTCTAACGTAGCAAAGATATTTGAAAAAATTGTATATGTTCGTTTACAATCATTTTTGGACACTAATAATTTGTTAGCGCAGAATCAATTTGGATTTATAAAAAAGAAAGGTACCAAAGATGCTCTTAGTTACTTAATGAACATAATCTATAAAAAATTAGACAAAAGTAAACCAATAGCTATTGCATTTTTAGATCTAGCAGAAGCTTTTGATACTGTCAACCATGCTATTCTTTTAGACAAATTATATAATTATGAAATAAGAGGTAAAGCGCATGCACTTATATCTAACTATCTTAGTAACAGAAAACAAAAAGTAAGAATAGAAACAACTGAAAGCTATTATGAAACGATAACTACAGGTGTGCCGCAAGGTACTATACTAGGGCCACTCTTATTCATAATTTACGTAAACGATTTACTAACAAACAGAACAGATAGTACCATCTCATATGCGGATGATACAGCTATGATTTCAACAGATGATAACTGGGAGAAAGTGGAAAATAAAATGAACAAGTACTTAGAAGATATAAATATCTGGCTAGCACTTAACAAACTATCACTAAATATAAAGAAAACTGTATACATAACTTTTGGTAACTATTGTGATAGTGTTCCCGAAGATATGAACATACGCATACAGGGTACTAAATTGAGCAGGGTAGAATACTGTAAATATCTAGGTATATTATTGATTATAGGCTAAAGTGGGATAAACATATTGAATATATAATAAAAAAAACTAAATATATAATATATATACTGTACAAGTTATCAACATATATGCAATCTGACACACTTAAGACAATATATTATGCATTTTTTCATAGTGTCATTAGCTATGGAAATATTGCATGGAGTGGTGCATATAAAAACAACTTAAAATTACTACAAAACATCCAAAATAGGATTTTAAAAATTATAAACAAAAATATTTTCAATCGAGACAACCCCTTGAATCTAAAACAAATTTTTGCTTACGAATGTGTAACATATCATTATAATGAACTTAAGAATTTATACTTAACATCGACTAGCAAAACTAGAAATAAACTTATAATACCACCAAAGTGTTCGAAAACTGTTAGTGATAAAGATAACTATGTGAGAGCCAGGGCCGGCCTTAGCCTACCAGGCGCCCTCGGGCGTAAAATTGCACCGGCGCCTCTTAAGGAATTCAAAATGCATAAAAATTTTGAAGAGACCGGACACCAGGTCCACGCATATAAGGTCAGGGAGTCTCATAGACATGCAACAATAAGCAAAACGATTATTTAAATAATTTGTAAACCTATAAGTGGGCGGGGGATATCAGGTCCACGCATATTAGGGAATTACGTAGACGTGCAACAATAAGCAAGACAATAATTTAAATAATTTCAAATCCCAATAGGGTAGTAACCGAATAGTTCGACATATTTTTATTTTTTCTTTTTTGCATTAAAAAATGGCATGTAGGTTAAAAAAAATTCTTAAGCACATAAAATTGCTACGTTTATATATATATAAATCTAATATAATACTTTCCATTTCATTTGAACGTTTTTAACAATAAGTTTCGACTTATTGTTGGGAATTACGTCGACGTACGACGGAAGTAAGACAATTATTTAAACAATTTGTAAACCCAAGTAGGCTGGGGATACGAGGTCCACGTTTTATTTCAAAAATTCTTAACTTCTATAACTCGACTCCCTTATATGCGTGGACCTCGTGACCCCTACCTACTTGGGATTAGAAATTGTTTAAATAATCGGTTTGCTTATTGTTGCGTGTCTACAACACACCGTTATAAGCGTGGACCTCGCGTCCCCCAGCTACTTGGATTTAAAAATTATTTAAATAATCGTTTTGCTTATTGTTTCATGTCTACAAGACTCCCTTATATGCGTGGACTTCGTCTCCCCCGCCTACTTGGGTTTAAAAATTGTTTAAATAATCTTTCGCTTACTGTTGCGCGGTCTACGTGGCTCCATCATATGCGTGGACCTTGTCTCCCCGTCTACTTGGGTTTAAAAATTGTTTAAATAATCGTTTTGCTTATTGTTGCACATCTACGTGGCTCCCTTATATGGGTGGACCTCGTGTCCCCCGCCTACTTGGATTACAAATTGTTTAAAAAATTGTCTTGCTTATTGTTGCACATCTACGTAACTCCCTAATATGTGTGGGCCTCATATCCCCCGCCTACTTGGATTTACAAATTATTTAAATAATCGTTTTGCTTATTGTTTCATGTCTTCATGACTCCCTCATATTCGTGAACCTCGCGTCCCCCGACTACGTAGGTTTAACAATTATTTAAATAATCGTTTTGCTTATTGTTGCATGTCTACAAGACTCCGTTATAAGGCGTGGACCTCGTGACCCCCGCCTACTTGGGATTAGAAATTGTTTAAATAATCGTTTTGCTTATTGTTACACGTCTACGTGGCTCCCTTATATGGGTGGACCTCGTGTTCCCCGCCTACTTGGATTTACAAATTGTTTAAATAATTGTCTTGCTTATTGTTGCACGTCTACGTCATTCCCTAATAGTCGTGGACCTCATATCCCCCCTACTTGGGTTTAAAAATTGTTTAAATAATTGTCTTGCTTATTGTTGCACGTCTACGTGGCTTCCTTATATGCGTGGACCTCGTGTTCCCTGCATACTTGGATTTACAAATTATTTAAATAATCGTCTTGCTTATTGTTGCACGTCTACGTGGCTTCCTTATATGCGTGGACCTCGTGTTCCCTGCCTACTTGGGTTTACACATTATTTAAATAATCGTCTTGCTTATTGTTGCACGCCTACGTGGCTTCCTTACATGCGTGGACCTCGTGTTTCCTGCCTACTTGGGTTCACAAATTATTTAAATAATCGTTTTGCTTATTGTTGCACGTCTACGTGGCTTCCTTATATGCGTGGACCTCGTGTTCCCTGCCTACTTGGGTTTACAAATTATTTAAATAATCGTCTTGCTTATTGTTGCACGCCTACGTGGCTTCCTTACATGCGTGGACCTCGTGTTTCCTGCCTACTTGGGTTCACAAATTATTTAAATAATCGTCTTGCTTATTGTTGCACGTCTACGTGGCTTCCTTATATGCGTGGACCTCGTGTTCCCTGCCTACTTGGGTTTACAAATTATTTAAATAATCGTCTTGCTTATTGTTTTATGTCTTCATGACTCTGTCATATTCGTGGATCTCGCGCCCGCCTCGGCGTCCTCTTTGTCCGGCGCCCGACCCCCCCCCCCCTCCCCCTAAGGCCGGCCCTGGTCAGAGCGATATAAGTATTTAATTGTCTTCCGAAATCTAATCCAAATCTTAAAGTTCTAGATATCGCAAAAAATTATAATAAGAAAAAGCTAAAAATTTGGATTGGTACTAATATATTCTAGAATTTAAACAAAGAAAAAAAAAATTAAATAAATAAATAAATAAAAATTTAACCTTCCAGTGTGGGTGAGATAATCAATGTGGACCAAATATATTATTTATAGTGGAATCTTTGATTCCATGCCTAGTTTATAAGTTACTTAAGTTTTTTTAGTTTTAAGTACACCGGACTTATGTACAGGTAGCTATGTCTACCTCTATAGGATGTTTGCTGCTTCAGACATGTAAACATGTCCTGAAGTAAGCAATAACATGTAATACAACATGTACTACTCTGGTTTAAATAAATAAATAAATAAATAAGTATGAAATGACTCAATATCTATTTTTAAAATATAAAATGTTGGTTATAAAAATGAACATTGACACTTTGTGTTGATTTATTATTTTTTTTTTTAGATTATATGAGAAATTTCTTACGGTGGAAGACGTCAAAATGTTTCAGAGGAGTTCTTAGTAATTTTTGCATATACTATAAACAACGGCCTGAAGAAATGGAAATCTACAAGCGTCCTGTACAAGAAAATAACTTAGAAATATAATAATAGTGAAGTCAGTGCAAGTTTTCAGATCAGATATAATAAAATGTTTTGTATAATAAATAAAATAAGTAGCAGTATGATGTGTCAAATGAAGTGTTTATAACAAATTTAGAACCTCTACTTAAAATCAGAATTTAAAATAATGTGAGACGTTAGAGCCTTGGTTAAGAAAAAGCATTTTTTGTCTATACTTCAAGAAACTGAGTCGATATTAGTGCTGTGCTCTTGTACATATTTACTTAACGACGAATTAAAAGATTATGCCAAATGAACATTAAAATACAGAAAAAAGCCAAAATGATGTGTTATTGTTGTGAAAATTTCAACGAATAAAAGTGCTCAGCAAATCTAATTTTATAATTTTCTCACGGAGGGAGACGTCAAAATCTTTCAGAGAATTTCTCAGTAAATATTTTTCTACACAAGATTCAGATAATTATTTGAAAAAGTACACAAGAATGTTAAGAAAGCTTTTATTATCAGTAATTATAGTTCATAAACTGATTGTTTTTAATTTTACAAGATGTGTGCGGGAATCATGAGTTATTAAATTAAGCTGTTTTATACTTTCTACTATAAAAGAATATAGAGAAAGCTTTTTTCTCCCAATGATTCTTAGTTCATAAACTTTTGTTTTTAATTTTGCAAGATGTGTCTGATAGATTATTAATTCAAGTGGTTTCTAGTGAAAACTTCAACGAATCCAAGTGTTGAAAATAATGTAATTAATGATTGGCTTATGGTGAGGGGCACCAAATGATTCAGAGGAGCCATTTGTTCTGTGAATATACAGTACATGAAACCATAATATAAATTACTGTAATGGCTACTTTTTGAATCTACAACCAACATTTTAATTTGCTAGCTGATTGTGATGCAATAGTATGATTATTAGATCTAGTACCCTTGCAAGTCTTTGATAAAATATTATGAAAAAGAAATATGTGGATATCAAAATAATGAAATGAGTTCCAGCTTTAGAATGTGCAATAAAAGGCTAAAGGTAAATTTTAGCACAAATTTAATAATGTAATAATAATTTGTCAAAAAACAAAAGCAAATGGATGCATAAGAGTGTTTTGTAAAAAACTTAGTATCAGGTTCTGTTACGTAAGGGTAGTTAACTTGGCAAACTTTGAGCTTCGCATTTTGTAAAGGCTAGAGGATTAGGTGATTTCAGAGAAATAGATGCGAAAGAATAGTTTTTAAAAAACTTTGTACCGCCTGCTGCTATGGAAATGGCAGTTGACATGAGAACTCAACTTCTCAGCCAACTTTGAGCTTCAAATTTTATAAAAGCAAGAGAATCAGGTGATATAGAGATTTGAATTGTAATTCTGAGAACTTGTACTTTTTTCTTTTATTCCTTGCGATAGCTACAAAGAAAAAATATATTATTGTTATCGTTTTTAACAACTTTAAATTCTCTGTCGAAATACTAATAAAAGTTTAATGTTTTTATCCAAACAATCTTGCTCTCAACAACTGTCCAACTCTCTACAAAGAACTTGACTGAAAGCTTAAATGTTTTTTGAAACAATTATAATAAACACTTTTAAAAACTATTTTTTAAAGTATTTTCTATCTGTAAATTATTCATTATTATATTTTCTCTACAAAATATCTCAAAAAATGGTCCATTTCTATATCTTTTAAAAAATCAATTAATAAATTATTTTACAAAACTTCTACAATCCTTTACAAACTTTTGCAAGCAACGAGAAATTCTTTTCCAAAACCTTTACAATCACTTTACAAAAACTTTTACAAACGATAAGAATTTTTTCGTAAACCATAAGAATTATTTTTCGAAACCTATACAATATCCTAAAAAATTATTTACGTTTTATTTTATGAAAAGGAATTCTCCGAATAAATAATAAATGTTTGCGTTCTAAAGTCGAAATAAATTTCTTTCACGCGGATACTGAAAGTCAAACCCAAAAAAGTTGTGAAATCAATTAAAGTGTAGTTTTATACTTAACAGACATTATTTACAATGTAGTTTTACTCTTAAAAAGTTGTGAAATCTCTTTAAAAAGTTATTTTACAAAAGTAAAAACTTATAGGCAAGAATAAGTTTGGTTACTATTCTTATACATAGTTTGTACTTACCAAACATTATTTACTAAACTCTCCCACCCTCTCTTTCCCCTCACTCTCTCCCTTTGTACCAAAAACTTTAGTGAGAGCTTAAATATTTTTTCAAAACAATCAACACGTTCTTTAAAAAACTAATTTTTTAAATATATTCTATCCACACCATTTGTCTATAGTCCTTTTATTTATTCTGATCTCATATATTCAATAACCACTCTCTACAAATGGTAAGAATTTTTTTCATGACTGTACAAATAACTTTTATTTATTCGAATCTCATTTATTCAATAAGAACTCTGCAAATGGTAATAATTTTTTTCATGACTGTACCAATAATAATATTGTTAATATAAAACTTTCTACGAAAGTATAAAATAAGTCAAGTATAGACGTTTTTTCTGTATAATCTATAAAATAATAATATTTATGTTTTTTTAAAAGAAATCAAATAAATACCAGTGAAAAAGTCTTTTACTTCTTTGAGTCATTGTATGCTGAACAAATTATATGTAAGTAAGTACATTCAAATTGTTCATTGCAAATCACACAAATGAAAGTTGTGAAATCAATTATCGATAGTCAAGTAATGCAAACAACTCTCGGAAACAACTGTATGACTATTCTCAGAAATGTACTAAAATTTTTTTATCCTTCTATACAAATTAAACACAAGAAAGTACTGAAATCAATTTATTGTAGTCAAGTACCCATAAGTTAACTTGACTGAATAATACAACTTTTCGTAACTACTTAAAAATATTCAGTCAGCGGGCATAAAGTACTACTTAACGCCTAACAGGCGTAATAGCTCCCATACTCCTACCAAACTTTATAGAACCTACGCACTTTACGCCCGTGTGGGCGAAAATTATTTTAATTATATAACTACTATGCCTTCTTTTTATTTCTAAAATTCATAAGAATTTTATCAGATATTTACGAAAAGTCAAAGCCTATATAAAAAAATTACATAGTTACCACCACATCTCCATTTTTCATTGATCTTTCGCAATTTTGCAATTTCTATAATATTACGCATCTTGGGAGGACAATAGAAGTCTATAGAGCTGGTCTAGCAGGGGTGGTCCTCCAATCTTCAAAATTCTTCATTGTTTCAAAAAAACATTTAAGCTTTCAGTCAAGTTCTTTGTAGAGAGTTGGACAGTTGTTGAGAGCAAGATTGTTTGGATAAAAACATTAAACTTTTATTAGTATTTCGACAGAGAATTTAAAGTTGTTAAAAACGATAACAATAATATATTTTTTCTTTGTAGCTATCGCAAGGAATAAAAGAAAAAAGTACAAGTTCTCAGAATTACAATTCAAATCTCTATATCACCTGATTCTCTTGCTTTTATAAAACTTGAAGCTCAAAGTTGGCTGAGAAGTTGAGTTCTCATGTCAACTGCCATTTCCATAGCAGCAGGCGGTACAAAGTTTTTTAAAAACTATTCTTTCGCATCTATTTCTCTGAAATCACCTAATCCTCTAGCCTTTACAAAATGCGAAGCTCAAAGTTTGCCAAGTTAACTACCCTTACGTAACAGAACCTGATACTAAGTTTTTTTACAAAACACTCTTATGCATCCATTTGCTTTTGTTTTTTTGACAAATTATTATTACATTATTAAATTTGTGGTAAAATTTACCTTTAGCCTTTTATTGCACATTCTAAAGCTGGAACTCATTTCATTATTTTGATATCCACATATTTCTTTTTCATAATATTTTATCAAAGACTTGCAAGGATACTAGATCTAATAATCATACTATTGCATCACAATCAGCTAGCAAATTAAAATGTTGGTTGCAGATTCAAAAAGTAGCCATTACAGTAATTTATATTATGGTTTCATGTACTGTATATTCACAGAACAAATGGCTCCTCTGAATCATTTGGTGCCCCTCACCATAAGCCAATCATTAATTACATTATTTTCAACACTTGGATTCGTTGAAGTTTTCACTAGAAACCACTTGAATTAATAATCTATCAGACACATCTTGCAAAATTAAAAACAAAAGTTTATGAACTAAGAATCATTGGGAGAAAAAAGCTTTCTCGATATTCTTTTATAGTAGTTCTATTATTCTTTAATATTGATTATAAATTGTCGTTATGTTAATTTCCATTTTCCAAACACAAGGTAATTGTTAAAAAATTAGTGTTTACATTGTTGGTAATCTAAATTCTCGGTTGTTTCTAAATTCTTCATATAAATAAGAAGCTTTTCATTATAAAGTATTAATATACAATATATAATGTAATAATAATCATAATAATTTATACCGCGAGTATGTAGTATGATTAAATGACATGATTTTATCATATATAATAATTGCGTGATAATTATTATGATTATTACTATATGTTCATTCAATTGAATAAATTGTAATACATATCTGTTAACTTTTACTTGATATATATATATATATATATATATATATATCATATAAAAGTAGATATTATAACGATTATTCTATTGCATGAATACTTAACTGGCGGAGGAAAGAAATAGGTTCGGAGTTGTCTTTGCAGAGAGTATTTATTTTTAAATACTTTCTGTAATGGTTGAGGAAAGGAGGAACAACTCCCGTGGTTTAGTAGGGCTACAGGCGACGGACTCCACGGATTCATCTCTCTAAAGTGCATAATTTTATTATTCGACTAATTCAATAATTTTATCATGTCATAGAATTCTGAATTAGTAAAAGAAATATTTTCATGTATTTCATGAGAGTGAATTAAAAAAAAGTCCAACGCACTAATAGCAGTACCTCAATGGTAGCGTGGAACTAATAAATTAAATACCTACAAAAATCTATATTTATATGAACAATTTTCATGTTAATTTTCAGTATGCAGTCACACAAAAATTTTCGATGCTTTCGTACATACAAACGCTCCCATTATATTGACTTGTCTCTACATCACGTTTCCGAATCATCTGATGATTTTCACAAAAAAAGTAGCAGAATTATTTTTTATGGTGTACCTTCAACTTTGGGTAATATTTTAAATCGATAATATTTTGAAAACTTAAAAATAAATTCGAAAAATTACCAAACTCTGTATTACATATATTCATTTATTACACATATGAATGTTTATTATAAAGTCACCAATCAAGTCAATCAATCAAGAGACTTTCCAAAAAGGTTACAACAAAAATACTGGCATATTCTGCAAGTAAAATGCAAACTTTTTCCCAATCAATGTTCTATACAACAAATTTTGATATTTTGGTAAAATAAAGATAATCTTTTGAAATTTCAACCAAATATATTCATCAATGAGTATAATAAGTGGTTAAAACTTGATCGCACTGTAAATTACCCTCAATAAAAAACAAAAGCAAGTGAATAACATACACGCATAGCACGTGTTTTTCCATTTTCTAGTATAGATATATCCAAAAAATTACGATTTGAAAAGAAGGCTAAATCAGTTTTAACCTCGAATATCTCTGAAATTCATAAACGAATTCTTTTACTCTAAAAACGCATATAGTAAATAATATACACTCTACATCTCCGCCAAATTAAAAAAAATTAAAACAAGTTTTCTCTAGTTATCAGGCGACAAATAAAATAACTTTGTAAAATAGGAAAATTTTAAATGTCAAAAAGTAATCGTACGATCTTGATGAAAATTCACATAACTAACATCTATATCCCATACAAAATTGTCTAGAAATCTGTAACTGATTCATATAACCGTTCTCGAGAAATTACGATTTAAAAAAAAGTTTAAAAAATTTTAACCTCAAATATCTCTGAAATTTATGGACCAATTATTTTGCCCAAAGAACTCGACCAAGAGCTATCCACACTGAAAAAAAAGATTTGTTGTTTCAACTAAATATTTAGTAAAATATTTAGTAAAGTTATCTTTAGTTAAATCAACTAAATATTTCTCTGAAACAACTACATAAAGAGTAAAATCAACTAAATTATTTAGTTAAAATAATAATTAGTAAATTTAATTAAACATTTAGTTACTTCAAATATGGTATGGTTGATTCAATTAAAAGGTTTAATTGAAAGAACTAAATTGGTTTTCTTGAAACAAGAAAATAACTTCAAATAAATGTTTATTGTTTTTAGCAAAATCAATTGGTAGAGTTAACGAAATATTTACTTAAATCAAATAACTGAAATATTGATGAACCCAATCTCTAAAAACAAATAAATGTTTGTTTGAAACAACTACATATTTGGTTGATTTAAACAATTAAATATTAATTAAACAAGGAAATATCTCCGACGCATTAACTAAACCATTCATTCCTTTAACAAATATTTTGTTAACTCAACTATTTATTTAGTAACTTCGACAGCATGATTCTGTTCAACTAGCTAAAGGATTTATTAAAGAATCGAATCCTAATTTACAAAATCTTTACTTGTTACTACTAACTATTTCATAGATTCAAATAAATAAATTAGTTGAAGTGCCAATATCTGTATATCCAAATATGTTGTCATTCTTACTAAATACTTACTTGTTTTGAAGAAACCTTTTATTTAACCGACAAGATATTTAGTAACTGCAACTAACAGGTTTTGCAATATGAACAAAAGTGATTCGATAATTTTCTTCTCTCGTCAATCAAACGTTTCCTTGATTTGACTAAATATTTCTTAGAAGATACTAAATATTAATTAGATTTAACTAAATGTTTAGTTAAATAAGCATTATGACAATAAAAAAGTATGTAGTTAATTTGACTACATATTTCTTGGTTTCAAATAAATATTTTGTTAAAAGGACAAACTGCGTACTTCAATCTACAAAACTATTTCCTTACCCCAACCAAAATTTAGTTAAAAACTTTCTCTTACTCTTATTAAGTTACAATTAGTTGACTTGAATAAATGTTTGTTCGGTCTGACTAAAAATTAGTTAAAATGCCAGTGTCTTTGTATCCAAATACGTTGTCATTCTTACTAAATACTTAGTTGTTTTAAACAAACATTTTATTAAACCGACAAGATATTTAGTAACTGCAACTAACAGGTTTTGCAATCTGAACAAAAATGATTCGTCAATTTTCTTCCCTCGTCTATCAAACGTTTCCTTGATTTGACTAAATATTTCTTAGACGACAATAAATATTAATTAGATTTAACTAAATGTTTAGTTAAACAAGCACTATGAAAATATAAAAGAATGTAGTTAATTTGACTACATATTTCTTGGTTTCAAATAAATCTTTTGTTAAAAGGAGTAATTGCGTGCTTCTATCTACAAAACTATTTCCTCACTCCAACAAAATATTGGTTAAAAAATTTGTCTCGCGATTACTAAGTTACAATTAGTCAACTTAAATAAATGTTTGTTAGGTCTCATTAAAAAATTAGTTGAAATGCTAATGTCTTTGTGTCCAAATATGTTATCATTGTTACTAAATACTTAGTTGTTTTAAACAAACATTTTATTAAACCGACAAGATATTTAGTAACTGCAACTAACCGGTTTTGCAATCTGAACGAAAGTGATTCGATAATTTTCTCCTCTCGTCAATCAAACGTTTCCTTGATTTGACTAAATATTTCTTAGAAGATACTAAATATTAATTAGATTTAACTAAATGTTTAGTTAAACAAGCACTATGACAATATAAAAGAATGTAGTTAATTTGACTACATATTTCTTGGTTTCAAATAAATCTTTTGTTAAAAGGAGTAATTGCGTGCTTCTATCTACAAAACTATTTCCTTACCCCAATAAAATATTGGTTAAAAAATTTCTCTCGCGATTTCTAAGTTACAATTAGTCAACTTCAATAAATGTTTGTTAGTTCTGACTAATAAATTAGTTGAAATGCCAATGTCTTTGTATCCAAATAAGTTGTCATTCTTACTAAATGTTTACTTGTTTTAAACAAACATTTTATTAAGCCGACAAGATATTTAGTAACTGTAACTAACAGGTTTTACAATCTAAAATGTTGATGCCGGTAAGGTAGAGATCGTGTCGGTACTTCACACGGCCTTTTTTATTAAAGTTTACTAAATATTTCATAGTTTCAAATAAATCGTTAGTTACAAATGATGAGTTACACACATATTATTTAGTTTATAAATCATTAATTAAAATGTAATTAAGAATGTATATTAATTATAAGAATATAATTAATTATTAGATTGATGTGCGCGATATTTTACATTTACATGCAACTCTATACTTAGTTAAAATTGAAATTTTGTAGGGTACAAGCGTTGCGTAGCGTAGCGGTTAGAGCGTTAGCCTTGTAATCCGAGGGTCCCGAGTTCGATCCCACCTTAGGTCAAAAATTTTTTCTGCGTTTTTTTCTGTTAGATAATATGTAAATGCGAACCTGCGAGCGATAATTAATATAAATTAATGCGAATATGTAATAATAATTTGATTTAATATTAATAAAATTACTATATAATAACTATGCAGAATCCATATTAAGTTACAGGAGTTCAGGAAAAATCACCAACTTCAATGCGGATGGTTGTACGAAAAGGCTACAAGGAAGAAAAAACTTTTATTTCAAAATTATTAAAAAAAAAATTTTTATAATTTTTTTGAAATAATTAGCAATATATTTTGTAAAATTGACTAAACAGTTAGTTGATTCAACAAATCATTTATTCATATTTATTAAATATTTCGTTAATCTAATGCAGCGGTTAGTTAGTATCATAAAATATTTCACTGTTTTAATTAAATGTTTAGTAATTACAAACAAGTATTTAGTCAACATAATTGAATAATTTATCAAACAAGATAAATTGTTAGTTAATACAATGAATCGTTTAGTCAGTTTCACAAAATTATTTATTGATCCAGATAAATACTTAGTAATTTCAGTAAAATGTTTTGTCAAATTGATTAAGTATTTCATTGATCTTAATAATCTGTTAGTTCATCCAATGAATCGTTTAGTCAATTTCATAAAATATTTTGTTGCTCCAGATAAATATTTTGTAATTTCAGGAAAATCTTTAGTCAAATTGATTAAGTATTTCATTGTTCTTAATAACCCGTTAGTTCATGCAATGAATTGTTTAGTCAATTTCATAAATTATTTTGCTGCTCCAGATAAATGTTTTGTAATTTGAATAAAATATTTTATCAAATTGATTAAGTATTTCGTTGTTCTTAATAACTAATTAGTTTGTGCAATGAATCGTTTAGTCAATTTTATAAACTATTTTGTTGCTTTAATTAAATATTTAGTCATTTCAATACAATATTTTATAGAATTCATTTAATATTTTATCAATCTAAATAACCTGTTAGTTGATACAATGAATCGTGTAGTTAACTTCATAAAATATTTCTTTATTTTTAGTAAATATTTAGTTCATGTAACTAAATATTTTGTTATTTTAAATAACTAAATTAGCTGATTCAATATAATATTTAGTTGGCAGGCTTTAATGAAATCATTTAGTTGTTTCAACTAAATATTTACTTGAAACTACTAATCTTTTTTTTCAGTGCAAAATCTACCTCCACAAGGAATTTTGAAGAAATTACGACAATTTTCCCTCTGGAATCGTTGAACATACAAAACTCATTTTTTTCATTTTTCATGTTTTACGTTTATGTTAATAACCAAAGAACCGTGATAGCTAGAAACTTTTTTTTTTTTTAGAAAATATAGGTATTTTAATTCTCTTTTAAATGCTACCTATCCCATTCTGATACATACAGCCGTTCTCGAGAAATTACGATTCGAAAAAGAGGTTACAAAAATTTTAACCTCAAAAATCTCTTAAATTTATGAACCAATCATCTCTCTCAAAGAAAGGTGCAGGTGGCAACCAAAAATCTACCTCTACAAGGAATTTTGAAGCGATTAACACAATTTTACTCCCGTAAATTGTCGCCACCTAAAACACGTTTTTTTCATTTCTTAATTTTTTTCTCAAAAACTAACTAACAGAATGGATTCAATTTTATACAGATTATAGCTATTCATAATCTCCATTATTACGATTTTTTTTAAAACAATTGACCATTTAGTTTAGGAGTTATAAGCATTTAAAAAAAAACACGTTTTTGTTAATAACAAAATAACCGTGAAAGCTAGAGAAATTTTTTTTTTTTTAATATAGGTTTTTTTGTGCTCTTTCGAAGGCTATCTATCCGATTATAAAATTTAAATCCAATCATTAAAAAAAATCAAAAATAAATTTTTCGAAAATGAAAAATTCGACATAAAACAAAAACGAATCAGTTAGTCGTACAAAATTATTTTTTTCCCGAATTCGGAATCAAAAAACAAAAAAAATGAGACCCGTCCGGTTAAAATCGACCGCGTAGATCCGAAAATAAAACGGTATACACACACACACACACACACACACACACACACACACACACACACACACACACACACACACACACACACACACACACACACCACACACACACACACATCCATACAGACATTTTCTAAAATCATGTGACACAAACTTCTAACACCTTTATTCACGTTTCTAGAGCAATTTAAAGAAAATTAAAATTTTACTATTACAAAGCTTCCTCTATGAGGAAGCAAAAATTATTTTGCACTTTTACTGTCAGACATTGACACTTATTTAGCATAAGCATTAGCAAATGTTCAGTCAAAGTATAAAAATAATTTTTGCACTTTTCCTCACAATCATATATCATTACATGATATTGATCATTATAACTATTATTCCAAAAATCTAGAGTTTGGCTACTGAAAAGAAAAAGAAAAAATTAAAATTATTAGAGAAAGCCAAATGTTCAGTGAGCGTACGCTATACCGCTATACGTATGAAAAAGAAGAAATTTTTAATCGGTTTCCAGTTGAACAATGATTGCTAGAGCTTTGATATTTGGCATGGTAGTATAAAATGACATATGATTGCATAACAGCTACAAAAAAAAAAATTAAAAAACTTTATTTTATATTTTCACTTTGAGAAAGATTGACCATGTTAAGTAAATTCCAACATTTTAATATCCAAAGTCCAAAATAAATTTTTCCAATTTTTTTTATATAGATATTATACAGTTATACCATTATGTGACATGCTTTTCCAAATATTAAAGCTATAGCTACTATACGTTGCAAGAAAAAGAACAGAATAATTCTAAAATGCCACAACTTCAGTAAGCGTACCATTGAATACATGAAAAAGAAAAAATGTTTAAGCGGTTTCCACTTGAACTATGACTGCTAGAGCTTTGATATTTGGCATGGTAGTATAAAATGACCTACGATTGCATAATATCTGTGCAAACAAAATGAGACAAATTTATTCTATATATTTACTCTGATACACATAGATGAATTAAATATTATATATCGTTTATGTGTTACAACTATCAAAATCATCTTACGATGGATTATTTCTTGGATTACCTTATTTTAATTTGAAGTTTAATCAATCTGTCTAAAATTCAACTTGATAACTTATTTTCATAAAATATCCCTTTACAAAATTTTTTGATTAGATTATTAGTATACTGACTTTCTTTTAGAATGAGGTTTTATATTAAAATATCAAGTTTTATTTCTTTGGCGGGAATAAGTTATTAAATAAAAATTTATCAAAATTTGTCAGTATAGGTAGTTTGTTTGCACAAGAAACATTTTGAATGTATGTGAATTTCCATCACTTCTTCGAAGAAGTCAGCCCTCGGAAGGTGATTTTAACATTTGTAACATATGAGCTATATCTTATAATATAGGAATAATGTAAGTCTATAAGATTTATAGATTTTGAAGGAATTTTATAACAACTTCATAAATCACTACTGGAGGTTCATTTTAAGCAAGAAGAATTTCATATTTTCAATAAAACTACCAAGACTGTCGAGAAAAACCGCTGCCAATTCATTGGCACTTAGCTTCCTCAAACTTAATTTATTGATCCCTTTAATTAATTTTTACTTCTAATATTTAAAATTTAATACTTTATATTTTATGGTTAGACTAACTAGGAGAGGGTCATGTCTCCGGATTCAGCTTTACGGAAAAGCTACATCTGTGCCAAATTTCAGGACGATTGCATAATTTTTACTCTTGTTATCGTGCGACAACGAAAAGCAAATTTTTTCTAATATAATTTTTTTCTAAAAGACAAATGAATATAATCTCTTGAAATTTTAACCACATATAGTCCTCAATTAGTGTAATAACTGGTTAAAATTTCAAGTCGATAAATCAAGTATTCTTTGCGAAAACGCGATTTGAAAATAAAAAAAAAATTTTTATCCTCAAATATCTTTTTTCGTAATGGACCGATTTTTTTGGGCAACGAACTCGATCTGAAGATATATAAAAGCTACATCTGTGCCAAATTTCAGGACGATTGGATAATTTTTACTCTTGTTATCGTGCGACAACGAAAACGCAAATTTTTTCTAAAATAATTTTTTTCTAAAAAACAAATGAATATAATCTCTTGAAATTTTAACCACATCTAGTCTTCAATTAGTGTAATAACTGAGTATTTATGTCAAGTCGATAAATAAATTATTTTTTGAGAAATTAATTTATGAAATATAAATAAGTTTTCTTTAATAACAAATGACAGAGTGAAGATATTTTAAATTTAAAAAAAAGAAAATATAGGTAATTCAAAAACATTTCAAGAAAAGTTTATTATATTATGTATAATGGCTGTAAGATATGAAAAAATCAAAAAAATTAAAAATTCAAATTTTTTCGTTCGAAAATAATTTTTTTCTAAAAACAAATAAAGATAATCTCTTGGAATTTTAACCACATATAGTCTTCAGTTAGTGTAATAACTAGGTATTTTTGTCAAGTCGATAAATAAATTATTTTTTGAGAAATTAATTTATGAAAAATAAAAATTTTTCCTTAATAACATTTGACATAGTGAAAATATTTTAAATTTTCAAAAAAGAAAATATAGGTAATTTAAATACCTTTCAAGAAAAATTTATTATATTATGTAATAATGACTGTAAGATATGAAAAAATAAAAAAAACTGAAAATTCAAAATCGTTTTTTGGTTATAAAACAAAAGAAAATTAATAAAATCTCAAATCCATCAGGGTATTTTTCTTTTCCCGCAAGACAAAGAAAATAAGCTTTACCCGGCGAAAATCGGTCGGTTCGTTTCAGAGATATGAAGAGATATGAACACACACACACACACACACACACACACACACACACACACACACACACACACACACACACACACACACACACACACACATACACACCCACACACACACACACACACCCACACACACACATACACACACACATACACACACACACACACACAGACACACACATCCACGAAAACAGAAATTATCAAAATCAACTAATATACACGTATATCGCCTTAAAACATCTTTTTGAACATTTTTTTTCAAAAATTTTTTTCACCGTTACAAAGCTTCCTCTGGCTGTAGGTCAACGCCAAAGTTCGCTTGAGTAGAAGCAACACGCGCCCGAGTACGCTCCACAATTAACCGTGTTTCTTGAGAGAAGTTTTAACTGTTTCGCCCGATAATCATCTAGTGTGATAGTGCCGTGTCCGCCGAAGCTATTTCGCAGATTTCCATACTTCATCGTCGGGTACTTGCGTCGTTGTGATGTGACAAAATTGAGCGATCGTGCAACAGGCGAACTCAACCTGCCTCCCAATCTTCAAGGGCCAGACCATCCTGCTACGCCACTGCTGCCCCGGAAATTCCGCAGTCAAAGAGAAGGACGTCAGATACGAGTCTAGCTAAACTGCATGATAGTTTTCGCTAGTTAAGGTAAGCGTGCACCTCTGGCGAAAAAAATCACGTGATTAATCATATGATTTATCTCTTGATTTCTCACGTGATTTCTCACGTGATTTCTCATGTGACGATTTCGCGCGATTTTTCACGTGACTAATCACGTAAAAAATCACGTGACAATACAAACATAAAAAAATTATATATAACGCTTATTCTTTAATGACACTTGTTACCTGAATGGATAGCAAATACATTATCGCAGAAAAAACGATACATTCAATTTCCGACCCAACCGAGAATCGAACTCACAAACTTTGGGTTCCTGCGCAGGCACCCTATCCAGTACGCTATCACTCGCTTGAAAGATTGTGGTCATTTTCGCCTACATAAGCTCCATTCTCCATATTTGTTGCTATTTTAGTTAGATTATTTATGTAAAATATCAATGATTTGTAAAAATGATTTATTTATACACTATTTTAATAAAATGCGTAACTTACATTAAAACATTAATTAATTAAATTCGAATAACTTAAGAATGTAGTTAATTTATTAGTAAATTAATTTTTTTTTCTTTTTAAACAAAATACCGAATTATTTATATAAAATGTTATGTATGTAAAATTGTAAATAATGATCATTACGTATTTAAAAATTTGTATTACTTTTAAAAAAATTATTCGAATTTAATTAATTAATATTTTGATGTAAGTTACTGATTTTCTTTAAATAGTGTATAAATAAATAATTATTAGAAATCATTGATATTCTAGATAAATAATCGTCCTTCATATTTATTTAATTGCTGTTTAATTTCGATTATTTAATTTGTTACTTAATTTTGATCATTTTGAAAATAAGTAATTTGTATTGAGATATTAAATAATTAAATTCGAATAACTTTTTCAAAAGCAATAAAATTTTTTAAAAACGTAATGATCATTATTTACAATTATATACATAACATTTTATAAAAAGTAATTCGGTATTTTGTTTAAAAAAAAAAATTAATTTTGTACACGGAATAGTACATTACGATACGTGGGCCCTCACTAAGATATCTTTTGTTCCTACTAGTATAAAGAAAATAAATCTCCAACCTAGATTAGTTCTAGGTGACTCGGCCTGTTTTATCCTTGCGGAGTAATCCCAGACCTTCCTCTTATTCTACCTTATTTTCGAAGGACGACTCTTATCGCTGCTAAATCCTGAATTGCGAGGCGAATACACGACTACGCGGTACTTCAAAGAACTGTGCACTATGTGAGTAAGAGAGTTCCCGGGAGTTAAAAAAAAAAGAAGAGATTGAGTAGAGACTGCTGAAAAACTGAGAGCGAGCGTCCCGCGTCCACTGGTTTTATATTCCCTTCGATAGATAATTTAATAGTTCAACTATTGAGGTATCTATATTACGCACAAGCTCTTTTGTGATACTTTATATGATGAGCTTGCGCATATATGATCAGGTATCGAGCTTTGATTCGCTCGTTACCTTAAGTTATCTCAACCATGATCATCGCGTGCTTTTATATTTATATGGTTCCCCCATAATATGCTCTTTTATGCTCACTCTCTTTTTTTATCATTCGTTCGCGAACGTCCTGCCTTCATGCTTCAACCCTCTACTTTTTTTATCTTAAATCACTTTCAAATTTCGCGAGTCATCATTTCCCCTCTCTCTCTCTTTCTCGTGCAGTTACCTAGCCCTTTTCATTATGCGTGCACAGATAGCTATCTCGTAGTTGGTCACGCTTCTATCCGCGCGCGAGAGCGCACCAATTTTAAATTGAGTCGATCAGGTAACACCACGCGAAGCATAATTATTCATAGAATGATACATCAAAAAAATGTTCTTAATCTATTAATAATATAATACGTTTTTTTTATGATACTACGCGAAACAAATATTTCTCTAACCGCGTTTCTTGAATTTTGAATTTCGCGCCATTGATGACGTCAGGAACTAGGCACCGCCCATCATACTGCTGTGCTGGTCTTCGGGGGCGGTGCTATGATGACTCCGTCGGTAATGGTGTGTTCTTCTTGAACCTCGTCTTACCTTAGCGCGGGACTTATGAACTAGTAGATGAAAAAAAATCCTTTATCTCGTATCCCTAAATGGAAATGGGATGGCATACGTGTCTCCATTTCCATTCTCTGCAATTGTGGCCCGTTGCAATTGAAAGCAATAAAATTACGTGCAATTTCTCAATTACCATTGAGATAAAAAAATGTCTTTCAAAGAAACAAACACAGATGAATCCTCATCCGATGGTTCTGAAGACGAAGAAGAACTCTTAAAAAATTTTGACCAAGAGGCAAAAATAATTGTAGAGTCAGAAACATGACCAAAGAAGTCTTCCGAACGCTACCTCCTAGTCTACAACGCTTACAAAAAATGGAAAGAATAAAATAAAAATTCACTTTCAACAAACTCCGAAGCAAACAATTTAATTGTTTACTTTAACGCCTTAAAACTAAAATTGAAACCGCCAACTTTATGGAGCATATGGAGTATGCTTCGAAATACATTAAATACAAAAGACAATATTGATATTACTAAGTTCTTCGCTTTAAGAAGTATGATAAAAAATTATGGTAAAGGTTACAAACCTAAAAAATCAAAAACTTTAACCTGGACTGAAGTTATGAATTTTTATGATAACAGCCGATGATCAAGTGTATTTAGCCACAAAGGTAATTCATTATTTATATATTCACTTCGCAATTAATACTCTTATACTTGCCTAATTTACGCTATATTTTTAACATTCACAGGTACTACTTACATTTGGAATTTGTGGTGCACTCCGCTGTGATGAATTAACTAATATGAAACTTAAAGACTTAAAAGACTTGGTTGATGCCTTTCTAGTATCGATCCAACATAACAAAAACGACTACACTGGCGAGTTTCTTATTGGAAACCTTTTCTATAACAAGGTTAAACGTTACATTTCCTTAAGACCAACCGATCAGTCTAGAGACAGATTTTTTATCCACTACAACAAAGGCAAATGTACTCGTCAAGTCATTGGAAAAAATAAGATATGTGAAGTACCACAGACTATTGCTTCTCATTTAAAATTACAAAATCCAAAAAAGTACACAGGTCACTGCTTTAGAAGAACAGCAGCAACGCTTCTTTCTGAATCCGGTACAAACATGCAAATGATCAAACAACTAGGAAGGTGGTGTTCGGATGCTATAGCACAAGGCTCACTTTCACTACATAATAGACAAATGATTTTCAATTGTATTATCCGTACAGCTACGACAAACACTCATCCAAAACCATCGACAAGTACTACACCCAATTAAGCTGACTCCGACTCCCATTCAAATTGGTCGCATTCCAACCAGGAATTCACTACGAAGCCGTTCCATCCAATTCCAAGTAAGCATAAAAAATATTAATATACTAGATAAGTTTGCTCGATGCCACCTGTACTATCTTTCATTCCTAACAAACTTTATTTCAGACCAACAACTCAACTTTACCACAGCCAGCAATAAGAAAATACTTACACCGGAAAACAATGAAAATCAACCCTCGACAAACCACAACAGCAAAACAATTCTTTCAAAAACACCAGTGAAAGTAAGATTCAACGATAAAGTAACTACTCAACCACCTCCATGTAAAAAAAGAATTCTTGAAAATTTAAATCCTCAAATTCAAGATGAAATGTCTCATTCGAAACCAAAGACAAATACTACACCTGACAAAGATGAATCTGATTACAATTTAAATTGGTCAGATTTCGAAGAAGAAATCACCTGTACTACTTTTCAGTCGTAACAAACTTTATTTCAGATCAAAAACCTACTACGACAACAAGCAATACAACAACTCTTCAACTGCAAACCAACACCAATGCATCAAAAAGAATTCTTAAAAATTTAAATCTTCAAGTTCAAGATAAAAATCAAAACCAACATCAAAATAAATCACTGAATGCAGATAAAAATCAAAATCAAGATCAGAATAACTCATTGAATGATCAAATAAATTCAACTTTAAACAAATATATTAAAATTAAAAATTGCACTATCAACGGCAATTTAATTGCAAATATTAATAATTACAAATCTGATAAAGAAAATTGTTTGAGAATGCCATAAATTATAATGAGGACATGCTGTGGGTGTTTATAAAATAAATTGAGAGCCAAACACTTTAGTAAATTAAATTATAATATATTGAAAATATCGATTAAATTAAATAACTATTACAAATTTACATGAAAACGCATTAAACTTGATTGAACAGTTGATGGTACAAGGTTGATATTAAATGTGTGAAAATGTTACAATAAATAAGTTGAGTGTATGTCTGTTACATAATTGGTTGAGTGTATGAGTGTTACAAATTCTGTATAAGTGTATGTGAGTTGTACAATTTGAGTGTATGAGTTTTTCGGTGTGAGTGTGGATGAGTTTTTCTGAATTACGTTGAGAATCTCTGATGAGAGTAACCATGCAATAAACAACACAATCAATATTATTGATTTGACTGTGTTTGAGTTGTAATGAGATGACACGATTAGATATTATTGATCCAATCGTGACTGAGTAATTCCTATTGTACCGTGTGGACTGCATAAAATGGCCGCATGTAATTGAGTATTTAGCTTCTCGTACGTAGCGATTATATTAATCGTCTACGCCGATGAGTTGGTCCAGTGATGATTATTCCTCAACGACGATGAGCAGGTGAGAAGAGTCGTAAGATGAGTGTGATGATCGAAATGAGAAAGCCGCTGAGATGAGTGTGAGGATGCTAAGCAGCCGATGAGGGAAGCCAGATGAAAACCCCAGTTGAGAAGCAGCAGTTGAGTGTTGCGTAGTGGTTGTTGAGAGGTACCACGGCCGCCTCGTGGCCAACAAGATGTAGCGAGCCGGTGAGAAATGCCATGTGACGAGATGCCGGGCGAGCAGCACTGCTATACGAGGAGATGCCGCGTGAGGACTCCCATGTGAGAGACAGTGTCGTACGTTAAGCACTGCACTATGCGACGATGCCGTGTGAGCCTATCCCAGGTGGAAATCACTACCGTCTGATATATCGCCTTGTGAGAAATTCCATGTAGAAAGAGTGAGAGCGACCACGCTTGAGCCTCTCTCATGAGAATTGCCGAACGTACACACTGAAACTCTCCACGAGGTCGACCGTAACATGGATGGATTTTGAGTAGAGTGAGAATGCCGTGTGAGTCAGCCATGCGGCCTCGTGGCGAGCACACCGTCCAGACGAAAAGAGAGAGTTTGACTAGAGAGAATGAGTGAGCACTTCCGTCTTCTTCTTCGCCTCGTTGTTACCGAGGAGTGAGTCAAATCAGTGTCTCTCTCATTTACATGTGTAAACGTGAGAGAGACGGTATGATTTTTGCCATAGTCGGCTAATCAGTGTAGCGAGTCAGCTGTTCCGCAGAGAGCAGCTGATGAGTGCTGCCGTCGCGCGGCCGCCTGCTGAGTTATCCCTAAGTCGCGCAACCGCGGGAAATTCAAACATTGATATTTCCCAAACAAAAATCATTTGTAAAGAAAAAAAATCAAACAAAAATTTATTTTATATTGAGATTAATATATTGGAAGTTTAAATTATTAAGACCAAAGTTTATTAATTTAAATATAAATCTTGTATTAATTATTGTATTAATATTTGATGTTAATATATTGAAAAAGTTTAAATTATTAAAATCAAACTTTATTGTACTTATTTCATCACCTTATTTCTTTATTTTTTTAATGAATGTGTTTCTGATGCCCGCCCCGACCAGCAAAACCTCGGCTTCGCCTCGGTCTTGCAAATGTCCGGCGGGCATCAAACTATCTGTGCAACAGCAAAAGTTGGAGACACCCAAAAAACCAGCTCTCCACGCCGGGCCGAAAGAAAAAACAGTCGTTAATATCGGCCGAGCTACCCAAAGCGGCCGAGAGAGGCACTATTATCGAGCGGGCCGAAACAAAAACTAACACTAAAACACAGCTAGCAGACGACAACGCAATTTTATTAATTATTTAACAATTACAGAACGAACTTTCGGCCGGGAAGTAAGAAAAATAGTATACAATACTTGGACCGGAAATTGGATGCCCTGGGCGTGCGTGGTATGACGCCCGAGGCGAAGCCGGAAATCCAATTTCCGGCCCACGTATCGTAATATACTATTCCTGGAAGGACTATATAGAAAATTTGTCTAGAGAGTACACATCACTTTGGTGTAGCGACCGCCAGCCTTTGGCACACTGAGTATGCCAATTCTCACGTGATCGGACAGAAGTCACAGTCTGTTGTTTATGCCCTAACCTAAAAATATCAACTTTTCTTATGATTATTAAGCTCTTGTAGTGTACTTATTGTATGAAACTCGTGTGTACGGCAATCATTTACCGCATGAGATGTTTTTCACACGAGCGAAGCGAGTAATAGTAAATAATTATCTCTCACACCAACTCATAATGTGCTATTTACGCATTTACCGCTTCCGATCGATTGGTATACTCAGTGTGCCAAACTGGCAGACCTACTACAGAAATGTATGGCGCCACTGCTCTAGTAGTTGTGGTTAGATGAGTCCCGGAACTTTTTTTCCGTGTATTTACCTGATTTCTACCTTACCGGCACTACATTCTTAAGTTATTTGAATTTAATGAATTAATGTTTTAATGTAAGTTACGCATTTTATTAAAATAGTGTATAAATAAATAATTTTTAAAAACCATTGATATTTTACATAAATAATCAAATTGAAATAGCAATAAACATGGAGAATGCAGCTTATGTAGGTGAAAATAACCGCAATCTTTCAAGCGAGTGATAGCGTAATGGATAGCATGCCTGCGCAGGAACCCAAAGTTCGTAAGTTCGATTCTCGGTTGGGTTGGAAATTATATGTACCTTTTTTGTACGATAATGAATTTGCTATCCATTCAGGAAACAAGTTTCATTAACGAATATGAAATTTATGTTTGTATTGTCACGTGCTTTTTGACGTGATTAATCACGTGAGAAATCGCGCCAAATCGTCATGTAAGAAATCACGTGAGAAATCGCGTGAGAAATTACGTGAGAAATCAAGTGATAAATCACATGATTAATGACGTGATTTTTTTCGCCAGGGACGTATCTACCTCACCGCGATATAGTACCGCGTAACCGTTTGCCCAGGCTCGTCGCACCTGGACAACGGCTTCGAATAGGCCCTCTAGTGCGGAGAGAGCAAGTATGTGGAGAGAGTGTAGGCTCCGGGCTCGCGCATCATCAAGGTCAGATGCAAGATCGAATCACCGGCTATTTCAAAGCCGGTGAGTGCGCACAAAAGATGCGCACACGTGCCGCCCCGCCACCTACCCTCTCTCTGATACTTATACGTGTATGCATCGCGCCGCGATCGCGACCGTTCTCTCACTTCGCCGCTTTACTTGGCGAGCGCGCGCGTAGGATACCGTGCACGTGAGGCATATTATATCTCACGTACATGGCGTAAATTAACGCATGCGTGAGGTCAGCCACCGAGACAGCTTACGTCTATAATACAGTGCTGGCGCAGCGTTAAGATAGAATATTCAACGTATTAAATCGCTTCTTTTATATTACTGCTCTTTTACCAAACCTCAACTTCTTTTATTTAATAAACAATAGCCTTTATTATTAAAATTAACTGCTCGAGTTATCTTTTCACGACCTTAGTCATTCCCCGTTCTCCGCCGCCTCCGCGGTCGTTACGTTAGTGAGAACGCATCGTTGACATCTGAGCAGCTGGCACACGAACCAGGAACCCGGTAAGGAGTTCGAGTCCCTGGCAGAAATAAAGCACGAGTCTCCGACTTGCGTGTTGCACGCTAAGTAACCAGATTAGGTTTAGCATTGCACAACGTTGCCCTACTGAAAAAAGTCACGTGATAAATAGCACGATTAATAGCACGATTAATAGCATGATTAATAGCATGATTAATAGCACGATTAATAGCATGATTTATAGCATGATTAATAGCATGATTAATAGCATGATTAATAGCACGATTTATAGCGTGACAAATACCATGACATTATCGACCAGATTTGGCATGCTACTTATCACGGTATTAATCATGCTATCAATCATGTTATTAATCACGCTATTAATCATACTATTAATCACACTGTTTCGTATATTATTTATTTCAACTAAATAATAACAATAAAAATAAATAAACATATTATTTATTCTATTTAATAATAACAATTAAAAACCGCTGCCAATTCATTGGCATGTGGCTTCCTCAAACTTAATTTATTGATCCCTTTAATTAATTTTTACTTCTAATATTTAAAATTTAATACTTTATCTTGTACGGTTAGACTAACCAGGAGAGGGACATGGGTCCGGATTCAGCTTAAACTGTGCGTTATATCTTTTTTCGTAATAGACCGATTTTTTTGGGCAACGAACATGATCTGAAGATATATAAAAGCTACATCTGTGCCAAATTTCAGGACGATTGGGTAATTTTTGCTCTTGTTATCGTGCGACAATGAAATCGCAAAATTTTTCTAAAATAATTTTTTTCTAAAAAACAAATGAAGATAATCTCCTGAAATTTTAACCAAATATAGTCTTCTATAAATTTAATAAGTGGTTAAATTTTTAAGTCGATAAATCAAGTATTTTTTGAGAAAACGCTAAGAAAATTTTTTAAAAAAATTTTTAACCCCAAATATCTTTTTTCGTAATGGACCGATTTTTTTGGGCAACGAACTCGATCTGAAGATATATAAAACCTACATCTGTGCCAAATTTCAGGACGATTGGATAATTTTTGCTCTAGTTATCGTGCGACAACGAAAACGCAATTTTTTCTAAAATAATTTTTTTCTAAAAAACAAATGAAGATAATCTCTTGAAATTTTAACTACATATAGTCTTCAATTAGTCTAATAACTGGTTAAAATTTCAAGTCGATAAATAAAATATTTTTTGAGAAATTAATTTATGAAATACAAAAAAGTTTTCCTTAATAACAAATGACAGAGTGAAGATATTTTAAATTTTAAAAAAGGAAAATATAGGTAATTTAAATACCTTTCAAGAAAAGTTTATTATATTATGTAATAATGGCTATAAGATATGAAAAAATCAAAAAAACTAAAAATTCTAAATTCGTTTTTGGAAAATAATTTTTTTTCTAAAAAACAAATGAAGATAATCTCTTGAAATTTTATGCACATATAGTCTTCAATTAGTGTAATAACTGGTTATTTATTTCAAGTCGATAAATAAATTATTTCTTGAGAAATTAATTTATGGAATATAAAAAAGTTTTCCTTAATAACAATTGACAGAGTGAAGGTATTTTAAATTTTAAAAAAGGAAAATATAGGTAATTTAAATACCTTTCAAGAAAAGTTTATTATATTATGTAATAATGACTGTAAGATATGAAAAAATTAAAAAAACTAAAAATTCAAAATCGTTTTTTGGTTATAAAACAAAAGAAAATCAATAAAAACTCAAATCCGTCAGGTTACCTTTCTTTTCCCGCGAGACGAAGAGAATAAGCTTTACCCGACGAAAATCGGTCGATTCTTTTCGGAGATATGACACACACACACACACACACACACACACACACACACACACACACCCACACACACACACACACACACACACATACACACACACACACACACATCCACGAAAACAAAAATGATCAAAATCAACTAATATACACATATATCACCTTAAAACATCTTTTTGAACATTTTTTTTTTCGAAAACTTTTTTCACCGTCACAAAGCTTCCTCTATGAGGAAGCAAAAAAATTAAACATAATAACATTATCCGGGTTCCATAGTACTACCATTACCGACCGAGCAATTCACACAGTTTCAAGCTGATTAAAAATAAAATACATCGAATCACAAAAAATCAAGAGAACACTTCGCTGCGGTTTGAACGTTCTATCATCCAGTAAAAGTTTGGAGTCGAAATATCAAGTTGTTTTTGCAAAAATCACTTGATATTTCGACTCCAAACTGTGTGAATTTCTCGGTCGGTAACGGTACGACTATGGCACCCCCTTATGTTACGTTATGTTGTGTTATATAAATATCCAGCTGGAATTGCAGGTAAATCTGGGATTCCAGTGGGTCTATTGAAAATATTTAGGTGAATATCTAACTAAATTCTGTAAATATTTATTTAAGTTATATTACTTTCTCAAATAGAAAGACTTTATCTAAAGTCTAAACGAGAGAAGCCAAGCCTTGTAATTTTGTAAAGACGTTCAAAAACGAGGCACGCCTCGTCATAGGTCGATATACCAATGACATTGGAAAAGTCGTGCGGACGATGCCATTTGACTTCCTTATCTACCATTGGCGTCACTTACTTAGTAAGAGGAGTTTGCCCCAGCTCGCCAGCTAGCGGGAGAGATTGCCAGCGCCCTAACGCAGCGGAGTTTGCTCCAGCTCCCGCTAGGCGGCGAGCTGGTGTAAACTCCTCTTATTAAGTAAGTAACGCCAAGAGTAGATAAGGAAGTCAAATGGCATCGTCCGCACGACTTCTCCAATGTCATTGGTATGTCGAACTACGAGGCGTGCCTCGTTTTTGGAACGTCTTTACATAATTACAAGGCTTGGCTTCTCTCGTTTAGACTTTGGATAAACGAGAGAATAGAAAGTTTTGTCTTTCTATTTGAGAAAATAATATAACTTAAATAAATATTAACAGAATTTAGTTAGATATTCACCTAAATATTTTCAATAGACCCACTGGAATCCCAGATTTACCTGGATATCCACATAACATAACGTAACATAACGTGCCATAACGTTATTATTATGTATATTGCTTCCTCCTAGAGGAAGCTTTGTGATAGTGAATTTTTGAGTTGTTGTAAAAACATGTTATAATTGTGTTCCGAGGTGTTAGGAATCAAAATACATGGTTTTTGAAAAATGTCTGTATGGGATGTATGTGTGTGTGTGTGTGTGTGTGTGTGTGTGTGTGTGCGTGCGTGCGTGCGTGTGTGCGTGTGTGTGTGTGTGTGTGTGTGTGTGTGTGTGTGTGTGTGTGTGTGTGTACGCCTGGATCTCAGCTTCTACTCGATCGATTTTGACCGGAGAGGTCTCATTTTTTTTGTTTTTTTTTTGCGTGATGGCAGGTCAAAAAACCGTTTTTTTATTGGGGCGATGCGTTTTTGTTTTTTTTCAAATTTTCGATCTTCTCAAAACTGTTTTTTGATTTTTTTTAATGATAGGATCGAGTTATTCGAATCTGATGGGTAGCGTTCGAAAGAGAATGAAAATACCTATATTTTCTAAACAAAAAAAGTTTCTAGCTATCACGGTTCTTTTGTTATTAACAAAAACCTGTTTTTTTTTAGAAGCTTATAACTCCTAAACTTAACGGTCAATTTTCTTGAGAAAAACCATGATAATACAGAATATAAATAGCTATAATCTGTTAAAATTTGAATACATTCTGTAGGCTAGATTTTGAGTACAAAATTGAAAAATGAAAAAAATCAGTTTTGTATGTCCAACGATTACAAGAGTAAAATTGACTTAATGGCTTCAAAATTCCTTTTCACGGTAGATTTTTTATAGTTCTCGGTCGAGTTCTTTGGGCAAAATGATTGGTCCATAAATTTCAGAGTTATTTGAGGTTAAGAATTTTTTGACATTTTTTAAAAATCATAATTTCTCGAGAAAGGCTCCATGTATCTGAATGGGGTGGGTGGCATTCGAAAGAGAATTAAAATACCTATATTTTATAAAAAAAATTAATTTTCTATCTATCATGGTTCTTTAGTTATCATCAAAAACAAAAACGTGTTTTTTTTTTAAACTTATAACTCCAATGATGTTATCATTAGTATATTATAAAAGTGTATAGTATTGGCGTCAAAATGTAATATGTTTGAATTTTCAAGATTGAATTCTTGAGTTTAAATATTCAAAACTGATGAATAATTAAAATAGTATAAGAGTAGGTGGCACTCCGATCGGGGTAGCGTGTAGTGCAGTATGTATTCCAGCAGGGTCCAACAAGCTGTGGGTTAGTCACGAATCCCGCAGTACTGCATACAATGCATTATGAATGCATTATATTCTGCATTATTATAATTTATTTGTGAGTTGTGAACTTCTTTAAAAAAACACGTTTTTGTTAATAACAAAAGAACAATGATAGCTATAAAGTTTGCTTCCTCATAGAGGAAGCTTTGTAACGGTGAATTTCAGTAGGGTGTAGCGTCTGCTGCCTAATCTGGCTATTGGGTCTCCGAGAGTCGAACCGGAGGACCAAAAATGTATACAAATGAACGTATACGGAGTTTATATTGTTAGGGTTTATCGCCGAGAGAAAATAATAAATTGTATACACTCTGAAAGTCTTTTCTCCAACCCGCTCGAAAGTAAAGTTGAAAGCAAAAGGAATAAGAACGCTACGCGCGTTCGAGTAAAATAGGCAAGCAATACGCAAGGTACGAGGGGTGTTCAAAAAGTAAGTTTCCCTAGTCTGCCGTTTTGCCCCAGCGCCATCTAGCGAGCTGGGACCGAACATAGTTTTAGTTTAGGATATACCGATAAGAGCGGAACCGGTCTTAGCTGCCGAAAAAATTTTTTTCATCAGTACCGGCTCGGAAACCATGGAGCTACCTGTGAAAAACGTGTGCACCTGTGAGTTGCGTGCAGTCATTCGCTTTTTAACTGCAAAAGGGCTTAATGGCAACGAAATTCACACTGAATTAGTGCATATCCGGTACCACGATAAATGCAGATCGTTACTGTGAAGTGCTAAATAAACTTAAAAGTGCCGTTAAACGAAAGCGTCCTGGAAAATTATCGAGAAAAGTGTTGCTTTCTCACGACAATGCACGGCCTCATTCAGCAAAAAAAACACAAACCTTACTGGAAAAATTCAAATGGGAAATTTTTGATCACCCACCCTACTCTCCAGATCTCGCACCAAGTGACTTTTTTCTTTTTCCTAAATTAAAGGAAAGTTTGGGTGGCCATCATTTCAATTCAAATGATGAAGTGAAAGACATCGTTAAATTATTCTTTAAAAAACAGGGCACGGATTTTTATAAACAAGGTTTGTCAAAGCTTGAGAACAGATATAAAAAATGTATTCAAGTCCAAGGGGACTATGTAGAAAAATAGTTTATAAGTCAAACAATAAATACATATGTTACTTTAACTTAAAAATTGTGTTTTGCTTTTTTCCCGGAGCAGGGAAACTTACTTTTTGAACATCCCTCGTATATGCAATAGGCAAACTGATAATACGAGAGCCTCGCGTAATATCAGCAAAGCAAAAAAATAGCAATTGGGCAATAAGTAAAGCAAGGGGTAAATATAAGTAAGGCAAATAATGTTTGGCGAAAGAGCTCAGTGCGTGGCGCAGGCCCCTACTTAAGCACGCGGGGTGATGTTTTTCATTGAAGGTTTTCGCACTTGGCGCTTGCCATCTAGCGGTCACTTCGGGTACTACAATTCCGAACATTAATTATCTAAAATTTCTTTCCAAACGATATTTATGATTTCTTCTTTATTTTCTGAATTATTTTCAATAAAAATTTGATCTGGGTTTCTACATCTTGATAATGCTACATATAATTGACCATGAGAAAATAATGGTCTTCTAATATATATTCCAACACTATCAAAACTTTGACCTTCTGATTTATTAATAGTCATAGTAAACGCTAATATTAAAGGAAATTATTTTCTATATAAAATAAATGGTAATAATGAAGAATTGCCAGTGTTTAATGTAATTCGAGGAATAAAAACTATGTTTCCAGAGTTTTCACCTGTTATTATTTCTGCTTCTATGTTGTATTTAAATAATTTAGTAATTTTTAATCGTTTTCCATTACATAATCCATCGTTAATACTTAAATTTCTTGTTAACATTACAATAGTATTTATTTTAAGTTTTAATTTATGTGGTGGTAGTCCTTCACATATATTGTTTAAAGTTTCAATCGGGTAATTAATATGGATGTTATCATCAGATAAATCTACATCTTTATGAGTAGCATAATCTAAACTATAATACGTATTTTCTTCAGTATTTAATAGTTTTAAAATTTTATTATTTAAAATATTTGCATCTTCATTATGTGATGTTAATATAACTCTATTTATTGATATACTACAATTTATATTTTCATATATTTTAAAACAAACATCGTTTGTTTTAAAACTATCAGGTATAACAAATGAATTAAATTTACCTTCTCCAATATCTAATAAAAATGAAGCAAACATGATATCTTTTGAACGGATATTTGTTTTCAAATACATTATATTAAATAATGACCAAAGATTTGAATATTTTATTGTTTCTTGAATTATTGTGCTTCTACAACTATTTTTAACAACAGGGAGAATTTGTCTAAAATCACCTCCTAAAATTAATAATTTTCCTCCGAATGGTAGATTATTATTACAAACATCTTGTAAAGTTTTATCAACAATTTCTAAAGCTTTACGTGGAATCATTGACGCTTCATCCCAAATAATCGAAAAAACTTCACGAAATTTTTTGTTATCTGATTCAAATTTAAAAAATGCACTTTCAATATTGTTTAAATCTAAAGGTAATCTAAAAGTTTTATGACTGGTCATACCTTTTGATGCCAGCCCAAGCCATTGATATAATTTTTTGTTCTATTGACAAAAAATAATAAATTAAAGTTTTATATAAAAACGTTTTACCTGAACCTCCAGGACCATCAATAAAGTTAATTTTATGTTCATTATTTAATATTTGTGTAAAAATTGTTTTTTGATCTGTGTTTAATTGACTATAGTAATTATTAAACATTTGTTTACAGAATAAAATATTTTCTTTATTATTTTCATTATTTGTATCGAAAATTTCATCAGGTTCAGGTAATCCAAAATCTTTACAAGACATTTCTTCAACTTTTAAAATTTCGTTTATATGATGAAGAGCTCGGTTATTTTTATTATTGTCAAAATCTTCTGTAAAATATTTATTAAATTTTGTCCAAATAGTATTACCATTAATGTTATCTGTTATTAAAAACCAAGTAAAAAATTTACGCAATTGAACAGGTAACATTATATTACAAGCTTCTTCAAAAATTTTGTCAATCTGTAAATCATCTTCGATTAGACCCATTTGTATTGCTGTTTCTTTGTAAGTATTATAAGTTTTATTTTCAAATGTACGTAATTCTTCAAAAGATGTTGCGCCTTTAACACGATTTAAAATTAATTTTAAATGAAATCTTTCAATATCTCTTGGAGATACTATATTTCAACGTCCTATAGCAACATGTTTTAGTTTTCGTTGACGTTTTATCCAAGTTTTATTCTTAAAAATATAATATGTTGGTATATTAACGTATTTAATATTTTTTGCATTTTTATCTTTTTTATTTAATTCAAACCACGAAGTTAATGTAGTTTTCCAGTTATCTAAAGCTTTTTCCTCTTTATTTTCTTCGAAAATTATATTTTGTTTATTTTCGGTGTGAATTGCTAAACGTATTACGCTGTGACTTCTACCACATAAAGGAAATTCTTGTAATCTCCATGCTGCTTTCATGGGACTCAAATATCTACCATCTTATTATGTTTGAGATCGTCAACTTCTTCGTAAGCTTCACGTATCTGTGGTTGCATCCTTTTTATGACCCCGAAAACCTCTGAGTAATAATTTTCATCGACATTCTTAAAGATTTAAATCTTGGATACAATTCATTATGGACTAGGCCTACAGAGGATACCACTTAAAAATAAAACGCATCTTTCTATTTACCTCCAAGGTGATGTGGAATAAATAGAATAAAATATATCTTAATATATAATTAATGTAATTTTCTTAATAATTTACTCTTTTATTTCAGAAATTAAGAATTTAAAACTACTCTTAAGCGTTACATCTATAAATATTACCCTATTAATAAAACATATGAAAAATATAAATTATTAATTTTATATAATATATGAAATATACATAAAATATATTTTTATATATAATTAATGTAATTTTCTCAATAATTTACTCTTTTATTTCAGAAATTAAGAATTCAAAATTACTCTTAAACGTTACATCTGTATATACTACCTTATTAATAAAACATATGAAAAATACATGAAAAAAATAAACTTTTAAGTGAACATTTAAATGAGGGGGGTCTAAGGGGGGTCTTAGGGGGGTCACGAGGGAGGTCTGAGGGGGTTGCGAGAGGGGTGGCGAGGGGGGAGTCTACCATACTCAAAATAACCTAGAAAAAATCACAATTTTACGTTATTTTGAGTGGGCTGAGGGGGGTGGATGAGGGAGGCGAGGGGGATCTACGTGACACAAATAACGCTTACGACTATATAATATAGAGATATATATATATATATATATATATATATATATATATATAGATATATATATATATATATATATATATATATATATATATATATATATATATATATATATATATATATATATATATATATATATATATATAGATATATATATATATATATATATATATATATATATATATATATATATATATATATATATATATATATATATATATATATATATATATATATATATATATATATATATATATATATATATATATATATATATATATATATATATATATATATATATATATATATATATATATATATATATATATATATATATATATATATATATATATATATATATATATATATATATATATATATATATATATATATATATATATATATATATATATATATATATATATATATATATATATATATATATATATATATATATATATATATATATATATATATATATATATATATATATATATATATATATATATATATATATATATATATATATATATATATATATATATATATATATATATATATATATATATATATATATATATATATATATATATATATATATATATATATATATACTATTTGTGATAAAATTGCCCAAGACTTAATCTGTAGACCAATTTTACTCAGAGATATAGCATTTTCCCTTTTGCTTCCTCCTAGAGGAACTTTTGTGATAATAATTTTTTAAGTTAGTGTAAAAACACGTTATATTTTTTTTTCGAGGTTTAGGAATCACAATACATGATTTTTGAAAAATGCTGTATGGATGTATGTGTGTGTGTGCGTGTGCGAGTGTGTGAGCGTGTGCGTGTGAGTGTGAGTGTGGGTGGGTGCGTGCGTGCATGCGTGCGTCTGGAAACTCTTTATATCTCGGAAACGAATCGACCGATTTTCGTCGGACAAAGACTATTCTCTTCGTCTCGCAAAAAAAACTCGTTACCCTCATGTATTTATTGATTTTCTTTTTTTTTATAACCAAAAAACAATTTTGAATTTTTAGTTTTTTTTTATTTTTTATACCCTACAGCCATTATTACATAATATAATGAACTTTTCTTGAAAGGTATTAAAATTACTTATATTTTCTATTTTAATATTTAAAATATCTTCACTCTGTCATTTGTTATTAAGGAAAACGTTTTTATATCTCATAAATTAATTTCTCAAAAAATATTTTATTTATCGACTTGAAATTTTAACCACTTATTAGTCTCATTGAAGACTATATTTGGTTAAAATTTCAAGAGATTATCTTCATTTGTTTTTTAGAAAAAAATTATTTTAGAAAAAATTTGCGTTTTCGTTGTCGCACGATAACAAGAGTAAAAATTATCCAATCGTCCTGAAATTTGGCAGAGATATAGCAGATATAGCGTACAATAATATATGTAAATAGACATTATTAAAAAATAAATGCTATCATTTTGAGTATGTAGAAATATTTATATATTTTCTTTTATACGAATTCGAGAAGACTTTTTGATTCACCCATGCGTTTTTGTTTTATTTCGAATTTTCGATTTTTGCAAAATTTATTTTTGCGTTTTTTTAATGATAACATTGAGATATTTGAATCGGATAAATAGCATTCGAAAATGCATAAAAAATTTTATATTTTACAAAAAAGAAAAAATTACATTTGCTATTACAGTTTTTTTGTTATTAACAAAAACGTTTTTTTTTTAAAGCTCATAACTCCAAAAATTAACATAAATTAAAAAAAAAAATCATGCAGAATATAAATAGCTATAATCTGTAAAAATTTAAATCCATTCTGTCGACTAGCTATTGAGAAAAAAATTGAAAAATGAAAAATTGGCATTTGTATGTAACACGATTACGGGAGTAAAACTGATTTAATCGCTTTCAAATTTCTTGTAGAGATAGATTTTGGATAGCTCTCAGCTAAGTTCTTTGGGCTAAATGATTGGTCAATAAATTTCAGAGATATTTGAGGTTAAATTTTTTTTAACCTTTAAAGCGCCGGGATTTTGAAAAATTTGCAAATTGCATTTTTCTGTAGAAATGTGGTCTAAGGTCCCTAAGTTAGAGCCAAACTAAGTTAAGATGTTGGCGAGTCAGACCCCTTACGCTTAGAGGCGTATCCCGGCCCGGTACGGTAAGGCCAAATGTTAAAATTTTCAAAATTTCAAAAAAACATTCAATTATACTATTTTTTTTTGCTTTTAGCATTATTTATGTTTTATCTGGTCAAATAAAGCCACTTTGTATCATATTGCTTGGAAAACATTATAGAGGGCGCCATCAACCAGCATTTGAGTTTCTTTATCCATTACGCCAGTCTACAAAAAAAAGTTATCGAACCTAGAAATGCCATATATGGTTTTTGATGTATTTTGGCCTCCTGAACATAAATCCGTGGTCAAAATTGAGCCAACAAAACCTACTTTTTTCTTAACCTCCAAAAACAGGTGAAAATACTGAAATTTTGACGATTTGATGAGGATGGAGCAAAAGTAAGCATGAATTTGTTTTCAGGAGATGGAAATACGTGAAACAACATATGTTGCATGTAAATTACGCAATTTTTTTTATTCGGTATTTCAACAGGTTATGGGCCAAAAAAAAATTTTTTTTCTATTTTTTACATGCAACACAGATTTGGGCCATCGCCCTTTAGATTCTAGAAAATCACTAAGAACTTTAAAACAAATGAAGATTTTTCATTTGTTTTTTGAGGTTAGGAAAAAATTGTGATCTAATGACTCAATTTTGCCCAAGGATTACATTGACCTTGAAATGACCATGTCATCGATTTGTTACAGATAAAATATCTGATTCCAATTTAGTAACCCAAAAAACATATACATGTATGATATCAAATTGATGGCGATGAGTTTCGTAATTTGATCTTGCAATAGCCTTGATCTTATGGGTCAAACCAACCCCGGGTTCCGATTTATTGACCTCAAAAACACAAGGATCAGTTGCTGAATCGCTAGAAACACAAAAAATTTTTTCCGTTTGGCTGAGCATTTATCAACGTATTTTACAATATTCATCTAATAGTAACAAAAATCACCGCTAGGTGGCGAGAACCCCGAAATCCATATTCACATCTAAAGTAGCTCATTGATTTAAGGTAGTGGGCCCGGTTCTCGATAGGTACCCAGTTGTCGATAGAAGCGGAATAAAATGCAATTTTACGCTATTTTTAACAATTTTGTGATGAATCAAAATTTCTGTTCGCTTTAGAAATATCCAGAAATTAATATATTCACTTGTACACGGTCAAACAGTGGCATCTATTGCGTAAATAAATAAGTTACAAATCAGTCTCCGATTCGGCTCGTTTCTCTGCCATTGCGTTAGCAACGAGGCTAACAGAGAGCGGATCTTTGAGAAATACGTTTTCACAGAAAATGAGAGTTTTTTAACACTTTTTTGATGCAACCACGTAAAAGATGAGTCAAAAAATTCAACTCAAACTGGTAAGACGTGATTTACTTTCTATCTTGTATTTTAATTAGGTTATCGGAAATACCTTCCACAAATGTACGTATAACCCAGCTTTCGATAGCGATTTACTGTTGATGAAAAAGACGTTTATTTTTCATTATAGTGTTTTTTCACAATAAATAAAGTAAAATAAAGCAATGAATTATAAAGAAGTAATTATGTTAATATATTTAGGTATGACTTTTTGTTTCTTTTTATGTTCTCAGAATCCAACCTCACTCTGATATAAACAACATTTGTAACATAACCTAACATAACCTCCCTTTCTCATTATCGAAATCTGGGTCTTCCACTTATCGACAACTGGTCCGATGCGTTAAAACATTATCAAGAACTGCGTCCATCAGACTTTTTTTCTTTACCGTATTTTTAATACATGTCAATGCGAAAATGCATTTCAGTTATTTTATTTGGATAATAAATAACTATATTAAGCTAAAAATAACAAAAAGCAATACTTTTTCGTTAAAATTTCATTTTGAATAGTAATACAAATAGACTCCCTCGTTATATTATCGAGAACCGGGTCCACTACCTTATATAATTAGATTCGCTCCAGTAACAAATTGAACCTAAAATAGCTATATTATTGTGATACTGTTCGGACACGATCAATTATTACAATTTATTGGTATTGTAAAAATACTTTTATATCATAACTCTCTTATTTGTCAAGATCATCCATCGATTATTTCTCGTAACATGCCAATTAGCAGTGGAGAGTCGGAATCAGAAATTGAATCTGATTTTGATGACGAAATTATTGAAATCGATACCGATGAATTAGAGTACATTCCAGGCCAAAAAATAATTTACAAAAATTCTTTTTTTCCTTCTATCAAACAATTTACATCACGATCTGGTATTAGAGAAAATATTGAATTGAATGGGAATAACCCCATTCATTATTTTGAAATTTTTTTTGATGAAGTTCTTCTAAAACTTATATGCGAAGAAACAAATCGATTTCAAGATCAAAACCCTGAACAAGAACGGGTAAACATGAGTAAATGGATAGATTTAGAAAAAGAAGAACTTATGACAATTTTAGCTCTATCTATTCTTATGGGACATGTCAGAAAAGGAAAGCTCGAAGACTATTGGAGTACTTCTCCAATGTTATCAACTCCCATATTTGCAAAAACAATGACTCGCAATCGATATCGTCAAATTTTAAAAGTTTATACATTTTACTGATAATAATGTTACATCTGATCATCCATTAAAGAAATTGAAATCGGTTATACAAAATCTGAAAGCAAAGTTTGCGACCGTTATACATCCAGCAGAAAAATTATGCATTGATGAAAGTCTTGTTTTGTGGAAAGATCGACTAGCTTTCAAACAATGTCTACCTTTGAAACGCCACCGATTTGGTATAAAATTATACATACTTGTCGATTGTGAGACCGGAATAATCTTGGACTTCATTATTTACACAGGGGCGAATACTGATTTTGAGAACTTCGATTTAGGTGTTTCAGGTGATGTTGTTGCTCATATGATGAGACCTTATTTCAACAAAGGTCACATTCTTTACGTTGACAATTGGTATTCCTCTCCGAAATTGGCTGAATTTTTGCACTATAAAGACACAGGATTATGCGGTACGATAGAAAAAACAGAAAAGGATTACCATGTTTGAATTCTAAACTTAAAAAGGGAGAAGTTTAACTTGCACATAACATGATCTGGATGGCTATAAAATGGCAAGATAAAAAAGAAGTGTACGTGATAACTTCAGTACATGAATTTGAATATTCAGAAACAGGGAAAAAGAGACTGGAAAACTGGAGAAAAGAAAATTAAATCATCGTGCATAATTGATTATAATAAAAATATGGGAGGAATAGATTTGATAGACAAACAACTATCGTTGAATGAGACCATAAGAAAGTCAATGAAGTGGTACAAAAAACTATTTTTTCACTTAGTCGATATGGCCCTTGTAAATGCAGATGCAATGTATAACATGAATAATACTAGATTATCTTTTCCTGAATTTAGAATGAAAATTGTTGCTGATATACTCCAATTGAAAGATGAGCTCAATGAAAGCAATGAAACTACCCCTGCACAACTCGTGGGAAAACATTTACCTGTTTTCTCAGAAAAGAGGAAAAGGTGCGTGTTATGTCTCATGACAAAAAAAAGAGCAGAATCAAAATTTCAATGCAGTAAATGCTCCATTCTATTGTGTATCACCCCTTGCTTTTATACTTATCACACTAAAAAAGATTTACCATAAATAATTGATTAGTTACTATTTGTAAAATATAAATGATTTTCTAAAAAGTAAAAAAAGTGAAAAAATAAAATAAATATAAGAACTTACTCACTCATGCACACACACACACGCGCACGCATGCGCACGCGCATACGCACACACACACACGCACACGCACACGCACACGCACACGCACACACACACACACACACACACACACACACACATACACACACACACACACACACACACACACACACACACACACACACACACACACACACACACACACACACACACACACACACACACACACACACACACACACACACACGCGAAATTTCTTTTTATCAAAAACAACAGATTTTAGCGCCAAAAGTCTTAAAACATGTTTTTGAACATTTTTTGTTTCAAAACTTTTTCACCGTTACAAAGCTTCATCTTTGAGGAAGCAAAATATCAAACGGTTCAGCCTGTAGGTTACGGCAAGATATAAATTTTAAAATCTCAATATCTTTGGATCAAATGGGTTTACAGACCACTGGTAGGGCCTATTAAATCAAAAATAAACTATGTTTATTTTTTTATATATATATATATATATATATATATATATATATATATATATATATATATATATATATATATATATATATTATAACGGGCGCATGGTAGGTACCTGTATTATCGGCATCGCGAGTTATGATGGATAGAAGCTCGCAGTGTGACAGTGCGTCGGTAGTCTCGCGGTAGAGACACTCGCCTCCGGTCCGGACGGCTCGGGTTCGATTCCCGATGCCGGCGCGTATTTTTTCGTATTTTTCCCCGAATCCACCCCGTTACATGGCGCCCAACGAAATAATCCACGTTTCCTTTGAAAATCGGTAAAGAAGTCCGATCGAAATTCTTCCTCCCATCCACACGGATACGCGGATCACGATCCCGAGGGATTCCCTGCGTGTAAGTCTGTGCGGTATACGGCCATAGGAAAGCACTGTAGCCTTCGTAGTGTGCATACGGTTACGTGGTACGGCCCCAGCGTCGTGTGAAGGGGACTTGAGTCGCAAGAACCGAGACGAGGTGTTCTCTTATACTCAAGTGTTGATCGCGCGAGTGTAGGTACGGATCACGCATCTTTCAGTCAAGGAAATTGAGAGTTTTTCTTGTACTGATCCAGCCCCCTCCACGTAGAACAGAGTCTACGAGACTCCCGCACAAGCATTCAGTTGAGATTACTCCTGAATGGCGGTTGAGCATGGAGAAGTATCACGCCTCCTGTAGAGAAGTAGGAGACTGATAGATCGCGTTCGGGTGGGGAGGTGTAAACGGGAAGAGATTCGGATGCTAGTCGGCGGCACGATTTAGCGCCCTAGTTGTCTTGGCAGATATCGCGTCCAGGGTACGCGAAATCTGGGTGGGGGATATAACGGGCGCATGGTAGGTACCTGTATTATCGGCATCGCGAGTTATGATGGATAGAAGCTCGCAGTGTGACAGTGCGTCGGTAGTCTCGCGGTAGAGACACTCGCCTCCGGTCCGGACGGCTCGGGTTCGATTCCCGATGCCGGCGCGTATTTTTTCGTATTTTTCCCCGAATCCACCCCGTTACAATATATATAAAATATAATTACAGATCAAAATTTAAATTTTTTAGGTAAATAAAAAAAACACAATTTAACTCTAGTACCCCCTTAATGTAATATATAAAATTTAAAGTAGAATAAATAAAAAAATAAATAGTATAAACTCTTATTTATTTGTCATTTATTAAACGTTACAAAATAATACAGTATTGAAAAAGTTTTGCAACGAATGGTATCCATAACGATACACCGCATCGCATCGTAGCATTATATCGTCATTAAATCAGAAAAACCCTTGCAATGTTATAAAAGCAATCTTAAACGAAATAACCCTATTTTACTTGGACTTACAGAATACATTCGCTCATTACAATTGTAGCTAGATTTTCGTTTACGCCATCGATAAATTCTATTGCCATTTTCGTTATCTTGTTTAAAAACATAGTGAGCAGGAATTTTAGTATAGGTATAATACCTAGTTGTAGAATCGCTCCTATTAAGTTCAAAATAAGGTAAGAATGTGATAGACCGATTTAATGCAGCTTCTACACTCTCTATATCATTTAAATCTTCAATTACTATCGATTGTTGTTGAGATAAATGAACAGATCAACGTACGATGCTGTGACTTTTACCTTGCAAAGGTTTACTCAAAATACGATAACATGCTTCAACTGAACTGACATATCGTGTTTCTACGTAACTACGAATTTCATCATGATTGATTGCTCTCTCATTATAAGTTCCCTCAAATGTTATATTCGCAGCATCATGACCTTTATATACATATTTATATAAGTATTTTATTGGTCGTACGCTGGATACAACTTCTACATTCATATGACAATTAAATATACGTAATAATTCTGGACCATATGGTACTATAAACCAATTATCTACATTTTGATTATGGCGCACTACTATACGTCCATCATTTCTTCGTCTGTAATAAGGATAACTATCAGCTGATAATACCGTTTCCTCTCTAAACTCTTTTGAGTAGTGTTTTGAGCACTTATTATCAACTATACATCTACTATCTTATGGACCGTGTATCATATTACGAACTACAATATCATATAATATGGGATCATTTTCAGGATAAGAGATTTCTGCAGATATGAATTTATTTATATCATCAATATTTGTTAATTTATGACCGCCCATTAAAGTAATTAAAATATGTGCATGAGGCAAACCTCGCTTCTGAAACTCAACAACATGCACATGAGCTAGGACATCACCAATATATTTTTCCTTTGTAATAAGCGAAAGTAACCGTTCTATCTTTAAATTAAGTACCCTTGCACAGATATCAGGACGATCAGAGGCTTGTTGACCTGAAAATAAATTATCACGAATTTCACGCGAACTGGGATTGCATGTCATCGTTATGAACAAATCAGGTTTTCCTTGACTACGCACTATAGTCATAGCATCTTGATAATTTTGCATCATATATCTAGGAGAACTAACAAATTTTGATGGTAAAATAATCATTTTACCTATTTGACAATTCATGTTATTCGCATTATTACTTAAATGATCGACTAATCCTTGATATGATTCAACTCGCAACTGTTTTTGATTATTACGAACATATTCAATTCGATATTTCTCTACTTTAACATAGCTATCAACTTGGAATAATCTACGACCTAATGGAAATTAAATATATCAGATTTTACACTCATTCTACACTTGATATAAGAACATCTAGTTACACGAAGATATTGTCGTTCATATTGGTCATTATTTGCATCACATACCTCTACATTTCTGTTACTATTTTTTTTTTCATTATATTTTTGGGCCAACCTTACGATCCATGAGGATAGAATAATAGATAAACCATAGGTTCCACGTTTGGGTCCATAGAACTTATTGATCGCAAAACTCGTGTGTCTTTATTGCGAATAGTCACATATGATTCAAGAATATCACCATCAGCTGTTGTACTAAACACAGCAGCAACTTCGTTTACTCTTTGCAAATTATATCTATTACGATCGTAGCCTGCATTTAAACTAAATAATAACTGTAATTCAGGTTCAGTATCATTACTTAATAATTCACGTTGATAGCTAATTTCTTCTTTCATCATTACATATGACTTTGTAAATATATTACATTCTCATAACATTTGATTTAAATTATTCATAACTTCTCTACCGGATCCTAAATTACCTGCCACCCTATAATCAACAGCCTCTTGAGGATCAACAATAAAAAGTTGACCATATTGAGGATTCTCATTTTCCGATGGACATAGAGCCTCATTTATTTGGTAATAAACTTGTCCTTGTATCTTAAAATAATATGGAGCTCTTTCTACTGTACGAAAATTAACTAAATTTTCATTAAAAGATCCAAATGAAAACGAACTATTGTAATTCCGGGTACGTGTGAAGAATACCATACTTTTTAAATGGAGATTTTCAAATGATAAACGTAATTCATCTGGAAAATCTAGAATGGATTCTGATTCAACTGATCCATGCCCACAACAATCATTAAATGAGTAACTCTTATTAAACACCTTTTCAGCTGAAAAATGTTCCCCATAACAATATTTACATAAAACATTAATTTCCTCTAAATGATCAAGGAGCGCGGGAGCGCTCCGAAGGCAAGTATAGAAGAAGCCTAAAGGAGCGACCCGTGCTACATATACATTGAAATGGGTGTACGAAAAATTCAATGCGCTTTTGTGTATATTGCGTTAGTTTTTACTATATAACATATCCCTCTTAATCGAAAGCCATTTCATTATTCTACTCAAATCAAAAGATTTTATTTAAAAATATTATCTCGTTCAAAAGATATAGAGAGCTGAATTTTTTTATGTGCTGTTTCCTTTCCGAACTTTTCTTCTCCTTGTTCAGATATCCGGTTTGCAGCTCTTACGACACTTCCGGTTGTCGTCTATTTTACGCTTGTATATCTATATATATTTATATATATAGTACATATACACACCCGTATCTGGTCGACGCCTAACCTTATATATAACATGTCAGTATTTTTATATACAAATGTTATCATTTAGTGAGTTAGTTAATAATAATATATTTCAAAGATCTCAAGAAATCAACTAATTATGAGAAGAATTATGTGTATCAATCAACGGGGAAAATAACTTTTATTAGTTAGATAAGTACTTATTATATATATACATACAGATACAATACAGATTATTTCATTTTGGATGAATTTGATTGGAAAAATATAACCTATATAAGCAGTTGTGAATATCAATGGGCAATAGCAATATGTTATAATCAGATAAGTAGCAAACTTTTATTATAAAGTTATAAATCAATAAAGTTTATAATAAGTATTGTTACTTTGTGAAATCTTGTTTTTATTTTTACAGAGTATATCAGAAAATGTAAGGATTGTTAGCAAGTAAATCGATCACTGTTAAAAAATAGTTTTTAACAAAGAAGAGTTCATTAATTATTATTAATTATTCAAGTTCATCGAAAAAGTAGAGTAGGCTAACCGAATCTTCTGTATGTCCATGAGTCTCAAGAAATTTTTAAATGTTCAAGTGGATTGGAAAATAACCTATGTAAGCAGCTGTGAATATCAATGGGCAATAGCAATATATTATAATCAGATAAGTAGCAAACTTTTATTATGAAGTTATAAATCAATAAAGTTTATAATAAGTATTATTACTTTGTGAAATCTTGTTTTTATTTTTGCAGAGTATATCAGAAAATATAAGGATATTACCAAGTAAATAGATAACTGTTAAAAAATATTTTTTAACAAAGAAGAATTCATTAATTATTATCTTACAGATATTATACCAGAAGATTTTTTCGACTCATTTTGGAAATATGGAGATATATGTAATATAGCCAATAATGTTGAGTTCTAATTGTGTACTGTCTGAAAAATCTAATTTTGAATTAGCAAAAATGAACGAGTGCCCTCATGACCCTGGTTATTTTATTATTAATGGACAAGAAAAAGTTATTTTAATACAAGAACAGACGCTTAAGAATAGAATAATTTATATTAAAGAAGATAGTAAGAATATAGTACTACTCAAGAAAGAAAAACCAAACCAATATTATTATGGAAGAGCAGGCAAATACTATTTACGACACAATATTTTTCAAGATGTATCTATATATTCTTAACATGAAAATTTTTCATATGAGATATAATTTTAGAACAATGTTAAAAATTTGTCTTCATATTTGACAGGGCAAATAGAGTACGTGGATGTCAATGAAGAAAATGACAGTTTCATTGCTTTCAGTGAATCACACATAAAACAAACAACAACTAAGATGTTTATTTAGACAGTATTGGACTCAAAGTACGAAAGAAGTATTATGTTTTGAAGTAAGTTTTTCAAGATAAGAAAAGAAAATTGTGATTTTCATAGATCGTCTATCTAGTTGAAAATTATATTGATAATAAAAATGTTGTGATTATTAGAAAATGACATCTGAAATCAGTGTTTTGTGTAATAAATAAAATAAAATACCAATATGATATGTTGCATGAAGTGCATGTATAATCAAATTTTATTGATAACAAATAACATAGTGATTAAAAAATGGCATGTAATCAGTGTTTTGTGTTAAATAAAATACCGATATGATGTGTTGCATGAAGTGCACATATAATCAAATGTTATAGATAACAAATAACATAGTGATTAAAAAATGGCATCTAATCAGTGTTTTGCGTAATATAACAAAATAAAATAGCGGTAAAATGTGTTGCATGAAGTGTTATATCAAATTTTAAAACTTCTACTTAAAATCAGTTTGAAATGTTTTGAAAATAGCTAAGTGTGTATTAATAAGTAATTACGTGTTATGAGGTTCATAAACTTCATAATACGCTTTTGCATAGAAGAAAATATTGCTGAGTGATACACGAGGTTATAAATATACAATATAATTTTCAGTGTTTTGTGTAATAATAAATAAAATATAGTATGATGTGTTATATGAAGTGTTTATAATCAAATTTTAAAACTTCTATTAAAAATCAGTTTCAAATGTTTTGAGAATAGAACAAGTGTTTATTGAATAATTATGTGTTATGAGGCTCATAATTTTCATAAAAGTTTTTGCATAGAAGAAAATATTGCTGAGTGACATGCGAGGTTATAAATATGGGTCGTTCCTGTACTTTTTTTAAAAAGTGTGCGCGGGGGGGGTCGTTGATTTTGTCGACGATTTTTTTTATGAAAGTACATATAAAAAAATAGCTTGTGCAAAATTTCAGCCCCTTATCTCGTTCCTAATTCCTGCTGGAATTTTTTTAAACCCTGATTTTGACCTGTTTTTACGAGGGTCATTTGATAAGTACCTAGCCTACAAATGAAAACACCAAAATTTTACAAAAAATAAAATTTATTTTTCAATGTAGTCTCCTTTTAGTTGAATACACTTGGTCCAGCGGTGTTTCAATTTTTTTAACCCCGTTGAAAAAAATGTTTTCTCTTGGTTTGCAAAATAGGCCTCCGTGGCGGCGATTATTTCGTTATTGGAGTGGAATCTCTTCCCGGCGAGCGAATTTTTTAGGTTCGGAAACAAAAAAAAGTCGCACGGAGCCAAATCTGGAGAATACGGTGGATGGGGCAGCAGTTCGTAGCGTAATTCGACCAATTTAGCCGTGGCGAGTGCAGAAGTGTAAGCCGGTGCATTATCGTGGTGGAAAAGCACTTTCTTTTTAGACAAATGGGGCCGTTTTTCTTCTAACACGGCGTCAAATCGGCTCAATAGTTCGGCGTAGTACTGTCCTGTGACCGTTTTGCCCTTCTCCAGATAGTCAATAAAAATCACACCTTGAGAATCCCAGAAAACAGTGGCCATCACCTTTCCGGCCGACGGGACCGTCTTCGCCTTCTTCGGAGCAGGTTCACCGGGTAAGGTCCACTGTTTTGACTGCTCCTTGGTCTCTGGAGTGTAGTAGTGAATCCATGTTTCGTCGACGGTCACGTAACGACGCAAAAACTCTTTCGGATTGCGATTAAACAGCTCCAAACACTGCTCTGAACTGGTCACACGGATGCGCTTGTTGTCTGCAGTCAGCAAACGCGGCACCCACCTTGCTGACAGCTTCCTCATACCTAAAATCTCATGTAGGATATGCCACACGCGTTCTTCTGAGATGCCTACTATCGCAGCTATCTCGTGCACCTTTAATCGGCGGTCTGACAAAACGATATCGTGTATTTTTGTCACGTTCTCCTCCGTAGTGGCTGTTTTCGGAGCACCTGGGCGTGGATCATCAAAAACCGACGTACGACCACGTTGAAACTCGTTATACCAAAATTTAACGGTCGCCATCGAAGGAGAAGCATCCCCATACACTGCATCCAAGCGTTCTTTAATTTCACTGCGCGATTTCCCTTCCAAAAACAAGAATCGAATCACCGACCAATATTGTTCTTTCTCCATTTTTTCAAAAATCAACGGACACATTTGCTTTCACACGCTCTCAAAAATAAACTACAACTCCGATCCGGCTGAAATTTCGTCTGTAACCGTTTACAGGAAGATACTGCACTGCAGTGTATTTCTGGTGCGATAGTGGCACCATCTGGCGGTGAGGCTAGGTACTTTTCAAATGACCCTCGTAGCCAGTTTTCAAAAAATTCTAAAAGGCTGAAATTTTAACAAAATGAGGTCGGTGAGGTCTCATCTTTTTTGTCTTTCTTCAAATTTTAAGAAAAAAAATACACTGATATGAAATGATGATATAGGTTTTATTGGCGATCTGTGATATGGCCATTGCATTTCATCATTTTTAGATCATCTTTAAACCTCTATATCTCGTAACTGGTTCCACATTTTTGAGCTCACTAGGTCTCATTTTTTTTGTCTCAACTTTGATAATTTTGATGTCATTATTTATTAATAAGTAGGGATAAATTTATAAGAATATTAACTTTATTTTTAACAATTATTATAGGAGCTATTTTTTCTTTTTTTCAGATTTGTGAATATATAGAATCTTATTTTACTTTTAGTGATTCCGTTTTTGGTTCTATTTTTCTTTTATCCCTTTAATTTCTTTTTTTGAGGACCTAAATTGATTGAATAGACTTCAAGATACAGCCTTTTGAAGTTGACATTTTTATCAAAAATCGCGAAAATCAACCGTGTTCATGGTCACAGTGTCAACCGAATTTTAATTAAAAATCATTAACAAAAGTATTTTTCATTAGAATATGATGTTATCTAACTATACTCTTTTCCTATCATAGGAAAAAGTCAAAAACTAATTTTTTGTCGAGCATTATAATATCTAATTTTTCGATACCTAAAATAATCAAAAATGGCTCTCTACTGACACGAATTCTACCATCTTATAATTATTTTTGGCACGTATACGTAACATGGATACAAAGGTGGTTCCTAGACCTTTAAAATCCGTAGTCGCTGATTTTTCTAGGACCACTAGAGCCAAAGTTATAGCCGTTTTTATAAAAAAATATTTTTCAAGTGGTAAAATTAGAGCTTGTGAAATATAGGAAAAGTTTTATTTACAAGATCAACCATAAGTTTGGCATAATTGTCCTAAAAGAAGTGCTGAGGCTGCATATTTTGAAGATCTTAGGACGTGTCTACACTATGCGAGAAGCACGTGCGATCAGCACAAGCGATGCGAGCAAGCCATGCGCGCATGCGACGCGAGCAAGCGATAGTAATGGCTTTAGGTTGATTAAATTACCTATGCAGACTTTATAGATAATTAAAGTTGAAAATAAGAATTTAAGTAAAATTTTTTTTGTAATATTCATTTTATTTTAACTATTTTATAATCATTATCAAACGAAGTAAGTTTTGCTTTTAATGTTGAATCATCAATGGGTATAAAGCAGTGATATTTTCTTGTATTCTGTATAGTTCGGGTCAATTTAAAACGGCATTCTAGTACTTTACGCCTTTTCTCAATTGTTTTTTGACTCACCCAAATAGATCTAAAAACCAAATATTCTATATTTTTATAACACATAATGATTTATTATTCAAATACATAATCAAATAATATAGTCAAAAAATCTAAATTATATTATTTTTACCTTATTCCATCAATATTTTCACTAACGTAATCATACATGTCTTTTGGATTTGAAATTGGTTTCTCTGATGTTCTTTATAAGGATGCCCTGCGTACTGTTCGTTTAACCACTGCTCCACATCCATCACACGGACTTTTCCCATGGCTAGTAGAAAAAAAGTTGTGCGACTTAACTTTTAAGCCAATATCCTCCTCATGATAGCAGATATTAATGAAATTGTTCCTACAGTAAATAAATACTATCTTGAAGGTAAAAATTATAAAAAATAAAATAAATCTGTTTAATATTGTGTACATAATAATACAAATTATTTGAACTTGCATCGTAGAAGTTGTTGTTGCTTTTTTTAAATTTGATATACAGAAAAATAAAGAACTGTTTTAGTAATTTTATCTTTAAAGCTGTTTTCTACATAATGTAAAATTTTAACTTGGGTGTAACCTGCAGGTCCAGGATCTTTATGGATTTTGATGTTCTGGGTCTCAAAATAGTTTTTCACACAAATTAAATATACTTTCAGAATATTACTTTGACATATTCTTAATAATTAAAATTAAATTTTTTCAGGTCATTTAATGAACAAAAATCTAAAGGTGTCTAGTTTGTTCATATAATACGTATTAATATACTACAATAAAAGTACTCTTACTTGTTTTTGTATTGGGTAGGTGCTCCATCTGACATATAATGTACATTCTCAATAAACGGAAAATCTCGTTTTAGAAGTGCAATGAGTTGTCCTTGAAAAGTGTTAACTGCACAAGCATCATGTTTTAAACAATCACTAATAACACATACAGATAAGGTTTGTAATTTGTCGTTATTGACTTCTTTATAATACACTACAAACGGGTGTACAGTTGCTTGTGTATTATTAAAATAAAATGCTTGGATCGAGTCTTGACAAACAAATAAGAAATTTTCAGCAAAATCTTGAAGTATAATACATGTATCTGGAGTAATAATTGTTTTGCAATGTTTTAAATAACATTTTTGCATTTCAGTCACATAATGATGCTTTGTTAACTCCCATAAGTCATTGGCTAAATTTATAATAAAATTTCTTGTAGGTTCTTTTACCATAATAAGTCTGACTCTATTATTAGATTGTGATTCAGCATTATTTACCCAATTATGATATGCAATCTCTGAAACATCTTCGCATGAGCTTGATTCCAATATTTTCATAATTTCTGCTTTACCAGGACAGTTTTCACAAAGAAGCAAATATACTGAAACCTGGTTTGCGCTGATCTTTAAAATGCTGTTCATATTCTTCTTCCACCCAATTGTTGTATAGATCCTTCAAATCATACATCAACAGTCTTTTTTGTAACTTCTCTGTGATATTAGTAATAGGATTTTTAACACTGATGCAATCTTTAATGCCGCTACATATTCTACTATTGTTTTCATCTCTATAATACTGAGTTACAGATTCTCTAACTTCATTAGAATGAATGCTGTACACTTTACGCTTAATAGTTCCTAAGACACCTGGAAAAATATATTTTGAAATTAATTTCAAATAGTGTATACTTAATCACAAAATAAAATCATAATAACACTATTATTTTTTTTTAATTTAACGATTATCAAGACGATAAAATTTAGCTCAATGTTTATTCTATTTTAATTACTATGACTTGTTATATTGGAAGAAAAGAAATAGTTTAGAATTAATTTATTTTTTTTATTTTTTTTTTTTTATAAAATTTTAATAGTTCTTTTAAAATCCAATAATTACTTTATTATTTTTTATCTAATAATGAATAACGAAGGGTACCACATGTTAAGATAGGCAAAATGCTACTATTAATGAAAGCGAAAAATGACAGTGATTTCATAGAAGTATACTAAAAAAAGAATTTTCTACGATTTTCCGGGGACCTATCTCCCCTCCTTATACCAGTAAGGCCTAAAAATCGCATTTTTTGGAAATTATTTTTTTCTCCCGTTCCTCAATGTTAAAAAATAAAAAAAAAAATATGATATTACAGCTTGTTAACAGCGAGAACATTGAGATTTCTCAAATATAGATTCTTTCTAATTAAATCGGATTTCATTTAAATGTTTAAATTACAATTCATGTATTATTTTACTTAATCCGTAAACAATACTTAAGCAATACGTAAGCAATACGTAAGTAATACATAAATAATAATACTTAAGTAAGAATACATGAGTAATATAAATAAATAATTATGAGGATGTTAAATTAAATATTTTATAGGGGTACCCTTTATCATTATAGTTGCTTGAACAAAAATTACATAGATTTTAATAAATTAAACTAAAATTTTCTATTTATAATTCTCAAGTGTAATATAATATATGTAACCTAATGTATAAAGGATTATCGATTCTATATGTTTACACTATGTCTATAATCAAGATATTAAGAATTTATTACAACCCATTTTTTAACTTACCTACAGTAATTTTAAGTTCTTTTGCTTTATTAAACATATAATGTGAACATTGGAAATAATGTTTTGCTTGTTCAAATTTCCAATGATTTGGAAGTAATGTCAATAACGATATTTTTTTACCAAAATTAGTTTCTTCATTATAACACTTAATTATGTTTCCAATCATTCCGTAAAATGACATACTATCCTCTTGTAGCTGTTTAAGATTGCATTGAGTTGGCAAATTAAGATTCAATGTTTTATTAACTGTTGTACAAAATTTCGTATTCATTGATTCTAAAACACTGTATGTTTTATTTTCCAAGCGATAATCACTAAGTTCCTCTCGTTTAAGAGGAGGTTCATCAGATCCATCGAGCATTTTATTTAAACGTTGAAATCCTTGGCTCAATAATATATCTTCTGAACTTTCTGATGTACACACTTGGCTACTTGAAGAAACTTGACTACTTGAAGAAAGCTGCTCATTATTATTTACGTTTAAACTATCATTCCCAGTGTTTTCATCTTTTTCTGCATTTTTTGTTATTATTGATGTAATTTTGAACTCACAGTTTTTACAGTACTTATTACCTGGATCTAAATTTATATTACAAATGTTACGAAATTTATCACATTTATCAGCACTAATCATTACTAAATTATTCTCAATGGATTTTGAATGATTATTAAAACAATTGCAACACTTCCTTTGTCTACTTGTATATCGAGTATCATATTTATGAAGATGATGGTCGCAAATAAATTTATTTTCTACATTAATATCAAATCCTATTTTAATCCTAAATGATAAATACAGCTTTAATTCATTACTAAGATTACTAATTAGATTAAGAGATTTATTTCTTGTGTAATGCTCTAAATGACATTTATCATCCTCATGCAATTCACCAATATAGCACATCATTTTCTTTCAATTCCTGAGAAGATAACACTTACAAAACACAATTGTACAATTTATAAAACTCAACCGAACCAATACTAATATACTTGGTAATAGTTCTGCTCAACTACCTTCACAATTCTACTTAGAAATATTCATTTCATTTTTTATTGTAACTTGTACTCATTGTTTAAGGACATTCCGTGCCGTGTGTCGTGTAACGGATGACGGGTTCACGGGTGTCTCGCACAGAAAAATGGATGTCTGTCATCTATTAACTTACGTCAACACAGGTTAAATGAAACTATCTATGTATGTTTCATTTAACCTGAGCTTATACGTATAACGTACGTAAAACTATAGAAAACCTGCATTTAAGACCATGTCTATACTAGGTATGCGAGAAGCGCAATCGGTGCGCGCATGCGACAAGCCATACGTTTTGCACAAAGTACTTGAAATACTTAAAATGATAAATAATATCGTTGTATACGATTGAACGTAAACTTGAGTTTATATTATTAGGGTTTGTCAGCGAGAAGAAATAAACGGGAAAATTAGACTTCAAGAGTCTATGCAACCAACTCTACTCGAAAGTGAAAGTTGATTGCAGAAAAAGGTGTGAACGCTTATGCATACGAGTAAACAGGCAATAAGGCATTGTATAGGTAAAACGGAAAGTGGTAAGGTAAAAGGAATGTGCATAAAGCACGTAGCGACTAGGCGCCGCAGGACTCTATTTAAGCCCGCTGGGTGATGTTTTTCATAGTGGGAGCGCATCGGACGCTTGCCATCTAGCGGGCACTTTGGATACTTCAATGCCGAACAATCGTAGTAGATCAGTTAGTAGATCTATATTTAGCGATAAATAATATCGTCAATAATATCGTATTGAAATGATATTATTTATCATTTTAAGTATTTTAAATATTTTGTCCAATACGCATTGCTTGCTCTCATCGCTTGGGCTGATCGCACGTGCTTCTCGCATAGTGTAGACACGGCCTAAGATCTTCAAAATATGCAGCCTCAGCACTTTTTTTAGGACAATTATGCCAAACTTATGGTTGATCTTGTAAATAAAACTTTTCCTATATTTCACAAGCTCTAATTTTACCACTTGAAAAATATTTTTTTATAAAAACGGCTATAACTTTTGCTCTAGTGGTCCTAGAAAAATCAGCGACTACGGATTTTAAAGGTCTAGGAACCACCTTTGTATCCATGTTACGTATACGTGCCAAAAATAATTATAAGGTGGTAGAATTCATGTCAGTAGAGAGCCATTTTTGATTATTTTAGGTATCGAAAAATTAGATATTATAATGCTCGACAAAAAATTAGTTTTTGACTTTTTCCTATGATAGGAAAAGAGTATAGTTAGATAACATCATATTCTAATGAAAAATACTTTTGTTAATCATTTTTAATTAAAATTCGGTTGACACTGTGACCATGAACACGGTTGATTTTCGCGATTTTTGATAAAAACGTCAAATTCAAAAGGCTGTATCTTGAAGTCTATTCAATCAATTTAGGTCCTCAAAAAAAGAAATTAAAGGTCTCGTTGAGACAAAAAAAATGAGACCTTGTGAGCTCAAAACTGTGGAACCAGTTACGAGATATAGAGGTTTAAAGATGATCTAAAAATGATGAAATGCAATGGCCATATCACAGATCGCCAATAAAACCTAAATCATTATTTCATATCAGTGTATTTTTTTTTCTTAAAATTTGAAGAAAGACAAAAAAGATGAGACCTCACCGACCTCATTTTGTTAAAATTTCAGCCTTTTAGAATTTTTTGAAAACTGGCTAAAAACAGGTCAAAATCAGGGTTTAAAAAAATTCCAGCAGGAATTAGGAACGAGATAAGGGGCTGAAATTTTGCACAAGCTATTTTTTTTATATGTACTTTCATAAAAAAATCGTCGACAAAATCGACGACCCCCCCGCGCACACTTTTTAAAAATAGTACAGGAACGACCCATATACAATATAATTTATGGTGCCGATTTGAAATATTGGTCTGAGCCTTGGTTTAAAAAGCATCTGTCATCTTCAAAAAACTTAGTCGATATCAGTGCTGTGCTGTTGTACATATTTATTCAAGTGGCAATAAAAAGATTATACCTAATGAACATGGGAATACTGAAAAAAGTAAAAATGATATGTTATTGTGAAAATTTCAACGAATAAAAGTGCTCAGTTTATCTAATATATGATTTCTCACCATGGGAGACGTCAAAATATTTCAGAGTTCTTAGTAAATATTTTTCTAGACAAGATACAAATAATAATTTCAAAAAGTTTTATCTATACAAGAATGTCAAGAAAGCTTTTATTCTCAGTGATTCTTAGTTCATAAACTGGTTGCATTTTTAATTTTACAAGATTATGTGTGGCAATGATGGGTTATTAATTTAAGTAGTTTCAATAATAATTTCAAGAAATTATATCTCTACTATAAAAAAATATCGAGAAAGCTTTTTTTCTCACATTTTACAAGTCGTGTAGCAATGATGGGTTATTAATACAAGTGGTCTAATCTAATCTACTGAAATCTGTGTAAATCCACCCGGATCCAGCTGGATTTCCCATGTGACATAGATCCGATTGGGTTTCCTAGCTGGATATTTTTGACCGGGTTCTGGTGATAATTTCAACAAATCCAAGTGTTGAGAATAATATAATTAATTATTGGCTCATGGTGCCAATAATTAATTGCGAAGCTTCAAAATAATTAATGATATTATCATATAGCAGTCTTATAGGAGAACTAATTTAAGGCTTTAATAATCAATTTCTAGTACCAAAAAATGAAAATACTTATAATATGCTCTGAAAAAAAATTATAAAAATATGAACTAAAAGCTTCGTTTTAAGATCTAATTTGTTCAAAAAATATCGATTCCTTTAGTATTTATGAAATTTGTCTTCTTAATAATAATCTTTGAAAGTATAAAATAAGGTATGTATATAAGTTTTTCCTGCAAACTGAAAAGATAAAAAGAATGATATTTTCATATGACTTTACAATAATTAATAGTATTGTTAAATTATCATCATACCTAAGAATATACGCGTTTGATTATATTATTTCAAAAAATTTTACTAATGTAATCATTTTTCGAGCTCCTTGAAGAAACATTCAAATTTAAAACTTTTGTGAATAACAATACTATCATTTACTAATGATACTAAAAATATACTATACTATAATAAACCCTCATAATGTTATCACACTGTGTAATTATTATTTTCTCTTAAAAAGTTGTGAAATATATCTAAAAAACATTTTACAAAAGTTTAAACTAAGACAAGTATTAGTCTCTCCCGCCCTCTCTCTCTCTCTCTCTCTCTCTCTCTCTCTCTCTCTCTCTCTCTTTCCCACCCCTCTCTCTCCCTCTCTCTCAACTTCCGTGAAACTGAGTACCAAAAACTTTAATGAGAGCTTAAATATTTTTTTAAAACAATCAACACGTTTTCTAAAAGCTATTTTTTAAGTACGTTAAATTCTAACAACACAATTTGTCTAGTCCTTTTATTTCTTTTAGTCTCATCTATTCAATAAGGACTCTCTACAAATGGTAATAATTTTTTTCATGACTGTATAAACTCTCTTCCTCCTTCTCTTTCCCACCCCACTCTCTCTCTCTCCCTCCCTCTCAACATCCGTCAACCTGAGTACCAAAAACTTTAATGAGAGCTTAAATATTTTTTTAAAAATAATCAACACGTTTTTTAAAAGCTAATTTTTTAAGTACATTCTATAACAACATAATTTGTCTAGTCCTTTAATTCTTCTACTATCATCTATTCAATAAGCACTCTTTACAAATGGTAATAATTTTTTTCATGACAGTACAAATAATAATATTGCTAATATAAAACTTTCTACGAAAGTATAAAATAAGGCAAGTATAGACGTTTTTCTGGAAAATCTATAAAAAACAACACAATTTGTCTAGTCCTTTTATTTCTTCGAATCTCATCTATTCAATAAACACTCTCTACAAATGGCAATAATTTTTCTCATGACTGTACAAATAATCTATAAAATAATAATATTTATGATTTTGTAAAAGAAATCAAATAAATACGAATGAAAAAGTCTTTTAATTATTTGAGTCATTGTATGCTGAACAAATTATATGTAAGTAAGTACATTCAAATTGTTCACTGCAAATCAAACAAACGAAAGTTGTGTAATCAATTATCGATAGTCCAGTAATGCAAACAACTCTCGGAAACTACTGTATGACTATTCTCAGAAATATATTCAAATTTGTTCATCTTTCTGAGCTATACAAATTAAACACAAGAAAGTACTGAAATCAATTTATTGTAGTAGTACCGGCCATAAGTTAACTTGACTGACATAATAGAACTTTTCGTTTCTAGCTTGTAAAATTACATTTTACGCCCACGTTGTAACTTCAAAATTATTCAGCCAGCGGGCATAAAATACTACTTAGCGCCGAAGAGGCCCAATAGCTCACATACTCTTACAAAACTTTATAGAACCTACGCACTTTACGCCCGTGCGGGCGAAAATTATTTTAATTATATAACTATAATGCCTTCTCTTTATTTCTAAAATTCATAAGAATTTTTTTAGATATTTACGAAAAGTCAAAGCCTATATAAAAAAATTACATAGTTACCAACACATCACTATATTTCATGATTCTTTCTCGATTTTGAACTTTCTATAATATTACGCACCTTAGGAGGAAAAGAGAAGTCTAGAGCTACACTAGCAGGGGTGGTCCTCCGATCTCTCATACATACTTGGCGGGCCCGACGATTTGCAGTTTACCGGTGGGCTCTTTAAATATAGAATACAAAATTTTTGCATAAATTCATTAACAATATTTATACCTATAAGTCTACTATAAATAATTACATTGGCTTTAATTTTTATTTGGTATCGTTAAGTACAACATCCCTATATGTGCAGAATCATGATTTACTTTTATTACCCACAATATTTTTCTTTGTGTCCGTCCTTTTTAAAAGAGAATAAAATAAAAAATTCATATAAATTTATAGTCTACTTCTAATGTGCGTTACATTTTACTAACCGTTTTATAAGCAACCTATTGTGTATCCTTTTCCCGCGTGTAAATATCATATAAGATCTCATATGAGAATTTCAGGCATCGCATTAGTCGTATCAGATCTCATATACGATCTCATCTGCAATTTTATATATTATGGGATTACATATGAGATCTCATATGTTACTTTCAGGCGGGTTTGCACTTTCTATTTAAAAACAGAGTGATAGATTCACGGTTCAGTAGTTAATATGTAGAAGCAACCCATTTATACATTTTATCTGATCTTTAAACATATGAATATTTATATGAAAATGACCATGTCTTACACCTTGAACTGCAAATCGTCGGGCCCGCCAAGTATGTATGGGAGATCGGAGGATCACCCCTGCTAGAGCAGCTCTAGACTTCTCTTTTCCTCCCATGGTGCGTAATATTATAGAAAGTTCAAAATTGAGAAAGAATCATGAAAAATAGTGATGTGTTGGTAACTATGTAATTTTTTTATATAGGCTTTGACTTTTCGTAAATATCTAAAAAAATTCTTATGAATTTTAGAAATAAAGAGAAGGCATTATAGTTATATAATTAAAATAATTTTCGCCCACACGGGCGTAAAGTGCGTAGGTTCTATATAGTTTTGTAAGAGTATGTGAGCTATTGGGCCTCTTCGGCGCTAAGTAGTATTTTATGCCCGCTGGCTGAATAATTTTGAAGTTACAACGTGGGGGTAAAATGTAATTTTACAAGCTAGATACGAAAAGTTCTATTATGTCAGTCAAGTTAACTTATGGCCGGTACTACTACAATAAATTGATTTCAGTACTTTCTTGTGTTTAATTTGTATAGCTCAGAAAGATGAACAAATTTGAATATATTTCTGAGAATAGTCATACAGTAGTTTCCGAGAGTTGTTTGCATTACTGGACTATCGATAATTGATTACACAACTTTCGTTTGTTTGATTTGCAGTGAACAATTTGAATGTACTTACTTACATATAATTTGTTCAGCATACAATGACTCAAAGAATTAAAAGACTTTTTCATTCGTATTTATTTGATTTCTTTTACAAAATCATAAATATTATTATTTTATAGATTATTTGTACAGTCATGAAAAAAATTATTACCATTTGTAGAGAGTGCTTATTGAATAGATGAGATTCGAAGAAATAAAAGGACTAGACAAATTGTGTTGTTTTTTATAGATTATCCAGAAAAAACGCCTATACTTGCCTTATTTTATACTTTCGTAGAAAGTTTTATATTAGCAATATTATTATTTGTACTGTCATGAAAAAAATTATTACCATTTGTAAAGAGTGCTTATTGAATAGAAGAGAGTAGAAGAATTAAAAGGACTAGACAAATTATGTTGTTATAGAATGTACTTAAAAAATTATCTTTTAAGAAACGTGTTGATTGTTTTAAAAAAAATGATGTTGAGAGAGAGGGAGGGAGGGAGAGAGTGGGGTGGGAAAGAGAAGGAGGGAGAGAGTTTATACAGTCATGAAAAGAATTATTACCATTTGTAGAGAGTCCTTATTGAATAGATGAGACTAAAAGAAATAAAAGGACTAGACAAATTGTGTTGTTAGAATTTAACGTACTTAAAAAATAGCTTTTAGAAAACGTGTTTATTGTTTTAAAAAAATATTTAAGCTCTCATTAAAGTTTTTAGTACTCAGTTTCACGGAAGTTGTGAGAGAGGGAGAGAGAGGGGATGGGAAAGGAGAGAGAGAGAGAGAGAGAGAGAGAGAGATTTCATTGACTTTATCATTTTGTAAAATATTTATGTTTTCTTCAAGCAATCTTTTATCAATATTTCGTTCACGTCGTCGACGTTCGAATTCAAATCCTTCATTATCACCTTTTGGTTGACGATATCTAATTCTAAATTGCGTTGCTTCTTTGCATGCCAAATTTCGCACTCTTTGATTTCCTACTTGTTTGTGTTCAGTAATAACCGATCTATGTCCTGATGTTTGTCTTACACGTGATCTACTTCTGCGATTGGATAAATTCGAATCATTTCCAATAGATACAGACGCATTTTGAGAATCGGAAATATCCACTCCAATTTCAGTAGAATGTGAATTCGTATTGCGATTAGTACGCTTACGCTCCCTATACCTTCTGGCTCTCTTAGCTGCTTGGTTATGCTTTCTTTCTGTACTAACCAATCTCTGTCCTGATATTTGTCTTACGTGTAATAGAAGTAGACTTCTGCAATTGGATAAATTCGAATCATTTCTAATAGTTTCAGATGCATTTTGAAAATCGGAAATATCCACACCAGAATGTGTATTCATATTGTGATTATTTCGAATACGCTCCCTATATGTTCTGGCTCTCTCAGCTGCTTGCTATTGTCTAATAATTGATACGTCCTCTGATGATTGTCTAATTCTAGGCCTTTCACGATTAGGTCGACTATTATTTGGCTCTTCATGTTGCTGAAGTTCCATCTTTTAGCAGTAATTCTTTTAACAATATCGATTTTATATTTCACTAACTCATTCAAATTTATTATTTTACAATGAAGTAGTGAAAAGATTTAAAGAAAGGATTTAATAAAAATTTTCAATTCAAAATAAATATATACATTAACTTATAACAGTACTTATAACTTGTAACAGTCCTTAAAATGGTACTTAAAAGAAAAATTATTACACAATGATCATTAATTCTAGTAAATTGAACAATAGTCACATATTATGTGCAACAATATAGACTTTATAATTTATGTTAATGATATAATGATAATGTATGTATGTAATTACATTCAATATTTTTTATTTTATATTTTATTTTGAAAAATATCATGAAGATAATTCGATTTTGTGAAAGTGAAATTTAACAAAAATGAAAATAACGCTTTGGAAGAAAACTATTAATTAAGTTGAATACAAATAATTACACATATTAGGTATGTCCAACCGTTAATAGTAAAGTGTATACCATAGTAGGTATACACTTTGAATATGAAAAAATAAATATAATTATTAGTCATTTCTCTAAAATTATTATTCGCCTCTCCCTCCATCTCTCCTTCCTTCCCCCTCCGGTGATGTTGTTGCTCATATGATGAGACCTTATTTCAACAAAGGTCATATTCTTTACGTTGACAATTGGTATTCATCTCCGAAATTGGCTGAATTTTTGCAGGATAAAGACACAGGATTATGCGGTACGATAGAAAAAACAGAAAAGGATTACCATGCTTGAATTCTAAACTTAAAAAGGGAGAAGTTCAACTTGCACATAACATGATCTGGATGGCTATAAAATGGCAAGATAAAAAAGAAGTGTACTTGATAACTTCAGTACATGAATTTCAATATTCAAAAACAGGGAAAAGAGATTGGAAAACTGGAGAAAAGAAAATGAAATCATGGTGCATAATTAATTATAATAAAAATATGTGAGGAATAGATTTGATAGACAAACAACTATCGTTGAATGAGACCATAAGAAAGTCAATGAAGTGGTACAAAAAACTATTTTTTCACTTAGTCGATATGGCCCTTGTAAATGCAGATGCAATGTATAACATGAGTAATACTAGATTATCTTTTCCTGAATTTAGAATGAAAATTGTTGCTGATATACTCCAAGTGAAAGATGAGCTCAATGAAAGCAATGAAACCACCCCTGCACAACTCGTGGGAAAACATTTACCTGTTTTCTCAGAAAAGAGGAAAAGGTGCGTGTTATGTCTCATGACAAAAAAAAAGAGCAGAAACAAAATTTCAATGCAGTAAATGCTCCATTCCATTGTGTATCACCCCTTGCTTTTATACTTATCACACTAAAAAAGATTTGCCATAAATAATTGATTAGTTACTATTTGTAAAATATAAATGATTTTCTAAAAAGTAAAAAAATGCGAAAAAGTAAAATAAATATAAGAACTTACTCACTCGTGCACACACCCACAGACCCACACACACCCACACCAACACCCTCCTCCCCCCACACACACACGCGTGCACACACACGCACGCACACGCACACGCACACACATACATGGAATCAGGAGCTCGCCACGTCCACGTCGTTGATTCTGGGTAAAGCCGAGAGCGAGCATGTTCACGAATTTTTGCCCTCAAACATTTGGTATTTTTTGTGTCATTTTAGATATTTTCTTTTCACCCAAAAAAGTACAAAAGCTATCAAAATATTTGAACTAATGTATATAATTTTTACAGATATGTATATTCATAATTTTTATATCTAGAGGAGGATGGGGCGTCACGGGCACCCTAACTTTAATTCATGATTATATTAAAGATCTATGGATTTCAATTCTAAATAAAATTGTAATAAATAGTCAATACCATTAGGAAACGGAGTCAATCAATAAAAAAAATTATATTGACTTATATTTTGTAATATACAATTGGAAAGTAAAACCTTTGGCTATACTCTCCGTGCCCCACTAGTGGAGCACATATGGCACGGGGGTGGTGGGGCACGAGTAGCACGTTCTAATGCATAATAATTTGGGTTAAAACTATTTTTAAAACTAAAAATTTTTTAATAAAAATATTTTAAACTATTTTTAAACTATTTTTATTAAGGGTGTAGTGAATTCATACACCATAGATCCTTTCGAGCATCATAAATTTATTGATACACCGACGTTTCGGGAGTATAATTAACTCCCCTTATCAAGGCTAAACACAATGAACGTACAACAAATATTAAACATAACGGCAATTATAAAATTTCTTGTCACATTAAAGAAAAAACTTTCTTTTCCCTTACCATTCGAGGTGGTATATCAATTTACAAATTTATAAAGCGGCCATAGCGTGGACTCCGCGTGTCAAACAGTTTTTCTTTTTACAATAGATTTTTATTAAATCACATTTGTAAAGCAATACCTGTATAATGAGAATATTTAGAAAATTAAATTGTACTAAAGAAAAACCCAAAATAAGAAAAAAGGCATGAAAATTAAAAAAAAAACTTACATGTTACAAATCAGTCGTTTAGTCATAACGTCAAAAGCTGTTTTACCCAGGATGATGTAATCTCACTGTCCAAAAGAGACAATAGGAGTTACGGACATCTCCGGGGCTATTTATACGGAATAAAGTAGTGGGGATAGAAATTTAGTAAGGAAATTGACTTAGTAACGCAGTGCCCACCAATGAAAAACTACTTTCTGCTGCGTAACCGACGAGAATTTATGAATTTGTTAGGTTTCTTACGAATGTTGGTTGATCTATTAACAATGTCGACTGTGGATTTATAACAATTTTTTAGTTTGATAGTATCAAACTGTCTATACATATTATTATTGGTACTATAAATGTGTAACATCTCAGAAAACAATCTTTTATTCTTATAACTTTCGTGATCAGCGATATTGACCTTATTAAAATCTATTTTATGATTATAAAAGTTTGCATGTTCGGCTAAAGCCGACGTGGTGTCACCATTCTTAACACTACGCTTGTGTTCATTAATGCGTAATCGTAATTGTCTACCTGTCTGTCCAATATATGACATTTTACAATCAGCACAATTCACTTTGTAAACTACACCACTTTTTTCAAACCTATCAACATTATCCTTACCTAATTTAATGTATTTAGAAAGTTTATTGCATGGTTTTTGTATAACCTTATAACTATTACGAGACAGAATTGATTTTAATTTGTAACTGAGATGTTTAACGTATGGAATAACGATGAGCGATTTTTTAGAATCATCTGCAGTATTCGAATCGATTATGTCAATTTGTAATTTTGATATACCACCTCGAATGGTAAGGGAAAAGAAAGTTTTTTCTTTAATGTGACAAGAAATTTTATAATTGCCGTTATGTTTAATATTTTTTGTATGTTCATTGTGTTTAGTCTTGATAAGGGGAGTTAATTATACTCCCGAAACGTCGGTGTATCAATAAATTTATGATGCTCGAAAGGATCTATGGTGTATGAATTCACTACACCCTCAATAAAAATTATCATTGAACGCGAGCAGCTTGGGAGAGCAATAACCTTTTGAATATTTTTAAAACTATTTAATTAATCTAACTCAACACTAAAAAGTGGATGAGATCATAGCAATCTTGCTCCTATTTGCAGGTTGGTAAGGTTAAACTGTCGCTCCGAAATAACAGCTGCCATCGGCCAGCGTGTCGCTGTGTGCTCCCCGTGCCCCACCGGAGGGGCTCGGCGTGCCCCATAAACAACGGGTTTTAAAATCATTGGTTTATATTTTACAAATATCTATCGAGATAAACAAGAAATGTACTTGAAAGTTTAAAACTTAAGCTTTTAAATGCATTTCATTTCATATTAATCCGAGATATATTCGCTCTTTGTCAGTAAAGCCAAAAATCAAGCCATCGTATTTTCACTGCTCCGAATTTCAACCTTATGAAATTAATTCATATGAGTTTTTTTTCGTATGAAACACTCGAATATAAAAACTAGTATAGTTCTTTATGCATTTTTATGAACATTTGTTTTTAAAGAACTCTTTACGGCTTTAATATTAAAATGCCCAACTGACCCGACATGCTCACCGTGCGCCACCTTCCCCTACAGATAAAATTATCAAGAAATTTGAAGGTAAAAAGTCGAAGGCAGTCAGAAAAGGCAGACATATTAGATCCGTCATTTTGAATCTTACATTTTTTATTTACATTTACATTTTATCCTGACTCAGATATATTGAATTCACTAGTGAATTGAGTCAACTAGTGACTTCTAAAACTCCTATACATAATTTTCAAATGGAATTGACATCGAAACTGGAAATATCTCGAAAACTTAGCCATATTGCATCCGCCATTTTGAATTTAATTTTATTGGGTGCAGAATCATGTTAGAAGAGTTCGGTAACCTCTACACATGAATTTTCAAGCAATTTAGATGAAAAATAATGAGTAAAATTTTTTACGCCTCTAGGTGTTTTCCGGCGCTCTAAAGGTTAAGCTATTTTTCAAATCGTATTTTCTCGAGAAGGGCTCGATGAATCAGCTCCAAATTTATAGACAATTTTGTGTGTGATAATATGTGTGCGAATTTTCATCAAGATCGTTTTGTTACTTTTTGAGATATTTGATATTTAAAATTTTTGTATTTTACGCAGTAATTTTTTTTATCGCATGATAAGTAGAGAAAAATAATGGGTTTAATCATGTTGAAATTTTGTGGAGATGTAGTTTATATATTTATCGTATAAGTCATTTAGGTAAAAAAAATTGTCATAATTTTTAGAGATATTTAAGGTTAAAATTTTTTTATGTTTTTTTCAAAATCGTAATTTCTCAATGACGACTTCATGTATCAGTTGCAACTTATAGATTATTTTGCATGCGATATAGGCAATACCTATGTAAAATTTCATCCAGATTATATGGTTAGTTTTTGAGATATTTGATATTTAAAATGTTGGTATTTCTGGAAACGACTTTCTATGTCGCACAATAACTAGAATAAAATTTAATTAATTTGAAATTTGGTGGAAAACTGTTAAAACTCTTTTAGCCCTCTTTTCAAATCGTAATTTTTCGGGAACGGTTTTATGTATATGTTACTAGAAAATGGAAATGACGCGCGATAGGAGCTCTGCAGAAACATGAAATTAGTCAGATACGTTGGCCAATTATTTTAAGTTTCAACTAATTTTTCGAATAATCGCGATTTAAGAAGTAAATATAGTAAAAATTACCCTCTCTCAATTTTGAGATAAAAGTTTTAAAGTTGAAACGTTATGGTTCATGGGCATATAAAGATAATCCAAGATGGAGGATAGTGGGCTGCCACCGGAGGCAGTCCCTCCCGATATATACTATCGATGTCACAATACGCAAGCGGTTAAAACGGTAGTATGTATATGGTGTTGCAATGTTTTTCATAAAAGTGACTTTAATAGAAAAAAAAATGTAAGATACATAAACAGTGTGTTAGTTGTTTGTGATGAACACGATTTGAGCATAACCTCAAATCAAGATCCCACACGTGTTGTGTTACTAAAACTACAAGAAGATCTGCAAACCAAAACTAAAGCGATTGAGAATCTTAGTAAAAACTATAGGAAAATAGAATCAGAGTACAGTAAACTTAAAATCAACTATGAAGGCCTCCTTCAAGAAAACAGAATGCAAGTTGATGAGCTGGATGAGACTACATGCGAAGACAAGGACAGTGATAAAGTAAGTGCACTAATAACAGAAAACCAGCTGCTTAGGGAACTAAATACTGAATTGAAACATAAAAATCTGCTTTTAAACGAAATTCTAACGAAAGAAAAAGAACGACCGAGTAAATACAAGGAAACATATGCAGATATAATGTCAAAAAAGATACACATACCACAATCCAAAAAAGTGCCGAAAATTGTAGTGACAAGAAAAGACAAAGAAGAGAAATCTGTGATAAAGGAAAAAGTATTCCACTATCTACTTAAAGAAAAATCAATCCAAACGAAAAAAATTGATATGAAAAGTAAAGATGTAATTTCAATAACATGCATGAACGAGGAAAGTGCCAAGACAGCAAAAAGATTACTAGACGCCAAGCTCAACCACCTCTACAAGGTCGAAGAAGAACAGCTTAGTAAGCCTGTCATAAGAATAACTGGCATCGAAAATGAATTCAAGTCTGATATAAAAGCAATCGAAAATGACATAAACCAAAGAAATTTTTCAAATTTAGATACAAAGGGTAACGTATTACACGTAGCTGGCAATGACAAAAACAGTAAAGTAACGGTCATCATGCAAATAACGGGTGAAATGCACAAACATATTAAAGAAAATAAAGACAGATTATTCGTTGGTTATCAGAATTGCAAAGTTTACGATATAATAAATGTGAAACCATGTTATAAGTGTGGTAGATTGGGTCATAATGGCCAAAGGTGTAAGAACAGCCCAACCTGTTTAAAATGTGCGGGAACGCATCTAACAGAAAAGTGCACATCAGAGAAACAGTGCTGCGTCAACTGTAGCTTCTCAAATAAGACATTTGGAAACGACTATAATACTGATCATGTTACCACTGACAGACAAGAATGCAAAATTTTGAATGCTAAGGTAAACAAGGCTATGAACACTACTGAATATATAATAAAACCTGACTTACCGAGATACCTCGGTAAGGTAGATAACTTCAAGAAACGGACGCAAGAGTTAACTAAATCACCAACTACATTACAAACTCAGGTGGGCGGAACTGAATTAATACTGGCAAAACCCAGGCTTGGAAGTTCGTCTTCACTTACATCGATAACAACAAGATCTAGATTCTACTCACAACAAGACCTCAGCCTGAGTTCGCCTACCAAAAATACGCAAGAGGGATCAACAAACTTTTAATTTAAGTGATACAAACTTTGGCAGTGAGATTGAAAATTTTAAAAAAGCTCTATTGCAAAAGTGTTAATAGGAAACATGAACTAAAAAATAAACTAAAAAATATATATAATAAACAAATGTATACATATTGTTTTACTTGCGTTAAGTTTTGAGAATTATATTGACAATATTAAATGTTTAAGGTTTAAATATTTAATACTTAGTATATAAGCTTTAGTGTATAAGTATAGTCTTAAGTATTCATGTACCAGCCCTCGTACAGGTAGTTAATATCTATCTCTGAGGACTTTACTCTATGTAATTTTGTTCTGGTTTAATAAATAAATAAATAAAATAAATATAATTTTATATGCACTCATTTTGCTTTTAGAAATTTATGTAAATGTTTTGATTAGCTGTCACTGATACTTATGTTTACATAATATTTTATTTGCTTTTGATTCTTATGAAGATGGTGGATAATACGTAGACTTTATCATTAATCCTGTTTTATCGGCTGAACATGTGAAAATAATTAAGATTAAAAATAATTATTTGTGTCTTTAACAAATTAAATAAAATAAGTGTGAAATGACAAAAAATTTAAATAATAAGAATTGTAGAAAATAAAGAAATGACAAAATCAACAATCAACGATATATTATTGAAAAATAAAAGAAGAGGACGACAAAAATTATAACGGAATATTAGAAAAGTCAAAATTAGAAGTATAATTTCAATTTTTATAATATGTACACAATTATTTATAATAAAGATACACAATTATTGAATAATAATATATTTATAATGTAAAAAATGCAGTTATTATACATGATTTTGAAAATGTGAGTAGGTTGATCTCAGGGTAGATAGTGTTACGTATGTGAGAAATAAATAAAATGAAGTTAAAAAATAAGTGACGAACTGGACGTGAACCCGCGATCTTGAGAATTCTAATCCCGCGCTTTATACCACTGAGCTAACGTCGCGATGCTACGACGAGTGCATTGCGAGCTAGTTATGTTTATGCTGACTGAGTGGTTTCTCGTCTTCCACGTTGTGTCCAACGTCGACGGAAACCTCCGTGACAATAGCAATTTTTTAATTATTTATATTTTAAAATATAACTTTTTTTTAAAATAAAATAAGTATCAAATAACAAATTATTTCAATAATGGCCGAATCCATCTCAAATCAGACAGCCCGCGTATGCCTATTTCACCTATCATGTTGAAATAAAAATATTTATGTTCTACTCGAAAAAATATTTTACACGTGTTTTTTTATTTTTTTGTTTCATCAAAATTTCATGCGTTCAGCGATGCCGAAAAATTCCGAGAAAATTCTTTCATTGAGAAAAAAAATTTTCAATGTGATTTTCAGACTGCTATTGTTTCAGCAGTTTTTCGAGCTTTTAAACGTGTAACACACAATTTCACTCAGTTTTGAGCCCTCTTTAACGGCCTTAATGTCATTTTCAAAAAAAATAAAAAATCCACGAGCTATGCACTTTTTACTGAAAAATTCATTTTTTAGGGAAGTGCCTTTTTCTCGAAAACCCCATGTTTTTTTTGCACAATTTTTGTTGTCGTGATAGAGGACGGTAATGCCTAGCTAGACGTATTTGTGAGATTCGGTACTTTTTCCTGGGATAGCGATCACTAATGAGATAACACACAAACAAATTTTTCACGCCTAATGCTTATATATAGTCAATGATATTAGAGTCAATGTAAAGGTATTTGTCTTTGTGTGTATGTAATATACAGGTACACATAACTATGTATTTATTTGTTATTTGCGTCTTTTTGATTTTTTATTTTTATACCTTTTTTTCATTTGTATACCTATTTTACTACCTTTGTTTTTCTGCTTCATTGTTCTTAATTCAGTAAGCGGACGATCAGCGGTCTTTGCTGTCAAACAATGTATTTTATCGTCACATGTTTTTTTAACCCATATATGAGTTTTTGAATTCCAGGATACTTTGGAGTTGTAAGCCAATCAATATTTTTTTCTTTTCTGAATTGTTCTATTTCAGTATCTTGTAAATGTATTATTTTAATAGCATCAGTATATTTTTGAACATGTATTGCAAAATCATTTGCGTTTTGAATAGCTTCTTCAAGGGGCTCTCGAAGATTATGCGAAGTAGCATAATGCTTTATAAGTCCACCCACACCATCTACAGCTCCTTTGCCGTGCCCAGTAGCAGAGAACAACCATTTTATATCACACGGTGCTCGTTTTAGTTCATCTAATTGAAAGCGATTTTTAAAGTGACTCGCAGCGCCGTCTGATACGATGGTAATTTTTTTAATTGAATCACAACAATTTTCTTTCAAGAATTTTATAATTTTTTGTACTGCTAGCAAAGCATACGCTGAATCATGTTTTCGGTCATCACTTATAACTGCGAAACTTTGTGTCGAATCCCCTTGATAAGAGACTGCTGTGAAAATAGAAATTTGATCATTAACCCAATGATTTCCTTGAACAGCTTTATTATGAATCACAGCCCAGTTTTCAGCGAAGTCTATTTGAAGAACTAAATGATGTGAGTCTTTTTTAGCACTTTCTCTTTCTGTTTTTATAGCTTTGCGTTGTATATTTTTTACATACATGTGAGTACTAACCCTCATGGTCCAAACCGAAAGTTCATCTTTAAAAGCAGAAATTGATAGTGTCTTTTTAATCAGGTTTCCATTATCCCACAAAGCATATGTAATTTCTTCTGTGCCTTCTACATCTTGCAGTTTTAAAACATGAAACGTAATTCCCTTAATCCCTGGACATAGTTTACATTCTTGTAAATAACATAAATCAGATGGCTCAGAACACATTGTTGCATTTATTATTTGTGACCGACTTTCATCCAACTCTGTGACGTTACTCCCTCTAAAATTAATTAAGCTCGTAAGAAATAAATCATAATTTGCGCAATAGATACAGAGACAAACTTCTTTGATGGGGCTAAGTAAGACATACTTTGGTCGCAAACTATAAAATTTCGATTTTCCAATTCTCAATTCTGGATAATCATTTTTAAATACTTTATACGTCTCTTTTAAACTTCGAGTAAGAAAACGCTTAACTTTTTTCTCTTTTTTATTGTTAACTTTAATTGTAACAACGTCACATTTATTAGGACTTTGTCTTGAACAATTAAAATCATCATTTAAATAATATTCCATAACAATTTTTTCCATGTTTTCATCAATCGGATGGCCTGAATATGCATCTGGTTCTGAATAAATTCCTTTTTCTTTAACAAGATTTCTCGATTTGTTGATCATATACATTGTTATTTCTGGAAATAAAGATAAAATTTCATGTTTTGTAAAGGATGAAGGTAGCAAAGTCAGAATTTTTATTTTTTCTGATACCGTAGAACACTTTTGCAAGGCTAGACCAAGATTTTGTATCCATTCTGTACAATGGCATACAGTTGATTCATTTGCTGTTATAGAAACGTCATAAACATTGTTCAACTTCACATCAAGGGTATTAGACAATGTTGAAAGTATTTTTTTTTCTTCTTTGTTACGTAATTTTCAATTGATTTTTCATGTATAAGATTTTTTCTTTTAAGAGGCGATACAGAACCTAAGAAAGATGTACTTATTTCATTATTAAATTCTTCAATGCGTTCTGGAGTACTTGGTAAAAAATCTTCATCTCTATCAACTACGTTATCTGTAACTTCATTATCCGTTATAAATTCATTGTCAGTACTACTCACCAATTCTAAAGCACGATTGTAACAATGTTGACACAGATATGTAGAAGGTGTCAAAGGTAAATGAGGATAGAGGTGCTTCAATGGATGAGCAAGATTCTCAAGTTGTTTTAAACGTACGGAACTAGATTTGTAAATAATTTGTTTGTGTTTGTCTAAAAAGTCTGCACATTTGATTCTCTCTGTTGAGTAATATTGAGACATCGTAGTTGAGTTGATAAGGTGTAAATATGTAATAATTTTCCAAAAGATGATGGTTTTAAATAAGACGAGATGTGTGATATATAGCAGAAACCGAACTTTTCTTTGTAAATGTTAAGTCAAACCATATCCATCTAGCGGACAAATGTACTAGTACATATACTCCTATAAGTAGGCGCACGTACATGTATATTACATACGCACAAAGATAAATACCTTTACATTGACTCTAATATCATTGACTATATATAAGCGTTAAGCGTGAAAAATTTGTTTGTGTGTTATCTCATTAGTGATCGCTATCCCAGGAAAAAAGTACCGAATCTCACAAATACGTCTAGCTAGGCATTACCGTCCTCTATCACGACAACAAAAATTGTGCAAAAAAAACATGGGGTTTTCGAGAAAAAGGCACTTCTCTAAAAAATGAATTTTTCAGTAAAAAGTGCATAGCTCGTGGATTTTTTATTTTTTTTTTGAAAATGACATTAAGGCCGTTAAAGAGGGCTCAAAACTGAGTGAAATTATGTGTTACACGTTTAAAAGCTTGAAAAACTGCTGAAACAATAGCAGTCTGAAAATCACATTGAAAATTTTTTTTCTCAATGAAAGAATTTTCTCGGAATTTTTCGGTATCGCTGAACGCATGAAATTTTGATGAAACAAAAAAATAAAAAAACACGTGTAAAATATTTTTTCGAGTAGAACATAAATATTTTTATTTCAACATGATAGGTGAAATAGGCATACGCGGGCTGTCTGATTTGAGATGGATTCGGCCTAATAAGAAAAAATATGCATTTTTTAAATATTAATGAATTATTTAATCATTGAAAAAAAAAGTATAATGAATAAACATAAACATATAATATAAACATATTTTATATTTAAAATATATACTATACATATAGGAATGATACATTAATACATGAATTGGCAGCGGTTTTTTTTCTCAGGGTCTGTATGTTTTGGTTTTTTCATTAAAAACATAAAAATTAGGGATCTTAGGGTATAATACTGTCTAGCTTCCATATCAGTTCGATTCAGTTGAAGCCATGCCATTCACGTAGTATTTAAATTTTTATTAAGGCGGTCTTACACCTGTGGGGATCTAATCTCCCCTCTCTCTCCATTCGTAGCAGCTCCGCTACCTCGCTCCACCACCAGAGAGCGTGTCCCAATTCTGAGGTACAACAACTCCCGCAAGTGGCAGAACCGCCTTTCGGTTAATATATAAGACACAGCACATACATCCTCCTCCTGTGCGTCCAAGGCAGGGTTACCATCAAGCCTTGCTGAAGAGCCCAACGATGGTAACCTGGGGCGAAACACATCTACCTTGCCGACCCAAATTCATATCCACTCCTAACCAACTTAGACTTCTCGACCACGCTCGGCCGAGAATCGCTAAAGTGGTGACCCCGACGTGATTGAACGCCGCAATCCCTCTCATACCTTCCAAAATCGCAACCTTCTTTCTAGTCATTCCACAAACACCTCTGTCACACACAGCCAGCTTGGCTAGTGACACACAAATACACGGCATTCCTTGCCTCACACCCGGAGCGCTACACTCTCCTTCAGGTCGGAGCACGTTACGCTCCCTGGCAGAGTACCGACTGCAGCTTCTGCAACGCCTAGCACAGTTCCATCTTCATCCCCCAGGTTGCAGCACGGTACACTCCCTGGCAGCAAGATTGAACAACTGTCGCTAACTCCTTCTCCGCACACAAGCTTCTGCAGCGCCATGCCTGCGGAGCTGGAGCCCATACACAACCTGATGACCCCGCTCACTCCACTCATGCACTGCCAACCCGGCACGTAAACTCACACACCCACACCAGGTTCCGCCTGCCTAGTGTAGGGACACAGCATCTCCCGGCTGAGCTCTGCCTCAGGTTGCAGTAACTCGCTCCCTGGCAGCACACTCCTACCCAGGTTGCAGCAACTCGCTCCCTGGTGTAGCCTGCACATCTCCCAAGCCGCGCCATAGGCCCCCGGCAGCGGAGGCACGCATATACATCTCCCTCAAGCCGAGCCAACTAGGCCCTCGACCGGGGAGACACGCACACTCCCTCGAGCTGAACCAACTAGGCCCTCAAGACAAGAATCACACACACGCACACATCTCTCCACGTAGATGTCCTCAACCTCAAAGACCTGGCCACGGAAACTCTACCGGTAATTTCGCCCACATTACCACTCGAGCACCTCGCCTTGACACCGGTACTCGCTCTATCTTGTCGTGTCTCGCCCTGCGGCCTCACCACTGGTGGGGGCGCCTGTGGGGATCTAATCTCCCCTCTCTCCATCCGTAGCAGCTCCGCTATCTCGCTCCACCACCAGAGAGCGTGTCCCAATTCTGAGGTACAACAACTCCCACAAGTGGCCGAATCGCCTTTCGGTTAATATATAAGACACCTCTAACACAGCACAGACATCCTAGACATCCTCCTCCTGTGTGTCCAAGGCGGGGTTACCATCAAACCTTGCTGAAGAGCCTAATGATAGTTAGCTGGGGTGAAACACATGCCGACCCAAATCCATATCCACTCCTAACCAACTTAGACTTTTCGGCCACGCTCGGCCGAGAACGGATAAGGTGATGACCTACCTTATCTCTCACCAGCACGCATTTAAATATTCTCAACCAGCTAATCGCTAAACACCTATAGGCCTTTCTGGCCAAAATTACCTAAAAATATTATAAAAAATATTATTATAATAAAATAATGAAAATATATGTGATAACTTATTTTGAATAAAATGAGCCAAGGCAGAGGTCCTTAAACTCATTTTATCTTCAGATATAGCATTTTCAAGAAAAATAGTTTGTCGTAACCTTTTTTTGAGACCGTATGATGGATTTTAATGGGACAAAGGGCAAATTGTTCCTAATTTATATAGTTATGGGTCTAAGAGTTGCAATTTTAAGGTTTTTATGTATAAGTACCTTTTTCATGGCAAAAACTGATTTTTTTGCAATAATTTTTTTCATTTTTTTGAATTTTTAGGCCTAAGTAGTGTTTTTTGTTTTTAAATAACTTTTTTATTACAATATCTATGGGACAAGTAAATGTATTTATTATTAGTAGCTGTTGTTTGCTAGTGATATATGAAATTTTAGCAAAATCTATCAGGCCCAATAAAAAGCTATACATTTTTTTTGTCTTTCTTTAAACTATGAATTTCGACTTAAGCCTTTATTGCACGCAGCCTCTCAATTGTTTGACAATACAGTATAATCGAGAATATTGTTCTTCATCCGAAATTTCAGCACTTATAATTTTATCAACATCATCCACATTGTATATTTTATTGTTTTGATCTACAAAAAGTAGCATGTGCATATGTGGAAATCCTCTTTTTTGGAACTCAATTACGTATGTATAGGCAACATCTTCCAAAATGACTTTCTTAACTACTTAATTCAAAAATTCCTTTACTTTTCCATGAAATACTTATGTCACAATATCAGGTCTATTAATCACCAAATCATTATTAAATAAATTTTCTTCAATTTCTTTCCAATTTGGATTACAAGTCACTGTAACAAAATAATCAGGTTTACCAAGTCTCTGTACACTTGTCATTGCATCTAAGAAATTTTGTTTCACTAATCGAGGACTTTCTGAAAATGATGACGGTAATATAACTATTTTTCCAATTCTCACTCTATCATTATTCTTTTTTTATTTAAATAATCCATTACACCTGTATATAAATCGGTCCTTAATAAATATTGATTTTTTTCTAGTAATGTAATCGCGAGCCTTCCACTTTTACCCAGGCATCAATAACACAGGCACACAAAAAAAAAAGTGGTCTGTTACTGAGACTTGACATACCCCTCTTATGCATTTTCACGCGCTGAATCCGAATCCGAAGCCAGAATGGCGCCATCACCCCTTAGTTTTTTTTAAATCGTGTAAAACCACCCCTAAATCGAAAAATCCGGGATATTCCGCTTTTAACGTTGGGAAAATTTTTATAAACTGCCTAAAAATTGCTGCAGATCTAAAGCTATACACATTTTGAAGCGCTGAATCCGAATCCAAAGGCACATTCGTGCTATTACCCCTCAGTTCTTTTTAAATCGTGGAAAACCACCCCTAAATCGAAAAATCCAGAAATTCCGCTTTTAACATTAGGAAAACTTGAATAAACTGCCTAAAAATGACTGCAGATCTGGAGCTATACACATTTTGAGGCGCTAAATCCGAATCCAAAGGCAGATTTGTGCCATCATCCCTCAGCTCTTTTTAAATCGTGGAAAACCACCCCTAAAATGAAAAATCCGGAATATTCCACTTTTAACGTTGGGCAAATTGGTATAAACTGCCTAAAAATGACTGCAGGCTGGAGCTATACACATTTTGAGGCGCTAAATCCGAATCCAAAGCCAGATTTGTGCCATCACCCCTCAGCCCTTTTTAAATCGTGGAAAACCACTCTTAAATTGAAAAAGCCGGAATATTCCGCTTTTAACATTGGGCAAATTGGTATAAACTGCCTAAAAATGACTGCAAATCTACTGCTATACATATTTTGAGGCACTGAATCCGAATTCGAAACGACATTTACGACATTCCCTCTCTTTTTTTTCAATCACGGAAAACCACCCCTAACATAGAAAAATTCGAAAAATTCAGCTTTTGACCCTTTCTGAAACCCGGAACCATTGAACTTAAAACCTAAACCCTTAAACCCTAAACCTTGAAACCTTCAACGGTTAAACTGAACCCTTAAATCCTGAACCCATAAATCCGGAATCCCTTAAACCTGAACCATTAAATCCTGAACTCCTTAACCCTGAATCCTTTAATTCCAAACCCTAAAATCCTTAAACATTAAACCCACAACCCTTTAACCCTCGGTCGTTTAAACCCTTAACCGTTGAACCCTGAACTCTTGAACCCTTAAAATCTTAGATCCTGAACCCTTAAGCCCTCAACCCATGAACGATGAACCACTAAACTCCGAACCCTTATATGGTCAACAAGAAATGCGCTCAATCCTATCTGAATCCAAAGGCAGATTTATGCCATCACCCCTTAGTTCTTTTTAAATCGTGGAAAACCACTCCTTAATCGAAATATCTGGAATATTCCGCTTTTAACATTAGGCAAATTTGTATAAACTGCCTAAAAATGACTGCAGATCTAATGCTATACATATTTTGAGGCACTGAATCGGAATTCCAAATGAGATTTACGACACTCCCTCTCCTTTTTTTCAATCACGGAAAACCACTCCCAACATCGAAAAATTCGAAAAATTCAGCTTTTACCCTTTTAACCTTTAAACCCTGAACCCTTAAACTTACAACCTTTAAACCCGAAATCTTAAAACCCTTAACGCTTTAACCTGGAACCTTTAAACCCATACCCCATAAATCCTGAACCCCTTAAACCTGAACTTTTAAATCCTGAACCATTTAACCCTGAATACTTTAATCCCCAACCCTAAAAACCTTAAACATTGAACCCACAACCCTTTAACCCTTAAACGTTGAACTCTGAATTCTTAAACCCTTAGAACATGAACCCTTAAATCCTCAACCCTTATACGATGAACCACTAAACTCTGAACCCTTAAAACATCAACCTTGAAACCTAATGGTTTAACTGTCCCTCAAAACCCTTAAGAAGTGAAAACTGAAACCCTCAGCTCTTAAACCCTCACCATTAGACCTTGCGTCTTTAAAAAACTAATTCAAGTCTCTCTTTTTCGCTTATAGCGGATTCTCTTATCCTCAAATGACCTGTGTAAAGGATTTCTGGATCTTTTTTTATCACTTTGATTAGTTTCTCTTTTCAACATCCAGCAGTAGACAGCCATCATATTAACACCCTAAGTGCCTTGATATCTCCTCTCCATTTCTTTTAGGTCTTGGTGAAACCGCTCACCTTGCTCTTCGCTGTAGTCACCTAAGTTCTCAGGAAAATATTGCAAATGTGAGTGCAAAAAATATAATTTCACACTCATCAAACAACCTAAACGTTCGTAGTTATCGAATAAATCTGAAACAATTTGTTCATATTCCTGACTTTTCCGATTACCTAAAAAATTTTCAGCAATACTTTGAAAACTGAGCCATGCTAACTTTTCTGTTTCGTTCATTGTGTTGATGAAATTAGGATCTCGAAACATTCTTCGAATTTGAGGTCCGTCAAAAATTCCTGCTTTTATTTTAGCGTTACTGAGACCTGGAAAATGATCTGACAAGAATTGGAAACATGCCCCTTCTTTATCTAATGCTTTAGTAAACTGCTTCATTAAACCAAGTTTAATGTGCAGTGGAGGAAGAAGGATTTTTAATGGATCGAGCAATGGTTCTTGAAGCACGTTGTAAGTACCTGGATTAAGCGCATTTCTTTTTGGCCATTCTCTCTTTCTGTAATGATTTATGCGATCTCTGCTGTCCCATAAACATAGAAAGCATGGAAACTTTGTGAAACCTTACTGTTGCCCTAATATGATGGATATGATTTTCAAGTCTCCACAAACTTGCCACTTGTGTTCTTCATATTTTATTTTCTCTAGGACATACTTCATATTTTCATAACTTTCTTTTAGTTTCGTGGAATGAGCTATTGGGATGCTTGCGTATTTATTTCCATTATGCAGCAAAACTGCCTTTAGACTTTGCTTTGAGGAGTCTATGAAGAGTCGCCATTCACTGGACTTGTAAATATTAGGTTTTAATTCATTAATCAGAATCTTTATATCTTTGCAATAAGCTAATGTTTTATCCTCATCTACAGTGAAATATTTTGTAAACTCTTGTTTCCGTTTTCTATAAACAGAAGATTTAGTTCCAGGTTCTACTAATTCCCGCCTCTTAAATTCCGCTGCCATGAATTCTGCAACATCTTTAGAGACGCCAGTATTTCGAATATAATCGTTTAAATCTTTTTGGTTAAATGGTTTAGGATTCCATGGCTTAACAGAATGTGGAACATACTCGTCTTCACTTTCATCCATTTCACTTTCACTAATTCCCATTGATTCACTCTCACTGTCATCTCCATTTTTTTCTTATGTCGTCTTCTTCAATATCTTTTTCCATAAAATCTTCTTCTACATTCATAAGTTCACCAGCATCACAAATAGTTTCCTCTCTTTCAAATTCATTGGATGTATGAATATCTGATTCCATGATGGGTTTTATCATTGAAGAGACATTAGCATATTTTATTTTAGATTTATTTTTTGAGTTGAAGCCACTTGTAATAGTTTTGCAAAAATAGCAGTCATCGCATGACTGTGGTTTCTGCCATATAGTTGGCGTGGTAAATTGCAACACTTTCTTTTCTTTGCTTTTCTTCCATCGATTCAACATCGTTAGACAAGTACAGCACATCACTTGAGGAACCCACCATGTATTTTCAACAGGTATCTGCATTTTGAAGCAGTCAAGAAAAATTTTTCTATTTAAATCCGTAATAGGTCTGCGGTACTTTGCTACCTCAAATTTACCACATATGTAGCAAAACCGATTTGGTTCTCCAAGGCAATCGTGGTTACTTGAAGGGTTTCTTGTGGCATTATACTCAACACTGGCCAAGTTATCCACCTGTGAAGAGCTGCGGTCGTATGATGACGACAACTGCGGGCCCGCTTGCTCACCCTGACCAGTCGCCGATACTGGGTTTCCGAAGCCCTGCATCGTAATAGATATATTACTTATATCTGCCATGACGGCGAAACGCCCTTTTCCAGGAACTTTGCCAGAATATACAAAAAATTTATACAAAAAACCGAAGTGAAAAAAAAACCAGCAAAAAATTTATCCGTTGCCCACCGTCACCACGTGGAAGTGCCCTGAGTGCAGATATAAATGATATATATTCACGATGCAGTGCTTCAGAAACCCCGGGCGACTGGTCAGGGTGAGCAAGCGGGCCCGCAGCCGTCGTCATCATACCATCGCAGCTCTTCACAGGTGGATGACTTGTCTAACGATGTTGAATCGATGAAAAAAAAGCAATGGAAAGGAAGTTTTACAATTTACCACGCCAACTATATGGCAGAAACCACAGTCATGCGATGACTGCTATTTTTGCCAAACTATTACAAGCGGCTTTAACTCGAGAATTAAATATAAAATAAAATACGCTAATGTCTCTTTAACAATAAAACCCATTACGAAATCAGATATTCATATATCCAATGGATTAGAAAAAGAGAGGAAACTATTTGTGATGCTAGTGAACTTATGAATGTAGAAGAAGATTTTATGGAAGAAGATATTGAAGAAGACGTCATAAGAAAAAATGAAGATGACAGTGAAAGTGAATTAATGGAGATTAGTGAATGTGAAATGGATGAAAGTAAAGACAAGTATGTTCCATATTCTGTTATGTTATGCAATCCTAAACCATTTAACCAAAAAGATTTAAATGACTTTTTTCGCAATACTGGCGTCTCGAAAGATGTTACAGAATTCATGGCAGCGGAATTTAAAAGGCAGGAATTAGTAGAACCTGGAACTAAATCTTCTGTTTATAGAAAACGGGAACAAGAGTTACAAAATATTTCACTGTAGATGAGGATAAAACATTAGTTTATTGCACAGATGTAAAGAGTCTGATTAATGAATTAAAACCTAATATTTACAAGTCCAGTGAATGGCGACTCTTCATAGACTCTTCAAAGTAAAGTCTAAAGGCAGTTTTGCTGCATAATGGAAATAAATACGCAAGCATCCCAATAGCTCATTCCATGAAACTAAAAGAAAGTTATGAAAATATGAAGTATGTCCTAGAGAAAATAAATCATATCCATCATATTAGGACAACAGTAAGGTTTTACAAAGTTTCCGTGCTTTCTATGTTTATGGGACAGCGGAGATCGCATAAATCATTAGAGGAAGAGAGAATGGCCAAAAAAAAATGCGCTTAATCCAGGTACTTACAACGTGCTTCAAGAACCATTGCTCGATCCATTAAAAATCCTTCTTCCTCCACTGCACATTAAACTTGGTTTAATGAAGCAGTTTACTAAAGCATTAGATAAAGAAGGGGCATGTTTCCAATACTTGTCAGATCATTTTCCAGCTAAAATAAAAGCAGGAATTTTTGACGGCCCTCAAATCCGAAGAATGTTTCGAGATCCTAATTTCATCAACACAATGAACGAAACAGAAAAGTTAGCATGGCTCAGTTTTCAAAGTATTGCTGAAAATTTTTTAGGTAATCAGAAAAGTCAGGAATATGAACAAATTGTTTCAGATTTATTCGATAACTACGAACGTTTAGGTTGTTTGATTAGTGTGAAATTACATTTTTTGCACGCCTATTTGCAATACTTTCCTGAAAACTTAGGTGACTACAGCGAAGAGCAAGGTGAGCGATTTCACGAAGACCTTATAGAAATGGAGAGGAGATATCAAGGCACTTGAGGTATTAATATGATGGCTGACTACTGCAAGATGTTGGAAAGAGAAACTAACCCAGGTGATACAAAAAGATCCAGAAATTCTTTACACAGGTCATTTGAGGATAAAAGAACCCGCTATAAGCGAAAAAGAGAAAATTGAATTAGTTTTTTAAAGACGCAAGGTTTAATGGTTGAGGGTTTAAGAGCTGAGGGTTTCAGTTTTCACTTTTTAAGGATTTTAAGTGACAGTTAATGGTTTGAGGGTTGATGCTTTAAGGGTTCAGAGTTTAATGGTTCATCGTTCAAGGGTTTAAGGGTTCAGGGTTTAAGGGTTGAGGGCTTAAGGGATCAGGATCTGAGGGTTTAAGGGTTTAAGAGTTCAGGGTTCAACGGTTAAGAGTTTAAAAGGTTGAGGATTAAAGGGCTATGGGTTCAATGTTTAAGGATTCTAGAGTTGGGGATTAAAGGATTCAGGGTTAAAGGGTTCAGGATTAAAGGGTTTTAGCGTTGAGGGCTTCAAGGTTTAGGGTTTAAGAGTTATAAATTCAAGGGTTCAGGGTTTAGGGGTTGAAAGGGTCAAAAGCTGAATTTTTCGAATTTTTCGATGTAGGGGTGGTTTTCCGTGATTGAAAAAAAAGTAGAGGGAATGTAGTAAATCTCGTTTCGAATTCGGATTCAGTGCCTCAAAGTATGTATAGCAGTAGATCTGCAGTCATTTTTAGGCAGTTTGTACTAATTTGCCCAATGTTAAAAGCGGAATATTCCGGATTTTTCAATTTAGGGGTGGTTTTCCACGATTTAAAAAACACTGAGGGGTGATGGCACAAATCTGCATTTGGATTCTGATTCAGCGCCTCAAAATGTGTATAGCTTTAGATCTGCAGTAAGTTTTAGGCAGTTTTCACAAATTTTCCCAACGTTAAAAGCGGAATATACCGGATTTTTCGATTTAGGGGTGGTTTTCCACGATTTAAAAAGAACTGAGGGGTGATGGCACAAATCTGCCTTTGGATTCGGATTCAGCGCCTCAAAATGTGTATAGCTTTAGATGTGCAGTAATTTTTAGGCAGTTTATAAAAATTTTCCCAACGTTAAAAGCGGAATATCCCGGATTTTTCGATTTAGGGGTGGTTTTACACGATTTAAAAAAAACTGAGGGGTGATGGCGCAATTCTGGCTTCGGATTCGGATTCAGCGCGTCAAAATGCATAAGAGGGGGTATGTCAAGTCTGAGTAACAGACCACTTTATTTTTTTGTGTGCCTGTGTAATATACTGTTGAGTTAATTTACCTAAGTTTGAAAATG